>CM076456.1:12580833-13862500 GCA_038419695.1 Scomberomorus guttatus | reverse complement strand
CTTGAAGCCCCAGGCCTTTTGTCTTTTTGGGTGATATGCCCCATTTCCCCCTAGGGGTGTGTGTGTGTGTTTCATAAGGGAAAAACAAAGACACAAATATATGTAGGAAGACAAAAAAGAAAAAATTTTGGAAGTCCTCAGTATGACATTGTTGGATCTGAGGAAGGTTTAAATAGTTAATCTTCATTAGAATTTGTAATATATCATTTGTCATTTTGCACAGTTTGTTAAAATTGTACTAAAAAGTACTCAAAGTGTAGAAGTATTAATGTGTGGGATACTTTTGTCTTTCCTTTGTCTCCTTTATCAGCCCTAAACCTAAGACGGAGGTCATGGTACGCTCACCTCCCGTCATGTCCCCCTCCACTGCCGCCCAGATGGACTCTAAAATGCCCAATCAGGGTAAACCAGGGAGCACTGGCAGCCAATCACAGCCCTCACCCTGCGACCCCAAGACCCTGGGTGCCAAAGGGGCTCAGAGTGTGGCAGGGGGCATGGGGCTGAAGAATGGCCAGGGCCTGACCTCTGGCTCAAGCTCCAAGGTTAAAGTCAAAAGGGAGAGAAGCACCTCAGTGGAGTCGTTTGAACAACCAGAGAGTGGCACACCCACCAGTGAAGAAAAAGGTAAGGCACTGTAGCCAGTACTAATGCCCAGCAGGTAGCTGTGGTCACAACTTGTGAAATAGTCCTTGTGATGTGCTTTAAATCTCTGAGACTATTTTAAATGCTTTTTATTCTTGCCAGAATGGTAAAATAGTTGAACTAAGGTAGGTTGGGAAGGTGAATAAGTTTTTTTGGAGAGTAATTAGTAACTGTGCTTTTTTTATTTTGTTACCGAAGTTATATTTGTTTGTAATGAAGTTTCTCAAATGTTGTCAGCACTGATTAGTGGAGGAAAAAAAACACAAATTCTCCCTAATTAGAGCCCATGGTTGGTTTGTTGTACTGTACTACTTTATAACTTTATCCAGAAATGTGCCATATAGATATATTTATTTTCTCTTGGGTATACAACACAATCTGCTTACAGCAGTTGGACATCTTGAAAAAACACTTAGCTGTCTCTCACTGTCACACAGTGATAAACCCTAGCCCACTAATGGTTGTGTGTGTGTGTGTGTGTGTGTGCACGCGTGTGTCTGTACAGACAGTAGCAGGGTGAAGAGGATGTGTGTGGCAGAGAGGAGGCAGCCGTACAGTGGAGCTGACTGGTGCTCTGGGGGAGAAAGTGACGAAGATGACAAAGGATTCTTCAGTAAGTGTGTTAACGTGTGCATCCAAGCATGCGTAGCAGTCCCTCTGCTGATCAACTTGACTTAGGACAGCTCCACAGTAGAACTACAGTACATTTCCCATAAGCCTGTGCTGGTCCTAAAGCCATGGTCTTCCCTGTTGTCTCCCTGTAGACTGTAACTCCAGTGACGTGAAGCCCCAGGACTCTGTCACCCATTCTACCTCCAATGCTGGACTCAGTCGCTCCTCCACACCCTCCCACAATATACTGGGAGGCCAGGGCTCCACAACAGAACCTGCTAGTGGCCAGAAACCAGGCTCAAAGCTTGTTTATGTCTTCACCACAGAGATGGCCAACAAGTAAGGAATCTGAGTTAGCATTTGTAACTGTTGTGGCTGGTATCTTTCATACTCTTTTAGCCATAATTTGACATCCAAATCTTACATTTCTGTGTATCTTTCCCTTTTTTTCATTATGATTTTTTTATATTTGATTAGTGATATATTTACAGTTTAAGCTTATCTCTACATGTTTAAAATATTAATGTTTTTAGACGGGCTAATTAAATAATCATCTCATCATTTTTTTTTTTTTTTTACGGAAGCAAAACATACACCCAGAGCGAAACCCTTTGTCAAATTGCAGTTCAAAATAAAATTGAATTACTAACAATGTCAATTGCCTAAGGTATATCTCTGTGCCCCTGTCATCAGTGGTTGTTGTTGTCTTTGATGTTTGTTGCAGCTGTTTGTGTATATGGCACTGAGATGCTTGCTTCCCACCCCTTCTCCTCCTCCTCCAAACTTTCCCAGTTATAGCCCAAATCCATTGTGTGTATCTGCACAAGCATGTGTGTTTCGCAGTGGGAGCATACAGTTAGCTTAGATAAACACTCTCACTCTCTCTGTTGGGAATTAGAGATCAAAGATGTGGATGCTCAGTGGAAGGTGTGTGTGTGTATAATAGTTTGCTTAGTATGTTAACCTTGGCATTACCTTCATGGTCCCATATAGTACTCATTCATCTGGCTCACTGTCTCAAATCCACATACACACATATATACTTATTGTGTCTGATGACTGATATTTGGCTGTCTGCCTTCTTGTCCTCAGGGCAGCTGATGCAGTTCTAACTGGCCATACAGAAAACATCATTGCCTTCCACATGAAAAACATCTCCAACAGCAAGGACAAAGCTCACCTCCTCCTGGTAAACATGCACACACACACACACACATATAGATATGCTTACATACACCAACATCTTGCATAAGAGTGTCATAATGTAATCCTATTTCTGTCCCTCTCTGTTAAAGAACAATGCAGCAAGCGCCCTCCGAAATGACTCCAAGCCTCCCCAGCAACCCCCGTCCCATGCCCCCGATCAGAGCCACCAGCCTGGATCCAAGCCGTCCTTAACGGGCATGGCAGAGCCAGCCCCACCCCAGCCTTCAAACCAAGGGAGCCAATCTGGTGTTCTTCCACAGGAAGGCTCATCCTCTGCAGGCATGGAATCCAAAAATCTTCCTGGCAGTAGCCCCAGTAACACCACAGCCCCGGTTGACCAGGCCCCTATCACCCAACCTGAGGCAGGCCTCAACGCTCCAACAACAGGTGAAGGAGGGCAGGGCGGGGGCTCTGGTGGGTCAGGTCTGACACCCCAGCAGCAGCAACAGCAGCAACAGCTGGCTCAGGAGCTGTTGAACATGGAAGCCAACACAGAGGGTCTGTCCCAAGAGCAGTTGGAGCATCGCCAGCGCTCTCTGCAGACATTGCGAGATATCCAGCGTATGCTTTTCCCTGATGACCGTGATGCCCCACCAACTGGGCCACCACAGTCCCATGGTGGACCCCATGATGGAGGCCCTGATGGTGCACCCCGGAGGTCTGAGCAGGGCCCCCTACAGGCTATGATGGCACAGTCTCAGAGCCTCGGACCACCAGGTGGGCCGGGAGGACCTCGCCCCCAAGGTCCACCCTTTGGCCCACCCCATGGTCCCAGGGACATGCCCCCGTTTCCACAAGATGAAATGGGTCCACACATGGGGGGTCCAGGGGGCTGTGGAGAAGGAGATCAGATGACTCCTGAACAGGTGGCTTGGTTGAAGCTGCAGCAGGAGTTTTATGAGGAGAAGAGGAAGAAACAAGAAATGCAACACCGGCCACTTCCTCCAGACATGATGATGCACCCCCATGGTCCACGTGGCATGATACGAGGGCCTCCGCCTCCCTACCAGATGGGCCCAGGAGAGATGTGGGGAGGACCAGGTGGTCCACCAGAGCACTACCAGGAGCGCATGGGCATGGGCCCTGGCCCTGGCCCAGGCCCCAGAGGTATGCCCCCACACATGCAGAGGATGCCTGGCTTCTCTGGCATGATGAATCCCGAGATGGAGGGACCCCCACGGCCAGGAATGGGCTGGCCTGACGACATGCCTCCCCGGATGGGAGATGCACGAGGCTTCCCCGGTGGACCTGGGGCGATGTTTGCTGGTCCAGGGGGTCGAGGTGAGCGTTTCCCAAATCCTCAGTCAGTCCAAGAAGCAATGTTCCACCAGGGTATGGGTGGAGAGAAGGGCCTCCCCCCTGGGATGATGATGGACATGCAAAGGATGATGGGGCACCAAAGAGGTGGAATGGAACCTGGTAATGGCATGGGTATGTTTCCCAGAATGCCTGGTGATGGTCCTATGAGCCCATCTTCTAGGCTCCAGGGAATGGGGGCCCGAGAAATGGGACCTGAGTTTGGCATGGGGCCTGGCCCTGGACCTCATATGCACCCATCCAAGCTACGAGATCCTCCAATGAATATGAGTCCAGATGAGATGATGAGAATGAGAGGAGGTGGAGGACCTCCAATGGAGAACATGGGTCCACAAGGCAGGCCCATGCAGGGGCCACCCTTCCCTGAACAGCCACAGCCAGGAGACTATCCTATGGGGCCTGGGCGACCCTTCCCAGGGGGTCCTGGAGGAATGAGGGGTCCACATGGAGACCCAGCATTTGGTCCAGACCCAAGATCTACACCAACAGGAGGCAATGGCCGTATTAACCACCTACCCTCTGCTGCTGGCCCTTCACAGGGTCAGAGGGGCCGCAAGCCGGCAGATCTGAATGTACAGGCAGGAGGGGGGAACTCTCCTAGTGTCAACCCACTTAAGTCCCCTCCTCTGAGGCAGGTGCAGTCTCCCATGATGGGTTCACCCTCTGGAAACCTCAAATCCCCTCAGACACCGTCCCAGCTGGCTGGCATGCTCACTGGCCCCACAGGCCCCAATGCCCCTCCAGCTCCTCCAGCATCAGCACCAATGAAGTCCCCCCACTCCATGATGGGATCAGCAGGTGCTTCTCCTGTTCATATGAGGTCTCCTTCTCTTCCTAACCCCTCTCCAGGATGGGCCTCCTCACCAAAACCACCCATGCAGAGTCCTGGAGTACCACCTCAGAGTGGCAAACCCCCCCTCAGTATCACCTCACCAAACATGATGGGGAACATGGAGCAAGGTACAACAATCTTTCTTCCCTTTGTGTTCAGCAGCATCTGTGTATGTTTTTCATCTGGTATTTAATTACCCATCTTTTTTTTAAGTGCATTTTTTAAAAACTCAATTTGGTTAATATTGGGATATCTTTTGTAAATGGTTTTGGTGTTGAGTTTTTAGCTATTGGTCACAAGTTTAGTATTGCATTTTCAAACACTGGCCTCAGGGATTGTAAATATCACATTTAATATTATCTGACTTAGACTATCTGACATGGGTCTGTTTTAGTGCTTTGAAATCAGAATCGGTCTACAAAACTAAAATAAATGTATATGGGGGCTATCTATCAGGTGCATCACTCAAGTTAACGCATCTGTATGAGGGGTGGGGTAGGTTAAGGTCCAGTGTCTCCCTCTTGTGGCCATACAACTTGTATCTTTGCCTTAAGTACCACATACTGAGAGGGGTATAATTACTGCTAATATCATCACATATAAAAACAACCTGCCAGAGAATGAAAATTCTAGATTTTTAAGTTTTTTTTCCCCTGTCATTTCATCTCTTTCTCGTCATGTCGTCTTCTAGGTGGTAATGGCCCTCCTTCTGCCCCGCCTTCATCAGGGGCTCCATCTGGCTCCATGTCCCTCCCAGGCAATGTGCCGTCTGGCAGTCCATACACCATCCCCCCTGAGCCAACACTATCCCAGAACCCTCTTTCCATCATGATGTCACGGATGTCCAAGTTTGCAATGCCCAGCTCCACCCCACTCTACCATGATGCCATAAAGACTGTTGCCAGTTCTGATGACGATTCACCCCCGGCTCGCTCTCCTAACCTGCCTTCAGTGAACAACAATGGTAATGACTGAAATATCTTAGTTTGTAGTTTCAGTTCCACCCACCTTGAGCCATAACTGTACTAATCTGTTTTACAAGCGCTTGTACTGAATACTCATCACTTCTTTTTGTCTCTGACATACAGGTATGCCGATGAATCACCAAGGCAATCCACGTATGATGGGACCTGGAAACTCTGGACCCATGCCTGCCCTCAGCCCTCTTGGTATGAATCCAATGGGATCCCAGCCTCTCTCCCACGGCATGCCCCCACAGATGCCCTCTCCCAATGCCCCTAATATGGGCCCAGGTATGATGCCTCATGGCATGATGATACCACCAAATCCGCAAGACCCTGGTATGGCAAACCCTCAAATGATGCCCCAGGGACGCCTAGGTTACCCTCACCGAGGCCAGGCCTACCCCCTTACACAGTCGCCTTCTCAGCAGGGCCCTTTCTCACCGCACAATGGTCCTGGTCCCCAAGGTTTTCCTGGCCATCCCATGGGCTTCCAGGGAGAGGGAGGACCTATGGGAGGACGGATGGGGAGCATGCCTCATGGGGGAGGGGCTGATGGGGTCATGTGCAAGCCCAATACCCCTGGAGGACCGGAGTTCAACAACATGCAAGGTGGATTCAGTGATGCAGACCTTCATGAGGTGATGCGGCCGGGAGCGTCCGGCATTCCTGAGTTTGACCTATCCAGGATAATCCCATCAGAGAAGCCCAGCCAGACTCTGTCTTACTTCCCCCGTGGTGGAGGAGACAATCCTGGGGGCAAACCACCACACCCCTCTGGCTTTCCCATGCAGGGCATGATGGGTGATGGCCCACCAAGGATGGGGATGTCCATGCAGGGGATGGGGGGGGATGCCAGGGGGGCCTGGTGGGGGAATGGGCCCCCAAGACATGCCAATGGGGAACCCTGGCCACAACTCGATGCGGCCACCAGGATTCATGGGCCAAGGCATGATGGGCCCCCAGCACCGGATGATGTCCCCTGGGGGTCCGGGAGGGATGATGCAGGGGAGACAAATGACCCACCCAGGCCCTGGCGGCTCACCTAACATGATGATGTCACTGCAGGGCATGGGCGGCCCCCCACAGCAGACAATGATGATGGGGGGTCAGATGAGGCCACGTGACATGGACATGGGGTTCAGTCCGGGCCCTGGAATGTTCTAATCCATCAGAAACTTTGTATCTAGAATGTTCTTGGACAATACACAAGGGTGGAGTAAAGGTCATGGTGTGTGGAGGGTGTTAACCCAAATTTGATGGACTCAAATAAAGGAAGTATAATACAAGCGAGGATGTACCCCAAAATGAACAGAATGGAGCAAACCAGTCACCTAATAATGTCCTGTGGGAACTATTCCAATGGAGACTTGGACAGGCCCAGATTGGAGTACTTTTGCCACAAGAACATTTAATTTTGACTCATGAACTTCAGAATGTATGGGATTGTTGTGCATCGATTTCGCAAAACTGTTCTTGTGTTTTTTTGATTATCTGACTATAAAGATGACTTCAACATCAAAGAGGAATCAACCTAACTAAAAGTCAGCGTGGAGATGCTACAGTATATGTCTACTTTTTCAAATTTAAAAAAACAAATTTGTCATGAAAGTGGTATGGAACAAGAGAAAGGATTAAGAAGAATTTGTGCTTTGTGAAGACTTTAGTGGAACTCCATCTTGTCTCTGGCTCCATTGTTTTGACTGTTTCTGTACAGTATATACGTGTGAGAGTGCGTGTGCGTGCTTGACAGACTGTATGTTTGTGTGGTATGTATGTATGTGTCTGTATGTATAGGCATTCTATCAGTGACCTCTCAACTCCTCTTACCCAACTTTCATTGGGGGAGGAATGCCCCCTAAAAATACTGTACTGTTTACCATTGGTGGGCTATTCGAATTTTAGTCTATTTTAATTTCCTTTGTAACTCCAGTGTATAACAAACCAAACTATGACCTCATTAAGATAATAGTATTATTAAAAAAAGCACAAACATGGACCGTCTGCAGAAAGCGTCTTCTTTCTCTATTTTTACCTTGAGAGCAACACATGAAGTGTGAGGATCCTGGCAGCTTTGCAGCACATTGTGTGACACAACAATTTGTGGATGACATTTGACTTGGTGCTCCAAAACTTTCAGGACTCAACTTTCGCCAGCGTGAATAATATCGCTAATACCCAGATGTGCTATGTGTGTTCTACTTGTTCCTGTTGTGTTCCTGTTTTGTTTTGACTCTCTTGTTGACTCTGGGTAATAATCATTCCCACAGCAATAATCCCCCAATGTTCAGAAGAATGGAGTGTGGCTGAATGCCACAGCAGGTATGCCAGGTATTATAGAACTAGAGCTAGGTAGATCTGGTAAAATTTAGTCAGGCAGGTGTGGCGTCCGGAGTGAGACACACAGAAATGTAAACACGCACTGCTTACCATCCAGTTGACTTCCTCTTTTCTCTATTGTATAAGCTTGTCATGTGTTTCTCCGTTGGCTTTGGTGCAGAATAGCCTACCAGGGCTGTGGTGATGGACTACAAATAAAAGATATTGTTTTGGTATATACATGTTGTCTATGGAGTGTGTGTGTGTGTCTGTGTGTGTGTGTGCATGAATCCATGTGGCTCTCAACTATTCACATCTAATCAGTTATGTGGACCAGGTGGTGTGTTTGTTGTTCTACATGTCAAACCAGCTTTACCAACATTCAGTTAGAACTAGGAGAGCAAGCCATTCACTGCTGAGTTGACTTTTTATCGGGAGGTATATTCAGAGGAAATCACATTTCCAAAATAGTTGCAAGTATGTTGATGGATTTGAACCCTACCTAAACTAGTTGTGCTCACTCACCTGTGTTTACAGTTTTACCTCCTTTATGTGAAATGAGCCAACAAAAAAAAAAAAAAGACGCACGATATTGAGCAAAATCATTTATGCCTCACCAATCCAAACGTTTTTATATTTCAAGCAGCAGGTCAAGGGACACTCCCACTGATGAGGTACATTGTGTTGTTGTAACGCAGTTAAACTCATGTATACATTATACTGTGGTCTACACTACAAACTTATCCCTACCAGAAAGCAACCTAATGTTTCACTCTTAACATAATATAGCAGGGTAATTCCTGTTCAGCAGGTTCTACATGTTTATGAAGACATTCACATTACTGTGCAATTTACTACACTTGTGTGCACCCTTTGTTAATAAACAGATACAATACATATGCTTAGTATTCCCCTGAGGAACAAAATGATTTAATATGAAATATTTGGTTGTAAACACAACCAAATTGACAGAATAATTGCATCAGCAATTAGATACAGGCATTAACGATTCTACTTTGTCCAACATTAAAGATTTAGGTGGTTTGAACTTAGAAGGCTGATGATATTCTATATTTTGTCAATAATTCTCATGAAAACACCAAAACCAACAATATTTTTTTTATTTTATTAAAAGGAGTCTGTGTAGCTAAAGCCTGATACAGCATAGTCCTCGCTGCCAAACACCTTCTTCATTGTCTAAAAACTCCTAAAAACACACCAGTGAGCCTCACTGTTGCACTGGGTGAAATGTTCCTTAATATGATGAACACAGGCATGTTTTTTTTTTTTTAAAAGCCAATCTGACATACCATACACAGTCCTGGTACCATAAATACTCACTAGCTCATGAAATGTGTACTCATCCAAAGCTGACAATGGTTGTATTTTTAATTTATTTTTAAAGGTTTGTTTTCAGTAGGAATGAATGGGTTTAGGATAGAGTACCACAGACATGATAAGTAAGATGGACTAACACATTGTTGGTTTTGGTTTTCTTATAGAATTTATAGACAGTACGAAAAATAAAAAGAATAACGACAGCTTTAATTATGAAGCCAAACAGATTGAGTGCATGCAGACAGACAACTACGCACTTGGCATCTGTTATCAAGTATATTGTGCATAGCAAAATCATTCTGCACATGCACTTGTCAATATACCATTAAATTAATTCATTTATCTAAATGGAACATCCGCCTGCCATGGTTACATGGATGATGAATCGTGAAATTAAAAGTCTGATGTAAACTAAAAGATCTCCCAAAAATGGTTGTAATCCAGGACTTGTGTGTTAAAAAAAAAAAGTTTCTTTCAGTGCAGTCCGATGTTGGATGTATGGAGTGAATGCTGAGGGTGTTAAAAACATGATGTGTGATGACTGAGTTAATGCCTTGGATAGCACTGTGTTCACACGTGAAGATTTGTTGAAGGTTCAGGGTTTGGTCACGGCCTCTGTGTTGTTACAAAGTGACTGGTAGAGTTCAGAGCTCAGTGAGTATGCTGACAGGACCTGCTTGAACTCCTGCAGGGGGCAGTAGACTCCGCTACAGCCTGGAAGAAGATGATCCTACAGAAAGACAGGAACCTTCAGTAAAACACGAAAAAAAAATGCAACAGTTGATCACGTAAACAGAGACACATTCCCCCCCCCTGTACCTGGCCTAAGTATGACACTTTAATGAAGGCTTCGTTGGTCTGCCGGTGTTGATGCAGCTCCAGAGTGATATCAGCCGCATACGGTGGCCATCTCATGTCAAAAATCCCCAGAGCCATCAGACAGGGAATCAGAGTGGTGTCATGTGCAGAATACAAAAAGAACTTCCTGTTTGAGAGAGGATTTCAAGATTGGACCATTTAAAGAGCAAACACAATCAAATTTGTGGAAGAAATGGGTATTTCCATCCTGAGGTGTCTAACCTGTTTGGCTCTGATGAAGTGCCCTGTAGTTTCTCCTCAATGTTGAATAACAACGTGTGCAGCAGGGGTCCCACGCACAGCTGCAAGTTCTCCCTGCCACAGACATAGCAAAAGGTGGCCTGTTGAACTCAATACAGTACAGTTAGGTAAATGTTCCTTATTGACACGGATAAGAGGATTATTGTTAAAACTAAAATCGGCCTTTTTAAAAAGCCCCTCCTCTGCTGACTTTGTTTGATCTAACCTCTTGCTGGGTTCATAGATGTGGCACATCATGTCCACGGCTCTCTGCTCCACTATGTCTCTCCAGGTGTCCAGCACTGGTGGGCAGGGGAGGCCGTGTGTCTGCGCACGTGCAGAAACTCACAGTCAGTATCAGTTATGCTTGTTGTGCAACACAAACCTCACAAGGAAATTCCAAGTTTTTGCTCATTGTTTTCCAGCACTTTCATCACATTATGAGTTCTTTGCCATTCTTTCCTTAACTCCCAATTTTAAGCTGTGAATGTAAAATCTACCAGTAGCTTTATAAAGTTAAAGCTGACTATGGCTGTGTTAACTGTCAGTTTCAATGGGTTGTAAATGATAAATCAGAGAGAATGCGAGCGAGGACAAACAGTCGATCAGGACAAAAACGGAGCAAAGCCGAATAAAGATGCCCCTCCTGTCGTGTTCTGGATCTTGTAGTGTTTCCCAGTGTGTACAACATCTATTAAAAACCCTCTATAGTCTGATATTACCCTAATGATTCAACTTTGCAAAAAAAATGGAGATTTCAGTCTCTCATCCAGAGATAAATGACTGACTTAGAAATCTTAAAAAGTTGCCATAAATGCAATTATTAATTTAATGGGAGTGAATTAGCTATTGATTTTTAAATTATCTTCAATTGTGGCTTCTAAGTGTAAACACTCAATGTTGAAGCTCGAATCTCATTGGAACAACTTGCTGAACCCTGTTCGTTTTATCTTATATAACTAGCAGCTTGCTGGGGTTGCAGCCTCGGTCCAGACGAGCCTTAATAATAATTGTATGTATTATGATAGCCTGTGGTGAGACCTAATAAAAGTCGTATGAATCATGATGTGGCAGTGTCACCTCTCTGGCAACCATGTCGTCCCTAATGAGGATGAAGTCGACGTGCTGGTGAGCAGCGATGCCCAGCGCGTTCTGGATGCTCTGCAGGTCTGCTGCAATGTCTGGCAGAGTGGACGATTCTGCCCAACGGTGGCTGCACAGAACACACACCGTGTCAGCCACAAAACATAGATACACTATGACAACCTGTCACAGGGATCTCAGCTCCTGCTTATGATTTTGCACAACGCATTCAAAATTCCAGTTTTGGATGGCGAGTGTATGGGACGTTTGAAGCTTGGTGTGACCGGTATTAATATATATTCTACATACCTGCCAAGGATTTTCAGCAGCTTGCATCCATGGTAGTTAGGATACAGGATTTCAGATTCCGCCTCCGTTGTTAATATAGGTACAATTTCTTCATGTAAAGTGGAACAGATAATTACAAAAACAGATGAGATCCAGAATAGAATAAATAACATCATGCACATATGGATTCCTACCTCACCTTTTTGTTTTTGTTGGAAGAGCCCTGCTACCAGACACTTGGCAGATTCAATGGTCCTCACAATGTTAGTGGAGCGCACACTAAAAATGGAAAAAATAGGTCATGGAAGGCAGCCAACTTGAAAATAGTAATGAATTTAGGCTGATATCGTCTGTACTGCACTCACCATCCTAATGTATCAAAACTGTATAGTACAGAGAAGTGTGCTCTTGCTACCCATCGTGATG
Source organism: Scomberomorus guttatus (assembly GCA_038419695.1). Taxonomy (NCBI): domain Eukaryota; kingdom Metazoa; phylum Chordata; class Actinopteri; order Scombriformes; family Scombridae; genus Scomberomorus; species Scomberomorus guttatus. The sequence continues at coordinate 13,850,377 of CM076456.1, read as the reverse complement.
TACAACACTTACTAGACCTCGGCTGGGCTAAAGGTTGGGGAGAGGAAGGCAGTCTCCTCAATGTATCTCCTCCTCAGCCTCTTGCCCAGCTCATACAGCTGCTGCATGCCCACCGTGGTCAGCTGACCGGGGAACGTGCCACCCTGCCAAGTTTGACAAACAGGATCAAGGTATATTCACAGATTTGGCCCAACAGACACACACACACACACCTGCATGCAGGATTCCAAACTGAATGTGGTGCGAGGATGGCAGGAACCCATATTGTGGGATTTAGTCTTCTAAGCTAAATCCAGTGCCGTAAACCTCTTTAGTGAAGCAGCTAACTAAGCACAGGAAACTAACATTTCCATGGACACAGTAGTTGGCAGACAGGACACAATATCCCACTGGGATGCTCTACACGCAGTTCCAACAGTATTATACAGAGGAGGTGAATGAATAAACCCGGTCCAGTGTTGTATGTAGGTTTTTTCATACCCCTTAATGGCCACTAGAGGGAGAGAGGCTTACTGAATGAATATGTGAGTGAGGTACTTTATGAATACATAAGGTGCTTCACATCTGTACAAAGGCAAGAACACCCAAATATACACTCTATAAAAGTATTTAATCCAAAAATAATTTCATCTGTACTATATTTGTATCAGTTTGTAAAGATCTCCATCACAAAAAAGCACAATATTTCCCCTTTGACGATTCCTTTGTAAAACAATAAAGCTTTTTTTTTTTTTTTTTTTTTAAACATGTATTTATCATGTGTTTCATTATCTTCCCACAAAGTCTCTTACCGGAAACCAACTGCACATGCTGGTGCCCCTGAATATGTTCCCTTTAGCTCTTTTCTTGTCTGAATAAATTCAGCATCACAAAACACACCTACTCACGGTCAGTACGTTACTCCGGTAGCTGTCTTCTACAGGAGCTGGGGGCCTGGGGCCACCATGAAGATCTGTCACTACATAGTTGATGTGGGTGTGTGCTGGAGGCTCCAACAGGGTTGGCACCCATTGGACCTTTAAAGCAAGCAAATGTGCCCGGACAAAAGAAGTTATTATGTGACAAAGTATCTCTTTAAAGACAAGTATTAAATGAGTGGATGAGAGGCAGGAGAAAAAATTTTTTTTTTTACCTCCATCACGTCAGGTATGGATTTAAGTGGTGTTCGAGCACCATGTCGGAAGAGGACTTGGACCAGTTTCAGTTCATAGGGAGAGGTGAGATTTGTGTCAGCAGAGGAGCAACTGGAAGAAACCTGGTCTGACTCAGTCTTCTTCTGTGACCACAGCAATGAGCCAAAAGCCATGGACATCGAACCAAAAACACCTACCTTGGTCCAAAGACTCCTCATGGCTGCTCTGTGAACAAAACAGACAAATAGTTTTAGAGGCATTAACTTTAATATCAAGGGGAAGATAAAGAAGGGCTTTTTATCATAATGACAACATTAACAGAAATAATAATTTTGCTTGTGGCATTAAGAAAGGCTGCAACTACAATTAGTTAAAACCCAAAGATATTCAATTTAACATTACAGAAGACCAAGAAAACCAGCAAGTATTCAAATTTGAACCAGCGAAATTTAATTCCTTGTCATCTATGAAACCATTTAGCTCTAACGTTACTGTGTAGTAACTACTAACCTGCTTAAACTCATAAATATTTAAGTTCCTGGCAAGTCCAAAGATGGCAATGATGTTGGTGTAGTAGCAGTGATGCACAGTTAGCACCTACACACAAAATACATCAACAAGAGATCCCCAGTCTGAGTGTAGCTATTTATCATTAGATCAAGGCTAAAAAACGAGAAGCACAGCTGTATAAGTTATCGTCAACCGTTACAACACTGTCTGGTGCAATGAGCTCCTCAGGGGGCGTAACGACTTTTCTACTGAATGTTTCTCTTATATCTCTTAGATAAATTAAGTTTAAGTAACCTAGTTTGCGACATAACCCTCCCAAATAATGCAAGAAAAGGTCTATTCAGACTACGGATAACACGACATTCCCAGCCAACATTGCTTAACCCTTTCCGACCGAAGCACGTTAAGAAAACACTGCTCGGCTCACAGCTAACGTTAGCGTTAACCCTTTAAAAACTAGTTGCAACCACAAGAATATGAGGTTACATGAAGTCTAAACTAACTGTATCATGACAAAGAAGGCAGCATCTACTTACTTTCGCAATCAACAGGAGGTGAAGTGAAGTTATTCCGCTACTCTCGATAGAAAACACAGCGTTCAGTGAATTCACTTGTCATTCGGTAACTCTTTCTACCGGTTCACACCGAAGGGCATAACGGGAACTGTAGGACAGCGGACGGCGATGCACAGTAGAACGAAAGCTGAGAGCCACGAGCAAAAAACTACATTTCCCGACATCCATACTACAGCCTTATGCCGCGTTCCAGTTATATCGGAGTTATCAGAACTACAAGGTTCCAACGTCAACATCGACCACACAGTCAATGACATCAACTAGTAGACTTGGATTTTTTTTTTTAAATATCCGGCTTCACTTACCTGAAAGTACCTGAACCAAACAAACCACACAAATATGGAGGCGTCACATCAGCCAAAGTTCAGTGTAATTAAACCCAAATTGAATGGATATGGTGCTATACTGTCAGTGTATTTTTTCTTCTTTTTCTTTATTGACATAAAGAACAGTTACAATTTCCTCTTCCACAAAGTGATAATATACAGAACATTAAAATATTAATCTTACGGTTTGCAGAAGTAAAATTAAAAAGCGTTTGGTGTGGAGCCAATGAAATGAAAAGATTTGTAATATATAGCTCTTCTACTATTCCAAATACATGTTTCCAAAATAATATAAAATGTTCATCAGTATGGCTGTTGATAAAGATACACTTTATTCCAAAAGACTCTGACAAAAGGGCCAAAATAAGTGAGCAGCTGTCTCAGCTACAACAAAATGTACAACTGATATCAATCTGATATCTTTTATGAAAATTTAAAAATATATCTTAGCTGTGTAAAATCTGTTAAGAAGTTTGAAAGGAACTTCCTTCATTTTGTTCGATCGAATCTCTCTTATTTTATTTTATTTTATTTTATTTTATGTTTAAATCAGCTTTATTGAAAAAACTATACAAGTTTACAGCATCTTGTGTATACAACTTGAGCCTACAATCACAAACACGCCAGGGGGACTAAAGGTTGTAATAATAAATAAATAAATACATTTCTTGTAAAACTTACAGTGGTTTTACGTTTAACAGCTTTATGTTTGTACATTCAGATGTTGAAGAAATGTATTGTTTGATATGGACAGTCAGCTCTGAAAAGTTTGGCCTTTTGCTTAAGAGTTTGGATTTGTGAATACAGGTAGGAGCTAATCGTACAACCGTGTCTTTATGACGAGAACGCTCGCAAGTCGTTAGAAGGAATCTTTCCCATCTGTCCCATATAACATGAACGCACCTTTTTCTTCTTCTTCTAAGAGATTTGCGGTGGAAGAGATGTATTAAAGTGTGTTGCTGCCCTCCACCTGTAATGCTCCAGCACCACAACTCTGCGGTGGGACTCACAGACACATTCTCTTCCATTTTTATAAAAAAACAAAACACATTATATCAAAGAAACAACACAAAATTAAAATTATGGATTCACATGATAATGGAAGACAAAGTTTGTTTTTTTTTTGGATAAATTATATGTTTAAGATTAAATGGATGAAGAATTTCAGTCCAGATTATATATTTTCCCAACTAGGTGGTTTTAAGTTCCTTTTCATTCATAACTACAGTACTGTCTGTTGGCTTGGTCATTGATATATAAACACAACTTCTCTCCACATAAGTGATTAGTATGGAACAACAAGGATATTTGATATAAAAATAGAACTTTATTTTCTGATAGATGGTTTAATAGCAATTCAATTTTGCTATATCAGTTATTTAATAAAGGACTTTAATTATGGGAAGCTTTTTTCTCATTACAACATACCTGTGAGTCCAAAAGCCACGATCTTCAGTGCAATTCCTCCCAGTTTAATGATGCTCATGAAAGGATGTAATCTTTCTTATACCTTACCTTCTCCAGACACACCTGTTGACACTGCTTGTTTTTCTATTTCCTGTAATGTTAAAAGAGAGATCTGCTCACTCCTTTAGAGAAAAGTTGTTTCTATACCTCATGTAACTTGTTATTGGAACAGATTTGTTGGGATGTTTTTTTTGTTGTTGTTGCTAACAGAGTTAAAGAATTCAATCATTCATATGTTACCCCTCCAAACACTATATGGAAGCTTTGCAGATACAAACTGTATCTCTTGTGATAACCATGTGGATGTTACTTATTTGTTTTGACATTGTGAAGTTAGTGATAGTGTCAGTTAGTTCTGGAGAGATTTATGGAATTTTATCAATGCGTACTTACTGCTGAACTTGACTCTCAAATTTGAAAAACATTATTTTTGGTATCACTCACTACAGAAAATGAACTGCTGATGCTTTCAGTCCACATTCTCATTCCCATGTTTACATGCCATGTTTTTTTTTTTAAAATTACATGAATAGTTACATGGGTGATATTTCTCTTTCTCATAATAAGAAAGCTATTAGTATAATTTATGTTGTAAACATGTAAACATGTATCTCTCCCTTCTGACAGTGTTCACTCATGTTGTTGTCATGTTCAATAAAGAACACAGAGGGAAAAAAAACAGCCATGAACTGTTTGAACTAGTATTGTCAGACTGATTTATTGACAGAAACCTGATGGACAATAATTTTGATAATTGATTTACCATTAAAGTCATTTATAATGCAAAAACACCAAATACTTGAAGGTTCCAGCACCTTAAATGTGAGCATTTGCTGTTTTCATTCTGATTTAAATACATAAAATCATCATCTTTACTACAGTGGTAACTCAAAATATATGACCTGTTCAGCATAATCTTATGAAGAAACAAGGGTAAATTTGCAGTTGCGAATCTGATCCGCAATAAACAAACAAAATGGCTTCACTCACTGCAGCTTCCACCCCATTTCAGCTTGTGACAGATCAAACTGGATACTTGCACTCAGCTTCCTGGCAGAGATTGGCGAGCCAGTCTTTGTTTGTGTAAATACTGTCCTTCTTCCCCAATCTGTCTCCTGCAGGGCCTCTCCGGCGACAGCAGGCTGTCAGATACAAGCGTTGATGGGCTACTGATTTAAAAATGTAAGAAAACCTTCATTTATGCATATTTTTTTCGCTCTGGATCACTAAAAGTACTTCGACTGGTGTCAGAGATTGGTCGGTACTATCATGCTTCATCTGTGTGCAGCTGATAGTAGCATCTCATCATCTTGAATCTTACTTATTTAGTTTGATTTTGATATTTATCAGACAGTTTTGATATGGTGCAAGTTGGCCTAAATATAAATTCTCTCTGATTTCGATATTTGGTGTTTGTACATCTACATGTATTAATGTCTTTAGTCACATACATACATCTTTATATGTTGCCACAGGAAAAATGACAAATGATAGAAATAATAACAGGCCATGAGAACGACAGAGGGGATTGCACAGTTGATCATTTATTAATTTGTGATGGGTTAGTGATGACATTTATTGCATAAAGGTATGTGTGAAAGAACCAAAACTGCAGTGAATGAATAGTAGGCTGAACAAAATTTCTATTTCTATAAAATGGATGTTTGCTGTATTAGATATGTAGGATAACACCTCAAACCCCCCCCCCCCCCCCCCCCCGCTGCAAAGGATGCTCATTCACAAACTGTGGTTATAAACGATTATTCTGCGCATAGTAAGAACAAGACGGCGGAAATGAAATCAAATACATTCAAAGACATCAACTGAAACACACATTGCATAGGGACAAATTCACTATTTACACAATGGCTCCAGGAGAGAAACTGAATAACATAAGTGCAATGTTGCCACCCAGTGGCCGGATCTCCTCGTGACCAGCATTCAACCAGGACTTCCTCTTTTTCTTTTTTTTTCTTTTGAACCCCTTTTTGAAAGGAAAATCCTCAAAAACAGGCTACATTAACCTATCACCTGCTATGACAAATGAATACAGTTTTACTCACACTTTTGTAGATTGCATATTGCTTTATTTTGCAGCTCTGGAACTCCTAGTTGCTGAAGAAAGAGTTTAGTTTTATGTTTATTGACCTGCAGGTGTAGTGCAATCAAGTTAGTTAGTCAGCAGATGGCTTCATTTTAAGTTACAATCTTTACTGTGGCTTTTGGAAATATATATATATATATAAACATGTCATAAGGAAATATATATTTTATCACACCATTCTTGTTAAGGCACCTTGAATCACTGCAAAAGTGCTGTATATAAACATCCAATTTATATCATGGCAAGCTTCACAGTTTATTGCATATAAAGTTCATGTTTTTTCCTTAATGCACCTCTTGTTTTTTTGCAGTGGGAGAAAAAACTGTTGTGCTATTTAAAGCCACAATATATTCTATAACGGACTGAAGATTTATTTGAGATGTGTGCCATATTTTGCTTTACAATGAAATGATTCCCCAAGTCATCTCACGCCAAGCACAAAGCATCAGGTCATTCTCACCTCATAGTCTCTCTCTCTCTCTCTCTCTCATGTGCACGCTTCATTTTTTGGCTTTTACTGTTTTAACTAAAACGTAAAATGTGCAATTGTCAGGCATCACACCTGTTACCCTGTTATCTGATTTCAAAAGTATTTTTTCTTTTGCAGTTCATTTGTCAGTTTTTCAAGCTTGGGAACAGGTTTCTGGTCACAGAGCTCTCACATATCAAGTTTGCATGGTCCGCTCACAGATCTGAGTGTCTCTTTCTACTCTGGCCATTTAGTCTGTCCTTTACAGTTGAGTGTCAGGCCTCAGTGGCAGAGTTTGCCAGCCTGTTCTCACTTTCTGACTCCTTCATTCAGAAAAAAAAAACACTCCTTCCTAAACTGATCTTTCTGTCCCTTTTGTTTGGTTCTAAAGGTTCAGCTCTCCCTCCTCTCCCCCCCTGTCAGCCACTCTCTCTGGTTCTATACTGCCAGGTCATCTTGGCGAACCCGGCTGCTGCTTCCACTAGTCTTGCTCAGGCGGCGTTTGTCCTTCATGAAGCCAGAGTGCAGCAGAGGCGATGGGGAGCAGCTGTTGGGCAGCTCTGTGGGTGCCTGCTCGTATCTCATCCTCAGGAAGTCTTCCTCATCCTCCAGATTGTCGCCGCTGTGATGCCGCTCGGTGGCCAAGTTGACCGAGTTCTGCTGCAGCGCCATCCTGTTGTTGAAGGGGTGAGAGGCCACGGAGGTCATGGGGTTCATGGAGCTCGGGGCTGCCAGGCACTGGCTGAAGTCTGGAGGGGGAGTGCAGGAGGTGGAGGGCAGCGGTGGGCTGTTGGGCTCCAAGGCTGCAGACATGGCCACTGTCACAGCTCTGTGGTTGTTCCTCTGTATTGCCTTGTTGTGTACACACCTCCTGACGCTCTTCCAGCCCAGGTGGTAGAGCTCCAACAGGGAGAGCAGCAGAGACACACCGGCCACCACCAGCATGAAGATGATAAAGACATTCTTCTCTGTGGGGCGGGACATGTAGCAGTTGACGGGGTTGGGACAGGGCCATGCCTTGCAAAGGTACAACGCCCTAAGGAACACCCCATAAATCAGATACTGCACCACGATGAACGTCACCTCCATCACTGTTCGGATCATGATGCTCAGGACGTAAGTCTGCAGCAGTGCACCTTTCAGACGAATACGGCCATTCCCATCAGATTTCATCTCCCTCACGCTCTCCTTCTGCTGCAGGTACTCCTTCTCCCCCTCCAGGTCTCCCCCACTCTCCCCTCTCGCCTCCCTCTCCTCCTGCTCTTTCCTCCGGAGCTTCTCCTCCCTGCGCACCGTGTGCATGGCATGGCCCATGTAGATCAGGGACGGCGTGGAGACAAAGACGATCTGCAGCACCCAGTAGCGGATGTGGGCGATGGGGAAGGCGCTGTCATAACACACGTTGGTGCAACCGGGCTGTTGTGTGTCGCACAGGAAATCGCTCTGCTCGTCCCCCCAGGAGGACTCAGCTGCTGTGCCCAGCACCAGGATGCGAAAGATGAAGAGGACGGTGAGCCACACCTTCCCGACCGAGGTAGAGTGTTCCTGGACTTCCTCTAGGAAATTCCCCAGGAGACTCCAGTCCCCCATCACTGCTCACAGTCCGAACACACACACGCACCTGAGACACAAAGACGAAAGGGGGAAGGTGCAGTAGAGGTGAGAAGGTGATGACACTGAGGTGGAGAAGAGGAGGATGGACAGAGCAGGAGAGAAGGGTGAAAAGGGGAAAAAGAGAAATACAGATGATCAGTCATAATGAAACAGTAGATCTGGTGATGAAATGACCTGGGTATGTGTCAGTGTGGCATCATATGCATAAAAATAGCTTCTCTGCCTGTGAATTGCCTGAGGACTGGACACTGTGGCATGAGAACAACTATTTTCCCATGAGAGAGAGACACACACACAGAACTCTCAGAGAGGAAGTTCGGGAGTCATGTAAAAGTAAATAAAGAGGTTGTTTTAAGAAAAATGATTCAGTATCATGTGTGTTTACATTCCCTAATCCAATTCCAAATTATGCTTGACAGACACAGAGAGTAACTAGTCACCACGGGGCAAGTCAAAGCAAGGAGACTCTGTCCTTTTAATGCTGTGACCCGGCCGGAGCTCCACAGTCTCCATCTTGCCCGTGGCACATCACCAGCAGACTTCACTCACAACGACAAAACAGCAGCTTTGATGTCCAGCGTCCTCTCTGCAGTGATGAAAACCTCCTACACTCTGCGATCTGGATCTATGTGGTACTGTCAATCAGATTTCACCGTATCCACTGTGTGTGTGTGTGTGTGTGCTTGACACTAGCATGAACGAGAGTTTGGGCGAGAGCCAAACATGGCAGTGACAGGCTGGCATGTCTCAGCTGAGAATGACCCTATAAGGTGGTCCGTCAGACAGCTTTATGAATACCACAAAATGACCTCCCATCATTGAGAGGTTAAGAAAACACATCAAACTCCATCCGTGGGTGACCTCCGACATCTATACACTCTGTGTGTGTGTATATGTCTACTTCCAGCTTTTACTATACAATTAGAGATCAAAGACAGATGAGTTACAACTTAAGGAAGGAGGACTGAAAGTAACAGTTTGTCAAGTTTTTCCAACACGTCACACATCTTAAGTTACTGCCCTACTTGGCAAGGTTTTAGAAAACATATACATTGCTAAAAAGCTGTGTTAGGATTTAAAGCAATTCTAACACAAACAGTTTTAATGGTGTGCCAGGTTGGCAAAAGATATACAGTGTAATCACTACAATCACAGTGAAAAAAAGCCAAAAAGGGAGTTAATATTCTCTCTTACCACCCGTCATTTTTCTCCATGAGTGCTTGCTTCCATTTCCCTACAGTCTCTTCTACTGAGTCACTTCTACTGTACAGTCCACCGTACAAGGCTTTGAATTGCCTGGCTGACACTGGTTATGTGTGTGAGAGAGATGGTTTAAATGATCATGACCATCTGTCCTGCTGTCTGTCTCTCCCCTCCCTCTGTCTCTCTATGAGGTATATATATGGCAATAAAACGGAAAATAAGAGTGTTGTGCTCTTTATCTATGATGTGTGTCAAGTGTGGAGAGGCAGGGAACAAAACACCCCCATGAAAGCATGTGGGAGAGGAAATTGTTCAACCTCTATCCATGCCCAAGGCTTGATTCTCCAATGCATAGCACAAGAGAGTTTGTGGACTTGTTTTCCAGCAACCAGCTAATATGAACTAACGTCAGACTGGAGATCAGATCATCAGCTAGTGAAGCGGGTCAGGGAACTGGCTCAAAGCCTTCCTTTCGGATAAAGCTGATGATCGTTACTGGAAGTAAATCACAAACAGGCTGAGAGCTGGAGGAAGGGATCGAGAGTCCAGCCAGCACAATAGCGGGAGGTTGCAAATTAAAACGACTGTGTTCTTATCAGCTAATTGCTGCTTTTCCTCACCTGTGCAGACCCTGCTAACAATACATCTCCCCCTGGACTAAGTGAAAGTTAGTCTCTGATTACTTCATATTAGCATAATGAGTCACGTGCTTCTAAATGTAATACAGGATATGTTATATGGCTATTATTACAGATGCATCGACATGTACGCAGCATTTTGAAGCTGTAGCTGGTTGAAGTGGATCTCATTTTCACAACTTTATATACTGTTGTTTCGTTTAATCTATTAACTTTCCACTAAACATGCACACACATGCCGTACACTACACACTACACACACACGTTTTCCTGCTTTGACAAAGGCCAAAGTCTCTGTCTCCTTCCCTTGACTACCTTTTCCTGTTCTCAGAGGAAGCAATCTCAAATAATATGATTTCCGAAGGACAAAAGGAGCAAGGTATTAAATGGGAGTAGGAGGGAAGGAACAATAGAGCAGAGCCATTCCAGTGAACTCGCCTAAAAGCACTGTTTGCTATTGGTTGTCTATCATACGCGCGGCTCTCTGGAAGCCTGGCAATAACCAGGGATTTAATGTGATACATTGTGCCGTTTGCTGAGCTGCCTGGTTCGCCTGTGGACCATCATGGCTGTCATATTTGTTTATAATCTCTGTGGCAGAGTAATGGAGAAGTAATGGACAATCTGGTTATAAGGTATTCAGAACGGTGAACTGCGCAAACAAGGTATTATGCACCCCTGAGTTATTTCTCTTTGACGATGACCAAAGCGTCAGAGGTGATCTCTGAAGTCTCTCTCTGTGCGTGTGTGTGTGTGTGTGTGTGTGCAGCACAGAGGAAGAGTGTTTGTTATATGGAAACAAAGTCTAGGATAGGTGCTGGAGAGTTATTATGATAAACTAGGAGAGAACGTAGACTCTGTATGAACTGTAGCCAGGAACTACAGTCATTTAACCACTTCAGTGTCAACTCAAACTAGAACTGGACTAACTGCGCGTGGCTGTATTTGGATTTCCACTCTGATCTGAGCTAGATAGCAGCCAGGCAGCTCAGAGAGGTGAAGAGAGAAAGAGCAGCTACTAAACTGCATTGCTGTGCGAAGTGGCTACAGTGACTTGCTGCAGAGCAGAGCGGAGCTAACAGATGAACAGGAATAAATACTTTGTGTTTTCTCTACTCTGCAATAAATCATCTGATGTATTGGATCAGGCCCAGTGTTGCCTTAGAGGGCAGTGGCTGACTGGTAGAGCCTCAGGGTGACGAAATCCCCCGTGTAATGTTTTACGGGACCATCAAGCCATATTTTTATTGCTTTACGGTGACACGTGGAGCTGTGGTTTCAGATTTATTCAGAGTTATAGTTGTGTCATAACACTTCAACACTGTTGAAGCCTTTTAACACTCAGAAACATGTTCAGAACAGGTAAAAACCTGCTGATAATTAGACTTAAAATTCTATTTTTGCCGTTGAGTTTCTGAACTCTTTCCTAGCTCTCTGCCAATCTTTTTCCATTGTCTCCCAAAACTAGTCTGCCGTGTATCCACTGGCCAGGAACAACAGGGGGCAGGGTTGATTTAAACATTCCTCCAATGATCTGAACCTTTCAGCACTAAGCCGTGTTTGACAGACTCCGGATCCTCATAGAGGACCAGGATACACTGCCTGCTCTGCACTGTCCTCATAAACACGCAGGCAATTAGATGGCGGGTATACATTTTTTTGCCCTGATTCCCTTTAAAGGGGCATGTTTAAACTCTCACCAGTGGAAGGGAAAGTATTTACACGGTGTTGTGCATTAAGTTCAACTGTGTTTTTACGTGTGTCTGAGAGGATTTTCCGGAGGTAAAGCAAAAATTTTCAACAATCTCACACAGGATCTCAACACGCATGCTTAAAACCACATTGCATGACAAACTAATGTATCATTTTCTTTGGAAAGTAAAGCACAGTAAGAAAAGTCATTTATTTTATAGAAAAAGCTTTACATTATTCGACATTTTCTAGAGGGACATCCAGACTTACACTGGAGATAGAAGTTAGATTCTAAAAATATTGAGAGACAAAGTTAGTTTGCCGGCCTCAAGAAATACTAGTGAACTAGTTTACATATACATGGCCAAGTCATTAATCTAGATCTAGAAATCTAGATAAGAAAAATCTCATATTTGGACTGAATTGCTGTATTTTAGATAACTACATTGCACTCGTGTTTTTGTTAACCATTGCTAATGTCACAAAAATGTGCTGGTAATGTTTAAAATTAAAGTAAAACCCCTATTAAGGCTTTACTGCACCTCTGCTGAATTTTCCTTTCAAAAGAAGGACTGGATGCTTATACAACTGCACTAAAAAGACAAAAACAGGAATCTATTGATGTTTTGCCAACCCAATAGTAAGTGCTGACAATGATTATACATTACTGGTATATATTTTTCGATACATCTTATTGCTTTTAACCTGAACCTAAAGGTCTTTTAGTGAGTGGTTAAATCTCTGGAAAAACACAAAGGTCCAGTCTGTCGCAGTGCGTTACACTTAATGTTAATAGAGCTCGCATCTCTTCTCTCATTTAAATGTTGTACAGTACACAATCCAATAACTACTTAGTAGTAACTACTACTACAGTAACTTTACATATCCCATGTACACACTAATCCTGGCAGAACTAGTTTCAGGTGCAATGAACCTTTTAAATGGAATGAACTGCAAACTGTCCTCAAGCTAAACTTTTAATCTCTTTGGAGACATCAAAACTTTTTATGACTATTTTTAAATTGTTTTAATTCACTCTATTTGTCACTTGATTGTTGTTTTTTTTTTGACTTTGCACATGTTGTTTCTTGTATGCTGGTTGTGTCGACAGTGACCGAAGCAGACCAGCTTAACATTGCAACTGATATGAAATAACCCCCAAGCAAAAAGCCGCAGCCGGGTGCTCTATAACCAAAATATCTTTGCCAGTAACTGTTCACTTTGCAGGCGCGGTGTTGTGACAGCTCAGCAATGTTTTAGTGGAACAGCCGCGGCGGAGCACGAGGAAAATGTCAGACCAACTGCCCCGTGCTGATACAGTTATACACAAGTTTCATCAGTCTCAACTGGAATCAACAGACCGGCACACAAGATGCCGCAAATATGCAGTTATTCAGCTCAGTGATGGTTATTTTTAATAACTGGGTGACTTAAGCTGTTTTACAGTGTGAGGTTACTGAGGTATTACAGAGTGATTAATGGAAAGACATGAGGTTAGTTGTTTTATTAGAATAACTTCTCACACATGGGTCAAAGTACAAGCTTCAAAGACATGTCGTTATAAATGAAGCGTGGCTTTTGAACTTGAACTTTTAACATGTGCTGAGAGTCAATCCCAGTATGCACTGCAGCAGCTGTTTAGGTGCAGGGCCGCAGGGGTGGTGTGTGCGTATCTCTCCCACGAGTGCCGGGATTACGATCAAGGATGAGCATGTTTAAGTTTAGCTGTATTTGCTTGGCAGAAGGGGTGAGTTAGGGATAGTGTGACCCACAAAGAGGATCTGATGCGGGATGAGGGGGGAAGAGTATTTCCCACTCAGATGAGTCACCTGTTGCTACCACTTACAGGCCAGCATAGATCTCTGCTGCCATATATCAGTCACACCAGTAAAAGCCAGCGGGCCGATGTGCTGCCTGCTACCTTACATGGCTGTCTGGCTCTTCATCTGCCCACTACTGTACACAGACCCACAGCCCTGTTATGATCTATTGTTTGGCTGCATATGGCAGTACACTGGAAACCTCAAGCCAGACAGCTGCAAGGTGTTTCATGGAGGAAAATTCTGACAAACACACTCCTGATTGAAATTCCTGGTTAGCTGCTATTTTGAGGCCACGTGAGATAAAATGTTTGGCTTGTTTTCATGTTTTCCTCTCTTTTGTTGTTACTTTGAAGTCTATCTTCAAAGTCAGTGACTTAAATCCATCCCAGTATCAATGGATTAGTGAGCCTGTCTGTTCACCTTTTATCTTTTGCTCTGTTTCTATTTCATGCCAATGAAATATAAGGTCATTTCTATAACTTTGCTGGACGTTGGGATTCACACTAATGTGACAATGGTGGTGATTTTTAAGTTTTGATGTGTCTTCAGTGTCAAACACTGACACAGGTTGAATAACTTGATGCTGCTTTGTATTAGGATGTTCATAAACATATTTGCTGCAGTTAATTGACTCATTTGAGTGATTTTTTTTAGATATATCTAACATCGACATTATCTAACATCTTGCTTTATATACGTATAAGCGCAGCTTTCCCCTTCTTTGTCTGAGCTATGAACCAGCACCTCACTACAATGGGTGGGCATTTTCATTTAGTTTTTTTTTTTTTTTTTTAAATCTTCTGTCTTCTAGCTTTCATATGCAATTTGGTTGATTAGTTAATAGATTGTTGTTAATGACCATTATAAGATATCTTCATAATGTACTTACAATGTAAGTGATGGAGTCCAAAATCCACAAATCTCCTTCTGTGTAAAAATGTATTTAAAAGTTTATCTGAAGCTAATATGAAGCTTTAGCCGTCCAAATTAGTCAAATCAAGTAGATATCTTTCAATGTTACAGTCTTTACAGTCCTTACAGTCTACAGCCAAAGTCCCTCTTTTTGTTACTATACTTCCACTGCAGCTCAACAGGGAAACACTGTCAGAGGAAACACAAAGAGGGAATTTGATGCTAAAAAGACTGTACATGTGGCAGATATCCACTTGATATGACTAACTCAGACTGCTGAAGCCTCATATAAGCTTCAGATAAACTTTTAAATGCATTTTTGCACTAAATGACTGTGTGGACACACTGTGGATTTTGGCCCCCATCACTTACAATGAAAGCACATTTGAAGGGGATCTTTTAATAGCCAGTATGAACATGAGGAATGATTACAGCGAGGAAAACCTCTTTCACTGTTCATATGGGCACCTGACTGTTGTTTTAAGACAGACTTGAATAATTGTGAACCCGTCCTTTAATATTTGAAACACCTCATCAAAAACAGTGGTTGCATCTTGGGTGTGGAATTTGGAGCGCTGCTTTCTCTGCCCTAAGCCGTGAAACTGCGGATTGAGATTGTGCCCCTTGCCACAATATAACAATTCCTCAAAGTCTTCATATGGCATACATTGCTGGTGGCTCTATGTTGTATGGTGCACTGTCTGCATTGTCTTTTATAAGAAGAAAGGAGAGAGAATTGTACCTGCCTGGGAAGACAGAAACACTAACACACACCAGGCCTCTCACGTCATTATCTATGCTCTTCAAGTTTTCATCTCTTCCTCATAGACATAGTCTGCTCTGACTGTAGGCCTGAGTCCACGACTTTAGTAGGATGCTCACAAGATATACCAGAATGTCTGCATCCTTTTAGTCTTTCACCTGAGTAAGAGCTGATAACAACCTGTTACAGTTCATTTGGTGGCTTACCTGCTGTTCTGCTGTCAGATTGTTTGTCTGGAAGGCTGCTTCTGACGAAGTAGAGGCTCCTTATCTGTGCCCCGGTGAGACAAGTCTTCCTTTAAGTCAAATGACAGGTGATGATGCAGAGATGAGCAGACGACCACGGGCTCAGTGCACTGGTGGGACAACCCCCTTCTTCTTCTTCTTTGAACATGAACAGGAACAAGTTCTTGAGGACAGAGTCTGAGCTTAGTGTCGTCCCAACACTGAACTGTTAGTCCGCACATGGGGCATGAGAAGAAAAGCAGGGGCATCACGAGAGAGTGTTCCCCCCCCCCATAGCCCTCCCTTCTTTCTCTCCTCCTCCTCGTCCATCTCCTCCTCTTCCCACCCCCCCGCTTCCCCCTTTCTTCTTACATCCCTGGTGCTCTATTTTTTGCTGGGAAGCATTCTTCGGCAAGAGAAAGGGAAGTGGAATTGTTTTCTGGGATCAATGGCAATTCCGCTCAGAGAAAACTTCCAGAGTGCTCTTATTTATTGAGTGTTCCTGTAGGTTTACAGCTCTGTTGTCTGTGTTGTGTGCAGTGCCAGGCATGGTGAAATTTATACAGTGCAAGATTAAAAAGAGAGTTTGTAATCTATTTAATTCTATAACATAACAGTAATTTGATTCTCTTTCTTTCTGTATTATTTTTTTAAAAGTTGATTATGTGCTAATATGAGTTGAAACAAAGAGAAGCTGAATTGGATGAATGGAATAAATCTGTAAAAAATCTGATTTTAGCAGTCAGGTGCTACCTTCAAGACTTTGATGGAAATACTGTTCCTACTTCGTTCATGTTTTCTTCTCTCTGGCATCCTTCCTCCTCTCAAAGCTCTAAAACTACTTGCTGAAGTTTGCGATGCTATCACAAAGTCACTCATCCTCCTCCTCTCTTCGTCCTTCTGTCCTGCTCTTTTCCTGTTCTGCCATATGCGGTGTTTCAGCCCTGGATGGTCTCTCTGCTCTGCAGCCTGCCTGCAGATACAGGCCACATTATATAATGGGAATCTTTTAGGTTTGATTCCTCCTTGCTGAAGGGCCCACGTGCATTCAAAGGCATTCATATGGTTGTAATTATGTAGTGAGGGCACACAAATACAGGCACGCATATACAGACTATTCTAATGTGCTTTCACTAACAGATAAGACTTTATTCCTACGTTTGTTCTCATCATTCTTTGACTTGACGCTTGTCACGTCTCTCTTTTCCTTAAGATGGGTCAAATTTGCTCTCTGGATTTTTTTTCACATACACTTATTTGCTTTCTTGTTGAGAGTAGAAGAACGTATGTCAGCCAACAGCTGATTAGCTTAGCTTAGCACAAAGACTGGAAACAGGAAGTTACTGTGCACGGCCAAGAAGTAGCCTGGCACATAACCCGCTGCAAAACTGCAACATCTTGTTTTTACACTTTGCTTTTTGTACAGATTAAACAAACAAGATTTAACTTGTTAATTAGTGAGCTTAAGAGGTTCTGGTTGGCAGATTTTGTTACCTTTGGACAGAGTCAGGCAAGCTGTATCCCTCTGTTTCCAGTCTGTGCGCTAAGCTAAACTAACTAGCTGCTGGCTGTAGCTGTATATTTAACAGACAGACATGAGAGTGATATCAATCTTCTTAAAGAGTCATTTCAATCGGTCATTTCAGTGAATTGTTACTCTAGTGCAATCAAAGAGACCCACCATTCTTGCTTTTCTTCATACACTCAATTTTCTTCATCCTGCCAGTGTCATGGCCTAATCAGTGATCTGAATGGCTAAATTCACCCCTTCAACAACTGCGCCTTTGACCACGGAGCAGAGAAAATGTTTTTCCATGTATAAATAGCAGTGAAAACCAAGTGATAAGGATCTCATGACAAACTCTAGACCTCTGGCCAGGAGCTGTGACCCTGCAATCTCATCTGTGCTCCCTCCCAAAACATTTAATCTATTTATCTATTGTGCTTGTATTAATTTTGTCCTCTTTTTCTCTCATAAGAAAAGACACAACCTTTTTTCCCCATGTAAAGCCTCTTTGTGAGGAGTGCTTCAGGTGAACACATGCTATGCTTATGCTGAGACTAAAACACCTTTTCTCTTTTCTGCATCTTGAAGAGGTTGCCGCTCATCGGTAAGAATTGCCTGTGATTCCTATAACAGTGAGGTTCTGAGCACCTAACATCCCCTCAGGCCTCAGGCTGTCCAGTGACACCGCTAAATGGAGTGTTTGAAGGGATGGAAAAGCTGTTGCTAATTCCTAATTACGAAGCCTTCCTCAGTTTAAAGGCTATTCTGACGTTTCCATTGTGCTGCTCATCAGGATGGATTAAGAAGTGGAGCAACACTCACACAGTGTAACAGCATGAAGTGATTTGCAACAAAGAAGTGATGTTCCACGACCTCACTTAATCTCATCACTTACAGCTTTTCGGCAGTGCCAGGGTGAGGTCTGACTGTGTGACAGGGAGATCAAGAGCAAGAGAACGACAACTGCATGTGTTTGTGTGTGTCCCTTTGTGTAAATATAGTGTATGTGTACTTGAGTGTTTGATGGAAAAAGCCCACACTGCCAGGATGCATTAGTGTAAACCTTCACCACTTGCCCACCAGCCTGACCTCTGCCTGCTATACCGCCCGTGACACGAACCCATTTCAGCCCTGCCTCACCCACGTCTGAGGGAAGCCAGGCTTGATGGACACATGCTACTGAATGGCCATCACAACCTCGTATACACCCTAACTCATCCCTGAATCCACCGGTGGCTGCCTGGGCTGAGGCCAGAGTATACGACAATAAAATGTAGCGTCAAACTCCAGAGAGGGAAAGGTTGAAAAGAGAAAGTCAAGGTTGTTTCAGTTTAGGCGAACACAACACAACACAACACGAGTACATTCATACAGGGACTCTCTGCTACACATCAGCACAAACCTTTCCTAACTTACTGACAGGAGTGATCCACAGCACTGGCATGTTGTTGTGGCAGACGTCCAGTCAGTCAGACCCATTTACTGTACTTTGCATCAACAGGTGACTACTGGTCATCAGTGAAAAACATCCTGTTTTCTTCTTCAGTTTTCTGTAGAGGTTTCAGTCCCAGTTTTCATCTATTTTTGTCTTTGCTTTGAAAGAAATTAAAAGCTAAGGCACACTTTATACAGGCATTATGAGTTGTAACTATAGTGGTTTTATGAATGGTTTATTAATAATTAATGAATGCTTTCTAGATTAGTTTTAAACCATCAATAAAACATCTCCAACATACAATTTGAGCACTTAAGAGCATCTAGAACAAAATCAATTTATTACCAACTTATTAACATCTATAGCTGTAGACTAAATGGACATGGCTGTTCATAGGAGATATCTTCCTGATGAATAAATGATAAGGCAGGTGTTATTCTATATTTCACTTATAGTAAATAAAAGCCAACAATGCATCCATCTCTTAATATGTTCCGACTTCCCCATCCTGTGTGTGGCACCTGTGTAGTCATTTTTTAAAAAAGGTAGGCAATCCCCTAAAACAGCTGGGCACTGTAGTTTTTAGCAAATGATACTCAAACATGAGTAAATAGTGCATCTGTTGGGGACTATTTTTAGCCGCGGATTAATACATATTTGGTGTGTGAGTAAGTATTTACAACACCCAGACAGAGTTCTTGGGACAGAGTCAAAATAAACTACAGTATTATAATGAAGCGACATGTTCAAGTGACATAAACTATACAAGTGTGTTCATCTCTCACATAGTCACACTGTAAAAAGAATGTACAACAACACCATCAATCCTCACTCTTATCTCATAAACATCTTTACTACTGAGAGCCAGGTTATTATTAAGCCAGTGTTGCTTTGTTGACGAGTCAGCCCAGTGATGAAAGCACATGGTCACAGGCAGCAACTGATTAGTTGCCCTGTTTGCTCATTTTAGGGTGACAAAGCTTTGTGTAAACAGCTGAGGGATTGCGAGAAGCTGACATGGCGTGTATTTTTGACTCCTGTCATTCAAGACTCCAACACTGTTTGAGTCTACAGATTTAGACTGATGCTATTCTTACCAGCTGATTGCTGACTGAAAAGCTGTCCCGGACTAGAGGCATTGATGACGAATAGGTTCTGGATGCATATATGGGTCACACATGCATTAATATATGTGTCAAGGATGATAGTTTCCATGTTTGCTCCTTGTTTATTCCCTGTTTTCCATCAGCACTGTGTGTTTGTCTGCTTGAGGATGTTCTGGATATTTAAAAGAAATGTAACAGGCTCTTTAAAGCGAGACTTTGCTGAACTAGCAGCCACTGTGGATACAAGAATCAGTTGTAGGATAATGGCACATTCAATTTCACCTCACTTACCAAAACTCTCTTGAGTAACTCAATTTAAAGACCTCATTAGAAGGCCTGATTGAGAGCCAGTGGACCACAGGCAGGAAACAACAAACGTGTCTTCTGGTGAGGTAGAGTGTCTTTATTTCTTGTTTTACCTTTGTGATAAAACCATTGAAATGCTTATCTGTGACCTGATAAACTATATTGTGACCAGGCCTCAACCAGAGGAGAGTCATGAAAGTCAGTTACACATAAATATCTATCTAAAGTTTGCTATCATTGGCTAACATTAGCCGCCATAAGCTATTGGTCATACAAGGAAGACTGTAGCAGCAAAATCCTTGAGTGTATTGAACTGATCAAGAATGTGTTTTATTGCTTATGGATTTGGGTTTTTATTTGTAATAAGAAGATTCTGTTATTTCTTCTATCAAATGTTATGTTGTCTCATTTTAAATCAATGATTTGAAGCATTAAATAAATCACACACATGCTAAAATTAGAGTGTGATTGATACATTGGAAAGGCCAGTATTATAGGTTCATTTCAGCTGATATAGGCCTATATAGGTATATGTAGGCTGATAAGTAACAATTTGCAGTACAGACTGGCCATTATATAGTTTGCCCAGAGAGCACTGACAAATACATTTTTAGCCATGCTAGCAAATGGGTTGATGGATGGCAATATCTACTATCTACTATCAACATCTACTAAATGGATTGGCATGAACTTTTGTACAGACATTCGTGTTTCCCACAGAGTGAATTGTAATAATTTTAATGATCCTCTGACGTTTCATCTAGTGTAGAGGCCAAGAACCACAGCCATGCTTGTGATTATTTTTTTAATGCCTTTATCTTGAGATCACAAGTTAACTATTTAGTTATCTCGAGAAAACGATCTGTGTTATCCTGAGATAAATAAATAACAAGAATCAGTTGTAGGATAATGGCACATTCAATTTCACCTCACTTACCAAAACTCTCTTGAGTAACTCAATTTAAAGACCTCATTAGAAGGCCTGATTGAGAGCCAGTGGACCACAGGCAGGAAACAACAAACGTGTCTTCTGGTGAGGTAGAGTGTCTTTATTTCTTGTTTTACCTTTATGATAAAACCATTGAAATGCTTATCTGTGACCTGATAAACTATATTGTGACCAGGCCTCAACCAGAGAAGAGTCATGAAAGTCAGTTACACATAAATATCTATCTAAAGTTTGCTATCATTGGCTAACATTAGCCGCCATAAGCTACTAGTTATACTAGGAAGACTGTAGCAGCAAGATCCTTGAGTGTATTGAACTGATCAAGAATGTGTTTTATTGCTTATGGATTTGGGTTTTTATTTGTAATAAGAAGATTCTGTTATTTCTTCTATCAAATGTTATATTGTCTCATTTTAAATCAGTGATTTGAAGCATTAAATAAATCACACACATGCTAAAATTGGAGTGTAATTGATACATTGGAATGGCCAGTATTATAGGTTCATTTGATATAGGCCTATATAGGTATATGTAGGCCGATAAGTAACAATTTGCAGTACAGACTGGCCATTATATAGTTTGACCAGAGAGCACTGACAAATAAATTTTTAGCCATGCTAGCGACATGGCTAGCGATGGATGGCAATATCTACTATCTACTATCAACATCTACTAAATGGATTGGCATGAACTTTGGTACAGACATTCGTGTTTCCCACAGAATGAATTTGTAATAAGTTTGGTGATCCTCTGACTTTTCATCTAGTGCAGAGGCCAAGAACCACAGCCATGCTTGTGATTATTTTTTTAACGCCGTTATCTTGAGATCACAAGTTAACTATTTAGTTATCTTGAGAAAACGAGGTGTTATCCCGAAATAAACAAATAACGAGATCATCAACCTGTTATAACGAGAAAACGAAACCTCATTTCTTCTTATTACTTATCATGTTTATCAGAGATCAGGAGTGCCATGGCAGGGAAGCAATGAATCATATGAAGCCATTGTGTTGAAAATGGTTCACTGTTTCGAAGCATTTGATACAGTCAAAATGGCAACACTTTGACATTCCTTTTGTATGGAAAGATTTGGGACAAGACATCATGAACTAGGCAAAATATATGTAAACTCACTGCTCTCATCTGTTTGATGATTTCTCTCATATTTTATTCGATAAAGGTTATTTACTAAAAACTGTCTCATATATATATGGAGATAATTAATAATTTTTAATAAGGCTTGTCGTAACCCCTTACTATTTTTATATATTCTTTGATGAATTAGGGATGAATCCTCCCCGACAGTCATGACAGTGATCTTGAAGGCTGAAATCAGGTGTGATCAGATGAACCAGACACTCATTTTCGAGTTCTCCATTATTGATATAAATGATCTTGAGAAAACAAAAGTCGTTATCTCAAGAAACCTTTTCTTTTCTTGAGATTATGAGATAAATTAACTCGTTATCACGAGAACACAAGCTTTGTTATCTCAAGACCACATCTCGAGATAATGGAATTAAAAAAATAATTGCAATCATGGCTGTTCTCGGCTTCCATAATCTAGCACATCATCAGGTCAAAATTTCTGTTTGTCAACTTTGGTTTATGACTATAAACAAGCTAATGACATTCCCAACAGCTGCCGCTGTACTTTGTGTTTCGTGCTAAGTAGGAAATGTAAGCAAGCTGAATTAAGATGGTGAATATGGTTAACATTATACCTGCTAAACATCAGCATGTTAACATTGTCATTGTGAGTATGCTAATGTTAGCATCTAGCTCAAAGCACCTCTTTGAGCTGCTAGCATGGCTGTCATTTTGACATGTCACAGTAGGAAAAGCACAGATGTCAATAATAAAATGAATGATGGCTGAATTCTATTTAGCTGCTTCAGTTTCAGGGTCCTGGTATTGTGCATGCTGGTTCACTGTCACACTGACATGGGCTTAGCCTACTGGGCAGCTGAATACAACGGAGCCATCATTAAAGGGGACATATTATACTTTTTGTGATTTTTCTTTATATACTGTTATGATGTTGAATGTCTATGCTAAACATGGTTCCACAACTTGAGGTTAACTTGAGGTTGTTGCTAAGAGTTTTCCATGTGTTGTTTGTGTTGTCCACTCTCATTTTCGGATTGGATTCTGGCTCGAACACGTATGAAAATATTTGAGAAGTTGATAGTATGAGTAAAGAATGGACTGGCTGGAATGGGCTCATCAGGAGGGGGCCTTAAAGAGACAGGAGCTAAAAGGGCCTGTTTCAGACAGAGGCTGAACTGCGGAGCTGCATAAAACGCCAGGATAAGATAAATAAGGAGTTTTTTGAACTGTAAATCATGCAAAAATATTCCAGTAGAGCCCCAGAATAAAAACATAGACCTGGAAATGTGCATAACATGTCCCCTTTAATGTTATTAGTAACACCTGTGCATTTCCTATACTATGAAAAGTTAAAATCTTAAAGTCTGCGGTGAAAAAGGCCTATTGGCCTTAATAATTCAGTTATTGGTCATGCTTCAGTTAAAATCCTCTGTCAATGTTTTTATTCCAAAAGTTTCCATATTATTGGATGTTTCTTTGTGCAGAATCAGTAACTGATGGTTGAAAAAAATGAAAGCAAACAATACTCATGCAGTGGACGCTGTTGGTTCCTCCCCCACCCCACTAAGAACAAGGTTATCAAGATGTGGAGAGAGTCGGAGGAAATATGAACTCTTAATGCTATATTTTCACCCTTGTCACCACTCTGGAGTTACAGCATCCCTGTGTGCAGCCGGGGAGAAGGAGCAGCCTAACAAATGCAGGAAGAGGGATATCTCGGACCCCTCACCCAAGACAACCAACTAACTCAGACATGAGGACAGACGGGCGCTGTGTGTACGCACATGTGTGTGTGAAAAGATTGACTTTGTTTTGCATATATGTTTTATGTGTGTATGATGATTGAAGACAGACAAGGGGTGTATGTGTGCTTATGTGCCCACCATACATCCCTGAAAACAAACAATGAATGAAAGGACGACATTGTTCTTCAGTCACAAGCCAAAGGCCAAGTCCATTCAGGCTTTCAATACAGCCTCTTCCTCTCTGCTGAACCCTTGGCTGGAATTATTTTAAATCAAATAAATAAAACCCATAAGCCAGTTTAACAGCTGATTTAACAAATTTTCATAAAATCTTGAATGGTTGTTCTGTATTGTTTTGGGGGGGAGGCTTCGCATGTTTTCTTTCCAATACACTTTACTATGGCAATGCTTTATGACTTCCTGTTCGTCCAGGTCATTGTTCAAGTAACTGAGCTTCATTTGAGGAAACAACATAAACTTATAAATCATTTCTCTTACCCACTGTGAATGTATGTGAGAAAGTTTAGCATGTGTGTGGTGGTGGGTGGTTGACCGTGTGTCCTGGCGCTCCTATCCGTAGATAACATTGTGTTGGGCGGCCGGCAGACTGAGGGGACCTGGAGGCATGAAATCATCCTGTGGCGGGACGTGTGTTCCCCTGACACAGAGGGTGTTACCCTCTTCTGAAATCTACCTCCAGGCCTTCAAGCAGCTCTTCCTGCCCTGAGCAGTATGCACACCCACAGTATTCTCTTACACTGCATTTATCAGGAACCTTAGTCACCCTTCTTGCACTTTTATCGAAAACCTTCCAAACCTTTTCATCCTCCTTTTGTTTTGTTTCCTTACAACTTTTGAAGTGCATTAACAACGCCTGACTGATTCCCATGGCTAGTATACTGTACTGAGCACCACTGAGTGAAGTTTATCATATTAAAGCACCTGAAAACTTTCAGACCTGTGTGTGCAGGAAGTTTTACATATACATCAACATCCGTTACATTCAAGCCCTTGCCAAACGAGTTCACACAATGCTGCTTAAGCCTATCACCACCAGATAAATCTCTGTATTTCACAGTACACCGGGGTTTTAAATCTGGTGTCGGGTTTGACAATCAAGCGCTGGCTGGATGAACGTATACTGCGCTCTATGGGCAGAGCATGCGCACTAGAGACTTCCGCCGGCTGAGCAGCTAACTTCCGGTTAGTTCTCTGCTAACTTGAATGGGGATAAAAAGTCATTTAATCATGCGCCTGAATTGATCAAATTCTGATAGTGAAATAAGTCATTTTGCAGGGTTGTGTGTCACTCCAGACAACCAGAAGGGGGAGACAAAAGTCCCGCACTCCAGCTTTAAAGCTGCTATAATCAAATATTAACAATGAACTAACTGTACATGTAATGTGAAAGGTGTTCATAGTGATGGACCCCAAAGAGAATTATCACCTGACTCTGCAGCTCCCTTCAGTTCTCAGGAGCCTTATAGCGTCTTTAAGTTCATTGTTTTGGTCCAGAACTAGCGTCATTTCTAGCCGAAGCAGGGAGCTGTTTTCAGCTCTAAAAAGCCACTGTGCAATAGCAGACAGAAAAGGTCAGTGACCAGTGAACATAGTGGAGCATTTAGCAGCTATAAAGCCTAATATTTTTCTCAGGAATTGGTGGGGACCAAAACAGAGCTAAAAAGTGAGTGAATATTAGACTTACATTTGTCAAGTGGCCAGAAAAATGACTTAAAATAACATAAAATAAATGCTAATGTTGCTTTGAATTGTCCGGATGTGTAAC
Source organism: Scomberomorus guttatus (assembly GCA_038419695.1). NCBI lineage: Eukaryota > Metazoa > Chordata > Actinopteri > Scombriformes > Scombridae > Scomberomorus > Scomberomorus guttatus. The sequence continues at coordinate 13,824,980 of CM076456.1, read as the reverse complement.
TAGGCAACTGTTTGCTAACAAGTTTGCCTTATCAACTTCAAAGGTGATAATATGCGAGTGTGGTGTTTCGAGCTTGTTTCTGCTGCTCCCCAAGTGGTCAAAAAAGTTATTGCAGGTTTAACATAACAGTTAAAGAACATAGGCGTTTCCACACAGTCACCAACAAAGAAGCTCATGGTACTGTTGCTGGGAAGGAAATGGAAGCACACTTGATCTTACCGTCCTTTTGTGAAGTGTCCATCAATCAACTAATCACAGGCTCCTTCCCCCTCATACGTAAGCTTCATATTATTTAGTACTCTCAAAAATGCAGCTATTCAGGAGTGTGATTTATCAGAGTTACTGACAGTGGCACCCCTTGTAAAAAAAAAAAGCAAATAAATAACTGTCAAAAACAATCCCTAGTGTCAAATACACTTACATGCACTGGGTTAATTTTTGCACAGGTTGTGTGCAATTAAAAAGTATTGGTGAAATAACCATTTGAAACATATGAAATAACAGAAATTGTTCTAAATTTGGCAGAAAATAATGTTTTCATGAAGGACCCTGTCACTGTAAGAGGATGATTGGTAAAATAGGATTTCATGGGCTTTAACACAGAATCAAATGACTTGTATAATGAATGTCAGCAACAGTACTGAACTGAGAACTGAGAATTAACACTTAAATCTCCTAGAAGTTATGCTAAATGTCATATTTTGTGTCAACTCAGCATCCAAAATCAAGGATTTCTTTCTATTATTATATTATATTCATTTTCTTTAATTATAAACAGGGAAATCTATTAAATCCATCATTAAAGAGGCTTCACCAATGCCTAAATTCACAAGAATGCAGGGAAGCCAGAACTGTTGTTGTGTTTAGGGCAAGGGCATGTCTCATTATTGGAAACATATAAGAAATCATCAAGTTGATGGTGGGAAAGTGGGTTCTCCAAACAACACCAAAAAACACAATGCAATTCTGCTTCAAACATCGTCTGAACTGCACAATACTCATCCTAAACTTCAGTCACTCTCATCCAGCCTCTCACATCCAGTCACACGCAGCACTTACATCCTCCCTCCATTAACGCCTCCTGTCTGCCCTCCACCCACCCTGTCTCCATTGTGTGCACCTCGCTTCTCCTCTCCCTCCCATGGTGCCCGGCGTTACACAGAGAGGAAGCTGCCCTTCCACTTCCTTCTTCACTGGTGAGAACAATTCATGCCTCGTCTCTCAGCCCCGTCTCTCTCTCTCTCTCTTTTTCTCTCTCTCTGTCTCGCTTGGTCCAGACTACACGAAGCTGCCAGGTTAGCTGGTTTCCTGGTCCTGTAAATCTGTCGAAAACTCTAGGTGCAGGTCTCAGACTGTCTGTGACTTACACATCCAATCTGACTCCAGAGGAGAGGAAATAGTTCTGGGAAAGTGTATGCAGTTTGTCAGCTATTAAGAACTACATGGATGACCCTGATGAAGGCCACACAATAACGTTATTCTTCATATTTCAAGCATCGTTGGGGTTTTGACCCTTAAAACTATTTCGCTTCTCTGTGCACCTTGGATGTAGGTGAAGTTGTGCCAGAAATCCCAACTTAATTTGTTAACTATAGCAGCTTTACAACAAAACATGTACAGTGTAATGACTGTATTAAATGTGTGAGAGTAATATGGTGTGGACTACAGCTGTGGTCACTTCTATTTTGTTTCGCAGTGCTCTTCAGAGCACAAGAAAATTAAATGGAAGCTACATTTTCTTCTTCCCTAACTTCTTAATGATTAACCGAGCCCTCAGATTTATCTTGCGAACTGTTTGGAGGTCCTTACCTAAAGGCTGGGAACCATGATGGATCTTTTTAAAATATATCATTGAAAAATGTTGATGCAGCCCATTTGGTGTGAGAGCATTAAAACAATTAATCCAGAAGGCCTGTCTTTAATTTGTCTCTGTACCGCCTACATGTGGGCATGTTGAGGAATAGTCATGTTGATGCTCATCAAAATAGGGCCCTTATACTCAGAAATCCATGTCTTTAAAGCTCTCTTACTTTGAACAACATAAAATTACATTATATTATAACAAAAGATAACTTTAAGTCAATATACCACTAACAAAACTGAGGGATGCTATACTACATTTTGGCATTTGGGCGTACTCTCATAAAATCAGGTCCTTTCCCCACAATAATGACACTATCAAACTGATACTGTTTAAGTTCTACCAGGTTTGTTGTCATAAATTGAAGCTAATGTTTGCTGATCACATTTTAAAGGGATATCAAGTGTTACAAGCACATGCCGAAGACAATAGTGGCCCCTTGAACATTGATTCCCCTCACAGTCAGAGGAGGTTGGTGTGTGCTGTTGTAACAGGACATGGAAGGGGAAACCTTAAGCACAAATGCAGGTAGTGAGTCCAAACAGTCCAGTCTTCTCACCATTTAAACACACCGCTCTCTTTTGTAATCTTACCCACGATCAATCTGTATTTAACTCTCCAATAAACATACAATCATACAATAGCCGGTGAAAAATATTTATGAAGGGACAAAACTTTTAATTTTTGAGCACCACTTTTCCTTCGCAGTGACGCATTTTACTTTATTAGCTCTTAAAATGTTATGTATGTGAGTGTTTTTGTGTGTTGTTGGGTGCCTGTTCCTGTAGTAAACTTTAACAGGCCTGGTTATGCACTTACAATCTCTAAATGACCCTGTCCCATGAGACTGTCGTCTGTGCGAGTGGTTGAGCCCAGGAGGGCCGATCCAAATTCAACAAATATGACCTCCCAAACACAATGGCAGAACCCAAGTCCAGCTGGGCGACAAGACCTCAGCCTTCAAAAACACAATGCTATGGCCCAGGACCAGATATGACACATGATGTAGGGCCTGTGTGTATGCGTGTGCGTTCACATAGCTTATGTGAGTGTGTCAGTGTATGTGTGTACATATGAGCAAGTATTTCATTGGCATACATTTTTGTCCGATTAGACTGCAGCTTTTATCAATCTTCTCACCAGTTTCCGTTGGCTAATGTTGAAGCGAGCGGCCACAGTGTCACCACTGTTTACTCAGTGTAGTTTGGATACCTTTGTGAATGGTTGCAATCTTTCGCACCATCGCAGGAAAGAAACAACCGCCTGTTTCTCAGAGGAAATGAGAAATTGCCGCAGGAGAATGTTCACACTTGAAAGTGAGAAAAGTCTGTGCATAAGCGGCCACATGACAAAGAAGAAAGCTGCCAGTAAACTGTTGTGTATCTTGACTTCTAATACATTCAAAAACAACAGAAGTGTCTCCAAACCGATGATTCATGAGAAAAAAAGAAAAGAAAAGAGGAAAACAGAAGGCTTTGTCACTGAGGCAGTAGGTCATGAAAGCACAAAGAGAAATGATGAGGACTCACACATATGGGCACAAATATGTACGGACTAATGTTTGCAGGCTAAACAAACAAGTGTTTAGAAACAAGCGTATCTCTGTCTTTAAGCATAAGCCTTATACCATTGAGGTCTTAGTGTTGTGCTATGTCATGGGACTTACTCAGCACTGCCCCCAGGTCATGTTGTATCTATGAAGGGCATCATTGATACCATCTCTTTAAGCCCGCTGTGAATGCCTCCTTTCTGTGTACGTGGAACTATGTATGACACCGACAATTCATGCGGTGTTCATGTGATTAAATAAATGAGACAAAAGACACAGAAAACATCATGAGGTTGTAAATATTTGTTTTCTTTCATGGGGGCGGTGGCGCCGTAGAAATGTACGTTTTGTTGTCAAGGGATGCTACTGAGTGTATGTTTTAACATCAGTTTTGCAAAAAATATATAAGTTGGAAAGAGTATAAAAAATAACTCATTAAGCAGCAAAATGCCCTCTGTGTGAGTGTTATATAGGATTATTATGAGTGATGCTTTACTGTGTAAGCATCTTGAACGATTAAGATATTTTTCTTCATCTTCTCTTGGGTAAATATATTTTATCATTTTCACCACTGATATTATTATAACTGAGTATATTATATTAATATCATCTGTAACATCAATACTATCACCTACAAGTAGGTTCATACATCCTTTATTTGTTTTAAAATACCGGAGCAAAAGTAAAATAATATACATGTAAAAGTAGAAGTATCCCAGTCAAATATATTCCCCCATAAAATACCTGTAGTATTTTATTATATGTGTTGATGCACAAAATACAAAACCTTTATGTTGCAAAGTTACTAGGAAGTGCAATAAAAATGAAAAAGTAAAAAGTGATGATTTTTTTGAATCTCCTCTGCTGTGCCAGCATTTATTCAGCTGCTCTAGTTGACATTATAGGCTCTGTCTTTCAGCTCTGCTCTGTGCTCAGAGGATGAGAGTGCAGGCGAGCTTCAATGAAGGAGCGAGGAATCACTTTGACTAATAGTCTCTTTCTTTTCATCGTGATGTTTGCAACAAATATTAACTTTCATTCCGAGAGGGATCAAAATAAATGAACCTCTTATGCATCCGACAGGCTCAAATCTGGTGGTTGGAAGTCTTCCCTTGATTCAAGGATGCCCCCTATCAGCCTCAATAGACAATTCAAATCCAGTTAAAGTGTGTAATGCATGAAGACTGTTGTGTCTTATGACTGAAGCATTTTTAGCTGACTGTAAAAATTTTAGGCCTCCTACATTTCACCCACACATTATTAAGACATAAGGCTGAAACCCATTTGTTCCTACAGAAGACATACATCTTCAAAACCTGTCACAAATAAATAGTTTATTTCTTTTTTTTTAAAGGTTTTTTAGTTAAGTTATTCCTTAAACAGCTGGGCACTGTAGCTTTTAGCTGGCTTTATTAAAACAGGCGTGAATAGAGAATTTGTTGTGGACTATTTTCAGATGCAGATTAATACATATTTGATATGCTAGTGAGTTACAGCAGTAGGATGATGAATGTGGGACTGACTCGTATTACATACATATACATATTCATCGTAATGAAGGAACAAATCACCTAGTGCCACAGTGTGGCTCACTGATGTGTTTTTAATAGTTTTTGGACAACAATGGAGCTCTATGGCACAGAAGAATAAGATATATCAGGATTTAGCTACACAGACAACACTTGATATTAGAATTAATTAATTGTTTTTGGTCTTTTGATGGATTTGTTGACAATAAGAAAAACGTAGAACATCACCAGATTTATAATTTAATTTAATTTAATCCCCAAGTACATTTTTGTAATGCTTTTATTTATACCTTTAAGTCACGCACAGTTTCCAAATGTACATACAGTACATTTAAACAAAATATGTTGCATCAGGCAATATTGAGAAAATAATTTTACTATTTTCTTTCTGTCTTTTCTACTTTTTATCCTTTTGCTAAAGGTGTTTGTGCTTTTGGTCTGAGACTCTGGAGCAGTTTCAGAGAAGCCAAATAATTGTGAATCATTAAAAAAAATCATCTTCAAACCCATTTGTTTTCCTTTCCCTTGATTTTATAACTTGTATTTGTATGGGGGGGTTGTACACAAGCAGCAACTACCACAACCTGAGGCTCAAACCAGTGCAGAAGTACCTTAAAGTGCAATGCCACTAACGGCCACTAGATGCTGGCTCCAAAAAAATCCCTGGCTCCAACTGACTCCCATTCAAAAAGCATCAACTGCTCTCTAGAAATATCACGTCAAAATTGATTTTCAAAAGGTCATTACAGTCTCAATCACAAAATTCAAGCCCTCTAATAAGTATGCTGGAGGTCATTTTGGAAATTATTGCTCCTGTCTGCTGTGTGGGTGTTGACTAACAGCTGTGACTGACACGTGAAAGTCTCCCTGGCTCCGGGACTTGCACTGAGTTGGACTATTGTCACAATATTTAGATAATTTGAATGTTATTTGATTATAATACCTGCCCTATTAGCACAATTTAGCTAAAGTAGCTGATGTTAAGTGTGCACCACTCGGTGTTCCCACGGATGTATTATAAGAACTTCAACAGCTTCAAACCAGCTCCAATGCAAACCAATGGGTGACGTCACACCTCACTACGTCCATCTTTGTACGCAGTCTATGGTTGTACACTTAATTCAGCTTGTTCTTATATTTTATCATTATGTTTTCTCTCTCTCTCTCCTTTTTTCTCCTATCTGTGAAGTGCTTGTTTCAGAATGTGATATATAAGTAAAGTTTGCTTGCTTGCAGTTTGGAGTGATCTATTCCTCCTGCACTGCAGTGCTTGATACTGATAAATCCCACAGGAGATGAGTGCAGATGGAAGGAGACAGACCATGTGCTGCAACAAGAACATGATCCCTGTAACCAAACCAGACACAACACTGCTGAGGATTAAACCAAGAGCCCCCAAACCATCAGAAACCACTTTGTACCTTCATTGTGGATCAAAGCTTATACATCTGTTCGTTTCAGGGCCAGTTACAGTATGTGCGGTTTTCTTCAGTAAAATAATGTTCTCCTCCTGAAAGTGTTTTTCCTCAGGGAGTGGTGGAGATGTTCATTGTGTTAGAGTGAACCAGGAGGCCAAATCAAACTAACCCCCTGCCAACGTGTGACAATTATATAATGCATATTTTATCACATCGATAAGATCATTACAAAAGTAAGATACCAGTTACTTCCTGTCTTTCAAAGGCTCTGCGAGCAGGAAGCGTGTGGCACCATCGCGCCGTAGGCAGATCGCCGTACGATATGTTTGTTAGCGTGTTAGCATTCTGATTAACGGCCAGTTGGTACCCTGCTTCGGAGGTCTAATCTGGCCTTACGCCTCACTGCACGTGCTCAATAGGGTCCGCACCCTACATCATGACATCATGTCTTTGTGTGAAATCCCGGTGCCATTCACGGGCCCACCGTAGGGCTTAGCATGCAAGCGTCCACTATAGCAACACACAGCTCTTTAAAGGGAGTCCCCTGGTCCCCCAGCTCGGTGGATACACCCTGATGCCTCCACAGAGCTCTGAACATGGCTTCTATTCACCGACACAACGGGGCACGTGTGCCATCCAGGGCCCAGAGGAGAGGGAGTATTTGGGCTTTTTGTTGGGGACATTTTTTTAAGAATATGAGAAGATATCACTGGTTCTGGATATATGGAGACAAGTTATAGCAATCCAATCAGCTAACATAACACAGTGATGTTCTTGGACGGCATATCATTCAGAGAGAAACAGTAGAAATGATTTGGGGACATTTAACACGTTAAGATAGTGCCTCAAAGTGCTCTAATGTGATAATGTGATCCATTTGTGAAAAGCTGTGGGATCAGTGAAGCTCAGAGTGGAGGCCAAATCTGCCTCTAACCAACAGATCAGAGAGCAGACATCAGGAGGTGGACTTTCTAGTTCATCAAACCAGTGATGTCACTTAGGACAGTGAATGCTATTGGTTGAGAGACAATGGGGCTGGACATAACGAGATGGGCAGAGTGGAGACATATCCATAAAAGGAGTCATGACTTCAATTGATAATATAATTGATTATATATATATTTTTTTCCTTTTTTTATTTATGAATTCAATTGTTAAATAATCTTTTCACTAAATTAACTCTTCAATTAAGGGCGGTCATTTATCACATAGTTTCCTTACTACTGAACAGACACAGCGGGTTACTCTGCTTTGAAAAACAGTTAACATTTAAAGACTGCTGCTTCACATGTTTTCCAATGCTTAAAAAACTAAAATTCTTCTTTATTTTCTAATAAAAAAGGCTAAACTTAAATATGTTGAATATAAGCACAATGTGTCAGCATGTCAGCCTTCAAAGAAAACATTGCTCAAACTATTTTTCTCTACATGACAAAATCCTGGTTCGTGGGAATATAAAACAATTGTGGAACTTGTGGAAATTAGATTGTGCAAAGGGAAACAAGTTATGTAGCTTTAAATAAACCATCTATTTCTGATTGCTATGTAATTGTTTTGTTCCTTCCTTTAATTTGGTGCATCAATGGTTCACCGGGAGAACACGTTTTCAACAGTTTAGATGACAGACAAACAAAGTGCTTCTTCAAACAAACTTCTCCAAAGTCCAAGTATGGTTTATGATGAAAGTATTAAACGCTGGCACAAAGATTTCCCACTGTTGATTTTACCTGACTTGACTTTTTTATAATGGTGAGGTTCTGCATTTTAACACAATGTGTTATATTGTCATGTATGTGACATCCTGTTCCCCATTTGCTGATGGGCTAACTGGATGGATGGCTAAATGGAAAAATATTGGTGTGGGACAACTTTTATTGATGGTTAATAAAACCAAATTTTTATTTTTATGAAAAGAACACACAGTTACTTTCTATATACTGGAAGCATTCATAGAGACCATAATATTGTATCATTATTAGAAAAAAGTACTATATATTATAATTAATTTGTCTCATCTTCTAAGTTTAGAACAATTAATAGCTTACATGTATTTATTTAAGTTGAATCCTTTAGCCAGTCATGTTGAGACTGAATTTTCTTTAAAGATAGACATGAAAACCTAAATTAACTACAGAAAACCAAATATAATCAATCCAAACATTATGAAACAATAACAATTATTACAGCCTAATAAAGGCTTATTAACATGAATTAATTAAGTTTGTTAAACTGTTATTATAAATATCTTATTCAAGATATGGATTTTTACTATCATTTCAATAAGTAATTATTTCAGATTATTTTGTTATTATTGAATATATGATAATTATAATTATCCAAATGAATACCCTACAAATTGACATAACTTTAAAATGTGTGTGTTCGTATATTTACACACACAAAACTATATTTGTCAAATCAAACATGCCACTGTGTCCCATGAAGCTGTGGATTTGCATTTCCTGTTAAGGTCATGAATCAGAGCAACAGAGTCAGAATCAAGCAAAAAAGTCAGTTTTGTCATCAGACATTTGTTGTTATTATTTGCAGTTATACAGGGGTTATAATAAAGCTGTTAATTTTATCTGTGCAAACCTGGAGGCAATTTCATAATGAGGTATAAAGATATTAGACAGTAGAAACAAGCTTTTATGTACACTGCGGTAGCTTTTCCTCTGTCAAACATCTGTGGAATGATTCAGAGATCAAAGATTAATACCCAAATGTTTTTCTACCATGAGCCACCAAAGTTTGACTAACCTCCCTAACAGAGACATTTCACTGTGTCCTTTCACTCAACAGTTGACATTCTTCACATTCCAGCTGTGTGGCACAGATATGATGATACACACACACACACAAGCGCACACAGACATGGACTGTTATCTACTACATGAAAACTCACATTACAGTATTGATTTTCTAGAAAAGCTTTACTGAAAATGAAGAATCAAGAAAAAATTGCACCATCTACAAAGCAAATAAAATACTTTTTTTTTTTTTTTACCTCAGAGAAATAACAAAATGCAAAAGAAACTCACACAAACAGAATGTGAAACACCTGATTTACATACATAAAACAGGAATTGAGCAGATTAAACAAAGGTTTAGCCCTGATTCATCATGTTACATCTTGCTTTTCAAGTTGCACAGTCGAGAGCTGGTATTCTACCTCTGGCCATTAAGTTTGGCAGATTCACAAATATTCAGGAGGAAAACAAGATTATGTGATCTGTGTGATTTGGGAGAAGTGAAAAGTGAGTGACCATTTTCTTTTGTACTGCACATACTATGAAGAATGTCAATTCTCCACAAAATGGCTCAACAAAACCCTGAAAAATTGCGGTGTACAGGTGATCAAAAAGGGTAATTTGCTGACTTTGCCTCAAAAGCCTGGAAAAGAAGGCAAGGTGGACTATTTAATTATTTATTCTGATTTTTCCAGTATTATATAATAACTGTCTTTGTTAGTGATTTATAAATTTAGTTGTAGACATGAAGGCTTGAAAATCTGACTGTGAAAATGTGCACAGCATTCTGGATCTGGCTTTTATGAATTTGTGGTGTCTTGGCTGGGAAAAGCTGTATTCATGCCATGAATAATACAAATATAATTAGTTCATCTATACTATTAAATGAACTCGAGGCTCGACATGAGAGCATTTATCTTATTTAAACCTTTAGTCATTGTTGAAATTAACATACTGCTGCCTGCACTGAATAGTTGTATAAACAACAGAGGCGAGTGTTGGTCGATGAGGATGTAAACTCTCCTTCATCCACTGCCTGAGCTGAATTTATCACTGACCTGCCACTAACATTTAGCATGGCAGCACAGCTGGAGGCACATCAGCTGCTGTTTTTGATTCATCTACTGTGTTTCTACATACGGTATTTATAGGTATATACTGTATATGTGTGAGGAAGTTGCATGTATGCAGCTGGACTGCTCTGCTGTGGACCCGGTGCCCTGGCCGTACAGTGTCCATGTTGGTGTGGGAGCCTGAGGCCTGCTCCCATACATCCCCGCTCTGGCTCTGTTGATCCTATTGTCTCCTGCGTCACCACACGTCGCCCAGCAAATAAAGGCCGTCTGGCTCCAAGCTTAAATATTGCAGCAAACTAAAAACCAACCATCAGAGCCGATTCATTCACATCTGCTCAGTGGGGCGACAAGGACAGGGCTTTAGGTGGGAAAGAGGGCAGAAAAAAGTTCACTTTTCCCTGCCGGGTGCCAAGAGAACGGGACAGGACTCAACTTCGCCGGAGCCGCAGCTGTGGCAAGTTGCCCGTTTGATTACATTTATCCTATATGATAGCTTACAGAAGAGGGGACAACATTTTCCTTACTGATATCTTTTTATTGGTTTTAATTTGGCAGTTGTGAGGAATTTTTAAGAGCTAGAGAAAGAGATTTTTTGGTTTGCACCTCTGGTAATGTTCAACATGGTTAATGGTGTTTACACCAAGAAAAAGCAGCCTTCAGTACAAGGAAATCAATGTCTTGCTAAAATGTTTAATTGAATATTTTTAACTCATGTTTTTATGTAAATGTAATGGAAACAGAATGCTTTCAACTTTTTGGAGGTTTCAAGCTCTTAAGGGCTTTCTAACAGAAATAAATGTGGAAGCATTAAATTATGGCTTAGGTTTGACTTTTCCAGTTTTGTTCCAGTTTTCCTCTTCTGCATTTCTTACTTTTGGCACTCTCTATTCCCCTCCCCCTGTCTGTCCTGTTTACCCCACCCTCCCTGTCCGTCTGCACCCTCTGTATCCCTCCCTACCCCACCCTTCATTCTGCAGTGCTACGGACCGATCATGGGTGACTGGAGCTTTCTGGGTAATATTTTAGAGGAAGTTAACGAGCACTCTACGGTGATCGGCCGGGTGTGGCTCACGGTCCTCTTCATCTTCCGTATCCTCATTCTGGGCACGGCGGCAGAGTTTGTGTGGGGCGATGAGCAGTCTGACTATGTCTGTAACACACAGCAGCCTGGATGTGAGAACGTGTGCTACGATGAGGCCTTCCCTATCTCCCACATCCGTCTGTGGGTGCTGCAGATCATCTTTGTGTCCACGCCGTCTCTGGTGTACGTGGGTCATGCCGTGCATCATGTCCACATGGAGGAGAAACGCAAGGAGCGTGAGGAGGCAGAACTTAGCCGGCAGCAGGAGCTGAGCGAGGAGCGTCTTCCTCTGGCACCTGACCAGGGAAGTGTCCGCACCACTAAGGAGACCAGCACAAAAGGAAGCAAGAAGTTCCGGCTGGAGGGCACCCTGCTGAGGACCTACATCTGCCACATCATCTTCAAGACTCTGTTTGAGGTGGGCTTCGTGGTGGGCCAGTACTTCTTGTATGGCTTCCGCATCCTCCCACTGTACAAATGCAGCCGCTGGCCCTGCCCCAACACGGTGGACTGTTTTGTGTCCCGCCCAACGGAGAAGACCGTCTTCATCATCTTCATGTTGGCTGTGGCCTGTGTCTCACTCTTCCTCAACTTTGTGGAGATCAGTCATCTGGGCCTGAAGAAGATTCGCTTTGTCTTTCGCAAGCCTGCCCCAGCCCCGATCCAAAGTGAGGCATCGGCCCCCCTGCCGCCACAAGCAAAGAGCCTGCCCCCCCTGGCCATGCCCTCCCTGCAGAGAGCTAAAGGTTACAGGCTGCTGGAGGAGGAGAAGGCTCCCCCTGTAACTCACCTCTACCCGCTGGCTGAGGTGGGCATGGAGGCTGGCAGAGGGGCCCCGCCCTTCCAGGTGCTGGAGGAGAAGGCGGAGGAGGTGCTGCCCATGGAGGACATCTCAAAGGTGTATGACGAGACTCTGCCCTCCTACGCCCAGACCACTGGGAGAGGGTCGGTGACATTACACGAGGAGGAGCCCGAGAAGGAGCCCGAGAAGGAGCCCGAGAAGGAGCCCGAGAGGGAGCCCGAGAGGGAGCCCGAGAAGGTGCAGCTGGCTGAGGTGGAAGCAGAGAGGGTGGAGGAGGTTGTGGATGAGGATGTGGAGGTAGAGGAGGCGGTGAACGGGGAGGGGGTAACTCCAGCCGAGGCATTGATGGAGGCCACGGATACGATAGAAGACACCAGACCGCTGAGCCGACTGAGCAAAGCCAGCAGCAGGGCCAGGTCAGACGATCTCACCGTATGAACCTGTGAGAGAGAGAGCACATGTACACCTGCACACACAAAAATATCAAACGAAAGAAAGCACACACACACCTAACTCAGCGCACACTCTTGAACAGGCAGGTCAAAAACCAAATGGATGAAAAACAAAATCAACAGGGATAGATAAAAAAAAAATAGCCCATAAAGACACAAGCAACAATTCTACCGAGCGACAAAAAAAATCTGAGTGTTTGTGATAAAAATGAAATATAAAAAGTAGAGGTTAAAGACAGGAGGAATAGTTTTTTTATTAAGTGTGTTCTTATATTTAAAAAATGTGGAGAGGACACATTTGCTAGGACGCAGGGGGGAAATGTTTTTACTTGATGAAAATCCATGTTCAATTTTTAGAAACATCTTTTTTTATTGAAAGAGTTTTAATCATATACAATGGAGGATTACACATTTTTACATGGGGTTTGAGTTGATAAGGGAAAGAGAGTTATAATATACTTGTGTGTCTGCAAATCAGTAATTTCGCTGTAGTTAGGCACTGACTTTAATTCCCATTCAGACGGTGACATACTGCGAATGCAGCATGTGGCTGCAAGCAGCGTGGGTGAGAGGTCTCTCGCACAGGCAAATCACACAAATAAGTGCCGGTACATATACAGGTATACAGCTCTTTGAGAAGAAGAAAAGTCCATTTTCAGGTCAAGAAGAGCATACCTTTTTGCACATTCAGAGGTTTAGACTCTGTGCAAGGCCTTTAACCCTCATAACACCTCATCTATGCATCCATTTACACAGGATTCTTTCAAGTGAAGAGAGATGTGCATCAATTTGAGAGCATTTCTCTCCTTTTCATGTTTATATACCAGGTAGCACAGCCAGAGCTGAGTAGTGAGGAAAAACTAAAAAAACTAAAAAAAAAAAAACTAAAAAAAAAAAAAAAAAAAGACCACATGTTGAATGTCTTTTTCAATGTGACTCTGCACCTCTTCATTTTAGATTTGCTTATGTTTTGTAGCCTTTTAGTAGAACTGTGTACTGTACTGTGATATCATTTGTCCATGGAAGAGAGCAGGGCTCATTTTGCCCTATCAGAGAATGAACTATAGTAGCGACCTCAGGCCAAATCCTCTCTTTTCGCGCTGTACAAACAGGCGTCCGGGCGATAAAGATCATGCACCATCAGCACAAAGTATTGTTGGAGCCGAGACAATAAAAGAAACCGCGCTCATCAATGAAAACAAGCATCCTTGACATGGCTGTGAAAGAAAAAATCTCTCTACTTGATTTTATTTGACCATAGTGGTCCTTACCCCGCAGAAAACACAACACACATGACATGCTTACAAATTCAGAGAGAAACAAACAACTAGGGCCAACTCCCGCTGTACATAATGCCCTATCTCATGTCTAATAATGTACATAATGTGCAGAACTGCTGTTTTTAGTTACTTCACTGTCTAGAGGAATCACACAAGTTTTAATTGTGATTACAAAATATTCAATTGATTAAAACTAACAAACCCAATATCATGAAGACAGAAAATGCCAAAGCTGCGGTATCTATTTGAGAAGAAAAAAAATTTCTTTGCAAATCATTATCAAGCATTATAATACAAAGTGCGTAAAAAAGTATGCCTCATCTCAATTCTTTCTCTCACATTCTCTGGTTTTGTTTATTCAAACAGCTGCCACTGTATGATTTCTTGTGCCTTACCTGTAAATGTAAATTCTCAAATGTTGTAAGATTGTAGCAAGTGCTTATATTGCTATGGGACCTATGTGAACTTTGTGTTTATTTGCTTTTTTTTCCTCTTAAATTTAGATAAAATTTGAGTCACATTTCTGTATGCAACCCCTCAACACACACACACAAACTCACCCACACCCACATACAGACACAAAAACATGTCTCTTTTATACAGCTCAGATGGTTAAATACAAATTATTCAAAGTATTAACATGATAATCGAATAATGTTAAGAAAATATCAAAGTTGTGTGTTTACAGAATGACACAGTGCAGATTTATACTCACACGTGTCTTTGTGTGCACAGACACACACACACACACACACCTCACAGTGTTGGTTTTGGGGGTATGATCAAATGGCTCTAGAGAAACTCTGAGAGAGAAGGCAGCTTTGAACCCTTTGTGACCCCCAGCCATCCTTTCGCCTCCCATAATCCAATGCTGTGGAACCTGAATCAAACAGAGCCTTCAATGAATCACCAAATTGCTGAACACATGAAAGCATTTAACAGCGTTACAATCGAAGTACGATTCTGGTCCTTATGTACATCTATAAAGCGATATGACTGGAAATGTATGAATTTTTGTATTTTGAGAACTGTTGCATTGCCTGTATGTTTGTAAGAAGATATGATTAATCTTTGGAAAGAAAGAAAAGAAAAAAAAAAACCTTTTTACTAACTTGTAGTCTTCTTTGCTGATAGATGTGTGGCAGTATCTTCTTTTGGAATGTGAACAAACGCAATAAAAAGTCACACGTGGTCAAGAAGTGTTGTGTCAGTGTTTCTCTGCAAAGCACACACACACACACAAATATACAATACAAAAATAAATTTATGATTCATAAAGCTATAACTTTAATGTTAAAACACACTGAAATAATACAGTTTCAAAGGTTCTTGAAGCTGCTGAACAATGATTTACTGTAATTACAATTATGAGGTTCTTGTACTTCAATTTTATGCTACTTTATACTTCCACTCTACTATATTTTAGCAGAAAATGCTGCACTTTTTTGAGTCTATGACATTTATCTGACAGCTATAGCTACATGTTATTTTGCAGATTCATATTTTAAATGATTTTGAAGTAAAAAAAACAACAGTATGTAAAATTGTTTAAATTAGCTCAATTTTAACCAGCTGTAGTTTTGAAAGGCTTCTTACATGTTAATGCATCAGAAATAATAATTCAATAATATAATATATAATAATGTAATACCAACTGGGACCATTAAGCACAATAAGAACTTTCATTTTGATACTTTAAATACATTTTGCTGATCATACGTATGTACATAGTAAAATTTACTTAGTGAATGATAATGATATAGTAATCACTACCATCTGATTTGTAGGATCTTTGTTCTTCATGAGTCGCACCACACTGGTAATATTAGTTTATTATTAGATTTAAATGAATAATTTAATGAATAGCAATGTGTATATATATTTCATTGGAAGAGGAAGAAGTATTGAGATCTTTCACTTAAAGGTCCAGTGTGTAGTATTTAGTGGCATCTAGTGGTGAGGTTGCAGATTGCAACCAACTGAATACCCCTCCCATCACCCAAGCATGTATAAGAACTTACAGTGGCTGTGAAATTCACGAAAAATGTGAGTGAAAAAAAGCCAGTGTTTGGTTTGTCTGTTCTGGGCTACTGTAGAAACATGGCGGTGCAACATGGCTCTGTGGAAGAGGATCTAGTCCCTGTGTAGATATAAAGGGCTCATTCTAGGGTAACAAAAACACATCAATTCATTTACAGGTGATTATACACTAATTAAAACATACTTATGAATATTATATTCCATTTTTGCCAAGTCTGTTCTGCTAGATGCCACTAAACTCTACACACTGCACCTTTAAGTAAAAGTATCAATACCACAGCATAAAAATTACAAGCAAATGTCCTGCATTAAATATTTCTTAATTAAATGTATAAGTATTAGTTGTAAAATTTACTTAAAGTAAAATGAAAAGTAGACGTACTTATTATGCAAAATGTCCCCACTCAGCATTATATTTATTATATATACAGCATCTATGCAGATATACATTTTTTTACACTGATCAACAGAAAAAGGCCAGGGGAAAACAGATATCTACAAAGTGATCTAAATTAAATACAAAAATAAAAATTATAAATAGTAGAGCAACTAATGGCCCTAAAAGTTGAGATACCCCTACCTGAGGTAGAACAAAGCACAACCATGTTTTTTTCATAACTTTAATATGTCTAGTTTTTCAAATGGATGGTTGTATAAAAATATTTTACTGCAAAATGAGTTTATTTGGTTGATGTTTGGATCTCCCAAAACCCAAAATAGTGAAAATTTAGGCTTCTCCAAAAGGGACAGTGTCTGCCTTATCACATGAATGTCTGGAAATAATGATCAGAATGTCACCAAATTTGGACTGGATGTTCACAGACAGTTATTGTATACAATAAAGCAAATGTTTCATCAATACCTTTGTCCGTCTTTGTAATTTATACACTTAAACACACATGAATTATAGATGGTAATTGAATAGGAAATTTAAAAAAATGTATGTATACAGTGTTTCCCACAGAATCAGATTCTATTTGAGGTGGTAACTGACCGCAGCGGGGGGGAAGGAGTGTTAAGAGTTTTCTGATGACAATTTGAGAAGAATTGTAATAGAATTTTTAAAATGTGCCTCCATGCATCTAATTATTAAAAATGCTGCAGTAAAACAACATGGAAAATCATCAGAGATACCTAGAGACTTGTTGTACAAGAATATTTGTCTATTGGTGTAAATGTGTGAAGAGAAGGATACAAACAACCATAGATTAAGCCAAAATAACTATATATTATAATATACTGTAAATAAACATTTCTTTATCATTCCAAATACATTATTTCTTTATATTTTGTGTTATCTTTAAATAACATATGATATGATACTATGAGCCAACAGGCTGCATGACACAATATTTTCACATGATTTAATTGATTTTTTAAAATTTTGACTGACTGAATTGGAAGAATCTTTTAGACTGATGATTGGACAAAACAAGACATTTGAAGTTGTCTCCAAGAGCTCTATGTAATTATAACAGACATTTTTTTGTTATAACGGACACTTTCTGACATAGACAAAACTATTAATTGATGAAACAAGAAAATAATCGGCAGATTCATTTATAATAACTATTGAAAACAATTGTTAGTTGTAGCCCTACGAGTCCTTTATAAGTTCTGCATTCAAAATTGTACTTTAAAAGTACATCTATTGAAATATTTTCTCAGCACTCAGTAATGTCACCTATTGCTATTGAGAGTCAAATCATCACAGGTAGATTTTACTATAATTTATCAGTCTGGTATGAATTATGATTTATCAACAAGTGGAGAGGTTCAGCAAGAAAAATGAAGAAATCTGATATAGTTTGATGACAAAACAAACAAAGTTAAAGACACAGACAGAACAACAGCCACTACAGCTACTTCATATTCATTTGATATATTAAATTTTATTGGCAGAATCCTTTTTAGACAGACCCGGCCTGTTCTTAATGTAAGCATGCCAATGTTCATTTTCTTTTGATCCAGCTATGCTGCTGGAGATCATTTTAAATAACATCTTTATTCCACAATCACTGGTGATAACCTTTTCAAATAGATTGAAATATTCAGATATCATTCAAGGGATCGGTTAGGTCAGTGGTCTCTGTTTCTTGGAAAGTAGACACATCTGGGAAAAAAACCTGTGAGGGAAGAGAAGTGTGGATTAATTTATTTATTCCGGTCAAAAGAGCACAACCTTATCAACCATGGTGCTGAAGATAAAAATTAAATACAAGCAAACAAAGAATCAATTTCACTGTTCAGATATTAATGTGATGATAATTTGCCTCATTTGATGCCAACTGTTCACCAACTGTGTGTGATTGTCCCACATCCCTGCTGGTCTGTGTCATATTTAAGCAGGGACTTAACCCACAGATACAACCCACTTCCTTAAAGGAAGCCTTGCACCACTGTGTGGCTCCACTGTCTGCTATATTCCTGTGCCTGTGCCAAATTCACTTGGCCCTTCTTAAAGAGACATGAACATATTTCTCTCAATGAGTTTACTACTAACACACATGCACAAAAATGTAAACAGTTAACACTACAAATAATTCTTCTTGTACAGATTAATGTGCATTATACATAAGATATAGTAATTAAAACAATTATAAAGAAATATAAATATCTAAATACCGACTGTAAAATATGAATTTGGCTCCTACAATAGTGACAACCTTTATATGTGAAATTAATCAGATCTAATATAAATCTAACCTCAGTTGTAGTTTTTCCCTTTTGTTTTAGGCTGAACAGTTTTAATTTGATAAAATTCATTTTACTATTGGCTTTATTGTACTTTGTTCATGCTAATTACATGAAGAAACTGATGCTGCTGCTGTTTAAATTAAGGCACCACAGTTTCTTTTGACTATTAAAAGTGCAAATACATTTGAAAAATTCTAAAACTAAAAATTTTGACATTATCAGAATCTCAAAATTGAGGATATTCACAGCCTCAGAGGGTATACTGTATGTAAAACAACATGGCCATACATAATTCAGGATCCAGGATAGTGGGTGGTGGTAAGCTCAGACACTCTACCTGCTTCATAAACTCTTCCATCTCAGCAGCAGTCACCTTACAGTCTGCATAAACCACTCTGCTACTCTGCTCCACTCCTGTTGAACATCACATTCAGCAGTCCAGTGATGGATATCACAAAAAGCCTTTCCCTGCTGTGGGAAATGATGACAACCAGTCCTTGAGGCTCCTCGTAGCGCAGCTGTGCATCAAACTGAGAGACCAAATCCCAGAGAGACATAAATGCCTGCTGCAGTGAACCAAAAATGACTCTGCTGACTTGATCCATAGTTTGCTGGGTTTAACTGAAGTTTTTGGATCTGGCCTTACAATGAAGATTCAGTCAAGTGACTGATTCTTATTGGCATTAACTTTGGCTTTGTCACAAGCCAAGCCCTGCCCCGTGCCCGTACCCTTGCCCCGCCCCCATGCATGCAGTAATTAACTAACACTGGAAGAAAGTTTGATTTGGCTTTTGAATGCAGCCACATGTGATGGACCTCAGTCAGCAGGAGGCTTGTTCCAGAGAGCAGGATGACAGTAACTGAAGGATCCCTCACTGGACCTGGATCTAATTCTGGGTACAACTAGAAGACCTGATAGGGTTATAATCAGAGTGAACAAGTCAGAAATGTACTGAGGTGCATTTATATGTGCTTTATACACTATTAACAGGGTTTTGAAGGTGATTCTGTATTGTACTGGGAACCAATGAAGTGATTTCAGTACCGGAGTAATATTCAAACTTTCGTGTACGTGTAAGGACTGCTGTATTTTAAATGAGCTGGAGCTGTCCTACTGACTGTTTGGCTAATCCTGCAAATACAGTATGAATGCATGAACCAGTTTCTCAGAGTCAGTTTTAGATACATATGTTCTGAGTTTTGATACATTTTTTAAGTGATAAAACACTCGGAAATGTGATTTTCAAAATTGAGATCTGTATCCAAAATAATGCCAAGGTTTCTGACATGCTCACTATATTTCAGAGACTGTCATGGACTCGTGTTTTTGTTCTGTTGGGTTCCTGTGTTCACTCTGTGTATCTGTTTAATTCCAGTTCTTCTTTATGGTTATTTAGCCTGTTAAGTTTTCTGTGACAGTATGGCTCTGTGTCCCCTGGTTGCTATTCTCCTCTGTTCCAACAGAGACCTCAGCCTTTTCTCCCTGTTAGACTGGACTGTGTTGGAGAAGGCTGAATGGAGTTGTTTCTCTAAAGGACTATCTGGCATGATATTAAGTTGCCTTTATTAGTTAGTCTTAGTTACAAGAGAATTGTGTTTTCTGGGTTTTTGTTTTTCTGTTTGCTCTGTTTCCCTTGTGTTCCTGCACTCCTCCCCAGCCTGTTTTTCCCTCCACACCTGCCCTGCATCAAGCTTGTTAGCCCTGCCCTGCTCCCACTGTTTCCCCCAGCCAATCAGCTCTTTTTATGTTCTCCTGTTCCACCTGCACCTTATCCCCTCATTAGTTTAATTTGTATTTAAGTCCTGGTTTCCCTTTCAGTTTTGTTGCATCCTCTGTTCAGTTCTGCTTTTTGACCTTCCAGCTGCACCATCTCTGAATGAAAGTTTTTCTTCAGTCCTGCTTTGCCCATGGTCTTTGCATTTGGGTCCACCTGCTCTGCTCCACATAACAGAGACAGCAATGCTAAATGTGAATAAACTTCCTGTCTCTGACTTTTAGGACCAACTATGAGTATCTCATACTTGTCTGCAGATTTAAAACTACAAATTGAAACATAAAAGCATGAAAGTAGCATGAAAACCAGTTAAGAACGGGACCTGCTAAGCTGAGTGAATCATGAAGCCTTTCAATTAAAATGTCATGATCAACAGTGTCAAAAGCAGCAGTGAGATCAAGCAATACTATAATGGAAATTCTCTGAGTCATTGTCTTAAGGTCATTGAGTACTCTTATCAGTGCTTTGATTTGCTCTGAGACCCAACTGGTATGTATCGTATACAGACCCTTTCCGAAAAATTAGAATATCATGGAGAAGCTAATTTATTTCCATAATTCCATTAAAAAGGTTCAACTTTCATAGACTATAGATTCAGGGCCCACAATTCAAATGATTTCAAGTATTTATTTGTTTATTTTTACATAATTTGGGCTTCCAGCTCATAAAACCCACGAAAACAGGAATTCAAAAAATTAGAATACTGTGAAGAAATCAGCCCAAAATTTGCAGGGCATGAGTGTTTTAAACTGAGTGTCACACACTAATCATCTACTAAACTCAAAGCACCTGCACAGGTTTCCCCAGGTGTCATTAAATTGCTTCAGTTTGGTTCAATATGGGGAAGACTGCAGACTTGACGACTGGCCAGAAGACTGTCATTGATACCCTCCATAGGATGGGTAAGCCACAAAAGTTCATAGCTAAGGAGGCTGGCTGTTCACAGAGTTCTGTGTCCAAGCATATCAATGGAAAGTCTAGTGGAAGGGCAAAATGTGGCAGAAGATGCACCAGCATAAGAGATGACCGTGGGCTTCAGTGGATTATCAAACAGAAGATTCAAGAATCTGGCAGAGCTCCAGAAAGACTGGACTGTTGGCCAGTGGTCCAAGGTCCTTTTTCCGATGAAAGTCACACTTTACTTTGGAAAAAGGACCTGTGCCAAATTCACTGGTCCCTTCTTAAAGAGACATGAACATATTTCTCTCAATGAGTTTACTACTAACACACATGCACAAAAATGTAAACAGTTAACACTACAAATAATTCTTCTTGTACAGATTAATGTGCATTATACATAAGATATAGTAATTAAAACAATTATAAAGAAATATAAATATCTAAATACTGACTGTAAAATATGAATTTGGCTCCTACAATAGTGACAACCTTTATATGTGAAATTAATCAGATCTAATATAAATCTAACCTCAGTTGTAGTTTTTCCCTTTTGTTTTAGGCTGAACAGTTTTAATTTGATAAAATTCATTTTACTATTGGCTTTATTGTACTTTGTTCATGCTAATTACATGAAGAAACTGATGCTGCTGCTGTTTAAATTAAGGCACCACAGTTTCTTTTGACTATTAAAAGTGCAAATACATTTGAAAAATTCTAAAACTAAAAATTTTGACATTATCAGAATCTCAAAATTGAGGATATTCACAGCCTCAGAGGGTATACTGTATGTAAAACAACATGGCCATACATAATTCAGGATCCAGGATAGTGGGTGGTGGTAAGCTCAGACACTCTACCTGCTTCATAAACTCTTCCATCTCAGCAGCAGTCACCTTACAGTCTGCATAAACCACTCTGCTACTCTGCTCCACTCCTGTTGAACATCACATTCAGCAGTCCAGTGATGGATATCACAAAAAGCCTTTCCCTGCTGTGGGAAATGATGACAACCAGTCCTTGAGGCTCCTCGTAGCGCAGCTGTGCATCAAACTGAGAGACCAAATCCCAGAGAGACATAAATGCCTGCTGCAGTGAACCAAAAATGACTCTGCTGACTTGATCCATAGTTTGCTGGGTTTAACTGAAGTTTTTGGATCTGGCCTTACAATGAAGATTCAGTCAAGTGACTGATTCTTATTGGCATTAACTTTGGCTTTGTCACAAGCCAAGCCCTGCCCCGTGCCCGAACCCTTGCCCCGCCCCAATGCATGCAGTAATTAACTAACACAGTCCTTTTTCCGATGAAAGTAAAGTAAAGTCACACTTTACTTTCATCGGAAAAAGGACTGTAGGCCAGTGGTCCAAGGTCCTTTTTGAATGAAAGTAAAGTGTGACTTTCATTCGGGAATCGAGGTCTAAGGGTTTGGAGGAAGACTGGTGAGGAACAGAACCCAAGGTGCTTGAGGTCAAGTGTGAAATATGTCAGTCATTGGGGTCATTTGGGGTGCAATGTCCGGTGCAGGTGTTGGTAAACTGTTTTCTTAAATCCAAGGTCACCGCAACAGTCTACCAGAATGTTTTAGAGGACTTCATGATTCCTTCTGCTGAGGATCTGTATAGAGATGCAGATTTCATCTTCCAGCAGGACCTGGCCCCTGCCCATACCGCCAGAAGCACCAAAACCTGGTTTAATGCCCATGCCATCACAGTGCTTGACTGGCCAGCCGACTCACTAGACCTAAACCCCATTGAGAATCTATGGGGTATTATCAAGAGGAAAATGAGGGGCACCAGACCCAAAAACAGCTGACAGCAAGCATCAAGGAAATCTGGGCTTCCATAACTCTCACGCAATGCCACAGGCTGATTGCCTCAATGCCACAGTGCATCGAGGCAGTGATTAAGGCAAAGGGATTCCCAACCAAGTATTGAACATTGACATATTGTTTAGAAAGTACCATATTTTGATGTGATCCTAATTATTATTTTTTTTTTTCTGCAAAAACTGAAGTAAATAGTGATTTCTTCACAGTATTCTAATTTTTTGAATTCCTGTTTTCATGGGTTTTTTGAGCTGGAAGCCCAAAATATGTAAAAATAAACAAATACTTAAAAATTGTTTTAAATTGTGGGCCCTGAATCTATGAAAGTTTAACTTTTTTTCAATGGAATGGAAATAAACTTTTCCATGATATTCTAATTTTTTGGAAAGGGTCTGTATATTGTGTACTGAAAGATTCACCCAGTTTTTATACAACTTTTTCAAGAAAAAAAGGAGATTGGAAATTGATTTATTATTATTACAGATCGATCTATGTTTTTCTTCAGAGGTGAAATTACAGCACACTTGAGAAACAAGGAAAATGCCAGGCATTGAATTACTTCCTCCAGATTTCTGGAGTTAACAGGTGAAAATGTAGTCATGGCAGTAAATTGGTGTGAGGGTGACAAGGGGCCAGATGTATTGCTGCAAGAAATTAATATATTATCTCTAATATGGGAGCCTTTTTTCCTGAAGAAAACAGCAAGTTCATCACATTTGGACATAGAGAGAAACTCATAAGTATTAGATTTTGAGGGATTTATCAGTTTGTCAATTGAAGAGAATAGGAATGAGGCATTATTCTGATTATTGTTAATCAATTGAGAAATGTAGGACTGTCTGGCAGATTTCATATCTATGTCATAACAGTTGTGCAGAGTGCATTTTTATAGATCTAAAAATTAACTGAATCATGTAATTTGTTTTTTCTCCATTTCCGTTCAGCTCTCCAGCAGATTCTTTTTGCCATCCTTACTTTTTTCCCACTGTTTCTCCAAGGTGCTTTTGGTGGTCTTTATAGTTTTGACAGGATCAACATGATCAATGAGGATCAATCAATCATAGCATGAGAGAAATTGTCCACCGCGGCATCACATGATGGCAAGGTGGGTAATGTATACTTTGAAAATTCATTAATAACTAGAAAATTGCATTTCCTGCAGAAAATGTGTGTGAATGCTGAAAGCTGAACAGAATCTCAAAGCACCGCTGAAAATGCAGAAATATGAAACAAAGTGCCTGAAAAATCTGAAACTCAATTGACTGCACTGCTGAAAAACCTGGTAGCTGAAAAATGAAGAACTGGAAGCTGAACTGCATTGCTTAAAGAAGGTGAGAGGGGTGAAATTAACCTTTTTGTCCACTGGCCAAATGGCTAGTGAATGTTCAAATTTTACCAGCCACTCAGTAGATTACCATTGTTTTTTTGGCTGGTGAGTGAAGCAAATCTACCAGTCACTGTAGCATTTGGCTGGTGGCTGGTGCTAATTTTGTGCTCT
This sequence comes from Scomberomorus guttatus, assembly GCA_038419695.1. NCBI lineage: Eukaryota > Metazoa > Chordata > Actinopteri > Scombriformes > Scombridae > Scomberomorus > Scomberomorus guttatus. Next base: position 13,800,449 of record CM076456.1, on the reverse strand, counting down.
GGTTGAAATACTTTTCTAGAAAAGCTGAAAGCTAAACTGTAATACTGTAAAAGCTGGAAGTCGGCATGAATTGCCCGAAAAGGCTGACGAAGAAAGAAGAAATTATTTGTATTGATATCAGACAGATGAACTGAATTGCTAAACACTTTGGAACAAAAAGGCCATTAGCCTAAAGAGCTGAGAGCTGCAAAACATTGCTAAAAATGCAGAAATGTTAAATAAAATACCAGAAATAGAGACTGAACTGCATTATCTAAAGAAGCTAGGAGCTGAAATACATTGGTAGAAAAGCTGGAAGTTAAACTGTAATATTGCCAATGGTTTTCCCTGCAAAAGTCCTCACAAAGATAAAAAAACAACAACTGGTGTGTGTGTGTATGTGTCAGTATGTATGTGAGGCACAAACTTTAATCAGGTAATCACAATCAGCTGTGTGTTCCTGTAACAGTTTGTACAGACACAAATCCTCAAAAGGGCTTTAGTTTTTCAGATACCCCTACCCGAGGTAGAACAAAACACGACCACAACCCCTCGTACCTTATTTGCACTATAATTTATAATTCTCACTTACCTCTCCTCTTTCTACATGCAGTCCCTTCTCCCTGTCTATCACCTGTTCGGGCAGCTGCTGTTCCTGCAGAGTTACAGACACAATGAAAAATTTTCTAAAAAATAGAAATACTTTCACGGTTTATATTTCTCATAATTGATGAATGGTTACATTTTAAACAGTGTAGCAGTGCATGTCCACTAGTTAACAGGAAAGCCACTGAGAGAGGGAGAAACTGAGATCTAAGTACACAGCTTTTATATTAGTTTAGCAGCAATCGATCGCCCAACTCAACTACCCCGTTACAGAAGATCACCAAAACGGTTTATACATGTAGCTAGCTAGCAAGTTAGTGAATTGGGAATTAATGTGCTGAGTGAAGCACAGTGGTGGACTGACTGTGCTCGTTTGAAATAACATGTAACCAAAAAATAATACACAGCAGTTCAACAATAACATTTTCTGTGGCTAGCTAATTTGAAGACGTTATCTGTGATATCGATATCTTTCTATGAATATTCCTGGGTTGCCAACTCACCCTTCTGGCGTGTGACGCACACTTTCACCTCCAGTCTCACGCTCTCACGCCAAAACACTGAAACAGCGACAAAGACGGACAGGCGAATGGTCAAAGTCTTTTTTGGTATAGAGTAGTGATTAAACCTAGCGAATTATTTTTACAGTTATACACAGGGCTGTAGTTGAGAGACTAAACGCACGTAAACACCGTTTACCCACCTTACGCAAAGTTCCCATCACTTTAAAGCCGTTAGTAGCTCAGACCGGCTTCCTACCGCAGTTTCTGTTGTAGCTTCTAGGAGCGCTCGTTTTGTTTTCCGTTTGAACACTGTAACCTCGTATGAGACACGGAGACAGCTGTTACTGTTAACAAGAAGCAAGCAACAATCCACCACTCACCCGTGCTACGCGGGTGTTTAAAACAAACAAACCCTTCGTGCTGAAGCTAGCAGGCAGACTGAAGTCGCTTTCATGAGACAGACAGATGAATCAGAGGATCATATATGACACTGACGTGCGCCATTTAATAATAATGTCAGACAAAGGGCCACAAAGTAAGTAGCTAGCAGAAACTCTTCAGCAAAAAGTAGAGCTAAAGTTTTTTTTTTTAAATTGACATTAGTGTTGTTTTAACCGCCCAGTTCATCTTGTGTTGCTGCTTTAGCCTACTTTAAAGTAACGTTAGCTTGATAGTTTGGATAGCTTGACTGGTGATACATTCCTACTGTGTGTTGTTTGTCCCAGTTACTGAAATGAACACCATACAAGTTAAGGTTCTGCTTCATGCTAACTCAGATTTTTTTTAAAAGGAAGGCTTTTTACATTTTCAGAGTGAGTGAAGGAATCAGGAGAGAGGAGACAGAAGACAGAAGAATTGCAGGATGTAATGGTGTTGAAGGACACGAACACATTCAAAGCAAGAAAACTGGTAGGGAACTTACACCTGTATCTAGATGGATTACTGTTCTGATAAATATTTTTAAAGGCACAATCTGTTATCCAAATGTAAACTAAAGGGCATCCCCACAAACAAAAGTCAAAAAACAAGATTGAAACCTGCTATAAAATGACTTACCGAGCTTTTTAAACAGGCACTAACACTACACAACTCTAATAACATGATGTTTTCTTAAGCTGTTGAAAGGTTGTTAACCTCAGTAACTGGACTTTAGTGTTGGTCATGGTGGGAAAAATGATGTTAACCATGCTAGGTCTGTTAAACATAAGTGTGCCCAAGAAGCCACAAAGAACACATCAACCGTCCGTTCGAAGAAACCCTTTTCATAATATAAAAATTAGTCAGGTGGGGTCCCAAAAAATCTCCCTTATTTTCAAAGCCCAGCGTTGAGTAAACCAGGTGAAGTGAAAGATAATGTTTTACTTGAGTCAACGACAACTATGCTCGCAACAAAACCTTTGCGAGTAAAAAGCCAATAAGCACATTACCAAACCCCATGTTCAACAAGCAATATGTAGAAAAGCGATATTTTCAACTGTATGTTTAATATTGCAAAATTGTGTATTTCTCTGGGTGGAAGTCCCGGGGTGGTGTAGTCAGGCTATGTCCTTAAATCTTAGGCCTAAGCTCCCGTTCTCACCATGTGCAAACTGTGCATTTTTAAACCCTGATGGTGAATTGAGTTCAAATATGTGCACGTGAATAAGTGCTCATGCACGTACGCATGGTTAAGCCCATGGCATCTAAATATCACTCCAGCCAGGTACCCAACGTTGGCAACTCTGATATTCGTAACGTTAGCTAATTTAATGGATTGTGTCTGAAGACATCACTCACACCCACTTTTTTTTCTTTTCTTTTTTCTTTTTAAAATTTCCTATGTCCTCCATTTTCTGTAATTTGGGAGGTTTGGACATTTCTGCTGAGCAGCTGGCTGACTGCATGTTCCTAGTGCGTGCAGATTTTCCTATTTATTTTTAATATAACGTTAGTTTACAGACTGTAAAAAGTGAAGTGGTCCAAAACTGCCTGCTGAAAAAGTGCAGGGGACATGTCCCCTGTGTTCCCCCATAAATTACGCCCCCGCCTGTGCACTGTGAAGGGAAACCCATGTAAACACAAGGAGTAAAAACTCTGCTTTGGAACTATTACGATCATAATGCATTCTCCATCAGGACAGAAAGTCTTAAAAACATTCAATACAAAAGAGCGGACCTTTATGATTTCAAGATGAAGAGTCATTGATGAAGGGTTGTGAGGATTTTCATTGAATCACCACCAGGTGGGAGTATGTACAAGGTATCTTATTACTGGATCCAGCCTTCCTGAGTTTGATATACACCATTACAGGGAAAAGTGAGAGCTGAATCTTCTATTTGAATGGCTGGATTGTACATCTGGTCATTTGGAGACTATTCTAATGTTAATCAGAATTTATAAAGATGTATTCCTATCTTAAAATCCCATTTATAGAAAAGGTTGATGGATATTATAAATGACAAAAATAAACATTGCAACACTTTGTATTTCTACTGGTAGTATTCCATTATCACTATCCAAGCTCTCAGTGAATCCATCCTCCACACATATTCTATATTTTTAAACTGAATTAATTTATTATTTGCCACTAGGGGCAGAGGAACTCTAACACAAGCTGGCACTCACACACAGCCCAAATGTATTATCACTTTAGTGCCTAGATCTACATCTACATCTTGTGTTTGTGGCCCCCATTTTAGCTCTGGTTTGGTTTGAACAGTTTACATTTCATCTCTGATGTTTGGGTTTTATTTAGCAAAAGCAAGGAGGTAAAGGCCAACCTGCAACCACAGACAGCAACTCTCTAGATAAGAGGTGGCCAGCCTGTGCAGGATGCAGCTCTTCACACTCTGGTCTTTTTTATTCAGTTTTGAATAAACATTCAACTTTAAACATAATATGTAAGTCATTGCCCTAGAATGACAACTAATCTCAATCAATCACATACCATTGAACCACCTTGAAGGTCAAATATCAGACATGGTTTAAGATATATAAAAATACTCTGCTTTGAATAATAATTTGTCTGATATGTAGTCAGAAATTCTTAAAATAAGATCTACTCCTTCTCCCTCATTAAAAATCCAATATGCAAATATTTTCATTTCACAAGTTTAACTGTTGGACACAAGATGTCTCCTTTTTCACTGTAAAGTTCATTTTCAGTGTATGTGGACTGGAGGCTTCAAGTTGCATACTGGACCGTAGTTAGCTCCAAACTAGTTGTGATGTCACAAATCCTGCTCATGGATACACGTCTTTACTGTTTGGTGAGAACAGAGAAACTTTCAGCAGATGAATGTGAAAACAGCCTCCTAGTGTTAAAATCATACAGCAGTCTAGACAGTGAAGCTCAAACATCCAACTGAAGTAACAGGAAGAAAAACATTTTTGAGTGAGATTTAAAATGAATGGCTGTTATCGAAAACTTATTACACCCTATGCAGGAACGGAGCAGCATGTGTGAAGCCTTTTAAGGTTGTGTGGACAAACAAAAACTTTCCGTAGTTGCCGACTCTTAACCTTTAACCACTGATGTCTTCAAAACTGAATTTCGACCACATTATAACATCCTGTGCTTTTTCCACACACATACTGGTTTGTTTCAAATTGTAGAGTTTTAGATACAGTGAAGATTTTCTTCAAAGAGAAGCACATGAGCATTTTAGATTTGGGATATTTAGTGGATATCTGTGTCATTTGGACAAACTCAACCTGCAAAGAAGCTGGTACAAAGAATTCTCACATTCATTAACTAGCTTAATCTCTTAGGACACTTCTGTGTAAGAGGACTTGACGTACAGTGTTTTCCTCGTGTGTCAGATGCAGCTGACGCACTAAAAATGTTTTGCGAACAGGTTCCATGATGGTGAAAAATCAGCAGATTATAATCTTCAATGACACTTTCTCTGCCAAATTGAACTGTGCTACTACTCTCTACTCTCTGACACACTGTGTCTGGACCAACTGTGTCACTGTTATTGCATCAGATTTGGGATTTGGTGTGCGTGTTGTCATGTGGCTCTTGAAAGCACACACATACTCAAGATAAATTAACTGTGATGGGATGGGTGGCTAACATAATGACACGTCTGAAATTCAAATGTTCAAATCAACTCACAATATCCACAGACCACCAATGTCATATGAGCATTCATTTCCTGTTTGGAAACCAATTCTGGTATGTGTGGGGCCACAGTATCATACACTGTAGATGTGAGTGTTAATCATCATTACTGCTGTAAATACCTATATAATGTTCTCCTCCTTTTGTGGCCTGAGTAACATTACATTGAAGCTGTTCAGAGTTAAGGAACAAGGGGAAAAAAACTGGATGCAGATACTCACCACCGGTAAGTATATATAGTTACTAAATTTATCACACTGTATCTGTGTTTGGAAAGGATGTTTTATATGATTAATAGCAATTTTATTTATATTTTTACAGTCACATTGTTTAATTCAGATCTTTTGACATATATTGTGTTATTTTTTAAATTTTGTTAGTTTGTAACGCATAGTTATTCTCTCTTATATTGACCAGAACACTCTTGAGAAGCAGATTTTTAATTTCAGTTAGGCTTTCTTGGTTAGTAAGTGAAGTTTAAATAAAAATCAAATATCTGGACAAAATACCAATTACATTCAAACCCTATTTTCTGAGTTGACCACATATAAATATGATCAGAACCAAATTTTCTGTTTCAAGGTGGAATGGAGGATTGTTCTAGATATTTGGGCATCAACTGGACCTTTTCTCTGATATGTTGCATGTTCTGGATTTTCTCACCTGCAGGTAAAATTCATTTGCAACATGTATGATACCACTCTCTCATGTTAGTCTGTTAAATATGCAGCTGAACATGAACCACAAAAGATCATTTCTATACTTGTTTTTGTACAGATTAAACAAATGAGATATAACAAGCTAATTAGTGAACTTTACAAAGTGCTTGTAGGTGGATTTCAGAGAGAGCCAGGCTAGCTGTTTCCCCTGTTTATATAGTAAACTAAGCTAACCAACTGTGAGCTCCGGCTTCAAACCAAGTGGACAGACATGAAAGTGGTATTGATCCTCTCATCTTACTCTGGCAAGACAGTGGATAAGCATATGCTGCAAACACTTCCTATAACTGTTGTGTAACAGACTTCTGAACATGGTAACACTGAAAATTAAATTCACCAAATGTCTGTTTCCCTCTCAGAAGGATACACAACCATCTCACAGGTGGTTGGCAGCAAAGTGATCCTGCACTGTAACGAGTCTCTCAGCACGTTCCTGCAGCTGACATGGAAAATGAATGGGGTTAACTTGTGCAGCTTCAAGCCGCAGACACCCTTACACGTCTACAATAAAGCTGTCCAAATGAACATAAACATGTCGTTGTCAGGGAGTGAACAGTATGCACTGGTCATGGACCAAGTCCAGAAGTCTCATGCAGGGAACTATACCTGTGAGGTCGCAACCCTTTTTGGACCCTGGGAACAAATATGGGAGCTGATAATTACAGGTGTGTTAATCAGTCCTAAATTACAGGAAACATATGTAATCCCTGTGGCAGCAGCTGATAAAGAAAATAGGATGGAAAAACAAAGACTGAATGTGGGGTTATTAAAGAAAACAGATGTGATAAACACTATGCTACTGTTGCTACCTTTACAAACAAAGCCCACACCTGGAAAAAATAAACACTAAACACGGGTGAAGCTCAAAAGACACAAACACAAAAAAGCTAGACAGCTATGGCTGCACTGTTATCAACTTAATAGTAAATAGAGTCTATGAAAATATTTTATGAGCTGAGATTTATTACACTGGTCACCAAAACTCCACAGAAGAATCTCCTCATCACCTTGTTGTAGCTTCTCATGTTTTAAGCTTGGATATTATATTATAATGACATGATGGCAAAATGACAGTTTCTTTTTCTTGACAAACTGCAGGAAGTGCAAGCAGCTCCTCTGCTTCCTTTGTGAAACATTGATCTTACACACACAAATGAAACTGTCTCTCCATGACTGTGACCTTAATTTTACTACATATTGGACTTGTGATTTTAATTGTGCATTTTGTTTCTTCCTAGACAAAGCTGAAAATCGGAATGAGCTGGTTATTGCTGTAGCAGCTATTGTTCCTTGTGTGTGTTGCCTGGTCTTTATATTTTCTTTGACCTTTCTGAAAAGAGTGCAAACAGTGTGCAGTGTAAGTTGCATTTGCTTCAAGTCATTCTGTAACATCTTTATATTCTCAACTGTTAAAATATAAACAAGATGTACTAGATGTACTAAAACTGTAAAATTTGGATTCTAGCTCTAATGTCAGTCTCTTTTACAGAAATAGCATTCATTCACTTCATACTTCAGACATGGTAAGCAAAATAATTATTTTGTCATTTGAGAAGTTACACCTAACATACAATCTGTAGCTTTATAAGGAATGGAGTTGGTTCACTTTGAGTTCAAGTAAAAGCCAAAGGAAGTAAAGACAAAATCTGTTTTGCAAAGAGACCGAGATCAAAGTGAACTGACTGCAGTAACTGTAAGCCCAGAGTTCAATTATTGATTTTTGCTCTTTACCTTTTTATTCCACAGCAGGAGAAAACAGAAGATATATATGAAAACTGCCTGGAAACTGATGTTAGTCAACAACACAGCAATGATCAGCTTTTCAGTAACAAACCCAGCACTCACATATATGAAGTATGAACAGTTGAAACAGGGTTCTCCACACATCTTCCAGCAAAATGCAGCTGAGTCAGGCGCTTCTCAGTTCGAGGACAGCACACTTCCAGAGAACAAAAGGGCCTGGAGCACACAGATTCATTCACAAACTATAATTGTGCAAACAGTCTAACATTTAGACACCACTGTGTCTTCATCAGAGTCAAAGTGGACAAAGACATGAGGCAAAGAACATATGTAATCAACCTAGACCAGGTGTGCAGTTGTTATTAGATAACTGGTTGAACAGGGTTTGCAAACTATGATAATGAAGGGTGGGAGTTGCCATAGTCAGTGTCGAAGCACCACATCCTTTACAATATGTCAGAAACAATATAAGATAGACCTCTCTTAGAGTACAAATATCTGTCAAATGTGACAAATTAGTGACATATTCAGTTTTTCAGTTATGTCAAAGGCCGACACTATTTCAGAAACAAGAGAACAAAAGAACACAAACCTCTCTAAAAGTTATAAAGATAAAAGTACAAAAAGTACAGATACAAACATCCGTCAAGTGTACCTTAGTGTGCAAACACACACCTCACAGTGTTGGTTTTGGGGGTATGATCAAATGGCTCTAGAGAAACTCTGAGAGAGAAGGCAGCTTTGAACCCTTTGTGACCCCCAGCCATCCTTTCGCCTCCCATAATCCAATGCTGTGGAACCTGAATCAAACAGAGCCGTCAATGAATCACCAAATTGCTGAACACATGAAAGCATTTAACAGCGTTACAATCGAAGTACGATTCTGGTCCTTATGTACATCTATAAAGTGATATGACTGGAAATGTATGAATTTTTCTATTTTGAGAACTGTTGCATTGCCTGTATGTTTGTAAGAAGATATGATTAATCTTTGGAAAGTAAGAAAAGAAAAAAAACCTTTTTACTAACTTGTAGTCTTCTTTGCTGATAGATGTGTGGCAGTATCTTCTTTTGGAATGTGAACAAACGCAATAAAAAGTCACACGTGGTCAAGAAGTGTTGTGTCAGTGTTTCTCTGCAAAGCACACACACACACAAATATATGTAATTACAATTATGAGGTTCTTGTACTTCAATTTTATGCTACTTTATACTTCCACTCTACTATATTTTAGCAGAAAACACTGCACTTTTTTAGTCTATGACATTTATCTGACAGCTATAGCTACATGTTATTTTGCAAATTCATATTTTAAATGATTTTGAAGTAAAAAAACCAACAGTATGTAAAATTGTTTAAATTAGCTAAATTTTGACCAGCTGTAGTTTTGAAAGGCTTCTTACATGTTAATGCATCAGAAATAATAATTCAATAATATAATATATAATAATGTAACACCAACTGGGACCATTAAGCACAATAAGAACTTTAATTTTTGATACTTTGAATACATTTTGCTGATCATACATATGTACATAGTAAAATTTACTTAGTGATTTTTAGGATCATTCTGCATGAGTCGCACCACACTGATATTAGTTTATTATTAGATTAAAATGAATAATTTAATGAATAGCAATGTGTATAAAAAAATTCATTTACTTTGGAGACATCCATCTGTGTATCATTGTCATGCATGGGGACTGGAGCCAGTGGTGCAAGAAGTATTGAGATCTTTTACTTAAAGGTCCAGTGTGTGGTATTTAGTGGCATCTAGTGGTGAGGTTGCAGATTGCAACCAACTAAATCCCCCTCCCCTCACCCAAGGAAGGCTTTTTACATTTTCAGAGTGAGTGAAGGAATCAGGACAGAGGAGACAGAAGTCAGAAAGAATTGCAGGATGTAATGGTGTTGAAAGAGAAACACATAGAGGCAGCCCAGGCATCAGGTGATGGAGAGACATGAACACATTCAAAGCAAGAAAACTGGTACAGAACTTACACCTGTATCTAGATGGATTACTGTTCTGATAAATATTTTTAAAGGCACAATTTGTTATCCAAATGTAAACTAAAGGGCATCCCCACAAACAAAAGTCAAAAAACAAGATTGAAACCTGCTATAAAATGACTTACAGAGCTTTTTAAACAGGCACTAACACTACACAACTCTAATAACATGATGTTTTCTTAAGCTGTTAAAAGGTTGTTAACCTCAGTAACTGGACTTTAGTGTTGGTCATGGTGGGAAAAATGATGTTAACCATGCTAGGTCTGTTAAACATAAGTGCGCCCAAGAAGCCACAAAGAACACATCAACCGTCTGTTCGATTACAGCAGTACAGGCACCTGGTGATTAGATCTCTGGAGCTGAGTGAGGAAACCCCTTTCATAATGTAAAAATTAGTCAGGTGGGGTCCCGGAAAATTTCCCTTATTTTCAAAGCCCAGCGTTGAATAAACCAGGTGTTGGGTCATTGATTGTAAGCTGGTTAGTTATTAGCAATAATTAATATTATCTCTGATGATTATTAATTAATGAAAAATTACTTATTAATATGAATTAATAATACGGGGTACCACCCGGAAACCGGGACCAATAACCAAACAATAAGGTAGTCTCATAAATAAGGTTCACTTGGGATGCTAATGTCAATAAACAATGAAGGTTTGAATTCGAGCTCTGACTCTCTCTCAGCCACCTTTTATAATAAATGAGCACAATAATTACAAAAGACTTCTCTTTAAAAGATATAACAGTGTTTATTAAACAATAGCAAAGTTAACAAGTTAGCAAATGCTTTGATAAAGAAATCACTCCTAAAATCTAATACTACCTAAGCAATAATACAGCTATGAACAATGAAAACACATGCAAGCCGGAGCGTGTGTGTGTGTGAAAGAGTATGGGAGTGTAAATGGGTGTGTGTGTGTCTGTGTGGGTGTGTGAGCAAGATGGCGACCGTGATCTCGTGAGAAGACGTCACGCGATTTCAAGAGATGGAGTCACATGAGAACCAAATAGTGGATATGACCGCACGATGGCACAAACACAGCAGCATTCCCGAGTGGGACAAAACACAAAAACAGTCTAGCGTGGTTAACACAAACTAAACACGCAGCAACCTTTAAATACTCCTCAGAATATAGCAGGCAGAAAGGGACTCGGCGGTCCGTTAAATCAACAACAAAATAGCAATTAGGCTAATACTGGACCAATAAGGGGTATCGATAATAGTAGCATCAATAAAATCCTTATGATAGGGATGACAAATTAGTAGGCACATTTACTTCTTGGTTGGTGCAGCTCTCTGTCCTGCCAGTGCAGCACCCATCGAAAAAATAGTGAAGAACACTGATGTATATACAGTATTTGGCTGTGTGTGTGTGTGTGTGTGTGTTCGTGTATTTGGCTGAGTGAGTGAGTGAGTGTTTGTGTGTAAATTGCCTTTTTAACTGGTGAACATTCAAGAAAACGTAATTTTTATATTGGAAACAACACATCTTTGACTTTCATTAATGAACGAACCTGTGTGCCCTTTATTGGGTTACTGATGTCTAATATTGTGTATTTCTCTGGGTGGAAGTCCCGGGGTGGTGTAGTCAGGCTATGTCCTTAAATCTTAGACCTAAGCTCCCGTTCTCACCATGTGCAAACTGTGTGCAGTTTTAAACCCTGATGGTGAATTGAGTTCAAATATGTGCACGTGAATAAGTGCTCATGCATGTACGCATGGTTAAGCCCATGGCATCCAAATCTCACTCCAGCCAGGTACCCAACGTTGGCAACTCTGATATTCGTAACGTTAGCTAATTTAATGGATTGTGTCTGAAAACATCACTCACACCCACTTTTTTTTTTTTCTGCTGAGCAGCTGGCTGACTGTTTGAATCAGTTTGAATGGGAGCACAAGAGCAGAGGGGAGGGGGAGTTGTTTCCGCATGGTCCTAGTGCGTGCAGGATTTCCTGTTTATTTTTAATATAACGTTAGTTTACAGACTGTAAAAAGTGAAGTGGTCCAAAACTGCCTGCTGAAAAAGTGGAGGGGACATGTCCCCTGTGTTCCCCCATAAATTACGCCCCCGCCTGTGCACTGTGAAGGGAAACCCATATAAACCCAAGGAGTAAAAACTTTGGAACTATTACGATCATAATGCATTCTCCATCAGGACAGAAAGTCTTAAAAACATTCAATACAAAAGAGCGGACCTTTATGATTTCAAGATGAAGAGTCATTGATGAAGGGTTGTGAGGATTTTCATTGAATCACCACCAGGTGGGAGTATGTACAAGGTATCTTATTACTGGATCCAGCCTTCCTGAGTTTAATATACACCATTACAGGTGTGAGAGCTGAATCTTCTATTTGAATGGCTGGATTGTACATCTGGTCATTTGGAGACTATTTTAATGTTAACCAGAATTTATAAAGATGTATTCCTATCTTAAAATCCCATTTATAGAAAAGGTTGATGGATATTGTAAATGACAAAAATAAACATTGCAACATCTTTGTATTTCTACTGGTAGTATTCCATTATCACTATCCAAGCTCTCAGTGAATCCATCCTCCACACATATTCTATATTTTTAAACTGAATTAATTTATTATTTGCCACTAGGGGCAGAGGAACTCCAACACAAGCTGGCACTCACACACAGCCCAAATGTATTATCACTTTAGTGCCTAGATCTACATCTACATCTTGTGTTTCTGGCCACCATTTTAGCTCTGGTTTGGTTTGAACAGTTTACATTTCATCTCTGATGTTTGGGTTTTATTTAGCAAAACACAAACAAGCTCAAAGAAAGCATGGAGATAAAGGCCAACCTGCAACCACAGACAGCAACTCTCTAGATAAGAGGTGCAGCCTGTGCAGGATGCAGCTCTTCACACTTTACACACGGTAAGATCTACTCCTTCTCCCCCATTAAAAATTCAATATGCAAATATTTTCATTTCACAAGTTTAACTGTTGGACACAAGATGTCTCCTTTTTCACTGTAAAGTTCATTTTCAGTGTATGTGGACTGGAGGCTTCAAGTTGCATACTGGACCGTAGTTAGCTCCAAACTAGTTGTGATGTCACAAATCCTGCTCATGGATACACGTCTTTACTGTTTGGTGAGAACAGAGAAACTTTCCACTTTCAGTCTAGACAGTGAAGCTCAAACATCCAACTGAAGTAACAGGAAGAGAAACATTTTTGAGTGGGACTTAAAATGATTCGCTGCCATGGAAAACTTATTACCCCCTATGCAGGAAAGGAGCAGCATGTGTGAAGCCTTTTAAGATTGTGTGATACTAACAAGAACTTTCCACTGACTCTTCACTGCATTAACCATTAACCACTGATGTCTTCAAAGCTGAATTTTGACCACATCATAACATCCTGTGCTTTTTCCAAACACACATATTTTAGATGCAGTGAAGATTTTCTTCAAAGAGAAGCACATGAGCTTTTTAGATTTTGGATATTTTAGTGGATATCTGTGTCATTTGGACAAACTCAACCTGCAAAGAAGCTGGTACAAAGAATTCTCACATTCATTAACTAGCTTAATCTCTTAGGACACTTCTGTGTAAGAGGACTTGACGTACAGTGTTTTCCTCGTGTGTCAGATGCAGCCGACGCACTGAAAATGTTTTGCGAACAGATTCCATGATGGTGAAAAATCAGCAGATTATAATCTTTAATGACACTTTCTCTGCCAAATTGAACTGTGCTGAAATCAGCTGAGTTTTAGAAAAACTGTGCAAATGCAGGAATATCTGAATGTCATACAGACTGCATTGAGACTACTCTCAGTGTTCAGAGCAACATGTCTGTTTTTCTACTCTCTGACCAACTGTGTCACTGTTATTGCATCAGATTTGGGATTCGGTGTGCATGTTGTCATGCACACCCAAGTTTGCATTTTCATTTTCAGAGTGCACAATGTCTGCCAAAATGAAGATGTACCATCCGTTTAACATTCATTATATTTTTAGAGGTTCATATTTTTTGCGGTAATGATGCATTTTCAAACATGAAAAAGAAAATAAAAAAATGTAATGTGATCTAAAGCCTTTTTGTTGCACACAATAAATTGTCTGTAACAAATATAAATAAAGAGACAGCATGCTCTATCATCTCAAAAAAAAAACAGAGGCACATAATGTCATATGAACATTCACTTCCTGTTTGGAAACCACGGTGGGGCCTGGCCAGGTTTGAATTTAACACTTCACATGCATGCAGATACAGTATCATACACGGTAGATGTGAGTGTTAATCATCATTACTGCTGTAAATACCTATATAATGTTCTCCTCCTTTTGTGGCCTGAGTAACATTACATTGAAGCTGTTCAGAGTTAAGGAACAAGGGGAAAAAAACTGGATGCAGATACTCACCACCGGTAAGTATATATAGTTACTAAATTTATCACACTGTATCTGTGTTTGGAAAGGATGTTTTATATGATTAATAGCAATTTTATTTATAATATTACAGTCACATTGTTTAATTCAGATCTTTTGACATATATTGTGTTATCTTTTAAATTTTGTTAGTTTGTAACGCATATTTATTCTCTCTTATATTGACCAGAACACTCTTGAGAAGCAGATTTTTAATTTCAGTTAGGCTTTCTTGGTTAGTAAGTGAAGTTTAAATAAAAATAAAATATCTGGGCAAAATACCAATTACATTCAAACCCTATTTTCTGAGTTGACCACATATAAATATGATCAGAACCAAATTTTCTGTTTCAAGGTGGAATGGAGGATTGTTCTAGATATTTGGGCATCAACTGGACCTTTTCTCTGATATGTTGCATGTTCTGGATTTTCTCACCTGCAGGTAAAATTCATTTGCAACATGTATGATACCACTCTCTCATGTTAGTCTGTTAAATATGCAGCTGAACATGAACCACAAAAGATCATTTCTATACTTGTTTTTGTACAGATTAAACAAATGAGATATAACAAGCTAATTAGTGAACTTTACAAAGTGCTTGTAGGTGGATTTCAGAGAGAGCCAGGCTAGCTGTTTCCCCTGTTTATATACTAAACTAAGCTAACCAACTGTGAGCTCCGGCTTCAAACCGAATGGACAGACATGAAAGTGGTATTGATCCTCTTATCTTACTCTGGCAAGACAGTGGATAAGCATATGCTGCAAACACTTCCTATAACTGTTGTGTAACAGACTTCTGAACATGGTAACACTGAAAATTAAATTCACCAAATGTCTGTTTCCCTCTCAGAAGGATACACAACCATCTCACAGGTGGTTGGCAGCAAAGTGATCCTGCACTGTAACGAGTCTCTCAGCACGTTCCTGCAGCTGACATGGAAAATGAATGGGGTTAACTTGTGCAGCTTCAAGCCGCAGACACCCTTACACGTCTACAATAAAGCTGTCCAAATGAACATAAACATGTCGTTGTCAGGGAGTGAACAGTATGCACTGGTCATGGACCAAGTCCAGAAGTCTCATGCAGGGAACTATACCTGTGAGGTTGCAACCCCTGATGGACCCTGGGAACAAATATGGGAGCTGATAATTACAGGTGTGTTAATCAGTCCTAAATTACAGGAAACATATGTAATCCCTGTGGCAGCAGCTGATAAAGAAAATAGGATGGAAAAACAAAGACTGAATGTGGGGTTATTAAAGAAAACAGATGCGATAAACACTATGCTACTGTTGCTACCTTTACAAACAAAGCCCACACCTGGAAAAAATAAACACTAAACACGGGTGAAGCTCAAAAGACACAAACACAAAAAAGCTAGACAGCTATGGCTGCACTGTTATTAACTTAATAGTAAATAGAGTCTATGAAAATATTTTGTGAGCTGAGATTTATTACACTGGTCACCAAAACTTCACAGAAGAATCTCCTCATCACCTTGTTGTAGCTTCTCATGTTTTAAGCTTGGATATTATATTATAATGACATAATGGCAAAATCACAAAGTGTATGGGGTATCTTGAAAGACCACAGGAAGTGCAAGCAGCTCCTCTGCTTCCTTTGTGAAACATTGATCTTACACACACAAATGAAACTGTCTCTCCATGACTGTGACCTTAATTTTACTACATATTGGACTTGTGATTTTGTGCATTTTGTTTCTTCCTAGACAAAGCTGAAAATCGGAATGAGCTGGTTATTGCTGTAGCAGCTATTGTTCCTTGTGTGTGTTGCCTGGTGTTTATATTTTCTTTGACCTTTCTGAAAAGAGTCTGCAAACAGTGTGCAGTGTAAGTTGCATTTGCTTCAAGTCATTCTGTAACATCTTTATATTCTCAACTGCTAAAATATAAACAAGATGTACTAGATGTACTAAAACTGTAAAATTTGGATTCTAGCTCTAATGTCAGTCTCTTTTACAGAAATAGCATTCATTCACTTCATACTTCAGACATGGTAAGCAAAATAATTATTTTGTCATTTGAGAAGTTACACCTAACATACAATCTGTAGCTTTATAAGGAATGGAGTTGGTTCACTTTGAGTTCAAGTAAAAGCCAAAGGAAGTAAAGAAAAAATCTGTTTTGCAAAGAGACCGAGATCAAAGTGAACTGACTGCAGTAACTGTAAGCCCAGAGTTCAATTATTGATTTTTGCCCTTTACCTTTTTATTCCACAGCAGGAGAAAACAGAAGATATATATGAAAACTGCCTGGAAACTGATGTTAGTCAACAACACAGCAATGATCAGCTTTTCAGTAACAAACCCAGCACTCACATATATGAAGTATGAACAGTTGAAACAGGGTTCTCCACACATCTTCCAGCAAAATGCAGCTGAGTCAGGCGCTTCTCAGTTCGAGGACAGCACACTTCCAGAGAACAAAAGGGCCTGGAGCACACAGATTAATTCACAAACTATAATTGTGCAAACAGTCTAACATTTAGACACCACTGTGTCTTCATCAGAGTCAAAGTGGACAAAGACATGAGGCAAAGAACATATGTAATCAACCTAGACCAGGTGTGCAGTTGTCATTAGATAACTGGTTGAACAGGGTTTGAAAACTATGATAATGAAGGGTGGGAGTTGCCATAGTCAGTGTCGAAGCACCACATCCTTTACAATATGTCAGAAACAATATAAGATAGACCTCTCTTAGAGTACAAATATCTGTCAAATGTGACAAATTAGAGGAAGCGTGACATATTCAGTTTTTCAGTTATGTCAAAGGCCGACACTATTTCAGAAACAAGAGAACAAAAGAACACAAACCTCTCTAAAAGTTATAAAGATAAAAGTACAAAAAGTACAGATACAAACATCCGTCAAGTGTACCTTAGTGTGCAAACACACACCTCACAGTGTTGGTTTTGGGGGTATGATCAAATGGCTCTAGAGAAACTCTGAGAGAGAAGGCAGCTTTGAACCCTTTGTGACCCCCAGCCATCCTTTCGCCTCCCATAATCCAATGCTGTGGAACCTGAATCAAACAGAGCCGTCAATGAATCACCAAATTGCTGAACACATGAAAGCATTTAACAGCGTTACAATCGAAGTACGATTCTGGTCCTTATGTACATCTATAAAGCGATATGACTGGAAATGTATGAATTTTTCTATTTTGAGAACTGTTGCATTGCCTGTATGTTTGTAAGAAGATATGATTAATCTTTGGAAAGTAAGAAAAGAAAAAAAACCTTTTTACTAACTTGTAGTCTTCTTTGCTGATAGATGTGTGGCAGTATCTTCTTTTGGAATGTGAACAAACGCAATAAAAAGTCACACGTGGTCAAGAAGTGTTGTGTCAGTGTTTCTCTGCACACACACATGCACGCACACACACACAAACAAAAAATAAATTCATGATTCATAAAGCTATAACTTTAATGTTAAAACACACTGAAATAATACAGTTTCAAAGGTTCTTGAAGCTGCTGAACAACGATGTACTGTAATTACAATTATGAGGTTCTTGTACTTCAATTTTATGCTACTTTATACTTCCACTCTACTATATTTTAGCAGAAAACACTGCACTTTTTTGAGTCTATGACATTTATCTGACAGCTATAGCTACATGTTATTTTGCAAATTCATATTTTAAATGATTTTGAAGTAAAAAAACCAACAGTATGTAAAATTGTTTAAATTAGCTAAATTTTGACCAGCTGTAGTTTTGAAAGGCTTCTTACATGTTAATGCAATAGAAAAAATAATTCAATAATATATAATAATGTAACACTAACTGGGACCATTAAGCACAATAAGAACTTTAATTTTTGATACTTTGAATACATTTTGCTGATCATACATATGTACATAGTAAAATTTACTTAGTGATTTTTAGGATCATTGTTCTGCATGAGTCGCACCACACTGATAATATTAGTTTATTATTAGATTAAAATGAATAATTTAATGAATAGCAATGTGTATAAAAAAATTCATTTACTTTGGAGACATCCATCTGTGTATCCTTGTCATACATGGGGACTGGAGCCAGTGGTGCAAGAAGTATTGAGATCTTTTACTTAAAGGTCCAGTGTGTGGTATTTAGTGGCATCTAGTGGTGAGGTTGCAGATTGCAACCAACTAAATCCCCCTCCCCTCACCCAAGGAAGGCTTTTTACATTTTCAGAGTGAGTGAAGGAATCAGGACAGAGGAGACAGAAGTCAGAAAGAATTGCAGGATGTAATGGTGTTGAAAGACACCATCACAAGCAAGGAGGAAATAAAGAACTGATTCAAGATTTAGAGGAAAAGTTTAAGGAGGAAAGAGAAACACATAGAGGCAGCCCAGGCATCAGGTGATGGAGAGACATGAACACATTCAAAGCAAGAAAACTGGTACAGAACTTACACCTGTATCTAGATGGATTACTGTTCTGATAAATATTTTTAAAGGCACAATCTGTTATCCAAATGTAAACTAAAGGGCATCCCCACAAATAAAAGTCAAAAAACAAGATTGAAACCTGCTATAAAATGACTTACAGAGCTTTTTAAACAGGCACTAACACTACACAACTCTGATAACATGATGTTTTCTTAAGCTGTTAAAAGGTTGTTAACCTCAGTAACTGGACTTTAGTGTTGGTCATGGTGGGAAAAATGATGTTAACCATGCTAGGTCTGTTAAACATAAGTGTGCCCACGAAGCCACAAAGAACACATCAACCGTCTGTTTGATTACAGCAGTACAGGCACCTGGTGATTAGATCTCTGGAGCTGAGTGAGGAAACCCTTTTCATAATGTAAAAATTAGTCAGGTGGGGTCCCGGAAAATTTCCCTTATTTTCAAAGCCCAGCGTTGAATAAACCAGGTGTTGGGTCATTGATTGTAAGCTGGTTAGTTATTAGCAATAATTAATATTATCTCTGATGATTATTAATTAATGAAAAATTACTTATTAATATGAATTAATAATACGGGGTACCACCCGGAAACCGGGACCAATAACCAAACAATAAGGTAGTCTCATAAATAAGGTTCACTTGGGATGCTAATGTCAATAAACAATGAAGGTTTGAATTCGAGCTCTGACTCTCTCTCAGCCACCTTTTATAATAAATGAGCACAATAATTACAAAAGACTTCTCTTTAAAAGATATAACAGTGTTTATTAAACAATAGCAAAGTTAACAAGTTAGCAAATGCTTTGATAAAGAAATCACTCCTAAAATCTAATACTACCTAAGCAATAATACAGCTATGAACAATGAAAACACATGCAAGCCGGAGCGTGTGTGTGTGTGAAAGAGTATGGGAGTGTAAATGGGTGTGTGTATGTCTCTGTGAGTGTGTGAGCAAGATGGCGACCGTGATAAGCATATGCCGCAAACACTTCCTATAACTGTTGTGTAACAGACTTCTGAACATGGTAACACTGAAAATTAAATTCACCAAATGTCTGTTTCCCTCTCAGAAGGATACACAACCATCTCACAGGTGGTTGGCAGCAAAGTGATCCTGCACTGTAACGAGTCTCTCAGCACGTTCCTGCAGCTGACATGGAAAATGAATGGGGTTAACTTGTGCAGCTTCAAGCCGCAGACACCCTTACACGTCTACAATAAAGCTGTCCAAATGAACATAAACATGTCGTTGTCAGGGAGTGAACAGTATGCACTGGTCATGGACCAAGTCCAGAAGTCTCATGCAGGGAACTATACCTGTGAGGTCGCAACCCTTTTTGGACCCTGGGAACAAATATGGGAGCTGATAATTACAGGTGTGTTAATCAGTCCTAAATTACAGGAAACATATGTAATCCCTGTGGCAGCAGCTGATAAAGAAAATAGGATGGAAAAACAAAGACTGAATGTGGGGTTATTAAAGAAAACAGATGTGATAAACACTATGCTACTGTTGCTACCTTTACAAACAAAGCCCACACCTGGAAAAAATAAACACTAAATATTGGACTTGTGATTTTAATTGTGCATTTTGTTTCTTCCTAGACAAAGCTGAAAATCGGAATGAGCTGGTTATTGCTGTAGCAGCTATTGTTCCTTGTGTGTGTTGCCTGGTGTTTATATTTTCTTTGGCCTTTCTTCTTTTCTTCTGTCTGAGTCGTGTCAGATCGATTTTCATCGGCAATGGTGGTTGTTTAACAATGAAGACAACAACTCCCATGATCCCACGCTACTTCACAACATCATCAAACTCCGTCTCATGCTATGGTTTTATTGAGACATACCACCCAAAACCACAACCATGTCTGGACCACAAAGGACATTTGTCTTTTAGCCTATACTTTATACAATTTTATCTTTTCAATAAATGTACTGTATGTAATCAAGTGCATAATTTTGTTGAAGCTGCATTTATTTTTTCATCCACATGGGGGCGGTAAAACAAGCTGAAAACAACAATTAATTTAGCCAAATTGTGCTCACAGAGCAGGTATCGTAATCAAGTAACTACAATATTTCTTCTTAAGCAAAAAAGAAATATTGTGACAAATTGTCTGACTCAGTGCGAGTCCCGGAGCCAGGAAGAGCAGCAGGTGAGCGATCTGTCAATCACAGTTGTCAATCAACGCCCACACAGTAGCCTATTTACACACCCAGCAGACACAGAACAACATCATTTGGTCTCCACCAAATCCTGAGGCTTTTTAACTGCTAATTGTTCCACTATGTTCATCAACTAGTCACTAACTTTGTCTGTCTGCTGTTTGGTCCTGGGCAGGTAGTGTACAATGGGTTAATCACAACTAGAAAACAGCTGAAAACAGCCACCTGCTTCAATTCTAAATAAGGATAATGAGAGAATAGTTGCAGGCCAAAAAATGAAAACATTGAACTAAAAGAATTTAAAGCGCGCTGTAGGACTGAGGGAAACAGGTTAGAGTAAGGTTAGAAATCTTTATTTGTCATTACGAGTGACACCTTTCATATTACACAGTAATTTGACCCATTGTTAATAAGAAAATATTGATTACTGCAGTTTTACACTCTTGTAAAGGGATATTTTGTCACTGAAGGATCATGTAAGTGAGGAGTTAAGGAGGATTTTTTGCATCATCAGTGAGATGTGTGTAGGCGGGGGGCAGAAAGCAAACCAAAATGAGTTATAAGAAGATCAACAAGTGAAGTTGTTTTTGTGCCTTAAACTGCACGAATTGCAGAAGTAATGGATGGTAAACACTCATTATCCCAAGAAGGAAACCTCCTGTTTAACTCAGAGTGCAGAATTAGCTGTTAGCTTCAGAGATCAGGTCAGAACCCTGGATTTTATGAAAACGGTATATTATTTTACACTGAAACTGCAGGAATAAACGCTTGTTTTATAGGGTCAGAAAGCTCACTCTATTACTGTGCGTTTAAGGCTGTTTAATAAAGAGTGTGAACGTTTGTCAGACTCTGATCAATCCTTTGAGAGGAGAAAGAAAATACAACAGCTGCATAGTGTCTCGTTATGATCCTGTGCGGCTGATCAATAATATGGAATGTGTTATCGTTATCACATTGCTACTAGTTACCATTTTTTACTGAAATATGTGTCATATGTCAGCTAGCAAGAGCTAATAGATATCTTTCAAAGGGGGTGTGTGGTTAAAAAAAAGCGTGGGAAATGCAAGTATGAGTGTCACATACAAATTTCCATCTAAACAGTAACTTTAATGGTTTTGCAGCAAGTTGCTTTTTTTCTAAATACTGAAAATATCCTTATATAACCTTTCAGGACATTGTGGTTACATATTTTCCCCCATCTACCCATTCCCGCTGCTTGCATGAGGTCATGTAACATAGAACAGCTGTGCTGATATGATTATACATGTAAAATTGTAGAGATAAATCAACCGCAGCACACACAAGTATGTTTGTCTTCTTAGGACGTCCAGTAGTTATACTGGTTTAGGATATATTCATCTTCAAAGATGCATGCATTTCAGGCAACAATGTTTTTGTTTCTATGTTCAAAATTGGTCATAAATATTTGGAATGAAATCTGACAAAACACTCTGCTGCAAGTAACTCATTTGGTTTATTAATTAGGGCAGTTAATACAATCACAGAAAACTGTTAAGAGTTAAAGCAACTGCAAGGAGTTTTTAACTGGCTATGCAACAGTCTCAATTTAATACTGATGCCTCTATATGACCTACATAAGCAAATGAGACCATCAGCTACAAGATTGTTATAATATAACAGTACTTTCTGATTGTTTCAAGGCAGTTATGTTCTAAAGCACAAATAAACATGCCCACACCTTCGTACAACCCTGCAGGAAGGTGCCCCATTGCTGGATTTGGTGGTGAATGCAGCCTTACATGTAACCTAGGGGTATGAACGGCACCAAAACAAAGTTTTTCAGTTTTTTCATTAAAGAGCTCAGATTCTTTTTGAGTTTTTGTAAATAATTGTAATTAAACTTAAAGGATGGGTTAGGATTTTTCAAGACTGGCTTAATACAATTCTTACAGGCCATATGTACTGAGAGAGTTGTGAATCAATGGGATCTTCTTGCTTATACTTGCCCTGAAATGATACCTTTGTAGTGTGACTACATTGTGGGGGAGAAAATTTAGTCTCCCTTTGGTGGAAAATGTAGTGTCAAAGTTCAGCCAAAGCTTAAGTAATCTGAGTTAGTGGCTTGGCCAGTATAGACACATATGATATGTGAGTATCGTATTAAAAAAAGACTTGGAAAAAAATCTGAACTTTAAAATTGTGTGTGGTGACGGATGTAACACAAAGATAAAATAAATACTTCGATGAAAAATTGCTCCTGAACTATTTTTTCTTTGGGATGAGAAAAGTGCCTGTACACTGAGCTACCAAGTGAAGTGAGTTTTGTTTTCATACTACTACCCTTGTGACAGCCATTATGCCCTAACATGGTCTGCAATAAAAGAATGAGGATTTAGTCTGTTCTGCAGCTGCTTCCTGGAATGTGCAGAGTATACATTGTAAATGTAGAAAAGGTGGTGAGGCAAGTAACAATCAAAACCTTGTCAAGCAACATGAGAGAGATAATTAAAGAACAGTGGAAAAGTTTAAAAACAAAACCAAAATTCTACAATGTGTAAACTAAGTTTAAGGTAAACATATAACTTCACTATCTGCTGTCAAACCCTAAAAACTACAAAGAAAAATAACAAAATACAGAAAAATTAAAGCACACAAATAAATTAAATGTACTGAAAAAAAAATGAGCAGTGTCTGCAATGCTTGTTGGAGATGCAGTGCATTATAGAATCATCTATTTTGCAGTGTTTGTATACATATAACTCCATTTTAACTTTAAATGAACATGGATATGTCCTTTAATGCTGATTTCTTTAGTGGGTACACACAGTAGGTTCGAAGCACAACAGGTGTTTAACAATGATGCCAAAAGGATAAAGCCTGTTCCACACTGGGTTTTACCAACACTGGTAGTACAAAAAGTAACAACCAAAACAAGGAACCACGGGCAATAAGTGATAAAGCACATACACACATCAACTTAAGAAAACAGTTTTAAAGATGAGATCTTCTCTACTTTAACACGTCATGAAAAATGCTGCAGATATTTAAAAACAAACAAACACAGTCAACAAATATGTCTGTGCAGCTCTGAACTCTCTTGGCGGCCCAAGAATATAGGACATTTTATTAGTAATGGACCAACAACACACACTTTATCTTGGCATTACAACAAATTACAAATGATTATATGAATTTGTTACACTGAGCCTGATTTGACTACACACACTTGTACAACTGACTGTAAAATTCTAACAAAATTTTACTAAAATATCTAAAGAAAAATTTCATTTTGTTACAAATCAGAAAATAGACGATGTGTTGGACATGATGTGTTGGCCACTAATGGCCAAAAAAGAAGCCAAAAAGAACCCTTCTTTTTTGGCCATAAGTGTGTTTACATGTACTTAAGTGACCAAGTTACTTTTATCTTTCTGCAGTAATCTGATCTCTTAAGCATCTTGATAAATCATTAGGAATGTTATGTGTGGGTGTGAAAAATTTGCAATTGTTTAAAGTTACTTTTGGCAGAGCTGGGCTGAGTAATGTAACCAATTACTTTTGCTGCTGTGTAATTAGTAAATTAAGGTCATTCCATTTTCAATTAGTGTGCTGAGAAGCCATTTTACATTTTAAATTAGCTTTTTTAATTTCAAATTTGGGATATGCTATCAGAAAAAGGCACATTCATACAAACACTTAGTTTATGGGGCTTATAGTTAGTAGTTTTTGCTGTATGCTGCCTTTTGGATTGAGAGCTTTGGTGTGTGAACACATTTTTTGTGTAACCTTATTTCTCACACTAATCTAATTTTTGGTGTCCATGACAACATCCTGTGTAATCGCCTGTTTATCTTAGCAGTTCAGTTGGTTGATAGGAAGCCATGCGCAGAGCTTATCTGTTTACAAGTGGGGCTGTCGGTGATAAGGTACAGAGCTTTTGCATAGACAGTTAGTTTGTGACAACATCCAGTCCTGTTCCTTCTGTTGAACGGCAATTAAAGTGTGATTGCACCAAGACAGGAGCAAACCCAAAAGAAGAAAATAACCTGATAAGAATAGATATCACCTGCTCTACTGCATCTGTTTACTATCCAGTTGAGTCACCCAGGAATAAATCTTAACGGCCGAGCCAGTTAACTGCCTGCTGTCCAACTGTTGTCCATCCTGTTGCTTCCGTGGTTGTCACAATTGTCTCTAAAGGAGACAATTCAATATATTTCGTTAACATTCATTTTTCAAAATGAGTGTGCAACAAGTTTCAAGGTATCTGCAAATTACTGAAAGATTTTTTTAAATCTCAATTTAAAAAGACAAAACTGACAAAAACATGTGTAATAATGTATAAAAAACACTAAAACAGATCACAAATTTAACTGTTTAACTCTTGAGTTGTGTCCAGAAAAGCAGATAAAGACATAAATAAAACAATCGCTGCAAAATACAATGTACCTTTAATAACTGTATCAAGGATTGTTGTTGTACTCTACATTGAATCATAAATGCAAAAATGTTTTTTTAGTTTTTTTTTTTAGAGGCACACAGAGGTTACTTTGATGGAAATTTAAAAGAGCCATGAAGTATTATAACAAATTAAATATACATACTTTTTCTTCATCTGCTTGTGTACGTAGCTACATTGCCTCTTCTGCTGCCTCCTGTCCTGTACTTAAACCAGTACCACACTGCAGCTCCAATGACATTCAGGACAAGCAAAATACTAAATAAGGCCCAACAAGTAGTGCAGCCTCCTGTAGGGAGACAGGACAGAGAAAAGAAGAATACTGGTATAATGTACTGTACGTTGCTTTGATTTGTCATTTACTAATTTATATCCTTTACTTATAAAAATATGTTCTTTCTTCACTTTACATGAAGTGTTGTTTAACTATGTTTTAAATTTGATTTATATTTTCCCTGTAATGCACTGGGTGGAGTGTGGGCAGATAGAAATAGATGGAAATCCATTCATTCATTCATTCATTTTCTCCCACTTGTGGCAACTGGCATACCACAGCATTCCTTGGCTAGATGGGATATATCATTTTCCCCTTGTGTTCTGGGTCTGTCCTCAGTTTCCCTCTCAGTTGGACATAGCTGGAATACGTACATAGCTGGAGCACGAACTATCTCAACTACTTGTTGTCCGAGCTTTTCATCGAACAAAATCACAACAGACTCAAATCCGAAAACACAGAACAAAAACACATACAAAAAGATAAACACAATTTGACAAAAAACCCCACAGCCAAATCAAAAATGACCTCACCCGTTTTCACATGCAAATAAAGGAGACCATGTTTTCTTCCATATGGATTAGATGCTTCGCAATGGTACTCGCCATTCAGGTCAGAGGTCATGCTCAAGAACTGTAGCGTTGCACCCTCTGCTGTGACAGCAGACTGAGGCCACAACCCACCAGATCTGAAACAAACAAAGACGAACAAAGCTCAGCATAAAAATAAAACACCTAATTTAAGACTTACAGCCACGAGGCAGAAAAAAAATGTAACAATTTTGCTAAAACTGTACAGAGCTGTGCCAAAAGTCAAATGAATCTCAATTGTTGGTTATTAATTTGAGTTCTTTAAGGATAGTTTTGCTGATTTCCAACGCAGACCCTATTAAAATTAGAGCTGCAATGATTAGTCGATCAACAGAAAATTAATTGGCAACTATTTTGATAATTAATCATTTTAAGTAATTTTTAAGAAAAAAATACTAAAATTCTGTCGTTCCAGCTTCTTAAATTTTATTTTATGTGTTTATTTAACAGGGACAATAGACAATTCTGCTGTTGTTTATTTCTACCTTCAGACAGAAATGTGTATTAGATCAATGCTACCGTGCTCTACAATAAGACAACTAGTGATTATTAATTGTCTATTACAACTATTATATAGCTTGTCACAGAGAGCTTTTCCTCTCACTATCTCACAAACTCCAATAAGAATAATTACTTCAACAGATGGATCATTTTGGTTAACTTTCTCTAATATTTCACATGTGCCCCTACCATAGCACTGAGATACATTTTCCCCCAACAATATTCACAATCATCACAAACATATCAGTCTTGGTCAGATGATTATGCCTTCAAAAATCAGCAGAAATACCTATTTTATGTACATTGTTTCTATTTGTAACAATTGCACTCAAGTCAACAACACCTCATTAAAAGGCCAGATTAACAATAATAAGGTTCGAGTTGCAAAGCAGGAAATCTATTCTTTAAAGCTCTATGTGATGAAAAAGGCTTTTTTCCCCTCCCCTCCATTTTGTCCATCCAAATTTCAATTTCAGAATACACAATTCAAACTCAGAGAACAGCTTTTCTGCTAACAGCAAGTCTCTTTGACCTTTGTTCAAACTCTGTGAGAACGATGAACCAAACAAGCCTTGAAGGTAACATATTACTTACATTGAAACCGGTTTGTTCAAGAAAACTACTTTACCTGCTCCAGGTAATGTTGGCAAGCGGGTTAGCTTCAGTTACACATTGAAATGAGTTATCGATTCTGTTACTGATAGTCACTTCCATGGGCGAGACTGTTAGAAACAGGGAGAGAGAGAGAATGAGCTATATTATTACTATGAATGAGATGTACTTATGAGATCGAAATAATAATTAACAGATGGAAAAAGGTCTCCTCCCATCCGTACTGAGACACGGTTATCCCTCCACATCTGATTTAAGGATTAGAGAACAAGTTTCATCTCCACCCTGTTCAGTAATGGACATTACAGAGGTCGTTCTGAGGTGCATTTCTCAAAATTACAAATGTCTACAATTCACAAAGGCCTTTAAACATATCAGCTGGCAAAAGCTAGTCTGCTTGTTTAAACTAGATTTGCTGCATTTGAAAGGATTGCTGTTATCTATCTTTTCAAATAGAGGCTGTTTTCTCAGCACTCTGACAGAGAAACACAAAGAAAGAGTTACACCGCATCACATGGGAATGTTTTAGCAACTGACAGGAATACTGCATCACTAATTCTTTCACCTGCAGACAATGTTTTCATTGTCTAGCTTTATAAATAGTCCCTTTATAAAGCTGCCTGGAAAAACTGAGTTCAGTGTGTGAACTTAGTTGGTGGGGGAATTCCTACTATAAATAACTGACTAGATGACTCTGTAGATTAGCAGTACAAAAAAAAGGTTTTTTGGGTTTGGTTGAAAATCAGATTTCAAGGGGTGGGCCTTTGGAAAGTCTAGAAGTGCCACACAATTACATTATTTTATCCCCACTCAAGTTAGCAGAGAGCTAATTGGAAGTTAGCCGTTCGGCCGGTGGAAGTCTTTGGTGCAAATGCTCTGCCCATAGAGCATGCACAGTGTGCATATCATTCCAGCATCCAAATACTGGCGGTGATAGGCTTAATCAGCATTGTGTGAACTCGTTTGGCGAGGGCTTGAATGTAACGGACATTCATTTATATGTAAACATTCCGCACTGCAGGTTTAAACTTTTGAAATGAAAAAAACTTGTGGTTCCTAAAGTCTCCAAAAGAATGGGAGGCAAAGCCTTCAGCTATCAGGCTCCTCTCCATGGATCTTTGATACTTTTGCGTGTTGTATGTAGAGAAACAATAACATCTGAATATCAGACAATGTTTAAAAGGTGATTTTGTAATAAAAGAAGCATAATTATATAAACATCACATGTAAGGCTATTGGAAAAAGACTAATATAAAACATTACACCTGCACTGATTTCAAACCAGTCAAAAATTTCAATGGAATCAAAACATTGTCCATTTAAAGAAATTTGTGGTTTGGAGTTAGTGTGCTCTTTTCATGAAGAATAGTAAAATAATTATTCTAGTCTCAAGGTTTAATAGTATTTTTTAAACCGTCAAGAGTAACAACCCCTGAAAATCGCGTTTTTACTGACATCCAGGAGTAGTTTCAACTCCTTGCCATGCTGCTGTGATGTAGCAGTGTACTCCAGCATGAGGTCAGTACACAATGACATCACTGTTAAGTATGGTTACCGTTTGGTGCAACAGAGTACATTTCTATGGCAAGCCATTGAGCTCAGCGGGCGTGCACGTTAACATGTACATAAGCTTTTACTTTAGGTCAATCTTTGTTTTAAAAAAATGGAGTTTAACAAAACTGAATTACAAAATCCATCACGACAACAAAGCAAGAGGATGACCAGGGTGACTATTAGACTAGTCGCCTCCTAAATCACTGGGAAAGTGGTTGCTCCCAGCATAAAAATTGACCTGGAAATGTGCGTGATACGTCGCCTTGAGGATGATAACCTAAAAATCAACAAGAAAGATAAACTACATAAGTAACCGATTTAGGGAAGTAAGTGTATACCCACAGTAGACCTGTATGGTGAAGGGCAGGGTCTCTTCTTTCGACAGGGCTTCACTGGTAACAATGCACTGGACCGACTTCTGGTTGATTTTTCTGCTGGGTACCCCAAACAGCGTGCTGATTGTGGTGGTCGTACCATTGGCATGCTGGGTGGAGTTGGTTGTTGCCCTCACCTTTTCTACCAGAGTATCAGTATCCCACTTAACCACTGCAGGAGGCCGGGACCCTGCAGCCGTGCAGGTAACAAGGGAAACCTCTTCATTACCCAAGGTAGGACGATTATCCTTCAAGCTTGTGACCGGAGGCACTAGGGGAGTTAGTGTACACAAATAAGTCAACATGCAAGCAAGAAGATAAAAACAGGATGTTCTCTCTCTGTCTCTCTCACACACACACAAAATACAGATAATCTTAACACAAAGTTTTATCATACCAAGCACGTTTAGAGGTATCTCTGTCTTGTGATTTCCGCTGGGGAACAAAGTGAAGATACACGTGTAGACGCCTTCATCCATGAGTTTGACACTGGATAACTGGAGAGATCCATTGAAGTCAGCAATGTTCCCAATAAATTGAAATCGATTATCTTGTCCGTTGAAAAACTCTGCTTTGTTATCGCTGCGGATCGTAAAAAAATTATAATTTTGTGGTTTTGCTCTGGTCTTCCTCTGCCAGGATATCTGTGTCAGGCTCTCCTTTGTGTCAGAGAGTGTGCAGGGTAAGATAACTGTCTGTTCTTGCACCACAGTTATGTTTCCTCCAGTCACCACGACACCTGTAGGGTGCATAAAATCAGGCAATCAGATCACAAACACAAGTAAAAACATTGCAAACATTCACACCAGGCCTGAACTGGGGGAGTGGGGTTTGAAAGAAGTAGACAGAAAGCAGGGAAGGTCTAATGAATGAAGCTATTGATTAGCATTATGGGAAATGTAGTATCAAGCATTTTCTGGTTTTCCAGCTTTACCCATACTAGAGACTACAAGTCAGGATATCTCAGCCTCGGCTCCTTCAATTCTGACAGACGATCAACAGAAAAACCATCTGCAGCCATTTTGGTAATAAATTGTTTCAGTTGTTTTTCAAGCGAAAATAGTGAAAAATGACTAGAAAAAAGACTAAATCGTTACTTGATTAACTGAAAAAAATAATTGGCAGATTAATCAATAATGAAAATAATTGCTAGTTGCAGCCCTAAAACTGTGCACACAATTTGAAGAAGTTTGTGTCTAAAAAAAGGAAGACCAGCTGGTTCTAACCAGTGTATGTTTATCAAGATTATGTTTAGACACAAGACAAACAAGAAGTCCACTTCCCTCAGCCTTATTTGTCCATACTTTATAAGCTTCACGTTGCACATTGTGTGCACCTTCTTCTTAGCCAAGTAATCAATATATTCATCTAAAATAATGGTGTGAACCTTTGGAGAGTTTATTCAGCAATACCAAGCAAAGACCTATAGGCTACAATTTGAAAATTGTTAATACTACTCAGATCAGAGACTCAAAAAACAGCATTTTTGTAACAAACCTAGTATCTGATATATTTACGGTTTTATAGTTTGGTCTCAATAAGATGACAATTATTGTTTAGATTCAGAAACTCTACTTCATTATTTCTCCTCCATCTTTAATCGTAGAACAAACAGCAGCCTCCTTTCACCCACAAAAGGCCTGTGTGGTCAAATTTCTTTTGTTTCTCTGTCACTTAAAAAAAAAAATGTCATGGTGCTTACTGTTTCCATGACGACAAAGGTTGAGTAACTTTAAGGAAGCAGAGAGGAAGTAGAAACCGTTTAACAGTTTAACGGTTATTTGTAATCTTTTTGGAAAGTGGCATCACATCTGTAGTAAACATAGGCGTGTTTTAGCTGGGCTGTACCCGGAAAGGGGACACGATCCGGCGGCTGAAGCTGGGGACAGTGACAAAGATAGTGGGAAACACTATATGATTTTTTTTAAGGAATTGGAACCTCACAGACTAACATTATTAGCTCTAAGCACCTTTTTATTTGAGATATTCTGAATAAACAATTCAGTAACAGACACATCACACTTATATACTTTATATACGCTCTGAGCACAAAGATGTGTCATCATACTTACCCTCCGCGTCTCTTCTGAGGATAAGCGCAGATATCAGGAGCAGCAATTTGCAGCTCTTTAGGGAACAAGATGTTGATGACCTGTCGTAAAGGGACATCCGGAATGAAGGCATGAACAAAGAATGTGTCTCCATCCATCCACTCCTTTTATTCAACCCTAGAATACAGTTTATCCTCATTTCGCCATTTCGCATTAGTAGCACTGGAAGAGGAAGAGGAGGAGGAGTTATGTGCTACCCCTCCTCTTTTATAAAGGAGTTAATTTTAGCTAATATTAATATACTGTTGGCTTATTTTCTCTAAAAATGCAACCTGTTTAACAAACTGATCACATGTTTTGGATGAAAACTTACCATAAAAAGTTAATAGTAACTATAGCTGCCTAATACATGTAGTGAGATAATAAATCTGCTTCTGAACTGTTAGGTTCAATGTAACTGGAAAATATGCTTTTATGCTTTTAAATATACTTTTCAATACTGGTTTATAGCCAACCATGTGGCCCTGTGGATGGCAACGCATCCTGTACTCATAAATGATTGTAGACAATTGATAGATTTATTTTCAATATCTTTCAATTAAAAAAAGTCTTTCTGTTACAAATATTAGAACATTTTTACAGTAATACATGTACAGTATGTAAAGAAGTAGAAATAGTATTTCAGATGATTCTTTATTAAATTTAAACCATGTGAACAAATAAGCAAGTATTTAAAGAAATACATATACAAAAGTCACACACACACATAAAATATTCTCATAGCTATTCACTTTGCACCTGAGCAAAATTAGTGATGTGCACCAGAAATGGTGAAAATAATGTAATGCACTTCTCTCCACAATAACATCCCGTGTTTTTTTTTCAACGTTTTTGACTGAGCCTTTAGCACCATCTGCTGGACAATAGTAGATGATTTCTTTCTTTCTTTCTTTCTTTCTTTCTTTCTTTCTTTCTTTCTTTCTTTCTTTCTTTCTTTCTTTCTTTCTTTCTTTCTTTCTTTCTTTCTTTCCAAATAAAAAAAAAATCAACTCAACAGCCTTTACATTTGTTCAAATTTAAATATATAAAGTACATTACAGGTATCATCATCGTTGATTGTTCACCTCCTATTCAAGAACATTTTGATCTCAGAGTACAATAAGACATTAAACTATTAAAAAAAAACTGCAAAAATGGGGTTGCTCTAAAACTTTCATTTGAATGTCGGCTCAGTAGAGACCATAGATTGAATTGAGCCTCTCCATGTACTGAGTCCTTTGCCTCCTCAACCCTACTGTTGAGCAGGGACCACCTATAGAGACAGAAAGTGAAAATAAATTTCAGTACAGAAAGACAAGAAAAGAAAAGAAAAGCAGAAAAATGTGATTGTGTGAAGTTCTTCTTACCTCTCCCCCCGACTGAAGAGAAAACTGGTCTGGGACTGGATCCTGGTTTGGTGTCGTGGTCCTGAATTTTCTGCTGAGACAGAATTGTGATCAATTATGACTCCACTCCAGACTATTTCCAGGTGTTTCAGGCACACTATTATAAGTCACTGAGCTCACACGTGGGACAGTCATCACCATGGTGAAGTCATCACTCTTCATCACTATTTGAAACATTCTGGTCAGTCTTTTTATTTTGTTATTCAATGATTCTCACAAGTATTGTTTTGTGCCGTTACTGACTGATATCATGTATTTATTTCTGTAGTGATTAACAGCAACATGGTTACATTCACCAACATCTGGTTAACTTGTCAGGGTGATGCTGTTTCTGGCTGAATAGTTTGTTGACGCTCAATGTTCTGCGGTCAACTGTGTGACACTCTATCATTGAAGGAAACAATCAATATAAAATGAAACCAGTAGTGAAATCAAGAGAAAAACATGCATCACAAACACAAATCTCCACTTTACCTGTAAAGTCGTGGCACATAATTAACAGCTGAATGGAGAGCAGAGCTGCTTGGTCTTGGCTGAACATGATAACCTTCAGAATGAAATGAAAGTCTGGAACTTCATCACCGTGGAGGAGGTGCAGAGAAAAGGAAGTGGTTAGTTGCTGTTCAGCTAAGCTCAAAGTGTAGCACCTTATGTTCATGGAACATAAAGTTACATTCTGTTCAGGGTCAAACGTAATATTTGTACACGTGAGAGCAGTAAAAACACCCTAAACACTTTCTGACTTCTCCCAAAATATACAAACATGAAAATATTTCAACTTTTTAAAAACATTTTTGTGCAGCTGATACACATTATTATTATACACATGTTGCATTCTTCACATTTCATATCATTCATTGCTCTCCTGACATATAGTTGCACATAGTATGCATGTTCAGTGAGAACCACCTGCATTGCATTATTGTCAATTCTTTATAGTTATTTTGTTTGCATTACTATTCAGTGACATACAAGCATCCATGCATTCTCTGTGCATACACTATAGATACATGCATTGGAGCTTAGGCATATAGCTACAGCTACATGCCTAAGCTCTGTAGCAACCAGGGCTGTAACAAGGATTTTAGAAATGCTGAGGTCATGAGTGCCCTGTCCACCAACACCAGAAAACATCTCTGAAATGTTTTGATCAGTTAGATATTTTAAATTTTTAAAATTTACATTACGTTCATATTTTATGTTGAATTATATTGGGTGTATTTCCCAGTATTAAGGTACAAATGCTGATCCAGTTGATTTACAATGCATTTGTCATGTTGCAAGTCAAAACGGCGGCGTCTCCCCTGGACACCAGTAGTGAAATCAAGAGAAAAACATGCATCACAAACACAAATCTCCACTTTACCTGTGAAGACGTGGCACATAATTAACAGCTGAATGGAGAGCAGAGCTGCTTGGTCTTGGCTGAACATGATAACCTTCAGAATGAAATGAAAGTCTGGAGCTTCATCACCATGGAGGAGGTGCAGAGAAAAGGAAGAGGTTAGTTGCTGTTCAGCTAAGCTCAAAGTGTAGCACCTTATGTTCATGGAACATAAAGTTACATTCTGTTCAGGGTCAAATGTAATATTTGTACACATGAGAGCAGTAAAAACACCCTAAACACTTTCTGACTTCTCCTAATGTGACCCAGAATATACAAACATAGAAATATTTCAACTTTTTAAAAACATTTTTGTGCAGCTGATACACATTATTATTATACACATGTTGCATTCTTCACATTTTATATCATTCATTGCTCTCCTGTTTTATGTGACATCAAACCATTATATAGTGCATACACTATAGATACATGCACTGGAGCTTAGGCATATAGCTACAGCTACATGCCTAAGCTCTGTAGCAACCAGGGCTGTAACAAGGATTTTAGAAATGCTGAGGTCATAAGTGCCCTGTCCACCAACACCAGAAAACATCTCTGAAATGTTTTGATCAGTTCGTTATTTTTATTTTTTTTAATTTACATTACATTCATATTTTATGTTGAATTATATTGGGTGTATTTCCCAGTATTAAGGTACAAATGTTGTTTCAAATATTATGCTGGAGAAATACTGATGATTATAGGGCTGTCTATCAAACCTCAATACTTTAAAAACTGATCAAAATGTATCACAAAGTATTAAGAAAGTGTCAAAAGTCAGCATTGAACACTTTGATATATTTTGATAAATTAAAAGAAAAGAGTCAAAACATGCTTATATCTCCCAAGTTAAGGTATTGTATAGGGACTGATATCGATGCTCAGCTCTTGTTCTTTTTTATTTTGTGATTTTTGTGCCTATAAGTGATCAGATTTAAGTATATTGAGTCTAAACATACTGGAAGGAGCCTGTAAAATAACCATGTTTAAGTTTTAAATTGCACGATGTAAACTTCCCCCAGGTGGCATCACTGTCTGCATTTCCTTGTAGCCTCAGCTGAGCACAAAAATAGCACAGACCAAGGACGTTTCAAGGTCAGTAAAGTAGTTGTAGGTGTGTGTACTAATTAAATAGAACCCAAAGAACCTCACAAACTTACAAACCTGATCTATATAACAACCTTTCAGATTTCTGTATCCACCCTACAATGAAACTTAATTTATGCTGCTCACAGCATTGAAAATGACATTTGAAACATTTGAAACAATGTCCTGGTTACTGTGGACAATCCACAGGTCTCACTGTGAACACATGTTGATAGTTGATAGATTTATGGATTATCCAGAGTATTGGAAACACCGAACACTGAAATGTGATTTCTCTTACCTCTCCTGGAGGGATGGAGGCGGAGAATCAGAAATTGGTTTGTTTGTAATTTAGATAAAATGACCATTTAAATTTGGAAAAATGTGATATGACTGAGTTTTATACTCAAATCAGCCTTAGTTCCCAGTGCTGACAACAGTTCTGAGACTGAAATAAATTTCAAATCTGAAATCTCAAAGCTGTTACTCACCTGTAGAGGCAAACTGCTGAAGTGAAGCCACAAAGAAGCAATCCAATTACAGGTGCAAGTATGTATAGATAATATCTGGGTGAATGGATTTCTGCATAAAATCAGATGTGAATTATTGAAGTAGCATGCAGTTTGAGCTTTGCAATGTGTAGAAATGATTTGCCCTGCTTCATGCTCTACCTACCTTTAGAGATCTCCAACACAGTTAAATTCCACTGAATATTCGTCACACCTTTTCTGTGAGTTACACTACACATATAAAGGCCTGCATCTTCATGCTGAGCATCAAGAATATTCAGCTTTGAAAAAAGGTTTTGTTCTATGCTCACCCTGTGAGAGCTGAAATTTGAAAATGTCTCATTTCTTGAGACTTCAAAAGCAAAATAAAATCTTCCTTTGGTCCAGTTGATTTGTGTTGCATTTGTTATGTTGCAAGTCAAAACGGTGTCGTCTCCCCTGGACACCAGTTTGTTCCTGCGCTCAACTCTACGAGACTCTATAATCGAAGGAAACAATCAATATAAAATGAAATCAGTAGTGAAATCAAGAGAAAAACATGCATCACAAACACAAATCTCCACTTTACCTGTGAAGACGTGGCACATAATTAACAGCTGAATGGAGAGCAGAGCTGCTTGGTCTTGGCTGAACATGATAACCTTCAGAATGAAATGAAAGACTGGAACTTCATCACCATGGAGGAGCCACAGAGAAAAGGAAGTGGTTAGTTGCTGTTCAGCTAAGCTCAAAGTGTAGCACCTTATGTTCGTGGGAACATAAAGTTACATTCTGTTCAGGGTCAAATGTAATATTTGTACATGTGAGAGCAGTAAAAACACCCTAAACACTTTCTGACTTCTCCTAATGTGACCCAGAATATACAAACATGGAAATATTTCAACTTTTTAAAAACATTTTTGTGCAGCTGATACACATTATTATTATACACATGTTGCATTCTTCACATTTCATATCATTCATCGCTCTCCTGTTTTATGTGACATCAAACCATTATATAGTGTGATTGTAAATGTTTTTCTCCATAAACAAAAAGTGTAAAACCTAAAGAAAAAGATCAATTTCTGCTCTCTGAAAGCTTCATTAAGGATTAATCACACATTTATTAATGACTGATGAGATATTCATGGATGATTTGTGGTTAATAAATTTGTTATAGAGAACAGTATGTGAGGATTAAGTCACATGTTATAAAACTGAAGCACTTTGAGTTTAACTATGAATGAATAGTGTGGTACAAATTAAATGTGAATTAAATGAAAATACATTTTTTCACTTTAGTTAGTCATGTGATAAGTAAGGGATAATCAACAAGTAAGTGTGTGTTAAACCACCCTCTGCTTTGATGCAAACCGTTTAACACACACCTACTCGTCAGTTATACATATAGAATGCACATAAGATGCATGTTCAGTGAGAACCACCTCTGCATTGTGCTGAACACATTTCATGCTTTATGATGCTTATAGTTGGCACAATAACCAGGTTTTGACAATGATTATCTCTGTTGCAACAAGAAATATTGTATTTCTTCCACACCATATCTGTTAAACCCCCCATTCTAAGCAATAATATGAATTGCTCATCCATTAAATGTACAGACAGTGGTCCTGAATAATGACTTCCCTTTACAAAAGATTGATATCAGTAAAGTATAAAAGAAACATGTGCATCCACTTGAACTCTCTTGGCTCTTTCCTCTATGATATGAACACATTTTGGTGGAGGAGTAACGATCAGCTGTAAGTAGCCGAATGTGAGCAGCAGCTTTAAGCTCCTACTAAAAATTCCAACATTCAAAGAATTTCAGTCATTAACAGTCTTTTACAAGAATGAAATCTGTTATTGTACATATCTCTCTGTGAGAGTCGTCAACTTCTTTTTACAACATTGCAACATTTCACCCTTCTCCCCAGTTCATCCCAAACCAGTTTGATGACTGTGCTGGTTCCATGATTTGAGGCCTTGTTCTTTTCTTAGTTCTGACAGCCTGGAGGTATGTTCTGGTTCATTATCCTGCTGTGGGATGAACCCCTGACCAGCTAGACCAGAGAGCATTGCATGGCTCTACAAAATGCTGTGGTAGCCCTTTTGGTCCAGGGTGTCAGTCACTCTGTGCAAGTCGCCAACTCTAGTTTCAGAAAAAGAGCCCCAGGCCATCACACTTCCTCCTCCATGCTTTTACACAGACAGATGGTTTGTAAGTAATCAACAAATTTGGGACACCTGCAGGAATTGTTTGCATCAACTTTAAATGCTTAATTTACATTCATTGCTGCAGAAAAGCTGTAAGTTGTTAACCCATTACTTGAGTTTGTAACTCTGAAATTTACATTATTTTTCAGTTTTTGGCAACCTAAACTTTTTTTCTTTTACCTCTGGCAGTTTACCGCTTATGTTTGTACAGTTTAAGGTTATTCACTGGACTTGCTGGGTTGGAACTGGGGGGGATATCAACACCCTTCTTCTACAACATGAACTATTTTGGAGGGCCTCAATGAGGA
Organism: Scomberomorus guttatus; assembly: GCA_038419695.1. Taxonomy (NCBI): domain Eukaryota; kingdom Metazoa; phylum Chordata; class Actinopteri; order Scombriformes; family Scombridae; genus Scomberomorus; species Scomberomorus guttatus. Next base: position 13,762,499 of record CM076456.1, on the reverse strand, counting down.
AATAGACATTCGCCCCTTTTTGTGATTCCTGTAACCTTTCATCATGTCATATTATATCTATTGTAGCATTGATGATCTCAGTTCCCTTTCCTCTTTTTTATTTTTGACGCTGTTGCTCTCTAAACCAAACCATATTGCACTGGTCATAGGACAAATAGAGGCGCCTCTTTAGTAGTTTCCTTATTTGATGACGGCTTGTAAACCCGATGGTAGTTTAGATTATAGATTGTATATATTTTTCTGTATGTTCTTGTGTGTATTTTTGTATGTATATATTGTTACCCCTGAGATGTATTTAGTTCACGTCAGAGTTTAGGGTCACGTGACCACATCATGTGACTTGTATCATGTATATATCTACGATGGCGTTGTGCTATTGTCACTTGAGTCTGATGAAGAGCAGGTGTGCTTGAAATGTCACCTTGGTGCAATAAATTGTAGTGGACATTGGAGCCCTGCAGTGTGCGAGCCATTTCTTTGTTTTTTAACTATTTACAGATCTGTCATGGATTGTGGAGCAGGTGGACCCAAACACAGAAGACGGCAGGCAGTCAGGATCAAATGCAGAATATTTATTGTATAACTCAAAAGACTGAGACACAGGAACGATGTAAACCGATCAGACTAAGCAAACGACTCGACCAAGACTGAACAGAAAACTGGACTTAAATACAAACTAAACTAATCAGACAACAAGGAATAGGTGGCAAGACACGAGGGCAGGCTGGGAGCTGATAGGCTGGGAAGACACTGGGAGCAGGGCAGGTGTGAGGAGGAGTACATGAACACAGGAGGAAGAACACTGAAAACCAAAAACACAATGAGCATAGTTCAACCAATAAAGGCAACCAAAGTAACACCATGTTAGAAAGTCCCAGAATACAAAACTCAAGTACACAACACTACAATCTATACAATCTATATATGACATAACATCATAAAGACCAGGCCGTGTATGTCCCAAGCTTTTGTTGATTGTGTATAGGAAGAGGGAGGCAGCTGATGCTGGTAAAAGAGTACATGTTGAATGGTGAAGAAGTCTTTTAATTGTGCTCTGCACCAGCATGGCCTACTGTAATCACCTGTAAATGTAAATGTAGTGGGATATTAAATTTCCTTCTAAACTGTTAGATTCAATGTAACTGGAAAATATGAAGTAAAATGCAAATGCCTCAAAATTGTACTTGCATGGGTCAAATCTACAGTTACTTTTCAAGACTCATTTATAGCCAACCTGTGGCCCTGTGAATGGCCTTTAGCACCATCTACTGGACAATTTAAACCACTTGGATACATCTGCCTACAGTTTACTACTTCATTGCACAGATACCACAGTAGATACTTTCTTTCTTTCTTTCTTTCTTTCCAAATGAAAACAAATCAACACAACAGCCTTTACATTTGTTCAAATTTAAATATATATATTACAGGTATTACAGTTATTAATTGTTCACCTCCTATTCAAGAGAATTTTGTTAAACAAAAAGATTTTGTGATTTCTTTTTTTTTTACTCCAGTTGTTTATTTGTTCTATGTTTTAATAAAAAACTGGAAAAATGGGGTTGTTCTAAAACTTGTGACTTTCATTTGAATGTCGGCTCAGTAGAGACCATAGATTGAATTGAGCCTCTCCATGTACTGACTCCTCTGCATGTTTTTTGTCCTGTACTGCACATCACTCTGCAGTTGAGGAGGGACCACCTACAGAGATAGAAATTGAAAATAAAGTTCAGTGCAGAAAGAAAAGAAAAGAAAAGAAAAGCAGAAAAACGTGATTGTGTGAAGTTCTTCTTACCTCTCCCCCCGTCTGAAGAGAAAACTGGTCTGGGACTGGGTCCTGGTTTGGTGTTGTGGTTCTGCATTTTCTGCTGAGACAGGCACATTATTATAAGTCACTGAGCTCACACATGGGACAGTGGAACAAAAATAAATAGTTTAAAAGTAAAAGTGAAAAAGTAGTTGATTCTCCAATGTGAGGATTTGCTGCTTTTCTTTGTTTTATATTATTAAGATCTTTGGGTTTTGGACTGCTGGTCAGGCAAAACGACATGTTTGAAGTCATCACCATGGACTCTTCCAAACATTCTGGTCAGTCTTTTTATTTTGTTATTCAATGATTCTCACAAGTATTGTTTTGTGCCGTTACTGACTGATATCATGTTTTTATTACTGTGGTGATTAACAGCAACATGGTTACATACATGTACATGTACTTGTCAGGGTGATGCTGTTTCTGGCAGAACTGTGAATAGTTTGTTGACCCTCAATTGCATTATTGTTAATTCTTTATATTTATTGTGTTTGCATTACTATTCAGTGACATACAAGCATCCATGCATTCTCTGTGCATACACTATAGATACATGCATTGGGGCTTAGGCATATAGCTACAGCTACATGCCTAAGCTCTGTAGCAACCAGGGCTGTAACAAGGATTTTAGAAATGCTGAGGTCATGAGTGCCCTGTCCACCAACACCAGAAAACATCTCTGAAATGTTTTGATCAGTTAGTTATTTTTATTTTGTTTTAATTTACATTACATTCATATTTTATGTTGAATTATATTGGGTGTATTTCTCAGCATTAAGGTACAAATGTTGTTTCAAATATTATGCTGGAGAAATACTGATGATTATAGGGCTGTCTATCAAACCTCAATACTTTAAAAACTGATCGAAATGTATCACAAAGTATTAAGAAAGTGTCAAAAGTCAGCATTGAACACTTTGATATATTTTGATAAATTAAAAGAAAAGAGTCAAAACATGCTTATATCTCCCAAGTTAAGGTATTGTATAGGGACTGATATCGATGCTCAGCCCTTGTTCTTTTTTATTTTGTGATTTTTGTGCCTATAAGTGATCAGATTTAAGTATATTGAGTCTAAACATACTGGAAGGAGCCTGTAAAATAACCATGTTTAAGTTTTAAATTGCACGATGTAAACTTCCCCCAGGTGGCATCACTGTCTGCATTTCCTTGTACCCTCAGCTGAGCACAAAAATAGCACAGACCAAGGACGTTTCAAGGTCAGTAAAGTAGTTGTAGGTGTGTGTACTAATTAAATAGAACCCAAAGAACCTCACAAACTTACAAACCTGATCTATATAACAACCTTTCAGATTTCTGTATCCACCCTACAATGAAACTTAATTTATGCTGCTCACAGCATTGAAAATGACATTTGAAACATTTGAAACAATGTCCTGGTTACTGTGGACAATCCACAGGTCTCACTGTGAACACATGTTGATAGTTGACAGATTTATGGATTATCCAGAGTATTGGAAACACCGAACACTGAAATGTGATTTCTCTTACCTCTCCTGGAGGGATGGAGGCGGAGAATCAGAAATTGGTTTATTTGTAATTTAGATAAACTGACCATTTAAATTTGGAAAAATGTGATATGACTGAGTTTTATACTCAAATCAGCCTTAGTTCCCAGTGCTGACAACAGTTCTGAGACTGAAATAAGTTTCAAATCTGAAATCTCAAAGCTGTTACTCACCTGTAGAGGCAAACTGCTGAAGTGAAGCCACAAAGAAGCAATCCAATTGCAGGTGCAAGTATGTATAGATAATATCTGGGTGAATGGATTTCTGCATAAAATCAGATGTGAATTATTGAAGTAGCATGCAGTTTGAGCTTTGCAATGTGTAGAAATGATTTGCCCTGCTTCATGCTCTACCTACCTTTAGAGATCTCCAACACAGTTAAATTCCACTGAATATTCGTCACACCTTCTCTGTGAGCTACAGTACACATATAAAGGCCTGCATCTTCATGCTGAGCATCACGAATATTCAGCTTTGAAAAAAGGTTTTGGTCTATGCTCACCCTGTGAGAGCTGAAATTTGAAAATGTCTCATTTCTTGAGACTTCAAAAGCAAAATGAAATCTTCCTTTGGTCCAGTTGATTTGCGTTGCATTTGTCATGTTGCAAGTCAAAACGGTGTCGTCTCCCCTGGACACCAGTTTGTTCCTGCGCTTAACTGTATGAGACCCTATAATTGAAGGAAACAATCAATATAAAATGAAATCAGTAGTGAAATCAAGAGAAAAACATGCATCAAACACAAATCTCCACTTTACCTGCAAAGACATGGCACATAATTAACAGCTGAATGGAGAGCAGAGCTGCTTGGTCTTGGCTGAACATGATAACCATCAGAATGAAATGAAAGACTGGAACTTCATCACCGTGGAGGAGCCGCAGAGAAAAGGAAGTGGTTAGTTGCTGTTCAGCTAAGCTCAAAGTGTAGCACCTTATGTTCATGGAACATAAATTTACATTCTGTTCAGGGTCAAATGTAATATTTGTACATGTGGGAGCAGTAAAAACACCCTAAACACTTTCTGACTTCTCCCAGAATATACAAACATGAAAATATTTCAACTTTTTAAGTTAAGTTACACTTGCTGATACCAGAATAAAGTGCTTTGCAGTAATCGAGTCTGGGGGAGATAAAAGCATGATTGACCTTTTCTAAGTCTGCAGATTAGTGCAGCCGCACTTTGGTCACCTGAGCATCAAAAGACAAAACAGAGTTAACCTCCTTACGTGCATTATTAGATAAGGCACCCAGACTAGAGGAGAGATTGTTAATGCTGCTAGTGCTGGGGCTGGAGGGGGTAATTATGATGACTTCTGTTTTGGAGTCATTCAGCTGCAGGAAGTTCAGTGAGGCAGGACATAATACACGAAACATCAGTGGTACCAGGCTTCAACAAGACATACAGTTGGGTGTCATCCGCGTAGCAATGGAAATCAATACTGTGTCTATGCATAATTTGCCCCATGGGAAGCATGTAAATGGCAAATAAGAGGGGACCCAAAATAGACCCCTGCAGGGACCCCACAAGAGGACAAGAGAGAGGCACAAGAGGAGGAGACATCTCCAAGTATTACAGAGAAGGACCTGTCTGACAGATAAGAAATGAACTAATCGAGTGCCACATCACTGATGCCAACATAGTATTTCAGACACCTGATTAAGTCCACAGTGTCAAATGCTGAGCTCAGGTCAAGGAGAATTACAATGGAATATAGGCCCTATAGGCTGCAAGCAATAGGTCATTGGTGACCTTACCAGAGCAGTCTCTCAGAGTTCAGTGTAAGGAGCAGAAACCACATTGGAATTTTTCAAATATTTGATTGCTGTTCATAGAAGAGATCGGTTGCATGGCAATTTTTTCTAAAATCTTCAATAAAAAAGGCAGTTTGGACATGGGTCTAAAATGACTTAAAACAGAGGGATCGAAAGATGGCTTCTTTAAAAGGGGGTAAACAGTGGCATGTTTAAAATAGGAGGGGAAAATATCAGTGGACAGAGAGCAGTTAATAATGGCTAAAATGTCTGGACCAACTGTCTGAAATGCTGCTTTAAAAAAAACAAGTGAGAATGCAGGCTGAAGGGCAGGTGGATGATTTTGAGAGTGCAACAGCACGTTCTAGGCTTGTCAGAGAGATTTCATTGAAGGGGGTTAATGTTGAAGGTGGGCAGGAGTCAGCATCAAGTCGACTGAATATGTTGTCAAAGTGCTGCCGAATTTCTACTATTTTGTTGGTGAAGTAATTAAGATAATCCTGGCATCTCTCTGGGGAAGATTCAGCTGGTTGGCTAATTGGGGAACCAATAACAGAATTTACTGTTTTAAAAAGGATTCTGGGATTATGACCCTGAGAAGAAGGTCTCAGCTTTTTGTATCTAACTGGTGCTATAGAATCTAAAATGTTTGGGCAACACCTGTTAATAACACTAACAAGCTCCTCCACTGTGGGGGCATGTTGTTCACTTGTAGGCCTATTAAAAATGTGTATGAGGCAGTGAAGGCTTGGCAGAAGCGAGGAACAGAGAGTGTATTTAAGGGGCGGGAGCGAATCAGTGTGGTGGGTTTGGGGTCAGGGGAGAGGAGTGGAACCTGGAAGAGCACTGTGTTATGATCAGAGATGGCAAAATCAACCAAGTTCACATCATTCACACAGAAACCACGTGAAAGCACAAGATCAAGCGTGTGTCCTTTGTCATGGCTGGAGTGCTTCACATACTGGGTCAAATTAAAAGAATCTAAAAGACTGATACAATCAGATGTAAATGAAGAGAAAGAAGGGCAACAAACATGGATATTAAAATCACCAAGAATAAGAACTCTGTCATATTTTATCATGATGACTGATAAAAGATCTGAAAATTCATGAATAAAACCAGAAGTAAGTTTAGGGGGGTCTGTAGATTAAAACACATAAAATGGGTAATTTATTCTTTAAAATAAAACTAAGACTCTCAAATGTGGAGAAACAATAACTAAAATCATTTCTATGTATTACTGGAAGGCCGCCCCCTCCGCCTGTCATTCATGGCTGTTGAAAAAATAAATATTCTGGGGGCGATGACTCAATGAGAGGGGCTCATTCATCCGGATTTATCCAGGACTCAGTGATGATAAAAAAGTCAATATTATTGGTGAAGATAAAATCCTGGCAGATAAAAGATTTATTGGCAAGGGATCTTACATTGAGTAAACAGAATTGAGCTGATTTGACAGCAGGAATTGAGTAAGTGGTATTAACTGTTTCTGTGTGGACTGTAGGGATAATAACCAGGTTTTGACAATGGTTATCTCTGTTGCAACAAGAAATATTGTATCCGCACCATAACTGTTCAAACCCCCATCCTACAGACAGGGCGGCTCCCTGCAGACAGTTCCTTTGATTTTCTTCTGGTCTTCCTTCCTTTTTCTACTTCTCTATTTCTCTTAATCAGTTGAAGATCTATTGAAAGCTCGACAAGAGGCCTGCAGATGCCGTGGTGTTCAAAGGAGAAAAAACAGCAAGCTACTTCAATTTATTTGACAGTGGTAGAAACACTGTTCAGTGTGTCTTAGTGTGTTTAGTGTGCTTGTGTGAAGGGACATCAGTGCTTTATTAGATGCCTGATGAAACAAACAAGCTAGTTTGTACACATGACACCTCCCACTCTCTCCGATTTGTTGAGTGCATGATGTTACTGCATGTGTTTGTGTGTGCATGAGAGGATTTTTTTTTCTTTTTGTCCAAATGCCAGGTTAATGCGCGAGGTCTTCGGTAATGGCAGTCAACAGGCGTTGACCATGTTCACCAGAGACTGAGTGAGAAGAGGCCCAGATACCAAGCAAGAAAGGAGAACATTGCTTTTCACCAATCCTGAAGGATTCACACCCGCCCGACAACGTGTGAATCTCTTCAGCATCATCACATCTCAAGGAAGTGAAAACCCCGTCTTTAAAAAATCGTGTCATTAGTATGGATTCACTGTTTTGATTCCTCCTTCCCTCTCTTCGATATTTGCAGCTACTGTAGGGAATTATGAGGGCAGAGCAATATTGTGAGCATTAGAGTGAAATGAAATTCTGCAAGGTCCTTCTACAAATAAATGCACCTACCAAATGAAGCCTCAACCCTCAACTCTTAGCCACACACTTTTACAAGCACACACACACACCTGCATGCACAAACACACAAATCACAAATCTAAATCTAAACCACATTCAAACTTATTCTGCAGCTTCTCAAGACAAAGAAAAGCCTCGTCTGTTATTTCCCCAACTGCTGGAGAAGTGAAGGGGGTCAGCCCCGAAGTTAGCAACAATCTAACCTAACCTGATGACGCTAAACAGAGAAGCAGAGAATGGAGTAATGTGTGACTGCTGAGTCACATCCAGAGTCATTAACACTACGGATGTAATCCCACCTCCAGGCCACAATGTGGGTTGCAGAGTGGCGCTGTCTGTATTTCCGCTCATTGACTCCACGGCCAAAAGAAGAAGCAAATCAACATTGTTTATGAAATATTTTTATATATTTCTCGAGAACCGCTCATCCAAACAACTTCACACATCAACATTGCACTTCCTTGATTCTCCAGCAGTCCACCTGCCAGGTATAAAGTATATCGGATGAACAGTTCTCGAGATATGCGAAGAACAAACATACATACATACACTGGGGGAAGTAAGTATTCAACACGTCAACATTTTTTTCAGGAAACATATTGTGCAGCTATTCACATGCAATTAAGATCAGACAATGGTATTAACTCCAAAAGGCAACACAGCTAAAGAAATCATAACATTCCAAATTAATAGAAAAGTTATTTGCATTAAATTAGAATGACACAGGAAAAAAGTATTGAACACGCTAACTGATATGTAGTTAATACTTGGTGGAGAAGCCTTTGTTTGCAATGACAGCTTCAAGGCGCTTCTTAACATAAAAAGTTAATAGTAACTATAGCTGCCAAATAAATGCAGTGGGATAATAAATTTCCTTCTGAACTGTTAGATTCAATGTAACTGGAAAATATGAAGTGAAGTGCAAATGCCTCAAAATTGTACTTGCGTGGGTCAAATCTACAGTTACTTTTCAAGACTGATTTATAGCCAACCTGTGGCCCTGTGAATGGCAACGTCTAGAATAACTGTACATAGGAAAAAAGAAAAATTGGTTACAAAGTTACACCCAGATTCATGTGCATCATGTACATCTACACTTTCTTCCCCTTATAGCTTGCTGGTCATCCTGGTTTCAACATACAGTACAGTCTAATTCTGATGATGTAATTTCTAAGAGCATCCTGTATTCATAAATGATTGTAGACAACTGATAAGACTTATTTTCAACATCCTTCAATAAAAAAGTCTTTCTGTTACAAATATTAGAACATTTTTACAGTAATACATGTGCAGTATGTAAAGAAGTAGAAATAGTACTTCAGATGATTATTAAATTTAAACCATGTGAACAAATAAGCAAGTATTTTAAGAAATACATATACAAAAGTCATACACACAAAAACCATTCTCATAGCTATTCCCTTTGCACCTGAGCAAAATTAGTGATGTGCACATATAATGGACTGGGGCTTTAATTTAATGCACTTGTCTCCACAATAACGTCCTGTTTTTTTTTTCACATCTTTGGCTGAGCCTTTAGCACCATCTGCTGGACAATTTAAACCACTTGGATACATCTGCCTACAGTTTACTACTTCATTGCACAGATACCACAGTAGATACTTTCTTTCTTTCTTTCTTTCTTTCTTTCTTTCTTTCTTTCCAAATGAAAACAAATCAACACAACAGCCTTTACATTTGTTCAAATTTAAATATATATATTACAGGTATTACAGTTATTAATTGTTCACCTCCTATTCAAGAGAATTTTGTTAAACAAAAAGATTTTGTGATTTCTTTTTTTTTTACTCCAGTTGTTTATTTGTTCTATGTTTTAATAAAAAACTGGAAAAATGGGGTTGTTCTAAAACTTGTGACTTTCATTTGAATGTCGGCTCAGTAGAGACCATAGATTGAATTGAGCCTCTCCATGTACTGACTCCTCTGCATGTTTTTTGTCCTGTACTGCACATCACTCTGCAGTTGAGGAGGGACCACCTACAGAGATAGAAATTGAAAATAAAGTTCAGTGCAGAAAGAAAAGAAAAGAAAAGAAAAGCAGAAAAACGTGATTGTGTGAAGTTCTTCTTACCTCTCCCCCCGATTGAAGAGAAAACTGGTCTGGGACTGGGTCCTGGTTTGGTGTTGTGGTTCTGAATTTTCTGCTGAGACAGGCACATTATTATAAGTCACTGAGCTCACACATGGGACAGTGGAACAAAAATAAATAGTTTAAAAGTAAAAGTGAAAAAGTAGTTGATTCTCCAATGTGAGGATTTGCTGCTTTTCTTTGTTTTATATTATTAAGATCTTTGGGTTTTGGACTGCTGGTCAGGCAAAACGACATGTTTGAAGTCATCACCATGGACTCTTCCAAACATTCTGGTCAGTCTTTTTATTTTGTTATTCAATGATTCTCACAAGTATTGTTTTGTGCCGTTACTGACTGATATCATGTTTTTATTACTGTAGTGATTAACAGCAACATGGTTACATACATGTACATGTACTTGTCAGGGTGATGCTGTTTCTGGCAGAACTGTGAATAGTTTGTTGACCCTCAATTGCATTATTGTTAATTCTTTATATTTATTGTGTTTGCATTACTATTCAGTGACATACAAGCATCCATGCATTCTCTGTGCATACACTATAGATACATGCATTGGAGCTTAGGCATATAGCTACAGCTACATGCCTAAGCTCTGTAGCAACCAGGGCTGTAACAAGGATTTTAGAAATGCTGAGGTCATGAGTGCCCTGTCCACCAACACCAGAAAACATCTCTGAAATGTTTTGATCAGTTAGTTATTTTTATTTTGTTTTAATTTACATTAAATTCATATTTTATGTTGAATTATATTGGGTGTATTTCCCAGTATTAAGGTACAAATGTTGTTTCAAATATTATGCTGGAGAAATACTGATGATTATAGGGCTGTCTATCAAACCTCAATACTTTAAAAACTGATCAAAATGTATCACAAAGTATTAAGAAAGTGTCAAAAGTCAGCATTGAACACTTTGATATATTTTGATAAATTAAAAGAAAAGAGTCAAAACATGCTTATATCTTCCAATTAAGGTATTGTATAGGGACTGATATCGATGCTCAGCCCTTGTTCTTTTTTATTTTGTGATTTTTGTGCCTATAAGTGATCAGATGTAAGTATATTGAGTCTAAACATACTGGAAGGAGCCTGTAAAAAAACCATGTTTAAGTTTTAAATTGCACGATGTAAACTTCCCCCAGGTGGCATCACTGTCTGCATTTCCTTGTACCCTCAGCTGAGCACAAAAATAGCACAGACCAAGGACGTTTCAAGGTCAGTAAAGTAGTTGTAGGTGTGTGTACTAATTAAATAGAACCCAAAGAACCTCACAAACTTACAAACCTGATCTATATAACAACCTTTCAGATTTCTGTATCCACCCTACAATGAAACTTAATTTATGCTGCTCACAGCATTGAAAATGACACTTGAAACATTTGAAACAATGTGCTGGTTACTGTGGACAATCCACAGGTCTCACTGTGAACACATGTTGATAGTTGACAGATTTATGGATTATCCAGAGTATTGGAAACACCGAACACTGAAATGTGATTTCTCTTACCTCTCCTGGAGGGATGGAGGCGGAGAATCAGAAATTGGTTCATTTGTAATTTAGATAAACTGACCATTTCAATTTGGAAAAATGTGATATGACTGAGTTTTATACTCAAATCAGCCTTAGTTCCCAGTGCTGACAACAGTTCTGAGACTGAAATAAGTTTCAAATCTGAAATCTCAAAGCTGTTACTCACCTGTAGAGGCAAACTGCTGAAGTGAAGCCACAAAGAAGCAATCCAATTGCAGGTGCAAGTATGTATAGATAATATCTGGGTGAATGGATTTCTGCATAAAATCAGATGTGAATTATTGAAGTAGCATGCAGTTTGAGCTTTGCAATGTGTAGAAATGATTTGCCCTGCTTCATGCTCTACCTACCTTTGATCTCCAACACAGTTAAATTCCACTGAATAGTCGTCACACCTTCTCTGTGAGCTACAGTACACATATAAAGGCCTGCATCTTCATGCTGAGCATCAAGAATATTCAGCTTTGAAAAAAGGTTTTGGTCTATGCTCACCCTGTGAGAGCTGAAATTTGAAAATGTCTCATTTCTTGAGACTTCAAAAGCAAATTTAAATCTTCCTTTGGTCCAGTTGATTTGCGTTGCATTTGTCATGTTGCAAGTCAAAATGGTGTCGTCTCCCCTGGACACCAGTTTGTTCCTGCAGTCAACTGTATGAGACCCTATAACTGAAGGAAACAATCAATATAAAATGAAATCAGTAGTGAAATCAAGAGAAAAACATGCATCAAACACAAATCTCCACTTTACCTGCAAAGACATGGCACATAATTAACAGCTGAATGGAGAGCAGAGCTGCTTGGTCTTGGCTGAACATGATAACCATCAGAATGAAATGAAAGACTGGAACTTCATCACCGTGGAGGAGCCGCAGAGAAAAGGAAGTGGTTAGTTGCTGTTCAGCTAAGCTCAAAGTGTAGCACCTTATGTTCATGGAACATAAATTTACATTCTGTTCAGGGTCAAATGTAATATTTGTACATGTGAGAGCAGTAAAAACACCCTAAACACTTTCTGACTTCTCCCAGAATATACAAACATGAAAATATTTCAACTTTTTAAGTTAAGTTACACCTGCTGATACCAGAATAAAGTGCTTTGCAGTAATCGAGTCTGGGGGAGATAAAAGCATGATTGACCTTTTCTAAGTCTGCAGATTAGTGCAGCCGCACTTTGGTCACCTGAGCATCAAAAGACAAAACGGAGTTAACCTCCTTACGTGCATTATTAGATAAGGCACCCAGACTAGAGGAGAGATTGTTAATGCTGCTAGTGCTGGGGCTGGAGGGGGTAATTATGATGACTTCTGTTTTGGAGTCATTCAGCTGCAGGAAGTTCTTGGACATCCAATTTTTAATTTCAGTGAGGCAGGACATAATACACGAAAAATCAGTGGTACCAGGCTTCAACAAGACATACAGTTGGGTGTCATCCGCGTAGCAATGGAAATCAATACTGTGTCTATGCATAATTTGCCCCATGGGAAGCATGGGGCAAATTATTACTCAAAATAGACCCCTGCAGGGACCCCACAAGAGGACAAGAGAGAGGCACAAGAGGAGGAGACATCTCCAAGTATTACAGAGAAGGACCTGTCTGACAGATAAGAAATGAACTAATCGAGTGCCACATCACTGATGCCAACATAGTATTTCAGACACCTGATTAAGTCCACAGTGTCAAATGCTGAGCTCAGGTCAAGGAGAATTACAATGGAATATAGGCCCTATAGGCTGCAAGCAATAGGTCATTGGTGACCTTACCAGAGCAGTCTCTCAGAGTTCAGTGTAAGGAGCAGAAACCACATTGGAATTTTTCAAATATTTGATTGCTGTTCATAGAAGAGATCGGTTGCGTGGCAAATTTTTCTAAAATCTTCAATAAAAAAGGCAGTTTGGACATGGGTCTAAAATGACTTAAAACAGAGGGATCTAAAGATGGCTTCTTTAAAAGGGGGTAAACAGTGGCATGTTTAAAATAGGAGGGGAAAATATCAGTGGACAGAGAGCAGTTAATAATGGCTAAAATGTCTGGACCAACTGTCTGAAATGCTGCTTTAAAAAAAACAAGTGAGAATGCAGGCTGAAGGGCAGGTGGATGATTTTGAGAGTGCAACAGTACGTTCTAGGCTTGTCAGAGAGATTTCATTGAAGGGGGTTAATGTTGAAGGTGGGCAGGAGTCAGCATCAAGTCGACTGAATATGTTGTCAAAGTGCTGCCGAATTTCTACTATTTTGTTGGTGAAGTAATTAAGATAATCCTGGCATCTCTCTAGGGAAGATTCAGCTGGTTGGCTAATTGGGGGACCAATAACAGAATTCACTGTTTTAAAAAGGATTCTGGGATTATGACCCTGAGAAGAAGGTCTCAGCTTTTTGTATCTAACTGGTGCTATAGAATCTAAAATGTTTGGGCAAGACCTGTTAATAACACTAACAAGCTCCTCCACGGTGGGGGCATGTTGTTCACTAGTAGGTCTATTAAAAATGTGTATGAGGCAGTGAAGGCTTGGCAGAAGCGAGGAACAGAGAGTGTATTTAAGGGGCGGGAGCGAATCAGTGTGGTGGGTTTGGGGTCAGGGGAGAGGAGTGGAACCTGGAAGAGCACTGCGTTATGATCAGAGATGGCAAAATCAACCAAGTTCACATCATTCACACAGAAACCACGTGAAAGCACAAGATCAAGCGTGTGTCCTTTGTCATAGCTGGGGTGCTTCACATACTGGGTCAAATTAAAAGAATCTAAAAGACTGATACAATCAGATGTAAATGAAGAGAAAGAAGGGCAACAAACATGGATATTAAAATCACCAAGAATAAGAACTCTGTCATATTTTATCATGATGACTGATAAAAGATCTGAAAATTCATGAATAAAACCAGAAGTAAGTTTAGGGGGGTCTGTAGATTAAAACACATAAAATGGGTAATTTATTCTTTAAAATAAAACTAAGACTCTCAAATGTGGAGAAACAATAACTAAAATCATTTCTATGTATTACTGGAAGGCCGCCCCCTCCGCCTGTCATTCATGGCTGTTGAAAAAATAAATATTCTGGGGGCGATGACTCAATGAGAGGGGCTCATCCATCCGGATTTATCCAGGACTCAGTGATGATAAAAAAGTCAATATTATTGGTGAAGATAAAATCCTGGCAGATAAAAGATTTATTGGCAAGGGATCTTACATTGAGTAAACAGAATTGAGCTGATTTGACAGCAGGAATTGAGTAAGTGGTATTAACTGTTTCTGTGTGGACTGTAGGGATAATAACCAGGTTTTGACAATGGTTATCTCTGTTGCAACAAGAAATATTGTATCCGCACCATAACTGTTCAAACCCCCATCCTACAGACAGGGCGGCTCCCTGCAGACAGTTCCTTTGATTTTCTTCTGGTCTTCCTTCCTTTTTCTACTTCTCTATTTCTCTTAATCAGTTGAAGATCTATTGAAAGCTCGACAAGAGGCCTGCAGATGCCGTGGTGTTCAAAGGAGAAAAAACAGCAAGCTACTTCAATTTATTTGACAGTGGTAGAAACACTGTTCAGTGTGTTTTAGTGTGTTTAGTGTGCTTGTGTGAAGGGACATCAGTGCTTTATTAGATGCCTGATGAAACAAACAAGCTAGTTTGTACACATGACACCTCCCACTCTCTCCGATTTGTTGAGTGCATGATGTTACTGCATGTGTTTGTGTGCATGAGAGGATTTTTTTTTCTTTTTGTCCAAATGCCAGGTTAATGCACGAGGTCTTCGGTAATGGCAGTCAACAGGCGTTGACCATGTTCACCAGAGACTGAGTGAGAAGAGGCCCAGATACCAAGCAAGAAAGGAGAACATTGCTTTTCACCAATCCTGAAGGATTCACACCCGCCCGACAACGTGTGAATCTCTTCAGCATCATCACATCTCAAGGAAGTGAAAACCCCGTCTTTAAAAAATCGTGTCATTAGTATGGATTCACTGTTTTGATTCCTCCTTCCCTCTCTTCGATATTTGCAGCTACTGTAGGTAATTATGAGGGCAGAGCAATATTGTGAGCATTAGAGTGAAATGAAATTCTGCAAGGTCCTTCTACAAATAAATGCACCTACCAAATGAAGCCTCAACCCTCAACTCTTAGCCACACACTTTTACAAGCACACACACACACCTGCATGCACAAACACACAAATCACAAATCTAAATCTAAACCACATTCAAACTTATTCTGCAGCTTCTCAAGACAAAGAAAAGCCTCGTCTGTTATTTCCCCAACTGCTGGAGAAGTGAAGGGGGTCAGCCCCGAAGTTAGCAACAATCTAACCTAACCTGATGACGCTAAACAGAGAAGCAGAGAATGGAGTAATGTGTGACTGCTGAGTCACATCCAGAGTCATTAACACTACGGATGTAATCCCACCTCCAGGCCACAATGTGGGTTGCAGAGTGGCGCTGTCTGTATTTCCGCTCATTGACTCCACGGCCAAAAGAAGAAGCAAATCAACATTGTTTATGAAATATTTTTATATATTTCTCGAGAACCGCTCATCCAAACAACTTCACACATCAACATTGCACTTCCTTGATTCTCCAGCAGTCCACCTGCCAGGTATAAAGTATATCGGATGAACAGTTCTCGAGATATGCGAAGAACAAACATACATACATACACTGGGGGAAGTAAGTATTCAACACGTCAACATTTTTTTCAGGAAACATATTGTGCAGCTATTCACATGCAATTAAGATCAGACAATGGTATTAACTCCAAAAGGCAACACAGCTAAAGAAATCATAACATTCCAAATTAATAGAAAAGTTATTTGCATTAAATTAGAATGACAGAGGAAAAAAGTATTGAACACGCTAACTGATATGTAGTTAATACTTGGTGGAGAAGCCTTTGTTTGCAATGGCAGCTTCAAGGCGCTTCTTAACATAAAAAGTTAATAGTAACTATAGCTGCCAAATAAATGCAGTGGGATAATAAATTTCCTTCTGAACTGTTAGATTCAATGTAACTGGAAAATATGAAGTGAAGTGCAAATGCCTCAAAATTGTACTTGCGTGGGTCAAATCTACAGTTACTTTTCAAGACTGATTTATAGCCAACCTGTGGCCCTGTGAATGGCAACGTCTAGAATAACTGTACATAGGAAAAAAGAAAAATTGGTTACAAAGTTACACCCAGATTCATGTGCATCATGTACATCTACACTTTCTTCCCCTTATAGCTTGCTGGTCATCCTGGTTTCAACATACAGTACAGTCTAATTCTGATGATGTAATTTCTAAGAGCATCCTGTACTCATAAATGATTGTAGACAACTGATAAGACTTATTTTCAACATCCTTCAATAAAAAAGTCTTTCTGTTACAAATATTAGAACATTTTTACAGTAATACATGTGCAGTATGTAAAGAAGTAGAAATAGTACTTCAGATGATTATTAAATTTAAACCATGTGAACAAATAAGCAAGTATTTTAAGAAATACATATACAAAAGTCATACACACAAAAACCATTCTCATAGCTATTCCCTTTGCACCTGAGCAAAATTAGTGATGTGCACATATAATGGACTGGGGCTTTAATTTAATGCACTTGTCTCCACAATAACGTCCTTTATCTTTTTTCACATCTTTGGCTGAGCCTTTAGCACCATCTGCTGGACAATTTAAACCACTTGGATACATCTGCCTACAGTTTACTACTTCATTGCACAGATACCACAGTAGATACTTTCTTTCTTTCTTTCTTTCTTTCTTTCTTTCTTTCTTTCTTTCTTTCTTTCTTTCTTTCTTTCTTTCTTTCTGTCTTTCTTTCTTTCTTTCTTTCTTTCTTTCTTTCCAAATGAAAACAAATCAACACAACAGCCTTTACATTTGTTCAAATTTAAATATATATATTACAGGTATTACAGTTATTAATTGTTCACCTCCTATTCAAGAGAATTTTGTTAAACAAAAAGATTTTGATTTCTTTTTTTTTTACTCCACTTGTTTATTTGTTCTATGTTTTAATAAAAAACTGGAAAAATGGGGTTGTTCTAAAACTTGTGACTTTCATTTGAATGTCGGCTCAGTAGAGACCATAGATTGAATTGAGCCTCTCAATGTACTGAGTCCTCTGCATGTTTTTTGTCCTGTACTGCACATCACTCTGCAGTTGAAGAGGGACCACCTATAGAGATAGAAATTGAAAATAAAGTTCAGTGCAGAAAGAAAAGAAAAGAAAAGAAAAGAAAAGAAAAGCAGAAAAATGTGATTGTGTGAAGTTCTTCTTACCTCTCCCCCCGATTGAAGAGAAAACTGGTCTGGGACTGGGTCCTGGTTTGGTGTCGTGGTCCTGCATTTTCTGCTGAGACAGACACATTATTATAAGTCACTGAGCTCACACATGGGACAGTGGAACAAAAATAAATAGTTTAAAAGTAAAAGTGAAAAAGTAGTTGATTCTCCAATGTGAGGATTTGCTGCTTTTCTTTGTTTTATATTATTAAGATCTTTGGGTTTTGGACTGCTGGTCAGGCAAAACGACATGTTTGAAGTCATCACCATGGACTCTTCCAAACATTCTGGTTAATTTTTTTTTTTTTGTTATTCAATGATTCTCACAAGTATTGTTTTGTGCCGTTACTGACTGATATCATGTTTTTATTACTGTAGTGATTAACAGCAACATGGTTACATTCACCAACATTTGGTTAACTTGTCAGAGTGATGCTGTTTCTGGCAGAACTGTGAATAGTTTGTTGACCCTCAATTGCATTATTGTTAATTCTTTATAGTTATTGTGTTTGCATTACTATTCAGTGACATACAAGCATCCATGCATTCTCTGTGCATACACTATAGATACATGCATTGGAGCTTAGGCATATAGCTACAGCTACATGCCTAAGCTCTGTAGCAACCAGGGCTGTAACAAGGATTTTAGAAATGCTGAGGTCATGAGTGCCCTGTCCACCAACACCAGAAAACATCTCTGAAATGTTTTGATCAGTTAGTTCTTTATATATATTTTTGATTTACATTACATTCATATTTTATGTTGAATTATATTGGGTGTATTTCCCAGTATTAAGGTACAAATGTTGTTTCAAATATTATGCTGGAGAAATACTGATGATTATAGGGCTGTCTATCAAACCTCAATACTTTAAAAACTGATCAAAATGTATCACAAAGTATTAAGAAAGTGTCAAAAGTCAGCATTGAACACTTTGATATATTTTGATAAATTAAAAGAAAAGAGTCAAAACATGCTTATATCTCCCAAGTTAAGGTATTGAATAGGGACTGATATCGATGCTCAGCTCTTGTTCTTTTTTATTTTGTGATTTTTGTGCCTATAAGTGATCAGATGTAAGTATATTGAGTCTAAACATACTGGAAGGAGCCTGTAAAATAACCATGTTTAAGTTTTAAATTGCACGATGTAAACTTCCCCCAGGTGGCATCACTGTCTGCATTTCCTTGTACCCTCAGCTGAGCACAAAAATAGCACAGACCAAGGACGTTTCAAGGTCAGTAAAGTAGTTGTAGGTGTGTGTACTAATTAAATAGAACCCAAAGAACCTCACAAACTTACAAACCTGATCTATATAACAACCTTTCAGATTTCTGTATCCACCCTACAATGAAACTTAATTTATGCTGCTCACAGCATTGAAAATGACATTTTAAACATTTGAAACAATGTCCTGGTTACTGTGGACAATCCACAGGTCTCACTGTGAACACATGTTGATAGTTGACAGATTTATGGATTATCCAGAGTATTGGAAACACCGAACACTGAAATGTGATTTCTCTTACCTCTCCTGGAGGGATGGAGGCGGAGAATCAGAAATTGGTTTGTTTGTAATTTAGATAAACTGACCATTTAAATTTGGAAAAATGTGATATGACTGAGTTTTATACTCAAATCAGCCTTAGTTCCCAGTGCTGACAACAGTTCTGAGACTGAAATAAATTTCAAATCTGAAATCTCAAAGCTGTTACTCACCTGTAGAGGCAAACTGCTGAAGTGAAGCCACAAAGAAGCAATCCAATTGCAGGTGCAAGTATGTATAGATAATATCTGGGTGAATGGATTTCTGCATAAAATCAGATGTGAATTATTGAAGTAGCATGCAGTTTGAGCTTTGAAATGTGTAGAAATGATTTGCCCTGCTTCATGCTCTACCTACCTTTAGAGATCTCCAACACAGTTAAATTCCACTGAATAGTCGTCACACCTTTTCTGTGAGTTACATTACACATATAAAGGCCTGCATCTTCATGCTGAGCATCACGAATATTCAGCTTTGAAAAAAGGTTTTGTTCTATGCTCACCCTGTGAGAGCTGAAATTTGAAAATGTCTCATTCTTTGAGACTTCAAAAGCAAAATAAAATCTTCCTTTGGTCCAGCTGATTTGCGTTGCATTTGTCATGTTGCAAGTCAAAACGGTGTCGTCTCCCCTGGACACCAGTTTGTTCCTGCGCTCAACTGTATGAGACCCTATAACTGAAGGAAACAATCAATATAAAATGAAATCAGTAGTGAACTCGAGAAAAACACGCATCACTAACACAAATCTCCACTTTACCTGTGAAGACGTGGCACATAATTAACAGCTGAATGGAGAGCAGAGCTGCTTGGTCTTGGCTGAACATGATAACCTTCAGAATGAAATGAAAGACTGGAACTTCATCACCGTGGAGGTGCTGCAGAGAAAAGGAAGTGGTTAGTTGCTGTTCAGCTAAGCTCAAAGTGTAGCACCTTATGTTCATGGAACATAAATTTACATTCTGTTCAGGGTCAGATGTAATATTTGTACATGTGAGAGCAGTAAAAACACCCTAAACACTTTCTGACTTCTCCTAATGTGACCCAGAATATACAAACATGGAAATATTTCAACTTTTTAAAAACATTTTTGTGCAGCTGATACACATTATTATTATACACATGTTGCATTCTTCACATTTCATATCATTCATCGCTCTCCTGTTTTATGTGACATCAAACCATTATATAGTGTGATTGTAAATGTTTTTCTCCATAAACAAAAAGTGTAAAACCTAAAGAAAAAGATCAATTTCTGCTCTCTGAAAGCTTCATTAAGGATTAATCACACATTTATTAATGACTGATGAGATATTCATGGATGATTTGTGGTTAATAAATTTGTTATAGAGAACAGTATGTGAGGATTAAGTCACATGTTATAAAACTGAAGCACTTTGAGTTTAACTATGAATGAATAGTGTGGTACAAATTAAATGTGAATTAAATGAAAATACATTTTTTCACTTTAGTTAGTCATATGATAAGTAAGGGATAATCAACAAGTAAGTGTGTGTTAAACCACCCTCTGCTTTGATGCAAACCGTTTAACACACACCTACTCGTCAGTTATACATATAGAATGCACATAAGATGCATGTTCAGTGAGAACCACCTCTGCATTGTGCTGAACACATTTCATGCTTTATGATGCTTATAGTTGGCACAATAACCAGGTTTTGACAGTGATTATCTCTGTTGCAACAAGAAATATTGTATTTCTTCCGCACCATAACTGTTAAACCCCCATCCTAAGCAATAATATGAATTGCTCATCCATTAAATGTACAGACAGTGGTCCTGAATAATGGCTTCCCTTTACAAAAGATTGATATCAGTAAAGTATAAAAGAAACATGTGCATCCACTTGAACTCTCTTGGCTCTTTCCTCTGTGATATGAACACATTTTGGAGTAACGATCAGCTGTAAGTAGCCGAATGTGAGCAGCAGCTTTAAGCTCCTACTAAAAATTCCAACATTCAAAGAATTTCAGTCATTAACAGTCTTTTACAAGAATGAAATCTGTTATTGTACATATCTCTCTGTGAGAGTCGTCAACTTCTTTTTACAACATTGCAACATTTCACCCTTCTCCCCAGTTCATCCCAAACCAGTTTGATGACTGTGCTGGTTCCAAGATTTGAGGCTTTGTTCTTTTCTTAGTTCTGACAGCCTGGAGGTATGTTCTGGTTCATTATCCTGCTGTGGGATGAACCCCTGACCAGCTAGACCAGAGAGCATTGCATGGCTCTACAAAATGCTGTGGTAGCCCTTTTGGTCCAGGGTGTCAGTCACTCTGTGCAAGTCGCCAACTCTAGTTTCAGAAAAAGAGCCCCAGACCATCACACTTCCTCCTCCATGCTTTTACACAGACAGATGGTTTGTAAGTAATCAACAAATTTGGGACACCTGCAGGAATTGTTTGCATCAACTTTAAATGCTTAATTTACATTCATTGCTGCAGAAAAGCTGTAAGTTGTTAACCCATTACTTGAGTTTGTAACTCTGAAATTTACATTATTTTTCAGTTTTTGGTAACCTAAACTTTTTTTCTTTTACCTCTGGCAGTTTACCGCTTATGTTTGTACAGTTTAAGGTTATTCACTGGACTTGCTGGGTTGGAACTGGGGGGGATATCAACACCCTTCTTCTACAACATGAACTATTTTGGATTTACACTCTTGACACTATGTCACCCAAGGGCCTCGATGAGGAAATAGACATTCGCCCCTTTTTGTGATTCCTGTAACCTTTCATCATGTCATATTATATCTATTGTAGCATTGATGATCTCAGTTCCCTTTCCTCTTTTTTATTTTTGACGCTGTTGCTCTCTAAACCAAACCATATTGCACTGGTCATAGGACAAATAGAGGCGCCTCTTTAGTAGTTTCCTTATTTGATGACGGCTTGTAAACCTGATGGTAGTTTAGATTATAGATTGTATATATTTTTCTGTATGTTCTTGTGTGTATTTTTGTATGTATATATTGTTACCCCTGAGATGTATTTAGTTCACGTCAGAGTTTAGGGTCACGTGACCACATCATGTGACTTGTATCATGTATATATCTACGATGGCGTTGTGCTATTGTCACTTGAGTCTGATGAAGAGCAGGTGTGCTTGAAATGTCACCTTGGTGCAATAAATTGTAGTGGACATTGGAGCCCTGCAGTGTGCGAGCCAGTTCTTTGTTTTTTGACTATTTACAGATCTGTCATGGATTGTGGAGCAGGTGGACCCAAACACAGAAGACGGCAGGCAGTCGTCGTGTATAACTCAAAAGACTGAGACACAGGAACGATGTAAACCGATCAGACTAAGCAAACGACTCGACCAAGACTGAACAGAAAACTGGACTTAAATACAAACTAAACTAATCAGACAACAACTAATAGGTGGCAAGACACGAGGGCAGGCTGGGAGCTGATAGGCTGGGAAGACACTGGGAGCAGGGCAGGTGTGAGGAGGAGTACATGAACACAGGAGGAAGAACACTGAAAACCAAAAACACAATGAGCATAGTTCAACCAATAAAGGCAACCAAAGTAACACCATGTTAGAAAGTCCCAGAATTCAAAACTCAAGTACACAACACTACAATCTAACTGAGGATGCAAGAAAGTCTTTCAAAGATAAGTCAAATAACATATGAGCAAAACCAAATGACCCTAAGGACTAGACAACATAAGTGTAACACAGTAAACCAAATGAACAAAAACACAGAGTCCCAAAACCATGAAGTCATCAACAAAGGCAGGAAAGCACAGGAAGTAAAGGTAACAAAACACAAGGAGAAAACATTTCAAAATAAAACAGGAACTAAACTAAAAATCCAAACACACACAGAAAGTCTGGCAGGATGTGACACAGATGCAGTAAATCTAAATATTGAACCAAACTTTAAACTGACTGCATGTCATTTATGGCTCAAAAGTAGATGTGAGATACTCTGTTTCAGTCTAAAACAGAACATTTATCAAAACATCTACTTATTGCAGCAATGGGCTTTGAGCATCATCATGTACACTAAGAGCAGGGAGCAGGTTCTGCAAAATTTTTTTGCTGATGTCTCAGCTGTTGCAAGTAGAGAGGTGGTACCGGTGTGTAATATCGTCTACTCATTTAAGCAACACATGCTCTAATATACAACTCAATTCACTGACATGTCACAAACTGTTAACCTGTAGGTTCCAGTAGGATTCTTCTGTTTGAAAAACAATAGAGTTACATTAGCCTGCAGCTGAATGGACAAACAGTTATACAGATATCCATGCTAGTCAGTTAACCTACTGCACCACCACACAAAGATAACAATAGATGAATCTCATTTCCTTTATTTCTGCCCACAAAAAA
Organism: Scomberomorus guttatus; assembly: GCA_038419695.1. NCBI lineage: Eukaryota > Metazoa > Chordata > Actinopteri > Scombriformes > Scombridae > Scomberomorus > Scomberomorus guttatus. Next base: position 13,739,250 of record CM076456.1, on the reverse strand, counting down.
AAGTACAACAACAGGAAGCTCACAATTTACAAAGGTGTCAGAGGCAAACAGTTGACACATATTTAATGATACATTTAAAAATATACATTACTTATTATAGCCACTAGTCAGATTACAAATATCACAAATGATGATATCACTCTACTCTTGGGGTTTTATCAGGTTTGGTCTTCTGTTCAGATTGATTAGTGATTATAGTGTCTGTCACTGTGTTTGCCCAGGAAGTGGTTTATATAACATCATAAAGACCAGGCTGTGCACATTCCAAGCTTTTGATGATTATGTATAGGAAGAGCGAGGCAGGAGGTGAAAGAGTACATGTTGAATGGTGAAGAAGTATTTTAATCGTGCATGCACCAGCATGGCCTACTGTGATCACCTTTTCCCTACTTCCTACTACTTCTCACAACAGAAAAGCAGCAGGTCAACATGTGAAAGGAGAGTCTGTGCCACTGTGTGTGTGTGTGTGTGTGTGTGTGTGTGTGTGTGGGCTTGCTTTTCACCAAAGGTTCAAACCTGCACCACAACACGTGAATCTCTTCAGTATCATCTCATCTCAAGGAAGTGAAAAACCTGTCTTAAAAAAAACTTGTCATTAGTATAGATTCACTGTTTTGATTTCTCCTTCCCTCTCTTCGATATTTGCAACTACTGTAGGGCATTATGAGGGCAGAGCAATATTGTGAGCATTAGAGTGAAACAGTCCTTATGCATGAAATTCTGCAAGGCCCTTCTAAAAAAAAAAAAGGCACACCTACCAAAGGAAGCCTCAACCCTCAACTCTTAGCCAACAATTTCACACCCACGTACACACGTTCAGACACACACATATAATTTGTTATCTCACATGTACATATAGAATCAAAAACACGTTTCTTGTCAAGCCCTTGAGGTGTACACACACACACTTGCACACACACACACACACACACACACACACACACACACACACACACACATGCAAAAACACACAAATCTAAATCACATTCAAACATATTCTGCAGGAGATGATAGAAAAACCGTGATTAAAGAAAACTCCAGGAGCAAAAAAGAAACTAATTGAATGCGTTTGCGTACCGTGGCCAGTCTCTGACCCTTTCAGGCATTGATGGATGTTTGTGAATATTTGAGATGCCTCTCAGAAAGCCCCTGGCAGAACACAAAGGGACATCAGAGGAGCTAATACTTGTGTTCTGTTCCGTTCTGTTCTGTCGTGAATACTGCATGATTCACTGGTACATACTCAGTGCACGAATTTAAATCAGTGGTAGCAGAATTTTTTTTTTTTTTACACTGATTGCTTGGAGGGGGAATCTGTATTGTTTGTTGGACATCGCAGCAAGAAAAGAGATTAAAGAGTTTGTCTGATTAAGTATTCATCTCCTCCCAGCTGCTTGCAGAACATAGTGAGAGCAAATCTGATGTAAATGGGTTTCCTTTTACTGAGTGTTAAATATTTCACACTTATCTGTATGTGTATGACTGTGTGTCTGTATGTGTGAGTCTGGCACTTGACAGAGAGGGTGACAAGATGAACAGTCTATCAGCTTTTGCATCACATCAAGCTACTCTTAGAACCACTGTGTTTATACTTAGACTTGTAGAATGTGGACATGAATAGGATTTTTTTTTTAAAGGTGTATTAAATCTTTGTCTTAAAAAAGCTTATTTGTGATGCTGGTTTTGCAACCTTGTCTCCCAGAAATGTATTTTTTATATTCTACTCATTTGGTTTACCAAGTGTGTTTTGATCGAAAACATATTGCCTGGGTTAGGTTCAGTGTCAACCTTTTTTTTTCTCCGATTAATGGAGCGCGAAAATTAAAATGTACCCCACACAGGTTTTAATGAGATGTTTAGGGTGAATGGTGGGTGCACAAAAAGCAGAATTTTGACACAGCAGACAGTTCCTGAGTCTTGTGTGTGGTTATAAAAAGACCACAATCTTCCCCTAACTTTAATGACCTCGAAAGTAGAAGTGTTGTGAGGGCCTGAACATACCCATAAAAACATTAATCAAGCTTGAGATGCTGTGAGTGGATATTGTATTGCAAGAGCAGGTATTGAAGAGAAAACAAATGAAGTACATTGTCAGTGAACGCTTTGCAAACACATTAAGTGTTAACATTTTGCGACTTGGCGAATACGTTAATTAAAAACAAAAATGTAAATCGGGTGGTATTATATTTCTCCCAAAATGTGTTTGCTGTTGCAAATTAGTATTATATAGATGTCATGTCTTATGAGACATGGTTGGTTGCCAACAGGGGAAAAGATTTAACATGTGGCTAAAGTTCATCTCACCCACATACTAAATTAAGTGTGCCTCTGTTGCATTGTTGCCTCGTTTCAGAGTTTTGTTTTGCAACTCCCAATGGGATGCACAAAAAAAAAAATCTTTTCTTCTCCTCTCACACAGCTTCCTTCAGGCGGCAAACAAAGGCCACTGAGGCAATATAGAAAAATTGACAAAATAAGCGACAACAATGACATGCATTAGGCAATCTAAGAGCATAAAACTACATTCGGCAAACACAAAGTTGCAATTTTTCCATGTTTTTTGTTAGTCAGTATCAATGCAGGTAGAATGAGAAATACCAAAACACACACACAAGCACACACTCATACAAAAGGCCCTGTGGTGTAGAGTAATCACAGCATCTATTTAAACAGGTAGGTTTCCTCGCAGGGGATGGAGTTATATATAATTGATGGCTTGCAGTGGGAGAAATTCATTCATCGTCTCCTTTCTATTCAATATTCAGTGAGCTGTGGTGTTCGATGCCTCACACTGTCCTTTTTAATCACTCTTTAATTACTCTTCACTGGAGCATGCAATGGTGGTTTGTGATCCTGAAATACTTAAATCATGAGAACCTTTAAGCATTAATCTTTCATAAACGGGTTTAAAAAAAAGGTTTTCAGGGCTTATATGGAGGAAGGATCTGATTGAAGGGCATAGCCAGAGAGGGACTTACAGTATGATGTATGACACAGAAATTATACAGTATGAATAAGAAACATGAAGGGCCTGCAACCAAAAACCACATAGAAATCTGATTTTCCTGACCCTTTTGTTAACATTATTTATATTTGCGTACTAAATGGATCTTGGGAAAGTAAAATCAAAGACAAATAGAAAAAATAAAGCTAAAAAAACACATTCTATGACCCCATATTGTGTCCAAACTCTATATTCATTGGAAGCCATAAAAGTGTCACAGCAGAGATATTTCTTGATTATTTTATGGATATAATTTACTTTTCTGGTTTTGGAGATTTTGTTTGTCAGCAATACAGAAACTTTACAAATGATAAACTCAATTAAACATTGCCATAGAACCACTCTATTTAACATTTCTATTTTTGCCAACCTTCAAAGTCATGTCAGGAAGTGAGAATTTGTGGGGATCTCGAAAGTAAGTTTGTTTCCTGATGACATTTCCTATCTAAAAAAAACATTGGTTAAGGCAGCAAGCTATACAGAAGAGTTCACTTCAGTTTAGGGATATACTACTTTTGTACTTTATTAAACCTGTAAACCTGTTCCTAATTCTGATTGCATGCACTCCTGGCCTCTCTCTCCCCCTCATTTCCTGTAATTTCTAAACTGTAGGCACAACAGTAAAGACATAACATGTCCCTAAAGTCCTTTAAAGGACCAGTGTGTAGGATGTAGTGGCATCTAGTGGTGAGATTGCAGATTGCAACCAATTGAATACCCTAGCCCCCACCCCCACCCCCACCCCCCCTTCCAAGCATGTAGCAGAACCTACGGTGGCCGCAAAATTCGTGCAAAACGCGAAAGGCCCTCTCTAGAGCCAGTGTTTGGTTTGTCCATTCTGGGCTACTGTAGAAACATGACAGTGCAACATGGCGGCCTCAAGGGGACCCACTTCCTATGTAGCTATAAAGGGCTCATTCTAAGGTAATGAAAACACAACAATTATTATTTTCAGGTGATTATACACAATTTTATGAATATTATATTCTATTTTTGCCAAGTCCATTCCACTAGATGCCGCTAAATACTACACACTGCACCTTTAAAAGATTAAGAACAAAACATTTCTGTCAAAATGTCAACATTTCTTCCAGTTGGTGAAACAAAAATGTATGAAAAGAATTCATCTTTGGCCAGTGAGAGATTTGTAATTATACGGTTGAGTTACATTACAAAAGCAGAGGAATGAGGTCTGATCCTGGCAACCCAAAAGTTTTTCTTATTAATGGCTTATTTGATCTATGACGCATCGGTAAATGATTTATTAATCATTTATAAAGCCATTAAACGGTGACTTATCAGAAAGCGGTAGCTACCCAAACTTTTAAAAATGGCTCCACAGGTTTACTTAAGTCACCTTTGGGGTATTTACAGACTTACAGTCATTTCCCGGAACCCTACCCTAACCCTAACCATAGCCACTTCTTGCATACCCCCCCTAACCTTAACTGCTGACCCAAAAATCATTTTTTTTCCCCCCAACTGGGGACACAGCTTTTGTCCCCAATTGCACAAGCCGTCCCCAATTAACTGGTCTTAAGTCTGGTGTGTGTCCCTGAAAGTGACCACACACACACATGCACCCACACACACATTGCCAGTAAGCATAATCCACGCAGCAATTGCATTTTCTCTGAAACATGTTCGTCAAAAAGCATTTAAACGTATTGTTTAGGAGGGGGGTTGCACACACGATACTCATACCGCGGTTCCTCCCCCTCCTCCATTTCTTCTGAAAACGTCCTCGGAGGAATACCTACAGACATTTTCATTGGCCACGTCGGTGAGAGAGGAGGGAGGAGAGACTGACGGACTGGCACCAATTCCTCAGCGCTCCTCCTCATATTTCTTGAAATCACGGACCTCCTGCTCAAACATCCAGAGCCGCTCTCCTCCTCCTCCTCCTCCGACCAGACCTCCGAGCGGAGCAGCTTTAACGAAATGGTAACGTTAAGTAAAGCGAAAGTATGATTGTCCTCAAGTTTTCTTTAAAAAAATAACCCCACTAAGAAACTCCCATCTCCTTTCTTTTTTCCACCTAAACCTTACTTTCTCTTTTTTCATGTCCAGATGTTGCGAAGTGTCGCTGTGCTGCTTCTGCTGGCCGCAGCTCTCTGTGACGCGGAGGTAAGTTTGGCTCAGACGGCTTTATTTTTTTCACCTGAAACTAAAAAAAAAAAAATCCTTTGTATTGTCTCAAATGGGTATCAAATGCTGCCTGACGAAACGGTTTATAATTGTTCGACACGAAACTGCCCCTTTGAAGTAACACCGCAGTTTTTTTTTTGTTGTTGTACACAAAGCTAAACGAGCTAGAACACATCTGGGAGGCTGTTATCCACCATGTTGTAGTGAAATGAGCATTTTGCAGCTGGGTTTTCAAGACTGTGCTGCGTCAATAGCTTGTTATGGTGTTTATATGCTTAGAGGGAACCAATTATGATATTATTGTTGGCACTGCACAATTATGAGCTTCATTATGGAGACAGTCAGGCGCGCAGTTGAACTAAATTGCCACTGTTACAGTTCTTTTCAAGAGGGATACAGTTCTCATTTCTAAAAATGATTGATAGTTATGTGTAAGTTGTTTTTTTTTTGTCTGTGAGCTGAAGCAAACCTTCACATTTTGCATCCAGTTGGACCACACACACACACTTAAACACACCTCCTGGTCCCCCCCTTTTTTTTCTTCTTTTTTTTGTGAAGTTGGGAATTTAGCAGCAAAGCAAAAGCTCCCATAAGAGGATAAGAGTGACACACAAGTGACAGGCAGCTGTGAAAAGAAAAGAAGGGAGGGCAGTGTTTGTGTATATCTAACAAGCCCCTCTCCTCTCACCTTGGGGGTTTGATGGCCCCCATCATCATTATTGTAGGGTGCTTCGATGCAAAACGCTCCGCCAACTGGCAGCTGCTCTAATGGCATACAAACACTGTGTTTGGGTGCTTGGTCAGCTAGCATGAGTGTCTGTCTGTGTGCGTATCTTATGGGTGTCACACCGCGGCGCTAAGTAGTCTAACCTCTGAGTAAACACAAGAGTTAATGTGCTGTAAGAGTAGCTGGCGTGACAGCACAAAGGGATGACCAACAAAACAACAATTCCAGCACTTGTATAATGCTGGAGAGACGTCTGTGTTGTGTATGTGGTGTTTTCCACTCAAGAAATAGAAACACACACACACACACCAGGTGGTGTTTGTTGGCCTTAACCTCACTGGACACAGCTGTTGAACACCTGGCTTTGTGTTGACTCTTCTGTTGACCTGCACAACAGTTACAGGCTGAGGAAATAAACAAGGGATCGACTTCCTAATTACAGGATAGATTTCTTTCAAACACTTACAGCTACAGCAAATGTGAAACACAAGATAAACAATTTGTCTCCTGCCCAGTCTGGCTTTATAGCTTCACACAGATGGCCATTAGTGTGTCTCAACTGCACACAACATTACTCATATAGCCAGATATGTTGGCCCCTCCACCGCTGACCCTTCATTGCTGTCTCCACCTTTGCCTGCTGGAAAATGTGCCATTGTTTGCTTCTTTATTGGACTCATGATCCTGGTGGAGACAGAGCACACAGCAGAGCCTGTTGAGTGTATCCATGAAGTTAATGGGAAGGCATTAGAGAGGCATCTATTCTCCAAAGGTAATTACTCTGATAATATATGGCCTGTTGACTGGCCGTGGGAAGAGCCTAATCTGGCATACCAGTGTGCTGTCTAAAGGAGGTCAACAAGTTGGAGCAGAGCCTTCACAAGAGTGTATCTGATAAGCCTACAGGGTGTGTATTTGGGTTATGTTTAGGTGTTGGGATGTGCGTCAGAATGACTTTATACGAGCACACGCAGATTGTATTTAAGAGCTGGAGTGATTGATGAAAACAGGATCCTTTGTGTGTGAATTGATGTTTTTTTTTTTTTTTTGGCGTGAGTGTAGGCTATTAAAATCTGGACACTAACTCCTGATTTATGATGAAGGAGAATGCCTTCCAGAGGTGAGAAATTGCAGCGCCCGAGATAAGCGGCTCAGAGATGCGGTGTGGCAGGGCGGCCGGGGTCGGGGACTCGGGTATAACTGCGTGTGTGCAGGCTGGAATGAGATATGCATCTTGTGAATAAAATGTCGATGTTTTACTCAAACACACCGGGAGCTTGATATGCAAAGGAGGTCGAGATGCAGGCATAGTGAAAGTCATAAGAGTTTGCAGCCTTGGGGGACATGAGCACACACACTCGCATATAAACAGAGAGAGAAAGAGAGGAGTGTTTATATCTCTGTTTTTATGGCATGCAGCGTGATTGTATTATCCTGCATCATCCGCGGCGACAGGGTGGAATGACACAGTGGTTAATTAAGTTACCGGCACCGGCACTGGATCTTGAAAAACACAGATGTCAAGAGGAAGTCGGCCCAACAAGGCAGCCAGACAGGCCCTACTCTCCTCTTAGACAGCCCGAGAGTTAAGAGGATTAAGAAGAAGAAGAGGGGTGAAGAGAAGAAGCAGAAGTTGGCGCCCTTCTTGAGCTCTGTAGCAGACTCTGATTGAACCGCAGCATTTCAGGCACCATGTTGATGCCTGTTCTCCCTCATTCAAGGTGGGCTAAAAATATCTGCCCAGGTGGAGGGAACATGAGCATGAGGGGACGCTGTGTCCTCTGTCGGTATCAGCCTGCTCTAATTACTGTAGCTCAACATCCAGTCATGGATCCTGTGCAGGGACTGCGGAGGGCTGTGAGATAGAGAGTGATGTAAAACAGAATGGAGATGGAGCCACATTCATGCAATTATAGCAGGGGAGATTGGGGGGTGAGGTAAGGCTTGGCTGTGTAGTGAGGAAGAAAGAAAGAAAGAAAGAGGGGTTGGGCTGTGTTTCATGTCCCCGCAGTGTGTTCTCTTCACTCTTGGCTTCACATAAAAGGAGTCCTCATTTAGCTTACCAGCTGTACTGGTGTCTTATCATTACCAGCACTCCGCACTCAAAGACACAGTACATATAAATGAACCAACACACACATGACAAAGAGCAGCTCTAAAGTTTACTCATATGGCCTGTGAGTAAGAGATAATGAATATATAACATACTAACGTACACTAGAAGTTAGGGAGTTAAAAATATAGGCTTAAAGGAGTTCACTAAGGTACCCTTTCTGTGAAAACAGGACTCAGGGAGGCCTCCTGAACGCATGTTATAAAGGGTACAATTCCCCATTATTTTCTTCCTTTGTGCTCACAGTCAGAGGCAATAAATCAACATCGTTAGTGTGTTTGAATTCCAGGGATACTTTACTTCAGTTCAAAGTTACCCAAACCTGCCACAGAGTCCTCTGATGAGAAATGATTTTCAAAAACCACCCACTGACTTCCACCAGAGATCATTCTTTGTCCAGCGGCGTGTGCAGAGGATGCACCTTGAATCTAAAATACAGTTTGCCTGTGGTCACTGTGGGATGAGCGATTAACTGGCTGGCGTAGTTCTCTCCGATGTTCATTATAGATTCCTTCCACCGTTTTAACCAGAGCGCCTTTACGACAAATACAGCTTTAAAGTGTCTCATTTACAGTGGTTTTTAAGTGGTTCATGTGACAAATTTTATTTTCTTGTTAGGCGCGTGATCTGAGATATAATGCAACACACCTGCAAGACAAATTGAACTATATTCAGCATTCGTAAACTGCCAGATGCTTTCAAAAGCAAACTGTTTGTCCTGTGAATTGTATTATCCGACCAGTGAGGCTGCAGAAATAAAATAACTAACTGCTACATTTGATGTACTGTTATAGTTTGGACCAAGACCAGATCCTCTCCATCATATTCCCTAGAAAATGTAATTATAATTCAAATGTCACAAGATATACAGTAGTTGTAGGAGTACATTATACCCACTTATGTGAGGCACTGGTTGAACTATGTACTTGTGTCATGTGTAAAGGATATCGGGGATATTGCATGTCATTAGGTTTCGTGTATAAGGGTTAAACAGAGGTCAGCTTCATGAAAAGCGTGTTACACACGTCCTCTGGGGAACATATATCTGTTTAATTTGTTCACAGTGCAACATCCTGTGTGACTAATTATCTAATAATCCTAGTCCCAAATTCAAAGAAGACTAGAGCTGCAATGATTAGTCAAGCGAAAGAAAATTAATCTGCAACTATTTTGATAATTGATTAATGGTTTAGGTAATGTTTTAAGCAAAAATGACAAAGATTTGATGGTTTCAGGTTCTTAAATGTAAAAAAATTGCTACTCTTTTGATCTTTCATGATAGTAAATTGCATGTTCTTTAAAGTTTTTGGGTTTTTGAGTTTATTGGACAAAACAAGACATTTACTGACGCCACCTTGTGCTCTGCATGTATGCAAACTCACAGGTTCAACAGATTTCAAATGGCTGCACAAACTAAACACGTCCTGCAGTCTGTAATCGGGACTTTTCCTGTTACAAACATGTTCCAACAGTCAGCCCCAATACTGGCCTCAACAAGGGAGCCGAGGAGAGGGCAGGGAATCTACTCATTCCCCTGGCCTGAGCCTAAGCTTCAGCCTGGGCCCCCTCCCTCCTTTCCTTCCTCCCTCCCTCCCTGGCAGTGGAAAAATGCCCAGAACAGAGCAGGGTGGGACAGAGGGGCGAGAAAGAGCAAAGGTTTTGGGGGAAAATTAGGCAATGTTGTTAGGTTGAGAATGAGAGCGAGGCAGACTTCACAGTTGAAATAGAAGACCAAAGTGATACTTCGTACAGAAAAGGTTGTGGAGTAGAGGACAGAGGCGGGACAGCGCCTCTCTGGGATTGATGTGGGTCAGGTGGTGGGGACAGGGGACACTGTTGTCCCAGCAGTGTGACAACAGGGTGCACAGGGGAGGGGAGGCCGGGGGTGGTGCTGTGTTCATAGCATTTTATGCTCTCTGGTGACGTTTTAACTGCTAGCAGATGTGGCTCTGCCCAGACCATGACTTATTTCCTGCTTTTCCTCACTCTCTCTTTCTTTCTGTCTCACTTTCTCTTAGTTTTTCTCTTTTTTTTTCTTTGTCTCTCTTCCTTCATTCCTTTCTCCCCCCTCTTTCCTCTGTTTCTTCTTCTCTCTTGTTTCTTTCAGGGTGTAGTTGTTAGATTTCAGCTCTGGGACAAGGGTTGGGAGGGGGGGGGCTGGTGTAAAATAAGAGGCTGCAGACTGGAGTGACCTCATCCTATCCGTTGGCGCATTCCTTTCACACTGAATAAGACACGCAGAGAAGAATAGCAGGCAGATCAGCGTAAACTGGTCGTTACTCGGGGTCCTTTTGTTTCTGCAGGTTTAATCTCAGACCTGGCCCCCCCAAGAGCATTTGAGACCACCCGTAGAGCTCTTACGGACAGCTCATATCTTTATAACACGCTCAAATTAGTCTTGCTTTGGCCTCATTATTCCAAGGACACACCCTGCCAATTCCACTATCAACTCATTGTCGTAGAAATCCATAAAATACTAAGCAGGATTTTCAGCTCGAAGGAAGCATGTCATTAGATTCTGTCATTTTGTGATTTGAACGTGTTTCTCAGCGGAGGCTGAAATTTGCTGTATGTCTAATCTCAAGTGTCTGTCGAGCACAGAAGAAATGAGACTGAAGCTAATTTGATATGTATGAAGATACAGTGGAAAAGATTCATAAGGAAGTAAAGGCTAGAGGTTTGAGAATGGAGGCGCTTGAATTATTGAGGGCAAATGCTACAGCTTTCTGTAATGACTCAAAACCAGAGCTGTTGATAGTCGTTCCCTATGATGTTTCTCCCCTGTGCGTTGGATTTAGCCACGAGCTTGCATAAATTCCTTAAAAGGGGGAAACTGTTAGCGTACAGTATGTGGAGTAAAAGTGGTTCTCATTCTTCTTTGGGTGTGCTCCACTTTTCTTTTGGCAAGGCCTGTTTAGAGGGAGACAGAATTGAGTGGGAGGTCTTTACGGGCAGAGGGAGACAGGCGGTTCAGTTTGAGCCCTCCCTGTCCTTCTCCCTCCTGGCATGAGCCCCACATCTCATGAGGCTGAAGCATGTTGGACAACCTCGAGCTGGAAAGACAACACAGGCAAAAGCAGGAAACGCCGGAGAGGGGGAGAGCAGGGGCACCTCTCTGACCTAGATACTGAGGAGATTTTGGCTCAAGACAAACCCTGTTGGACCCCAGCTGAGGCACAACATAACTCAGGAATGTACCCCCACCTACCCTCTCATTCTCCTCAATCTGTCTCTTGTCTACATACTTCACCCTTTTTTTTTTTGCCTCCATTATTTCACCTCATTGTAATTAAAAACGTGCTTGTAAAACGCTGGGATACATTTTGAGGTGATGAGGGTGAAGATGTCTTGCTGTTCGTACATTTTTCTGTCCATCTGTCAGCCTTAAGTGTCTGTTGCGGTCGTGAAAGTACATGACGTAGGGAATGGTGTCATTGTAATTAAGAAACAATATTAGTCATCTGCTATCAGTTACAAGATGTTTCACACGCATAACTCCTTAAAAATAAAAATATGGAAATCTGTTTACTCACTTTCTTGCAGAGTTAGTTTAGAAGATCGCTTCCACTTTCGTGTTTGTGCTAGAGCTGGACACATAAATCAGCCAGGCAGATGTATCGACCAGTATTAGATTATTGCCGATATATCGGTGTTGCTGTACATGTCGGCCAATAAGCAACAAGAAATTGCAATAAGGAAATGCCAAACTAGGAGTGGGGTTATTTAGAAACAGTGTCACCGTTACACTGTTGATTTTTAAACTGTAAAATGTCTCGCTCAGTACACATCCTGTGACAATTTCTTGCCTCCAGGTTTTATGCTAAGCTAAGCTAACCGGCTGCTGGCTGTAGCTTCATATTTACCGATACTGGAATTTTGAGGCTGATCTGATATTGATATTTGGGAGTAGAGGAAAATCTGATAATGATGTATTGGCCAGTAGTATTTTTTTTAAACATAAACACATAACATTATATTAACATTATCCATGCATAAATACCTTTGGCTAATATATCGTTATCAGATTTTTGAAACTCACAAATATGAATATCAGTATTGATCTCAAAATTCCAGTATCGCTCGGACTATAGTCTGTCATGGTAAATATGAAGCTAAAGCCAGCAGCCGGTTAGCTTAGCTTAGCTTAGCATAAAACCTGGAGTCAGGGGGAAACAGCCTGTTTTCCAACTAGCACCTGGAAAAAAAACAGGTGCCCACAAACCATCCTCAGTTTTACACTTTGGTCACTTTGGTATGCAGACCCTTGGTACAGAGCCAGGCTAGCAGTTTCCAACCTTTATGCTAAGCTAAGCTGCTGCTAGCTAGCTTCATATACCGTACGTAAATGAGAGTGGATCTGGGCAAAAAAGCGAACAAGTGTATTTCCCAAAATGTCAAACTATTCCCTTAGTGCCTTCATATATAAATAGTATCCAAGTAGCTGTAAAGACAACCATATGCAATAAGATGTTCAGTATTACCATTCTGTTCTGAGTTTTGATGAGTATAAATACCAGCTAAAATCTCTAAATGGAGACAGATTGATGCCTTCAGGCCACAGTTGGGTGCATTAATGCCTGCCAAGACTTGTCTGCCTCATCTGTTCATGTCAGCATCATTGTTATAACTCTCTAATGAGTTCTCAAATATCATTTCTTTGATGAAGAACTGTGTTTTAAGTTTCCAAATAGCCATTTTTGAAATCTTGTAATAATTTACCCTTTTATTTATTTCAGTTCAGTAGTCATTAGTGTTTTCCCGGTATTGCAAAATTGTAAAGATTGAATTACTGCCTCCATACACATTAAATTTATTTTTTTGTATTTATTTCTGTTTGTCACTGTTATTGCCACAGGGAAAAGCTGGACTCGAATCCAGAGCCTTTTTGAATGGCATACAAATTGTAATTTAATTTAATACTTCTACTTGTCCATCTTCTTGCACCCTCCTGGGTTGATTTGTTTTAATATTTCAAGTTGTCACGTGGAACAATATTTTATTCATGAAAACACACACCAGACTTTGTGTACACTAGGTGGAAAGGGAACCAGTTTTGTCAAAAATATCTGTATCTTTGCACTGAGGTAAGATCAATGTAGCTGCATCCAACACAACAGCCTTGCAACAGATCCAACATTTATGAAGCTTATCATATTAAATTATTGTTGAGGAGAGGTGTTGATGCAAATCAAGCTGAACCACCTTTCACCTTTTTGCAATGTGGTGAACTTCAATAGCAACGGACAGTACAGCCTCCGCAATGAGCTGAATCATCACCTCTTGGAGCACAATCACAAGAAAAGCTCAATATACTGCAGGGTTGTTGTATTGGATTGCATCAAATGAAACTCAGTGTGCCCAATAAACTGATAAAGCTGATTAAAGTGATCCTGATATCTACAGAAAGTCATATTGCTGTATAATTCATAAACAGAAAATTAAATTCCGTATTTAATGCAATTTGTTTTTCATTTAACATCCGTTATGCTGTTTGTCACTGTAGGCATATTCATGGCAGGCTGTTTACAATCCGTAAATCAATGTTTTCTATGCTAATGAGGGGCAGGGTGCATTGTGGGAATGAATTTACAGTGCCTGTAAAATGACATCCTCAGAGGGGAAAGCATTGATTGGCCTGCTAGATCAATGGAGCATCACTGAGATACACACACACACACACACACACACACACACACACATACACAAATGCACATATAAACATGCTCATACAGGCAGATAGGCTCTATTGTGTGAATGTGTGTTAGTGTATGGACTAATTTGTTTTTTATGTGTTACTGGGTGCACTGCCTGCATCCATACCGGCAGAAGAAAAAGGAAGAGGCTTTTTTTTTTAAACTGAAGCAAAAACATTGCCCTTTAACTCCAGTCAGCCTCAGCATGGAGCCATTCAACATGTGACAGGGTAGAAATTGACTTTCGAAAGAGCACACAACTCCGCCTCTCCTTTTATCTTCACCATCTACCTGTTTCTTAATAGTCAGATTCTCCTCACTGTTCCCTCCTCATACTTTTCCTCTCTCTGCTCATTTATTTTCCTCCTCCGACTTCCATCAACCTGTGCAAGGCTGGTCTCGGCTCACTGGCACGTCTCTTGCAGCCCTAAAAGGGTATGGCACTGGGAATAAAGATGACAAAACAGAGAGTTACAGCAGAAGAGAAATTACACCAGACTTGAACTGAGAGGCACCACACAGAGATAGGAAAATGATGCACTGAGGATTTTGAGAAAAATCACTTAAATCTGTTAATCTTCTTAAAACCTTTAAATAAATTGAACCTCCTGATGAAAAGATTGAAACAGGAAAAATGGAAGAAAAGGGTGCAGGAGTTGAGTAAAATAAGATGTGAAATGTGTGTATATACAATCAAGTAATATGCTTGAGACAGCTTGTATAGGATGGGCTCTGCTTAATCTGTTACGATTCACCGCTCACTTATCATGTGATTAGTTTAGAATGGGAGAGAAGGAAAATAAGGCAGCATTTTTTTGGATGCAATAAAAAATTGATGTCATTAGTCATAAGTAGGACACCCACAGTGGGTGTGTTTGTTTTTGTTTGTGCTGAGTTTGTACATTTTTTTCTAATGTATGCTCTAATAGTGATCGGGTTAATGAGTGTGTTTACACGCACACTAGTATCCCAGTTATGATCGAGTATACTGCGTATGTGAACATCATATAGTTAGTATAGTAGTTATATACAGTTGTGAGGATATCTGAATATGCTTGCTACAGTGTTCTGATAAACACCTTATCCAGGTTTCTGATCACTGTGCAGGTCAGTGCTCAACTCCAATTGCGCTGCAATTAGTCTGTAAAACAAAAAGATATAACAATCTACACACATCAATCAAATTGACATTCAAAAAGTGGTAATCTTAAAGGAATAGTTTGACATTTTGGGGAATTATTTGCTCTCTTGCCAAGAATGAGATGAGAAGATCGATACCACTGTCATCTCTGTGTGTTAAGCACAAAGTGGGAGAGGAGACAATTAGCTTAGCTTAGCTTAAAGACTGGAAAAAGGGGGAGACAGCTAGCCTGGCTTTGTCCAAAGGCAAAAATCCACCCACCAGCATTTGCAAAGCTAATTAACACATTAGGTTATATCTTGTTAAGTGTCTTATCACCGTGTGGTTGGGACTATTCCAGCACATAAACCCCCACAAAACCACATTTGTACACTGTAAAGAAGAGCCAACATTAGCTGCTTCCTCCTCATCTTATATGCTAAGCTAAGCTAAAGGTATCCTGGCTCTAGCTCCATAGTTAGTCTCATCTCACTCTTGGCAAGAAAGGGAATAAGGGTATTTCCCAGCACTCAACTTCTTTAAGCATTTTAAAATTATTGTATCAATCTGTTTCACCCTCATCTTCCCGTGGTGAATCTATGGAGAAGAAAAATGCAGCAAATGAGCGTAATAAATACAGCGAGTCCACACAGTCAGAAAACACACTCAACTGCAAAAATGACACCAGTATGTGGAGGAGTCATAGACACTTACGCACAGATGCAGAAACCTAGGATAATGTTAGATTCATGTATGCATGCAAATTAGTAACCAGCTTCCTATATGTTCCATTAAAACATCAAAATATGATCAAAACCAGGCTAATATTCAAAATCAGGACTCACATGTCCATGTAAGTATATTGTGGTGGTGATGCATGTAGTTGTGCATGTCTTCATGGCAACAGTGAAGGCTCCAGGCCACACGCAGGCATGATGTATCACCGAGGCGTAATGAGCAGCAGCTCCAATATTCAGACTCATTTCCCTGCTATGTTGAAGGTTGGTTAGTGACATTATAATCCATTGTTTTCTACAGTCTTGTGATGTACGTCTGTGTCAATCATACAGTCTGAACAACAGGCTCGACTGCGATCTCATTAAGGGGCTTGGTTCCATTCGCCTCGTTTGATTGACACTTCTGTGATCTAACCACAACAGGAGCCGGCACATGCTCTCACCATAGCAACAACCCACTTGAATCAGCTGGAAAAAAAAGACCTCGTGCCTTGTGTGTATTCATTAGCTAAATGTCAGGGATATCTGCTGGTTCTATTCAGAAACAGATGGACGGACAGGGCTCTGTGTTTATACCAGATTCATCTGGCGAGCTCATCCAATATTCATGTGCTCGTTGTAGGTTTCTACAGGTTTCAACAGGCTTCTAGCACATCTGTGTCTAACAAAGTGGATTGTCCAACACACTCAAGGCCACAGGGCTCGCTTTGAAGATTTTTCCATGACCTCAGCTTTGGAGTGCAAGTGTGTGTATGTCTTTAAATTGTGTAGAAATGAGCCTAGAGCCTACAATCCCTCCTCTCCTCTCTCTATCTCTCACCTCTCACCACTTTTGGGTTAAAGCTGCTACGCTGCGATGTTTGCACCCCCACCCCCTTTCCATCCATCCATCTTGTTACATTCAATCATTGAATCAGTGAGCTTATGAGAGTTTCACAAGAATCCAGCCTCATTTTAACCTACATACCAGACACTGGACTTATAAACACACACACACAGCAGTTTGGAAGCCAGCTCACGTGCACTCACGCACAGAAGGCCAACTTTCTGCTCTTACAGGAAACAGCAGCTTAGGGAGGAGGAGGGGAGTCTAGAGAAAAAGGGGAGGAGAACAGATTTCACAGGGCATGGGAATGGACCCAAAGGAAACACACAGCTCAGACTCCAGATGTTGATACACCCTGTACACACACACACACACACACACACATAAACACACACATACGAGGACACACAGATAGGGAAAGGAGGAGGTAATGAGGGTCATAAAGCAGCCCTTGGAGATCTGCTTGGCGTTTCGTGATTGGTTGGTTTGTAGCTTCAGTAAACTCATTTTTTGGCAAGTCCGCCGGCCATGTTTATCAACAGAAAAACAAAAGATAACGAAACAAAGGCACCAGTGTGACAGCAATAGGAAATTACAACGTCTGATTGGACAAGAAAAGAAAGTTTGTCTGATAGAGAAAGACTAGAGACGTGTGAGTTAGAGAAAGGAGGATTCAGGAGCTGACAGTTTGGTTGTAGTCATAGTTGTAGTTTATGCTGAAGGCAAAAAGCTTCACTATTTCTGTTCTTTTCTAAGTCGAGTATGGTCAGTTGTCACCTCTTGAGCCAAGTCTGTCCATTGTTGACATGGCAACTACTGGCAGACATGAGTTAATAAAAGTGCAGACGCTCAAACATGAAACGAGTGAGCTAGAGAGTCCTCTAAATTTGTAACTTTACTAATAGAAAGGTTTACATGTGCAAATTTCAGTTAGACTCATGATTACTGAGATGAGGCTATTTAAATGTATCATGTTTGTGATGTATTGCCACCTAGAGGGGAAATGCCATCAAACTTTGCAGGATGGCTCCGAGTTGATACGTGCATGTGTCCCCTAACTTTGTCCGCAGTGAAGCAATGAGCTGAAGAGTTTGTTTATTTCAAATAGACCAGATCTACAGCCAGATATGTCATTGAAATATGTTAAGTTATGTACCAAAGTTGGTGAGGACTAGATTAAATTTGTAGAAAGAAAGATACAGTGATGGATGATCGAATCCAGAAAAAAAAAGTTATTCAGTTTGTCCTTTTTTTCCCTGTAATTTTCCACCAAATTCCAGTGAGATCTGTCAACTATCTTTTGAGATGTCCTGGTAACAAACAAAACGACAAACAGACAGACAAACAGAGCCAAAAACGTAATCTTCTCTGTGGAGAGAAAAAGAAATGGGGTGTTAGTTTACTTTGGATGTTATCAGGTTGTACTGTTAATGACACGAAGAGGCAACAGTCTTTCTGGGCCAGAGGGTCAAGTTTGATCAAATATTGTTTGTGAAATTATTTACAATTTGGGTCATGTATGCTAATTTGTGTTTTGTATGTACGTTAGAGTGTGGGCAACATCTTCACTGTGCTTTCAAAAGGGCCTTTTAATAGTGCAATAGCGCCGCCCTGTGTGTGTAACCTGTAGAAACCAATGGTATTTCAAAGTGCCAACAAGGTGTTTTCTTTTGTTTCAGGAGCTGCAGAGCAAGAGCAAAGTGTGTGCCAATGTGTTCTGTGGGGCCGGCAGAGAGTGTGCTGTCAACGAGAAGGGAGAGCCCAGCTGTCTGTGTATAGAGGTGAGTGATGGGTGTCATAACTGCCACAGAAGAAAGGAAATAAAAAGATAAAAAAAAAATTCCCCTTGTTTTCACTTCACTCCCTCTGTCTCTGTCTCTTTCCAGAGCTGTAAGCCCCACAAGAGATCAGTGTGTGGCAGTAACGGTAAGACCTACAGGAACCACTGTGAGCTCCACAGAGACGCCTGTCTGACTGGCTTAAAGATCCAGGTGGCCCACGATGGACACTGCCAGGGTACGAGCTGAAGCACACAGCGATGCGGCACAAGATGAAAATGTTGGCAAAACAAAACAATCTCAACACAAGCTCTATTCAGTAGCTGTCCTTGAGCTTTCTACTGGATCACATGCTCTTCTTCAGCAGATGATGTTTGCCCAGTTGTCATGGAATTTGCAATGTTCACATTTTCATTTTTTGAGCAATTTCTCACCCATGTTTGTTTAAAAGTCGTCAGCTGCTGTTTCCAAGGTCAAGAATGAACTTTCAATTTCAAGATAGAAATGATTGATGATAAAAAAAAAAAACTTTAACTCTCCTTCTCTTGTGCTTAAAGGATAGGTTCGCACATTTTTCAAACCTATCTTAAAATGATGATGAGATCCCCATATAAATATTGAAACAGATTTTGCTTGCTATAATTATTCCTCCTGTTCATACCGGCCATTAAAAGTATTGATAATACTGACGCCAATACCAATCCAATTTATCAGATTGGTGCATCCATTTTCCCAAATGTTGTGTTGTGGGGTGCAGGGCAGAGGCTAAAATATTCTAACATTTTTATTGATTGGTTATTTGGTTTATTGCCCCAACATTGTACTGGCCCTGAGCTGTAAGGTCAACAGTTTTCATTTGAACACACTTCATGTTTGACTGAAAATCTCAAATTCTCGATAAAATTGTGATTTGTGAAAGATGTGAAGTAGAGAGGCAAAGGGCCAGCTTTGCACCCTGGGGTGGCATTTATCTTACCTGACAAATAGTGAAAGTGCTGATAATACTGTATATAGTTAATTGGACTGATTAGTGGGTGATCTCTGAACTAGCCCTTGTTCATGGAAGTGATACCTGGGGTGATCCGGTTCATAGTCAGTCTATCATTACATTCACACTCCTTATCTTATCTATTAATAGATCTAATATTAGTATCTTATCTCGAGTGAACTTTCACTGTTCACACTTGGCCATTTCGCACTCTTTGTGTCCCTGCTGGCCTGAACATTGATCAGAGCTGTGTCAGAAAAGGACAATAGTTATATCACATGGCCCTTTTCTCAGACCTTTGGCCGAGTACTATGTGACAGCCAAGTTTACCTCTATTAATCTGAATCAAGCCAAGTGATGAATTCTATATGTTTTGCCTCACACGTTGTCTTCTTTCTCTCTTTTTTTATTTAGAGAAGAAAACAGAGCAGGCAGCTGCCAGCCCAGGTGAGCGTGTGCTCTTTTGCATGTGTGTTAAAAGTGTTTACAATTTTAGTGAGATAAGAAAAACTCCAAATTTAATTATTTTTGTTGGTCTTCACTTTAATCGTGTGTATTCAGGGTTATGTCTTGTGCTCTTAGTTTTGGGATTGAGGTTATGGGTTACGGTTGGGTTAAGGCTACGTCTGATATTTAGATTAAATTATTATGTGTGTGCAGTAACTGTAGTTGGTCTAAGGGCATTGTGAACAAGGAAAAACTGACGTAAGATAGATTCTATCCATTGGATTATTTATTAATGTTATTGACCTATGGAAATGTTCCCACCCCTGCAGTGGTGTGCTATGCCGCAGACCGCAATGAGTTGAGGAGCCGTGTGATCCAGTGGCTGCAGACAGAGGTTGTCCCAGATGGTTGGTTTGTCAAGGGATCCAACTTCTCTGACACCCTGCTCAAATACTTCAAGGTGGGCTTCTCCTCACTGTTAGGGTGCAGAATGATAGATTCAGCCCTGGTCTCTATTACTACTCAGCACTGCTCCTACGTGCGTTTTCTTTTACAAAATGTGACAGTTGTGGACCTCAACCCCACAAATCCTTAAAGCTGCCTCCAACTGTGTCTGATTATTCACGTGACGGACCTTTCAAGCGTGTCAGCTGATGGTTATAATTCAGTTTAATGAGGATCTCTGTCCAGCAGAGGAGGACGCCTGCCACTCTGTCAGCTGACGTGAATGACATTAGAGCAGAAGAGCAGATGGTTCTTTGTTTATTTAGTGTTTATTTAGTGTTTATTTGATGAGTCTTTCCCATTATAAAAATATGCTCTCTGTTCTGAACAAACTGTACCACAAACATGATATGGAATCTCATAAATGTTTTCAGTTCATCTGTCTTCCACAGACACACCACATGGTCACACAATGGGGTCTTTAAATATCTGAAAGGTCCACCACTATTACTGCCAAACCATCTCAGAGGCCTTTGTTACAGAGCCTATAGGCTAACAAGCAGCTCTGACGTCACTGTGAGCGATGAGTAAACATTTATATAACTTAAAGATGTATGCAAATGCAAAAATATATGAATTGAATATTCAATGTAGTCCTACACCGACTTCTGCTCCAGCCCCATGTAAAATGTCACTAAAGTAATACAGGCTGTATGGAGAACAAGTACATGAGGCGCTCATACCAGACTGAAATCACTTGATATCACAGTTAATGATTGTCATGGCAACTGATGTGCTCTTGGTATTTTTTTGTGGTGGCTTATTTTCTGGCAGCCTGAACTGACGTACACCAGTGACTTCATTCAGACTGATATTAGCAGCACACACATGAGCATGATACAAATTAATCAAAATATAGTGTGACCCCTGAGAGATGTCAGACAGTTCATTGTGAAATATTGGTCTTACTTACTTATTGGTCATATTCTACTGCTTTATGGGGAAACAAATAAAATAGCCTTAGCTGTGTGTGTCTGTCCGTGTTTCTGCAGTCGTACGACAACGGTGATTCTCAGATGGACTCCTCTGAGCTGCTCAAATTCATCCAGCACAATGAGTCGGTTGTGGAGTTGCAGTCCTACGCAGACCAGGAGAGCAACAAGCTGCTCAGGTCAGAGTCTGTGGTTTTTTTGCATGCTCACATGATGGCTGGAGGAAAAATGGCTACTGTTTGCATTCTTTTTTTGTTTTGTCAGTATTTCACTTCCCTTCAAACTACAGTTTGTGAACATTTTCTCCTGTGGTAATGCTTGTACATACAGATCCGTATCTACAGTATGTGCTGTGTTGCTATTTTCAGGTATGCGCTCTAAGTCATTGAACCCTATCTGGGCCAGTGTAAACTTTACTGGAGGCCTCCTGTGGGAGGCTGCACTGGCATAAACACCTGCGCTCTGTGGAATAAAGCACTCTAAACTAATTATCATCTCTACAGTATCTTTTTTTTGCAATGTTCTGATGATACTGTATGGAGCAGCTCATATTTATTCTGTTTTCATGTATTTGTGCTTCCCAGGAGCCTGTGTGTAGATGCCCTCATTGAGCTCTCTGATGAGAATGCAGACTGGAAGCTGAGCTTTGATGAGTTCCTCAACTGCCTGAAGCCAGGCTTCAATCCACCAGAGAAGAGTGAGTTTAGAGGGATTGTTTGTATTATCTGACATAATGTAACATATATAGGTTACACAGCGGTAGATACAGTATATGGATGCTTTGACATAAGCACAGTCTGATTCCTGACACCCAGCAAACAGTGGAAATGAGCCTCTTTTCTTTTATACACAGTCTCAGTTGCGCGGTAGTCACTTCAATCTGCTCGGTCCGATATATCTGGGATAAAGTTCACAGGAAGTGGAGCCTATTGCTCCATCGCAGACAAAACTAACATTCAATGTGGAGCACTGAACTCTGGTGCTACACCAGAGTCAAGGACGCGCAAACACACACGCACATGTGGCTGACCTTGTGGAGATATTTAGAAACTCCTGTGTAAATAATTACTTTCAAGCCAGGAGATTACAAGAGAATGATGCACATCTTAAATCTTCATTATTATCTCCATTATTTCTTTACTAATCTTCTCAGACTGATGGCAGACTTGCTGACTTTTTATTAGCAAACCAAAACTAGTCAAAGCGAGGCATGTGGCTTTAAAAATTAGATACTAGATGGATGATAGTGGCATTTTGAAATGCTGACATATCTAAATCGTGGAAATTGAAGACTGTTTAACACATTATGTGAAAACTGTTATCATGTCATCTGTGTCTTTGCTGACTGGTCTGTTACTTGTTTTTTTTTCTGCAGAATGTGCTTTGGAGGATGAGACATATGAGGATGGTGCAGAGACCCAGGTGGAGTGTAACCGCTGCGTTTGCGCATGCGGAAACTGGGTCTGCACTGCTATGACCTGCACTGGTAAGTTGAAATACTGAAGATGATCATTCTGTTTGTT
Organism: Scomberomorus guttatus; assembly: GCA_038419695.1. Taxonomy (NCBI): domain Eukaryota; kingdom Metazoa; phylum Chordata; class Actinopteri; order Scombriformes; family Scombridae; genus Scomberomorus; species Scomberomorus guttatus. The sequence continues at coordinate 13,716,710 of CM076456.1, read as the reverse complement.
GATTATTTTAATCAACTCACATATTTTTTTAAAAAAATGCTGTGTGAGCATTTTTGACCTTTTATCTGTCCAGACAAGACGGCGGCTCTTGATGACTCAGTAGATGCCGGAGCAGAGATGACGGAGGAGGAGTGGAACCTCCGTGTGGCTGAGCTCAACAAGCACCAGGTCTGTGTAGAGTTGGAGTTTGAGTTTCTTTATTTGCACAGGCTAAAATCAAACAACACACACAAACAACAAGAAAAAAATCAACATGCAGGGAGAGTAAAAAAGCCTAGTAGGCTTATTGATTACCTCTACCCAAATAATATACATACATACATACAAACTGGATTATAAATCCAAAATTAAAACCTTTTTAAAATATGCTCTAAAGGACTTTAAGGACAAAGAAATTTTCACCCAATGAGAATAGCTCCATAAAATTTGCAATCAGAAACTCCCTGTAATCAATCATATTTATGTCAACATAAATCAGAATCAGTGCTTCCCCTTTTGTTTCCTCAACCTGAAGACCTTTTCCAGATTTTCTCCCGAGAAACAGGACAGGCTCAGCAAAGCCTGTTTATACACCAGTCCCAATTTTAAGTGGACTTCAAAGCTGCATCACCAGTCCAGTACTCACAGTACCGCAGTGGGTGATAAAATCTGTGAAATATTACTGACAGAAGCCATAACCCAAGCATCTGCTTTTATATTCCTTCAGGATGTAACCTTGATTGCTTCTAATGTGCTTCTGGACAAAGAAGCAGCACAATACAATTCAATTTGTATGACTGTGTACACGCACCCACACCCACACACCCACACACACACACCCATACACGCAAAAAGCTCAGTCAGCATCTTTATGACACTTTTATCGAAAGCTGTGAAATCAAGAACTGTTTATAAATTAGAATGATAGAACTATAAAATGGCCATAGATATGAAAATGCCAGCTGCAAAAAGAAACGCTATATGATCATCAACATTTTCCTTTACGATTAAAGTAGAGTAGGAGTATTCTCAACTAAGATCTAGTGTGAATGATTCTAAATCATCGAGATACAGTAGTTATTTCTAAGAGCGAATTATCTGGTAGCCTATTATACACAGCAGCACAACACTCACAGAACATGTTGGAAACACTTTGCTACAAAAGGACCTAAAATGGGCTTTATGTTACTGTCAGTTCTCTCAGAGAATAATGGAATAATGCTGCCAATGTCATGGAAACAAAAAAAGGACAGAGGGGTGCCTGAGATTATGAATAATAAGTACTAATAAGTAGTTCACATAAATGAATACTTAAGAATTAAATTCAATTTATAATACTTCTAATTCAGCCTTATAGTTGAGCTGACTGGTTGTAATAGCTGATTGTAAAGCAATATAGGGCTCACTACAAATCACTACAAAAGAATTTAAGACTCTCTGTCTTGATGTAAAAAGTGCTCAGTTCTGGAGATGATTCCTTGAGCTGTGGTAGTGCAGATTTCCTTGTGATGCAGCGGATGACCTGATAATACAGTCATTACAGTCCGAGAACCTCTCCAGACTGTCAGCATGGCATGGTCTCTCCTATGTAAACAGATATATAATTTCTCCAGGCAAACATTAGCAGTTGTCTAACAACTCCAACAGCACAATGACAACCTTTCCTGAAGTTCTAGAACCTCGCTGGACAAACAATAAAGATGTACAACCACTCTAGATGTTCAGTAGCATTCTAGAACCTCTGCAGACTAAGAATGGAGTTCTGGAACCTCTCTAGCCCAAAAGTTAAATTCTGGAACCTAGTTCTAAAATGAGTCCAGACAAGGCAACGCTGTCTGGACCCGTCTGTGTGTGAGAAATCTCGCTATCCCTGTACTTTTTACTATATTTGTGGTCTGCCTGATCCTGTGTGTGTGCGTGTGCTTGCCTATATGTGTGTGTATGAGAGCATGAGGCTTACAAGGTAGCACTAGGACTCTAGCTTGAGGCCATGGCTGAGTCAGCAAGGTCATGTGTTCTGCACTCCAGAAGCGCAGTTTACAATGCCACTATAAGCAATAATCTGGGTACAAGTTTGGTGTAATTAGGAATACACTTCATTCTTCTCTAAACTTGTAGATGTTTATACAAATATATACTTACCTCATTATTTATTTAAAGTGTCAAATGATACACCATATCTCACTTTTCCTCAACTCTTTTTTTTAAATTGTTTTTTAATACAGGAAACAGTTGAGAAGATGAAGGCCAGCACAAAGGAGGTCTAAATAAGGACGCAATGAAGGAGAGGATGCACACTATCACCCTTCCTCCATACTTGATTTACCTTGCGGCCGTGTGTTGTTATTAAACTGACTTTTTGTTACTCTGCTATGTTAATTATTATACTTTTTTTATGATGTTTAAGTGTTTGTGTTGATGTTTGGTAGATTCAGGGGCTATCAAAGAGTATTCCCTTGTGTTCAGTACTGTCATGTTTGATTGTATTACTGCGCCCCTACACTAGCCCTGGGGCTATTTTTACTACAATCCTTATATTTTTACAGTTATTACAGAAAAAAACAAACAAACAAACAGTCAAGTTGTCACTGTTTTTGGAATATGAAAGTCACTGTTACAGAAGATAGGAAAGTTGAGCGCTTGGAGAATCCTCCTATTGAAATGACCCTCATAGGTTTTATGGTTAGCAGGATGGTTGAACTGCCAGAGTAGGCCAATACTTGACCAATGCACTTCTTATTCTTTCTCTCTAGCTTACTTAGGCTTTAGGTTATCACCAGCCAGAAATTAGTTTGTATCTTACTGCTAAAGTAATAATTTTGCTGCAAAAAAAAAAAAAAAGAGTTTGCTTCTATGTACAGTTTGTTATTGGTTCGAGTTGGAGCTCCTCTTGTTCCCATGTTATGCTCAGGTAAGTCTCTCTGGTGCTTTTAGATTAAACATTTCTCCACACATGTCTTTTTGAGACAAATATGCAGTGGTTCAGCTTTCAATTTATGGAGATGCGCCGCAGCACCCAGGTGAGACCTGATCTGAATATAGCATGGTGAAAACTGAAACCAAAGTCTTGACGAAAGTGTTTGAATAATGTACACAATTCTCCGGGTAAAACATTACTCTGGACCCAGCAACAACACTATACCTGTGCTTTCAAAATCACTCTTTAACAGAAGGACTAGCCTCACTGTCAGCTAAAGTAGTGTAGTTCAAGTGACTGGGTGCATATTAATTGTGCGTGTGAGTGTGTGATTGTGTGCGTGTGCTATCAGAGTGTGATGCTGAGAGTAGTTTGGTTTGTTAAATGTGTTTATTTGTTAAAACCATGTGTCTAAATTAGGAGGGTTGACAATAATAATCAGTGCCTTAGACCTGCAAACAGTACAGGTTTCTACCTTTGCCTGCACGTAGGCTATTATACCATGTGGCATTGCAAGAATGAGTGTGCTTTGCTGAAGTTTAGCAGTAAACTAGTGCTTTGTGACTCTATCCCTCATAAATGTCTGTGTGAAAGTTGCATTACTAGTTCGAGCTAAATCTTTATATTCCACTAAAAGTGCAGAGAGTGTAAGGAATATGTATGTATGCCAATAAATCCCATACACCACCACACAGTGTTGTCAGTTTGCATGTGTGAACTAAATTTCAACTTCAAACTTTTAATGAAAAAAAGAATAAAGTTCCTTGGGAGAATAATAAATAATTGTTTGACCTAAAGGGAATAAGAAAATGCTGCAGCCCATCTTTGAACAAAGAAAAGCCACTTACTCCAGTTTTGGCCTCTGTCCATTTGCTACCTGTGGAGTTGAAAGTTATATAACATTTTAGTTATTACCCATCAGGCTCTACACAGACATTTCTGAATCGCTGTGACCATACTGTAGTAATTTAAAGTCTAACCCAGCATGTACTGGATGTTCCCAGGCTCTGCTTAAAATGAAGTTCATGCATTTACTGTATTTGCCTCTGAGCTCTGGAACAGTTTACCTCTCACTATTAGTTTACTCAGCTGCACTGACATTTGAAAACTTCTCAAGATTGACTTATATCCCCCTCGCTTTTCTTAACCGATGTTTTTTCCCCTTTTGTTGTTGTTATTTCTGTTTTGTTAACTCAGTTTAGTTGCTTTTGTGTTTGTTAAACCAAATCAAGTCAATTTTATTTGTATAGCCCAATATCACAAATCACAAATTTGTCTCAGGGGGCTTACATAAACAGAATATAGGCTTGACAAGTCATTTTGAATAACTGAATACAGTGGGAGGACCCCAATTATCGTGTATCTATTCCTCATTCTATGCACGTCTTAATCAGCAGAGTATTGCGTAATGTAACAGAGGAGGGGTGTTGCATAATAGCAGACTGAACTGGGCAGCTGACATAGTGGATCATCAGTCACCACTCTCCTGTTGTTACAACACTTAAAAACTGAATCACCTGAATTACACCAACCAACATTGTAGTGCGCGGCTGCAAAAAACGTCACTAAACTGTGCAATAAAGCTGTTAAATCTTGTAATACATCCACGAGTCATACTCAATACTCACTGTAATATGACAGATTGAGAGACCAGCCAATCAACGGCCCGGTGGGCGGGGCGTGCCTCGAGCTTAGCCAATCGCTAAACATGGAAGTAAATATTCTCCGAAAAAACGGCTGCATTGTAGGAGAGCCACACAGTGCTGAGTGTTGATACATGTCGCCTGTCCTCAGCACTGAATTAGTGACCTAGATTTTCACTAGCGAGATGCAGCTAAATGTTGCGGGAGGGAGTCAAGAGATATTTCTGTTCTCCACGTTAACAACAGACCACGAGTCCTGGAGCTAACTGGCGGTCCACGGGGGCGTCCAGCCTGCAGCAAAACTTCCACAAGGACTTTTTTTTCAGAGTTTAAATTCACACTAAAATTGCCAAAATGGAGATTTACGAAGGGGCAGCGGCAGCGGGCGACAGCGTGCTCGACTTCTCCCGTTTGAGTCTGAACACTTTTAGCGTTGACAGCATGAGCGACGACAGGAAAAGGGACACCAAACAGCTCTACCTGAACCACAACCGGCTGAACTCGTTCCCCTCGTCGGTCAGTCTTTTCTGCAACCTCGAGTTTTTGGACATCAGCAACAACGGACTGACGGCCATCTGTGAGGGCATTACGCGACTGACCAAGCTGAAAACACTAATAGCCAAGAACAACCGCCTCGACGAGTTTTCGCTGCCCAAGGAGTTTGGCTCTCTACAGCTGGAGGTGTTGAACTTTGGTGGGAACCGATTTGAGGAGATCCCGCTTCAGTGCACGAAACTGCTGCGTCTGCAGTCGCTTTCAATCGGCGGAAACAGACTGAAAAGTATACCTGCAGAGATAGAAGATCTAACCAGGTAGGTCATGGATGATACATATCAGAAAAAGTAGGCCTAATTGTCGACTAACTTGGCATCATCATCATAAGTCAGAAAAAGTAGGCCAGGTATCCAGCCAAGAGGTCAGTGGCAATGACCTTACACTGACAAAATATACAGTGTTGCAAAATCTCTTTTTCAAGAGAGCCCTGTCAAAGAAGGCAGAATAAAAACATTGTAGCAACACCAACAAATAAAATCAAGACTAAGACAAATAAATATACACAATATCCAGTTAATATGCCCTAAAAGAGTATGAAATATACAGTTTTAGATGCATTAAAATATAGACAAAAGCCAATTAAGATGCATAAATGGGTATGATCTTCCTAAACTAAAATAAGGTAAGAACTAGGGCTGCAACTAATGATTATTTTCATTACTGATTGATCTGTTAATTATTTTCTTGATTTATCGATTAGTCATTTGGTCTACAAAATGTTAATGACAAATTCCCAAAGCCCAAGATGCAACCTCAAATGTGTTGTTTTGTCAGGACCAACAGTCCACAACCCAAAGATATTGAGTTTACTATCATAAAAAGCTTAAAGAAACAGAAAATGTTCATATTTCAGGAGCTGGAACCAGAGAATTTTAGCATTTTTTCTTTAAAAAACGACTCAAAGCGATTAATCAGTTATTAAAGTAGTTGGCGATTCATTTTCTGTCAATCAAAAAATCGATTTATCAACTAATCATTGCAGCTCTAGTAAAAACAATACATTTAAGAACAAATACACTGACCAAGAGTAGGTCTACTGTTTTCTAGGTCCTTTAGAATTTACTTAAATTCACCAATAGTAATCAGCTCAATTTTGAAGACCTTCTGTACATTGTTCCAGGGGTAAGGGGCAGTGTATTTAAAAGCTATTTTCCCCAACTCTGGCCTAACTTAGGGAACTGACATCATGAGAACACTGCCATATTGGTTTTAATTTCTCGTGTGTATACAGGTAAGGAGGAACTAGGGGTAGGAATCTTTGGGAATCTCAAGATTCGATACAATTCCAATTCTTGGTGTCACAAATCGATTCAGAATCGATTCTTGATTCAAAACCGATTCTTGATTCAATAAATAGAAAGAGGGACACTATTTTGGGGCTCTTACTCCAGTGCACTGTGTGCCAAATCATTCACCCTTGTCCTCAATCCACTGAACTGCAATATGAAACATAACTGACAGTTAAGCTAGCTGGTCTTGATGAAGATCACTTGTCAGACAAGCAGAAAAAAAGCCGAGAAAATTTTGTACCCACCTTTTTTTTTTTTGACAACATGAAACCCAGATTACAGGAATTCAAACATTTTTACTACAGATGGGGAAGAGCAATAGTTAATAGTATCATCAGCACAAAAATGGTACAGCACATTTAACAAGTTATCGCAAAGATTATTTCCTTGTATGGAAAATAATAATGGTCCTAGTATAGAACCCTGGGGTACGCCCTTTGATACAGGGAGGAAGGAAGAAGAAGACTCAGCAAACTGTACACATGAGTTCTAGCTGACAAGTGATTTATAAAACACTTTACAGCAATACTGCAGAGTCTATTAACCAGGGTGACAGGGTCAACCGTGTCAAAAACTTTGGATAAATCTTTAAAGAGTAACAGTTTTTGCAGTCCAGTGCCTCAATAATGCCATTTACTGCTTTAAGAGCAGCAGTTATAGTGCTGTGTCGTTATCTGATTGATGCTGAGACATGATTCAATTTGTTTCTAAAAACTCTTCAAGGCAAATTGTTCACTAATTTTTCAAGGACTTAAACTAAAACACATAATTTCGCAATTATTGACAACCAAGGGATCCCTTCCTTTCATAAAACAAGGATTGTAGGAAGATTTACACATTCTAGGAATCTCATAGTTAGAAAGGGTGAGATTAAACATAAGAAGTTCTGATGCAAAGTCTAACAGAAAGCATTGCAGCGTGCTTTCTGCTGTCGACGAGCTATCACAATGTCTACATAGAGTAGGGCTGAACAATGAATTGAAATAAAATAATCGCAGTTAGATATTTTTCCAAAATCGTCCAGCCCTAACATAGAGTGCCTGGCAGCGCTCAGAGCCCAACACAAAATCACTTTATTACCTGTGTAAAATGGAAGAAAATACCTGAAGCGGGGGGGTGTTATTGTGTTTATAGTGTGAGTGAAATGTGAATTGGTAAGTTTTTGGCAAAGATTTGGCATTTTTGTTTGAAAAGTTATTGAAATGATTAATGGTTTTCTGTTTTTGTTCATTTTCTGATTTAAATAATTGATTAATCATTTCAGCTCTAGATCATTTAAACTTTTAGTAGTTTAAGAAAGATGAAACTCAGATTTAGCCTCTTTGATGAGGGATGTACAGCAGTTATGGAGCTGTTTAAAAGGAGGCAATCAGCCTGAGGTTTAGAGATAGTTGATATTCCAACGCAAAGTGTACTGATAAATCACATGATGGACAGCTAACGCATCCTTTCTGAGTAAATTATTTTTCCGTATTGGAGTATACACCTTTGAGTATATTATAGAGTTTATACCAATGTCAAGTACCGTTATCCAGATTGTTTAACATTAGTCGGTTTAGCCCATGATTAGGTTTGTTGAACTGGTAACATAGTGAGAAACACAGGTGCAGATGTATGGCTACCTGCTGTTAAATACAGTTATTACAGTATGTCTGATGCACTGATACCGTGTTGGTTCACATGTTAACTAGAAGTTCAACAGATAACTGCAAGCCAATCAGAAAAAAATACTTTCCACGTAATGGTTCATTTGATGGATACAATTTACATAAACATTTTATTTGTCTGTCTATAATGTAGATGGAGTTTTATAATAAGTCAGTGGCATAATGATTTGAATAATGTCTTTTCTGAGCATTCAGTTAATCACCTTTTCAGTGTTATCTCTAGAGCTGAAATAGTAAGTCAATCAATTAGTCAATATATATATAAAATGAATCCATAACTATTATGATAATTGATTGTATTGTCAAGTAAAAATTCCAAACATTCCTTAGATCCAGCTTGTCAGTTGTGAGGATTTCCTGCTTTTCTTTGTCCTATGTGATAGTAAATGGAATATCGTTGGGTTTTGGACTGTTGGTCGGACAAAACAAGCAATTTAAAGACGCCCCTTGGGCTTTAAGAAACTGTGATGGCAACTTTGAGAAATTTTGGATTGTTTTTTCGACAATGAAAACAAGTAAGTTGCAGCCCTACATCAAATACATTAACTACAATGTAGTTAGAGTAGTAATAGGTGGATGGCATAATGTCATTTTCCCAACCCTGTTGTGTGTTAGTCAAACAGGCGTCTCTACATACTGTACTAACAAATGTGCATCCTGGCATTTAAAATGTTTGGTGCTTTCCTGAGATGAAGTCATGAGAGTCTAGCTTTTATCTGTTGCATTTGCTATCTGTATCCTGCATCTGTTCCCATTTTATCAGTTGTGTCATAGAAAGTACTATAAACCACTTTAGTTTGACCTGAGTTAGAGAGGTTGACCCACCTGTTTAATCTAGCAACAATCTTTTCAAAACTGAATCCACTATAGCTAGTCACATGTAGCATTTTTGAAAATGTAATTTATATCTGTTCAGTTTGTCTGTTTCTATTTTTTTTGCTAGATTAGTGGTGATAACTGAAACCATGCGACAATCCTTTTGTATTTACCACTCTACTGCTGCTGTTACCGCCGCCTGTATGTGTCATGTTCATGTCCAGACTTTTATCCTGTAAACATCATGATTCATAGTGTGTGCAGGATAATTGTGCACTGTTTCGGTAACTACCCCGGGCTGTTTTTCCAGGCAATCCAACAGTAGTTACTCATTGTAGAAAAGGAGAAGTGTCATGGGATACATTTGAGATACGTTATCACTGTAACTTTTATCCAAAATGAACACAAAAATGAGAGCTGAACAAATTAAAGCGACAGTGCTGTATTTTTATGTGGCCGCACAGGAGAGAAAAAATGTCTCAGAAAATACTAATTATGGACAAAGTACATGATTCAAAAATTGACTCAGTTTGTTTTCTTTCTAAAATTATTATTTAGGGGTCTAAACTGAATAAAGAATTGAGAAAAGTGGCACTAATTGCAACTAGTGTTGCACGGTATACAGATACTAGGAAGGTAGCGCAATACCCTGCTGTTAAAAACAGTACTATACCCCATTTTATTAGCACCGGTACTTTAAGAATGACAGTGTTTAATAAGAACCGTATTTCCTGACGTGCGTACAGCAGGGCAGTGTGTGTGTGTGCTTTCATGGTGACAGAATGAGAGTCATGGCTGCTGGTACAAACGTTCTTGCCAACCGCCCATGGCTTGTTGACAAAGCAGACGCACGGAGCGAAATATGGCATCATCTCGTTTACATAGCCAATAGTCAGGGCAAGCCACAAAGCCCGTCTGTAAAAGAGCTCGACTGAAGCAACGCTCATGTTTCACATGCAGACTGAATATATTATTCCATTACTTTTCCTGATGTTTTAGGTTTTTGCCGTGGTATCGTTTCAGTATCGAGATATTTTGGCAGGTATCGTATCATAAGTCATAAATTTGGTATCGTGAGAACACTACTCATGATTACTACTAATGATTGACTATTGGTTTTTCCTACGCCGCACTTTTAACTAACTTACTATCAGAACTAAAAATATAATCTCTAGAATCTGCGCCCTACTGTGCATTTAGAGGTGTTTCTGGTGGAGCGGCATGTCCGCTCACTGAGTCCCGTTAATCAGCACGAGTAACAAGTGAATTTTAAATCTTTAATTACAAACCAGTTTGACTCTTTTCCGCATCTCCCTTCTCCATATGCCCGCTCACCAAAACCTTGCACTCCATAAGAATAGTTAACACCATGGATATGATTTGGATTGTGATATTCAAGATAAGATAATGAAATGGAACATGATACTACGATATTGTTGCACCAAGCACAGACACATGGATACATGCTGTATATGAAAATAGAAACGATTGCCCAACCCTAGTAATAAGTCGCAGTGACCCTCTGCCTGTCTAAAGGTCAAACAAGTAAAAGTGTCATCAGTTGATTACACACACAAAAACACACTTGTGTAGCCTGTTCAGTCAGTAATGAAGTCAATAAAAGGGAGAGGTGGAAAACAGCCACTCAGTCAGGACTATTCATTTCAGGACATCTTGACATATCTTATAGATATTTGGGTTATACATTAACACAAAATAACTGACTGCAGTACTGTTCACTACCCTTCAAGTCACAATTTGGTAGAGGCACCAGATACAGTCTGGAGTCTATGTGGATAGGTCTGTATCAACCTTGCACATCGGGACACTGCAGTGTTCCCTTATTCCTCTTTGGAAGTTGTGCAGTGACTGATTGAATATGTGCACTATGAAGGGGGGGGGACCCAAAAAATCCTGGAATTGTCAGGAATATTTGCCAAAAATACCAAATATTTGATGGTTTCAGGTTCTCTTTAAGAATTGGCTGCTTTTCCTTGTTTTACATTATGATAAATATCTTTCAAAAAGACATTTGATGATGTCACCTTGGACTGTAGGTGCTGTGATTGGCATTTTTCACTGTTTTACAGTGAAGGTTTTATAGACCAAAACGATTAATTAAAAAAATACTCACAAGATTAATCGATAATGGAAATAATCGTTAGTTGCAGCCCTAAATCTTTCAGTAGTACCTGTCTAATGCCCTTCAAAATACTCTTCTTGAGATGCGACACACTTGTCTCAGTGCTTCTCCCATCCCTGGAAACATTTCCTGTGGTCATCTTCTGTCACCGTGTCCAGAGCCCCCTGCGATTCTTTCCTGGATTTCTTCCGCGGTGGCGAATCTTCTCCCTTTGAGTCCCAATTTTAGTTTTACCAAGCTATAAGCATACGCTGATATAGATGGCTTCTGGGAATTTTTGGGTCCCTCCTCCTCCTTTAAATTTTCATAGTGGAAATGAAAAAAGTACTCTACTTTCTGCTAACAATCCTACAATGCAATGCGACAAATTGTATAGATGGGAAAGTTACTATTCTGCAACTCTACGTCTGTCAGCACAATGATTATGATTAGTAAGTGTCCAAAATCTTTCCTGCTCAATGTTGAGTCAACTATTGAGTGTCTGTTAAACATCTGTGCTTTTCTACTATGACAAGTCAAAACTGTCATTGCATAACTGTCATTTAGACACATTTCTACAGGTTGTTTTCACTTTGACATTTTATGTCTTGGTCAATATCAAAAAGCATACTTATTTTGAATCAGAAAACAGTAAAACATAAAGTCCAAGCAATAATATAATACAATATAATATAATGTGATATAATATAGCCCAGTCTTGACCCAGTGTTTCTTGGTTGGAATGGCCCAGAACAAAGGCTGCAGTTTTTGCTAACTTGTGAAAATGTTGAGCTTTGTATACTTCCCATGATACACCCAAAAACTAACCAGTCTAAGTCTCTGCTGGCTGACTTGTGTCAGTGTGCCAGTGAGGACAGTGAGCAGACCCTGAATGTCTCCGTCACAGAGGGGGCTTGCTCAGTGCTCAGCCATCAAGGACAGCATAATGGCTTCCTGTCTCGCAGTCGCTGTGTCATCAGTTCCAGCAGGCAGATGGCCTGACAGCTTACTTTCGCTGACCAGCCATCCGTTTCTCTCTCTCTCTCTCTCTCTCTCTTTCTGTTTCACTCCCAATTACACCCCTGTGTACTCTATACATCCATTAACCTACCAGGGTCCTTTGTTGTCTTAATACTACAAACAACATATATATATCAATTGAGTTGTCTACTGAATGTGGAAGCAGTCGTTTTGAAGTCATCACAGAAATATCTTGTTTATCTCTGTTAAGAATGACAAAATTAATTTTGTGTGTTATCTTTGCACGCTGACATTTTCCCCATGAATTAGTGATGCATAAATGTTTTTATAGCCAAAAAAAGGTCATGATGACCTGAGATTATTTTGGACTTGTAGTATCAGTTCCCCTCTGTCCTTGTGTTTTCATGTTTTGGCCCCACAGACACACAAACTCTTAAAGGTGCTTTATGTAAGAATTTTAGTTTAAAACATTAAAAAAATTAACTAAAATTATCAACAGAATGTGAAGAAATAACAGTTTTGAAGGGGAGGGGGGGGGGCAAAGAGCTATGTGAGGGACCTTGTTTCTTATGATAGGGACGGACACCCCAACTTTCTGGTGATATGCTGCCCCCAATTTGTTTGCAGTGTGGAGTATGAATCCAACAGGTGACCAATTCTTAAATATAACACCTGTAAGCATGAAAACATGCATCTTCAGCTCCCCCTTGTGGTTTGTATTAGTTTTAATTTGGGGGTCACTCAGTTTTGTTGACCAGAGTAATTCCCTTTTTTTTTTTTTTTTATATCGTCCTAACCTCCTGAAATGTAAACCCGACTCCCACAACATTGACGCTGCAGTAAATTTAAACTGTAATGTAAACTGCAAATGTAAACTGCTGATGTGGAAGCTGAGCCCCTAAAACGTGTTGTCTTAGACAATATAAACTTTTTTACTGCACAACACTGTTCCCTCTGTCTTGGCTGTTATTCTTCCTTGGTTTATGGGAGATTATAAAAGAGTCACCAAGATTTTTAACTATCTGTTATCGACTACAGGTGTCAGCTGTTAAGTATCGCACATTAGAATTGCTTATCTACAATCACTCCCTGCTGTCTATTAATTTTGAATTGCCTTTCTTCTGACTCTGAGTGTACAATAAAATAAACTGTCAAACAGCCAAACCACTGTAGTAAAATAAATTTAAAAAAAAACAATAGAAATGTTTTGGAACTCCACATATTCACATATTTGTGTTTAGGAGGAAAATAAACATATAACTAGGATTAAAAATCAGTATGAGGCTGATCTTTAGTGTGAGCATATATATTAACCCAATAACCGATAAACTACCAGCTACAAAAGGCTGACTGCGCAGGACACAGCTCCCACCAACCTGAGTCAGCTGTACCATCAGAACACATTTGGAACATGAAGAGTGGTGTCGATGAAGGACTGTGAGGTACATCAGGAACTCCTGATCAAAAAAAAAAATTAGAACCAAATCAAACCCTAAAAATAGTATAAAAATCACTGCTAGACTGTAATCTGTGATATTATGTACTTTCTAAACGCTTAATTAATTTTGAATGGTTTCTTTTCTTCTCTTTGTTTCTGTCAGTCTGGAGATGTTGTATTTGGGTGGAAACCTCATCTCAGCCATTCCTCCAGAAGTGGCTAACCTGCCCTACCTCAGCTACCTGGTCTTATGTGACAACCGCATCCAAAGTGTCCCCCCACAGCTCACCAGGTAACTACAGCACACACTGCCACAATATAACCCGTTCATACTGCTGTAAACAATATTCTCAGAGATAACATAAAGTCGTACGTGCGGTCGCCCCGCATGGATCAATGTTTTGTAAACATTTCAAAGTGCCTCTTTGTCTCACTCCAGGCTCCACTCGCTGCGATCTCTAAGTCTCCACAACAACCTGCTCACTTACCTGCCGAGGGAGATCCTCAGCCTGGTGCACCTGCAGGAGCTCAGTCTGCGTGGAAACCCACTGGTGGTGCGCTTTGTCAAGGAGATGACCTACGACCCGCCCTCGCTGCTAGAGTTGGCAGGACGTACCATTAAGAGCAGGAATATTCCGTACTTCCCCCGCGACCTGCCCTCAAACCTGCTGCGCTACCTGGACCTGGCCAGCAAGTGCCCCAACCCCAAGTGTGCTGGTAAGAGACAGTGTTTTAGGAAAATGCACAGAGTTTAATTGATGAATTGATTAATATATACAGCTGTGACATTTTATTATCAATATGTGAAAACATTTTCTGCCTGATTGCAGTCTTGTTGATGTATACATCTGCACAGAACGATACAAGTCACTAACCGGCTACGTGAACCTGCCTTTGTTTTTATTTTCACTCTCTTTCTCCAGGCGTGTACTTCGATTCATGTGTGCGCCAGATTAAATTTGTGGACTTCTGTGGAAAGTACCGGCTTCCCCTCATGCACTACCTGTGCTCCCCAGAGTGCACCTCTCCCTGCAGCTCTAACCCCCAAAGCGACGCGGAGTCGGAGGACGAGAGCAGCGTGCCCGCCGATCGCTTGCAGAGGGTGCTTCTGGGATAGTATGACCCTCTGGCCAAGCCCAGCATCGTCAGTCTGTCACTGTCACAGTCTGTTTCAATATTTCTACAAAGATGAACTTGCTGTCAGACTTCACTACAAATACGTGTCAAATCACGCATACACACATTCTATACAGATGTGTGTGTATGTTTTTTTTGCATACAGCCACTTAAATGCACAGAATGTGAGACAGTGGTCCTTTTTACTGTGGCCAAACTTTGAAAAAAGGTTGACTCCATTTTCTGGAATTTTTTGGAGTAGGAACTTCCTGTTCACTCTCTCACCATGTAACACAAACAGACCTGCCAATCTGTACGCATTTTGCGTAGCAGGCACGCATTTTGACATTCAAGTACACTGGTGCAAGTTGTTACTTATTAAGGTATGCAAAAAGAAGCCAGTTGTCTATTTTTTAGTCTAAGTAATGGGTAAATACAGCGAGCCAGTCGATTTTTCAGTTCAATTTTTCAGAACGAAATGAGCTATAGCACTCACAGGTTTGATATACATTTGACTGACAAATAAAGCGTTCTGACCACGAATGCTCATAGCTAACAGGTTGTTGCTAACTTCGAGGCTACATAACGTGTTGCTGTCTTTTCAACCGCTGAACTGCTGACACAGATGTTTTCATTATTTTAACTTTACCAGTATGCAGTGTAGGGTGCACAATAGCCAGCAGCAAATTTAGGAAAGCCTACATTACCCTGCCGCCCCAGTTACACGTACACACAAGAAGTGACCTGGCCAGCTTTTCACTGAGGACACTTTGAAATGAGGAGAGAAAGAAAGGAAAAGTCATCATGAGATACTGAAGGAGAGAACTGAGCGGAGAGCTGTGTGTGTGTGTTGGCACTGTAGTCTATAACTTGGCCTACTCTTGGAAAATTTCAAGGAAGGAAACACCCCCCATTGCAAATTAAACACACAATATGTAATATATGATATTATGTACAATAGTTCATTGTGCAAACAGCAGTGATTCACATCTGACGCATCTAGGCCGAAGTGGTTCTCAAAAAATTTGTCCAGGTTTGGCAGGTCTGCACAAGTACAGGAAACCTTATTTCCATTGTAGCCATTCAAATCCACAGTGTGTCAGTCATGACTCCATGGAGGTGCTGGTCTCACGGTTGAGCATAGGAGGGCAGTAAAAGTCTGCTTGGGCAAAGGAGCGGCATGATTCTTTTCCTTTTCCAGACGGCATACTTTATCTTTCATGTGTCACTTTATGCTTTATAGTAGCTACAGCACAACTTTCTGCATTTTCTGAAAGTTTGGATATGAACAATGTGTTGTTGTTTTTTTTTTTTTTCTTGCTGGAAACACGCAGCCAGTTTTCATTAAAATTTCTCAGACGAAGTGAGCATCAAAACTGCTGTCGTGTGGGAAAATGTGGCATTTTTGAGGTATGTCAGCAGAAACTATGACAATACTTTTACTCTACAGTACTTTAAACTGAGAGTAGACTGTGTGTGATGGCCTTATTTACACGGTGTGTGGTCCTGCCTGGGCAAAGGTTTTGTGCAGTTGTCCCACACATTAATAAAAGATCAAGGTGGCAATCTGTTATCAGTCTTTTTGTGAGCATTGTGGTCATTGCACACCAGTCTTGCAAAAGTTTGCCCATGATGTTTGTTTTAAATTAACCCAAAACGTGGGTAATGTGAGTATGTGGAAAAATGCCAGTCTTACTCACAGGAAGTGGATGTGGGCGGACCAGGGAAAACCACAGAAACAAAAGCTATTCAGCAAAACACTGTGGTAGCCTTAATGTTTATGTTCAGGGAGGTAGTTTTTTTTTTTTTCCTGAGCATAAACATATAGATGTGTGTGAACGGAGCCCACAGACAGAGATGTAATCTGAATAGTTCTGAATTGAGTCTTTTTGAGACATAAACATCATTTCTGAACTGAGATAGATTGTGTTTCTGTTCCTGGTTACATCTCTGCTTAATCTCTGCTTGTGTGGAAAGCAGATTTTATTGTCTCCCAGACAGTTTGTGTCCATTAGTGAGGAGGAGGAGGAGGAGGAGGAACGCTGCCTGGCTTCACATTAGACTTTAATGTTTAGAAAACAGAGGAATGCTCCTCTATGTTACAGTAGCACCTATATTAGAGCCTTTGCTAAGTGCCTTACTAATGGTGACTTTTAACACAGTGAAAGTACAGTGAAACAGAGTATGAAGAAATGTGATATATGCACCCTGAAATGTGACAAAATTAACATGATTTATCAAGTCTTTTTAAGTGATTTTGCGTTTTTCAGCTTAACCACAGTAAAAAGTAAATGTAACCTTTTTTTTTAACAAAATAACTGCTTTTATACAAATCCTTTTTCAAATGTAAGAAACCACATATTTAAATGATTCGAAGAATAGATAGTACTTAAACAGAAAACTATTGATATATATATTAATTGTATGTACTTTTCCCCCATTCAGAAGATGTAAGTAGAATGTACAGTATATAATAACAATAATAAAGACTGATTGTAATATCTTGAAAACGTGTGTGTGACTGCGTGGATAAGGTAGAAAACACTTAAATTATACTGTTTTATCATTTTAAGTTCCCATCATGAGAAATTTTGATGGCAGTTGCTGAAAGGAAAGACAGTTATACAATGTGGTTTTCTTTTAGTGGTCAAAAGATGCACAACAACCATTGGAGAGTTTGAAGTGTGTGTGTTTTTTTGTGTGTGCGTATTTACATGAACAAATCCGACCATTTTGGAGTTTGAATGTGTCCAGGTTTCATTAGCATATGAAGGTGAGTTCATTCTGGAGGCTGAATACTGAGAGACCTTTTCTGCAACCCAGAACCAAGAGACGCCAGGGCGAGGGCATTCTGCCTCGCACAATCTGCTAATCCTCTAACATCACCTGCCAAGAGCCACTAACTACTTTTTTCCCCTCTTCTTTTCACAGTTTCTGTTCCTATACCTCAGCGTCTCATTCATTCTCTTTTTTTTTTAACAGTTTTTTTTCAGCCTGGCTGGCAAGAATGAGCCTTTGAGTTTCACATATTTAGTTTGTTTTGAATGGTCACAGCTGGGTGCCTGTGTTTTCACAGTGTGTTTCTTCTCCCTTCATTTTCACCCTCTTTCAAGCACGTGTGCAGAAGGGACCCTTAGACCAGCAGCAGGCACCCAGGGAACTCTGTGTGGAGTTATGTTACATGTAAGGTTTGTGAACACATGCGCGCACACACACACACACACACACACAGATGCTTTATATGTTAAGACAAGAGGATGCAACCTGAGAAGCAACTCTGATGAACTGAAAGCAGTGAGTTGAGACTGCTTGATGAGGAGAGCAGTTGTCACCACCAGTTAGGAGCCAAGTAGGCTTTAGTTGAGGTTACACTGAAAGTCGTAGAAAATAACTTTTCATTTTGAGCCTTAGAGACCTGGAACCCTGTTATAGTGGGTTTGGGCTCAAAAAAGGAAGACGCTCTCTTGTCTTCTTCTACAACTCTGAAAGGTAAATGTGTGTGTCTATGTAGTCATAGCTCTCATACGTTTAGTTAAGCATTCATTCTATCTGAATGATTTTTTTGCGGGCGCCATTCTCCTGATCCTCACAGTAACTGTGAACAATACAGTATTGCAGGTGATCAGTGGATCAAAGCACAAAATGCTTTGACATAAGTGGGTTTTGATTCTTTAAGCCTCTTATCGCCCTCAGTCGGAGGCATATCAGCTCGTGCTGTAGCCAGAGTGCATTAACGTACGCGCCAGACCTCACACATGACGAGTTTCGCATTTACAATCGCACACTCAGTTGAGCCTTTACACATGACAGCCACGCATTGCAGACACCTTTACAACACTCAGACAAAATTAATCCTACAAGGAGAGAGTCTGGTCGGAGCTCACAGGAGAGAGGTGGCGGTCGTGGTGGTTGAGAATAATTGTCCACTGTTATTTAACAGTGTTTGATTGCTATGGTGAATAACTTCAAACTTCCCCCTTTTCTCTGTTATTTATTGTGTTCCATTCACTTGACCCTTGACTCTTTGTGGCAGCTGACGTTGTAAATGTAAGAAAAAGTCCCTACAGCTGTACAGAAGATGAAATGAAACCATGTAATGTGTGTGTGTGTGTAATAATATCATGCATGAATGTGTGATTGTGACTTAATAAAGGGTGTAACAATTTTAACTGATATAGTTTGACAAAAAAAACTTGTTTGTTTGTTTGTTTGTTTGTCAAAGCACTGCTAACAAGAATAAACTGTCACACTCAAGTCATAATTAATCCTCTGACAATTTAAAGAGCACAAATGTTCACTGTCACATTATGAGGAGAAAAAATTGCTATCACGACTTCAATTGAAATACTTTACATACATTACTAATTATTGTTATCTATGATGTAATATTATGCTACACTGCATATTAGCTTATTTCTACAGCATCAGTCAAACGTTTGGACACACCCTCCCATTCAGTTGAATCACAACAACAACAGCCTTTAAAACAATTCTAACTCTATTACAACATCTTACATCCTCAGTTACTACGCTGGAAAATAATTCGAGCGAATAGGTCTGATGCTTTTCCCCCCACAGTCATTGTAATCGCTGCCTTCAGTAGAAACACCACGACCAGGAACCTGCTGGGGAGCTTTGATCCAGCGCTGTTAATCCAGGTCCATGGCAACATGGCAGGAGGAGCCACAGCGTTCACAGAGAGGGATTTGTCTCTGGGTATGTTAGTGGGCAAACCTGGGCATGTCATAGGGGAGCGTCCAGGCTCTGGCAACGACAGTGCAGGGCTGGAAAGGGTTGATGATGCTTCACGCACAGAACAATGCATTTCCACCCACACAGCCTCAAACATTGCAGAACGGTGGGACTCGCTGACACTGTGGTCAGGTGTTGAATCACAGCTGCAGATGCTTCCATGTCAGGAAATGGTGGTGCTGCCTTCAACAGGAAACAGTGTGTCACTGGCATAAAAGCTTTGCTTGTTATTTATTTTGTTTGGTGGACCTCCAACTAATAACATTTGGACAATAAGGTACTCCAGAAAAATATACCAACTGTTAGTGACCCCTGTGTTTGGGAATTGCAACATCTTAATGATGAATTGATCCATAGTAACCTCAGTAGAACAATGTGTGTCCTGTTTCATTCCTCCAGGCCAGCTTCTCCTCTTTGACTCCTGCTTTTGAGTAACTGTCCAGTGTCTCCAGGAATATGAAATATTCAAGCTCCCAGTAATCTAAGCACTGGTGCAGTCCACCTGCTGCTGCTGTCTATCTTGAACCTGATCTTGAAGGGAAACCCGATCGTGACTGCCACGCTTTGGGTGTAACAGAGCTGGCAATACTGTTTCAGTCCCTCAATGTTGTGCTTACGTAGTGTCATTTCATATGAATGCACAAGTGAAAATGTTGAGTTTACAGGCTATTCTCCTGTATTCTGCTATCATTCACTTTTCTGTGTCTCACAGTTTTTTATCTTTGATATGTTGACAGCTGGTTGGCTCGGTATTTGCTTTCTGGTGGGTTTTCACCTCATAACAGGATTGCAGTAGTCAGAGTTTCCATTAACAGAGGATCTTATCATGTGAGACAGATCATTACTGTCAGGCTTTTTGAACATCTTTTCTGAGATGATTGATGTGGCTGTCAGTAATTTCACATCCAGCTTTGATGTTGATGAGTAATTCCACACTCTTGTTTCTTAGCTATTGTGGTAGAAGCTACTGTCACTCACTTTTACCTGAACAAGCAAGTTAACCACCCTCTGAGACACTACAGTATAGATCCAAATGGACACAATTAATTATTTGGTCTTGAGGTTTGACCTGATGGCATAAATCTCTTTTTACGTGTTTACAGCTGCCAGAACGATTCTCATCTTTTACAGTAAAATCTTGTAACACCAAACCAGGAATTTGTGCACCATAAAGTCAATTCATTCTGATATCTGGTATTGGTTTATATATCTTTATAAATGTGTTTGTTCTATATTTCGCCTGTCTCCCATTTTCCTGTAGAGGACAATAAAGTTAAGTTAAAACTAATGGTTGATTGTTGTATATATACTGTGAGATTCCTGTGTTTGAACATTCAATGCCTATCTGGTTTTTATTTGTGTTTAAGCCCAGGGAGAGCCCAGATACTGAGCTAATTCAGGTGGGAGGGGGGGTTAATGACTGGATCAGTCAACATCCACATATTCTTCTCTTCCTCAATAATGTCTCTGTGTGCCTCTGTTTCCCCTCTTACATCTGTCAGTTTGTGGTGACACTCCCTCACCAGGAATGACACTGTGTGTAGGCTCACACTGTAAATCTCTGTGACGTCTTAATAACACCTTATGCTCCTTATGGCTGGCGGAACAAATGCAGACATATTTCTGCTGGCTCACTGCACGCAGAGAGAAACGCTTACTGTCTTTTGATGCTTGATTTCTCCCTGCCTGCTGCAGAATTATGTTGCCAGTACCTCAAAATAGAGATGGTATGTGTTTCTCTTTCCATTAAAACAAGTGATGTTATTCCGCGTATTTATTTGCACTGTGGACACAATGTGCCGTCCTGTCCCATATGCCACCCAGTCCCCAGAGGCCCCTGCAACATGCTGCACCCACACTGTCACAACCCTATAGCTGCTGCCCCACACGGGTCACATCACACTCTGAAACCATTTTGGTGGGCACTTAGAGCTGGAAAGCTTACAAGAGAGAGAGAGAGACAGAGAGAGAGAGAGCACACACACACACACACACACACACACCCACCTCCCTCCTCTGACACACACGTCTCCCTCCCTCCACGTCCAAATGAAAACTCCGGCAGTCTGGTGAACTTTTCCTGAGTGACAGGACCTGTAGACACTTTAGCAAACAGATAAAGTCGTGTGGATTAATTACAGGTGTGCAGCAATGGGACCTATGTAGCAATGTTAGATCATATATCATCTATACATCTATTTAACACTTTCATCAAAACGTTTTTGAGTCTTGCGCGATGGAGCCTGGAGCTGGTGGCATCGGGATCCTCCATGCGCTTTGGACACCGAGGTTTGCTTTTTTTCCCCTCTCTTCTTATTTGGTCTTATCTTCTTTATTTCGTTTACTGATATATGTGTTAATTTCTTCTGAAGCGGTTTGAGTCATAACTTTGATATTTTAATCGTGCAACTGCATTGATGCAGCTGTGAGTGAGCGCATGTTAAGCATCTCTTTCACCAAATGAAATCGCTTAAATCAACCATTGATAAACCCGCTGCTGATGGAGACAAATTTACAAAGATTTTACATTTTCAACAGTATGTCGTGCTCCATAAATTATTCAACCTAAAATGAAGCATGTGTAGTTTTATTTTCTCTTATAATAATAATTCTAAATGACCTTAATAATCATTAGTAAACTAATAATTTATAACATTTTATGTGGGAAAACCGAAAAGTGAGGTGCGCCTCCTCAGGTGTTTTGCTTGAAATAGTCAAATGGTTTCATAAAGCACCGGTGCAAGCTCCTGCAGATCATAACTATTTTTCGATGAAATTCATTATACCACATTTGGGTGACTTATTCACGGCACCAGCCTGTAAAATGCGCCATGTGCCCAGAAATGATCCCAGTAATTGCATTCTAACTCAGCTCAAAGAATAAATTTATAAACGGATTACCGGCTGAGGAGGAATGTTTCAATATTGGCTTCTGAACCTGGCTTTACATCTTGCAGCACCCATGGTTACACCGCTCTAATCTCCAAAGCGAAACAGAGAGGTTTAATTCTAAATGGCAAGCGTAAAAGCTCAATTGTGTCTATCTGAGCCTTGAGGCCTGTCATAAATGTTTTAATATTCCGGATAGTTCAATAAATTAAGTAAAAATTAGGCTTAAAAAGTGAGCAAGTGAAAGCTAAACTGCACAGCTTAGGCCTGCCCTAGATTTACTGTAAGTAAGACACCCATGGCCACAGGTAGCTCAGGTATTACTTGCGGTTTAGCCTCAGGACTTCAAAAGACAGTGACTATTCTGAACTGTCAAAACATGTCCATAAAACTTAACTCAGCCCTGGGATTGGCCCTGTTCTCGCTGCTTACACAGTGACCCCCAACTGCTGGATGTTGACCGACCTTTGTTGACCTCTGCAGGGTGGTGGGTTCTCTCCTAATCCTAAACCTATGGAGGCAGGAGTTTGAAAAACTGGCGGAAATGCCTCTCTCCTAGCCGGCTTTTTCCTGCGGGGAAGCAGCAGAACTGTGATCTAAACTTGGAAAGTGACGACAGGACATGAACAGGAACTCCAGACATTTCCCAGATATGCTGCCCAGAGGGCCTCATTGTTCTGTTGACACCATTATTTTTTGAAAATAGGTCACTTTGGCTTAACTTACACCTAAAAAACCTTTCAAATAGCATATCTTTATGTCTCATGTTATTAATGTATATTTTCTTTCCAATGACCCAATCCAGTTTCATTTCTGAATACAGACTTCCTTTTTTTTTGATGGATCCATAATCTAACTATCCCTGAGCCCTTCAGGTATCTTAGTCATTCTACAGACAATGACGAGACATGCGATGCCTAATAATACGCTGCTCACATAAACACTCACCTGTCTACAAATTTGTATTGATACAAATGGTCGTACATCGCCTCGGTAACGTGTAGCTGAGTCACTGCGGCGTTTTCTGCGATCAGGCTCTCAGTCTGTACTAGTTACAGCTCAGAGTATCGGGTGATACCATGCCGCATAATTAAATCTGTAACATGTCAGTGCAGCACGGATAGCATCATAAAGATGCCTGTGGCAAGAGTGACAAACTGTTGTTTGGTGATACTCTCAAAAGTTTATGTCTTCAGTCTCGGATGCCTTAAATATAACTGGGCTGACTGCAGATTATGCGGTCCTCAGTGAAACTGAAAATCATAGCTTTAGTATATAGCAATTGCAACATTTTCTCTCATCTGATGTGTGTGCAGAGTGTGATCCTGTGTTGGCAGGTTCACCTCTAATGATGTCATGCCAGTGGCTATTAAGGATAAGCAGAAACACACATGCTTCCTACCACTCAGGCCAAGTTCTCAATTTGTTTTGTGGTGGGAAATAATTAGTATTTGAGCGTTTTTGTTTTAACCTTAATTTAATTATAACATGAGTCTCTGTGTTTATTTGTGCTACTGGTGTTTTCCCGGCTGGTCTTATATCAGTGCATTGCAAAATTACACCCATGCTCTCATCACTTGTCCTCTCAGAGGAGAGCACCACACTGTGGTGGCTACAAGTCTTACAGCTATTTGGTGAATTATTGACCAGAAGATGCAGGACTTTACACAAAATATGCTCCCCTGGTCTCCAGTGCCTTCTGAGTTCGGTGTGTGATCTAATTATTGAGGTATAAAGGTACAGTGGAAATGTTATGACCAAACTGAGAATAAGGGATTCATGTGTTTGCCATCTCAATGGCTGTAGGTTAGTTTCTTTATATGACATGACATATCTGTCATATCACCTGTTTGCTCCTCAGGATGTGTGTGTGAAAGTGGACAGACTGGGGCCAATCATGGAGCCTGAGCAGAACTGCAGCTCTCAGTGTGATTCTTCACTCTGCTTCATCCACTCGGGTGTCAACAGGCAGGAGGGCCTCAACATTCTGCAGAGACTATGCAGTCTCAGCACGGTAATCACACACATACACACACACACATACACACACACACACACACATCCATGCAATAGACACGCAATAGCATACTGAAATCCAACAATAGCATGTGCAGAAATATAGTGTTCCTATCTTAAGCATGCAAATGCTACTGTGTGCTCGCACACATACACACACACACACACACACTTGTACATACATATATGTATAAATATACACACACACACACACACACACACACACACCCACACAGGGTGCTGACATATATACAGACTCATACATGCACACATGTTTGCAGATTCAGCTTAATGACATCCACCAAGACTGACCAACAGAATATTTTTGGCAACTTCAAAAGGTTAAAGGGTGAACATATCTTTAGGGCTTACATTTGGCCATACTTCAGTTGAATGTGTAGTCCATTATTTTGACACTGCTTGTAACAAATTGATTGATTATGAAATATGAAATAAATGACACAAGAATGCATCACATACATTATAATTAAAGTTTTAAAATGACTTTGTTTACTTTTAAAGTTATTGGTAAAAGTGTTTGTCTAGAGCTTGGGAATTTCTGTCTTACGTCACCGAAAGCGCCAACCCAAACAAAATATATCAAAGGAGAACACACTAGAAAAGTGTCATTTATCACTTGAGAAGTCAGATCAGGAAAGATAATGGGAATAGACTAGTGAAGCTATGTTTAGTATCATCGCCACCACTTGTCCCTTTAAGAGAAGAGTGAGAAGAGCCCAGCAACATGAGGCGGGCACAAGCAAGTCTAATATGACTTTCTAAATAGAAAGTAGACAGTGTATGAGGGAACAACAACACTCTCTTACAGACTCCTTTTGGCTCCACAACTACTAATAGAATTGAGGTGAGTTGTTGCTTTGGTTTCCTTCATGAAGTTGATTTATGCATGCAACGCTCTCAGAGTACAGATATCATCTTCCCTCAAGGGGAAGGAAACAGTGAGCTGAGCTGTGTTTGTTTTGTTACTGTAATGGCTTATCTGACAAGATTGTGTTTTAATGTTCACTTTTATGTTATTTTATTTTAATATCCTAACAATCTTTCTTTGTTGCTGCATGTTGAAGTCAGTCAGCTGATGTGAAAACCATTCAACTCAAATGAAATATCCTTTGATGAAATGTAACGCCATGGATTTGTTACTATTCGTGGACATAGACAGCTCACCAGGCACAACTGTTTCTAAGCCTATTAGTATAGTGGAAAGAAAAAAAAAATACAAGGACTGGAGCCAACTTATTCCATAAAATCCCACCTGTTTTTCTTTCTGGATGTGTTTCCAGATATGGCTACTGCTGGCAGTGTGCTGTCTGAGGAGCAGCTTCTTTGCCCCATCTGTCTGGATTTGTTCAACCAACCGGTCTCCACTCCTTGTGGGCACAACTTCTGCAGGGATTGCATACAAAGTTACTGGCAGTGCAGTAATCTGTCGCAGTGCCCCATGTGCAAGCAGAAGTTCTACAGGAGGCCTGAGCTCAAAGTTAACACCTTCATATCAGAGGTGGCTTCTCAGTTCAAAAAGTCAGTGGGAAAGAAAGACGAAAATGAAAGCAGCACTGTGGGCCAATCCTCAGGCCATAAAGGAGACGTTTCATGTGATGTGTGCATTGGGAGAAGGGTTAAAGCTCTTAAGTCCTGTCTGGACTGTTTGGCTTCATTCTGTGAGACTCACCTGGAGCCCCATCATGTTCTAGGCACCTTCAAGAAACACCACCTGGTCAACCCCATGATGAACATGCAAGACAGAGTGTGTCAGAAGCATGAGAAACTCCTGGACCAGTTCTGTAACACTGACCAGGCGTATGTGTGCCAGATCTGCGTTAAGAAAGACCACAAGGCTCATCACATTGTTCCTATCAAGGGTGAAAGCAGAGACAAGAGAGCTGAAATTGGAAGGATACATGTAGAAGTGGAAAAAATGATCCACGACCGACTGCAGAAAATCAGTGAAATCAAACAAACCATGCAGCTCAGCAGAGGGAACACAGAAAGAGAGATTGAGGAGAGTTTACAGGTCTTCGCCAAACTGCTCCAATCCATCCATAGAGGCCAAGCTGAGGTGGTGGAGGGGATTGGCGCAAAGCAGAGGCAAGTTGAAAGCAGGGCCAGCGGGCTCATCGTGGAACTGGAGCAGGAGGTTGATGAGCTGAGGCGGAAAAGCACCGAGCTGGAGCAGCTCTCACACACCGAAGACGACTTATACCTCCTGAAGAGCTTTCCGGCTTTCTCCGCGCTGCCAGCCACCAAAGATTGGTCTGACGTCAGTGTAGAAGGTGCTGTTTATGTGGGCACAGTGAGGAGAGCAGTCAGGAGAGTAGCATGTCAGCTGGAGGAGACAGTAAAGGCTGAAGTGAAAAGGCTGTGTGAGACAGAATTTCAGAGGGCTCAGCAGTGTGCTGTGGATGTGACGCTGGACCCCGATACAGCTCATCCCAAACTGGTGCTGTCAGAAAACAAGAAACAGGCCTATCACGGCAATGTAGCGCTGAGCCTCCCCGACGACCCAGAGAGGTTTTACCCCGGTGTTAGTGTTTTGGGAAAGGAGGGTTTCTCCTCTGGTAGGTTCTATTATGAGGTCCAGGTGAAAGGGAAGACAGAATGGGACATCGGAGTTGGACTTGAATCTGCCAACAGAAAAGGAGGGAATATACTAAACCCTGAAAATGGCTACTGGAGCCTGGGGCTTAGAGAGGACAAGAGCTACTGGGTCCTCAGCAGCACTCCTATCTGTGTGCCGCTGGTTGAGATGCCCAAGAGAGTCGGGGTGTATGTGGATCTGGAATGGGGGCAGGTTTCTTTTTACAACGTGGACTCTGCTTCTCATATCTACTCATTCACCGGATATTCATTCAGTGAAAAACTTTTTCCCTACTTTAGCCCCCGACGTAATCATGGTGGTTCCAACTCAGCCCCTCTGATCATCTCGCCTGTCAACATCTAAAATCTCAAAACATTTTTTTCAGCTCTTCCATTTTGAATGTTTTCAGTTATTTTACATTTTTCTTTTTTTTAGATGAAAGTCAGCAAAACTTGAGCGTGATGTTTGTTGCTCCGTTTGCCTTAATAAAGTTTTGGTTACTTAGACAAATACTGTGTACTTCTTTTGTATTTTACACCTATCGATCACAAAAGTCAGGGTTTAGAATACACAATAAACAATCACATAATCACGTCATATATAAACGAGCTACTTCCGTGATATTTTAGACGTAATTTCAAGAGGTTTGCATGTGCATGTGTGTGCAGATGGCCGTGGAGCTCCCAAGGCGTTCCCTGTCCCCAGTGCTAAGTGCTGTGGTGTGGACGCTACTCTCCTGTGGCATCCTGCTGGCCCTCTGCTTCCTCCTCTTCACGCTGCGCTTCAAAAACAACAGGTAGGGTGTGAAGTAAAAAAAAAAACATATAAACAGAAAGAGACAAACACAGACATGCACTGATTCATTGTGTGTATGCATGCATGGTATTATCAGGATAGTGAAGATGTCCAGTCCCAACCTGAATGTCCTGACTCTCTTTGGGAGTGTCCTCACCTATAGCAGCGGCTTCCTATTTGCTGTCGACGAACGAACACACCCACAAGGTGGAGCATCTACAGCTGTACTACAAGTGAGCACATCAGTCAACCTCAATACTCTATTATAGTATTGGATAAATCATAGTAGGATAATATTACAGCGCTCTTCTCTCCTACAGGCTCGGATATGGACTCTTTGTGTCGGCAGTACCCTGGTGTTTGGCCCTATTTTGGGAAGACGTGGCGACTGTACAGAGTGTTTACCCAGCGAGTTCCTGACAAGAGAGTGGTAGGCATGCTCCTCCGCCCTCCTGGTGGTCGTGACTGTTTCCAGCATCTACAACCTTGTATTGTGTTTATTTTATGTGATCCAGGATGCATTAAGTGCACCCTTCCTGGGTTTTTAAGAGGCATTTTTATGTTTGTATGATGAACAGTCCTAAATTGGTTTTCTGCACATGGAAGCAATACAGACATGAATTGAGAGTGGGGAGAGGAAGTACTGGAGACAAAAATTTGAAAAAAGACAGCAAAAGATTATGCATGACAGACATTTTCCGGCCAAGTGTTGCACTGATAAGATCTGTTCTCTTGTTGAAAATGACTCATTAGTACATACTACTTTCTTTTATGTATCACTTTGAAAAGAGACCTACTGGTATCTGACAATATCTGACTGGATTCTGTGGTTGAAAATGCTGTATGGATGTGATTGGCAACTTTACTTTCTGTCTCAGATCATCCGAGACATCCAGCTGATGGGCATGGTGGCTCTGTTGATCGTGGTGGACCTGCTGGTTCTCACTGCCTGGAACCTCACAGACCCCATCAGGTGTTCACGATCTGTCGGCGCTGTCATCAAGGTATAATTTCATGGTGATTTTGCATTGCTGACAAGCAGTCTTTGTTTTCAATGTTTAAATTGCAGAAACCCTGATTTTATAAAGATAAATTACAACTTCATAATGTAATGTGATTAATTCCGCAATGTAATTAAGATGTTAGTGGCATAGACAAATATAATTGGGTTTGACTGTGTATGGTTTTCCCTGATCTAGGTGGTGGAAAAAGATGTTTCATACTCGTTGTCTCAGCTGGACTCCTGCTCATCTGTATACTCCGATCTGTGGGTTATTATTATAGCTGTTCAGAAGGTGAGTAATCTCTGTTCTATTCAAATTCAATTAATTTGAATAGGAAGTCAGGTTGAATAGGAAGTCCATTTGACAATGAAGGAAGTCAATTTGACTCCCTTTATTGTTGTGATGACAGTATTTGTCTATTTACATTGTGTCGTGTGTTCTAATGCAAAATCACTTTGTTCCAGCATATAGATAACAAACCTGTAGGCAATTGCACTATTTCTTAATTCATGAAATCATTTATTGCCTGAAGACATCTTGCCCTCTTTTGTCTTAACTTTCTCTCTGCATCTCTCTTTAGGGTTGTCTTCTCCTCTATGGGACTTACCTGGCCGGGCTGACCAGCAACGTCAGCCACCCTCCAGTCAACCAGTCTCCCACCATCATAACAGCTGTCACTTTGGTCACCCTCTCCTCAACTGTGGCCGTCCCTGTGTCCATCTTCCTGCAGGCTTGGCCCAACCTGGTCTACAGCACTGTGGCTGGAGCCATTTTCATCTGCACACTGGCTACCAACTGCATGCTGTTTGTGCCTCAGGTAATGAAAAGACCTTAAGATGCATTAAAGTCCTGACGAACAGGATGAAAAAACATATTTATCCATTTTTTTCTCTCAAAGGTTTCTGTTGCGACTTTTGGGGCAATGTGCAGGATCCCTTCTATATGCTTTGAAAGACACAGCTGACATCTCCCATGTTTCTGGTGATGACAGTGCTTTTGCAGCATCTATAAGGCAGAAACCACCAGGGAGGGGGATTTTATTGTTTAGGCAGAACTGTCATCTAATCATAGGATACTATGTCTGGAAACCAGCATTGAAAAACAGTCAGTCGATCAGACAGAGAGAAACTAAACAGAGAAACATGTATGAGAGACAGACAGATGAATGACAAATGCTTGTGTGACTTTCTCTTTTTGTTTTGATAAAACAAGTCAATTCTGTGGGTAACTGTGGTGCCCACACCTCCCTTTTCCATATGCGTGTCAGTTTGCCATGTCTATCAGTAGAGTGTGACTCACACAGCAAATGTTTATGAGTCAAAACTACGTAGGCTGTTGCAAACAGGTTTATGACTCTCTAAGTGTCTGGCAGTGGGTTTATGTTACAGTAAAGGAATGCCTCTTAAGGAAAGGAAGGAAATATTTGAATGGTGAGCAATAAGCTCAAACACACCTGGTCAAAAGATCTCATGTCAGATCATCCTGGGAACCTTTATTACCAGTGTGTGTATTGTATCTATAATTGAACGTTACAGTAACGTTCTATACATTTTTACTCCTCACAATGACCAACGTGCAGCTGACCCAGTGGCGGCAGTTTGAAGACGATCAGAACAACCCGAGTCAGATGGCCAAGTATTTCAGCAGCCCCAGCAAGAGCCAGCCCTCTGTGTACAGTCAGGATGAGATCTACTTCCTGCTGGGGGAGAACAACTCCATGAAAAAACTCCTTAATGAGGTACTGAATCTATCTATCTATCTATCTATCTATCTATCAATAAGAAAATCATCATGAGCTTGTCCTATGAACCTAGATCTTTTGTCTGCACATACAAAGCATTGTTAAAAATAACAGCTTGTTTTCCGCTTGACAATCTTCTGATAACACTGATTTTCATACAAGACACATAATCAACATATTCAGACTTAAAATTGTCTATGATTATTCTTTTATAAACCTTTTCAATCAAAGTCAACAGAGGGAAATGGTGACAAGAATCCCTGAGAAACATATTGCCTGACAGATTCTAGTCTCACTGTTCTGCTGTTCTTTTAGTAAGCTGTATGTGTCAGCTGAGACATGCAGTTAACCATCAAATTACAAATAGCTTTCACTGGAAATTGACTGAGAGGACTGTAAATTAGATGGAGTTAAAAATAACTTGACAGCACTGGAGCTTGGTGAGACTGTCTGTCGATTTAAAAACCGTCAAAAAGGCAGGAGATTTGTTTAAAGGTCGATTTTTCTAACAAAACTTTCCTCTTCAACTTGTGTTTCTTGTTACAACTTCCAGAAGAACGCCGTGATTGACAGTCTGCAGGAGCAGGTGAGCAACGCCAAAGATAAACTCCTGCGTCTCATGTCAGCCAGCCAGCCACCTGGGGAGCAGGACATGGACTCCTCCGCCACGAACCTCAACTCCTCCTCCACTCAGACCACAGAGCTACAGTCTGACAGCCCCTCTTTTCCTCTACCTCAGAAAGACACAAAATCCAGACTCTCACCTCCTCATCTCTCCCCTCGCCTCACTGCTGCGGCTGTTTCATTATCGTCTAATGCTCTACCGTCTTCTGCCCCTGCCCCGAGCTCCACCGCCCCCATTGCTGCCTCCTCTTCTCTCTCTGATGAAAATCAGAGGACTGCCTCTGTTGCTAGTCCCATAGGCAAAGACACAGCAGAGCCTAGAAGAGTGGAGGATTTCAAACAGCCTGCATCCCTCCAGTCCCCTGGTTTACTCAGGACAGCAGAGGAGACAGCTGATTTTGTTACTTCCCTACAATCCTTCAGCAATTACAGTGGTCTAACATCCCCGCTGGGACCCAACGCCAGACTGACTGGTTTTGTCAGCAGCGAGCAGTTGCAGGAGATTCTCCAAGAACTGACTGTAGATGCAATCATTGAAACTGCACTCAAATCTCCCAGTCAGACAGCCAGAACGCCTTCTCAGCTGAAATGTATAGAAGCCTCCGCACTTTCCCCGCTCTCCCCGCGGACACCGCGCTCCCCTCACCCACCTGTAGTCTTCAGCTACCCCAGCATCTCCCCCTATGCCATGAGGAAACGTCGACCGCCCTTCCACTCCTCCAGAAGAGGTTTGGCCCCGCCTTGCTTCTACACAGGTTCAGAGGCTGCTGTTTGTGGGAGGACGAGGGACAACTGTGAAGCCCCGGATCGAGGCAAGCATCTTGAGGGAGTCACTGTGGACGGCACCCTCCTCCAGGTTCAGAACAGCGACCTTGAGGTGGAGGAGAAGGTGGAGGATGAGGAGGCAGGAGGGCATGAAGTGATAAGAAAATGTCAGAGGTGTGTTTCTAGGTCTCACAGATGTTCAGTCTCGCCATGTGCAAATCACGGTCACACACCTGACGTGGAAGCGGGTGGTGATAATGAGCAGCACCATAGACGCATTAGAGACTCGTGTGGGTACTGGGACTCAGACTCTAGCAGCTCAACAGACTACTGTTACTACCACCGTCCCTACTGTGACTCCTGCCTGCAGCGAGGCTCACTCCTGTCCTCAGACACGTCCTCAGATTCCTCGGACAGCGAGTACGAAGGCTACAGCCTCTACCGATCCCCACACCCTGTGGTGTTCAAAGAAGACATCAAACCCACTTTTGTATGAACACACTGCACTTTACATATTCATCCATTCCACCACTTGAATTCATTCCCCAAGAAACGTTGTACAAAATTAGCTTTGAGGATAAGACAAGGCACAAAGTTCAGTATCTATGAAGCTAATGTGCATCTATGACTTGACTGAAACTTTCAATAGGAACGTGTTTTGCATTTTATACAAAGAAAGTTTGAACTTTTAATGGGTTGATATTCTTGAGTTGTGCACAGTGGGGAGGAGTGGTTTTACTCATGACACTGTTAGATTTGTGAAAACCTTTGTAGCACACAGTGTTGTTTAGTTTTTAATATTACTTATGACATTAAGTGTATATATTTGCTGTCAGAAGAAAACTCTTACATTCCAAAAGTCTGATGTTAAGAAAAAAACATACAGTATATTTGCAGCTGACATTAATGTTTTTTTTTTTTTTTTTAAACATCACTGGATCTATTTTGAGGGTGTATCATGGGATAAAGGTTGATGAAACATAATTTATAATGCAAGACCCAGAATGGAAAGTAAAAAGGTTTTTACTCAACAGTAAAAATGTGCACAATAATAGCTATTTTACAAATATTTAATTTAATATTTATTTGTAGATGTTTTGACGTGCAGAATGACTTTCTGTCTTCTTTTTACATTGTCATATACATTCCTTAAAATGTTGCTATGCCATTTTATCTCCCTCACAGTCTAGTCTATGTATAGACTGTACATGCTTCCCATGTACAGCTGGATTATGGGACACCACGCCCACCACCGTCAGCATGGTGCAGACAGGTCTCTGCTTTCACATTTCCACATTTAAATATGTTCTCAGTATTATTGTCCTGACTCATCAAGAGTATTTATTGTGCAACAGTCACAGTTAGCTGGAGTGTGTGTCATGTGTGTGTGAGAGAAATAGAGACCTGCTGACCCTCAAGCCCTCATTTGTTTTCTTTCAAAAGTACCTCCACATCACATCATGTTCATTTTGCATCTTCTGAAGAGGAGCCACCACAGCATGACCAGCTAAACACAAAGTGTATAAACCACTGACTTAATGGAAGAGAGGGCAGAAACAAGACAGTGTATCTATGTTGGAATACCCTAGCTGTTAATTTTTTATAATTTGATTTAACATAAATGAGTTTTACAACATGTACGCATAATATCAACTGAAAGATTAAAGCTATTAAAAAGGCCCCTCCATAAGATGTCAAGATATGGTAAAAATGCAGCGGGTCCCATTTTAGTTTTTAGTTGTGTTTTGGTCGTCCACAAAGTATGGCCACAGAGACATCCAGGGCCCCCAGGGTCTGGGGCCCCGGGGCAGTTGCCTGCTTTGCCTCGTTGGTTATCCATCATTGATTTGGTGCTAAATACTAATTTGCCTTTTCACGGTAAAAGCAAAATCTTCCCAGGATTAATCATGACCAAAATAATGACCTGAAAAAGTAAGTTTTTCAGGAGTTTTCATGATATTTATTGATATATATTTTTATATTTCTCTTTCCTGTCTAGCCTGTCTGTCTCTCACTCCCACCCACTATCTCCTGTCTGTCTCTCTGCACTTTTTCCTTTCACTAATGGGGAAGTCTGTTTGCCGGGGGAAGTGTTGCTATGAAGGGAATACAGTGTCTTGCATTAATTCTGCTCGGCTGCCTGTTTTGAGACACTACTGCTCTTCATTCTGCATATGAACCATTGAAGAAGCCTGGGAGAAATTCCCTTTGATATAGAGCATAACAGAGGACATACAAGCCACACAAAAGACACACTGCCAGCATTGTTGTGCAGGAGGAAAGATTTCCTGCCAAGTAAAGATGAGTGGCCTGCACTCTGTTTAAGATGTGACATGTTGAGAAATTGTAGAATGAAAATAGCTGTGAAACAACATTATACTCATCAAAAAATAAGCCCTATCAGTAACATTAAAATTGGTGCATTTGTGCACTACATTTTTGATTTGATCTGATGATCTGAAGTGCTTTTAAGTGCCAGAGCATAAACTTTACCCACTTTATAATAAGTCGACTTCCCTTCCCTTTTTGTTGCTCTTAGCCCCAAATCCATTGGTCCCTTCTGAAGATGTAAATCGTTATAAACATACCATATATACATATATAGTTTCAGTTTTAGAAAAGGCTCAGTAATTTCCTATAACAGCTGGGCACTGTAGTTTTAAACAAACATTACTCAAACAGGAGAAAATGGTGTGTTTGTTGGGGACTGTTATCAGGGGCGGATTAATACACATTAATACCCTTTGCACTACTCTCATTCCTACAATTCTTTACACTGTCGTAAATATTGTAGGTTAAATATATATACACATCAATGTTTTGTTGTATTATTGTAAGTATGTAATATTGATGTGTATATATATTTAGCCTACAATATTTACGACAGTGTAAAGAATTGTAGGAATGAGAGGAATGAGAGTAGTGCAAAGGGAGTGATATGGTGATTTGGCAGAAAGAGAAAAAATACATATACATGAAGCATTTATTTACCATTAATTAGTCACAGCCTTATATTCCCGTTATAAAGGGTGCCTTATATGGGGTGAAGCTGGATAAAGAGCTCTAGTGACAAGGCTGCCACGCACATATGCACACACATTATTATAATTCCTAAGCATTATGACACAAATTAAATGGATGTGCCCGGGGCCGCGTGCATAAATAGGTGTGAGAGGAAAATAGAGGACAGGCGTTTTGCAACTGACATAGCAACAGTGCTGCATGACCACCGGTGCTCTGTGACAGCTGGGTCCGTTTGTACTGACAGTCTGATTTTGGAGCTCCATTGGCCGACGAA
Organism: Scomberomorus guttatus; assembly: GCA_038419695.1. Classification (NCBI taxonomy): domain Eukaryota; kingdom Metazoa; phylum Chordata; class Actinopteri; order Scombriformes; family Scombridae; genus Scomberomorus; species Scomberomorus guttatus. The sequence continues at coordinate 13,681,707 of CM076456.1, read as the reverse complement.
GTCATCAATCCCGGGGGCAGATCCGCCCATTGTTCCCGTAGCGGCGTGGAAAAAAAAGCCTTTGAAGTCGTGTAGGCGGTGCCAAGGAAATTGTGCCATGTGGTGTTCAAGAGCCGCGTTCTCATTGGTCTAAAGGAAAACGGTTGACGCCCATTTCTAAAGGATACCCCCTCTGATTGGTCCAATCGGCCACCCCAGATTCACCTTTTGCGCGTTCACAGTTTTCAGATTCCCCGTCTCGGATTACGTCAGCAGCGTGCACCTCCTCCCCTCACAGCGGACGCATCCCGATAACCTTTACGGAAATGGCGTAGCTATCGTGCGTAGCGACAAAGACAGCGAGCCCGAAACCTATGGGGAAGGAATAAAAAAAAAGAAATTCAGTATCGTCGCACTCTGTACCTTAAGACCATCATTTTCTGAAGAGCTCGCCGCCCCGGGGCCTCGGTCAAGACACCGAAATTTGACGGCGGCAAGGGCGGATTTGGATTCACCGCAGAGCCGCTGAAGTCGCAGAAGAAGGCAGATTTTCCGTCGGACGGTCTCTGTAGGCTAGCGTATAGCGAGGGAGCCGCCATGGCAGTCGGATCACTGAGCCTCCACATCGGGATATGAAGAGGAACTGCATGCGTCCTGAATCGCCAAGAAAACGCCGCATTCGCCCGTGATCCGCACCGGATCCGCTCTCTGAACACCTGATCTCACCCTTCTTCATCTTTGTGAAATTCAATTCGCATCCAGAAAGAAATCACAATTGGTTTTTAATCGGGGGGCCCACAGGGAGAGGCCAGATTCATGACTATTTTAGTCGGAGACGTGTCTTCAGAGGCCCATTGAAAGAAAACGAGGAATATACGGAAGAAATGATGCTCTGATTGACCGCTGGTGGGAAAGAAAGGGTAGTTTATTAGGTGAGACGAACTAGTGTGAAGGATTGTGGGATAAAGGGATCGCTTTCTGTCTGCCTTCCCCCCCGTGAATTATAGTGTTATTCATTCACTGTCATCCCCTTTGGATGAGAAGGTTCGGAGAACCGACCAGCCCTGCCGTGTAGAGAGTCACAAGTCTCCGAGAGTCCGAGAATCAAAGGGATTGGATCATGTCGGGTCGGCCCAGGACCACATCCTTCGCGGAGAGCTGCAAACCAGTGCCGCAGCCCTCAGCTTTCGGCAGCATGAAAGTCAGCAGTAAGTACATCCCTGCATTTCTACAGTAGCCTTCCCTCTCTGCATGCAGCAGGCCCGGTGAGGGCTGCACATCCTCGCTTATGTCTCCTCACTAACCAGGCTGAAAATGTGTCAGGCGAGCATGACGTTAGCTGCCGATTAGCTTAGCCCTGTCATATAACCGTGTCACAGACTGAGACTGGCACACACACACACTCGCACACACACGCGCGCGCGCGCACGCACGCACACACACATACACTGCTCGCCTCGGTGTGTGAGCGCAGACCGCTGCGCTCTGACGCGCCGCCCCAGGGCCGGTCAGCCTGGCCGGGGTTAGCAGGCCGCGCCGGGCAGGGCCGGGCCAGAGGAAGGTAGGGGTTGGCACCGGCCCAGGTCAGAAACCAAGCCCTCTCCTTTTACCGCAGATCCGGTCCGATTATTGTCCATTTGTAGATTAGATCTCACAGCGGTATTACTACATAGCACCCAACCGTATGCGTAATAGAGTTAAAATGATAGGGCCGGTCTATTACGCAACTGTCAAAACGGAAGGTGCGCCCATAGTCTAGAGAGGGGCGAAACTGACGTGATCCGAGAGAGGGGAGAGGGGAGAGGGGAGGGGGGGGGGATTACTGATCTTATAGTCTATGAGGCATGTCGAGATCAGACGTCGCGACGGCTGGAGAGAGTGACACAGAGTATCCTGTTCATGAAGCCACAGTGGCACCGTGCTGGAGGCTGGTTATAGACTGGCTGCAGAGATGAAGCCATATGCGACTCACTGGGCCTACCTGCTGAGCAAGGGGGAGGCTGGCGATACCCGTGCACACTTGTGAAGTACATATCCGACCTTAACCACCAAATCTGTATTATTCCTGCTTCATATTACCTCTACATTTATTTCCAGCCATATTGCACCCACTCACCTTTCCACTGCCTGCTTCATGTCAAATTGGCTCTTTGCAGACTGGCAGCTTAGTGCTTTATACCACTGTGTATGTGTGTAATAGATTGCAGATATCCTTTATTCAAGTATCCCTGTTAGAGCTGTACAATATATCCATGTGCTAATGATGTGGTAATATGACTCTATGTATCATATGGGAGTTTATCTTAATCTAATATAGCTTAAATTGATGTCTCCCTAGTTTAAAAGGCTGCATGACACACATTGGAGTTTATTAGACTGCTCCAGCTTAGTGAAATTATCATTTATTCAAACTTAAATATCCACATTATTGATGACTAATAACCTGGCTGGAGACACCCACCTTGCATCCAGGCACACATTTGGTCACGTGCAAGAGAAAATGCAGCTGTCAAGGAATGTTGACGACGGTGTTTCAGGGCTGTGACGTGATCGTGATGTGTGTCAGTGGGGTGAGGTTTGAGATCGAGGTTCTCCTTTTGGGGCTTGGCACTGGAAACCACTGGGCGGACTACGACACACAAACACGCACGCACGCACACACACGCATTTACACACTGTGATGCATCCAAAAACCCGATAATTCTTTTGCCCCAGATATGGGTGTCAAAGCGTTGGTGTGTTCCTGTCTGTGCAGATTTTTGATGGTTATGTTGCTGTTCAAAGGAAAACAGGGTTTATGAAATCTGGTGCGAGTCAATAAGTCGTCTAAATGTGAGAACTGGAGGACTTTGGCCTAATTGTTGTGCAGACATAAGCCACTGAATTAGCAGCAAACGCCTGGTCGACCTTTTGGACTTAACATGGCATGAGTTTTACACCAGTGATTTCTCAACTTAGAAATATTTTTTTTCCTCTAAGAGAGACTCACCTGGTAAGTCAACGCATTATAAGAAGTCACTGAAGGCTGGAGTTGGACGCATCCAAGTGTTAAATAATTTGATTTCTACAAGCAGGTGGTGTTCAGCACCATAGAGTCTTTGATTGCTCAGATGTCCCCTGTGATGAACTGTCAACACATCAGGTATTTTATGCAATGATCTCTCCAACTACGCCGAACATCGGAGAAGACGAGAGAAGCTAACAGAGGGCAAAAAAGTGGGTTCAACTCAAGTTTAAAGGGGAATTCTGCTCATTTAAAACTGGCTTCGTTTGTCCTACTTTTTAAGATCTTGACAACTGATTGTGTTCAAAAAGTTGACACCTTGGGCTATTGACATTCCTCTCTGTGTTTTTCATTTTTTTAATATGCTTGAGCACTTGTTGATGTCATGTTAGAGATAAGAGAGCCTATGAAAAATTCCCACATATCCTACTTCAAATCACGACTATTAGGTTGATTCCAAGATCTTTTTTTTTTCCTAATTGGGAAAATAAGACTTCCCAGATGACATGAATGTCAGACTAGTTCAAATATTTTATCCTATACCACAGTATAAGTTAGTTTCAGGCAGTGGCTAAAATTGGTTGTTGGCAGAAACGGGATAAATGAAGACCCAGTTGCATCATGTTACATCATGTTACTACTTTGGTGAAACTTGGCCTTTGAATGTGCAATGGAGGGCAACAGCAGAGCTGAACCAAGCTGTCAGTAACATCGCTGGACTGTGAGGCAATCTTGTTGTAGTGGCCACAGTTGGAATTGCATGCTACATGACGCCCTGTGACCCACTGGACTTTTTTTTTTTCCATACACAGTTATTGCAAAAGAAAGTGCTGTGAAAACAGTGATAACACTTTTCTGAGTGTCACAATAACCAGAGAAGGATGCTCCATGGGCTCAAAAATGCAGAAGCCTTAAAAAAAATCTTCTGTGGCATTTGTGAGCAACTTTCATTGAAATGAATGTGTTACCACTGTGGAACAAGTTATCCAGTTCTCATAGTAGATTCATGCAGTGAACCGGGGCCTGGCTTGATAGCTGCTGTGATTGTCCGCCCGTGCTGACTGGAACAGATCCTCTGAGCTTCTGGATACAGTAAACAGATGCACAGAGGAAAAGCTAACGGCATTGACGGCTCGAACACAAGCTGTGCTGTAGAACTGGAACCCCTTCATATAATATCAGTCATGAAATATGAGACTAGATAACAGCTTTGTGATGTACTGTATTTTAAATGTTGCCCTTCCCTGAATTACACTTAAATTATACCATTTTTAGACCATGTTTGTCAGTTCTGAGTGAAATGAGAGTATGTATCATTCTGCTTGGCCAGGATATCAGTACTACTAAAGATATCACCATATCACCCCCCCTTAGTTCAGTCTAAATACAGCTTGGAAGCATCAACAGTCAAACCCTCATAAAAAAAACTTTCTTGTTATCGATGTTAAAGTATGTAGTCTTTTGAGTATTTTGAGATTAATCTGCCACTCATGTTCTCGATTAATAAATAATTGTTCAGTTGAAAATGCCTGTGAAACCGTCAGTTTACTTGTTTCATCCCACCAACAGTCCCAAAGATACTCAGCTTACCATCATGTAAAGAAATTGGCTAATTTAAAACTTTTCTGGTGATCAGCCACTCAATTTACCACAGAATCTTATATAAAAACTTAAAAAAAAAAAAAAAAGGAGACACTCATTGAAATGAAAAGAAATTCCTTCTTAAATCAGATTTGTCAGTCAGAGGTGTGTGTCAGCTGTCACAGCATGATTGTGCTGTTTTCATGTCACCTGGTAGAAATCTACCTAGACTTGGTTTCTCTTCCTCTCTTCCTGTGTCACTCACTGCTACCCGGACCCCTGCCATGACCAGCTCAAGCAGCTGTAGTTGTTTATGATCCTGAGGAGACTTCTCTCATCCCTCCTACACAGGCAGATGGAAACACACATACGTACGCAACATACATTCACACACCCACATTAGAACTCTAAGGTTTTGTTTTTTGGGGTGAGGCAGCTGGCCAAGAACAATGAGCGGCTTGTTTAGCATTTCAAAGCTGCAGCTTTCTCTCTCTCTCTCTCTCTCTCTCTCTCCCTCTCTCCCTCTTTTCCCTCTTTCCTCCCCTTTCCTTTCTGTCCCCCTCTCACATTTTGCAAGTGACGATGGGAACAAAATTACCCAATTATACTCTTTGATTCTAAATTAAACAGGACTCGCAGACAGGACAAGAAGCAGCAGAATAACTTAGCTGAGTTTTGAGGGAAAGAGCCACCGGGGCTCTGCAGGCTGCTCTCACTCTGATATCTATGCATCCCCATCTTGTCTGGTCAAAACCCAGCTGATACCCACCAATCTTAAATTTTCAGTGCCCACAATAAGGTTGTTGTTTGTCTTGCTGCTTGCGTGTTGCAGACAGTGGGAGCAAAACACTGACTGACTACTCTCATCGAAAACTAGCCAGTAACTCCCCGCTGTCGGCTCATCTCCACCTCTCATTGAAAATCCGCCCCTTGCGGTGGCGTACTGACATCGACCGCTCTCTTTACACCCGCAAGGTGACGCCACACTGTTGTTAAAATAGTCCGTCAGATTAGGCTATAATCATTTTCTGGTTTCTTCTTCTTCTTCTTCTGATATTTGCGGCAGATTTGCCACCGGCCGCCACGGCTGGTAGGTTGAGAAAATTCAACAGCCACTTCACCAATTCACCAGCATTTGGCCGGTGGCCGGTGCTAATTTCCATCCTTGTCAAAACCTCACTGATATCTTGATGTCTCGGTCTAAAGGGCAGTTGGCCAGATGTCTGTGTGTCAGAGGTGACATTCCTGTGACTGGATGTTCCAGTAATGTAGTGAATTATCTCATCAGTCTTGCAACATTGGTGGAAGGCTTTTCATACGCGTGTGCATGCACACGTTCACATGATGCACGCATGTGTTTGCTCGTGGTATAGTCTGTGTTGTTGTTGAGGACTGTAGCAAATCTCTTCATACATTCCTCACAAATATCACTCTACTACTGAAACCTGTTTTTTACATTGTGCAAGCCTTGTATTTTGACCCATTAATACACCCAGCATAAAAATGGTAATAGTCAGTAATAGCCAAACAGTTAATAAATGCACTATACTGTATATATGCATGTGATCGCATGAATTTGCCAAATTTCTGAGCGGAAAGAACACTTTGGCAGGTGCACATTGACTCGTAGTGATACGACAGCAGTAATGTGAAAATGATCCCTCATCTTGCCATAAATACACGGATAATGTCACTACAACAACCTGACAGTATCTGATACATGAACACAGCAGCATTTTACCACTTTAGTACCTCTAAAGCCAGAGTAATCACTTGACTTGAGCAATTTCTTTCTTTATTTTGACTCTTATTTCTGACTCTTAAAGTACTTATACATTAGTTTCAAATGGAAAAAAAAATGTTCCCAGTGGATGGATGGTGGGCCAAATGCTTAGGGTGGGCTAAGAAAAATAAAGTGCTATTTACTGATAAATCCAAGTTAGAGATTTATGGCAGTAACATAAGGGAGACAATGATATATATAATATATCAAACCCACTGTGAAACATAGTGGTGGGAACATTCAGGTCTGGGGGTGTTTTGCCTACTCTGGAGTTGGACACCTGCACCGAATTGACTCCACCCTGATCAAGAAGCACCACTCCATTCTTCAGAGACATGCTTTACCCTCTGGTTTGCATCTTTGTGGAGAAGGATTCATACTGCAGCAGGATAATGACCCCAAACACACTTCAAAGCAGACCAAGGAGTCCTGACTGTCATGGACTTTCCTCCACAGTCACCTGACCTCAACCCCCGTCGAACATTTATGGGGGTACTTGAAGACTGAGAAAGCCGAGCACCCTGTGACATCACAAGAAGCTCTTTGGAACATTGTCAGAGCATGCTGGGATAACAAGGGTCATCAGGTTTTACACAAACTTGTGGAGTCCATGCCAGCTCGAGTGCAAGCTGTCATTCTATGGGGCTTTTTTTCCCCTATCTTCATTCAAGAGTTTGGTCTTTCAATTTGAGCCCATGATTTATTGATTTCACATTCAGATTTTGTAATTCTTTCCCTCAAACCCTGTCCTCGCGCTCAACTAGTCCCTGCTTGCTCTTAGATCTGCTCTACTTCTCCTCAAACTGAACGCTTGCACTCAGATATTAATGCTTGCACAGATTTCCTGCTTCAGCCCCTTGTGCTGCTTTTGAGCACTTCTGAAACATCTGCTCTCAACCAATACAACGCCAGGTGTAGTGTTGACCAATAAAATGATCCCTGCCTCCTTGTGGGAGCGTTTTCTTTACTTCTTAGAGCGTCCCGTACGGGCGGTTACTCTTGAAGCAGGTTTATCCACTCCCGCCTTTATTAAATGTACTTCCCTTGCTTTCTTTACGACTTTTGAAATAAAAGGACAGTTAATATATATACCAGTGCCCGTCCTGTTTACTATAATAGCTACATATAATAGTAGCCGTATAGCACACCGGCCTCCCGTCGGTGTGCTATACAAAACGACGTCACCTTCATGAGTCAGGAGTCTAGCAGATCGCCAAAGCCAAGGACCTCAAATAAGTTTATTATTTTAATGGTGCTATTACTTTCTGCAAATTGAATTGATAAAGTCATATTTATGGCACAAGAATACTTCCTTGATGTTTGGCTTTCAAGTCTTGCGTTACATGAACACTGTTGCTCGGCAACTAACAAGAAAATTGACGCAGCTGTTTCTTTTTTCTTGTCTGTATTTCCTTGTTTAGGAGAAGTACCAACAGCTAACACATTAAGACAGTAGAAAAAACAAAAGCAACTTCAGTGAGCTGCTACATTTTAAAAAACACAATTGGTGAGGTCGTGTATTATATGTATATCCTTCTCTTCAAATGTTTACTGTTGCTGTGTCAGTCTGCTCTATCAGAAAGGTTTCACATAATGTAAATGCGGTAAACACGTCCCCACTTGCAGGCATCATATCTTCATATCTACAATGAAATCAGTTACATGTGGTTACATTGCAGACTTTAAGCACTAGCTTTCCAGTTAAACAACGAGGGGTCTGTTACTGATAAAGGAAGAGGAAATCCTTAAGTTCTGTCACAGATATGTTTAACTGCTGACCTGATGACTCACGGGCCAGTCAAACCCAGAGAAAACCTCCAGTAATCACACTGTAGCATTAATTGAGATTGGAATAAATGAAATAAATTCCTAAACATTAATATACAGAAGAAAAAAAAAAAAGAAACGGCAGCGTTCATTTTGTCGTTAGTTATGTAGTGTTCATGTAATGTGCAACACTTGAAAGCCAAACATATTATCAAGGAAGTATTCTTGTGCCATAAATATGACTTTATCAATTCAATTTGCAGAAAGTAATAGCACCATTACAATAATAAACTTATTTGAGGTCCTTGACTTTGGCGATCTGCTAGACTCCTGAGTCATGAAGGTGACGTCGTTTTGTCCTCGAGCACACCGACGGGAGGCCGGTGTGCTATACGGCTACTATGAACCTGATTAAAGAGTAACCGCTCATACGGGACGCTCTAAGAAGTAAAGCAAACGCTCCCACAAGGAGTCAGGGATCATTTCATTGGTCAACGCTACACCTGGCGTTGTATTGGTTGGGGGATTTTGACGGGGTTGTTGCATTAAAAAAAATCTGAGAGAGGTTTCACAGAAGCAGCCTGAGTGTGAGGAGAAGAGCTGAAGCTGGAGCAGGAAATCTGTGCAAGCAACAATATATCTGAGTGCAAGCGTGCAATCTGAGCAGAAGCAGAGCAAATCTAAGAGCAAGCTGGGACTAGTTGTAGTGCGAGGACAGGGTTTGAGGGAAAGACTTAGAAAATCAGAATGTGAAATCAATAAATCATGCTCTCAAATTGACAGACCCCACTCTTGAATAGAGATAGGGCAAAAAAGCCACATACTATTAATGCAAAAGGGGGACATACAATACTAAGATGTTCTGAAATTCATGGACACAAGATTCAACTTTTCATTCAAATTGTTGAGCGGATATTATCATTTGTAATGAAAAAAATAGTATTTATAGACATTTGAAACAAACAAACATAACGAAACGAAATAAAGGTATCTTGACTAGTGGTCTCTGACTTTTGGACCCCACTGTACATGCTGGTGTGTTAGTCAAACATTGTATTAGTGAGGGAGTGTAATGAGGAAAAACTTGACAAAGCACAGCTCCTTATCTGGTATTTGTGGACTCTGTCATAGATTTTGGGGCAGGAAGTCTATCCACTGTTTCCATACTCACTGTTATATCTTACAGACACACTGGACTGTGAATTGTGTGGCAGTGAGTACTTTGGTCGGCTTCTGAGTTTTGTTTACTCATAATTTGTCATCCTGTGTATTGCTTGATTTTAAAGCTGCACTAATCAATATTTTTATCTCAACACCGGATCAATTGACTATGTGTAATATGAAAGGGGTCACTTGTAGCGACAAACCCACAAAGAATTATCACCAAACATTGCAGTCCCCCTTTCTCATATGGAGCATTTTAGACTCTTTCAATCCTTTTAAAACAAATTGTTTAAGTTCACTCACACGCGCTCAGCAACCTTGTTTCCAGCCACGCAGCTGTTTTCTGCAAAAAAGATCTGATAAACCTGCTGAACACTATGTGACCAGTTCGACTAGCTGTTGACATAGGGGAGCATCGAGCTGCTAAAGACGTGGACACTTCCTTTAGCAGTTGGTGGAGATCGGAGAGATACAAGGACACTAGACTCTAACGACAAGACAAGTGGTTGCTAACATGTCTGGCATATCAACTCTGTAAGGTGATAATATGACCGTGTTGTGTTTACAGCTTGTCCGACAGTCAGTGCTGCTTTAAACCATAATTTTTAATTTTTATTTTCTTGTTTTATTTAGTCAGAGGATGTGTTCATGGATCCTGTCACTACTCGACAGTAGTGTTTCTTGGTGTACACACACGTCAGCCGTACTCAGTTCTGGTCTGAACTAGTCTGGTGACCTGAATTGACTATTGACGCCTCTGGCTGACAGTTCCAGCAGCGAATGGTTCCTGTGTCACTTTGTTGCTGAATAATACAGCAAACGCACATGAAATCATGCGCTGTAAATTGTCACTCTAGTAATACTCTTGTGGCTTGTAGTGTTTTGACAGAGTTGCCATGGAGACGCTGAGGGGCATTTTGAACTTCTCGTAGTTTAGAGTAGGATGATGATGATCTATGGAACAAGTCAACCCTCGTGTCACATGTGAATATGCAGAGAATCCTTCACTTGTCGTCGGTTGTGATTGCAACCATTTTCCTGCCAGTAGAAAATGGAAATCTAATGGAAATAAACTCTGTGATGATTGATGGTTGATAAAAATAGTTTTTAGGTTACGCCAGATTAGTGTGCAGAAGGTTATGTGTCGCATAGACTTCCAGTAAGTCGCTTGCAGTGCAAAAAAAAAAATGCCATTTCAATTGCATTCTGATTGCCTGGACATTCCTTATTTCCACCAGTGTGAGATCTCACTGTGTTTTTGTCTGTGTGTGTGTGCGCACAGACAGTTCTCACGGTTTGAGGAAGTGCGGAGGCGTCATAGAAATGGCCCTGCTGGAATATGTAGGCAGAGTCATATTGCGCTCTCTCTCTCTCTCTCTCTCTCTCTCTCTCACACACACACTTGCTTGGAAAGTCTATTTCTGTTGTTACAGAATCCATCTTCAGCTTCTCTTTGTAGACTTAAAGCAACAGTTTCTTTATCAAACCCATCCCCGCCTATTCCCTATCCTTTGATTGTAAGCAAATCTTCAGTAATTGCACCACTCACTGGACACACACAGTGGCAAAAAGAACCATGCGAACATATACATGAACAGGAACACACACACACACACACATATAGATACAATTATTAATTCATGTCTGGGTTGGACCCTGGAGAGGTGGTAATTGTTCTTATGCTCATGTGTGTGAACGTGTGCGGGCACTATTTGCGTCAAAATCAATAACCCTGCTGGGGGAAATAAGGCCAGCCAGCCAATTAGTATAAAAAATGGATAAAAGCAGTAAACCTCTTTAACCTGTTCAGTCAAAGCGTTGACTTTTTGGTGTTTAAAAGGATTCAGTCTGTGCAGGGTTGATTAACCTAATCGCGCAGACCAGTCACAGGGTGGCAGTTTTCCAGAAGTCAGCATGAGATGGTCACTTCCACCTCATGTGAACAGGATGCTGTGGCCTGCCAGTGTCCTCTGTGTGGAGGTGGCCTGCTACCACAACATGCTGCATGAAGTTTCTATTAAATAACACCGTAATCTGGAACAAGCCACGGTTATTAAGCAGCACTAATCCACCCATCAGCATTATTTTGTACCCACTGTGAGCTGTTGACAAAGGTGTTTTGCTGCTGACTGTATCAGCAACTTAACTGAAATTAGTTGAATTTAACAAAGATGTTTTGAGTTAGACTAAACCTTTGCTGCTGTGGTTTGCGTGAAGGACGGACTTGCTGATAAGACTTCCTGGTAGGGCAGAAGATTTCAAAGGAGCTGTGGTAGGAGTTGTCACGTAGGTAGTGTGTGGGGTTAATTTGAGAGCCGGTCAGATAACAGAGATATGGAGGCGCAGGCGCACTTTTGTGGCACGCGACACACGCTCTTGCCTCACTGTTCTTTAACTGCCAGCTGATGTGAACTTTGGCCCTTGACAAAGAGGATAGCAGGTGCGCGTGGGAGGAAGAGAAGTGATCTCAGGGGAGCGCAGCCTGCTCCTGACTGACTGGAGAGGAAAGACATGAAGGGGAAGGGGGTGCACGCGAAAGCAGATTCTGATCTATAGTGCATTAGCATCGCAAAGATAGTCTTATTTGCTCGTGACTTTTCACTGATGATAATCTTAAGTATTGCATTTGTCAGTCTGCACATTATGGTTGGCAAGTTTGTCCAATCCCTGGTATAAAAATACTGATATATAGCTTCAAACAGGCAATGACTGCTTGTCATTTGTTGGGGGACTTGTGCAGCAGAGGCGTTCGAGTCCTTCGTATTGGCCAAGCTCCAAAAACACTGGATCCTACCGTTCCCATAATCCCAACTTTCATTAGACCCTCTATGCCTGGTAAATACCCTCCTCTTTCAAATTCCATGCCTCCAGTTTGTAGCGCAGACTTTCTGTTATAAATTTGACATGATGACGTAATCAGGGTTATTTTCTCAGACTTTGGAAAGCTTCCTCTAGAGCAGCAGAAGACGTTATACAACCTTTTTCACAGGCTGAGTAGTCGTCCACATAACAAGTTAACTGGATGGGGGTTAGGCTGGCTATAGTCAAAAAGGAGGAGGCCATATTTGTTCTCCTTTCCTCACCTAAGATATTTATTAGCAGGGATTCAAACCTGCAACCTGCCAATCACTGGGTTTCATAGTCCTGGATCACTGTCACACTGTCATGGCTTACTGGGACACTTGAATATAACAGAGCCATTGTTAGTTATTAGTAACACCTGTGCTTTTCCTATTGTGACAAGTCAAAATGTGTGCTGTGAAAAAGGTGTATTAGTGCAGAAATGATTAGTTGATTCTTCTCAAATGGCATTATCAGTACTTTGTTCTGAGCATCTGCGTCTCTCTGTCTGTTTCTCTCTTGCTCTCTTCAGGGGATAAAGATGGCAGCAAGGTAACGACAGTCGTGGCCACTCCAGGCCAAGGCCCCGACCGGCCACAGGAGGTCAGCTACACGGACACTAAGGTCATCGGAAACGGCTCGTTCGGCGTCGTCTACCAGGCCAAGCTCTGTGACTCCGGGGAGCTGGTGGCCATCAAGAAGGTCCTGCAGGACAAGAGGTTTAAGGTAAAACTTGCACGCACGAGGCATCTTTCAGCCAACTTTCTCAACAAAACGGAGACAAAAGGACAGAGGGCAGAGAAAAGCCGCGTGTAAATGATGATGACACGACCAAACATTCACTTTCACTCTCCTTCTCCCTGTCATCTTTTATTCTAACAGTGTAACCAAAGTAGAGATTTGTTGCGTTCATGAATGTGACAGAGTAACTGTGAAAGACAAACATGAATGGAGTGATCGTTCACAAGTACAGTGAGATCAGAGAAGCTGCCAAAAAAAAAAAAAAAAAAAAGACAGAACACAAAGGGAAAAACTAGCATTTTGCAGCTGACATATCCCTGCTTCAATGTGTGTGTTTTCCTGCTTTAAGTGTGTTTGCGCTAGTGGTGGTGGTGGTGGTGGTGGTGGTGGGAGGCTCTTCTCTCACACAAACAAACTTGGAACCCGTTAATACTCAGTCATCTGTCAAGTTTAGTTCAGTTGCCACCAGGGAAATGTCATTTCCTTCCAAGCAAAGCTCTGCTGGATTCCTCCTCCTGTGCTTTGAATAGATTTGACTGATGGCTTGTTGTTCCTCGGCAGTGGCGACATTGTCTGTTACTCCCTTTGCTTGGTTGTGGGGGGGGAGTGGGGGGGGGGGGGGGGGGGGGTGTCCCCTCGCAGATAAAAGACCTGAGACTGCCAAGTCTGCAGGACAGCTGTTTAGATTCTCATTAAGTTTTACAGGCTTCAGAGCTGAGGGTTATGGGTGCACAATATAACACAATATAACAGTCATCGGGACGAGTGTTATAATTGTTCCTGATATTTTAGACATTGATATGTGGGGGATTTATTTTTAATTATAGGTGTATATAACATGTGTTTAATTTATTTTAGCCATCACAGGCTGTTGTTGGCCAAATATTACAAGACAGTTCTTGGATTCAGTTAATATCTCACTTTCTACGCAATGATAAAAACTTTAATGGAGGCTGATTGAAGGGAGTCAGTTTTCCCTTTTGATAATTACCAAATCTGCTTTTACTTTAACACTGCTCAACAGTGTGAAAGGGTGCTTTCAGGCATCCAACTGCTATTGAAAACAAATGCAAGCACAGATTTTTTTTGTGAATGTTATGCCTGGGGTTAAATGAACCCCCCCCCCCTCTATACATCCACTCTATTTAGTTCTCAGTCTGTATCCCACATGCCTGTGCCTGCACAGCATAAAGTGCACTGTTAGGATGATGCAACACAATGTGCAACTGTGATGTTTTCCACATGCGAGCTGGAAAACCTGCACACGGTGACTCTATTCTATAATGGATTTTAATTTAATTTAAACATTTTGTGATTATAACGGAGGAGAATAGAAATTGGAACACATATTTTACTAAGCCTTTATTTCTCTATGTGATAATCAATCTCAGTGTAATTTTCTAATACTGAATGTGTCCCTCAAGAGGCAATTTAAGGCAAGCTGATTTGCAAACATAACACACAAGTCACATGTATTCATTTACATGCATAAAAAATACAAAATATGTATATGTAATATCATACAAAGTACAAATGCTACACCTAAAAACCTAAAATGCAAACAAATAAGTCAGGTATCTGCTGTGTTTACTAGGGCTGCAACTAACGATTATTTTCATTACTGATTAATCTGTTGCTTATTTTCTCGATTAATCGTTTAGTTGTTTGGTCCATAAAATTTCAAAAATGAAAAATGTCGATCACTGTTTCTCGCAGCCAAGGTGCAACCTCAAATGTCTTGTTTTGTCCTGACCAACAGTCCAAAACCCAAAGATGATCAGTTTACTATCATAAAGGACTAAAGAAACCAGAAAATATTCACATTTGAGAAGCTGGAACAAGAGAATTTGGACATTTTTGCTTAAAAAATGATTTAAAATGATTAATAGATTATGAAAATAGTTGGTGATTAATTTAATAGTTGTCAACTAATCAAATAATTGACTAATTGTTGCAGCTCTTCTGTGTGTTAAATCTATTAATGGATTATCTTGGTTTGAATGCATTAGACAGAGATATTCCCTGGATTCACAAGGATAGTTGCTTTCTCTTGCTCATTATTTTATGTCTACTTTGTTTCTCTCAGGACAGTCGGTGTGTGTTAGAGTGATGACAAGCGTAGGCATCCCCTGCTGTCTCCCACAAGTTTGGAAAAAAATGTAGTCAGATGTGTTTGCCTGCAGCGTTTTCCCCCCCGGGACTGTCGCACTGAGCAAACTGGTTCAGCCAAATACTTCAGCTGTCAGTGCTCAAGGTTTAAACTGTTTGAGGTTCAGCAACGTTTTTCAGCAGGTTCTAGTCTTCTATCTGAGAAAGACGAGATAAATGATGCTACTTAATGGAGCAAGGGGTGTTTTTTTTATTTTTATTATTATACCTTGGTGCTGGTAACAGCCGTGGTCGGAGACATTATGTTTTCGGGTTGTCTGTCCGTCCGCCCATCCGCCCATCCCATTATCTTGAATGCGATATCTCAGGAACACCATGAGCGAATTTCTCCAAATTTGGCACAAACATCCACTTGGACTCAAGGATGAACTGATTAGAATTTGGTGGTCAAAGGTCAAGCTCACTGTGAGCTCACAAAACACGTTTTTTGGCCATAACTCAAGAATTAATACGCAAATTATGACAAAGTTTCACATAAATGTCTAATAGGATAAAATGATGAAGTGATGACATTTTATATCCCAAAAGTCAACTTCACTGTGACATCATAACTGCAAAAACACTTTTCTGGCCATAACTCAGGAACAGTAGGAACCGTATTTCACATTTGGTCGGATACTGAATTGGTGACACTAATCTTGGTGCCCACCTTGAAACTGTGGTGACTGTACAGATCTTCTGTGCTGCCGGGTTGAAGATGTGTGTGAAGCATCCACGTTTTGGTATTTGTAGCTTCTTTGCAGCAACCTGAAGCATCGTCTAGTGTCACAGCTACAACATACTCTATCAGAATCAGCTTTATTGGCCAAACATGTGAACACATACAAGGGAAACACACTTAATACCTCTTTATTAAATTCCTTCAAAGTCTTCACTACAAATATTATATGAGTCTGCACATACATGTATGTAAACTGCAACTTGACTGGTTGGCAGAGGCATACAACCGCGAGGCACTATTTCTGTTTTTTTTTTTTTGCCAGACCATCTGTCACAATATACACACACACAGTATTTGTGACTACGTGAGCTGGCCGTGATGTAGTCATATCCCACTCTTTATGGTTAACCTGTGGTTAGCCTGTGGTTAGCGTGACACGCTCGCAGGTTGCATCTGTAAGCAGCTCAGTGGTCAGCTGAACATCACACATTGTTTTCTTCTTCTGATGTTTAGCTTCCTCTTTAAAGCATCCCCCCCGCCTCAGCAGTCCTCAGTTTCTTACCTATTCCTTCTTCTCCTTCTACTTGCTTGGCGTGTCCTTCCTTGTGAACAGCTTGTCCTGAAAAATGAGGCGAATGAGCGCTAAGTCTCCTCACATGACTGCCTAGCACGCGCCAAAACACATACCCAGATGCCTGCCTTCTATTTTCTTCTAATTTATTGCTTCTCCTCCTCTACCAAAGCTCTTTCTCTACGCCTCTGAGTGAGCAGAAACATGCTAGCCCAACATGTGGGAAAGCTGTTTTTTTTTCCTCTCACTGCCACACACACACACACACACACCAGCAGGGTAATCATGTGAGCAGGCTTCGTGTTACGGTGTAGCTGATAAATGTGTGAGACAATCCTGGTGGGCTTACAGGCTGGTCCTGGTGCATTATGGGATAGGTACTCCTCCACTCCCATCTGAAGGATCACATATCAGCTGGTTGGAAAATGGATGCTCGCATTAGAACCAACACGCATGCACAGAGCGAGAGCATGTCACTCACTCAATGTTGTGAGAGGATGCGTCTGGTGATGTTCTTTATTTTTCATATTACAAATCCAACAATGAACTGATCCCACAAGGGCTGGGCGACATGGCCGAAAATGTTACCACGATAAAAATTAGATCGGAATCAGTCGATATCGATAATTATCATGAGAAGTCAAATCATTATTGACATGACAAACACTTGTCAAACAGCAGAACATATCACAAATCTGAGGTGGAACATTTAAAACAATTATAATGATAAAATCTTTTTTCAACATCAAAATATGGAGGAGTACAATTACGTAAAATCCTTTTTCGGTCTTTTCTCCTCAACAAAATAAATATCTTAATAGAAAAATGAAGTGCTGCAGTGAGATACAGCACATGTAAAATGGCTCAGACTGCAACAATAGTTACATGTCCAGTAACATAAACATAACGATAACATACATTTAAATTCTAACTAAATTATACAAATGAAAACGACTACAATACACAGCCTACAGAACTCACCTCTGCCCCAGATGAAGTTGTGACCTGACGTGCTGCGTTAAGCGTATTGTCTCATTTCTGGTCGCCAGCGTTTCTGTGTTACTGGTAGCGTTTTTTTGCTGCTGTATCACAACCCAGTTCATTTTGCTATATTCTTCATCGCAGCGGCTAATTACCTGCTGTACATTTAAACGTACACTAGCACTCATAGCTCTCTCCTTTTTTTTAGCGACTTTCTCGCTAATCCCACAGCTAGTTACTTTAGCTTAGCAGTTAGCGATGGCTTCTCACTCTCCTCTCTCTCTTGCTCGGTGTGTCTTATGTTTAGCTATTCCTCTGCCTCTTTTAGTGATAATGGTACAAGTTTATTTCTTGTGTTGGAGGCGTGAGGCTCAGTGAATTAGAAGCACGACTCCGCACCATGGAAACCCAGTCGTTAGCTGCTGTAGTTAGCTGTAGCTGCGGGTGTGAGCTGACCAGCTTAGCTCCTACTCTCCACCCGGCAGTTTAATTGTGTCAAACATATATCAAACATTTATTATATTTCTATCGAGGAAAATTACAAGATAATTATTGTTATCGTTTCATCGCACAGCCCCAGAACAAGTATTGTCCGTGTAGCCAAAGCCTGATTAGCTTCTTCCTCTGTGCCGTAGAGCTCCATTGTTGTCTAAGCTTTTAAAAACACATCAAAGAGCCTCACTGTTGCACTGGATGACATGTTCCTCCATTATCATGATTCATGAACAAGGGCACTCTGGTTTATTTTGAATATTTTCTACACAGACTGCCCTGCTGTGTAAATACTCATTCGCGAACCAAATGTGTATTATTCCGCAGGTAAAAATAGTTCCCAACAAATGCACAATTTACTCTTATTTGAGTAACATTTGCTAAAAACTACAGAGCCCAGCTGTTTTTAGAAATTACTTAGCCTTTCATTAAAATTAAACTAGAGCTGAAAAGATTAGTCACTTAATCGATAATGTTGCCAACTATTAAATTAATTGTCAACCATTTTGATAATTGATTCATCGTTTGGAGCCTTTTTTAGGGAAAAAAACTGAGATCTGAGTGAAGTCTGATTCCAGCTTCTCAGATGTGAATATTTTCTGGTTTCTTTATTCTGACAGTAAACTGAACTCTTAAGGTTATGGACTGTTGGTCGGGACAAAAGAAAGCATCTGAGGACGTCACCTTGGGATTTGGGAAACAGTGATCTACATTTTTCACCTTTTTCACATTTTATGGACCAAACAACTAATTAAACAAACAACTAACTAATTAATCAAGATAGTAATCAACAGATTTATCAATAATTGTTAGTTGCAGCCCTAAATGAAACAATGTATTTGTTGTCCCTTTCTAGTATCTTCACTCGTAACGACGGGTATTGCAACGATTAGTTGATCGACAAAATATGAAACTATTTTGCTAATGAAATTCTCGTTTTAGTTACTTTCTGAAGCAACAAAAATACCAGAAATCATCTGATTTCAGCTTCTCAGCTTCCCTACTGTCCACAGACAGGGTAGGGTTGTCAGAAAGTACTGAGAGTATCTGTGATTTTGTGGGATTTATTGAGAATAAGACAAATATAGAATAACACCAGTCTTTGATCCGTTTGTGTACATTCAGTTTCATCTATCTTCTGCTACTTGAGCAATACAGAAAGACAGACTTGCTCTGTCACCGGCGCCAAATGTGTTTGCGTGTGTGTGTCTGGTTGTGTGGGTGATGTGTGACTGCTCTGTGCTCTTCATGTTTTTTGGAAACTGGATGTGGTTTTATCTGACGATAAACAGCAGCATGAAGTGCTCAGGTGTTGCAATTGAGGCATTCTCTCTCTCTCTCTCTCTGTCTCCGTCTCTGCTGGCTGGGCTGCTGACACACTGGAGGATGACAGGTCAGCAGGAATGACTGCAGTATAACTGGAGCTGGGCAGGGCTGCACTGAACAGCCCGTCTGCCTCTCCTCCATATGGTACCATCTCTCTCGCACATAATAAAACACACACGGATACACATAGACACACCCTAAAACACTCCCAGTAAGCCGCTGCAAGAAGACGAGGGCGTTGCCTGTAGTGTACGATGGTCTGTGACCCTCACGCTATGATGTCACTTGATGATGTGGGGGTAGTGTGGGTGTGTATGTGTGTGGTGGTTGGGTAAAGGGTGGAAAAAGCAGCAGGACTGTGGGAACCATTTGCGTCTGCCTGTAAGTGAATTAGGCTGGGAGGATTGTCTATACCAGGCTATTTAGCTACTCGATGCTCTGCTGCTGCAGAGTTTAGCGGACCGACGGCTCTCTCTGCTGCGTTAAAAATGAATGAAAGGGTATTTAAATCCTCATTAAGTGGCAGAGAAGCGTGGAGGGACAGCAGCATATCTCTCTCTGCCAGCCAGATATTGGTCCTGACCCACATAATGGAGGGAACTCCATTTATCAGTTGTTGTTTTTTTTTGTCAACCACATTCAGGCCGTCATCGAATCAGCTCACTATGCAGCTTATACGGCTAAAACAATTAGCTTAATTGCATGGACGGAGACTTAATCAGGAGTATCAAGTATTTTTTCCAAGCAAAAAAAACCTTCCCTAATGTGAATATTTGCTGGTTTTCTTAGTTTTTTATGAAAGTAAACTGAATATATGTGAGTTTGGGACTATCAATTAAACAGAACAAGCTATTTTAAGACGTCAACATGGACTCTTGGCACTTGTGATGTGCATTTTGTCATTATTTATTCATATTTTATAGACCAAACAATTAATAGATTTTCAGACATTCAGATGGGCTGTAATGTAGCTTCTCAGTCAGCTTGAGTACAGATACCAAAACAGCTAAAATATAAAAAAAAATGTGATTTGTATTTTTCCACTTTCAGTCCATTTTATTTGTTCAGACACTGGAAGGATTGTTAAAGGCTTCAAATATTCATTACTGCATAAGCAGAAACTATCACAAAAACAAAAGCGCAACACATTTATACATCAGGGTTACATTTTTTTTTTTTTCCACATTCCACAAATTATCATGTGACACTGAAGTCAGTGGGTTAGTTGGTCATTCAGCCAGCTCCTCATCGGCTTATCTATCAGTCGTACTGTTCTCGTGAGCTTTACAACAAGGTCCCGTGTTTACTCAAGATGCGGGTCAGTCAGTGCACCGAGTTATTGTCTGCTTCGTTGTAAGCCAGTTCACTTCACGTCCTGCAAGAGCCTCATGACCCTTTTTTTTTTCTACCCAGCAGCCCACGCGTATTACTCATTTTAGCCTGTTTGCTTCATTTGCCAGACAGCTTGCTTGGTATTCAGTCAGTTAACTCAGGAATCTGATTAGTCTCCTGGTTAGTCACTTTGTCAGTTGGAATATACGGCTGAACAAAGGTGTAGACTCCAAGCTGATCACATTCTGGTTATATTCATAATTTCTATTCTGCACTCCATTGAGTTTTCAAGACTAAAACCTGACTAGCTGTAATATTTAGACTCCTGCAGCAAAAGTCCGATTGTTATATAATGAATCCACTAATCAGCTGCATTCTGATTTTTACTTTTGTCCCCTTGGTTCTCCATCCACCTTCTGCAGAGGAGTCCAGACTCCAAATGTTATCCAACCACTTTAGATCAAGTCAACACAATAAAGTTGAAGAGGAGGGAGGGAGGGAGGGAGGGAGGGAGGGAGGGAGAAATGGAAACGGGGAGAAAATCTGAAGTATAATGGAGCTGTTAAGGCTTTACGTAATGCTTGATTTCCTGCCAACCCTTGAGAGCATTGAAGTCCATATGCACAACCGTTTTCTGCATGGACACGCTGTATATGAATATAGATGGGATACTCGACCAGGGTTCAGGTCTTACGTTGTTGTAATGGCCCCATGAAGGTCTGTGGCTCATCACACACGCCTCTCTTTCTAGGAACTGTTTCGACTTGTCTGTCTGTGTTCTAACTTTTTCCTTTACAGGAGCTGTTTTTTATAGTTATTGGCACCTTCAATGGCAACAGGAGACATGCCACGCAATACAGAATTGTGTCGTCATGTTTTCGTGAAGAAATGAATTTTTTTTTCTAGCATTCTTTCGCCGTTATCACTTCCAATTATCTCAAAATCTGATTCGGGCCACATTGAGCTTGTGACAGTGACGCGGCGTCAACAAGTTGATTGTTTGACAAGATGATGAGTGACATGTGACATGTAACGCTGTCAACTTCTAGTCAGAAAGAAAGTGAACTGTCCCTTGTGGTGCTGAAGGTCCACAAACCAACACTTTGTGTTATTAGCGTGGCAGATGTCTGAAACTTAAAATGTTTTTTCATGTTTTTGTTTTGTTCAGAATCGCGAGCTGCAGATCATGAGGAAGTTGGACCACTGCAACATAGTCCGCCTGCGCTACTTCTTCTACTCCAGTGGAGACAAGGTCAGTGGGTTGAATGTGCTTCTTATCTATCATCTATGTGTCTATGTAGGCTGCATAATTGTGTGTAATTCCCTATATAGTGGCAGCCTTTACTGTTCTGCCTCTTTTAGTTTGTATTCTCCCCATGTTGGACTGTCTGCGGCTGTCAGCTGCACCGTCTCCCATCATATGTCTGCCTTCTGGCCCGTTTGACTGTAATAAATACATTAGTACGACACATTAATGGTGACAGGGAGGTCCCTCTCTGTGGCGCGGCCTCGCTGTCTGTCTCTGTCGACCATCAGTGGTCCCCCCCCCCTGGAGACTACAAGACTGGACTATGTCATTCAGCTAGCTGACAAACAGGCAGAGATCCATGTGTCAAATATAGACACACATGGACCTGGCACACGCGACTATAACTGTGACACTGCAGTTAGGAATGCTTCTCTGCTGCACGTCTACCGAAGCCAAGGGAAGCTGTTGGGGGTTATAGAGGAGGGGGGAGGGGGTGGGGTAAGTGAGAGGTGGGTAGACCAGAGGGTGTCTGTTAATTATAGACTACTTCAGCCCTCCCCTCTGTGCTGTAAGCTCCACCCAGTTCCCACCCTTCGCCTTACGCCATGTGCTCACTGGCCTCTGGGAATCACAGCCAGTTCTCGGTATACTGACACACTGACAGCGCCGGCTTGTCACAGGAATGACCTTACACCTCTCAAATTTAACTTTTGTAATCACAATTCTCTAATTCTTTATTTACACCTTTTTTTTTTCCTGTGTCCCCTTTCCTGTATCCTATTTCCTCTCCCTCCTCCTCTTCTCCCCTCAACGTATCACTCCGGTCTAATTATGGAGACTGGCACCGTGTTGCTGGTATGGGGATTTACTACCCGTAGAGTGAGGGCTAGTGAAGTAGGTAAAAGGTGATGTCACGTGAACAGGATGGCTTAAATTGATGAACAGATGACAGATGTGTACTAAAGGAGAGGGCCGAGTGGCGCGGAGGGACAGAGTTGAGATGAGGTCGGGGCAGGTGTGTGTAGGTGTTGTTCCTGGTGTTAACGGTCCATGTTGGGAGCAGCTGTGAGCCGGGTCGGGACTAATGCCGCTGTAGCCGCCAGCATGCGCACAGGTAGTCTTATGTAACTGCTGGCATGTGGCGTGCTCGACACACGCTGTGTGCTTTTTGCTTTTGCCCTTTAACCGTTTTGTATAATGCTGTTCAAACAGAAGGCCACAGGTCCAAACAGCGTAGGCAGGTAGACAAACAGCAGTCTGACTTCTACCTCTTCAAAATGTGTAGTTGAAAAGAAAGTGCAGGTTAGACACAGAGTCATCCTCCTTCAAAATTTCATCTGTGCACACACACACACACACACAGTTGCTGTCAGTAACTTAGCTTGATTCTCTGACATACAAACATACATAACGTCAAAAGGTTATAAAGCTACAGGCCTCAAAAAATGTTCTTTTAGGTCTGTAATGAATAATTCAGTTCAGTTGCAAAATTTATAAACTAGTGGCAACATTTGAATACTGATTAATCATTTTGAGCCATTTTGTGAGGAAAAAATTCTCTGGTTCCAGCTTCTTAAAATGTGAATATTTTCTGGTTTCTTGCGTCTTCTATGATGGTAAACTGAACATCTTTTGGGTTGTGGACTGTTGATCAGCACAAAACAAGACATTTTAGGTTGTTTTTGGGAAACAGTGATCGACACTATTTTACACACCAAACCACTAATCGGTAATGAAAATAATCACTAATTGCTGCCCCAGTCCAGAGCGCACTGCAGACTACAGATGGCTGTGTGGTTATTTTCCCAGAGACCCAGAAACCAACCGGTCCTGCTATGCTGGAATAATACCACCTGACCACAGGTTTTCTGTAATCTGATTAAATACAACTTTGTTAAGGAATAAGCCACATCAGAGTGCAATAGTAAAATAATAAAGCCCCTGAGATTAGATTTTGACAGAAGACCCCTCTAAAGCACAGAGCCACAGGATAAGGTCATGTTGTTGATATAGTTCCTTAGTGCTGCAGAGAGTTTGCTGCTTTTCTCTGTTTTATATCTTGTCGGTGGGGAAAAAATGAAACATTTGAAGACATCGCCTTGGGCTTTGGGAGACTGATGGACTTTTAAAAAATATTTTAATATTTTATAGTCTTTGAGTAATCAAAAGATTAAAGGATTTTTGTCTGTTAGCACTGGCTGGCTTAAAAGAACAAGCTCGTTTGTCAGCCTTTGAGCAGATTTGACACTTTTTAATAGTCATGTGTTTTATCCACTGATCTCTCACATTCAGGCTGGATTACCCATGATTCTCTAGGTGGAAATTACTTAGTGGTAATCTGATTAATTGCTAGTTTGTTTTTATAATATACTGACATTATAAGGGGGGCTGCATTTGTACTTATATCTTAATAATCTTATACAGTCTCCTGTCTTCCTTCCTTGATTTCACAGATTCATTAACTCATTCATTAATTAGCTGTTGTGTTCATTCATCTAATCATATGGATTTACATATTCATCATGTCAGGTGCTGATTTATGTAACGTGATGTAAGCAGACTTGCATGCTGTATATTACATACTGTTCTTTTACACAGCGTAGCACAGTGATTGTTGGTGAAAGATAGCTGAGCCACTTGTTCAGGTGCAAGCGTTTTTCTCAGCAAATTAGAGGCTGAATTATTTAGCCGGGAGTGAACAAGGAGCCAATCAGATCCCCCGCCTGGCTAACCATCTTGGAACAAGCCAAGGAAGTGGCTTTGTAGTGATGCAGGAAGTGAGTCATGGCTGTTGCTAGGCTAAATATAGCTTTGGTGCTGCTAGCAGGAGGCGGAGAGCAGGCTCTGTAGTCGTCACAAATGTTATCAATGGGAGTTGTAGAAGGAAAGGGGGTCTGCGCGCACACACACACACACACACACACACACACACACACACACACACACACACACACACACACATACACAGAGAAGGAAAGGGGACACACAGAAAGAGTGCTGTAACAGATAAGCGTTCAAGTGAAGCTACCTGTGGCTCAGAGCTGTCCAGGAAATGAAGCTCATCGTCGCTGTCTGCACCCGTCTGTCTCCCGGTATTCCCGGCCTTCTTTTCCGCTCTATTCTCTATATATGCGTCTATTCGTTTGAGTGTGAGATGGAGAGAGCAGTCAGAACAAAGCAGGGCATTGAGCTGACAGAAGTGTATCACACAGTCTGTCTGGGAGCTCCTCGAGGGCCCGGCTCACTCATTGTGCTTTGCAGACCTGCAGATAGCCAGCTCTGGTGCGAACACTCCCGGGGGCCGTATCCACAAAACATCCTAAGGCTGAAAGTAGCTCCTGAGTTAGGAGAAACTCCAAAAAATTCAACGGTAATGAACGTTGTAAAGCATATTTTGATGGCGGGTGAGTTAATAAGGATATGTGTAACACCAGAGATGACGGTTTACACAACTCTCCACTACTTGGACACTGGAAAAAGATGAACTTCCGCTCTTCAGGCCCCATTTTGTTTTACAGGTGGTGTGTACATTAAATAATCATCAGCTGCTATAAATAAATGAATGAAGTGATTTCATGGCCATCACTGGATTACCTGGTAAAATAGGCGATAAATGTCGAGTCATCCCATCGAAGGATAAAGATTTGTTCAGTCAACTGGGGAAAAAAAATGGTGTTTGATTTCAGATCATGGATGAAATTTGTGACAGTGCATAAAATATTTGTTAATGAAATAAACCTACATTCTTTTGAAGGTGTATCATTTATGCTACTGTACATTTGCAGCTCTAAATGCTGATGAGCCCAAAATACAAAGGCATTTTATCTGGTGGTCTGTCGCTGATAGCTGTGCTGCATCGCCCAACCCTAAAGCGGCCGGAAGCAGTTCAGTGTGTCATCTGTAGGCTCTGCTCTAACTAACAACCACCAGGGACCGGCAGACTAACTGTGAAAGCATGTATAAGTATGTGAGTGAGCACCTCTCTGAGTCATTGAGGTGCCTTGTATCTAAGAAAGTATTTAAGAGCTTATGCTTATGGTTTCATGAGAAACACCCGATGACTCAGTGCTGGCTAACTCCGGTCAGAATCAAAGGAAAAAGGAAGTCCTGGAATAATTGGGTGGACAAGCCTCAGATACGGCATCCCTTCAGGGTCAGCGTGCTGGCCTCATCCAACCAGGAAACGAGGAAGTGATATCACTGTCTGCGGCCACTGTTGGAGTACAGGACGTAATGATGCATTCCTGCGTGTTTCCCGCCCTCGGGGGAGAACCCAACACAATGGATCCCCAGTTAGACGGCGAAAAAACATCATTTAGATCAGCTCGCAAATGGCTTGATTCATCAGGGAAAATACACAGAAGAAACTACAGAAACAGAGAGGGAAGAGGAAGGGTTGGGAAGTGAACTTTCTCTAAAACAATTGACCTAATGTGCAGCAGACATGTGCATTTGTAGCTAATGAATGTAAGATTTAGTGTTAGAAAATGCAGAGATTTTGCCGTTATAAAGTTTTGTGCATGTGTGACCTCTATTTTCCCTTCTGTGCTTCTCTCCAACAGAAAGATGAAGTGTATCTGAATTTGGTTCTGGACTACGTTCCTGAGACGGTCTACAGAGTGGCCAGACACTACAGCCGAGCCAAACAGACTCTGCCCATGGTTTATGTCAAGGTATATAAATGTGTGTCTGTCTCAGTGTCCATACTCCATGTTAGCCTCGTGTTTCAGCAGAGTTGAACCATCATGGCACTTAACAAAACTCACAAAGTGAGAAATCACATTATTTCCTGTTTTATTTATACTAAAATACATATTTAATTCTTACACCCTACAATCCTCACGTTCCTCTGAGCTGCTGATAGCTTAGCTGGGTATACTGTGCATAATGTTTCCTGATTTTTGTTAATTGAGTCCTTTCATTTGATTACACTGCAAGAATGGATTGGAAGTTTGTTGTTTTTGTTGATTTATAATGTTTATAATGTTGGCTCTGCGAGGGTCACGCAGTAATTTAACCTCCAGACTGTGAAGGTCGCACAAAAATGTTAATTTTTTTTCCCAAAAGCTTTGCCATAAGTGCTTTGAGACTGAATAGTTTCCACATTGCCGCCACAGGCGAATTATCATGATTAACACAAATATTTCTGCGTCACTGTCGGTAAAAAAATACATTCAGTTTGACTCTGCCACCACAGTAACGGTGCTGTCCTTAGACAGCACAACAGATAAATCAGCCGGTGGATTAAGTCTGTAACATTCATCACCAATATCACCAGTGCTTTTTCTGTAATGGATCCCAGTAGAGTCTCAGTGAATTTCAAGGTGTGGGATGTATACAGATTCAGAAAACACGAGCGTAGTGTGGAATGTGACTCACTTATGGACGGCTTTTGAGTCCAGGTCTTCAAATTTTAGACACAAAATAAATGATCGTCCCCCCCTCTTAGTTTGTCCAAGATTACATAAGAGTTTCAGTGAGTTTATCTTCCCAGATACTGGGACACACCAGTGAAAACACAACATGTACCGTGTATATTTTGGGATAAAGTAAAGGAAACGGATCATTTATTTTTTAAGACCTGACACACAGTTAACCTCTGCTAACACAAGAGACGTATTGACTTTTGTGGGGTTTTTTTGTCGTTTTTTTTTTATGAATTTGGCGTCACTGCAAAAGAAAATATTATATAGATCTTAGATACAAATGTCATAACATTGTTTTAAGAATCATTCGCATAGCTAAATCCTGTATGCAAAAAGGTAAAGATGGCCTGATCTTTTCACTGTCGTATCAACTTTGTGAAAGTCATTGAAAAAAAGTAATTGCACACTGCCTGTCTTCTCAGTCTAAATTATATTTCTGTTTCCAAACACCCACAGTAAATCAGTCCCACAGAGCACCTTCTCAACACCCTGTTATCGCAAAGAAGCAATTCTTGTCATCACACAGGGAAATAAAATGTAAATGATAGCTAAACGTAAACATTTGTTAGACATCCAGGCACCAAAATCAGCTTCTGAAAAAATCGGAGGTGAGAAAGAGCCAACGCAGTCGCAAAAAACACGTTTCATTTTATCTCCACAATGTTTTCGTACTTATTAACAAGGTTCAGGAGTTTGAGGAGGCAGCGTGTGACGCCACCTTCTAAACATTTGCTGATAAACTGATGGTACTTAACAGGACTGAAATGGATTCTCGAGTGGTTGTTTCCAGACTTAAACTCTGCAATGAAAACTGAGTGTGTGTGTGTGTGTGTGTCTTTTTTTTTTTTTCTGTGTGTAGTTGTACATGTACCAGCTGTTCAGGAGTCTGGCCTACATCCATTCGTTTGGGATCTGCCATCGGGACATCAAGCCCCAGAATCTGCTGCTGGATCCAGAGACCGCTGTGCTCAAGCTCTGCGACTTTGGCAGGTGAGATGCCAGCCTGGTCCTAAAGCAGGGACATATTTACTCTTTAAGTTCATATTTTCCTTATTATGGTTATTCTGATGATGTGCTTTGATTTTATGTGCAGTGCTAAGCAGCTGGTCCGTGGAGAGCCTAATGTGTCCTACATCTGCTCTCGCTACTATCGGGCCCCTGAGCTCATCTTTGGTGCCACTGACTACACCTCAAGCATAGGTAGGCTGACTCCAGCTGCCACAATCAACACTTTGAGGCACTTTGACACATTGACAAAGGCACTACAGTGTTATCAGAAGTTCTGTATTATTTTCTGCATTTGTAGATCGGAACAGAATGTTTACCAGCAGTGGATTACGGTCGTGTCGGCTTTTGCTGCTCTTTTGCTCGCGTCTGACTTTCTTTTTCCTTTTTAGACGTGTGGTCAGCCGGCTGCGTGCTAGCAGAGCTGTTGCTAGGACAACCAATCTTCCCTGGTGACAGTGGAGTGGATCAGTTGGTTGAAATTATTAAGGTAACGACAGGAGTGACCCGCTAGATGTACAGAAGGGTCCGTTTTTTTTTTTTGTTTTTTTTTTAAGTCGATGATGTAACGTTGCGACCCTTCTCTCCTGTTCTCTCCACCTAAATGGCTTTTCTAGGTTCTCGGCACCCCGACTCGAGAGCAGATCCGCGAGATGAACCCCAACTACACCGAGTTCAAATTTCCCCAGATCAAGGCACATCCTTGGACTAAGGTGAGTCAACAGGTACAGGAGCCCTTTTACTTCTCTTTAAGATCCACCGCTACAGCATCTCTCCATGCTTGTGTTGCCATTATGCCCGCCTGCCACTCCACAGCCATCCAGCCTCATCCCTTAACCCTAACCCATCCGGCCTCACCCCCCTCCCCTCAGGCTATTGACTGAACCTTCATCACATAACTCCTAATTAGTCATTTATATGGCTATTTTATATCGGCGTCAGCGCCTTGTTCCTGTTTTAATATCCTTGAGAATACAAATCCAGCACCTCTCAACATTTACATTGTTGGTGTTGAGTGAAAAACCCGTCACTTAATGGTTTTATGGCTGTCTGTGGATTGACAAAATGCTTTAAAACCTTTTCACAACCCATTGTTTAAACTGAAAATGTCCATCGAGCAAATACATGTGTTTCCTCCTCAGTTCTTGACAATCTGTAGCACCGTTGCTGTTCACCCCACAACAGCATCATGGCTGCAACCTAAAAGTCGCTCTGTGCAACTGCATCAGTCAATAAGCCCGAGTCGACTCGCACTTTATCAGTCAAATCGCTGCTGTTTTTTAGCCGCATCATTATACACAGTGACGCAGGGTGACAGCATGACAGGCTGTAAAAACCTTTACAGATTCTTGTCTCTAAATGACCTGAATACATGACTCAGACGTTTTCACATCTCAAGTAATAAACAGCATTACAACACGAGCCTCGCAGGTAAAATAAGAGACTCGTAGGCTGTTTTATCAGTTTAGTGTGGGGCGGCTGCTCTGCAGGTGCGTTTGATTGTACTGTAACTGGGCGGAGACGTGAATAATGTTTCTCACAGGAGGCTGTATTGAGGAAAGAAACAAAAAGTAATGTTGTTTTGGATGTAGGCCTGTAGGAACAAAATATATGTAACAAGATAAATATATAGAGAAATATAGAAGAGAATATGAGAATACACCCTCTGGTCCCCCCCCCACCCCCCTCTAATGTGGTCTTGAACCACATTAGTGACCAAAGCGTCCACCCTCCTCTGTCAGTTCTTACTCGGCCCTGCTTCAGCTGTCAGTCTGACACTGACATGTCAAACTGTCACGTTGTTCTCCACTTCATACTCTCATCTCTCTTCAAGTCAAATGGGACATAGAAAAAGTGGGAAACTCTCTTCCTGACTTCCCCTCAGCCGTCCCACCCACAGCTCTTCCATTGGACAACAATGGAAGACAGAGTCGTCCAATCAGCAGGCGGCAGCAGGTTCTCATGCTGGCCTCTCAGGCGCCCTGCTGTGGTCGCTCTTGGCAACTGCATTTAGTCAGTGCTGCTGAGTATCTCATGCATCCATTTATACAACCCAGCACCGGCTTCATATGACAAACTAAAGATCAGCTCTTCATATTGACATGCTCATCTTGTGTATGTGTTAACAACAGTGAATGTTTTTGTTGTGTTTGACATTCAAGAATAGACTTCATTGTGATCCCGGGTTGATGTCTGACCTGTCTGTCTAATTGGTGTTCAGGTGTTCCGGCCGCGCACGCCCCCGGAGGCCATCGCCCTGTGCTCTCGCCTGCTGGAGTACACGCCCACGGCACGCCTCACCCCTCTAGAGGCCTGCGCACACTCCTTCTTCGATGAGCTGCGCGACCCCAACGTCAAACTGCCCAACGGGAGGGAGAAGCCCTCGCTCTTCAATTTCACCACCCAGGGTACGCTCGCACTCAGAACAGAATCCATGTAGATGTACTCAGAGGCAAATACACGCCTTGCATTGCCAAAATAAGTGAAAACATTTATTAAAATAACACATTTAGAAGATTAGTGATCTTTAGTTTGAATAATGACTCAGTTTACCTATTTATATAAAATGATGTGCCAATTTATTTCCTCTTCACTGTCAAAATTATTCCTGCCTCTCAGTAGTACATACAGTATATAATCTATGTGTGAAGTTTTGTAAAAATATGACCTGGCAACTTCTTCTTTCTCTTTCAGAGTTATCCAGTAATCCATCTTTGGTCTCCATACTCATCCCTGCCCACGCCCGCAGCCAGGCCTCCGCCTCTACCCCAACCAACGCCTCTGCCACCACAGGTTAGAGCCTCCTCCACCAGGCACTCGCAGCTCGATATTTAGTGGTTTAAAACACCGGTTGTGGTCTGCTGTTAGCCCCTAGACCTTAAACATGCTGATGATTGCAACTGGCTCAATTTCATACGTTCACACCTGCCCAGCTGCCCCATACAACCTGTAACTGCCTGAATTTTCCCAGCAGCTTTGGTTGCTGTAACTAGCGCAGTAAAGGGAGTTTAGCTCTTACTGTTCTGTGTCTTTCTTTCTTTACCTTTTTTCCCAGTTAAGTTCAGCTAATTGACTGTAAATGACAAGCTCCTCTTCCTGTCCATAGATGGTAG
Organism: Scomberomorus guttatus; assembly: GCA_038419695.1. Lineage (NCBI taxonomy): Eukaryota > Metazoa > Chordata > Actinopteri > Scombriformes > Scombridae > Scomberomorus > Scomberomorus guttatus. The sequence continues at coordinate 13,650,522 of CM076456.1, read as the reverse complement.
CAGCACAGAGCGAGTTTCCAGCACCACCACCGCCTCTGCCTCGGCCTCCAACTCCACCTCCTGAGCCTGCAGAGCACCCGCCCCGCCCCGGTCTCAGCCCCAGCCCACGGCCTCTCCATTGCCCCGGCCAGGGGGTGAGCTCCGCTCAGCTCTGCTCTGCCCTGCTCTCCTCCCTGACAACAGCGGAGCGATGCTGACGCAGTCCGGGTTCAACAGCTAGCCAACAGCCCCATGCCTCGACCACAAACCAAGCACCCCTAATCCGCCTCCTTTAACCCCCGACTGGCCCCTCATCCAGCTGTTTGAACTCTACTCCATCCTCCGTCAAAGACGTCTCTCCGTGTCCTTTCAACGGGGAAGCAAAGCGCAGAGCCAGAGGTGTTTGTCGACTGTACTAAAGATAAAAGTACACTGTACATGTATACACAATGCTAGCCTGCTAATGTTTGTAAGAGGACAATCTGTAGAAAAAAGTCCTAAGCTGTCCCCCCCCCCCCCCCCCCCTTCCCTCGTCCTCCCTTACATTGTCCAATTTTTCTGCATCCTTATCCTTTGACCTCTGACCCCTGTGTCACCTGACCGACCCCCCCCCCCCCCCCCCCCCTTCCCTCCCCTCCCCTCCCCTCCCCCCTTTGTTTCCTCCTGTAGTGCATGGCCTGAGTATGGTTAGGATCACCCGGGGGTCACCCCCACCCCCGCCCTCTCACTTCTCACCTCCGCAGACAAGGCATGAGGCTCACGCACGCGTATACACACATACACACTCATAAACACACACACACACACAAACACACACACACACATCCTCAGACACATGGATGCATGATGATCCTGGATGTATGTGCGGGGTAACGTTTGGACGGGTTTATTTTTATTTTTTTTTTATTTTATTTTATTTTTTTTTGCCTGGGGTTGTTTTTAAATGGTTAGCAAGCTGTTTTACTCGACCTTGTTTTAAATTTTTGTTTTGTACTCCCGGGCAGATGTTCTTGGATTGCCATGTGCGATGGATGTGACATGTATCTGGTCCTGTGTGCTTGTATAATATATACATACAATACAAAACAAACATGCATACATACACGGTTTATATATTACTTTTCCTTATGTATAAAAAGTATATATAGATATATGTATATTAACTACAATGGTTCAGAAATCATTTATGGTGAGCTCATATCTGGCAGAGCAGTAGCAATATTTGCTGCTGCCTAAAGACAATAGATCTAGATAAGGTGGTGTTTTTTTTTGTTTTTTTTTCTGGTTTAGCTGGAGTGTGTTAAGATTCCAGCAGTCACTTCCCTGCTCTCCTGTGTTATCTGTATTAAAGCTGTAAATGGATTTAGGGCAGTGCTCTATTCCCTGTCTTTGTACCGACTCTGTCTGTAACAGTGTTTCTGTGACAGTGCAGTGTCTAGACAAACATCCTCCTCCCCCCCTCCCCCTGCTCTCTCTCTCTCTCTCTCTGTCTCTGTGAAGAATTCAAGATGTTTCTTAACACTCTCCTCGACTTCTTGAGAAGTATCGGCTGAGGTTTTTTTGGGGTCTCCCGACACGCCGCCGACTGTCTCATTTGTTGTGACCACTGACTGAAGTGTTAGCCTAGCGTTCTCTCTTCTCCACCTGCCGCACATAGAGCCATTTGGTACAGTCCGTCGAACCGTCTTATTTACAGAGAATACTCACTACAAAATGAGAAAACTAAAAAAAAAAAAAAAATTTAAAAAAAGAGAAGGAAAAAAAAAAAAAGCAGAATTTGTATATACAGTATAAATGCTCCTCACCAAAATTCTGACTTGTATGACTTGTATGTTGTTTTTTTTATGTTGTTATGTTGATTATTTTTTCCATGTTGTGTTCAAGGTATGTATATATGCAGACCCATGTACTGTTTATGAGCAAAAACAAAGATGACAAAGGGTAGGGAAAGTACTGAAAAAGATAATAAAAAAAAAAAAAAAAACAGAATCAGGGCAAAACTGATGTTGTTTATGGATATTGTAGATGATGATCAGCTTTATCCAGCCATATGTTCAATCTTACCTGTACAGTACAGTAGATGACAGCTGTATTATTGTAACAAGAACTAGTTATGTATAGTGTAACTATAGTTTGGAGTGCCTTTGCTTTCATACACCTTCGCCTTGTTTCCACCCTCACCTGGCCCCCCCCCCATCCCCCCCTCCCTGATATTGTGACTCTCCCTTTGGTGCTGTTGAATGTCCTGCTATCCTGCAACACACTCACATGCACACTGACACACACCCTCCCACTTTTCAGTCCCCTCCGCTCGCACCTCTTTCCCCTTTTTCATTGCACACTTCTATGTAATATACAGACGTTGTTCATTGTAAGGATATTTTCCTTTACTGAAGATACAGTAGAAAAGTGTTTATTTTAATAGATGTTTAAAAGGTTTTATCTTGGACACATAGAGACGCACAAAACATGTGTACCGCAGTCCTGGCACGGACTCCGGGGGGTTTGAAGCGTGGGGGTTGTTGTGGATGGCGGCGGCGGCGGTTAAAAAAAAAGGCCTAAAATATACTGTATATATGAAATACAGTATAGTTTCTGTATTACTCACAGTGTTGGTTCTGTTACCAAAGCCAAACTATGATGTAGTTATGATGAGCCACCCTCAGAGGCAATAATGTGTTCTGTCCCCCCACCCCCCCCCCCCCCCCCCCCCCCCCTCTGGATATGTCGTCGTTTCTCTGTCCTCCTGTTCATTCTCCTCCCTGTCTGCATATTCGGGGGGAATTCAGTAGCACCTAAGGGGTCGAGTCATGTAGCCTTTCTCCTGTCTCCTGCTTGCTGTAATTTTGCATTCATGAACGTGTTGCAACCCTCCACTAGAGAGTTTGACCACTTCACCCTACCCCTAACTCCAGTTCAATTAAAACACCACAAAGGTTACCAAAAAAGAAGACAAGCAAGTACACATGCTAGTGTATTATACTAGTGCATTATACTTGCATAAACACTAGTATAATGTGCCAACTGGGGTTAAAGAAAAAGAAAAATCATAGAAAATACTACAAAAACATCCCGTATAACAGTACTACTACTTGAATGCCTCCGTTTGTGACTGAAATTTTTATTTCATTTGTTTTTTCTTTTGTTCTGTGAAGGTATGCTAAATGTGCGCCTCTGTAAATATTCCCTCTGCGTGCTCTGAGGAATAGTTCCCTGGTACTGTAATTTGCATTAAATAAAGAGTAGGATAGCCTGGAAATGATCAAGCTCATGGTTTGTTTTGTCTTCTTTAAATGAGCGTGCTGTTGTCTCTTTAAAATTGACGTTAGGGGTTGGTGTGTATGAAGGCCCTCTAAGTAAAATTTTAAGTGTCAAAATTGTAAGAATGATGTAATTTTGCTCTTAGAGTTGTTAAGACTTTGTCTCATGTTCCAAATTGCAGAGGCAGCAGCTACACACTCCCATATTTTGGGAAAATTATGATAAATTGATGAAGGCTACAAAGTCACACTCCTTTTTAATATGAAAAACTAAATTTAAAAAAAATATATATATGTATTATAGGACCAAGATAGAGTAGTCATGCTAGCACCTCTGAGAGGCTGTGCTTATTATGGATGTGTTAGTGCTTTGAGCTTGTATGCTGCTAACGTCAGCATACTAACACGTCGCTTTAAGCAGGTATGTTTATCATGCTCACAGTTCACCATCATAGTTTAGCATGAAAACAAATGTGATTAGTTTTGCAGCTATTTTGTCATAATCCAAAGTAGTGGACAAATTTGAATTTGATGAGGAAAAGTTAAGGGTTCACCAAAGTTATTATAATTCATCCTGAGGGAGACATGAAGGGTTTGTCAAATTTTATGGAAATCCATCCAAAAGTAGAGATAAAAGCCAAAAACGTCAACTTGCTGATGGTGCTAGAGGGGAAAGTCAGAGCGTCACCAAAGTCAGGATTCATCCTGATGCCTGTTCAAAATTTCATGGCAAACCAATGGTTTTTGAGATATTTCAGTCTGGACTAATAGTGGACCGACCAACCGACAGACATTGGCATCCCTCGAGCAAGGGTAAGTAAGAAGTGCAATAATTATTATATTATCTGAGCTCTGAAATTCTACAATTCTGGTGCATTTGTAAGACAATTTGACAAAACATTGAAACTACTAATTAAAAGGAGTCTGAAGCAAACTTTTTTTAATATAAATGTTTATTTTTAGGTTTCAGCCTACTTAAATATGTCTCTTGATTGGCATACATACATTTAATAGCACCTTCACTGACTTCAGAAGTGTAGTAATATTATCTTATTTAACCTTTCCTCTTGCATGCTTCAACACACTGAAGCTATGAATGCTGGGTAGTCATAATCATGATACGGTGTGCATGAAGCTATGATGCAGCTCTTACGCATCACCTTTGGAGGCCTGCTATTGGCTGATTCAGTGCTTAGGGAGGAGTATTGGGGGTAGAGATAGTTGTCCTTATTTTACACTTAGGCGTCGCTGCAGTCTGTGCTTAAGAGTCACACTTAGACTTTGCTCCTTTATACAAAACTTTAAACTCCTACTTTTTACTAAGACATTTTGTGACTCTTAAGAATTGTTTTATACATACTGAACCAGAAATTTGCAATGGCACCAACTGATCAGCCCCTAATTTACTGTGTTCTCCTTTGTGTTAGTATGACCACAGTGGGGCAGTGTTTATCTTATTATGCTGTATATAACTCGCAGCACCATTACACACAAAGAGCACGTTTGTCAGTTTCATTTACAATACACGCAGAGCATTTTTGTGGTACACCATGACGCTAAAACACAAAACCGAACACAACCTGAGGTAACAAATATAAATGTCTTTGCAGATACGGCTGTCTCCATACATACTTCACTGCCTCTCACAATTCTGTGTGCAACATTAAAAATAAAACATTAAACCTCCCAACTTTTAGTCAACATTCATTAAAAAAAAACAATATATATATACTGACTGCAAGCAAAACAGATAAATGATCATTCTTACTGTAACCAGTTAATAAAAGAAACTGTAAAACTTAATGCTGCCCTTTTTGATGGTTTCATTGATTTGCAGGTAGTGTGCTAGTTAACATTTCAGCAGGACATGACTCACTGAGACTGAGGGGAACAGTCGTCATCTTCATCTGCTGTTTGTTTGGTCAATGCTGACTATGACATGACAGAAATGCATTCTTTACTATTTTGACACACAATACTTTTTAAAAATCATTAGAAGTACATTCAGCCGGTTTTGAGTGCCATTTTTAAATAACAGAGGTGGTCCCAGAGTGTCCATGTGCAGTAGATGTCCGTATTAGAAGTCATTACGCGGGTTTTTTACTGAACACCTCCATTATGAGAGGAGAGATATCGTCAGGCTGGATGTCTTGGATCTGCAGAACCTGTTTGCTGTACTCCTCGGTCATCGTCCTCATCTCTGTGAGACAGGCCATCACTTTGGGGTAGATCAAGCTGGAGGCACAAACAAGGGAGGTTCAAGCTGATCGGCTGTGAAAGGTCTCAGACTGAATGGACTGCGAGGCACTTGATATTTCACTCACTGTTTTCCTGAGTCCGTTCTCTTGCAGTCGATCCAGGTTTTTAGTGTGAGCGCTATGTTTTCATGTACCTCATCAATCACGCTGTGTTGCTGCACACCTGGGCGATCTGATAAGTCAAATAAGAAAAACACATCTCTACTAATCCAGAGCAACTTGAAAATACATGTTTACATATGTGGCATGCATGCAAATGCATCGTGTTTCTCAAGTGTAAGTATTTACAGGGTTCACTGATGACTGATTAGCAATGTAGTACTGATGAAGATCTTATGCTACCTGGAGAAAAGAGAGACATGGCTTGCATGAGAACGTATTCTTCCTCCTGCAGGCCCAGTTTGCGCAGTGTATGGTGAAATTTCAAGAGAGGCTCCAGCAGGAGAGGCTGGAAACCCGCTACAAGACACACAAGAGCAGAGGTCACGGACGGGGCACAGATGGGAGGACTAGGAAAACATTAATAAACGGTGACACAAGTGAAAACATGGAATTAACTAATTACATTTACTCAAATGCTCTACTTGGGTACAATTCTGACTTACTTTACACTAAAAGCCTTCCAGCACTTCAGGGGGTTAGGGATGTTCCCTGGAAGGCTTTTAATGTAAAACATCTTCAGGAAATGTGGAAATGTTTCATTAAGTGGAATCCACTGGAATTAATCAGTGAGTGAGGACAGCATTTCGGGCTCGACTTTGTGGTCGTGAAGAAAATAATGCTGTGGAAATGTAAATTATGCTAAATTTACCATGACATCCATTACAGGTAATTTTGTTTTCTTTCTTCTGGTTTTTCTTTCAGAGTTTCAGGATATTTAATCCTTTAAAGGTTTTATAAATATTAACAGTAAATTAGAAGTGCACAATATAGACAAAAAGATGATCAGGATCATTATTACAACATATTGATATACAAAAATCACATGCTAAAACATTAGACTAATGCATCAGATAACTCAGTGTTATCTAATGCTGTGAGTTTTAAGTTTATTAGAGACAGGATGTTTTGGTCATGGGCGTTTCATTTTCAAAAGAAGAAAAAAAACATGTCATCATTTTTTTTTTTTAAAGCTTTTCATGCCGTGACACGCTTAGATGTGAAACGATGACATCTCAATGTGATAAGAAATGGTAAGTTGCAAGCTGTACTGTACAAGATGTCCTGATGTCCTTTATATTGCAGAGTACTGTTATCTCTGCCAGTCAATGACTGTGGTGGGACACCTCGGAGTGCATTTTGTCATCAGTTTAACCAATGGTTAGGTTAGTTTGACCACTGAGTTCATTGGCAATAGTGCATGAAGAATAAGCATTGTTGCTATGGTTACATGCAGTTTAATATACCTTGCACACTGAGCTAGACCTGTGGCAAAAGTGTTGACCAGACCTGTTTTAAAACTGCCCCAATATGACACTTTAAAATGGCCAATCACAAAAGTAATCTCTGTTATCTGAACCCACTATCGCCTAATTCTACTGTAAATATCCTCATACACTTGAGAGACAATGTGTTAAACTGCCTGTCAGCCGAACGCAATGAGCACAGAGCTACAAGACGATGATTGGTTGCCAGTTGCATTTTGTTTAATCTTTAGAAAAGGAGGAGACAAACACCAGTTTGACAACATTCTGGCGAGTGTTCCCTCATGGAGAGTCATGTTACACATATGAGAACATGAGATAAGTGGTGCACAGACGAGAGTGCTCACGAGTAGAAAGTACATACCTATGTTATACCTACGTTCATAGATTGTGTTAGTACTTCATATATACAGTAGGTGCAAGGCTAATAGAAACTAAGATGAGTGAAATGATAAACTAAACTCACTCCCCAATCAGGTCAAGACATTTTTTCTCATTGTTTTGGTTTTACGGCCCACAGCTTTACTGTTTTGTTTTACTCTCACCGCTCATCAAAATGCACATCACCAAACGTTAGCAACTGGCTGGTGAACTTAGTGGAGCATTTAGCAGCCAAAGAGGCAAATATTTCCCTTAAAACAGGGCTAGAAGGAGAGTTAATATTCATCAGGTGACCAGAAACATGTCTCCAAATGAATGCTAATGTCACCTCATAACAACTGTTTGCTACCACGTTCGCCATATCAACTTAATGAGGTGATGATATGTCAACAATCTGTTTGTAGCTTATTGTGCTGCCCCCAAAGAGACCACACAATTAATTAATTCAGGTTTCAGTATGAAGTCAGTTCTTTCACATAAGCACGAGACATTAAATCTCCCCTCAGAGATTAGTTGATATTTAAAAAAAATAGCACAGAACCTTATATAGTGCAAGTTTGTGTCTGTGCAAATTTGAATTTGTTATTTATGATGCGTATATACTCATCTGTACATTTTCACAGTGTACAGTAGACGCAGCCAAGCTTACCCCTCTAAATATATAAAAGAATGCTTTGGTGGTTTGTTGTGGAAGTGGTCTCACCTCGTACAGCGTCGTCTATGCAGTATGTTATATGGCCACATTCCCAGATGCTTGTTTTTACATTGAACACCATGTTAAAGCGAATCTGCATTATTTCAAACGTGGCTCCCTTTAACAGAGAGATTTGGTCCGCCATGGTTAAAGACCTGAAAGAGACATGACACACACTTTAGAGTGAATACATGCTGCCCAACAGACATAAAAAACCCTATTTGAAATATACATTGAGGCACACATTTACCTGAAGATTTGAAGGCTTTTGGAGAAACTAATGATGTCCTGGATCATGTAAGTGGTGAGGTCAGTCACATGAGGAAGAGCAGTAAAAACGGTGCTTTTTCGGACTTCTTCGCCCTCTTGGTTCTTGTGTTTTTCGAAGAAACCAATGAGACTGGAGGAGGAGGAAGAGAAGGAGGAGGAGAAGGAGAGGGAGCCGGCACAGGAGGACATTCTGGAGTCTGTGGCAGATTTATTAAATGTAGTGCAGGTGTTTGTAGGGCAGTTGGTCAGTGGGTTAGAGGTCTCGCTTGTAGACTGGTTGTATTCACTCACCGGAATTATCTTTCTATCCATAGGCTAAAAAAAGAAAAAAAGAAAATGTCAGTCAGACGACAATGACGATGGCAATGACAGCCCCTCAAACATTCTTGCATTTTTGTTTACACACCCTAAAGCCACTGAAGCGGGAAAATGTTGAGTCAAACGTGCTGTGGTGGCTACTGAGCAGCTCCTGAATGGTTTCTTCCTGTTGGGACGAAAGCTGTAATTGTGCACCTCGCATTTTTTTCTTCTTGATTCGGATCCTCCTCTCCAATACCTCCTTCTCAGACATGACCACTAGAAGGACACACACAAAAAAAAAACCTGCTGCATGTGCTGTATGTCACTAGAGAAATATGGAAATGGAATTTTAAAATGGACCCTGTCAAAATTACCTTTCACACATGTTTTTAAATCACTCCTGCAGTGCTCTTTACATTACATGTTGAAACACTGTTGCACTAATTGTTACACAATATAAAATCACAAACAATGGGTTGTTTTAAAAAGATGAGGGATCATTTGTTGTGTCTGGATGTTACTTACTTTCTTTGCGCATGCCAATGGCCTGGCATTTTCGGAAGCGGCAGGCTTGACATGACCGGCGGTTGTTTTTGGTTATAAAGCATTTATTCAGGAAGGGACAGCGGGGCTGCATCGACCTCTTTATGGCACGTCTGAATTTATTTAAAAATCCACTTAGTAACAGCTTACAAACATCAATCTGAAGTTAGAAATCACATGCATGAAAAGACACTTGTATTACTTGTATGTACCAGACAGGAAATAATTCATGAAAGTAAGAAATAGAAAACTGAGAATATGGAATGAAACAAACCAGATGATGACATCATACTGGGACCATTTTTGTTATTTCAGATGCTGTATATATATATTGGGGTCATAGGTAGTTTCAATGTAAGTGAGTCAAAGAGAAATCTGGTGGCAATGATAAAATAATTCATACTTTAGCCAGCGCATTTGTGGCCCAAAGTAAAACTATAATCAACAAAACTGAGCAAGTGTCTGAATCCTTACAGTTCAAATTACAGTGACATACTGTACGTAACATACAGTACACCAACATACAGTATAGTTTGTTGTCAAACCCCCAGCATCCTTCAGGGTATTGCTTTTAATTTAATGCCAATAATTTATAATTATTCTTTTAGAATTACAACAATTATAGAATAACATTAAAGCTGCAATAATCAGTTACTGAAACAAATAATGTACCCCATAATTGTCCCCATGGGAAAAAATGTCCTGGGCTTCATTGTGACATAGATCCCTAATTACAAAAAGCTATACAAATTAATAAATGTGACAGGGTTGCTCTTAGTGACAAACCCAACTCTGTTCTTAGTTCTGCTTTTTAGCCTCTTTTAATTTATCATTTTACAGCCAGAAAATGTACTGGTTCACTCTCACTGCTCTCATCAACCTTGTTTCCAGCAGCAGGCAGCTGCTTTCAGTAAAAAAGCGCTGATAAACTCACTGTACACTACCCGCCCAGCACCAAACAGCAGACAGACGAAGTTAGTGACCAGCTGGTGGAGGTCCTCCAAAAACTCCTCACAAAAATATCTGGCTCTTTTAAAAAGGGCATTGAACTCCAGGTCCAGAAACACAACTCTGATGGGATGATAATGTTTCCCATGTGTCTGATAGATGAGTAAGTAGGCAATTGTTTCCTGACACATGAGCGTAACAATATTATAAAGGTCACAGCCACCAAATTACTCTGTTTTTTTAACATGTGACATTGTGACATTGTGCGGTCTTCCTTTTAGACTTGTCCAAAGAATCTGACGCAGTTGATCATGCTGTTCTTCTGAAAAGGTCTGGAACCACTGGATTTGACTCTACAGCTTGCAGATGTTTTCATAATTACCTTTCTAATAGATCTCAGGTTTGTGGTGCTAGGCAGCTCAAAAACTGAGCTACATCCAAAGGATTTGGCTATTAAAAAACTGCAGCTCCCTTTTAACAATATCCAAAACAACACTTCTTAATACCATTTACCACTCATCATTTATCATAAACATTGGTTTTATAAATTCACACCACTGCACTCTTTATCAGAATGTGGGCTGACCATCTCTCTGTGTAAGAGGAGAGCATCACTGGCTTCTGTTTACTTATAAAGTAAACAGTAAACTTATAATTTGCTCTCCAGAAGACCTTCAGCTACAGATTCCAGCGGTAAATACCGAGACTGGAAAGTCTGCTTTCAAGTGTACATCTAATCCTCATGGAATAAATCACAACAGATGCCGAAGCTCAATACTTTGGTGTGTATAAATAGTTTCAGAGACTTTATTAAGGGCTTCAACTGCAACTTTGCATTCCACTGGCAGTAAAGTTTTTCTACATTTTTACCATTACGGTCCTCTTTGCAATCAGTCACAGCTCTCTCCACTGCTGCACTGCTCCAGCAGAGCTTTCCTTATGTAGAGAAATAGGGGCATGGTAGTATGCTAATTACCGATAGCGGGCATGTGCCTGTCAATTTAGAGTGATTCTGATTCACAAACATACACATGGTGGTAAAAAGTTACAAAACTTTTGATTCCATAATCAATAATATCTCCATAATTGATGAAGATGCATGTAACGGGACATTAGCTGCGTGTCAAAAAACAATGCGAGCAGAGGGAAAGGAGGTGGCGCTGGCTAAGCTCATGGACACGACCTCTGATGACATCAACAGTCATGACAAGGTTGGATTTGTCACATGAAGCTTTTTGTCCAGAGAGAATATTACAGTAGGTGTGCTGTGAATGGAAATCTATGTCCTGCTATAAATGGCAGGTAGCAAGGAGACTTTTGTTACACTTTCTTTTTAGACACCATGATGTTATTTTATCCATTGTATGAAAAGCTTTGAGAACACAGCACTATTCTCAAAAACGGGCCTTTTGATTCTCATAATGCATCTGAACAACTGAGGAAACCTGTACACGTACCTTACTAGTGCAACACATAAGCAATCATTTCTCAAACATATTTTATGTTATAGGGAGGAAACTGAGTATACTTTTTTTTTGTAACTGTGTTCCAGAAAGTCTGCTTAAGACACTGAGACTACTGTAAATTTGCCTTGATGATGACTGTTTCAGATCCTTTTTTCAAGTCTACATAGCTAGTGTACAAAAGAAGAAGCAGTTTGTCACCTCTCTTCTATGTCACAGATGTTCACATTGGTAACTGTTATTTATGTGACAAGCAGGGTGCAAAATTTACTTTTTTGTCCGCCGCCCAAATGGATTCTGAATGTTCAAATTTTACCAGCCACTCAATAAATTACCGTTGTTTTTTTTGGCTGGTGAGTGAAGCCACTTGCATATTTTACCAGCATTTGGCTGGTTGCTGGTGCTAATTTGGTGTCCTGCTCACAACCAGAAAAAAAGAAAGACAGAAGCTGCAGCAGGTGTGTGAGAGAGGATGAGTGAAACGACCCCACCTGAAGAAGCCTTTGCAGCCTTCGCACGTTAAGGCATTGAAGTGGTAACCCTTGGCCAGATCGCCACACACACCGCAGGCTCTGGGCTCCTCGTCCTCTGTCACCTTTTCTTCCTCTTCCTCTTCCTCTTCCTCGTCCTCTTCATTTTGCCTTGTGAGCACCTCCTGGATGGTACTCATTCTCACCTGAGGGATTATTCGATAAATCTGGCATCACTTACACTCATGAATTTCACACAAGCACAAACACGAGTGTGAGGCCTGTTTTTCTTTTTTATCTTTGTAATCACAATCAATTTATACAAGACATATGATCTGCAGCACTGTGCTGTGATGCTCTTGCATTCAAATGTGATAGAAAAAAACTATACTGCAGTCGAATCAGTTTCCTCTATTAGCCTACAGTGATGCATAACTGTGTATGAATAAAGAATGAGTGGAGTAATTTAAGTCTATTAGAAGCCTTTAATTCTAGTCCACTCCCTGAGACTAAAGTATGGAGTATTGAATAACATCAAGTGCTCTGTCAGGAACATTTTTCAAAGGACTACAGGAACAGCTATTCTTTCCAACAACACTTAATTATGAAGTTGCCTGATGCTGCTGCATTTTTTTAAGTGGTCTGTATTATCCAACACTGTTCAAACCGACTATTTCTTCAATTACAGTTTCATTTAGTGAGATATTGAAATATGATGAATGCACATGACAACCACACGCAACCGCCCCCCCGGTGCCCCCAAAGGGCAAGAAAATACTGTGAAAGTGCCCTCTAAGGTGCCCGCACAGAGGAGGAAACATACCAAAGTTCTGTAATGACTGTCTAGTTATGGGTAAATCAGGATGAAACACCCTATAGAGTGCCTCTATATGTGACAATCTGGAATGAGGTGTCCTCACGGGTGCCCTTTCAGTGGAAGAAAATGTGATCCTGCCCTTTAATGAACCCCCATAAATGAGAGAATATGATGTGCCCTTTAAATGAAGAGGATGTAATGCAGTGCCCTATGATGCTGTTGTAATGGGGTGAGCTGGAGGTTCTGTATGGTTGCCTTATAGTGAACAAAAAAAAAAAAGAAAAAAAAAAAAAAAAACTGCATAGGGTGCACTGTAGGGGAGATAAAAACATTATGAAGTGGGGGCCCATTGAATGTATCAGGTGCCCTTTACATTTTTTCGCCACTGATGACAACTAAATAGATCAAACAATTAGTAATTAGCCTATATTGTCACAAACAAAAGTCTTGTTGAATAAAAATGAAGAAACGGAGATTTTTTTTCCTTTCCAGTGTCAAGAAATAAATGAATCAAATCTTTATCATTAATCGTATACACCGCACGCCATCGTTGACATGTTTTGAAATGACAGTCTGTATTTCATGCAAAGTGAGGTGTTGTGTGTGTCTTATAAACTGTGTTTGGACCCTGGAGAAAACATGTTCACCCCTCTGCCGTCATGCCTTGACATGGAAGGCAGCGACACATTTGTAAGAGTTTTTAACGAATCAAAAACATTTCTGACTGACTGTCAACTTACCTGAGAACACGTATCCTACTTTTCCTTCCTATCCGCCTCCTGGTGAAAGGTCAGGTTTGATTCAAACGGTGATCGAGATCATTCAACTCACTGAGATTCCAGATGTCCAAACAGCTGTCCGCAGCCTGCAGATTTCGGTTAATCCCACTGGATTTTTTTTTTTGTTGATTATTTGAACATTCAACAGGTGAGGACAAATTTCTCACCTGCTCTTCCTGCTGAACGTGTTGTTTGATGTTGCTACAAGTGCTCCCCGGCTGCAGCCCGCGTGAAGGCGGGGTTAGACGTCCAGCACCGCCCACATCGACTAGAGTCCGTCACTTTAGCACCTGTTGTGACGTCCACACTTTGACCGTGACGTAGGGTGAGCTGAGGACATGATAAGGCGAATTTGTCACTGGAAAAAAAAGGCATTTTTGGAAGTTTTAAACTCAGTTCTGTCTCTGTCTCATGCTGCTGTTTCTGCATTTTTGAGGCCAAATTGCAGTTCTCAACAGCTGAGCAGTGTATGTGACAGTTTGATGGGACTTCAGTGCCATTTCTTTTCACCACCGAGTCTTTCTGCCCTCTAGTGGTTCGAAATCGCCCAATAAGGCTTTCATGTTGATGGTGGTTCTCATGGTTAAAGGGCTCCAGACATTGTTTTAGGACAAACAAGAAGAAACTGGAGGGGGACTTTAAATCAGTCTCCAGGTTTCTCATCGTCTGGGTGCAGATGATTAAGGGTTTAGTCAGATGACTGAAACCATGATATGGCGCTTAAATACAATTTACATTCAATTTTCATTCAGTCTCTCAATAAAAACGCCTCCCCGAAACATCCTCAGATATCCATAAAGTCAGTTCTCTCAAATTAAGATGCAGAAGTGCTTTACAATGAACAGGAAACATGTTGTGCATTCTAAATGAAATATAATGATCAAAAGTATATAATTCACCCCACAACACACAGTGATGATGAAACTTATACTTTAATAATATGAACGAACAACAACTTCAGACATCAGACTGCACCTCAGTACAGTTTGAAATATTTTCAGCCATCTCTTTTCTCAGGCCGAGTCTCGGCGCTGCTCTGCTTCCTGCCCCTGCTCTTGGCTGATCATCTACTCTAGGACTTGGTTGGAGGCTGTTTCAGAGGGACAGGTCAACTGAGAGGCCCCCAGTGCTCTAGGAAGGATCCCAGCTGGCTCTGCTGTCCCCTGAATGATACTACGAGCTGCTTGCAAGTGTCTATGCTGCCTCTGGTGCACTGGGAGAAAGAGAAATTACAAGGTTAAACAAGTGAGCAAAGCCTTTAACTTTATCATTCAATTGTCATTTTTTTGTTTTTATTTAGAAAGTACATTTTGTGCCTTTTCATATGTTTTTAATTGTTGTTGTAAATACTGTCTTCTTATAATATTTGAAAATAGTAAATAGTAAAGGTAGTGCAGTTGTATTCTATGAGATAATCATGTGTGAATACAGTACAAGCAGAAAAATCTCCCAAACCTCTTTGTCTGACACTGATCTTCTCAACCTCTGGGATAAGGAAACTGTACACCAACTCTGACACAATCTCCTCCAACTGAAGAGTGTTCCGACTACACACACACACACACACACACACAAATTAATTTTGTTTATTGACCACAGGTTTGTATTTCTGAACACAAAGTATAAGCAGACATGCTGAGGTGTGAGGTGTCCATTACCTTTCCTCCATGGCGTAAGCAATGTCGTTGACCTCCTTTGCCATCCTGCGGATCTCCTCTCTGGCCTGCTGGTCAGCTGTCTTCTCCAAGGTCCCAAGGATGATGTCCTCCAAATACAAATCCACACTTTCCTGGTGTACCTGCACCACCTGTGACACAGTGTTATGGACACACACACACACACACACACACACACACGCTAAGCATTAAAACATCCCATGCACATACAAATATAACAATCTCCTTTGCACACTTTTTGCTAAAATGTAACACATGGACATACTTGTTTGAAGATATCATCTTCTTCTCTGCGTCTGCGCTCCTCCACCTGTCTCCTTCCGCTCTCCTCAGCCTCGCGGAGCCGACGGCCTCTCTCAGCCAGTAGTGTAAAGGCATGGATCCTGCGCTCTTCCTGGAGACGAATCAGCTCCTTGGACAAGGTGTCGAACAGGTGCCCAAGCTCTCCACCTACCTCTCTGGCCTGAGAGGCCTCCTCTTGAGAGGTCTGGGAGGGGAGAGATGATGGGTGATGAAATTGTTTGGAGTTGGGAGTAAAATTTTATATGTGAATGTGTGTCTGTGCGTGTTTCACCTTGTGTCTATGTTTGTCTCTCTGTTTTTTCAGGGTCATTACAAGCCCCTTGTTAGTTTTCTGTAGCTCCTGCTCCTCCCTCTGCAGGGCGTGGACAGTCCTAAGCTCCTGGATGAGCTCCAGATGGTTCTCCTTGCCGTTAAACACCTACACACACAAACAGGAAAAGAAAAGAGATCTCTTAACAACTTTAAACACATTTCTGTAGGAACTTCAGGCATAAAAAGTCACAGACATGCAGGTAAACACATTTACATTTACACACACACACGCATACATGCAAACATGCACAGACCTCGTATTGGATGCTTCTTCCTCTCAGTAGTTTCTGCAAATGGATGGTTGCAAGCTCGATCTCCTCATCCCCCTAATGAAGGACATGTAAATAAATGAACAAATAGCACCCCTGATAACATCTAGGATGAACAAGGTTTGTGTCAATTAGAGTCAGAGACATTAGCTGACCTCCGGTGGCTCCTCCACTTTGGGAGTGGCAGGACGAGGAACAGGCTTCTCCTTCTTGACGAGAAAACGCAAGGACTTCTCCGTCAGTTGCTCGTTCTCCTCTCTCAGGGCCTACGGAGCCAAAAGTGGTAATCCATGTGTATCTAGAATTTAAGTAGCGATGCTTTATGAACATATTCCTTATTCTTTCTGCTTTACCTTGTATTTCTTCATCAGTTCTATCTCTCTTCTCTCAGAGGGCTTCCTCACATCCTTGATGATGTTGACTTTGGGTTTGTGTCTTTTCACCCACGGCTTGTGGACTGAGGCAGAGAGTCCTGCCTCTAGCTCTAGCAAGCCTATGATCGACAAAAAAGTCAAAGGTTACCAAAAATAATCTATCAATTAAACAATCAAATTTTATTTGTATTTATTTGAACTCTCGGATCCTCAGACTGTTTGATCAGCTGGGAGCATAAAAACTTGACTTGAGGTGCGATCATGGACATCACCCACTCAATTTGTGTAAAAGCATGTCGATTCAGACCTTCATATGTGTCCAAGTAGTGGCTTTTTAACTCATTATTGAGGGTGTTCCTGTTGCTGGCAGCATCCCTGTGAGGAGCATAGGTCTGAGAAGAGTAACCTTTATAGTCTTTGACAATGCCACGTCGCTCTATCTTCCCCTTCTCATTTCTCCTTTTAGCTTCCAGTTTTCTCAGTGCTACAGACAAAACAACAATGGAATAGAAGAAATAAATGGGAAGGAGTGAAACAAAGCCTTCAATAACACATTTATGACTATTATGTTAGAGCAGAGGCAACGGTTGTCTTACACCTCATGTAGTCATTGTGGATCTTGTGTAGCTTGGTCTCCTTGTCTTTTCGGTGCTTAGAATATATCTGGTTCAGTCTCTCGCTTGTGACTTCTTTTTGGGTCTCGTCTCTCTGCCTCAGCAGGTCCGTCAGCACAGCAAGACGAGTCTCTTGCAACCTGGTCAGCACCCACAGCAATGAGAGCATAGAGCATAGCAGAAGTGCAGGTTATGCATCAATAAGGCAAGAACTGGGTATGTCCTACATATCCTCCTTGGTTATACTGTACATATATTAGACCCAAGTTGTATGGTTGTGGCATTTTGATTTGTGTAGGCATGTACTCACTCTGCTTAAAGCTCCTAAAATATATTTTCTGGCCAGTTGGGGGCAGCGGAAACAAGCTATAAACACAACACTGACATATTCTTTTGAGTTTATATGGCGAACATGTTAGTCTATTGCCTATTTACACATCCAGCAGATACTGAGCCACTTTAGCATTCATTTCGAGTTGTGTTTCTGTCCACCTGGCCGATGTAAGTCCAATATTCACTCTCCTTTTAGCTCTGTTTTGTTCTCCACCAACTTTTGAGGAAAATATCTAAATGCTCCACTATGTTCACCAGCTAGTCGCCATCTTTGTCTGTCTTTTGGTGCTGGGCAGGTGGCATACAGTTGGTTCATCAGAGCTTTTTTTTTTAAAGCATAAATGACACTGATGAGACTGGTGTAAATGAACAGTAAAGTTGCAGCTGGAAAACCAAAACAATGAGCTGAGCTGGTTCATTACAAGTGACCCCTTTCACATTAAACATAGTTATTTTATCCATTGTAAATATAAAAATACTGATTATAGCTGCTTTAAAGCCAGGATGTGTAGAATTTGAACCTTTCCTTTAGCGTCCACAGTGGCAATATAAAAAAAAAAACCACACACTGTGGAAAACAGCAGTGCACCGTGCTAGACAAGTTTGCAGACTTCATGGTTTGCTGTAGGGCACTTGTGATGGCAGTACTGCTTAAATCTGTGCTAAATGCTGCACCAACAACATTTTAGGTAGCAGTAGCAGTTTATGTACTATTAGTAGCTATTTTTAAGTTAAATAATAGCAGTTATGGTGCAGTACTACTCACTTCTGGATTTCTCCTTCTCTGAAAGCCCACTCTTTGGCCTCCATCTCCTCCATCATACGCCTCCTTTTGTCCAGCTGACTCAGGTCATCCAGCGGAGGAAGGGTGGCCTCCCAAGCCTGTTTGGCACGTGCCCGCTCTATCATTTCCACTTCTGCAAGGCCTGCAGGCAGACCCCGACCTGAGGGGAATGAGTACAGGCACTACTAAGCTAATTATAAGACTAAATGCACAGGTAGAGTATTCAGCTGATAGGACTGGTAGTAAGGCTTGGGATTTGTGGTTTTAATAAGGTAATCATACATAATAATCTATAACTGGTGAAAATCTGAACAGTGGATTTTGTACCCCAAGTCAAAGCTGCCAGTGTCAGGAGCTCTGAGGGGGTCGTCCCAGGCTGTACCACATACTCAGGGCTGTAAGGGTCTGTTTGTGCTTCACTCTCCCTGTAGTCTGTCTGGACACCCACAGTGAAGTGGGTGGGCTCAGCATTCTTCCCACCAGTGGATTCAAAGTCTTCCCTGATGAGAATGAAATGATAGGATGTGCAAAAAGGAACAATACAAGTGGAAAATAATGAAAAATAAAATAACACGAGGAACCTGCTGAACTTACTTTGGAAAAGCAAAAATCACATCCGGGGGAATCTGCTGTGCAAATGGAATTAGAGGGCTAAAAGAAACAGAATGGAACACTGCATCAGCGACTATGTCAATATTTGATGTAGAAACCTGGGCAGCATGGTAGTTATCTTTTGTAAACTGTCATAATATCACACAGAGGTGCAGTAACTGCTCCACAATGAAATTAGCATGTCTGTATTGCGTCACAGATTCAGAGTGTAGGCTGGGAAATCAAACCGTTTAAAGTATTTCCAGCGGTCAGCTCCGGTCACATGGCACTCCTCCTTTTTCAGCCACGGCTGAGTATTTGGAATAACCCTGTCAAGAAGATCAATCAAAAATCACAGCCACAAACTGATATGCCAAGTGACATAGTTCATGTTTGTAATGAGCAATGGTGTTAACCTTGAATTAATACAACACAGTAGCAGCTGCTGTTCATTAAACGTGTGTCTGTTCGTGTTACCCAGCCAGCTGCTGCAGTGCCTCTTTGCGCTGTTCTATGTGGCCTTGCCAGCGACGATCAATAGAGGCTGGTACTGGGTCTACAGGGTCCAGCTGAAGAGTATACCGTGGGTGGTGGGGCAGGTTACTGAACATGGACCCAAACACTGGCACTTTTCTCTGAGTAAGGCAGAGAGAAACAGTGTCAGTGAGTGCACTTTACATTGAGTCCATTTCTTTGTTTTCTATGTGTAAACAGTAGCAAGTGAGAAAAAATATTGGCTACGAGTCATGTGGCCATGGGGCACTCCAGGGAACAACTTAGTGGAGGGGTGGGTAAGTCATGACTTATAAGTTACTCTCAGTATTCATCAGTGTTCCTGTGAAACAGATTTAACTAACAGTACAATATTACTTGCACCTGCTACGGATTTATCTAATAAAGGTATTTGCCAGCTTAATAATGGGTCAACTCTATTTTGGAAATAAAAAGGCTGGTAACATGTTTTAAGATTTGAACTATATAAAGTACTCTACTTTGAATAATAATTTGTATCTAATAAAGTTTTTTTTCACAAAAATTTAAAATGCTTGACATGACATCTCCTCCTTCTCCCTCATTAAAAATCCAGAATCTATAAATATGCAAATATTGTTCATTTCAGAAGTTTTCCTGTTGGACACAAGGTGTCTCCTACTTCACTGTCCATTCTCAGTGTATGAGCACTGGAGGCTTCAAGCCCAACCCAACATAATATATAATATCTAGTGTTGAAGAGTTAACTTACACATTTGCTGGTAAAAGTTTCCTGTGACTTCTGTTACTTTTGATTTATCCATTACAGCAGTTAGGGCTTAACCTTAGGTGATCTTCAAACATTAGCAACACAACCAATATTTTGGTGAAGCATAAATAAATTAATAAGCTTACTACTCGGTCCTTAGACGCATAGGCTTTGAGACTTGACCTGGCATGGTCTACATCCGATGACACTGTGTAAACTGGATCTGTGGCAAAACAGTTTCATTAATGTCAACCAAGTGAGCTTGCCAGTTTTCAAATGTCAGCTCTGGACAGCTAGCGTTTGTTTACTCACCATACAAGTAGTCATAAACCCGCTGCCGTCTAGCAACTTTATTAGCATCATTTTTCTTAGGAATTGTGCGAGTGACAGATACGCTCATTTTCCTGTTTCGACTAATTTCCCTCGCAGATAGAAATATCGACGCCTTCTGTGATATGTATAAGTGTAACCATGGAGACAGCAAGATGACTGTTGGGAGGACTTATTGCGCACGTCTACTTCCAGGTGCAGCTGGAGCACCTGGGTCTTGGATGGACACACATATTCATAAATGATGGTCAACTGCGTTAGAAAATATGTGGTTCTTTAATAAAAAGTCAAAGGTATAAGCCTAAAAACGCAAGGAGAGACGTTGACTACGACTCCCAAGGAGCCTTGCGGTAAGAACCGTCCAATCACCACATTCCACAGCTACCTTACATTCAGACGCTTGCACTGCTAGCAACATTCAGAAGCGACAAATTATGCTTTGTGAAAACTGTATTCATCCAGCTGTTCAAATCAGGTCACTTTGAGCTTCTGAGTCTCTTTAATACACCCATAGTTACGGTCATATTAATCTCAACTATAGTGCACTGCGGTAATTTAATTTATACCCAACTGCAACGAGGAAGCGTCTAATTCGTACCCTCTGACTGGCTTCTGCTCCACAGCAACGGTGGCTGAGGCTTATGGGAATCGTAGTATTTAAAGCCTTTCTCCGTACCAAACTGACGGAAAAACAATAAACAAAGAATTTGTCGGAAACATAAGTTAATTAAACCTAAATAGTCAGAACATATAATATCATAACATTGCAAACGTGTAACAAATAATATTGTTATATTATCTAGGAGATTTCCGTGTTTTAATGTTGAGGAAAAGAAGAAAGTATATGAGCTCCCCTGAAAACACGATTTTACATTATGCTATTTTTGCAATATGCTATTTTTGCCATGCATTTCTATTTTTCTGTCTTCATCATCAAATTTCCCCCCATGAAATAGTTGGGCCTGGGAGTTTGAGGGTTCTATGATGTATCTTAGCTGTTTCTGGGACTGTGCTCTTCTGGACAGAGACCTCAGATGTTGTACCTGGAATCTACTCTCCCAGTTTGTGGGTCACAGCCCCCAGTGCTCCAATTACCACTGGTACTGCTGTTGCCTTTACTCCCCACATTTTATCTAGCTCCTCTTTCAGCCCTTGGTATTTTTCGAGCATCTCGTGTTTCTTCTTCCTGATGTTGCTGTCGCTTGGGATTGCTACATCTATCACCACTGCCTTCTTCTATTGTTTGTCGACATCAACATGATGTCCGGTTGGTTAGCCATCACCAGTTTGTCAGTCTGGATCTGGAAGTCCCACAGGATCTTAGCTTGGTCATTCTCAACCACCTTCCATTCTGACCATGGGACTTTCAGCCCATATTCAGAGCAGATGTTCCTGTACACTATGCCAGCCACTTTGGTTATAGTGTTCCATGTATGCTGTTCCTGCCTGCATCTTACACCCTGCTATTATGTGCTGAACTGTCTCAGGAGCATCTTTGCACAGCCTGCACATGGAGTCCTGTCTGGTGTGGTAGATCCCCGCCTCTATTGATCTTGTACTAAGTGCCTGTTCTTGTGCTGCCATGATTAGTGCTTCTGTGCTGTTATTCAGCCACAATATTCATCTTTTTAGTAACTACATGCAAATTCTGAAATATGCAAGCTAAAATGATGTTGGAGTTTGATGAAGTGGCAGAGTACTGTATTTCCCAATTCATTCTACTTATACTCTAACATTTGTTTAATTTATTCCCACAAATATTCACTTTTTACGTGAGGAAAGCTTAAAATGATTGCTCGACAGATACAAACAGTATTTTTTGTCTATCATTAACATGGCATACTCTATACCCTTCATAACATATTTTAGGATTGTCAAAAAGATTTTGACATCAACAGGAAGTCAGTATTATCAAAGGGAAACAGCGCACAGACACACACACACACTCACAAATGTGTCATAGAATATTTTCTTTCTCTTCCCTAAACTCTGCTTTATCAACCTTTTTTAAACATTTTTGGGGTATGAGGAACACAACTGACCAAAGCAACATTACTTCACAGCTGGAAGTTTTTGCAATGTTGTGGAAAAACCAACTCACAGTCAGCTGCAGCCTATATGTTAAATAAACACTGTCTAATATTAGATCTGAGAAAAAAGAGAACGGATCTCTTTGCTTTCACAGCAACAGCTTGGACAATAGTGACTATGACATGTGCTATATAACCTTGATTACTTCAAATAGCAATTCTTTCCATTAATGTGTATCTGCATTGAGTGTTCTTTTTCACAGTTTTGTTTTCTGTGGTATAGATTCGTAGAGTGAGAGTGCACACAAGTAAAGGAAATCTGAGTTTTAATCATTCATCCGCCCAATCTGATCTCTTATATGGGACAGTTAATATTACAATGTCTCACTGCATGTATTCACAAACCACAAACTTCAAATACAGGCTTGCAGATCATAACCGCACACAAGATAGCTTACCAAGTGTGTTCTTTTCAGTTAATCTCTGATCTGCAAATTGAGTCAGTAATGACGCCTGCCCCCACATTAACACATCAGCAGCTCCACGTTGTTTAACTTTAGACAGCGTGTTGTTCTTTCACCAGCAGACCACAAAAAAAAAAAACTTGTGCCAAAATGCTCTTACTCAGCATGAAAGATTTCTTCCAAATCTATCTATCTAAACAGTTACTGACCTGTTTATCAGCTAAAACCTTGCTAAAACTAATGCAGTCTCTTTTAGAGTGTTGACTCAACTTTACAGTGATCTTAGATTTGATTTCTACTGTGTCATACTGATAGGGTTTTTAAAAAAAATTTTTTTTGTACACCCACATTTCTATCAATGTAGATATTACAACTGAACAGCACCACAATCCACACTCTTAAAAATGTCTATACAGTTAAATCAACACCTCACTAAACTGTTTGAACAAAAAGTGGACATTATAACCCTTGTTAGATTGCATTAAGATAGTGGTGTTTTTTATACAGATGTGCATGGACCAACGACATATTTTGTCATTTAATTTGGAGGTTAGTTGAACACAGCTTGCTTCATCATCACAACATGTGGCATGCACAATGTGATGAGTGAGATGGGGAAGTTAAAATACTAATAACAAGAATAATTCTTGGTTAGTTCCTATAGAATATGAAGGAGGTCGTGATGAGGGCCGAAGAACTGGCTGAAGACTCTCCCGTTGTTATCCGGTCCAGGTCATCTCGAACCCCGTCACATGGGCCTGGATGTGTGTCTGGTTGACTTGCCTCTGGTTGTGGTGACTGGTCTGGAAGCGGACCTGGATTCTGGCGTTGATGGACAGCCAGCATTGAGAGGAGGTCCAAGTCTTTCTGGAGAGAAAACTGGGGACATTGATTACTGTAGACCACCCACCTTCCCCTCATTTTTGTGTTTTAGGCCGTCTCTCTTGTTTTCGTTGTCTGTCTCTATAATTTGCCTCACTTTTCCACAGAAATGCTTTCCAATCCACCCTTGCTTTCTTTCGTCGTTTTTTTTAATTTCTCAATTTGACTCCAATCGAAACTGCCTTTTTCAGGCAACCCACAGTGTCTAATAAACAGCTGTAACTGCTTACAAGTCTCTGGTCCATGTTTGTCACTCATTATTTTTGCACTCCCTGATAACTTAGGAACTTCTTTACTTCATTCTTTACCCGTTTTATCGTGCACAACCCAAGCGATCTCACCCTTTGATTTCAGTTTGGGTTCTTAATCACTCAATCAGACATTCAATTGACATTATTAATTCATTCCTTAGTTAACGGGTTGTCACCCCTAATGGAATGTCTTTACCTTTCACACATCTATCGTGGTCTTCAATACTGTATCCTCATTTAATTTCAGATGCTCTGTCATTCAACCGTTATCTATAATCCTCACAGGCAGCCTCTTCTCGCCACAGGAGTCATTTATGAGCCTTCCTCAGGGGAGCTAGACTTTCTGGGTCTTAGGTGACTTGTAGTCTCTTCACCAGCTGTGTGCAGATTTAACCTGTTTGGAAATAGATAAAGGAAATTTTTCAGGTCTTGCAATTGACTTCAATTGAATACAAAATTTTTCACGTCTTGCAATTGACTTCAATTGAATACTTCCTTTATCTCCTTCACACCAACCTCTATGAGTTGTCATGACTGCTCTATGTGTGGTTATACCCATAAAGACATGGCAGGATATGCTTCAGCATGAACAGATGTTCTTTGTTTCTCTTTCACACAGGAACATACTGTTCAGATGCACAAACGTGGCTTGTATGACTGTCACTTAGCATTTTTAACCTTTTAGAAGTTCGCACAAGCATTTATACATATTCATATAATAATTTCTCTCACATTGTGCCTTACCAACTTTCGGAAGCCTGCTCATGAATCAGTAGGCTATTAGGTAGTTGAGTCAAGTCTAAAGTCAGTTCAAGAAGAGTGGAATCTTAAATCGGATTTATTTGCAACATCTGTGCCATAGACCTTCTTTCACAGGAGAAATTTTGACTTGTCATAGTAAGAAAAGGACATTACTAGGTGTTACTAATAACATTAAGGGTGGCTCCGTTAAGTTCAAGTGTCCAAGTAAGTCATCATAGTGTGACAGCGAGCAAGCATGCACAATACAAGGACCCTGGAACTGAAGCAGCTAAATTGAATTCAGCCGCGATTAATTTTATTTACACCTGTGCTTTCTCTACTGTCAAAATGTCTTCTGTAAAAAATGCCTATTGCGCAGTCTTTGCCTCAGAGTTATGGTGGTTTAAAGGGCTGAAACTAAACACATAAACTAAATACAAAAATAATTATATAATTAAATGCTTAAATACATGAATACATGTATAATTATATAATAAAGTGCTTAAATACATGAATACATGTATAATTATGTAATTTAATGCTTAATTGTCACCATAAATAAATTAATCACAAATTAAATGAAACATTAAATATATAAATGTTAACATTATTTATTTATTTATCTATTCATTTATATACATTTATATAGTTACACATTTGTATATTTATTTATTCATTCGGGGGCGGGTTAAAGCCTCTGATTGGTGAATGAACAGTATTACAGAACCAGTAGGATCTGGGATCGTGAATACAGCTTCATTCATTTCTGTCAGTCAGGGCCGATATCATTCCAATTCGTTTAGCGAAGCCCTCAATCTGATCTAAAAAAGCACAGGAATTGTTCAGCTACAGCCAACATATCAACCATTGTAGCACGCACAATTTCATTAAGTTCCGCATGGGGTGCTGCCATCTTGAATTAGACAAAAGCAGTAGATTGAAGTTCAACAACCAATCGCAGGGCAGAGTCCACACCCTGATTTTCGATGGATGAAGTTGATAGATTTCTTTATTTCGCTGCAGCAAGTTACACTATGGATAAATGAAAGTATATATAAATAAATAAATAAAAATTATAAATAGATAAACAAATTTGTGAATAATTAATTAAGTAAATACATAAAATACGAATGAATAACTAAATATACAAATGTGTAAATATATAAATATATATATAAATGAATGAATAAATAAATACACAAAGAAATTTAACATGTATATATTTAATGTCTCATTTAATTTGTGATTTATTTATTTATGGTGACAATTAAGCATTAAATAATATAATTATTTATGTATTTGTATATTTAGTTTCGGCCTTTAAAACCCTCCATACACAGTAGTCAGTACTGTAGTTATTTTATTAGTATTAAAATAAGGCATTAAGGCAGGGTGGAAGGACTGGACATACAGGTAATGTAGCTGTACCTCCCTTTGTCCCTTTGGACTAAGTCTGTTGCTGCGCGCATCCAAGCAGCAGAAAAAGATACAATTTTTACAACTTCTTCAGTCAGAATCAAGACAGGGAAGAGGCTTCATCTTGTGAAGCTTGAAGGTCGTTTTTGTGCCTAAACCTAACCCTATAGCGCTGACACATCATAAAACATTTATCTTATCAGTCATCAGTAACAGTTTGGGTTCGGTTTGGGCATGATGTCAACCTGCCGAAAAGGGTGTCAGATCAGAAACTTGTTGGAGAAGTTTAGCATAAATGTATTGTTTGCACAGTTTACACCTGCTTTACCCTTCTTGGAGTGTTCCTATAGTGACGGCCCTAATTTCTGCTAGACAGAGTAGTTTGTTAATTTTGCTGTTTTATAACTGTTAATAAGACATGAGCTCCCCTGAAAACATGATTTCACAATATGCTATTTTTGCCATGCATTTCTATTTTTCTGTGTCTTCATCATTATGGATCATGCGTAAATGTAGGTTATTACTGATGTATGATTCAAGCATGAGGGTGATTCATCACTAACTCGCTTAAATAAAGATGCCAGCGTGCATGCTATTCTTGCCATCACCGTCTAAGCATGGCAGCTCAAAGATCAGAAAAAAAAAAACTTTCTTAGTCAAACTCAGTCTGTGCATTACTCTGTATTTCTCCAAATCGCCATTACTCATTTCTCTGTTTTGTAGTCAGCATAGCTTACTCGCAAAAATTTACCCCAAATTTCCCCTATTCAGGCTAGATAAGACAAATGTAAGGGATGTACTTGTGCTTGGCTGACCCCAGATAAAACAGAAAAACGATACACATTAGTGAATGAAGTCAGGGTGGAAGGACTGGACATACAGGTAATGTGGCTGTACCTCCCTTTGTCCCTTTGAACCAAGTCTGTTGCTGCTCGCATCCAAGCAGCAGAAAAAGATACAATTTTTACAGCTTCTTCAGTCAGAATCAAGACAGGGAAGAGGCTTCATCTCGTGAAGCTTAAAGGTCGTTTTTGTGCCTAAACCTAACCCTATAGCGCTGACACATCATAAAACATATTTAGTCATCAGTAATAGTTTGGGTTTGGTTTGGGCATGATGTCAACCTGCCGAAAAGGGTGTCAGATCAGAAACTTGTTGGAGAAGTTTAGCATAAATGTATTGTTTGCACAGTTTACACCTGCTTTACCTTTCTTGGAGTGTTCCTATAGTGACGGCCCTAATTTCCCAACATGCCTATTGCTAGACAGAGTAGTTTGTCAAGTTTGCTGTTTTATAACTGTTCCAAGATGCAAATGTTACGTTTTGTTAGTGTTTGTAATGTGTCTGTTCAGAACATGGTTGGAACATGTTGATAATTTGTGCTGGTTTATGGTTTTAACCATTAGTGGCTGTTACTTTCTCTTGACACCAGCTGTATTTTCCTGTTGTGCTTTTGAGTTTGGATTCTCTGTATTGCATGTCATTAATGGGCACTTTTGAGAACTGCTTCCTGTCTCAATCTGCACTGTAAGCCTCCATGCTGTGTGGATGATCATGTGACTTGCAAGAAAGGAAACTGGCATCTTAACTTATCACATGTCAGCTTTGTGTGGGGGAAAATAGGCAGATGTTTCGGTGGAAAGCGTTTGGAGAGGGGGAAGAGACAGAAGGAGGGAGGGATTTGTTAGCCACACATCCTTTATAAGTCTGTAACATGGGGGAGTGTCACATAGCCTATTCACAGTTTGTCTGGATGGAGTTAAGAACCTGCTTTACTCTAACCCTGAGTGAAAGTGCCTAAGTAGGGTAAATAAAACGAGAGCACAGGCAATACTATGCAACATAGAGACTGATGTTACTGTAGACTGCGCTCAGGCCCGAGGATTTAGGAGACTTGACTTGATGTCAGGCTAACTGTGGCAGCAAGTTGACAGAGGAATCTGAGGAGATGATTTTGTGGGTTTTTGCTGTGACTATCCTCTCGGCGTGTGAAACATGGAGTCCGGACCCAGGTTTGAACATTGAACTTTTTTTTTTTCGCATGTGGTTTCACTAAATATGAGATATTAGAAGATACAGCTTTAATATAAAAAATAAGGCTCTTAGATACAAAACAACACAGACGTAACTGCAAATTCAGCATGAACGTGTCATTTGTGGTACTTTATATACTGTATGTAAATATGTAGTGTGAGTGTATTGTTGTCAACATGCAAGGTAACTCGAAGTAATATATTTTATCACTGTGTAATCTGGGACATATTGGCGATGTCTTTGCAAGTATAAAAGTATAAGTTTAAAACTATAAGTTGATATGACTCAGTGTAGGCAGTGGAAGGAAGTGGAAAGAACCTGTATGGAGGTGGGGTGATGCAGAAGCTGACAGGGGAGAAACATGTTCCATAACACGTTTATAAAAAAGGTTGCCCCATTTCTTCTAAATGAACAATCAGCACAATACCACCTGTGCATTGGAAATCATGACTCCACATTAGGGTAACACTGTGTAGCTTTTCTCCATTGTTCGGTTTCTGAGAGGTGTAAAATACATTTACTTTTGAGATCTGTGGTTTTGCTCACATCTGTCAGAAGAAAACAAGTTTCAGATCCCCATAACACTCTGCCCT
The DNA here is from genome assembly GCA_038419695.1 of Scomberomorus guttatus. Taxonomy (NCBI): domain Eukaryota; kingdom Metazoa; phylum Chordata; class Actinopteri; order Scombriformes; family Scombridae; genus Scomberomorus; species Scomberomorus guttatus. The sequence goes on along the minus strand of CM076456.1, from coordinate 13,621,699 downwards.
CAGTCAATAAACCTTGAATTTTCCAATTCATTTCTTTGAAATAACAACTGTCATGAGTTTATTTAATGCTGGCTAAAGAAACTGCACAGGTTGCTACAAAGGCAAAGCCCTTTTTTCCTCATAGCTGTCTGTGATTCTTTACTTTCTATATTCTTTCTTTTTTTGCTGCAGTAAATTGGTCAAGTCAGACCACTTGTAATTGCCTCAAACCTCAATTAATCAACGAACTAACTAACTAACTCAACTAAATAACTAATGAAGAATAAACCACACTGATTGTTGCTCTGATGATTGAATGCTTCGGAGTGAATCACTATTGCTTGCTTGTCACATTATTTTACTAACCACATCCATCTCTCTCAGGAACTTCTCAAAGCACCTCTTTGATGTCCAACAATTCTTCATCTGCTCCTAAAGTTCATGGTAAAATCATGTTACCCCTTTTCTCTCTGTTTAATTTGAGGTATGAGTAAAATGTTGGAAGTTGAACACGGCAATATGCATTTTTATCCCCCCTTTTCCTTTCTATTAATTTTGATTTCAAACGAAAAGATCTGTCTTCAGTTTAAATCAAGTGAAATTATATAAAAATAGCTTTGAAACTTTATGTCTGAAGAGGAAAGATTCAGTCATTATTTTTTGTTTATTTTTTAATATTAGTATAAAATATAAGGAGGCTACCAAATGTTGTCCAATGCTTGTCCAATTTAAAAAACATTACAAACCTCTTATCATTCAGTATCTCTTGTTCTTAAAATAACTTCATTTTGAAAGATTACAGGTGGTGAGTTTGACTTTATATTTTTATATATATATATATATATATATATATATATATATATGTATTTTGTTTTATGACTGACTTGTTTTGTTTAAACTCAAATCATTAAATCAGCACAATCATTGAACTATCATACGCAAAAATAATGCAACTATCCTTTCCTTTTTTTGCAGTTGTCAGAAATTTATCTTTCAAACTGGGGAGCAATGTCAACCTGAATTGCAGCGATAAACCGTGGAGTAAGATGATATATGTAATCTGGAACATAAATCTGAAATATAAAGCATGCCGTATCGCCCACAACAATGATGGCAGTATTACAGACACTTGCAATGACAGGAAGTCTCTCCGAAACACATCCACTGCTCAGCCGTACCTGTACATCCCAAACTTCTCAAATTCTGATGTGGGGACCTACAACTGTGAGACAGCTTACTCGGGAGGAGCTGACTCTTATAAACTCAACGTGACTATCACAGGTAGGACTTCATTTTTCTCCTCATTGGGACAGATGACTAGCCAGAACCATCTAATCAAGAAGGGTAACTTGATAAAGGGTCATTTCACTCAAATCCCCCTCATAAGAATAAATATTACAGAAAATTCTGCATACTTCTACTCATGCAGATAGTATTAGTTTTACTTGCCTATAAACATCTGCTGCTTAGCCTTCTGTTGCAAACATAATGGGGGACAATATTGTTTCTTTTTTGACACTCAATTGAATAACCCAACAGTAATATGCCTTTTACAACACAATGTCCCTGTTATATCTGGAACTATTTTATACTCAATGTAAGAAATAGTGAAAAAGTAAGCCTGCACAAGCATAATTAAAACAATTGTATCAGCATGGCTAGGTTTTATTTAAACCAAACCACTCAGCAAGTCTCCTCTTCATGTCTCCTGTCTTGTCTTCCCTGGCTCAGTTCCTCCCAGTATATCAGCCTGGTTAGAGTGGAAGGGCAACAAGATGGTGGCTGTGTGCAAAGCTGAAAGAGGAACCCCTGCTGCCAACATCACCTGGAGCCATACAGAAAATGTATCATCTTTGGAAACCAGGCCTGACTCAGATGGATTCTTTACAGTCGAAAGCCGCCTGGAACTCCCTGAGAGCATGGATACAAAAAACCTGAGCTGCACAATCAGACACCCATACTGGGAAGAGGAGAGAACGTTGGTACCAAAACCTACAAAAGGTCACCTTGGTCAGTACAAGAGAAAATATTTGAGCTTTGTTTTGTAGTGCAGAAGAAATAAGTTTAGCTTTTTATGTTTATGTTTCTGACTAGGTGTTTTTTTATTATAGTGGTATTAATAGGTTCATAAATAGATGTCACATGTAGTGTTGATGTCCAGTGGATTACTGACAAACTTTTACAGTTTTTTCTCTCGCTGCAGGTCTTCATGTTACTCTGACATGCATCCTCATGGTTGTAATAATAATAATTGCAGTTTTGGCTGGATTCTTATTCTTTGCACAAAAGAAACTAACAATGCTGAGGTGAGAATTTCCATTTGATAAATAACTAATTAGATGAACTACTTGTGAGCTTTTTTGTTGAATAAGTTAGCTGGTATCTTTCCCTTTTCCAGGTGTTGCAGGCATGCCGACACATCACCATCCAAACCTCCGCCGGTATGTAATCTTTCTGTAGCATACTCTGCATTTTTGAGTTCTGTGTGTTTTACTGCACATTGTTGGGTTTTGTTCATGACACCTCTCTGGTTTTCTCAGACAGAGGATGTGGAGGAAGTGGAGCCGTACGCCAGCTATGTTCAACGTGTCAACTCTATCTATAACTCATAAAAATCCTGCAACATGCATCACACTCACACACACGCACACAGACATTGAAATGCACATGGCTCTTTGTGAGAAACTGAAGGTTGTGAAACTGAGAAATGGTGAAATAGTAACCAGAGAGGAGAGTGAGATGAAAGATTTTCCGACAAGAGGGAGCCTCGCAGTTGAATTCTGTCCTGATAAACTTGACTGATGGAACGGGGGATGTACCTCATGTCACACACTGGCTCGCATGCACAGTATATACTGCCCACTACTCAGTGTGTGGGCCTTTATGTAGAACATTAACAATAACTACAAATGCAATGAACTGCTGAAAGGAAAAGAATGCCGTCTCCTGCCGTACTCAGCGGCAGCATGCCAAGACTACAAACCTATGGACTTTTGATGTTGCTAAAATAAAAAAGCATGTTTTACAATTATATATGATTACACATATTTATTGATGAACTGTAAATAGATGCTGCATCAATCTCGATGACGATAATATTATGTAAAGTATTATGTCTTAAAGGATAGGTTCAATCACAGTGACCGATATCCCTCTCAATGTACATATGGGCATGTCAGTGTGTTTTTAAGATAGACTTTTAAATTGTTTGTCTAATTATGTAAATACATGTATTGAAAAAAAATACATCGTACCTCAACTGTAAAGAAAACCCAGACACACACACACGCACTCATTTCATTCTAGGTAGGTTACAAAAAGTTAATAAGAACACTAAAAATAGTACATGATTAAGTACAGGGTATACTCATACCCAGTGGTGTGCCACAAGTGTGAAAATCAGTGAGTTGTTTTGTTTTTCACTGCGGTTGTGATTTAAAAAGGTTACTTTTGGGATTAGATAAAGGCGACAGATACTTGGTAACACATCCACCTTTTGTCACATGACTGATAATTATCAGCACAGGATAATAATCCAAATAAACTGTGAGTTTCTGAATTTGGTTCATTCCTCTCACAATGACTAAACCAATTTCTGAAGAAACGGATAAGAAATTCAAACTGGAAAAAGGGACTCTTCTGCCATCTAGTGGTGTAGATCATAGATCATCAGAATGATCATGTCACGTGCAGGTGGAGCTGTCTGAATAATGCTAATAATAAGTACATAAATGTAGCACTGCCTCCCAGTATTTACTACTGTAGCATTATATTCAATAGCAGTTAATAATGAATATTTGAGTTGTGGAAAGGGGACACTGATACTTAGAAGCCCAGTGGATAACACTTTATAATAAGGGTACAACTCATATTCTTAAATACTGCTTAACTATTACACCGGTCATAATGATTTAATGCATGAATTAATGCAGGATGAATTCCACACTTTATATGATTACTTAACATCTAATAGATAGTCAGTTAATGAATGCTGATATTGGTATGCCACCAAATTACCTGAATTCCAGTTATAGTAAAGGGCATTTTATACCCATGCATTTGATCAGCCTCTATGAAGCTGCATTTTTCTTTTATCAAACTGTTAGTCAGATGCAAACATCTAGCAAGCCAGCAATACTAGATGGATGTATTGTACATGATCAGGTTGCTTTAATGTTATACTCACAGTAACTGTGGGTATAAAAACGTACAATTAATGTGTGAAGTAACTGTGAATTAACATTCATTCATTGAATTTAATCACATAAATTCATAGTGACTTGATCGTGTGTTAATAGTGAGCAACGGAAATTCATGATAAGTCCTGTATCAATTCATGCACAACGTCATCATGACTCATTTCCTTTTATCCTGTACCCTGATTAAAAAGTGTTACCGCCTAGTGCTCAGCCAGAGTCTAGACTGCCATTTGAATTCTGCTGTTAAATCATAGGCTTATCTTCCCCTCACATTGATTAGTTGTACATATAAAAAGGGGAAACTGTTTTGTTTGTTTTGTTTTACCCACGCAAATGTATTTCTGTCCACTGAACTTGACGCACTTTACACGTACAGACTCCTTGTTTTTCACTTGTAGCAAAGAAGCTTATTCAAAGTTTGACCTTAAATTGCAGAGATTATTACCATGACTTCTTTCAAATATTTTTAGAAACGCAGTTGATTAATACAACACAATAATGAACAAAAGCGATACTTAAACTTTTAATCAATAAAAAATATCAACAAAACCACAATGACACAAAGGCAACTCATGGTACTACTACTATTACTTTAACACCTAACCAAATGTATAAATAATCTTGTAGTCAGATACAGGCCTTAAATACATACACAAAACATAAAAAATATAAATTCTGTAGTCTTAAATGTCTATTGTATCTAGTATATTGGGTGGTGTACAGTAGTTCTCAGGAGCACTATGTTGCAAAATGAGCACACTCTCTAAAATGCTGATTACAGCATGTGTTGTGGACACAAATTTACATTCTCCATCATGAACGGGATAATGTGGCAGTGGCACAAATTGCGCACACATTTATTAAGTGAACAGTTGAGCATGTACACAACATTAATTAAGTCCAGTCTAGGCAACTAAAAATTTCCATTTTCTAAGTTGAGCTTTTCTGACTTTGGTGACTGCTGGTGGAAGTATCAACATATACACTGTCACAGACAGCAAGGCATGCCAGCACCCCCTGAAAGCTGAAAGCAACACGCTGAGTTGTCATTCTGAGTTGTTCAGGTCGCTGAATACACCCAAAACTGAGTCAATTAGGTCGTGGGGTCTTGCTGTTTTCAAGCTTTGTAGTATATTTAGGTGGTGTGCAATAGTTCTCGGGAGCAAACACACTGACTAAACCTATTTTGTTGACTCATGTCTGCAAATATGCAAAAAGAATAATTTAAAAGATGCTATAATCACATACAAATTTGACACACAGTGGCTTTAGGTTTCTCTATCATTCAGGGACATGGTGTAACCAGCAATGGTATGTCAGAAGCTACTGCATTTCCTGTTTTGGAAACGCTGCTGTTCTTGAAGATCTGCAGAACTGATTAACCTTCTTGAGTGGCAAACAATATTCATTTCAGTTGCCTGTGACTAACTACGTCCAGATTGTTGCTAAAGTCATGACATTTCAGGAATCCAGGCACATCAGGCTTAAAAAGCTTCAGAATCTCCTGAGGTTGAGTTTCTTGTGCAAAGAAGTCAATTAGGATGCAAGTTTGCCCTCTTCAGGAAGGAACATCACAGCTGTGTTCAGGCTTGAGGTTATCTCAGAAGTGGAGGGAAACGGCTCTGGGCTGGATTTCCACAACCAGCTGCTGTTGTTGGTGGATGTGTTTGTTTTTCATTTTGTCCTAATTGAAGATCAAGCTTTGATTGGCAGTTCAACAAACTTCTTGCACACCATTACAATATATTAGACACTTGTTTGTGATATTATCTACCAGTCCTGCATCTTACAGTGTAGCTCAAATGAACTTTTCCTCTTGTTTCTGTTTACCCCATGAGGACATAATCGTCTGCACATTCATCTTTAGATGAGCACTGGGATACAGTTTCAGGTTGATGTGCTGCTGGGATATTAACTATGGCATAGTCACAGTCGTTATCAGAGGTATCTCTGGTTCTTTTCGATCCTTGGGCACTGCCGTGGTCAATAGAGGCGTACGTAACGTCCTCGTTAGGCTGTCGTGAGATAAAAAAAACGAGTGAGATGATAATTCTTCCATCCTGAACACATGTTACACTTCATCTATTCAATTTTTTTCATACAGTGCTGCTGCAAATAGAACATTTTGTCACGTATGACGTGGTTACTGGTTATGACTTTCTGCGGATGAAACAGCCACAAAGTTTTATATAGCTACAACAGAGGCCTCACTCTAATGTTCACCCAGTATGCAAATCTATCGAGGCAGCACCTCTGACGGGGCTATCATAAAAGCTCACCAACACACCCATGGTACTGATAACGATGAAGATTTATGCTCAACAACAATAAACTTAACATTGATGTGACGTGGGCAGGAATACCTTATTATTTGTGTTGCTCTTATCATCTGCAGAATCCCCTGAAACAGAAAATGTAAATACATAAAATACTGTGCTGTATATTGTTTTTATATACTAAATAGTATTATAAATGTAGTGTTACCTTTCCTTTTCTTCATCCTGACAATAAAACAAATGGAAAAATGAGATCACAATGAGGACACAGTCATTCAGATCAACATAGAATTTAACTGTTTTCCCAGACAGAAATGAAACCCATGTGTGTGGGATAAATGTATTTAAAAGACTAAAAAAAGTTATCATTGTGTCACATTATAAAATGTGATAAACCATAATACATATAAATGCGATCTGAAACAGCTCTTCAGAGGTGGAGGTTTTACCCAACAGCAGTGTTTCCTTGACAGCTTAACAGATGACAGCGCATGCTGCAACAGGAAACTCTACATACACGTACAACCCACATCTGTCTGTGACCAACTGTCTATGTCAGTGACTAACTGCACAGGACCCAGAACTTAACAAGCTTTTGGGTCAAGATCTCAGCTTATGTTGTAACAAATACATGCTGTAGTAAAGCTGCTGAGTGAAATTCTTCACGTTTTCATGTTGTTGACAAACACACTAGCTGAAACAGTCTAATCTTATCCAGTAGCTACTGTTTCCCCGCTGAGACAAAAGCAGAAGCTGCTTGCCAAAGGGTCAAAATACAATATTTTAATTAAAAACATAAAGTGCTTCCAGCCTTCTTATATTGTTATTTAAAATGTCTTCTAATAAAACCGCTCAAGTAGTAGTTTAATGAAACTTTTTTTTATAATTTAATTACCACAACATGTGAGTGTATCCTCTACAATGTGCGTGTACGGATGCTTACTCACCCTGAAGTGCAGCTTCCCATGATGTGCAGGCAGGTTCTGGATGTTCAGGCTGTATGTCACACAGGTGGTAGGTACCAGTGCTTGGTTGCTAAAGAGCAACTTTAACCCTGTAGTAGGCACTGATCTCTCTGATCTCTCTGCTGCTGTATCTGACTGCATACAGGCCACAATAAAGAGCGAGCTGGAAGAGCGAGAGAACGACAGAGAGAGAGAGAGAGAGAGAGAGAGAGAGAGAGAGAGAGAGAAGGGGGTGGGGTGGGGGACCATACAATGGCCTATGTGTGTGCTATTTTTGATTTCTTGTACACTGTGGTTTCTAACACCATACACATACTCATGCATCAGTGTGTACACACACACATGCATTCATTAAAGAGAAATGTCAGATACATTAAAGGGTCAGTTCACCTGAATTACCGAAAACACATCAAACAACAATTTTTACTGAAGAAATTGTCCAAATGAAAACAGTGACGTCTGTGGATATTTCTGAGTTGCCAAGACTTTGCTTCAGGAAACATACGTCGCTGTTGAGCTTTTCAAATGTATTTTTTTCCTATGATTTAAGCACTGTAAAATAACATTTTATTAATCCCGTCTGTATTGGGTTGGTGGCAAGAGTCTCAGCAGCAGATATCTTAAAAACATCGACAAGTAAAGTATCTGCATTGGTATAGATAGCACCAAGGGCTAAGGAAAGCATATATTGGTCAGCTGACCCATTTGCTCTTGTTGCTGTATTGTCTCATTTGCATGATTGTGCAAATTTTCTTCATGATGAATATAAGGAAGTTACAGAACCTTTTTTCACATTCAGTGGAAAGTTCACTTAACTTTACAAACCGTGTCTCTGTCTAGTGTAAAAATAAACCTTCAGGTTTATTTAGGCATATTCCTGTAATAGGAACAACGGTAAAATCAGTTTGGGATGGTTTCAAAAAAGCAACTGACCATGAGGATGATCCACTGTACTCAAAGTGTTGATCAAAGATAACATGTTTAAGTTTGGAGAGATTTCTACATGAATTTCTACATGAATTCTATCTAATTACAAACATAATTTCACATGCAGTAGATTGTACTTTTTTTTTTTTACACTGGAGGGTGCTGTTGTAACAGTGATTCACAAACCACTAAGCAATTATATTAATAATTGTCAACTTACACCATCTGCTGGTTGTATTAAAAAAAAGAAACAAAAAAAACAAACAAACACAACCACCCTTACTATGTACAGTGTCAAGGCAACACATCTTTCACACCTGTGTTGAGAAAAGTAAGTGACATACATATTTCGTTTTTTATAAATAGACTTGTGTTCATCCACACCACAGTAGCTGCTTGTCCTTGCAGTTTTTGGGCTGTTTCTTCATCTACAGGAGCCGCAAATGTTTGCACAGATTGGACAAGGGAAGCAAGCAAGCCTCTCATTATTTCATAAAGATGATGGGAACATTCACATGGCCTCTGGAGCACACTGCTGACTAATATAAGCTGTTTACAAGACTGCATGTCGCCTCTGTATGATGGGAAGCCGGGATGCCACCACTTCCTGCTGAACTTAAAGGCCACCTGAGCCGCTTTAGGACAAACGAAAGAGTGTTGTTGGTGAACACAATGATGACTCTGTGCATGTTACAAAGGCATCGCAAGTTTCCTGACAAAATGTGACAGGCCCATGTCCACCAGAACAGTATATGTCTCTGTTTATGAACTGCATCTGTAGAGATAAATGTTTTCCATAACCGTCATTCCAGAATTAAATTATATAAATACACATACACTTAATTATTATGTGTGAGGAAATGGGAAACTGTGTTATTTCATGAATTGTAATGCACACATGTACAGGAAGGTCTTAGACTATATGTGGGAGGTCAGGAAGTGGTGAGATTGTCACAAAGTGAAATGAGCCACATGTTTTTACTGCAGTATTAAATGATCTGTGAAGTGTCAGGGCATGAACATGGCAAGACTGATGGATAGATTTCCACACACCTTTCTGCTGATATTTTGCTGTTTGACATTTGTGTCCATCTATGGAAAATGTCAAGGTAAGTCTTAACACTCTTATATTCTCTCTTATATATACACTCATATCTTGGCAGTTAATGTACTGTATTTAGAATTATATGTTTAACACAACAGTCAAGATGTATGCTTCAAAATAACATATAGTTACATTCTGAACATGTAATTCAATTTCTTTCATTACAGGAAAAAAACAATATTTTAGACATATTTGTCAGCATTAACTATATCACTGAGAAACAGTTTTCTGTTATGTTGTATCAATCTCTGAAATGATGGACAGCCTCTCGACAAAAAAATGAGATTTCGATTAAAAATGTCTGTCATTTCACTGAGTTTTGAGTGTAATACTTTTTTTTTATTGCAGACTTGATTTCTTCATGTGAACCGAGGCTGATGGTCCGGAGAGGCACGACATGGAAAACTCCCCCACAACAAAATCTGACAGTCAGATGTCCTGTCAACCACTGTGGAGAATCGCTAGAAGTCTCCTGGTGTAAAATACTCGACACAATTACATGTCAACAGATAATTAATGCAAAGAACGTGGAAATAACACAGATGGACAGTGGTGTTAAAGAACTGACATCTTTTTTGACTTTCAAATGGATTTCCACTCATGATGATGGACTGTACAGATGTTATTTAAAAGGAGACGAACACAAGCTGATAGGTCATACAATCAACATCTCAGTTTCAGGTAGGCTGTTTATTTTTCCTTCAGTGCCCACATGTACCTTTAAGATGTCTAATTTAACTGTTAATTCCAAATATTCATCATTATTCCACATAGACATACACCAGGGGGTTGAAACACACCAGGGGGACTATAGTGCAGGTAAGACCCTTTATTTGTTAATTATTTACATGGATTTTAATAAACACTGTCTAGGACTATTGATCTGGTTCTTCTTCTTTTGTAGATGACAAGTCACCAAGTGTTGATAGTTATGAGGACATGTCCTGGCTGCCATACTTCTCCATCGTTGTTAGCATAGCTCTTCTGGTCATCACATTGACAGCATTCATTTCCTTTGTTTTTTACGGCTGTAAACGTAAGAACATTAATATGTATTCACAGCCTGGATTACTGTAACACAATTTGTAGACCTTACCACCTAAACAATTGGTTTTTTTTTGTCTCCCTCACAGGAAAACAGACCTACAACCCCGCAAAGGCGCAAGTATGTGTTGCAATGTTGCTAACTTAGTTCTTAAATAGTTCTTTCATGGGAAATACACTAATTTGCTTTTTTTTTGCCAAGAGTTAGATGAGAAAGAAACAACATATAAAGTGTTAAAATGTTAAAGTGGCTTTTAGGCAGATTCTGTTATCTTTGGAAAGAGCCGCTGATTCCCCCTGTTTACAGTTTTTATGCTAAGCTAGAGACCACTCTCATCAGAGTGGTATCAATCTTCTCATCTATCTCTCAGCATTAAAGAAAATAAATGCATATCCCAAAATGTTGAACTATTATGATGTTTAAGAGTCATAATGCTATCAAATGGGAATGTTTCATTGGCTTATTTGAACTTGTTCTGGTGTTTTGATGTCATAGGAAATGTCCACTCATACGCTTCCAGAGTTCTCCAAGGGGAGTGCCTCTTCTATTTTTGTCCTGCACTACTCTCCAACTACTGCAGGCACACCACCTTCCCTGATGAGCGGTGGGAACCAGCCTGCTGTGGCACACACTGCAGATAAAAGTCAAGAGTCAGACACAGTGTATGCTGTCATCAAGCATAAACAGTCCGGCATGCCTGCCAGAGAGTGGAGGACCTCGACTGAACAAGAGAAAACCCCAGAATATGCCACCATCAATGTGTTGTGAATATTTTCCATTTGTCATAGACACATACAGAGGAAAGTGGGATTGAAAAATGTACGTTATGTGGTTGATCACTTAACTTCCTTTGCTGTTCCATGACACAACAAGTATGTGCTCGTGCCCTAGAACAGGCAAAGAAGTTAGGCAATCAACCACACCGCAAAAGAAGGAGGCTTGTGGTCACAGATGTACAGCACATTCAGTGTAAATTAACCTGGCTAGAGCAAAAGCAGCTTTATTTTTATCCCCTCAGGTTTTATCATTCATTTCTTGTTACTTTCTTGTTATTTTTCTACCCATAGTAATTTCATTTACATGACTTGGAGCGATTTTTTGACTTATTTAACTTTGTTGGCCAAAACATTGGCAGTGGTGTAAAAAAGGGAGTGGATAAGTAGATTTGTCATGTGCAGATTCACTCAATACTTGTTTAACAAACTTCTGTCTGAAAGTATGAATGCTGTAGTTAAGGAAGTGTCTATATCTTGTGAAAAAGTGTTGGAATATAACTATTGGCTGATCTGAAATATATATTTTTGTTTTCACTTGTGACTGTGGAAATATTTTGTGCTTTGAAAAGGTGAATTGATGAGGTGTTTATTGTTGTATCCCTTTAGTTGAGATGATTATTTGAATATTTTAATGAATAATATAAGAATTATAAGCAAACATATATTACTAGACCACTGTTTTTTCTGATTAAAACTGTTTGGTTCATGTCCTACATTCAGACCTCAGTGTTTTGCGCTGACACTGGAGGAAATGCAACACCTAGCCTGTCGACCACACCAGCGTGGGCTAGTTTAAACGCAGGAAGTTACAGAGGGTCTTGAAAGATTTGTGAAGTTCACATCTTTTATGGTAGCAGAAGCCTCGCTTCTGCTGAATCACATAAAGTTCACATACTGAGGAACTGTAGACTGACTCGTTCAGCAAGTTAAATAATATACAGGAAAGAGTAGTATTGATTGGCCATAATTTAAAGTTAACAAAAATAGACACTTAACAGAAAAAAAAGAGAGGAGATGAAAGTAGATTAAGCCAAAACCAACTTTAAAGTAATGTACCGTAGTAGACCATCATTGCTGTTCAGGAGCTTATACATAATAAAATAATCAGTACATTCTCAATTCAACATTCAGAAATCCTGTTTCTATATGCATTAAAAATGTCTGTATGAGGACTTTTAAGGTTATTACTACTGATGCAAACTGAACATAAGGACATGATCCATTGTCACAAAGCACGATACTCATTTATACTGTAGAAGGCCAAATCAAGCCACCCCAAGGCTGCTCTTCAAATCAGTTAAAAACAGTAAATGTATACTGTTTAAATGTTATGTGCTGATGATTTTACTTTCTCAGGCCTTAAAGAGATGTGTGTGTGTTATCGTCCATAATTAACCATTATCAAAATGGCAAAGTCTTGCTGATATGTGTGGGGATTATTCAAGAGCAAAGACATACATTTCCGTTTTGAGGAACTAATTAGATCACTAACAGGCCAATAAAGGATAAATACCACATCTGGAGGGTCTTTAAGATTTTATTAGTATTATATCCAGTTTCCCAGGTCCCAGGTTGTTGTGTTGCTCCCCAGTCAAATAAATTCTGTAAATACTATTATGGACCTCAGACTGATTTCCCTGAATCTCTCATATTTTTATCCAGATCACCTTGAAAAAACATCATTCTCAACCTGCAATATGACAAGAACCTAAAATAAGAATGGCAGGGATTTTGCTGTTCCCACATTACCCTGCTCACCTTATCCAACCCTTTGACCGTCCAAACCCAATCACCACTCCTCATGCTGAACACACACAGTATGTCATATTGACAAACATGCTGATTTTTCACTTTTCTTTAGTTGATGTCCAGTGGAGCACAGTGTTCCCTGAGCCTGAGTGGTAAACCCTGTCGCTCTAATCCATTTACAGATGCTCACAAAAGGACCTTTCATATAAAATTGTCAAGAAATGCTACTGAATAATGTGACCCAGCTTTTATATTTCTTACAGTATACTTGCTGGAATGCATACTCAGGAGAGGAAGGTGGAGTCTGTGAACCTCTATTCTATTATTCTTGAGTGGAAATTTTTCATCTCAACAACGGTGTCTGGTAGTTACAGCCCACACACAAGTTCTAGTCTAATAGTCTCTCTCACTCTCTCTCTCTCTAACACACACACACACACACACACACGTGCGCACACATTCACACACACATCAGTGATTGTGTTTTTTCTCTGGTGGACAAAGCCCCAGTTCAGATGGTAGAGGATGGAGAGTGTGGAGGCTTGTGTGAAGGCAGTGTTTGAGACAGGCCTGATTAGATCGAGCCTGAGGTCACACTGAGAGTGTGCGGCCTGAGTCTGCAAAACTGGTGTTTTATCTACTGAATGCTTAAAATACAGCTATCTGGAGGAGTATTACAATGGAGTATGGACAATGTGGACAGCCATATTTTTCAAATTTAAGAAAATTTAAGAGCTATTTTGCTTAAGTGAGTGAGAATTACCAACATGTTTTATTTTTAATAACCAAGCAGAGTGAAGGGAAATGAAATTGGTAGCCTTTTACATTACACTTTACACATTTACTCCGATCTAGAGCTGCAGACAGGAGAGTAGCAGGGGTTTAGGGTTTTGTTCAAGACCACTTAAAGGAGAAAAGTGGTTCTTGGATTTTTAACCTGGAGCTCTCAACAGGATAATTTGTTGACATGCATACCTTTCAGGGGAACAAAAAAGGTTTGCGAGTAGCATATTTAGGGAATAGACTGACTTTCTGACCGTGGAGTTTAACATCTAAGAAACGTGCACACACATACTCGCTCACAACGCAACCATACATAAAAGTCTGAGACAGGCGGGATTACATCAAACCTGAGGTCACTCAAGAGTGTGTGCAGCACTGCAGCTCAAAAACCTTCTGACAAGGTGTGGAAGAGTGCCGAGTGCATGGAGTCTTGCTCAGAAATCGATTTTAAAACAACAGATGTCTGCAGGATTATTGAAAATAATTAGGGATCAGTTGGGATTTATGATGTGGACATTCATGTGTTTCTTATTTAAAAAATCGGAGTGTTTTTTTGAGTGGCTTTTTATGGGTGGGAATTAAAACAGGCTCATGGTTATTCAACAACTTTTATTTCTAATAACCAAGTAAAGTGAAGTGAAATGATATTTGTAGGTTGAATATGTTTTTTCTGCAGCGGTGATGAAGTCAGGCCTTGTTTTATTAACACATTTAAGCAAACTTTCTAATATTTGTTCTGACTGTAATCCGATATGCATTTATACCATATATATACACTTGCGCTGAGTTAAATACACAAGGACATATCTAACAGAACTAATAAATACTGTATGTTATCCCAGAGTTTAAGAATACATCAAAATAGAAATAACATGTGCTGAACGCTCTGTGTGTGAATGCGCAACATGTGTGTGTGTGTGTGTGTGTGTGTGTGTGTGTGTGTTTGCTCTGAAAGATCCACCATAACTATTCTGGCTTAAGATGAAAAAAGCTCCCAAAAATGAGCATCTGGCAGGCAGGTTTGGCACATCAGAAAGGAATTTCATGTTTTTCTGAATCCAATATAAGAGGTACAAAGCCATGCTGAATAAGTTGTACATTGATAAAGATTCAGAAACACATTATTTTTTAATATTTTTATTATTCTGTTTGTTGCATTTATTACATCAACTTTACATAGTTGGTAATAATGTACATTTTCATATTTTCTTCATTATTTTTAACTGGACTACAGTTGCTCTGTACAAGGCTGGATGATGTGGCACATTTCCATTTATTTGAGAAAAAAAAAACACATTTCAGCAGTATTTAAATGTAAGCTAAGCTCTGTGCTCAGAGGAAGGCTACCTAAAATCATGTTAATGGGGAGGAAATGTGATGTGCCTGATCGAGCACTGAGCTTGAAGTCTGATACTTCTGTATATAAAGTAAATAACTGACAGGTTCAAATCATATGCTTTGATACGCAAGATTATTTTAGCATAAAGCTCCAGTTTTTAAATGCCCCTGTACACATGCAAAACATGATATATTCAAGAAGCATCTTTACATTATACTGTGTTTTAGGCATTTAGGTGCCACTTTGATCCAGGGCGATGTACAAGTGAGCAGGCAGGGCTTTAGGTATTTGTTCAAGGACAATTAGAGGAGCAGACTGGCTCTTCGGGGTGTTGAACCTGCAGCCCTCAAGTAATTTTGAACCTGAGTTCACACACACACACACACACACACGCACACACTTGAACTCACTGGACTCTATGATGTAGACTGGCAACAAGACACGCATTCCTTTAAGAGGCACCACAGAGGTTTCAGCGCTGCTTCCTCAGGGAATTGATTCAAGCTATCTGACTGTGGAATTTAACCTCTGAAAAAAATATGCATACACACACACTCTCTCTCTCTATTTCTCACAACACACACTCTGAAACATGTAGAAAAGTTTGCAATTGGTATTACACAAACAAGACATAAGTATGCAGCCCTTTTAGTTGATCTACTGGAGGCTACCCATGACCCCACCCAGCTTTGACAAATACACAGAAGTGACGGAGGCCTTCGACTGAGATGTAGAACCTTAAGCTTATGGTGCCAATTAGCTGTGTTATTTACGGACCAGGTAAAAGACAGAAACAAACAGGAGTATTTAAGGGACATGTAATATACTGTAAAAGCATACTCACTGCACTTTAATTTGCCATACAGTGACTTTGCTGTTCGTTGTGGAATGTGCGACCGTCAGCTGAATCAATTACAGAGCCAGAGAGAGAAAAAAACAAAAAGCATCCACTCAACATTTCTTCATTGACTTCATGTGAGGACAGCCTGGAGATTATATAAGAGTCAGACGCAGATGCAGAGATGAATGTCGTTGTACGGTTGGTGGTCATAAATAGGATTGTATTGGACATCCTATAGAGGTGTGAACATCTTCCCTTTGTACCAAGATGATGATGATGATGATGATGCAGGAAAAACAATTCTGCAAGGTTCCACTACCTCTTCTTTTCAGGCTCTGGTCTCATCTGAAAGATTAATCAGCTGAAAAGAAACGCATGGAGAGAGCAAAGAGAAGTAATGACACAAAGTGGAAGAATGCATTATAAAATTTAAATGACATTTACATTTTCTATTACACAGGAAAAGTTCTTTCAAATCTGACTTGGTGCAGAAAGCTGGTTTAGATCCTCCCTCCAAACCTTTAAATGTTCAACTTTGTAAAGAAACACATACAGAGATGTAGAATATTCAGTAGCTAAAGTCATACTGGTATGGCAAAATATATATTTTATATATATTTTATATATATATATATACCTGTAGGATTAAAAAACACAAGGCCATATTGCTACAGCATATGTACATATATATAATCATAGAAAACTTCCTAGAAAACATCACAGAACAAACAAAGACAGATAAATTATTCATTTACTCCATATAGATTCATTGTGCTCAATGTAAAATGTATAAATCTATGCCTCAAAACATTAGTTGCTGCACCATATTAAAAAGCTCTAACTATTAACCGTGTGCACCAGACCTCATCTCGTCTCAGTTGTCCTGTCTGTTGAGGGTTCGGTGTGAGACAGAAAACAGGACATGCAAGTAAAGTGCAGAAGGAGTGCAGGTAGAAAAAAATGAACTTGACACAGCTGCATGTCCTCATGTGGATGACAAGCATGATGTCATGCTGTTAATCTATAGCAAAAATGAAAAAAATGAGAAAAATATCTTTAATCTCACTAACAACTGACAGAAATAATTCTTTATTCTATTTAATTCTTTATTTATGTGAGATAAAATAGGTGTAATGTTTTTCACAAGTTGTCACTAAATCATCACTGGTGCCAGTAAAGATTACCTGAGATCACACAATGACAAATTGAGTACATATGGAGATAATCTGACAATGTGGTTTATATTAATATGGATACAACAAATGTATTTTTCAGTTTATAGAGAGGGGCTTGGGAATATTTTTTTTTTACCAGCAGCAGATTAGTGCTGCAAAAAAACTTATTGTCATCTAAATAAAACAGGTCAGCATCACTAAATAAAAACGTAACTTATGTTTTCATTTGGATAATTCTTTAAAAATCTTTGATGTTTAATAATGTTTTAGCTTAAAAACTTCCCAACAAGATGTCACCACAGCTTCTTGTTATCTTGACATGTTGCAAAAGTTGAGAAAAGTCATTGAACGATATATAAATAAATTGAAGAAAAAAAACGACCTGTGAGGAAAACTGACAACAGAGAAAAGACGAAGCAAGCGACAATTTTGTTATAATGAAATGGTATAACATTTAATTATATCAAGTGTATTTTTTATAATCTCTGAAAGTTATTGAAGAATTTATTGGTTCGTTGATATATTTCACACAGTTTATTGAAATGAAGAATTTATTTATTATAATTAATTATTATTATTTAATATCAGACACTTTGAGGCCCCATTAATCAACTGTAAAAGTGTAATATTTTAACAGTTGCAATGTATCATTGTCCTTAGTGCATGCTAGCATTTTCTGAAATCGTTTCATGTGAAGATCCTCTTCTGCCATCACAAACTGGATTTCTGTATTTCAACCAGCTTGTGAGGTAAAAAAAAAAGTTAGCTAATGTCATGGTTATGTTTAAAGTTGCATTAAAAGATGTTTCCGCTAGGGGCAGCGAAACAAGCTGAAAACACAAAATTACCTTATAAAATTTTTACTGTATAGTAAACATACAAGCAAACAGTTGTTGAGCAACATTAGCACACATTTGGAGTTGTGTAACTCCAGAGAAGATATCTGGGTCTTTTTAGCTCCTATTTGGTGCTGGAGAGAGATTCATCAGAGATTCTGTGTTGAAAACAGCTGCCTGCTGCAGCTAAAAGAGACGAATAGGCTGTAGAGCTGAGGGGCTCTGCAGAATCGGCTCTGTACTGGCAATCTGTGGGTTCATTTCACATTATACATTCATTTCAGTCATTTGATCCATTCTCTCTATATAAAAATATTTATTAGTGCAGAGTTAACTTTAGTTCATGCTAATAACCTGCTTTAAAGTCTCCTTTACCAAATCAGCAGATGTGAGCATTGTGCATACTATGACTTATTTCACAAAATCCCAGGGCCTAACTGAGACAGGACATGCCTTCTCCCCTCTGAGACTTGCCTTTCTGACCTCTGTTTAATAGTCAAACCATTGCTTATAGTTAAGTCTGTTGCAGTACGTCCAAACAGACCACTAATCATTTTCACTATATCATAGATACCTGGGCTGCTTGCCGAAACTTACAAATTTCCCTTAAGGGAGCCCCAAAAATTTAAATTATTGACCTCCAAATGCTTTCTTAGTTTATGATGGTGGAAACACATTTTCCAAATAAAGCAGAACAACGTTAGCTTCAAGAAAGGTACATCACACATGTACAGTAGTAGCTCTTTAAACATGCTATGAAATCACAACCTTCTTGTTTTTTATCATCTTGTTTGTTAGCAAACAGTTGCTTATTCACAAGTCCAGCAACATAATCATTCATTTGGAGTCGTGTTTCTGTCCAATTGATGAATGTAAGTCCAATATTCTTTCTCTTTTAGCTCTGCTTTTGCTCTCTACCAACTCCTGGCTCTTTAGCTGCTAAATGTTCACCAGCTAGTCGCTAACTGTGTCTGTTTGCTGTTTTGTGCTGAGCAGGTAGTGTACAGTCAGCTTTTAGAGCTTTTCCTCTGCTGCGTGCTGCGGCCGAAAACAACACGATGACAGCAGTGAGAGTGAACCAAAACAGTAAAGTTGCAGCCAGACAGCTAAACAATGAGCTGAAACTCATTATAAAGCTCTGTAAAGCCTTGTTATGTGCCCAGAAAACCCCAGAAAAACATATTTTTATATCAAAATCGCTCTTTTCTCTGTCAACCTCCTCCTTCTAACAATGCAGATGAGGGAGGTGGGTGGAGACCAACAGTCATCTACAGCTCCTTATTGTTCTATATTCTTTTATGTGTACTTTTGAGCCAGCCAATTACATCTGAAGGATTTGATTTAAATCCCTCCTCGTTACTAGATGACGCCTACATATCACACATCAGTTTACTGATGCTCTACCTGATGTTTCACTGTCTTTAATATAGATTCTCTGCATTTTTGAGAATGAGTTTTCTGTCCTCTACACATCAGTTTCTAAATGCTGAAAAGTTTCTGTAGACATATTCCATCTGGTGTACAGGAGTATAAACAAACGTTACAGACAAACATGAAAAAAGGCAATAGGCAGGACTCAAACACTCACCTTCTTTGCGCAAGAAACACTTCCAAAGGCAGAAGCAGAGGGACATGACCAACAGAGCTGCCACTGTAGTGACTGAGATCAGGATGGTGAGAGCCGTCCCAACTGCAAGGGAGAAAAACAGAGACGATGATGAGCAGCTTTATCATCTGCCATACCTGGGTCAAGTGGTCTTTTTTAAATAGTATAGAAGTTATAGCCTTGCAGAGGCCAGATTAAATGTCATGAGAAGCAAAATGTGTTGGTTTTTCTGTGACTGTATACTGTGAGGCCCGTGTTGGCTGGGACACTGCGTCTCTTTATGGACTATGATTGATTTGATTTGAGATTTAATGTATAGTCTTACTGTCTGGTTTCTGTGGTGTGTGCACTCCTGACCCATGAAACCAATGTTAACTGTCAACTAAAGCCATGACCATCTCACAAATATGAACCCATGTATGAACTGCTCAGTAGCTGTGTTTACACTGACCCTTATATTCCACTAATAATTGGAATAATAGCCCAATAATAAAGAATAAAAATGCCTCATGTAACCACCTCAATCGGAAGAGACTGGCCTGATTGGAAGGAATTTTTTTAAATTGGGATGAGAGGGATGGTGTAAACCTTTGATAATCCGTTCAATAGGAAAATATTAGCGCCTAATAACCATGTAAACCCTAAATCTGATCGTTTCTCTCTGGTTGGAATGAATACAGACGGGTGACAAATTAAAGGAAAAACTGGTACAGGACTGAATGCTTGACCTCTACAGTGAGGGGATCTGGTGGCTCCGTTACGCTGTGGGGAGCATTTTGCCGGCATGGTTTGGGTCTACTTGTCCCCTTAGAAGGAAAGGTCACTGCAAATCAATACAAAGTTGTTCTGAGTGATCACCTTTATCCTATCATGAAACATTTCTATCCTGATGGGAGTGGTCTCTTCCAGGATGACAATGGCCCCATCCATCCATAGGTCACGAGGGGTCACTGAATGGTTTGATAAGTATGAAAATGATGGGAATCATATTTTATGGCCTTCGCAGTCAGCAGATCTCAACCCAACTGAATACTTTTTGACCGACGTTAGACAGCGCTCTCCACCACCATCGTCAAAACACATCGAAGAACGCATCATGGTTTTTCGTTTAATTTGTCACCCGTCTGTATATTCTTTCTGCACTTAGGTGCCATGATGGTAGAGAGAGAGAGAGAGAGAGAGAGAGAGGGCATGTGTGTGACAGAGTATGAAGTTAGCTGCTGTGAACGCAGCAGTTCAGTGTGTGTACAGTTTAGGCTGCTCGTCAGTGAATAAATGCTACAACTCGTCAAGACCCAAACCAAGTTCCCGTTTCCTGCTTGCCACCTGCTGATTAAAGTGAAGGGGGGTAGCCCCGAAGTAGCCTAACATAACTAACCTCACTTAAGGTGGACCAGCAATTCTCATTATAGTGACAATCTCAGCCGTTCCTAAACAGAGAGAAATGTATGGCCGCTGAGCTACAGTATTAGCTGCATTAAAACCAATATTACTAGATTTTCATTTTAGTTGAACAAAAATATGTTTTAGACATTGTTGTACAGGGTCATTTGAGGGATATTCAAGTAGAAGAAATTCTGTAATCATGGCTTTCCTTTATAGGGAAAAGTCAGACAAAATATCTGCACAGTGTACTAATTAGCTTTCAGTAACTCATCCTTCTGCTTTCAGTTTGTTTTTTGATCCAGCACATGTAAATGCTTTTTGGATGTTTTCACTCCACGCTTGAACAACCTCTGCTTTCTTCATTATTTTTGGCGGTAGCCTGGCTTGCAAAAAAACACCTGCCAGGAAAAATAAAGACACAATGCTAATAAAACTTTTAAGGTGGAGTTTTGACAACAACTCACTTTTAGTGTTCATGGATACAGCAATCGGTGACTCAAGCCCTTTGTGATGCACCAGGCATTTGACGGACACGTCTTTCAGCAGCCCTGATCGGACAGTCAGCGTGCTGATGACCAGAGTGGTCCCGTCGCCCTGTGGGAGCTGTGTGGTCACAGGCGGGCCCATGGTGCGGTTATCCCTCTCCACGTTCCACACGATCTCTGCTGGGGGTCGCGACAAAGAGGTGCAGTTGGCTTCGATCACACCTGGAGAGGTGGTCTTGTAGCTCACCTGAGGTTTGGGCAGCACTGGGAGAAATAAACAGATACAGTAAGTCATTACAACACACTGATTCCTTCTACTGGGATGTGAAGTGCACAGGCTCGAAAGTTCTGTAAATGTTCACAATCACAGGATGATTAAACACTGAGTGAAATACGGGGAGATACACTTGTAGGAGAGCTGGCATATGTTCATTGATCAAAAAATTGGCCAAATTTTAGATTTTAGTTTAGTTTGTGTTATCTTCTAAGCATCTTTGGGCAAATTGCTAAGATGATACCCGGCAAGAATGTCCAAGCCTTTGGATCAGCTAAGGTATGTGAATTCCTGCACACTTAAGATCCATAAGTAAATCTCTGGCTGTTTTCAATTCTCTGTTCCTCCGGCTGAGCGAGGAACTGGAACTGGAACTGAGAACATTTTTGTTGGCAAGAACACATTTAGCCACAGATATTTGGCCCTCGTCGTTTCAGCGGTTTCTCAGAGTTCTAGATAGTGAACTTCACCCATCATTAATCTGGATTATATCAGACTTTAGGGTGGGACAAACCACAACATGAAAATTCTGATAACAATCCAAACCATAATGTCCTGTGAACGAGCGTAAAGCTGGTGTGAAATCTGAAGGAATTTAGGCTTTTGTCTATAATTAAATTCCACTGTTTTTCAATAGCTTTAACCTTATTTAGTGTTATATCATTCTGCACTACTGTGATGTCATGTCAAAGGCTTACCTTCACAAATGTGAAGGTATTAAACTGATTTTTATATTAAATCTGGTATGTAATTTAAACAGTTACCCTCCCATACTGTATATCTAATGTCTTTAAAGCACATACATAAAGTAATTAAACAAAAATGCGAACAATACCTGACAACTAAGTAAATTTACTTAAGTACTGTGCTTAAATGCCTTTATTATAGTAACAGTGGAGAGGACAGGAAGTGAAGGGAGCCATAAACAGGAGGTGACATGTAACAAAGGTCTGCTGCCAGATTAAAACCACAAACATTGCGGTTATACAGCATGCGTCTTAACCAGTGGGCTACCACAGCAATTTTTATTAAATTACCTAATGCTATATAAAGAAGTTAAATTTAGCTCCACCTTGACCAACTACAAGATTTAAAATAAAAAATATATTAAAATCGCAAATATATCAGTAAAAGTATATCCTGTAAAATATTATACCCGATGATAATGTAAAACTCACAAGGGACATTTTTCTGCATGATGAGTGCTTTTACTTTTGCTACTTTTAAGTATAGTTTATTATTAATACTTTTTGAATGTAGGCCTTGTATTTGCGATGGGGTGTTTTTACATGGTTGTATTGAAACTTATACTTAAGTAAAGGATCTGAATACTTCTTCCACCACTGACATTTTGTATGACATAACAGAGCCTGAAACTAATGTGGTCACTTTATCTAATGAATTGAACTCACTGCCTCATTTGTAGCATGATGACTAACTTCTGCAGAACGACTGTATTACAGTACAATTTTCAGGTTACTGAGTTTTGACTACAACTGGTTTAACAAAGTTGTACAATGTTTGTAATTTAAGTTGCATTAAATGCTAAACCATGTATCACTTTTTCATGAATCATTGCAAATGTTTTTTCAAAAGCTTACGGATGTTTCGCAGCTTTCTTTGACATTTCCAAGCTTGAAAAACAAGTTTTCATAAATTCTCTGGAACTTTCATGACTTACTCATGTCCTAAAATCTGAATTTTTTCATGTTGTGTGATAATTTCAGAAAAAAAGAATCACTTATGTCAGTGAATGACAAGAATAAATGTGTTGGTGTTCATGCATGTGCATGAACTATCATTGTTTTATGGACAGTATGTGGGAGAGTGGGAGTGAAAGAGGAAAGAGAGCATCACATCATCCAGAGTGAGATCGGAGTGGAAGACTGTAGGCAGCAACAAACAGCAAGAAAAAAAACAAAACATTAATGCTAATCATGCCTCACTACTAGAAACACCTACTGTACTGTACAGTTCAATTTCAAACAAAAGCACATGTGTTTGTTGAGATAACTGAGAGAAAGACAGCGGGAGAAAAGTGGAAAAGGCAATGAGCAAAAAGAGAGAGCGAGACAAAGCACAGAGGGAATCTCTGTCTGCTGCAAACACTGACACAGTCATGCATCAGGACCTCACTCCCTGCCTCCATCATTCTTTCGAATGGTCCATTCTTCACATGGACACACTCGCCTGTCTTTGTGTGTTAACAAATCAGCCGACAGCTTAGCCTTGCTGTATCATGAAAAGGTTTGCAGCTACGATCAGGAAGAAAAGATCAACATTCCTGTGTAAATCCCAGCCATACCTGTCTTTTCCCACAGACACAAAGCCGAGTTTCCGTGCGCTCACATTTTATTTTTCCCACAAAATGCTGCCCATCTAACTCTTATATACATTATCTGTAAGATGTATTCACTCACTACAGTCCTACAAAAATGGGCATCTGAACGACTCGTGTTTTTTAAAGAAAAGAAAAAAATCTGCCACTGAGTTTAAAGGACAGGTTCATATTTTTTTTTACGCTGAAATATGTTTTTGTTGCTGTTATCATTCCTCCTGTTCATACTGGCCACCGAAATATCCCTTCTTAATGTAAGTGATGGGAGATAAAATCCACAGTCCTAGTTTTGTGCAAAAATGTATTCAAAAATTTAACCAAAGCTTGTATGAGGCCTCCATTGTCCAAATCAGTCAAATCAAGTAGATATCGTCCAAGGTTACAACCTTTTTAGGGCAAATTTCCCTATTTTTGTAACTATCCTTTCACTGCTGCTCAACAGGGAAACACAAAGAGGATATTCTAAAAAGTTTTTAACTTTAGAAGATATCCACTTGACGTGACAAACTTGGATTTGAAGCCTCAAATAAGCTTCAGATACACTTTTACATATATTTTTGCACAAAACGTCCACTGGAAGCGTGTTAGGAAGCGATCTTATAATGGCCAGTATGAACAGGAGGGATGGTTACAGGAAGTAAAACCTCTTTCAATCTTATTTGGGCACCTGACTGTTATTTTAAGACATTTGAAAAATCATGAATGTATCCTTTAACACAAAAGTGACAGTATAATGAAACAAGGCAGCAAAACTGGAGACAAACTAATTTATTTACAAAGAATGTGATCATTGCTCTAAGGATGGCAACACCTTCATCTAGAGTGAAATATGTCAATTTGATGGATTTCTATGAGATTTGGTCCAGACATTCAGGGTCCCCAGAGTCATAACTTTGCTGACTTTTCTTTTAGTATCAGTATATTTCATATAACTCGATCCCTCCAGGGTGGAGTTCAAGATTTCAACACTAATTTAATTTCTGTGTGGGCCATACTTATTTGAAATATGTAACATAAAATAATCAGCAATAATGGCTGGTTGGGAAATAGATGTTTACCATAGGTGGAGAGGCACACGGTGGAGCTCTTCGGCCCGTCGGGATGTGTGTTGTACAGGCAGGTGTAGCAGCCCTCGTCCTGGATCACCACAGGCTGGATGGTGAGCTGACTGTTGGACAGGGAGGCACTGAGCCAAACCCTCCCCTGGTACGGTGGCTCTATCATAGGGTCGCTCCGCTTTGCAAAGGAGGCGACCTCTGAGGAGGCGCCCTGCGCAGAAGTGTGCCTCCACGTGATCTGCTGCACCTTCTCAGGCAAACCGTAGGAGCACGAGAGGGAGGCCCTCTTGCCACTCACCGCTGTCTTATTGCTGTCAGCACTGACTTGCGCTAGGAGTAGAAAGAACCCATCGTCCAGCCAAAGAATGATGGACGAGGAGAAAAGAAAAGGTAAATAACAGGGAGACAGAGGGTGAAAAACAGGACAATGCAAATATTCAGAAATATGAGGCACCCAAACAGAAACCAGTCACTGGAATCTGCAGCAGCTGTTTCTGGTTAGTAGAATGAGCCCCCCCTTCTCCCTCTGCTCCACAGCTCTTTATTAACATGACTGGCTGAGCCTCACCAGGCTCATCAACTTGTGTTCAGGGGTTGGATGGGGGTTAGGGACATCTGCAATCACATATTTTACCAGTAAATCCCCCCAAAGATAAATATGCAGGCTGTAGGGAGGAGTAACTGTCCCTGAGGTCTAATGGAGAATTAGTTTTTGTTTAATTTTAAAGGGTGGGTGCAACAGGCAGGCATCCAAAATCAGTCAATCCATGAAACTCCAACAGCAGCAGAAACAATGAAATATGAATTTAGACACCAAAGTGTCATGTGAGCACTTCTGTAAGGAGCTACTGTATATTAAACATTTACTCTAGCGAAAGTCTCAAAATTTTAAGTTAAAAACTGGTTCATGTGAAGGAAATTGATCCCGTATCCAACGGGCTTAGCTGCAAACTAAGCAACATTATAATCCTCCTCAGCCGCATCCTTGTGGGGCATCCTAAGGCGTTTCCAGGCTAAATTGTATGTGTAATCACTCTGGATCTGACCTCGCTCACAGGGAGGCATCCAGGGGGCCTCCAGATCAAATATCCGAAGCAGCTCGGAGCAGAACCGCTACTCTGAGCTGCTGCAATGGGCTTCTGAGCTCCTCAGTTTGTCTCCTGGGGTGCGATCTGTCTTTTTTCAGCGTGTTACATGATCATAACTCAACCTGGGTGCAAGCTGAGGCTTCTCCCACCCGTTCATGACCCTCATAACTGTGTCACAATATTAGAGTCACTTCCTGTCTATAGGCTGACAACTCATGTTTCATCAAACTCCCTCCTGTCGGGGGTTGAATATATGTCCGAGACGTGAATTTTTTGCCAGGAGAACAAAGACGACTACTTTTCTATAAGCTTTGTCACTGCATTTCTACAGTAGCTCTCTCACAGCACTTGACTTTGTCCTCTGACTACTTATTATTCACTTGTAGCACTGATAAACATTTCTAATGATACTCATTTAAAGTCACTCTGTATGACAAACTTCATTGCTATCTAAAAAATGTGTTCTTACTTGTGCATCGTATATCAAAAATTGAATAATTAGGCCATAGAGTATTATCATTATTATTACATTACCTCATCTAATTCAAAGACTGTGTTGTTATAACAGAAATCGTCCCAAAAACATTTTTTCAAGTTGTATAAAATGGTGGTTGTCTTTAGAGTGTCAAAAATATAAAGCTTACTGGTTTCCAGTACATAGTGTATTTTTAATAAGCAGTAAATCAATATTTTTTAAGTGTTTCTGTCATCATGTAAAGTCCTAATAATCCCTCTCTAGTCTCCCTAATAGTATGTGTTTGTTTCATTATCACATTTACTAGCTGCAATTTCAATTTGTCCATGTTCAATGAGGCTTAAATGAAGAATAAACACTGTTCATTTCCGCATGTAATCCACCTTCCTCGCCCATCACTATATATTAAAACTGTATGAAGCTTAACTGAACCCACCAGAGTGATCATATGGACTCTCTGCATAGCTCTTGTCTAAACTGTAGTAACAGTATGTGTTCTTTATCCTTATTCATTAAACCAAAGCAGTCATCATTAATGGCTTTACTCACCGGTGACAGTGAGGCATGTCTGTCCCTGCTTTGAGCCAGAGGGATGCATGTCAAAGATGCAGGTGTAGCAGCCTTCGTCTCGGAAGCCCACCCTGCGGATGGTGATAGCCGAGGTGTCCTTAGGGGAGGAGGCGAGCTCCACATGCTGCTGTCCGCTCACGCTGTCTCTGTTGCCGGGCTGGTAGCTCAGCAGGGTCTGGTTCTGGACATCCAGCCAACGCACTTCCCTCAGAGATTCCCCTCGTTCTCTCGTAACACTGCAGGTCAGAGTGAAAGGCTTCTCCACTGGAGCTACCACACGCTCTGGTGCTGTTACCCTGCCTGAAACATCCATAAATATGTTAATCACATCACGTATGAAAAAAATAATAATTTGGTAATGAATTTTTGATTTGAGTTTTTCCATATCTTTTTTTTTTTTTTTAGCATGGTATACTTACCCTGTAGTTTTCCTACCATCACTAGGAGAAAACACACCTGCAGACCTTTCCTACAGGAGGCCTGGGTCATCATCTTCATTGCTCATTTAACAGGGAGAAGAAGGAGTGGCACTGAGATGTGGATAAATGTCATAACTCAGCCGAACATGATTTCAGACTCCCTCATTATTCAAACAACTGATGACCCAAGAGTGATACAGAGAGAAAGAATGTTGACCCATCATTTTTTTTTACCCCTACTCATAGAGCCAATTCAGCCCCTGTGGTCACTGCCCAACACCTTTAATTGCATTAAAACGCCCAGAAAGCTATTCAGTTGAGTGCGATAAGTAAATAAGTGAAATAAGTGCTACATATAGATATCTGCAGATCAGAAATAAAAGCTATCACTGCTTCTCAAAGTTATCTGAGCTTAAATATTCAAACAGACAATATTTTCTCTGCCATATTAAAGACCAAACTGACTCTATTAGACTGACAAGTCTAATACAATTACTTGCAATATAATAAAACAAACACAATAATTCTATCAAATTACAAAGCAGTGACATACAGAAAAGTCTAACATTTCTTTTGATTAAATGTTAATGAGGAGAACTAAATGATCTGCCATATTTTCTATTCCCTGTCATACAGTATAAAATATACACATGAAATGAGACACTCACCTCTACTTGTGTCGTAATGTAAAAGGTAAAAAGCCAACAGTTGGGGATATTCTACCTCAGCAACATCTCGCCCGTCCGTGTGATCCAGCAGTCTTTTGAAACATCACTCCAGCACAAGCGAGAAACTATTTTTACTCATCCGAGTGTTTTCTATTCTGCGCACAAACTCACACCAGCCGGCCGCAGCTCCAGACTCCAACTCACTGGACTGAATTTGACTCACAGCGCCCTCTAGTGTCGCTCAGTGGGGATTACTTAACCAGAACTAGCCTGTAAGTGAGACTGCATCGCTCAGAGTAAGAAGCTGCTGGTGGAGAAAAACAAAACAAAAACAAAACAAAAACAAAACAAAACAAAAATTTAGGTCCTTTAAAACACTTTTTTTTTTCATAAGTAATTTTTAAGTAATTGGATGGATTGATGTCATTCAAAATTTTAAATGTCACTTCTTTGGCTTTAGGTAAGATTGGATAGGACAAATACCATTTCCTTATTTTCCTTGTCTGTTTGTCTCTGTATTCTTGAAGAACACATTTTCTTTTCAGCTGATTAGGGAGTATTGTGTTGATAAAACATTTCTAATAAGCTTATTAGTGAACTGCTTGCTACTTAATAATAATTTATACATTATTATAATAAATTATAATAACTTAATAGGATACCTTCAATACAGAGTGGCCTCATGACTGAGTGCAGTAGTTGTTGATGTTCGTGAGTAGTAGCAGAAACGACCGTGTGTTGTTTTGTCGCCATCTGCAGGTAAACATGATAAATACAACAACCCCTCAAAAATCCCCACAGCGGCGGAAGTATGTTTGTCGGACTCATCTTGATGACGTACCTACGTGGTCTGCCGTTGAATCTTGACAGCTGAGCAACAAACGCTTCAAAAATGAGCCAATTATCAGTATAACATAGGTTTTCGTGTTCAAGACTGGTTGTTTTTTATTGTCAGCATGATCTGAAACTGCCCCTCACCCTGATACAGCTGTACGTGGATATTTTGGCGGGCTAAAGGCTGTTAAATAGACAACATCATGTCGTTTCTGGTGGACTCAGTCATCATGTTCACCTCTCAGGTTTGTTGAGTTGGTGCATTTTGACAAACTGTAACGTTATTTCCTCCTCTGAACAAGAATATCCAGAACGTGTTGTTAAATAGGGTTATTTTAAATGTTATCTAGCTAGCTGTGTAGTTAACTGTGGTGCGTTATTTAAGTTACATGACTTCTAGCTAAATGCAAAGGGTTGGAAAAGTCTGTCTTAGTCTTAACTGTGGGTAACTTTTCATCCACCAGCAACACTGTGTAAGATTCAATGTTGCTCGTGTTTACATACTATTATACAAACTCTTCAATTCAATTTCAAAACCCAAAGTAACACAAACTTAAAACACTCCAGACATGTACACATTTTAGCTGAAGATCTACACAGGTTTATTGCAAGAGAGAAGGACATAAACTTTAAAAGTGTGAAGTGGATAAGAACTTGTGGCCAAATGCAAAAGACAGGGTTGATTGGCATTGCTGTTCATCTACTGTATATATGTGTAATAGTAGCTATCCTATACATGTATGGTGTATGTATTCTTTAGTTTCATCTTGTGCATTTTTGATTAACTATATGCAAAAGTGGCAAAAATACTGTTAAGTATATTGAAGCATTTCTGATTTCAGAGGTGCATCCTTGTTTTGTAATGTGATGTTGGGTGAGACATGTATTTAGTGTTTTGGTTGCATTAGGATGTGAAATTAACTGTAATGCCAAGCTGAATGTTGGCAAAGAGAACTGCCTGAAGAGTTTCAAAAAGGTGAAATTGGTATTGGGAAATTCATGTGTTTTAAAAAAACAAACACACAAAAAACCCTCAAAGTCTTGATACAAACTTGTTTAAGAACTTGTTAGCTTAATGAAACCAAGACAGGAAAAATCAATTTATTTGTGATGAACATTTCTTAATTGCAAATCGTGACAATGTAATCTCCCCCTTCTCTCCCTACTCCATATAACACAGGTGCTGTTCTTTGGATTTGGATGGTTATTCTTTATGCGGCAACTTTTCAAAGACTATGAGGTACAGTGCTATTGCATTCACTTACAAATAACCGCTAGGATGGGTGTGTTAACTACTCGCCCAGACATAGTGATAATTCCAATAAGAAAAACATAACACTTTATTTCACTGGTCCATAATTTCCAAGACATTTCCTGGAAAGAACAGTAATTTAGTACTAATTAGAGGGAAAATAAAGGCAGTGTTCAGATGGTACAGTTGTAATGAATTGCTAGGATATCCTAGAGAGGCTTTTAGTCAGTACACATCAGTTCAGCAGAATGTGTGTAAATGGGAAAATGTATTACAGTTAAGCATACAATTCAACATATATGGAGAATAAAGTTTTCAATAATGAACAAATAATTCATATGTACTTGACATTAAATTGAGATTTCTTTCAAGGAAATTCATATTTTCCCCCAT
This sequence comes from Scomberomorus guttatus, assembly GCA_038419695.1. NCBI lineage: Eukaryota > Metazoa > Chordata > Actinopteri > Scombriformes > Scombridae > Scomberomorus > Scomberomorus guttatus. The sequence goes on along the minus strand of CM076456.1, from coordinate 13,590,858 downwards.
AATTAGTACCATATTACATAGTTGAGTGCACCTTCACCTTATCATCATTAGTTGAGCTGTAGGCCTTCTGTATATCACTCACTGGATGTCCTCTGTGGTAAAGGTCTATTTTTGTATTCGTTGACAGGTGCGTCAGTACGTCGTTCAGGTGGTTTTCTCAGTCACCTTCGCTTTTTCATGTACCATGTTTGAGCTCATCATCTTTGAGATTCTAGGTGCCTTAAGTAGTAGGTAAGTACATTTTCTGTTCCATATAACTGTTTCATTGCTGCTTACTGCTTGAATTTTAACCTCCATGTCTTTGCCACAGTTCCAGGTATTTCCACTGGAAGCTGAATTTGTATGTGATTCTGCTGGTTCTAATCTTTGTGGTGCCTTTCTACATCGGTTACTTTGTTGTCAGCAACATACGCCTGCGTAAGTACAGCCAGTTTTGACTATTGAAAAATAAAACACTATTACTAAAATAGCTGGTGCTGTTTGACAGATGTTATTTCACACAGTGTGTCACAAAGCTGTTTGCTATGTGTGTGTGCAGTGCAGAGACAGAGGCTCCTTTTTGCCTGTATGGTATGGTTTACCTTCATGTATTTCTTCTGGAAGTTGGGGGACCCATTTCCCATCCTCAGTCCAAAACACGGTGAGTGTGCATCCTTCTCCTCACTTGGCACTAGGCACCTTTATGCCGGTCTGCAATTAATATTTTGTTTTTCTCATAATACGAGAGTTTATTTGCAAAGAGTGTCGAAAAGCGAGAAAAAAGACAAAAAAAAACGATGTTGTTGTCTTTTCTTCAGGCATCCTGTCCATTGAGCAGCTAATCAGTCGTGTTGGTGTGATCGGAGTCACTCTCATGGCTCTGCTGTCTGGCTTTGGTGCTGTCAACTGTCCCTACACGTATATGTCTTACTTTCTCAGGTAAGCTCAGCTGTGGGTTTTCTCTGACATAACCTTCAGAAGCTGAATCCCACAGCCTGCTAATGCATTAGTGGTTCCTATACTCAGGTGTATCTCTGTTTACATGCTGCCACTGTCTTCATGCTTCCTAGTTTGTTATGTTTACAGAAATGTAACAGAAAGTGACATCCTTGCTTTGGAGAGGAGGCTGCTCCAAACTATGGACATGATTGTCAGCAAGAAGAAACGGTGAGTCAATTAAAAAAAAAAAAAAAAATTACTAAAACAAATTGTTGTGAAATGACAATGTGCTTGTATTTTATGTGTAGAATTGCAATGACGCGGAGGCAGATGTACCAACGTGGGGAAGACCAGAACAAACAGACAGGATTCTGGGGCATGATCAAGAGTGTTACCTCCACACAAACAGGCAGCGAAAGTATCCTTTACACTAATAATTAAACAGATGGCAAAAAGTTGTTACCGGATAATTATGTACAAATAATCTACAGTATTTATAGATGTCAGCCTTGACTTCTTTTGTCTAGACCTCTCTCTGATCCAGCAGGAGGTTGATGCTCTAGAGGAGCTGAGTCGACAACTCTTTCTTGAGACTGTGGACCTGCAAGCCACTAAGGTAACACATGTGGATACACTTACACACCCACACATAAGCGTACTATGTTCCACTGAACTAAGGAGGAAACACAGAATGGATTGAAAACAAACTTTTTCAAATGTGGAAAATGTAGCTGCTTGCACCTATCACAAGATTCCTGCAGGTTAAGGTTGAAAAACTAATGTATTATATTGACTGCTTAGGATTTTTTTTTTTTTTTTTTTTTTTTTGAAGAAATGTGTGATAGGCAGGTTTTCAACACTGACCTTCCTGACCTGGCTAGTTAGTTATCCCTATTGTAACTGCACATGTGGCTTTACCATCTAAAACCAAACAGAATAAAAGCGTTCAGACTGATGTTTATCTTTGTCTTCGGCATTCTTTCATTGCTCTTTGTGTCTTTATCTGCACAGTTGATAGTTCAGGTTTTTCATGACTCCTGTGAAGGCTCAGATGAAGTGTAATCTGGGGTGACTATCAAGGACCACCCGTCCCTCCTGAGAATCAGTCAACAAAGGCCCGTCTCCCAAAGCAAATCCTCAATCAATAGCTGAATGTTATCAGTTTGCAGCTTTATTACCTGTTAACCTGGGCACAGGGGTGGGTGTTTGTTTGTGTTTTGCCTCTTTTGGTGTAGTTCTTCTTTCCCCCTCAGTTGATTATTTCAGTGGGCAAAAGGGGTGGGGGAGTGCTGCTGATGAAATCCTGAGCCAGCCTAAAGATTAAAGATCTAGTTAAGAGCACACATGTGAAGGGAACATACATTACATGCAGACCCATAATTACTTTTCTGTCTGACAAAGGTAACCAAGAGCAGAGTGATGTCTAACTGCTGCATTAAGACAGTTCAAACTTTCATACCCAGAAGTCACAGAGCAACATTATCATCACATAGGAGATCTCTTGTCACATGAATTAAAGTGTCCTGAGAATTTCCTGAGATAAGTATTTGGATTTTTAGAGTTTGCTAGATGTTCACTTTTCCTCATCAGCCACTCTGTCATTTGGTGCTGGTTAGGTAGCGTCCAGTGCGTTAATCCGAGCTTGTTTGTTAAAAATGGCTGCCTACATTGGTTGATTAGTAACTCGAGCATACAGTTAATATGATGTAAAACCAAAACAATCAGATAAGAGGCAAATAAGTTCCATAGTTCAGTGATAGGTCTGTGTGAGTTTGTTATCAAGAATGACTCATTTCACATCAGTTATCTGATAAATGGAGCGCTTAAACTCAGATATCTGTAAAATAATACACATCCATCTCAGAAAGTGTATCTAAATTTTTGATAGCAGGTCTACTCTTGGTCATCACATGGATTATGTAGGTTAGATAGTCTATTGCAGCCAACTGTGACATTTATGTCAGTATTTGATTTAATGGTTTAAATTAAAACCAGGAGCACTCTGACACTGAGAACCACTAGCCTACAGTGTGCCTCTGACTGCCATTACAGATACACATAGACACACATTTATCTATACACACTCCACCCATTTTAATTACCCTCTTACATATGTACAATAAGTACGTACGATATGTACGATAAATGATTATCTAACACTTTAACGCCTCTTTATCTTTAGGAGCGAATTGAGTACTCAAAGACATTCCAGGGGAAATACTTCAACTTCCTCGGCTACTTCTTTTCCATCTATTGTGTTTGGAAAATCTTCATGGTGAGAACATTCACAGTCTTTTTCTCACACTCCTAAATACTGCAGTGCTACGGCCCTTACTCAGTTACATAATCACATTTTGTTTTGTTTTTAATTGTCTAAGATTAAAAAGGACTTTGCTTCATTTTAAGTCCTATTCTGTCTGTCACAGGCCACTATAAACATTGTGTTTGATCGGGTTGGAAAGACGGATCCAGTGACGAGGGGTATTGAAATTACAGTGAACTACCTGGGCATCCAGTTTGATGTAAGACCTTATTCTATTTCTCTCTCTTACTACACACACACACACACACACACACACACACATACCTGCAGAAATAGTCATATGTCATACAGCAGCCCATTGTTATCTCTCTGCCTGCTTTCTCTGCAGTGAACATGTACATGTAAACATGTATTTAATTGAGTCTTCACACCTTGTTTAAATTTAAATGAATAAATAATTAATACAGATTGAAAGCTGCCATCTTCTTTCCCTACTCTAATTCTTCATCATTAGTTTGCTTTTCATTTTATTTTTTTCTCTTTCTGTCAGGTAAAGTTTTGGTCCCAACACATCTCCTTCATCTTGGTGGGAATAATAATCGTTACGTCCATACGAGGCCTACTCATCACCCTCACGAAGGTAAAACTATCACATGAAACATGTTGAAATGGCTGCAGATCTTGAAGTAAATAGATCTGAGTTTTTTTGGAATGGTACGTCTTTTAACCAAAGATCTGATGCTTTTTCATTTTTAGTTCTTCTACGCAATATCGAGCAGCAAGTCTTCCAATGTTATCGTGCTTGTCCTCGCTCAGATTATGGTGAGTGTGTTTGCTTTATGTTTGTCTTATTACACAGAGCCCAGCCTACACACAACAGTTAAATCCAAAAATTTCTGTGTTTCACTGTATTAGGGGATGTATTTTGTATCATCGGTACTGCTGATGCGAATGAGCATGCCACTGGAGTATCGCTCCATCGTGTCAGAGGTGCTGGGAGAGCTGCAGTTCAATTTCTACCACCGCTGGTTTGACGTCATCTTCCTGGTCAGCGCCCTGTCCAGCATCCTTTTCCTCTATCTCGCACACAAGCAATCACCAGAGAAACACATGGCCCTCTGATCCTCTACATCTTTTCCCACTTGGACATGATTTCTGACCCACAGTGGGACTTGTAATCTGGAATTTAGGGATATCCAGGTATCTAATTTTTTAAATAAACAATATAATTATCTGGACTGCCTCTTCCTGAATCAGGAATGGCTGATTGTTGGATGCAAGTGATGGGAATCTATTGGAGCACATCAGGCAACAGCTTTGAAAGTGGACTATATTGAATTTAAGTGTTTACAAAAAGTTGATATAAGAAATTTAAATGTACTTCGCAAAACGCAAACGCTTTTTTCTCTTTGCTCTAAAATTTTTTCAATCTTTTGGCCAAAATATTCTTTTCTTTTAGTCTGTCTGAACACACTGGAGCTATACTGTTCACGGCACATCCCTGCTTCACTCCCACTGAGGTGTAAATGGACTCTACAGTATAAAGAAATGATACAATTGGGAACACAAATATCTATACAGTAAAAACATAATTCAGATGGTATGTGTTCATTTATTTCTGTTCATGAAATGTGTCATTCATTTACATTTATTTCAGAAATTGGGAACAACAAAGAAGAATTCAATTTAAATTAAAAAAAAAAAGGCAGCAGTGTTAATATGGAGAAAGAAACCCCATAAAAGGCAAACACCATATTGGAGGCTGTAGTTTTAATCTTAGTAACATTGGTAATCTCAGGTATGAGAAAGACATTACTCTGTTCATTGCACAGGCTCATCAACAATCTATTGTTGGCGTCAAAGGAAGACAAAAGTATTCAGGAACATGTTTTTGTTGTCAGCGCTCATACACTGGATGACTATTCTTCTAAATGAAAAGGTACTAGACATTTGAAAGGTGAATTATAGTTTTTATTCTGTACTCCTTTGTCTCTTCTGTGATCTTAATTGGCTGTGTGAAGACCATAAAGCTGATTCTTTAAAAAAATAGAATGATGGATCAACATTAGTTTGACAAAGGCCAGTTCAGGAAACGCGTCCTTAAGTTGGCTTCTCAAAGTCTCTCATCGATACTGTCATGAGATGAAGATGATGACACAGATGAGGTCTGCGAAGAGAGAAAATCACAATTATTTTAGCTACAGAACATTTTATGATGTTTTTTTATTGAAATGATAAAGAGGGATTGACATTATGATATATGTCTTGATTCTTTCCCTTAGAAGATGCAGCAAGTACGTGGCCATCTGTAAACAAGAGTCTACAGCAATGCTAGCATGATGATGTTCAGCAGGGATAATCTTAATCATATTCACCTTCTTAGTTTAGTGTGTTAGCATGCTAACATTTGCTAATTAGAACAAATGATGACAAATGATCATAACATTACATGAAAAGTTAAGCCACCAAAGTTATTACAATTCATCCTGAGGGTGGAATGGATGTCTGTGCCAAATTTCATGGCAATCCATCCAATAGTTGTCAAGATATTTCACCCACTTCACTAGAGAAAAAGGCAGAGGATCACCAAATTCATTATGATTCATCCTCTGGAGACCATGAATGTCTGTACAAAATTATTGGATGTATTAAGAGAGCTGTATATAGCGCCACCACTCAGCCTTGTTGCCAATTTTCTGCAGTTGTCACTCGCTGTATTGCAGCGAAAAAAATCCCCTGCAGACCGAAAAGCATTTTCGTCTGTAAAACTGTTGACAGGACACCTCGAACTGCAAATAAGGTCAGTTATTACTCTTTGTATTTCATATAATTTTTAATCCATGAAGGATTTATATTTATAAAACTTTCCACGAGCCCAGAAAAGCCATTTTAAAGTTTGTGATGTCATCCTAATGTAAAGTCTATGGGCTGAGTGTGAACTCGTGGGCGGGGCCAGCGGGAGACACACTACTGCACATGTGCAGTGGTCCGCACAACGCGTAAGCAACCTCGGAAGACAGAAAATTTTTTTGGCTCATGTGCCAGTGAGCAATTTTCATTTGAGTGACTAGGCGTCATCTCTGAGTCTGGTATCCAGTTCCTATAATAAGTCCACAACAAAATTTAATGGCAATAGTTATTGAGATATTTCAGTCTTGACAAAGGTTTGACAGACCAACATTACCATCCCTAGAGCTGCAATGCTAAAACTCTGGACACTTTAAAAAGCTCTGCTCACCCTCTCTCTTGCTGGTTCAATAGGAGTTTCTGGTCTTTCCACCTCCTCATGTCTCTCCTCCTTACAGGACACTGGCGTTTCTGCAGAGTGGACTTGAACGTAGGATGCTTCCCTGAGGAGCAGGCCTGTGATGGCCACTCCTTTAGCTTTAAGTTGGTCGTAGACGCTCTTTTTAGCCACCAGCATCTCCAGAGAGTTGCCACTGCTGCGGATCATATCCACTACTTCGTCATGGCTGCTCTGCTCCACATTCACTCTGTTCACTTCCACCACAATGTCGTCGTCCTCCATACCTGCCCTGTCGGCCGCTCCACCCTTCACCACCTGAGACAAAGTCCATCCAAGATCTTTAACAGGTTGATTTAAAATGCTAATGGTTATAAAGCGGATGTTCTTGTAAGTCTTACCTCTTTGATGTACTGACCACACACACCCTGGATGCCGTTTAGGTGAAAGCCATAGCCAGCTGCGGTCTTCTCCATCTTACACAGTTTAGGCTTGAGCTCCTCTTCTCTCTCCTGAACAGATGTGGGTGGTCGGACAGGAGCAGGTAAATTGATAGCCTCTGTGTAACTAGGCGGAGAGAGGGAGTCGTTCCTTTCATCCCAGAAAAGCATAGGAGACACTTTCCCCTGTGTGGGACACAACATAACATTATAGATTATATGCACTCTACACTGAAGCCACTAGTGTGACTGTGGCACCCTGCCTCACCTGCTTATATATTTGGTCCGTGTCCTTGTCCACCACTAGGAGACAGCACTTGTTGCCACTCTGCCTGATTCTCTCCACCACCTGCTCATGGCTGCAGTCGTCCACCTCCTTGCCGTCCACAGCCACCAACCGGTCCATGTCCTTCAGACCTGCTCTTTCTGCTGGACTGCCTCTGTCTATGTCCTTGATGAGATGTCCTGCATGGCGTCAATGAGTACACTGTCAAAACACAGCCTCCTCTCTGCAGTTTAATATTAGTGAACATAGCAGTTAATTGATTATAGCCTTGCCTGTTTGGTTTGGCTCCTCTCTGAGCAGGAAACCGTACCCATCAGATCCTTTGGTCATGTCGATGATGCGTGGATTGTGAGGGAGGTATCTGACTGTAGCTAATGACGCTCCTATCTTGATGCGCTTGTTCTGGTAGTACCTGTCTGTTTCCTCATCAACCAATAGGAACATGATGCTATTGCCTGCCAACTTGATCTTGTCCACCACTTGTTCATGCGTGTAGTCCTCCACGTTCTCCCCGTTGATTTCCAGCAGACGGTCGTTTACTTTGACCCCTGCCCTGTCCGCCACATTTCCTGACATCACCTCTGTCATGAACAAACCCGGCTCACCTAAAGAGAATGTTACAGAAGATACAGAATAAACATAGCAAAAAGGTTTGAGCTGAGATTACAGAGACAGCTCTCATCATCATTCTCGTTATTTATCGATCAGTTACAAGCCATTGATAAGAACAAGTTTTCGTTTGGGAGGGTGTGAAAAATTCCTTTAGCTGGTGTTTATCCTCCTCCAGGATGACAATAGATGGTCAATCGACTGTTTGACCTTTGACCTTCTATATAAACGCTGCAGAACCACTGAACCAAAATATATGGATTGTTGTTGGGTTTCCTCACTTTCTAATCAGCCATGTCTGTAGTTATAAATGTTAATGTTAATAATAATGGGTTTTCACAATGATCCATCAGATCTACTGCTCTAAATGTCAATAAGTTGGTAATAAACAGCTGTGGTAACACTTTATTTTACAGGTCCTTTAATTTTATACCAATTTCCTGGGATTTTTCTGAGTAATTTGCAGGTGTTTAATGGTTAATTTTAAGGACATTTTACAAATTATAAGAATAAACAGGAAAAAGTTGTTACTAGTTGGTAAACACTCATTATATTTGGGTTCATATGTAGTTGGCAGTTTGCAAAAAATCTTAATGAATTAGACTCTTAACAATTCTTTAACTGACAGAAAACAGTTTTGGGTGTCAAACTATTAGCACATTAGGTGTTTCAATAATTTCCTGTAGCTGCTATGTAACTGTTCTTAGGACATTTTTTGATAGGGTTATGTAATATGGTAGTATACGGGAAATGTGCTTATTATAGAGTAGAGAAGAAAACAATATGCTAATATGTAGTTTGACACACAAAGCTACACATTCAAAACAAAATATTGTTAGAGTCTAATTTATTAAGAATTTTTGCAAATTAACAACTATGTATGAACCCAAATATAATTGATTGGCCAATGAAAGCAACTTAACATTTTTTTCTGTTTTTTCTTATAACTTGTAGGAAATTGCACCATCCTCTCTGTAAAATGTCCTAAAGGTTAACCATTAAACACCTGCCAGTTACTCTGAAAATTTCCAGGACATTTGTAGAAAATTAAAGGCCTGTAAAATAAAGCATTACCGCAGCTGTTTTCCACAAGGTCAGAGGTCAAACAGTCCATTGGAGGAGTCTTCCTGATGAATTAAAGAACTAACTTCTTTTTGATAGCTGCTTTATAGCCCATTAATAAAGCAATTAGTTACAATTTATAGCCCCCTTATAAAGGGTGTCTTGTCAGAAAGTGATACCAAAACAATTTAATGCTTCAAGGACAGCATATCTAGGGTTACGATTGCCAGTGACAAATGCAACAAAATTCTTATAATCCAGCGATGCAGATAAGTTAAATAGGTTTATTTGTATGTTGTAATGTATGTTTTTAAAGGTTTACTTTTTTAACGTTTTCCTAAATTGTGATTCCCCTGCCCTGCTTCCTCAGCTCACCTTTGACTGAGCGAAGAGAAAAGCCGTAGCCCGAGCTGGACTTGACCAAGTAGCAGAGTTTGGGTTTAGGTGCCTGTTTGACTACACCATTGGCAACTGGTGTGCTGTGAGGGTCAGACAGGTTTACTCCCTGTGCTTTTGCTCGCTTGTAGGAAGCTTCATCCAAGATGTGGAAGGTGACGGTTGCCCCGCTGTTTCTCACCAGGTCCACCACCTGTCCCAGGGGAATGCATACAGTAGCCGAAGGGTTTCAAGAAAGATACAGATCACGGGATAATACCATCAGTCTTAAGAGTTATTATTGATTGGATGAATACACTGCAGTAATTCCACATCCTGCTTACCTCTGAATGGGACAGTCCGTCAACGAATGCTCCATTAACTCGTAGGAGGCGGTCTCCATCTTTCATGCCAGCTAGTTCAGCTGGACCTCCCATTTCCAGGCAGCGGATCAGGTGACCATCCTCGCCATGCTCCACCCTCAAGTAGAAGCCAAATGTGTGACCCAGCTTCTTGGTTAGAGAAATCACCTTCGGCTTGTACCCAGCCATGTCCTGTCATGGAGGAGAGGGTTAATAATGTACACACACAATCACAAGTTTTATCTTCTAATGTCCTTTAAGAAATGTAGTGAATCTTTTGGCATTTTTGACTGTAGGGAACACAGTTTGCTGTTTATATTATTACATTTACCTCTAAATGTTGCCCAATTCATTTATGTCAACTCAGACATACAGTACATAGAAAAAAAGAGTCCTAGAAGTCTTGGTGCGATACGACTGTGATATACAAAGATAAACAAGTGAAAGAAATAAATGCTATGTTTTCCAATATGTTCATGTAATGCTCCAGTAACGGAGAGGCTGCAGTCATTTAATTTATTTATAACCTTCAAAGTCCCCCCCCCTCAAATATTAATTGTGCAAGTGCTGATTGCTTCAGATAGCAAGTTAATAGCAAGTTAATCTTTCATGTCAGCGCTCCAGTGGCAGTTAATGGTTAATAGCAAGGCACAGCTGGACGTGGTGACGACTTGACTTTAAATGACAGCCTGGACTTTGAATGCGCATTAAGGAATATCTCTGTAATCGTCTTTTAGACTGTTATTTCCATACCGAAAGGTCATAAAGGAGGTGTGTGCAAGGACAGGTGTGTGTGTGTGCTGATGTGTATGTATGACAAGAGAATAACAGCAAAATCCACTTCGACCTTTAGAAAAATTCTGTTTTTAATGTTATTTGTAAGATGTTCGTCACGACAAATGTTTCACCGCTGCATCCGTACTTTTGGTGTCTTTTTAAGTCCATGATACAATAAACAAGATAACTAACTAACAAAACTTTAGTCAGTGATGTAAAAGAGTTACAATAAATTTATTATCATAGACAGGTCAGAATGACCTAGCAAACACAAAGAAATTTGTGTTTTGGAGCGAGTGTGCAGTCGTTACTTTTTCCATTGATGCTGTTTTCCAACAACCTTGCGTTCTCATGTGATGTGTGTATAATGACGCTCTTTCTTTTACAAGAGAACACTTCATGCCATTTTTATCAAACCTTGAACATTTTGTAACTCAACCGAGCACATTTAACCTCTTAAATCTTGTAATAATTGAGGTAAAAAAAAAAAAACCCAGAGGTATTAATCTTGTAATACCTTGGCAAATTAAGTTCTTTGGGTTTGAACTGCATTCACAAATGTGAATTTGTACACATGTTCCCAACAGTGGGTACTGCTGTGATTAAGAGGTTAGTACATCCAGTACTGGAAAAATTACAGTACACTTGAGATAACATAAACACACTTCAAAACTGAAAATGGCAAAGGTTAGAAGAAGGTCTGTAAAAATCCCTGCCCTTCAGGTTCATCTTGTAACATCTTGTGGAGGTCCTGACCCCAACCACTGCTGTATGTGATGCTGGATATTTCTTTCATTTGGGCAGGCTCTATAAGTCATATAATTATGTCATATGTGGTCATGAATCAGGTAAAATGCACTGTCTTGAAATTGAACTCACCAGCTCGTCTCTTCTCAGTATCCTGGTCCAAAGGAAGAGCTCACCTGTCACTGCTTAGCTGATATATCCTGTATCTTCAACCTGTCCTTCTCCTCCTCGCTCCTTCCCCCCTCCCCTTCTCCCTCTCCCTCTCACTCTCTCTGAGGGGACTTTGACAGGCCAAAGGTGAGCCTAAAGGCTGAGTTATTTAACTGTGGCTCGTGTCAGGAATGCCTCAAGAGATTTGCAATCTGTGCTCTGAAGAGAAGATGGAACCATGAAGCAGTCATCTGTTGGGTGGTCAAAGGTACATGACGTAGGTGGCAATCAGCAATGTCAGGAATCATTACAGTACATACAGCATATAGTCAGAACTACGTCAAGGGAAATACATATTGTGCATACTCATTTGCATAAATCTCATTAGGGTTCAACATTTTGATTATTTGTGGAAACAAAAATTACTTTAAGCTCTCTGAAAAGAGGAAAAAGTATCTTTTGCGTGTTGTTGGTGTAGGAAAAAAAACTGTCTTAACCATTACCTGTTAAGGCGTTTTTAAATGTACACACCTTGGGAATATTTAAATTAAGTTGCCAGTTTATTAGGTGCACCCAGCTTAAATTTATGCAGTCTAACACAACGGCCCTGCAGTGAATCCCTCCTTCATGAAGGTTATAATGTTCAGATTTTGTTGAAACTTTTATATTAGTGTTGATTCAACTTCACAGTTATTTTGGAGGCTGTAGTTTCTAAAGCTGTTGAATTGTACTGCTTTATACTGTATGTTTCAGTTATTACAGTATTTGCAGAAAGGTATAAACAATTAAAACACATACAACAACCACAACACAACAACAAAAGGGATAAAACAGATTTTTAAAAAGAAAAAACAAACTGTACTTTTACTCTGCATGGACGTCTGCTCGAAAAACCTGCTTTTAAGTGGATTAAATGGACTCATTTTATTTTTTGGAACATCTTGTATAGAGTTTACACAGTTCAGGGTTAGTTTATGTGTAGTTTAGTCTACCAGGTTTATGGCTGCCGTTGTCTGTAACTATGGGAGAGTCCCTTGGTTATAAAAGGCTAATTATGATACTGCTGTCCTTGCGATGGGACAAAGGTGACAAAAACTGAAGCAAAGCCAAGCAAAACAAATCTGCAAACAGTAAAGGTTGATTCATTACTGTGCTCAAAGATTCTGATGTCTACAGCAAGAGACTTTTGTATGGTAGCTATGTTTAATAGTTCTGCTCTGAATTCAATTTAAAAAATTTTTTTTATCATTTCTAGTTTCTAACCGTCTCCAGGGAGCCTGTAGTTATCAGTTAGAGGAAAGCCATTAATTGATCCAGTGATAGTTTGGTACACTCAGTCATCAGCAGCCATTTAAAACACAATGATTTTGACATTAAGTAGACAGAGTCAAAAGAAAGAAGACAGATTAAAACCCTACAAGATGTCAGTCTGCTGGAGCTCCATTGCTGCTTTGCCAAACATGATGCTGCCATCTACTGTTGTTCTGAAGATGATCACTGGACAGTCTCACACAATGCATCCAGGGTTGGAAATATATTATGTTGGTGAGGTGTAGTTTATTTACTTTGGATGCACTAATTCAACATTTTATTTTGAATTTGACAACACGTGTGTGTGTGTGTGTGTGTGTGCGTGTGTTGAACGAGTGTGGAAGTGCTCAACTCTTTTACTTAAGTGAAAGCATGTATATCACAATATAAACATACTCTATTACAAGTGGAAGTGTAATTTAAATTGCACATAATTAAAATAATATAATAAATAAATATAGGCAGTATTGTACTTCAGTATCAAAGTACTCATTCTGAACCGCTGAACCTTTCAGTGTTAATTATTGATGTACTAACATGTAAAGTAAGCAGTATTTTCTGTTGTTGGTGGAGTCTGACTCTAGCAATGTGTAGTAATATTGGTTAGGCATTATCCTCATAACTCCAATTTTGGGGATTTTATTGTATTAAGATCAGTTGAAGAATCACATGCTCCTTCACAGGTTGAAATCAATCTGTAACTGCAAACTTTCTAAAACTCTTAGGTTCTTCATGTGAATAGTGCATTGCCATCAAGCTGTTTCATAGTTCCTGAAATGTTGACATGTTGGAGATTTTTTTTTATCTGACAGTAATTTGGTATATCCATGTTGTGCTTCTTTATATTTCTTGTGGTATTGCTACTTTTACACAAGAAAAAGATCTGAATACTCCTCCACCAGTAGGAGTACCCCTACCTGACACACCAGATGGTTTGTTACACAGAACCATCTGAGAAGTCATCCTTGGAAACTGTTTGGAAAAGGGCAGGCACTCTCAAAACATACTTGGCAGGTGATTGGATGAACAATCTGTCTATCACCATCTATCACCGTCTTACCTTGCGAGGCAGCTGGATTCACGAGATCACAAGATCATGCAAGAATCCTCATAGGGCACTAATTTGTCCGAACCACCGGTGGTTTGGAGGCTCTGCTGTAGTCTGCTCTGTCACTGCTGTTGCTGCTGTAAAACAGTGGATAATTTGTTTTAAGTGTCACACAATCCCTGTGAAATGATCCGTTTCACTATCAGAATTTGATCTATTTGGTCTGATAACATTTAAAACATCTAGAAGAGCCGCACAATTAAATTATTTTATCCCCATTAAAATAGGCAGACAGCTAAGCGGAAGTCTCGAGCGAGCTCTGCCCATAGAGCATGCACAGTATGTATCCATCCGGCTAGCGTGGGAATGTCAAACCCGACACCAGAAGCTCTGGTATACAGATAGGTGATAGGCTTAATCAGCATTGTGTGAACTCATTTGGCAAGGGCTTGAATGTAACAGACATTCATTTATATTTACATTTTGCATCTTCACCAAAACATATTCTGTGTATCTTCCTTCCTCATAAAACACTTTCAGTCAGTGTTTTGAAACCTGCATTAGTTGCATCATTCTTTTTTTCCTCCTTTTTTTGGCACTCTGCTGCTTTTACAGCACCTTACTGCAACCAGCGGTAATGTATATCAACATATGTATATATGCGTGTTTGTGGAAAGGTTGACAGTGTGTATCACATCACCCTGCGCTTGTGTTATACAGCACATATAGAATTGGTGATACAAACAATACAGGAACCCTCTGACTGAACATCAGTCAGTCTGTCAGCAAATGGAAAAATTTGTGCAAGTTTGGGGGCGTCAGTCTCACTGCCTGTACACACACTCACACACTCTGCCCCCACCCCCCAACCCCCCCAAGATAACACATACACTTTCAATCCTGCAGCCACTCACTCACTACCGGTCTGGAACCATGTTTGAACAATCGATCCCAGGTCCAGGAGCCACAAGCAGAGGGGAGATGAAGTGAGTGGAAGGAGACAGAAATCCTCTTCAGCTCGGCTTAGCACTGATGCGTTCACTATCCATTACCCTCAGTCATCACTTTGTGTTTGCCAGGAAAAAAAAATAGCTGAATGTATTTCCATGACGCTGACTGCCTATATTGATGAAACCTCCAGTTGTTTATTTGATCTGAAACTTAATCTCAGTGGTGTTTACGGTAACGGCAACAAAGTCTGCATATACTGCAGCAGCAGAAGATACAGACATGAGCTGTAAAGTGCCGCACCAGCAGTGATTATCTCTAACGTGCCTTCATCAGCAGTGGAGCATCAGTAATCAACATGTCATGCCAGTTTGTGATTACCGCTCTCAACAGGGAGCGCTAGACTCTCTCTTCATCTTGATTGGCATCCTCACATGGCTTGTTTATCTGGGTTAAGTGGCTCTGCACATGACCTGCCCCGAGCCAGCTAATTAGACCAGGAGGAAAATTAGAGGTGGGCCACAAGAAATAATGGCCCCTGTTTTTCTCTAGGAGTCATTTGAGCATTCAGAGGCCAGGCAGGCGGTCCCAGCTCTCCACAGCAATAACACGCCTCTGAAAACAGCGACATTTCAACCTCCCAAATGTACAGGTGGCACGGAAGAGACAGTGTCTCAATTGCTTTGTACTGTACAAAACAAGCATGAAACCTGTTCAGGGCAGGCCCACCCGAGGAACATATTACGTCCATGGCACACCTCCAGCTCAATACAAGAAAACAGTGCCACTGTCCAACCTGACTAAAACATATTATATTGACTTTTTAAACTTTAATATAACATTTGATGGGGATGGCTTTACTAGAAGATTTATCAAATTAGGACAATAATAAGACAAGTAGAAGTATTCTGTCATTATGAAGCATATTAAACCTGTCTAAGACAAAATAGAATAAATAAAAATGTAGCTCCACTGAAATAATCAAATCATAACAGAACATGAAGAATGAAGTCTGTGAACTTACTGGCATTTTTCCTGCTCTCTTCCTCGCAAATATTTATACAGTTATTCTTTGAATGTTTGCTCCTCTGCACAACAATGAAGCACACATGCAATATCTTGCATTCATTTATATCTTGAAGATGAAATTGGACATATTTTAGTGAGTCATTATACTGTCAGTGGTAGTTGTAGTCAGAGCTTACTACTGTTAATGTCCTGTCGCAATACTAGAAATACATAAGATTAACAAAATGTGCATTAAAAGCAATTATAGTTAATCAAAATAAAACAATTAATCAAAAAAACGAAACAAAACAAAAACAAACAAACAAAACAAACTAAAACAAACAGGGACAACTCAACAAAACAAGGCCTTAGTGCTTTCAAAAATGACCATATGAGCATTTCCTGTTTGTCAATGCCTTTCACAATGCACATGACTGTTAAAAAATATATCCTATCTGCCACCTGCAGGTTTGGTTAACTTTAGGCAACTGCAACTACTTGATTGTGGTCGTGGTTAAAAGGAAACAACCTTGACTGTTGACAGGAAATGGAGAGGAACCGTACTCATACTTGCATTCTTGCAGCATGCTGCTGCTCTATAGCTCACACAGAAGGTCACACATCATCCATAAATGTTGCTGAGTGAGCAAGTTAAGTGACCACAGCAGGCAATTTTACAAATCGCAGCCAGATGGTGGGCTGTATGGGAAGAGACAGAGCCAGTATGTGAAAGATCCTTTACAGACATTTTAAAATCATAGGCTTCAATTAGTTTCTTCAGGAGGAGGGTTGATAGCCTAAAGATGGTATTTATGATTATCATCATGAGCAAGATATGATGATTTGTATCAAGTAACCTTCACACACTGTAGATTTACAGATTCCCACCAAGTTCACGCTCTATAATTACACAGGAATGAGACATGAATATAACATTTCTAATTTATTGCTGATCCTTCAACCACAAGACAGAGAGTGCGCTCACACACCACATGAGGGCGGCGGTGAGCATGTAAAACCACCACAGGTGCTTTTAAAAGTAGGGGAATCAAGTTATTAAAGCATAGGTAAGGTGGCACCTGATTTCATTTGCAAACAAAGCTGTCAAAAGTCTTTCACCTATAAGGCCTACAGACCGCTTTTCTTCCACATTGGAGCACAGACTGAAGAAAGCTAAATGCTGGTTAGACCATGGACTGAGTGCACCTTATTTTCTCTCTCTGTACTCAAACCTTGTTTCTGGTGGATCTCTACTTTTATTACCCGCTATTGTAGTGATACAGTTTACTCTCGAAAGATAAAGGTCTGTCACAAACGCATTTGGAATCGGATAACATCGCAGATAGTGGTGATGTTGTCACTCAAAAAAGCAAAGCAAGTAATCATTGTTATCAGTTGCTAACACTGACTGCTTCCAGCTCACTGAAAGTGTTACTTTTGAGTTACAACCCCCTTCTCTTAAGAAAATTACCTCTACTTATGAATCATTATTGTCATTTTCGCTTATTAAGTCTCAAATTACCACCACTGAAGTACGCTTTCTATGTATTCTATTTTCACTTTATTATTATTATTATTATCAAGTGGGTTTTATTTCCCATCTTAAATACATTTTCATGTTTTATGTTCATTTTATGTCTTTTTCATGTGAAGCACTTGGTGCATGTAATTTCTTTTGTTGTAAAGCACTTTGAGCTGCATTTTTTTGGTCTAAAAGGTGCTATAAAGTTATCCCATAAAGTTATTATTAATCTTTATGGTAGGACGATCCTGAAAAATGCCGGATTAACAAGTCCAGTAAAAACAAGCAAAAAAACATACAAAAAATGTATTAAAATAGCCAAAAATCACAACATCTTGACGTAAATAGGGTTTAGTAACCTATCAATCCGTGTGTTTCATACTGCAGGCAGACTGTGCTGAATGAAAATGAGGAATCTGTTTCATGTTATGTTTTTATCGGACTAGAGACACAAAATAACTTGTGTGCGTTGGGTGTATATGAGCTGAAATATTTTGCCCAAAAACAGACCAATGGCTGGCATTTATCTCGCCCCCCCTCTCTCACTCTATATGACTTTAGTCATCTCCACTCTGCGCTCACTCGCTCTCTCCATGCGGTTCACTTGGCAAAGGCGCAGCAGTGCACCGCGCTCCTCCTCTCTCTGGTGCGCACCGATCCTTGATTAACGCGTGTGATGCCACAGAGAGACACATCTACAGTAAAGGTGACACAATCAACGACAAAAGAAAAGCAAACTGTTTTTCGTTTTGGACGTTGGGAAGCGACAAATTGCCTCCGTCGCATGATGGACTATGGATGCAAAGTTCTGTTATTTTACCACATTGGCGGCTCAGAATAAAATTGACACAAGGTCTGATTTGAACTTTCTGTAACCTCAGTGACAACATAAATCAAAAACATGGATCTCTATGCGCGAAATGAGACATCCACCGAGTGCGTCGGAGCGCAGACTTATGCGCTGCACAGTGGAGCCGGTAACGGGAGCTTGGAGACATCAAACATCACCTGCAGCAACACGTCCACACTCCTCATTCCTCAGCGTGTGAGACAGAGAGGTGAGCGGGCATTTATTACCTAGAGGTTAATTCAAAGGTGCAACTATGACCTCACTTTGTATGTTGCTTTTTTTGCTGTGAAGCACTTTGTGACATCTGCTCTAGAAAGGTGCTAAATAAACCTGACTTACTTTACCTCCAGCTGTCACAGTATTGCAGAGCAGGTGGACCCAAATGCAGAGACCAAAGGCGAAGCAGGTCCGAAGAAAACTTCTTTATTTGAAGTGTGCAGGCAAAACCAATAAAAAAGGTGGAGGATCAGAAAAGCAAAAGTAAATGCAGAGCCAAGAATAGCAAGACCAAACAGGACAGACCAGAACAAAACAGATGACTCAGAGAATGCGAGAAAGTCTTTCAAAGGCATATAACATAAACAAGCTAAACCAAATGACTAGCCAACATAAATGTGACACAGAAAACCCAAAGAACACAAAGAGTCCCAAAACCATGAGGTGATCAACAAAGGCAGGAAAACACAGTAAGGTAACAAAACACAAGGAGCTTAACTAAAAATCCAAACACCAACAGAAAGTCCTGGCAGGATGTGACACCAGCTGGTGATCACAAGGAAGGTGAATTGTAGCTTTCCTTAAAAATATAAATGCCCAATTCTTCTTTACTTCAGTTTAATGTTCAGTTTAATCCAAGATATGTGAACTCTAAACTGAAAGCAAAGTAAACTGATTATTTATGGTTTCCCCTCATCTCTGCAAACAATTACTGATGAAATAAGAATTTGAATAGACTTTTTTGATAATATTCTACTTTAAAATAAATTGTTCCAATCATTAATCATAATTAAAGGCTTATACAGCGAATAACTTTAACGAGGGCAATAAACTAAGTGGTTGACACCATTGCAATCTATGTTGAAGCCAAACAGGGGATTGATCTATAAAAAAAGAAAAAATCGGATGGCTTCATATCTGGACCGTACCATCGTCATACTGCTGATTTTTATTTCTGATCTATTTCTGTTTTCCAAGTATTTCCAAGCACTTTATCCAAATTGAGGGTCTGAGGATGGAGCGGGCTGCGTGTGGTGCACTTTAAAAAAAGCCCTCTGAGGCAATTTGTGATTTCTGGCTATATTCGTAAAATTGACTTGACCTTGTGAACAAGAAAGAAGATTTAAGTGCGTCATCACTCCATGTCCTCTCAGTCGTGTCTCCACATGTTACTTTATCAATCAACACTTGCTATTTTCACCCTCAGCAGTTGTTTGTCAGTGTTTACGTGGGTTGATGACGCGTGTGAGGCTACCTGTATGTAAAAGACTCTGCAGAGATTGAGCACCTACATTACCATGGTGATTCTTGACAGAACCAGTTCACCATCAACAGTTCGTACATGCTACATTATATTGGGAATAATTTGAGTCATTCTTCACCTGACAACATCTGCACATGCCCGTGATTAGTAATTTCAAGCACCCTGCAGGCATGAGTATGACCCATTATACTGGGCTAAATTGGTGCACTGAAAATTACAAAGCTACTCAGGACAAGTACAGATCAAGACCGATGTGTCTCGTGTCTGCAGAGAATTGCAGCAGCATATTTAATTTGGGAGCTTAAAGCAGTTTTATTGTGCACTATTAAGTGATAATAATGGCCCATATGCTCTTTCACTCACAGATTCTTGCTTCTTTCCAATTAGACTTTTACTTCTCTCGACTTAGCATTCCCACTGTATCTTCTAAAAGGACCACACACTCATCTTCTGAAGAGAAAAATGAGGATGTCTGACCCTGTACAGCTGCTGTCACTGTAATTACTCCCTCCATCACCCCCAGAAATGACTTCTCCATCTCCTCTCCTCTCCTCTGTCCATCACTTTGACACTCTTGTGTTTATGAAGCAGATTGAGTTGTGTTGCAGTCAGATTTTGTCGCACTCATTTTTCTCCAGACCGGGCATGTCAAAGCAATAAGCCACAGACTTCTCACAGTCTACAGGTTGTCGTTCTTACCAAGGAGATTTGACAAATTTTTCCTCTTTGGGTGACAGTAAAATTACCTGGGTAATCTTCAGCCCTGCCAAAACATATACATTGAATGTGCTATGGGTGATCATTGCTACTGTTGCAGAAAATATACGCAGCTCGTCAAGTTAAACAGCAAATGTTTACATTTTTTTTGTTTAAAGGGGAACTCCACCAATTTCTATACATCAAGATCAGTTCGCAAGTCATTAGGAGTAACATGAAAGGTTTCACCAGGCTTGGGCTCTTAAACTACAATTAATTAAATAACAGAAAGCCTGGGTTTACAAACTGGTGATGTGGAGTTTGAGAGATGTGGATGTTTACTAGGCACGAAGGGTCAGACACATTATTTTTCAAATCTATCTTGTGTGCTTCCCTATCTTTATGAAAGTGCAGCGCTAAATCACTGGAGCCCATGTGTTATTAAACATTTCAGTGTTTAAAAGCTTCACTGCTTTGTGAGATTTTCACCATGAATACTGGTGCCCAGCCCTGACACAGCCACCAAACCGGAGCAAACACATCTCAAAGCAGGGAAAAACCTGGGCTGTATTCAGTGTTTTCACACTGGATACAGCCCAGACGTCTTTGATTTGGAACACTAACCTGCAGACTGCAGACAGTTGCTTTACTGCACATGACTTGACACTCCTGCTGTAGTGTTGACGTTGGTTGAAGTGGTTCTACAGAATGCCAGTCACACCTTGTTTACTGCAGGTGAGTGAGAATGTATTTCTCGAGTCAATAAAAAACGTGTGTGAGTGATCTAGGAATGGTGGCTGATCGCAGCGCAATTCATCATACAACAGCGGGAGGTCATTACTTTGGAGACGATGATGACAGCCAAACAAAAAGGGGGGTTATTAGTCATTTTCACGTAGCCTGACATTCCTGTCAAAAACATTTCAACAAATAAATGAAAACCCTCCTCTGATTTCCCCACCACTTGTCTCAGGGTTCCACCTCTCCTATTTGTGGATATTTCACTATCTCCATCGCTCCCACCCTCTCATCTCACTCTGCCTGTTGAGAGCTGAGGTGTTTAATACATGCCCGTGTGCGCCAAGCAACCGGCGTGTTGTTCTGCATTCCGACCGGGGCCCCCGCAGATCGTGCGTTGTAGTCTGTCAACAGAAAGCAGTTTTATTCAGTGCCTCCATCAAATGTTCTGGGGTGTAGTTGGCTTAGTGGCAAGGCTTAGATGACATTTACCATACTGGATTAGCCACTAGCTGTGACATTTACCAATACATCAGTCTTGCGGGAGTAGAAACGGCTTTTTCCCTGATATGTGCAGTGACACCAGGGCCAACCAGGATAGGAAGTGACACACACTGCATATGTATTAGACAGAGAGAGGGAGAGCGTACTTCATGCTCAATATGATGTCTGATTTACTGAATGAGAAAACCGACGAAACCTTAAATATTCATGGATGGAATACGAACCTCATTATACCATTTCACCTCATATCTAATAATAGCCTCTGCCACTGCAGTTAACTTTTTACTTGATTCATTTTAATGTTGTTGTTAGCAGCAAATTTGCTCCCCAGCCTTTCACATCCAAGTCTTTAATGTGGGTAAAATAACAGTAATAATGCATTACAATTGATGTTACTCAAGAGGAAGAAAAGGTTTTAATGGAGTTTACATTTTCACATTTGAGGTACACTGTGTAAAATGTTTAACATGCATTACACAACATCCTGTATGTATGTGACATATCCCAATATAGACACATTACTGAAGAAGTATGTATGGACTCTAATAAGATAGAAATGGCATATAAACTGAACAAGTAATGGTTTGTTTTTTTGTTTTGTCTGACCTGTCAAAATGATTTCACATAATAACAAGCAGAAAACCTTTGGAAGATGTAACAAAGCCATTTTATCCCATAGCATGCTAACCCTGCCTCTAGTCTGTAAACAGAGAGCAGAGTGTGCCAGAGCCAATGGCCAGATATGGGCACTGCGCACACACACACACACACACACACACACACACAGACACACACAAAACCAGCTCCTCACACCTCTAGTGCTACAAGCTTCCCTTCTGTTATCTGGCTCCTCCAACTGAAAATAGTACTACAAATAACTGGTAGAGCTGACTGCAAACTAAACATGCCAAATGGCCAGTGTTGGTTTCTGTAATGACTTCATTTTTCCTTTCATAGAAAGTAAGTAGTAGCTTCAGCATTTTTGCACTGAACAACTCGACAATGTGTTTTAAACTTGCATTAAGCCTCTGTTTTCATTGCGGTGAGGTTTGGAGGTGTGAGTGGGCAGAAACAACAATGACAATGTAGGCAAAGTCAGCAGTAAGAGACTGAAAATATGAGACTGATTGAAAAAGCAGCGGTTATATCAGCGGCTGATATCGTAAACCTGGATCACAGTTTGACAAAACTTTTTCTGTAAATGTTTTAATTCAGTACTAAGATCCATCAGCCTCCAAGGGGAAACATTTGCTCCATTGTCAAAAGCTGTAACATTAGTATCTTCTTACAGTGGTTTATTTAACCAATTAGGGGCAGCAGATGCATGGTATTATTCATGAGAACTGCATCTGACTTTATTAGGATTTTATTTATTGTATGTTTGTAAAAATTAGCTAACAAAATAAAGAGGACATAGATGATAAATCATATTAAATAGACCTTATAGCCTGCTGGTTCAATTTGTTGAAGCAAGCAGCATGTTTGCTGGAACTGTTATCAACAAGTGCTGTCACACAAGCTGTAGTTTACTTATAGTAGTTTATCATGCCAGGTCCTGTATAATATTTGTATAATATTCCTACAGGGATGTAGAACATATCTGATGGGGTTTCGGGACCTTACAAGGAGGTTAACATACTTTAACATTTAAAGAATATCCTACACAGTATTTCTCTGTCATCGCTTTGTATTTACTTTGACTTTATCCAATCTTGATCACATCATATGATAACATACATCCTGTTGCAGCTACCCAACAGTGAGTGTATCATATTTTTCTCATATGGTATTAGTACAATATTAATATGTCTGTCAGTCCATGCGTCATCTCCAGAGGCTCTCCAGATAACGAGGAAGAGATTTGTCTGTCCCAGGTGACGATAAACTGGTCAAAGCTGAAGACAGTGTAGGCGGAATAATCTTTACACACCGGCACAGACTGACGCAAATGGGAGATTCCATCAGAGCCAGAGTGAACACTTTCATTAATAACAGTTCATAGATTATAAATATATCTGACATTGGGACACGAGGACTTCAAACCTCTATTAACAACATTTTTGGCCACTTGGAAACACAACAGTTGATATAGTGAACTTTTTAGCATAAAGTTGCTGGTTTATACACACAGCAGATAAGGGGCAATGTTTTCATTTGAATGAATTCATTTGGAAATGTGTTTGTGTGCATCTGATGAATGTAAGTCCAATACTGACTCTCCTTTTAGCTCTGTTTTGGTCTCCACCAACTCCTGAAGGAAATATCTGACTCTTCAGCTGCTAAATGCTCCACTATGATCACCTGCTAGTTGCTAATTTTGTCTGTCTGCTGTTTGGTGCTGAGCAGGTAGTATACAGTTTTTATTAGCTTTATTATTAACAGCTGCCTGTTGTGTCTAGAAAAGATGCTAACAGAGAGCAAACGGAAACAGTCAACCAAAACAGTAAGCTAGAAGATGGTAGAGATGGAAAAAGCTCCGTAGAGCTGAGGGGAATCGCGCAATTGGTGATAATTCTCTGTGGGTTTTTTGCTAACCCTTTTCACATTACCCGTGGTCATTTCATCCGTTGTTTATATAATCAATCTTTTGATTATTTGTGTCTTCCACTAAAACTCAAGACACCACTGGCCTGTAACAGTGGTAAACAATTCAGACAGAAATCAAAACATTTGCATCTACATACAGATATGAATATATATATATATTTTTCAAATTGATCAAATACCGATACTCGCTTTATACTAATAATATGTATACTATTGCTATAAATGTTCACCACCCAGATTAGTTTGTCTCTTTAAGAAACATTTACAACTACTAGATGATAAATTGCATCCTGCTTAAAGTACACTCACTATAAAAACCTGTAGAGAAACTGCAGACCCGTCTGTGTGTCTCACACCAATATAACAGCTTTGACAAAAAGAAAACATTCCCGTCAAACATGTGCCATATGCCAACAATATTAATTTCAGGATTTAAACAGTCGTGTTTTCTGGTGCATCTGTATTAATCTGTCCAGTGAGGCTGTGGATCAGAAGAGTGCTCTACTTTGTGAAACAGAAATAATAATCTGAGTGGGTGATTAATACGAATGCCTCCGCTCTACACATGAGCGGGAGCAGCTATTGGAAATGCTGGCCTGAAGATACTGGTAAATGTGCTGAGGGAGTTATCAGTGTTTCCCGCACAGCCAACTAACACACAGGAAAGCTAATTGACTTTGATTAGGCAGAAGCCAGTGTAACATATTTCATTAGGAACGAGAGAGAGGGACATTAATAAAGCAGTGTTGCTTCATTTCTCTCACCAATCATTGGGCTGCACATTTTCACTATTCTCTTGAATGCACAATCACATAATGAAACACTTTTAGTTGCTGCCATTTCTGTGATTATGAAGAAACCCTGGTGTTCTGTCAGCAGAACAGTACCCACCATATTAGAGGATAGTGCTTTATATTTGTACTATATATACATAGGAGTATGTGAGACAGATGGTGGAACTACATGTCATTAGATGGGACCACTGTGTGTGTGTGTGTGTGTCTGACATACAGAGACTGACTTAGTGACTTTTGCTGACCAAGCATAGCCTGAATTTATCACTAAGCCTGCAAGTGATTCTAAAACATTTCAGGATGGTTGTGTGGACGCAAGAGCATTAAATCATTTTAGTGACATGACATCATTCCACTTTCATAAATGAACCATATACTGTCCTGGAGCCAGGGCCTTTCAAATAAGGAGTGCCCGGTGTTGCCTTTCACGCCTTTGGAAACACGCCCCGCTAACTCGGACCAAAGCAAACTCTAGCTTACTGGGAACACCGAGTGGTGCACAGTTGGGCTAATGTTAACTACTAAACTAACGTTAACTACTGCTGAATTGTACTAACAGGGCAGGTATCGTAATAAATTTACTAAAATATTGTGACAATAGTCCGACTCAGTTCAAGTCTCGGAGCCGGGGAGAGCAGCAGACAAGCAAACTGTCAATCACAGCTGTCAATCAATGCCCACACGGGAGACCTCGAAGCTTTTATAAGTCTTCAAATTATAGTTACTACTAAAGAAACTTTCATTTTGTGTTGATTTTGGCGATAGTGTTTTCCTGGAATGAAGACTGCATTTCATGTTCATTTGTGCTTTAGAATGTAACCCCTGTGAAACAATCAGAAAATTTTTATTTCTTATTTCTTTTTATTAACATTTTATTTCTCAGATTCACTCCTTTGTTCTCCCTATGTCACCGCTCGCTCTCTTCATTCACACTCTCTCTTTCTCTCTCGCTCTCTCTTTCTCTCTCTCTCTCTCTATTTTTTTCTATTTTTCTCGTCTTGAGTCGGGAAACTGACAAGTCTAACTTTACTTTTAATGTTATCAAATGAAGATAAATGTCCTCCCCTCGTCCTAGCAACGTCTGTGTACTCCATCATGCTACAATGCTACATGGAATGTAAACATAGGCTCTTTCACTCTGCGTGCTGTAAATCGTTTCATCTGATTTCATGGGGAATCTGACCTGGTGGCAGGCATTTAGAATAACTATATAGAAATCTTCTCGCTGAGGGTCTCGTTTGCTTATGTAGGTCATATAGAGGCATCAGAGGCATCATGAGACTGTTTCATAACCAGTTAAAAGTTCCTTGTTCCTTGTTTGTTTGCTTTAAAGAGGCAATAATTTCCAAAATGATCACCAGCACAGAATTTAGTGATTGAGCATCCCATTCTTCAACCAGCATTTGTCGCAAGTCAGCCAACATGGTTGTGTTGGTCACTCTGGCATGAACAGCACGCCCAAGCTGATCCCACAAGTGTTCAATGGGGTTGAGGTCAGGACTGCTGGAAGGCCATTCCATCCTCTCCACTCCCAAATTCTAGGGGTAGTCTCTGATAAATCCCGCTCTGTGGGGGCGAGTGTTGTCATCTTGGAGGATAGAGTTTGGTCCCAGACTGTGGAGATATGGGATTGCCACTGGTTGCAGAATCTCATCTCGATATCTCTCTGCATTGAGATTGCCTCCAATGATGACAAGCCTCGTTTTTCCAGTGAGGGAGATGCCGCCCCACACAATCACACTGCCTCCACCAAAAGATGTTACTCTATCGGTGCAGCAATCAGCATAGCGTTCTCCACGTCTTCTCCACACTTTGACTCTACGATCCGACTGCCGTAGGCAGAATCTGGACTCATCACTGAACATCACGTTCCTCCACATGTTCAGGTTTCAGTGCACGTGTTGCCGACACCAGCGCAAAAGAGCCAGACAGTGAAGGGCAGTCATGGCAGGCCTCCTGGCAGCCCTATGAGACCGGAGATTGGCTGCATGCAGTCTGTTCCAGATTGTCTGGGCAGAGAGCTGTCGGCCATATCGTCCTGCAAACCTTGACTGCAAATCTGTAGAAGACAGCCTACGGTACCTAAGTGCTGACAGGGTGAGGAAACGGTCTTCTTGGGGTGTCGTCTTCTTGGGACGCCCACTTTGCAGCCTGTCTCTGACATCCCCCGTTATATGGAACTTGGCCTTCACTTTGGAGATGGTACTAGGGCTCACTCCAAATAATGCCACAACTTGGTTTTGCGGAACACCAGCTTGAAGTTGCCCTATCGCATGGGCCCTATCCAGATTAGTCAAATGTGGCATGCTGATTCTTGGAGCAGACACCTACTGACCACTGTAGCAGGACCCATACTCACAGTATGCCAATTAGGTGCCTGATTGGCACCTGATTGGCAGCACCTGGGGGTACCAGAAGCTCAAAACAAGTGTCAATAGCAACAGCAAAATAAACTGTTTGGCATTGGCAGAGAAGATTTGGCAAATTTTTCATGGGCGCAACCCACATACTCAGCTCTGCTGCTCATCCCACAAATGCATTTTCCTTACAAATGTGGCACCATTTAAAAGGGAAATAAACAGGCTTTCCAACGGTATAAGATTTATTGCCATAAGCATTGTTACAACAAAGAAATAATCTACCAAACACAAATTTCCTTACTTTTTGTGCTAAGTTTAGAACTATCACAGACACTGTCATTTCTCTATCTCCTACTTATTTCAAGCCTTGCCCATGTGGAGCTTATAGTCCAGCCCACTTGGAGTTGGCACTGATGCATGCCTGTCTTTGATGTTCTTTAGCTTCGTGCCAGTATTTAGATTTTTACAGTTCAACCTGAACCTTGCGCTGCTTTTTGATACTCAGGCAGATGAGTGGAGCTCAGATTATGCGCCCCTGCCAGCTGTGCACAATTTACATATTTACATCCCAGGTGGATTACTGTAAATCAGTCTGGTTCATGATCAGTTTCAACAGAAGTGACAAAGGCCAAAAGAATATGGCTGTTATGTTTTGTGTTCTTGAATGTACTGATCAACTAGAAAACATGAATCTATGATGGTGTAATTACTTCCTATTCTTAACAAACAAAACATTCAGATGGCCTGTGGTGAAAGAACAAGTCTACTGCACAAATTGAAAAGCTGTTTCACTCTGCACCTGAATGAAAATGTCATCAGATATGAGTCACAGGTGTGTGGCTGGCTTTGCTGCTGTTTCTGTTTTATAAACCTTTCAACTTTTAATTGAGAGCGGAAAGATGGAAAATGGTGACAAAGTGCAGTGAATGAAAAGCGAAGAAAGACAAAGATAGCAATCACTTTGGCTGGAGTTTTGCTGGGAACTGACCATCTCTTGGTGTATTTGCAGATTTTACTGCCTGTAATTTACCAGTGCCTTTGACAAGCTGTTTGTTGTATATTTTCAGGGGATTATGGCGTGAATGTGTTTGGTTGCACGTGGTTCTACAACTGTGTCAATCAAGTTTGGGCTTATGTGTGTGATGCAATTGTGTCCTGCGGATGGGGTGTGGATGGTGCCTCTAATCCCCAGGATACAGACGCAGTAGGTAACCCATTAAAAAGTGTTATGTCTAAGCAGGGGGTGAGGTGGAGATAACAGAGAAAGCAGATAACATGGACTTTACAGGATATGATCCAATGAAGCTGCTAATGGCCGAGGGCACAGACAGGCTTTGGGCTACAGGCTGAAGTAATTTTGTAGTTTACAATACTTTGTACTGAAGATGAAAGACTTTGAGGATGGTTAATGTTCATGTTGAATTCTCTTGATTGTACATGAGTCATAAATAGTAAAGTAAATAGTCTAAAAAATGTTTTGTTATTTTCAGACATTTTCAGACGTGATTCAGCATACTGTCAGATTTTGAAACTGTTTACATTTGCAATGCAGGAATTGATGCGTTTTATGGCTCTAAAAAAATGCATTTGAAAATAAACAAGTAGATACATTAACACAACTAGGCTCATTCTGTCCTTAGCTGTTGACAATAGAGACCTAGTTGGACAAAAATGAGCAGCAGGTAGAGGCATGTACATCGTGTGTCACTCTGTTAATAAATGTGTCTTTGTAATGCCATGCTGATGCAATACTAGGAGCAGCATCTGCTCCACTCTGCCTAGATAAGTTCCCTTCATACTATAACTCTGAAGAAAGCCATGCTGAATTCACCACAGTCTCCTTTTCTATTATTTTTGACTGTATTTATTATTATTGAGGTGTACACAAGTGTGACATCTCAGAAAGGTGACCGCTTCTCGCAAATAGGAGACAGTGGTGAATGGTCACCATTCAATACTTTCCTAGGCCATAGAAATATTGCAGTATTTTTCAAAGCTAAAGTTCAGATAGACAGCAAGAGACCATTATCTATCAGTCATGCAGAAAAAAAGAGAGGTGTGTGTGTGTGTGTGCGTGTTAATATCAGGAATTTCCATTTCAAAACCTCAGTGTTCATTATTTGGTATTGTAGGTTTGCTGGACATTGGCATCTCTTGGATTATTATTATTTTATGCTTTTATCATGGTGCAAACTGCAAACTGGCTCAAGAGCAGCAGCAACAACATGACATTGCTGTTCCCGATATAGCTGTAGTACAACTTATGTGCAAAACACACACACACACACACACACACTCATTGCATGGTTATACACGGCACTGTTAGCTCCGTTTGGATCGATAAAGACAGCATGGTTGTATTGATCATCATGTAAAACAGAAGTGATGAATTGGTTTACAAGGACAAACATCTTGACTCTCTGCTGCTGTTTTTTGCCGTACTAGATGATGACCATACCCTGCGGATCCTGCTCTACTCGCTCATCTTTTTCCTGAGTGTGTTCGGCAACCTGCTGATCATCGTGGTGCTGACGGTCAATAAGCGCATGCGCACCGTTACCAACACCTTCCTGCTGTCGCTTGCTGTCAGTGACCTGATGATGGCCGCCTTCTGCATGCCCTTCACCCTCATCCCCAGCATCCTCAAGGACTTCATCTTCGGAGCTGCCATGTGCAAGATAGTGTCTTACTTCATGGGTGAGAGAAGGGAGGGTGGTGAGGGAAGGAGGGGGAGTTAAAGGACATGAAGAATGAGGATTGATGAGTGATGAAAAGGCAGAAGAAATGATCAAATTTGGAGTTGAAAACCAGTGGCTAGAATAAAGATTTCCATCACTCAGGTATTAATACCTGAGCTGTGTCCAAAATCACCCCCTCATCCACTCATTTACTTTATAACAGACACTCAGTAGTTTACTCTATGGTGTGCAGTAAATTACATCATCATCCTTGTAGAGTTGTAAGGCTGTAATTTTTGCATGTATATGAGTTTTTGAGATTTTTTAGAGCATAAATTTAACACTGAAAATTTTGCGGATGGTAAATGTGCACTAGGTAGCAAATAGTGGGTGATTATGGAAACAGCCCTGGACTCAGTTGTTGTACTCAGATTAATGAAGATGTTAAGAGGAATGTAGGCTTCTGCATACCTCTGCAAAATTCACATTGCTCAGTCAAATACCTTATTCAAAGCATCAATTGCCTATAAATACACAAAACAACCAATTGGAAGTAACATGCTGTTTTAATGTAAGTATTGTTTTACTTTCTCTCACCTAAATCTTCATCCATATTTTAAATTTGAAGAACTGAAGTGAATAAAGTTCTGTAGTAATATTAGTCAAACTAAAAGAACAAAGCAAGCCCTAGTTAGTAGTTAGTAAATTTACTAACATAAATCATATCACAGGGGACATTTCAGTAGATCAATAAAAATATTTCTATGATTCACAGAAGTTTTACTCAACTACAGTTCCAACAGGGGAATGGTGTCTCATTTTGGTCAACTAAGCTGTCTGAAGAAGACAAATACAACTGTTTCAATATAATTTTTATATGATAGTATTTAGGTTTACATGTGGTAATGGCTATTGTAAGGCTTTTTTGATAGACAGCTATATCTTACTAGACTTGGGAATTTGAGTCAAGATATGAAAAGACACTTTTGGAAATGTTGGGGGAAAGTTCAGGATTATTTGCAAGATATAAAATAATCTATCCCAGCTCAAATTCCTTGAAAACATTAGAGAACGTTGTGTTACGGATATCACTCTTTGATTTGATGTAAAAATAGAGCCATTTTATTGCACTTGCTATGGTCCTCCTTCAGATTTCATCAGGCTTTCATTTATAAGGCAACATAGTGAATGGTCACCACACCGACCCTTGTTTAAATGGTCTTAATGGAAGTTTAGTTTAGTCAAATCTCATTTATTTTATATTCATTCAGAAAAATGAGCCCAAAATGAGCTAATGCTTTGCTCAGTGTGCAAGTTACAGACAGAGAACTATAAGAATTCATCAAAGAAAAAAAAAATCCAGAGACATTTTCTTATAATTAGGGCTGCAATAACTATAAGATCTCATAACTATAAGAATGTACCGCTTTCTCTATTACAGTTTTTTGGTGAATTACCATGGCACCTCTAGGCAAAGATTGCCCTAATTGCTGGTACATTTTAAAAAACAAAAAATCTTTCCCTTTACCTCACATTGCAGGCCAGCCGTGCATCACCTGCTGTCCCACAATAGCCTACTTTCAAACCTCTAACACAACACGGTGACATTTTAGTCTGATTATTGGGCTAATCCAACATTGCTTTGAGAAGCTATTGACTTACATCCAATAGAAAATGAAAAGGGCAGCCCATTACTTTACTGCTGAGATGTAACTGCATTCAGATGCAGCTTCCGCATTGATTTATTTTACTTGTGAACCTGAACTACAACAATCATGGAAACAAGTAGCAATCAGGATGTTTACAAGTTCTCCGACCTCCTGTCCATCCCTTTACAAAAAGGTATAGATTTCCATTGAACAGAATTACACCCAAAGACCATTTTCATTATCTTTCCCAACTGTGGGAGGTTTATTGCTGTGGAACCTTAGTGGGATGTGTTTGTGCCTATTCACTTAGGTACCTGTAAAGTGTTTCATGTTTCCAATGAGACTGTTTGCCATGTGTTGTAATTCTCCTTGTTCACATCAAGGGAAATCTGTGTTTCTATGTAATGAGTTCTCTTCCTTATTGCTATATGTATCTACATCAAAAAGTGAATCATCTTCAGTATCTGTCAACCGAAGATTTAAGTTTCTTTCTTTTCTAACTAGTTTTTGTTCCATTTGTGCTATCAATCATTTAAGGCAGAGTCAGTTTTTTAACAGATAAATGTTTACCTTTGACAAGAGGTCCTCTTACAGACCTCTTACTTAAAGGAATAAGAAAATACACTTATTTGCTTTCTTACCAAGAGTTAGATGAGAGGACTGACACCATTCTCATGTTTGAACAGTAAATATTAAAATACTACCGCCAGCAGCCGGTTAGCTTAGCATAAAGACTGGACACAGGGGTAACAGCTAGCCTGGCTCTGTCCAAAGGTAACAAAATCCTCTAACCAGCACCAGAGTCTTTAAGCTAACTGGCTGCCTGCTCCAGCTTCATATTTACTGACTGGTATCAATCTTCTCATCACAGAAGTAAATAAACATTATATCCCAAAATGTCTAACTATTCCTTTAAGTAAAAGTATACAAGACCCACATTCAAAGTATTATTTGAGTAAAAACATATAAAAGCAGTATCAGCAAGATATACTAGAACTATCAAAAGTATCCATTAGATATTTATATTATATAATATCTTGGTTTGGATTGGATTATTTGTAATTGATGCATTAACATGTATAGCAGAATTTTAATGTGGTTGCTGGTGGGGATGGAACTAACCTTTATTACTTTACTGTTGTGTTAAATCTACAACAATGCATCATATTTTATTTGGTCAATCATACGTTTTATAAAGTGACTTTTACCATACACAAGGAAAATAACGAGAGGGAGTTACAAGAACAAAAAACTCCTAACATTGAGGATGATTAGATTAATAGATTACAAAGAAACTCAGATTCTTGGAAGAAAGTGATGTAATAGAACAGTTTTATCCTCTCCTGCACTTGTGTGCATAAAAATATAGAAGTAAATTAAAAAGAGAATCACCGAAGTCAGCAGTTAGAGACAAATAAATTAACAAGAAAAGCCATCTGAGAACTGAATAGAAAAGGTGCATTAAGTAAAGCGCAGGGCCTTTGATTGAATTACCATCATCAGGATACACTGAGGTAAAGTGGACAACCCAGAGGGAGAGACTGTGGGCTGATTGTTCTTTGCTTCAGCGGGTCTAATCTAAAGCTGCCCTCATAGGTACAGACAACATAGTACATCCCTGGGTCCTGACTTACACACACACACACACACACACACACACACACACACACGCACACACACAGTTTGTATTCGCGCTGAGGACATGGATGAAAGAGGTAAAGAGTAATTTCCCGTCTTGCCCTGTCAGGAGGGAGATGGCAGATCACGTCAGGGGCCTAGGCCAACATGATTTCCTCTGCCACAAGACTCAGATAACCATCCCCTCCTTTCCGCCTCACACTATATTCATTTGCAAGCACGTCTCCACAGAGCTGCACATTTTGTTCTCAGTTTTGATTGCAGATATTACGTGCACATCAATAAACACGTTTTTGTTACTTCTTATTACAGGCCCAAACTCTATTCTGAGCACAGAGCAGCAATAACTTTTCACTCATCAAATAAAAGATATCTGAGAACAGACAGCAGCGTACATGTTTACTAACTTTTTGAATATGTTTTGTGTTTCTACAGGCATATCAGTGAGTATCTCTACATTTAGCCTGGTTGCCATAGCGATTGAGCGCTACAGCGCCATCTGTAATCCCCTGAAGTCACGGGTGTGGCAGACCCGCTCCCATGCTTATAGGGTCATTGCTGCTACATGGGTGTTGGCCTTCATCATCATGATCCCCTATCCAATCATCAGTCACCTGGAGTCTTTTCAGCGCCCCGACAACACCACTGCTCACCAGTGTCGCCACAAGTGGCCCCTCGCTATGGCAGAGCAGACCTGGTGAGTCTGTTTGTGTTTTAAATTGTGTGTCCTTTAGATAAACCGATTCTTTAACACAGTCTTACCTCTAATTTCAAGATGACAGTCAGCCAAATACACAATGACTGTCGTAAAACGGAAGAAAATAGACTTGAAGCCTAAAAATATGCTTCGGATATACACATGAGCCATTATGTGGGCTGTGTAGACAGCTGGCTTGATTAACTAAGAAGCATACTGTTCTGTGACACAGACAACTGAAAAATGCAGCTGAGAAGCTTTCAGTGTAGACACGGTGTTGTTATTACACGATACTTTAAGCAAGGGTACCTAACTTTTGCTAAACAGCAGCCACAGGGGCCACAAATGGTAATTACAGGATGATGGCACATTGAATTTGCCTTCATTTAAGATTCTCTTGAGTCAGTTGCCTTACAGCATGTCTACACAGAAAGCTTCGATCAGTCGTCCATTTCATGTGCGTCTGACAGAACAGATTTCTACATGAATCATTAAAGCTGTCTACTCTGGCCATGTAATGGCTTGAGCTTCACTTGTGCTATTTGTGTGTAACTGAGACCCAAAGTGCATTTTAATTGCTTCAAGTCAATTTTCTTTTTTTGTTTTACCTGCGTAACTACAGTGACCTACACTCAATACTGTGCCTGAACGCATCTTGTGTAAACACACAGCCTTCTTGTGTAGAACGATGTTAAAGACATCATCATGTTTATATGCTGAAATGTACTATAACAAGAACACAAGTTCAAAAAAGCCATGAAGTCAGAGAACTCACTCATTAACTTCTGTTACATAACATATACATATGGTTTGCTACCATAAGCTAACATTTTTGAGCATAGCAGACGATGTATCTTAAGTAAGCAAGCACTACTTACAATATTGAGATGCATGGGGCTATACAGAAGAAAAAAATCAGTCTGGCTTCTTAGAAGTAACATCATTTGTCATCGATATTGTTCTTTTAGGGTATTTTACATTAAGGATTTTTCCTCTCTGCAGGTTGATCTGTCAGGGAAACTGTAGGCTTAACTGGGCATTAAAAAAATGTAATTTTGTACCAACAGAGAGGACGTCTTACACAAATCCAAGGCCATGTTAATGCTGAAATAGTCACTTGCACTGTTAGAAATATTATTAACTCCACTCGACTGCGCAGGAATACTTTTGGTTAACCACAACAAAACAGCCATCACCTTGGCACTGTAATGTGCCTCAGAACAAGATCCTATCAGACCATCCACTGCTCAGTACATCTCATTAACAGATTAAAAAGCACAAAATCAATGCAAGAACAAATAGAGATTAGTGAGCTCCTCCAAACCACACACATACACACACACAGTTTCTTCAGTGTCTATACACCAGTGTCTTCTGCTTAGACTTTGTTTGGATCTATTTCTTTTTATAATGACACACCGACGTAAAACGAGAAAAAAGGCTTCCAGCTGCAGATAATCCAGTTGAACCATGATTCTCATCAGACTCACCAGTTGGGCACCTGTTGAGTTTCTTCCTGATGAAGATAATAAAAGATTTTGGTAGTGTTGTAATGTAACTGCAGATATACAGTAACTGTTAATCTTTTCTTTACCTGAGCATAATCAGTTCAATTTCCAGTGTAAGCCAGCCAACAACAGCACATAAAAAGCAACTTAACATGAAAGTTGCCGTCAGATCATCCATCTTTCATGTGCTGCTTTGTACCAAATAAACTTTAGATGAACTGCGTCTGTGTCTGAGGGATGTGTGTGCGTCTGTGTAGTTTCAGCAAAGCACGCTACACTGAAAAATCTCATTTACTTCGATGTTTGGGCCTGGAGCCAGTTTTTAACTGCTCTCGCTTTCTGTCCATTGGGTGTTTTCATGGAAACATTAGGGCAGATGTAGAGAACAGGCGAATGTTTCACTGTGTTTTTGTTTCAGACTGGGAGCAGGCTTTGGGCTCATTTCAGTCAACCCTGTATTTGTTCACAGGTGAAAATTAGGTTGTGCATGCGTACTGGACCCAGTTACTTTATCTATTATTATTACATTTGAGTCACAGAGCTAAGCACCTGTTTTTATGAAAAATAAATACCCTACAATCTTTGAAAAAAATACTGTTTATGAACACTTAGGTAGTGGAAAAGTATTTCCAGTAGACTCAAAGACTCCGTCTAGATGAAAACATATCACATCTGCTACGTGACAAAACAAAAATTTGCACCTTCACTTCCTGTCCAGGCACCTAGATATTACATATCTCTGCTTGTTTTGGTCAACACATGGCTACCATCTTTGTTGGATTAGAAAAGAGTTGCAACTTGGGAAATGGGTTTTTTTATCGTGCGGCAGACAGAATATTTTGTCATCCAGATGGTTAGAAGAGTCTTTGCGGATGCTGGAAATAGCTTCAGAACAGTAGTAGCAATCTGTGTTTTTCATTTCTTTTTCTGCAAAACCAATACTCATTCATCTGTCACTTGAATGGAATGATAATACATGAGAGGTACAAACTCAGGCCACATGGGTACCTGCATGCATCTTTATCCTTGTGCTACTGTGAACAGGTATATGCATGAATGTTTTATTAATACCTCTTCCGTATCTCTTTTAGGTACATTCTGCTTCTGCTTGTGCTGTTCGCTATTCCAGGGGTGGTGATGATTGTGGCCTATGGACTCATCTCCAGGGAGCTTTATAGAGGCATCCAGTTTGAGATGGGCCATAAAAAAGACTCTACTGGTGAGGCCATGTACACTACATATGGAAAACATATAGTAAAACATATTGAAAAAGGAAAATATTGGAGTAGAGTAAAGCTTTAATTTTGGTTTACAGACAGCAGTCACTGAACAATATAATACAGGAAAGGAAAGCATGTAATGACTAAAAACTATAATAAATACAAAAAAATAGGTACACAGGTTAACACAAGTGTCATCTGTCACTAAAACAAAAGAAAACAGTGAGAAGAAGAAGCCAGAAAGCAGAGGATCATTCTGTGGCATCCACAATTTGTTTAAAAAACTAATTGATGGAATAAAAGACCCCCTATATCTTTTACTGCCACCTCTAGGAAGCTAAAATCTCTGCACTGATGGAAATGAATTAGCCTCACTTTGTAAATGATGCTGGGAATCCAGTAAGATGACCTGAGCTTTCTGCATGGCTCTGACCTGGTGCAGGTGGCACAGATCATTTAAAAATTCACACCAGTGACCAATGACTCAGTAGATTTTTGAGATCACCAAACCAACAGGTCATAGTAAATATTACAACTAACTCAATAAGGGAAGTATCACTTTTTTAAAATCAGTGTTTGCATCAAAGGTAAATTTAGTTTACATACCAATGTAAAGTCTACGGGCCGAGCTGGAGAAACACTTCAGTGTGCCGCACACAGAAGCTAGAAAATCGGTATCCAGTTCTTATAACACATCCATGCAAAGAGTGCAGGGAGAAGGTCGGGGTGGATGGCTGGGTCAAACAAAACATCAGACTTGAACAAGTGAACGTTGGTTTTTTTTTTGTGTCTCTAAATGAATGTCATTACACTACCCATCCAGACTCTGATGTTAGTCACATTTTGTTCCACTTGATGTATGTGAATGATGAGATATTTCATTTTAACCACATCAATTTCATTAGCACTATACAATCACTGTAATGTGTGCAGGTTAAGTGAAACATAACCTTTTGTGAGCATATGAGTGTGTGTCTGGGATGACAGCAGCATGGAGTGTGTTTGCTGATGCTCCATTAGAGGATAGAATTGGCTGGCAGCTGCAGGCCTGGACATCACCATCTGTTTGGTCTCAGAGTGAAAGAGATTCTCTGAAAAAAAAAAAAAAAAAAAGAGCTTGAGAGTCAAATAGGGCATAGGGTCAAAAAACAAACAGAAAATCTGAAAGAAAGGATAAAAAAAAACTCCCACAGAGATTTTAAAATCACTTCTTAGAAAATGTGTTTAATTTAATAATCCTGGAGTGGTTTAGCAAAATACATATACCCTCTCTACAGTACCATTTCCTGTTTATATTTACTTGCATAAGGGCTCTTATTTCTGTATTCAGTGTACTTTGTCCTTTGAAGAAGCACACAGAGCACAACTATTACATTTCATCAATAAACTGCAATTTCAACTGATGGAGGATTTCTTTGGCTGTGGAAGAATTGCTAGTCACTCCATTAAGGTGAGCAGCTGCTCTTTAAAGAGCTCTGATTCACTCAAAATGAATCATACAAATAGGCACATCAGGGATGTGGTGCTTTAAGATTTTGTTTTTAAATTCAGCTGGATGTTGGACAACATGTAATTTCTCTGGTCAAATTTTTTTTTTAATCCAGTGGCACAAATTGTCAAATATATACAATTCCCCAAGATAAAAAAAGGAGCGGAGAGAAATCCATAGTAATTTTGATGGGAACAAATAAGGAAGTCAGGTGACGTCCCCAGGTCTCGGTGGATGGATGGGTCATTAAAACATTGGACTTTAACATGGGAAAACGCCATTTGTTTCCTGTTTTAATATGAGTCAACATTATCTTTTTTAAAACCATGACCAAGATTTTCCCCTAACGTCGGGCTCAGACTGCAGGAGTTTTAAAATCCTAACCGATTTTGATATCGTGTTGCATCACACACATAAGGAGAAACTTCACAGATGCTCTAATCTCAAACATGTACACACTACAAGATTTGAAAATAATGGTGCATCACACACAACGGGATATTATACAGGATTATCATGCCAGAGAGAGCAATGCACCACCTCACGTGATCTCATGGGGAAGCAGATGTAAACAGAATGGAGACTGACATGGTGCAACAACTTGCTTTAGTAATGCTTTGCAGTGAGGAAAAGAAAAAAAAGCAAAGGGGTTAAATGAATCTGGGTGAAAAAATAGTTGGGGAGATGTGGTCAACACGGGTTGTCTGTTTTTCAGTGAGAACTGGAGGTCAGTTTTAATCTGTCAACAGTAGTATGCTAGCTAACGTTAGCCTCAAGGGCTAGAATGTTTACCGTTGTCTGGCAACACCGTCTCCTTGTAGACTTGTCTTTCTCATTGGCTATTGTGGTCCCACTTAGGAAGTAGTGATACAATCATCCAGATTTTAACTCCTACATATCAAACATGTTTGAAATTATCGGGGCGGCCCCCTTGGGTCTGCGAGCTGTTCTGGAGGTTGGAAAAGGGCAGGTGATTGGATGAACCATCTGTCTATCACCATCTTACCTTGTGGGGCAGCTGGATTCATGAGATCACGCAAGAATTTTCTTAGGACACTATCCGAACCACTGGTGGTTCTGAAAAAAGAACATAACCTGACAAGATGGATTATCTTGTGATCTCATGAATACAGCTGCCTCGCAAGGTAACTTACCTCCCACATCACATAGCCACGAGGTCACGCCCCCCACAATAGAGGCCCTGTGCAGTCCACTGTTGCATTTTTAAAAAATATGTTGGGATGGGGGGAGCTAGCAGAATTTGAGTATGTAGTTACCTCTTAAGGAAGTAGTCATTTTAACCTAAACCACATTGTTTTCCTGACCTTAACAAAGTACTTATTTTATCCCAACCATCATCTTTCCCTTGAACCTAACCAATCATTTTTGTAGCAATGTCACATCATAAAACATATTTCTTTTTCAACAGTCATTCGTCACAGTTTTGGAAGGCACAAACAAATGTCGTCATGTCAATTACTGCCAACGGGAACACCTGATAAGAAAATGCTTCTATGTGTCGTGTATGGACCAACAACATATTGTATTTTATCATTTAATTTGAAGGACTTCACAAAACTGCCTGCTTTAGGTTTTTAACTCCCTCCGCCTCCCCAGCGCCCTCCTGTATTAGCATTCAGTTGTATGTAAATGTTTCTTTAAATATACTGTATGTTTATGTTCACCAAATGTTATGTATCTCAGGTTCTGCTCGGCTGGAGGGGTTTATAAGCTTAAGTCTTATATAAACAGAACCATGTATGTGTCTGTGTCAGTGTATATTCAATCCTTAACGTCTGCATAGTATAATAAAAGCATAAAATGTAACAAAATGGAAATGTTTCTCATATATTAGGGGCTTAAGTATAAGTACAATGCTTGTTGATTTATTACATTTAATTTACAGAAATACTTTTCTCTTTTTCTCTGCTTTCCCATACAGATGTGAAGAATGGCCTGACCTCCACTGTGTCT
Source organism: Scomberomorus guttatus (assembly GCA_038419695.1). Classification (NCBI taxonomy): domain Eukaryota; kingdom Metazoa; phylum Chordata; class Actinopteri; order Scombriformes; family Scombridae; genus Scomberomorus; species Scomberomorus guttatus. The sequence goes on along the minus strand of CM076456.1, from coordinate 13,550,966 downwards.
GGTAGTGATGATGGTGATGGTTGCTACGTGAATGTCGTCCAGCGGCCTCACTCAATGGAAATGTCCACCATGGCTGCCTCTAGCAAGGTGCTCAAAGCAGACCGGCCACGTAGCAACACATCTGAAGCCAAGCTGGAGGCCAAGAAGCGAGTCATCCGCATGCTAGTGGTCATTGTCGTCCTATTCTTTCTCTGCTGGATGCCACTGTACTGTGTCAACACCTGGCGGGCTTTCGATGACATCTCTGCCAAACATGCCCTCTCAGGGTCGCCCATTGCTTTTATCCATTTGTTGTGCTACACCTCTGCCTGCGTCAACCCGATTATTTACTGCTTCATGAACACACGTTTCCGCAAAGCCCTGCTTGCCACTTTCTCTTGCTGTGCTGCACCTTTCCAACGCCGTCGTGGACTACGGGACAACGAGGAGGACGTTATGGCAATGGGAGCGTCCATGTCGAAGTTCAGTTACACTACAGTCAGCACCATGGGAACCTGCTGAAGCAGTTGGATGCAGGCACAATCCAGAAGAGACAGTTACTACGGCAACACAGCACCCCACATCCTTTGTCTGTAGGCCAATTCTGTGCTCATAGGGACAGTAATGTGAAGTGGAAAAACAGGCCATATAATGTAGCAGTATAGAAGCATCACCTATGACTGTGAGTAAAATTATATAGGGATTATTTAATAAACCCCAGTCTTACAGTGTAAATACCTCCATAGCTATATTGAAAAAGCACAAAAAAGCACACAAAAAAAACCAAACAGAATATACAGTTACCTCTTGTCACAGGACCAAGGTAATGTGCTTGCTTACATGTTAAAGGTGGGGTGTGTGTGTGTAGTTGCAGAGAATGTGAGTAGTGTTTGGCTGTGTGCGGGAGGCAGTATTGATAACTTAGAAGTTGCTATGTAGCTATAAAAATAGGAAGGACTATTTGCTATGTAATTTTCAAAATTGTGTTTTATATTTTGCTGCCAGTTGTTAGTGTTTATCTGTGTTAATGATGGTTATTCAATTGCATTGTGGACTAAGTGCCTGCTTCTAAATGCTATCATATTCATCTACTGTCGATTTGCCTCATTCATCACAGGCACCGTAATCACAGCAAATTGCAACCTGAGGGGTGTGGAAGTGGAGTTTAAAGACTCAAAAGATCTTCTAAACAAGCTGAAAATCCTCCACAGAAGTTAGGAATCTCCTCTAAATGAGAACTGATAAATGAGAGTGTTGTCAGTTCTACATGACTCCATGGCTTGCAGAAAACACTTAAGTGGTATAAACAGCTTAGATGGGCAGTGGTGATGCCTTGTGTTGTGGTTGTGAACTGTACCGCTAGCAACCTTAGTGTTTTGGGGGCAACGTTTTTGCGGCAATGTTTGTTTGTAATCTGTCCTTGCAGTTGCACACAGTGATTTGACTATTTGAATTGTGTATCTTTCTTATATTACGGCCTCTAGTTTGAGGGCAGTTGACTGATGGTTGATAAGTACCCAGCATTTTGTGGATACATCGGGATAACATCTGGGTAGAAAGCCTGGAAGATAGGATTTTAAATCAACATTGATATATTCCAGATAACATATTAGATAACATATGAAACTTGAGGACAATAGGAACTCCTGTACATTGCGAGGAATAAGGACAAAACATAGAATAAAGTTTGTTTAAAAAAACAAAAAAAACTTAACTAGAAAAAAACTTGTTAAATATTTGTAAAATAAAAAGGATAAGGAATGGATTTTTTTTTTTCAAATCATCATTAGATTAGCTCATTAGTTTCATTACCACCAGCTACCAATTCTGCTGTGTCTGGTGTGTCAAATTTGTGAACCAAACTTTTGCACTGCTGATACGAATTAAAAAGTTTACCACTCCAAAACTAGAGGCCTTTAGAGCAAAAGTTTACATTGCTACTCTCAAGACAAGAACTGTGTCCAAATTAAGACCCAGAACACATTTAGTCTATTTCAAGAATATTGTATTTAAAGTATTTAGTGACATAAGCCAAAAAATGTACATAATATACCGTATTTTAGTCATGTTACTTTGGGTGAATACTAGCAAGCAAGCAAAGTTTATTTATATAGCACCTTTCACACCAGTCACAAAGTGCTTCGCAGTCAAAAAAAAATCAAATACAATCAAATCAAAATAAATAAAAAGAAAGACAACAGATAAAATATATGTAAGAGACAAATTAAAACAGAAAATACCACATGCTACCCAAATGCCTGTCTCAACAGATTTTTGACAGATTTTTAGCTGCTTTCTAAAATAGTCCACTGTATCCAAGGACCTCAAGGTTATTGGGAGACTATTCCAATAACTAGACTATTTTACACCCTGGGTAGAGGACCTAAGAGCTTGGCTCATGGTGTGGGGGTGCAGAAGGTCCATAATATACTATAGAGCCTGGCCTTGTAGGTCTCTATAAGTGAGCACCAAAATTTTAAATGAATTCTAAAATTACCAGGAAGCACTTGCAAAGAGGTTAAAATTGGTGTAATATGTGACCAATTGTTGGCTTGTGTTAAGAGCCTCGCAGCAGCATTTTGGACAGTTTGTAAGTAGTGTAAGTAAGATTTATTAAGACGGGTAAAAAGAGAATTACAGTAGTCCAAACGTGATGAAATAAAAGCATGTATTAGCATCTCCATTTCATTTCTTGACACAACAGACCTGAGTTTGGCTATGTTTCTTAAGTGAAAGAAACATGATTGAGTCAGTGTCTTAATGTGAGCTTCAAAACTCGTGGATTGGTCAAAATCACACCAAGAATACGCAAAGACCGAGAAGATGAGGACAAGGCACCAGCTAGTCTTGAATGGGATATCTGTTGTTAATCTGTTGCATTTCAGTGTGTGTGAAGTAAAATAAGATTCTAATGTGCTCAGCAAACCATTTGACTCATAATGACATCAAAGGTCTGTGTTTATGATTCAAAGTTAGGCTAAAACAAGGACTCCCTATTTGCAGTAGTTTACTGTAGCTTGTGCATACAGTAAATGTTACAAATATGTCATGTTTGTTACCACAAATACTGTCTGTTAACATCTAGAGCCCTATTTTAACAGCACAAGCGCACCAACAAGCACAGCGTAGTAGGTGTTAGTGTACGTGCGCCTGCTATTTTGGTTCATGTCTGTGCAGCAGCCATAGACTGTAAAAACAATTATGGATGTAGCCACCTGAAAAACAGGCTTAAAACCATTAAAACAAAATGTACTTACTGGAAAAACTGAACATCAGACTCTTTAGAGGGTCTAGTACAACCAAATGCTGAACAAGAGTTTTTAGGCCACCAAAATCTTACAGTTAACTTTCATTAACTGAAAACACACTGGAATAGTGACGGCTAAGCCTACTCTGTGAATCTGGGGTTACAGCATGGTTACATTACCTAACCAACATTGTCGCTGTTGTAGCGACTTGTCAATCACAACATAGCCACATAGCATACCCTTCTTTATCGTCAAATTTAAATTAAATGGGACCATAATTTACAAAATGAACATCATGCTGTATTGAAGAAGACTTGAAACTAGTGATTGAGACCATAAACTCATTAGGAAACTGTTTACTGAGGTAATAAATCAAGTGAGAAGTAGGGTCATTTTCTCATAGACTTCTATACAATTGGAATTCTTTTTGCAGCCAGTGGAGTCGCCCCCTGGTGGCCATTAGAGAGAATGCAGGTTTAAGTCAATTCCGCTTCTGCTTCACTTTTCAGACCCAGAACGACCTGCTTGGCAGCAGCACAATGTGCAAAAAGGGTGGGTGAAGGTGAATATAGATCAGTAGGTGTGGTGATTATTAAATACTCTCTCAGCCAGTCACATCACTGCTCTCAGCTCTGAAACAGTTGTGCCAATCACAGTTAAACGAGCTGCTAACCCGACATCTCCTTCATAAAAAAGCAGAATATTGAGTTATAACCGACCCGTCTGATGTGTATAGAGGTGTGTGTGGTTATTCTGTAGCAGCCTGGAGTTGTTTTCAGGCGATTTAATGAAAGTAAACACAGTGAACGGCTGTGCGTGATGGCACTGCGCTCTGGCGTGGCATTTCTTAGAAGCTGCAGATTTATCAACATTTCGGACGTGCTGCCTTCAGATGCTGCAGGGATTTAATGAGCTGAAGGAGAAGCTTTTCATACCGTATAAACAGCTGTGGACAACAGTACTGTAAGAATCACCCACATTCATTTACAGATCAATGCAGACTGATGACTACTGACTTTTCTCCTTTTGACCACATTAAACGTTATTTTCTGTCCTGATTTTGGTTGGAGAATGTTTAATTGAAATAAATTATTTATACTTCAAGCATTAATCCGTTGTTGCAGCATGTCTGCAGCAAGTATTTCGTTTGATCCTGTTGATAAAAATCACTAAAGCAGCAGTGGATTGACTTTGTGCCACAAAAATGCGCCACGTGGTTCTGAGATGTCTGTTTTTAGCACGACATCTAAATTTCAACCAAAATACAACAACTGTCTTTGCGCTGCTTCATTTGAATGAACCTCCCACCTCTCTGCACCTTTCCTCCCACCTGTGCACCATGCGCTCTGTGCTGGTCACCACCAAAATACCACACAGACGTGCAAAGTGAGTTTCAGCATCAGGAAATTACCAAACAGTTGGAGCGCTGCATTGTTGTACCTCCATCAAAAAATGGCCCCCAATGTTTTATGAACAGTAAGTCTACTGCAGCCTTATAATTCAAGGGAAGTAACAAAGTTGTCACGTAACAATGTACAAATAAGTTCAGTGACTGTTCAGGGACTCACTGTCCCTGCTGAGCTCACCTGCAGGCTAAAGAACGGCAGCAAGTTTTCAGAGCTTTCTGTTTGTCAAGCCCTGTTTAGCGTGCCTGACTCTGGCTCCCCTACTCATCTCGAACTAATTGTATTATGACCTCAACCCTGCGAGGCTGAACAGATGAGCATATTTCACTGAGTGCACCAAAGCACAGTGCTGTCAATCTTACAACTAATAGATGTATGACCCGTCTTTTTGGAAGATTCAAGATAAGCCTTAAGCTTTTGTGGTTTATTGTGTGCACCGGCTTTAAAATATAAATCATATTGATTCCTTACTGCAGTAGACTGAATTACAGTATGAAGACGAAGAAGATAAAACCTGTGTATTATGGAAAATATAGCAAGTGACATTCTTGTTGACGCGCTTAGACTAGGACAATAAAATCTTACACTCTGATATGATATGTCAGTCAGAGCCGATTCCTCTTGAACCTCACCTTCATACATATACACAGTAGTGCCGAAGACAAGGTGACAGCCTGGCTTTTCCAATTGTCTCAGTGTGCAGACTCAGGCTTCTTTATCTTTGGAGTACAGAGGCACATATTTATTTAGTTGCTGACATTCTCTGGACTTGATACCCTTTGGGCTGTGTACCACAGTGGGATCAGGCATTTGAATGTATGTCTCTGATCTAAAATATGCACACACAGTAAGATATAGGGTGTCAGTCTGAATCCTGTTGTTAAACATTGGAAAAGTATTTCTAACTGTGAATGAAGTCTTCCTACAGCAGTAAACAACAGACAGGAGGTATTTATGGGTCTGCTAGTGGCCTTTCTCGGATAGAGAGGAATACTGTAACGCAGTCATCTGTGTTGTTGTTTATGAGTGACACTCAGAAAGCGTTTTTTTCTGGAGAGCTGTGAGAGGCTGATTTCCCTGCGGTGTCACAGAGGCTGTTTGACGTTATGACTTGCTCTCCTACTCCTCCTTATCCAGTTGCCACACGCACACACAGCTTATTAAACTAGTTATTACAGCCAGATGCCAACAATTTGTTGTTTTCCTCTTGCATGTAATGCATATTGACTATGCACATCAAGGCTCAGTATACAAATAACTGATAACAACAACACAGCAGGTTGTAGCTGGATCTCTAATTAGTATGTATAGAAAAATGTCAATGTGACCAGAGGGACAAAAAGGTAAATGCCGCCTGCGGTCATCTACTTTAAAATGTCATGCTGATCCATTCTTCCATCAGAAATGGTGATAGCAGAAAATGACTTTAATTGGAAAGTGATTTGGGCAAGGACACAATATGCTCGGATGAATATTTAAATGTCAGTAAAGGAGACATGGCAGGGTACATGGACAATTTAATTAGAAAAGTCTATCCTGCACAATATCTACAGGTAGTGTTGCCTAGGAATTTAAAGCTGCACTAATCAATATTATTTATAATAAAAATGGATGAGATTACTGTGTGTAATGTGAAAGGGGTCAGTCATAGTGACAAACCAACAGAGAATTATTGCCCAAATCTGCAGTTCCACTCTGAGTTTTCACCTATTTTCGGTCATTGTTTTGGTTAACTCCGCTCTAATCAATATGCTGCACCGACCATGCTGGATGTGTAAATAGGCAACTGTTTGCCAACATGTTACTGAAAAATGTAACTGTGTTTGATGAGGACATTGCTGAAAAAAAGCATGCATACTTTACAAGAAATTGCACTTTAAAGGGTCAGCTCACCCAAATTACACACACACACCCACACAAACCATACACATACTTTTCAGCCACGTAAACCAGTTTCTCACATACTTGTAGAAGAATCTAGCCATACAGCTGGTTTTAGTTTTATCTGTGCCATTGTTTTTAGACAGACATCTCTGACAATTGTACCAACACCCAACAGAAGTGAATGTTTTTTTGTGCTACTCAAAGCAGTGAAAAATAACAAATGAAAAACTCAGAAATGTCTCTTCCAAGAAACAATGTACCAGTTTCTCACTGGGACTATTTCTTTGATTAAAGTTCCAAAAAAGCTGGCAGATTATCACCATGTTGTTGCTAAAAAAATGCATTGTTGGTGAGTTTTCAAATGAAAAATGATATGCTTTCAACATCACAAATGGAATTTCAAACCTCTATTGTATTGGGATGGGGGCAAAAATCTTTGAGACATCTGCAATATCTCATAACCTTGACAGAATAAAACTAAAACTGCCTGCATGGGCACCAACAGAGACCACAGCTCGTATGTCTATAGGAAGAGTGTTCCACAGTGTCGGAGCCAGAACTTAAAAGGCACAATCTTTTGTTTTTAGTTGAGAGTGAGGGACAACCAGTAAGCCCTAGTCAGAAGACCTAAGTGATCTACTGGTGATATAAGGATAGAGTAGGTCACAGATGTACACAGTTGCCTGACCATGCAGGGCTCTACATGTGAAAACAAGAACCTTAAAATGAATCCTAAATTTGATGGGAAACCAATGTAAAGATGATAGGATGGGTTTGATGTGAGTCATCCTGCTGGATCTTGTCAACAGCCTTGCAGCATTGATCTGGACCATTTGTAGACGGTCCAGGGATGACTTGCTGATGCAGGTGAAAAGGGAATTGCAGTGGTCTAGTCGAGATGATGAAAGCGTGAATAACCATCTCTAGCTCAGGTTGTGATATAACAGACCTGAGTTTGGCAATGTTTCTTAAATGGAAGAAACATGTACAGGTTATGATATTATACAGATATGTTGATCTAAGTGCATAGCCTGATCAAATGTGACACCGAGATTTCTAAGATTAGACTGTACAGCTGAAGAAAGGAACCCAATACACTGAGCAACCTCGGAAGCTATGCTATCTGAGGCAATGATAAGGACCTTAGTCTTATCTGTATTTCACTAACAAAGACCACGCCATTTGTGAGGTATTTTAAGAATAGTTTATTGGGATCAGCAGGTAGATTTAGGATAAAAATGGGATGAGGGTCGAATGCGGTGGAATGATTGGGGTCGAGGGGGAGGGATGAAGAGGGTCGATCGCTGGGGAGAATGAAGGGGAGCTGCCGGTAGGTTGGGGTCGTGTATGGAGGGATGATGAGGGGGGGATGAATGGGGTTGGTCGGTGACGAGTCGAGGCTGAAGTGTCTAGGAACCCAGAGGCGGAGACTCAGGGTGGGGGTACGTCTGGATAAGCTATTAGCTTCATCATCCTCCCGTGGTTGTTGCATATAAAAAAAGAGGAGAAGAGAATCACTGAGATGGAAGTATTGGCTCTAACATGCATGTCTTTGGTGGTGGGAGGAAACCGGAGCACCCAGCAGAAACCCACGCGAACACGGGGAGATCATGCAAACTCGCCACAGAAAGGACCCGGGACGAACCCAGGACCTTCTTGCTGTGAGGCTACAGTGCTAACCACTGGGCCACCTTGTCGCCCGCTGATAGGAGTGAGGAGAATGGGGTTTGGGGGGGGAGGGTCAAGAGAACTGAGACGAACAGGAGAGGAAATGGTTAGATACACCTATATAGGTATGCACAGATGAATGGCTTAATGAGGCACAGGTGATTTTGAATTAACGAGGCACAGGTGTTTGGATTAGTGATAGCACGGGGCGTGGTCTTGTTCCTGAACTTTAGTTATGATAACTCCATTTAGCTGTAAAAAGCTGTTGGCCATCCTTTATGGCAGTCAGACAGTTTATCAGGTTTAAAAGAGGCATATAGCTGAATATAATCAGTGTAACAGTGATATGAGATACCTTTAAATTTGCTAATAATATGGGAAGGATATACAGAGCAAATAATATAGGACCCAAGACAGAACCCTGAAGCAAACCACAGGAAGGAGCAGCAGTTTCAGACATGTAGGGATCGAGCAACACAGAAAGACTTCTATCTAAGATAGGAGGAGAACAAGTCCAAGGTGCTCCCAGAGACACCCACCTACTGCCTAAGCCTTTCAATCAGGATGCTGTGATCTACAGTATCAAAAGCTGCGCTAAGATCCAAACAGAGCATTCATCCACATCAGAAGACATCATTAAGTCATTGGAGACTCTGAAAAGAGCTGTTTCAGTGGAATCCTTCTGATAGAAACCAGATTGAAATTTATCTAAAATGTTGTGTGCAGTTGAGACAGCAGTGAGCTGTTTGGCAACAACTTTCTCTAAAACATTTGAGATGAAAGGCAGCTTAGATATAGGCCTGTAGTTTCTGGGAAGGGTTGGATGAAGGTTAGTTTTTTTCAGAAGAGGCTGAACAACAGCATGTTTAAAATAAGCTGGCACAACCAGATTGCAGGGAGCTATTAATAATAGAGACCAGGCATGGACCAATAGACCCAAATACATTTTTAAACATGGAAGTTGATAAAATATCTACAGGGTTTGAGGAAGGTTTCATACTACCTACCAGATCAATGAGGTCTTGCAGGGGAATACTGTAGGAGAGAAGCAGTCCAAAATTGACGGACGAATTCGATAAGCAGAAAAGGAAGTAGAGGAGGGGATGATGCTAGTCCTGACATCTCTAATCTTATCCACAAAGAAAGAGAGAAGGTTACTGCAATCCTTATTTGAAAAAACAGGCACATCAGGAGGTGCAGGACTGACAATGTTGCTGATGGTGTCAAACAGGACTTTAGGGTTGTGTTTACTGGAGGAAATTAAGGTTAGCATAGTAAGAAGCCTTCACATATTTAACCATGTTGTTAAAATCAGTTAAGGCCTTTATAAATTGACAAGCCCTCACTCATTCTTGTGATTATTATGCTTCTGCTGCTAGTTAAACAACCCTCTCCTCTCCATAAAGGCTACAAAAGCTGCTACTGTTTGTGTTGATTGATTTCTCACTCCAGCACCCCAGCCTCCTCCTGCTCTAGCTTACTTATTACCATGCCTGACGATGGCATCTTAAGCATTATGAGCGCACATATCTCAATGAGGCTATCTGTTGGGCCCTTGGGTGCTTTATTGGATTCTCTGCTGAAACTCTCACTGCTGCTTGGTTTGCAGAGCGTCATCATGAGAAGAGCCGACAAATAAAACAATAACCATTTGTCACAATAAATGGTCCAATATTCAATGGCACAAGTGTCACTGACAAATGGTGCAGCGGTACTCAAGGGGGTGCTGCTGGTGAATGATAACCACAGTGTCCACAGGTGTTACAGAGGAAGTCTCTGGGGCAAAGGCTTGGCAGTTTGGAAAGGGTCATGATGGTTCACTGTGAGCAAAGCTGATATTTGAGGAGCAAATTTGCCTCACTGGGCAGCACATCCAGGTGCATTTGTGACAAATACATTTAGTAGTAGTAAGATGATTAAAGGGAAATAATACATTTGGTTATCTGAATGGCAAATAAAACTCCCTATCTGAACCCCTGGCAATGTGAGATAGTGCAGATTCCCAACTGAATATTAACTGTTGGCATTATGGTGATTGGTATTGCTTTCACCTTGACATTTATGGGCTGGAATTTAAAGAGGACATATCATGCACATTTCCTGGTCTATATTTTTATTTTGGGGCTCTACTGGAATATCTTTGCATGATTTACAGTTAAAAAAAACTCCTTATTTACTCATACTGACCTTTTATGCAGCCCCTCAGGTCAGCCTCTGTCTGAAACAGGCTGTTTTAGCTCCTGTCTCTTTAAGGCCCCCCTCCCAATGAGCCCACTCTCTTCTGATTGGTTAGCTTCTGGAAGCTGCGTCATGACTTTCAGTCGCTTTGGGGGATACATCAACAAACCATGAAACAAACTATAGTAGAAGGATTTCACTACTTTGGTTTGTTCATTATTCAAAATATATCTGTACACGTTCGCGCCGGAATCTGACCCAAAATATGAGAGTGGACAATGCAAACAACACACAGAAAAACCTTAGCCATCAAGGCTACAGAACGGATGACCATTTATGGTCATGCACAATGAGCTGACGTCAGCCAGTTGGCAAGGTAGAAAAAAAACGTCGCAAATGCAGCACTCAGAGCAGGTTGACACCTGGGCTTTTGATGTATTTCTATATACATTAACCTCAAGTTTTGGAACCATGTTTAACATAGATATGACATCATAACAGTACATTAATAACAGAAAACCACAAGTATAATATGTCCCCATTAATTATAATAATTAATAAAAAAGGGAGTTTTAAAATAGGAAATCTATTACTGACCTCCTTCATTAACTTGTTAAGAGGCCCCCGGGGTAAAACTTCCCCGGTACACTGGCACCTTCAAGTTCCAGTTAAGTCCACTGCAAGCAGTACTTCTAGTACTTCTCTTGGGGCCCCAGGACAGTTGCCACCATTGCCTGGTCAGTAATCCATCCTTGCCCTTTTAATTACTTGTACATCTTTGCTAATAATAGAGTTAATTTCTGCCACAACAAAAGTTTTATTGTCCCTTGAAAGAACCAGAAAAAAATAACTGAGCTTTTGTTTTTAAGGCTGTTACAAGCATTTTTGTTGTAGGGTCGTCAAGTTGCAGCAAGTTGCAGCCTGAGTTATGTTTTAATATAGTCTTTAGGGCTGTAATATAATGTAGATGTAGTAATTTCAGCCATATAATCCATGTGGAGTCTGGAAATAATTTCGTGGACCATAATGATGAGGATTAAAGACCGTGTCGTCCGAGAGTCAAGCATCTGGGTATTGTTTAATTAGTGTTGATGTTCACTGTCTCTGGGGTGGATTTTGGATTAGTGCAGCCATCTTGCTATGAATGTCAGCGACGATATGTGGAGAGACACAAGCCTTCTCTGGTAACGTGCAAATACCTTCTTATGTGTACCATTGTTAATATACATATTACTAAATCATACTGAAATCAGGTGTTAACAGTATAAAATAAAAACTAAGTATTCTCTTGTACTGTATATTTGCGTAATGATGTTTTGTAAAGGAAAGTGCTGATCTTGTGTTTCAGTGATGTGTAGTAGTGTGTCATGTTTCTAAGCAGCTTGCTCATATGGGGAAGAACAGCAATGAAGGGTTACAGAAGCATAAGGGGACACATTTAGATCTACTCGAATGGTCACAGTTGCCAGGCCACCATTGCCTTAAGTGTGTTTTTGAATGTACAATATCTGTATTTCTTGGTGTGCATCATGTATTTAAATGCCTCTGCGTATATAAATGCGTCACTACTGTTTGAGGCAAAATGAGAGCTGTTTCTTCAGCCATGGAACCACTTTTGAATACTGACATATTCAGGGTTGGTTTGACATTCTTCTGTGACTTTTGTCCTTGCTGAAACAGTGTGAAAATGATTCTATGTGCTTTTCTTGGCTGCTGTCCACGTTCTCAACAAGTATGTTTTTCTCCTATGACGCTGTAAGGCCTTAGGTATTTACTTGTGGTTTGGAATGTGTAGTTTTCCATTCTGGCTTATGCTCTAGATGTAGGAGGCTCAACAGGTCTACCTCCCTCGCGACAGCGCAGATTTATTACTATTATGATTGTTGGTATGGCTACCATTCATTATTTCTGACTTGGCAGACAGAAGAGATGTGCTATCTCTCAGCACAAGGATCATCTGGTTAATATTTGTACATTCTAAGTATGGAAATTGTGCGTGCGTAAGAGAAAGAACCAGAATCATACAGTAGAGATTTTGTGCATTTGCTGCTTGTGTTTTAATGCTGTCTACTTTGGCTTACTAAATTGGTGATCCTGATGTCTGACAGATGCACATTGTTTGTTTTTTCCTGTCTGACTGTATGTCTGTTTTTCTCTCAGATACACATACACACACACGCAGACAAACACAGAGTTTTAAATGTGTATGTATAACTGGGTGACTATCCAACTGGTAGTACTTTGCTCTTGCTTTTTTGTGTAATGTTTTCAATTAAAATAAAGTCTCTGTGTCAACTGACATCAAATCTCCTGTATTTTTTGGACAACTTTCAGATTCTACTGCAATTTTTTTCTGCACTTTGGATGCTTTCATGAAATTGAAACTACTTTACTGACATTTTTTAGGAAACAGAAGAGCAACAAATTCATGCAGTTATGCCTCACTTGAGTCAATCTCAGATCCTCTGAGCACTCAAAGCAAAGTACAAGGCCATGCTGAAACTTGAGAAGTGCACAGGCATTGCCACTGACTTGAGTGGTCTTAATGGAAATGAAAGGAAACTAAATGTTGGCCTGTACTCTTTAAATAGCCTCTGTACAGCCTCTCAAAACACCAACAGCACATAAAATGTAAATAAATCTATATTGTGTACTTTGAAATAACCACTTGGCCTTAATGGACAATAAAATATACAAAAAGTGCGACAAGAGCATTCCAACACACCTAGTAATGAAAGAAATTGTGAATGAAAAATGACTTTGCATTAGAGCTGATCAGAAATGTGCTGATTTAGCACCGATTGACACTTCTTGACAGCATTTTAATTGTAACAGATAACATGAGGAAGTACTCATTGCAAGCTGAATATAGTTTAGATGGTATGGTTCTGTATAATGGATGACTATTGATGAAGGGAGTACTTGTTATCAATACCGTGGCTCTGACAAGGATTAGCACCGACTGGCTAATTCATAAATGGATGAGCATTCAGCCCAGAAATCAATGAGGGATTTCATCATTTCTGCCTGTGAATAATGAAACAAATCCTTTTGGCCCCAAGCAAATATAAGAATAGTTTTCATGTTTACTGCTGTTACTGACACACCTTTTCTTGCTTAAAAACAAAACATTTGGAAGGTTTCAAAAAGTGCAACCTTGTTTTTGTATATATATTTTGTAGGTTTTACTAGTTTCTAAGCAGCAGCTACTCTCACCATCACAAAAAAAATATTTTTAATTTTTATATCATTAACTACTGATATCAAAATGATGGAAACTCATACTGTGACTTGAACACACAATATGTAATTCCTGCCTCTAGGGATCTCTCAATCAAAACAATAAAAGAGAGTTTGACGATGTCGTGAAGTAGCGTGGGATCATGGGAGTTGTTGTCTTCCTTGTTAAACAACCATCATTGCCATAATTGCAGTCAGCTTCTCCTGGTTAGGATTCCTTCAGTGTTCATCGTTCAGGAGGTTTTTACCGAGGGCCGAATTATCTGCAGAAGTCTCCTCGTTCCCAAAACAAACAGACCCGATGATTAAAACCGGTAAAAACACTAAATAAAGCAGTTTCACATTAAAAATCTGTGTTTCTCTGATGCTGTTCGGCAGACAGAGGACATACCAAGGGGCTGTGAGCCAAACTGCCACTAACGCCTGCTCAGCTTGTTTCTCTGATCTCTGAACTTAAGATCCAGACGTCCGATGACTAAAATCCTTTATCCGATTTAAAAGATATAGTTAAAAACCAAGATTGTAAAATGTATCGTGTATGTATCGTAAAATGTGTCTTAAAACTGGATAAATAGTCACTTTATGACAGCTTCTGGCAGACAACCACAACACTGATACATGAGCAAGGGGGATATGACGCCATTGACGTTATAAAATTAAAATGGACCATTACCTTGATTAAAATTACGGATTTCTCTGGGTTTGAACATTATTGGAAAAATTTGGGATAATGTAAGTACTCAATTCAAAATATATAACATAGGTCTGGTTGTTTTTAAACATTTTAATGTGGAAAGGCTGCATATTACACCTACAAAGCCAGTAAATTTCAGGGAGCAATAACATAACAATAGCCATTACTTCCTGTTGCACATCCTTCAATCACCACCTGAGTGCAGTCCACATATGGAAGGTCAGGGAGGTCTCAAATTGCCTAAACACACTCCTCTGAGGTGGTTGGGAGTGGAAGATGCATGTCTCTGTCATTGCACAGAGACATGCATCATGATACAGCGCCTGACAACCAGATATTACAAAGTGCTTTTCTTAAAAAAAAAAAAAAAATTTTCGGGTTATACAAACATACATGTTTTGTATATAATTATACAAACCTCAAACATAAACACACATGCAATCAAAATTGTAATGAAAAGGCTTTTTAAAAAATATAGGTTTTCAGAAGCAATTTGAAAGAGAAATACTGATTTTACAGACTGGTTCCTGCCCAAGGACATCAGACTGCATTCATGTCGATGTAGGAAAAGTAATTCAGAGATATACTGTAATCCGAGGCATCTGGTATAATGAGTAAAATCTTAAAATCTATTTTGTCACAAACTGGTAGCCAATGTAGCAACATTAAGAGGAACAATATATTGGGATATTAGGTCTTGGTTTTGGTTAGTAGTTTGGCTGCTGCATATGTAAAAACACAACCTCTGACGACCAACTGTGTCTTAACACCTATTCTTCCAAATCAACATTTTCAGGACCTGTACAATACTGTAATAGTATTCTTCAGCCA
Source organism: Scomberomorus guttatus (assembly GCA_038419695.1). Classification (NCBI taxonomy): domain Eukaryota; kingdom Metazoa; phylum Chordata; class Actinopteri; order Scombriformes; family Scombridae; genus Scomberomorus; species Scomberomorus guttatus. The sequence continues at coordinate 13,535,838 of CM076456.1, read as the reverse complement.
AATCCATCAGCCAAGAACATTACCTTCGGAAAATTCACTTTTTGCTGATTGCTTCAGAAACAGATGCATTTATCACTCATACATTGCTTTGTCACATCACCAGAAATTGGACATCTTATTCCTGACCTGTTGTACCAACAATACACCAAAATGAAATGTCAAAACTAAACAATGACCTGGCTTTGCCTGGCATGGACGGGTTTTAAAACCAGCATGAGTCATGTTTCATGTATAAATGAGTGTCAGGTTTAAGTAGGGTGTGAAAAACCATGTAATGGAGCGATCCATAATGTGGGTCTGTTATGTGCTGGTCTTCTGCGGGTGAGGGCTCACTCCTAAGAGCTGGATGCAGCCAAATAGAGGCAGATCAGCGCTGATGTTGATGCTTTTCACATAAAATGCTCTTATCATACAAACAAATAAGCACACACTTGGATATATAGTATGATTTTACACATTGGACAAAATGTTCTTTGCTATATGCTACATTTGCACCCCTTAAAGCATAGGTTTGTGTTTTTTCAGGTGTACCCTAATACAACACTCACATGCCATATATACGTTGAGAGATTCATGATTTGTGTACTGTCAGTCAGCAACAGTCAACACAACAGCTGTTTAAATCTCAGCATCAGAGGTTAAATATAAATTCTTGCTGATTAACTCATCTGGTTGGGTGTTTTTCAGTGTAACACGATGGTGGATGATCCTTTTCGTTAAGTCACTTGCCTTTTGAAAACTGGGTCTGTAGTTGATTTGTCAAACTGTGTTGCTGTAAACTGATCAACTTATCATTGTGTTGTTAGAAAAAAAATGCACATACACTCATGGGTGGCAATTCTGAAACTTGCATGTGTACCGGCCTGTTTATTTCCCTTTTAAATGGTGCCACATTTGTAAGGAACATGCATTTGTGGGATGAGCAGCACAGCTGAGTAAGTGGGTTGCGCCCATGAAAAATTTGCCAAATCTTCTCTGCCAATGCCAAACAGCTTATTCTGCCATTGACTCGTTTGGTGTTTAGTGGATTGGATGATTGAAGTTTGAAGAAACAAGACATATTGGCAATTTAACAATTTATTCATTTAACAAACAGGAGCCTCAGTAGCGTGTGGAAGAACCATACACAGTGACAACAGCCTGGTCACACACTGCTGTGGGATGGCATCCCATTCTTCAACCAGCATTTGTCGCAAGTCAGCCAACGTGGTTGTGTTGGTCACTCTGGCACGAACAGCACGCCCAAGCTAATCCCACTAGTGTTCAATGGGGTTGAGGTCAGGACTGCCATTCCATCCTCTCCACTCCCAAATTCTGGAGGTAGTCTCTGATAAACCCTGCTCTGTTTGGGCGAGCGTTTTCATCTTGGAGGATAGAGTTCGGCCCCAGACTGTGGAGATATGGGATTGCCACTGGTTGCAGAATCTTATCTTGATACCTCTCTGCATTGAGATTGCCTCCAATGATGACAAGCCTCGTTTTTCCAGTGAGGGAGATGCCGCCCCACACTATCACACTGCCTCCACCAAAAGATATTACTCTATCGGTGCAACAATCAGCATACCATTCTCCACATCTTCTCCACACTTTGACTCTACGATCCAACTGCCGTAGGCAGAATCTGGACTCATTGCTGAACATAACGTTCCTCCACATGTTCAGGTTCCAGTACACGTGTTACCGACACCAGCACAAACGGGCCTGACGGTGAAAGGCAGTCATGGCAGGCCTCCTGGCAGCCCTATGAGACCGGAGATTGGCTGCGTGCAGTCTGTTCCAGATTGTCTGGGCAGAGAGCCGTCGGCCATATCGTCCTACAAACCTTGCCTGTAAATCTGTAGAAGACAGCCTACGGTACCTAAGTACTGACAGGGTGAGGACAGGGGTGTCGTCTTCTTGGGACACCCACTTCGTGGCCTGTCTCTGACATCCCCCGTTATATGGAACTTGGCCTTCACTTTGGAGATGGTACTAGGGCTCACTCCAAATAATTCCGCAACTTGGTTTCGCAGAACACCAGCTTGAAGTTGCCCTATTGCACGGGCTCTATCCAGATCAGTCAAACGTGGCATGCTGATTCTTGGAGCAGACACCTACTGACCACTGTAGCAGGACCCATACTCACAGGTGCTGCCAATCAGGCACCTGATTGGCAGCACCTGGGGGTACCAGAAGCTCAAAACAAGTGTCAGTAGCAACAGCAAAATAAGCCATTTGAGATTGGCAGAGAAGATTTGGCAAATTTTTCATGGGTGCAACCCACATACACAGCTCTGCTGCTCATCCCACAAATGCATGTTCCTTACAAATGTGGCACCATTTAAAAGGGAAATAAACAGGCTTTCCAATGGTATAAGATTTATTGCGAAGAAGCATAAAAGAAATAATCTACCAAACACAAATTTCCTTACTTTTTGTGCTAAGTTTTACATATGAGCCCCCCCCCCAATGTCTGACGTCTGACTGAAGATTTCACCCACACTGGCCTTAAAATGATCCCATTGTAGTGTTCAAGACAATGATTCCCGACTGCAGCACTGTAGCAGGCAGTGTAAGCGATAACAGCAGTGGCTGTGGGCAGTATGAAGGGGAAAAGTTGGGGATTCATAAGCACCCGGTACAATCGACAGGCTGACATACCTGGTACATACCAGACACTAAAAAGAGTCATTCGAAAAGATTGGTTTGTCCATTTTCGCCCATTTGGCTTTCCCCAAACTGTTGCCACAAATTTGGAAGCACACTATTTCGTCTAAAATATCATGGCATGCTATAGCATTAAGACTCTCCTTGACAGGAACTAAGGGGACAGAGGTGTCCACATACTTTATTGTAAGTATGTGGACACCCACTTAGTTCCCCTTAGTTCCTGTCACAGGGAATCTTGATGCTTAGACTCCGGGGTCATAATTACTATGGCCACTAGATGGCCTCTGCCACTCACTCAGTATGTCATTTTTGGGTAACTGATATTACCACCTATTGTGTTGTTTTTCAGTCTCCTCCAGAAATAACACGCTGCTTTAGCCAGTAATGGATGTGTAAGTGTTTATACTAAGTAGAATACCTTTTATCTTGTAGCTCACAAGCATTATGTATGTATATGTACAGTACAATCCTGCCTCAAAGGAGTATAAAATGCAGTGTCCTTGTGTCTTATAAACCTTTGACTTCAATGTTTGTGGCAGCATGGCCACACCAATGCAAACCCTTGCGGTGACTTTGTCAAGGGGCTTTGTGGGTCTGAACAAGGCCTTAGTTTAGTTATCCAAATATAAAAGATCAATTCTCCATTATAATGTCAGAGGCTGACGAGCAATCATGTACCTCTGTGACCTTGTGTGTCCCATGGAGCACATCATAGGACAGAAATAGTCACTCCCTCTAACCTCCCTTGTCCTGTCGATGTGTTTCACTCTGTGAACCAAAGTGGAATTCAGCCTTTTTGAAGAAACCCTGTAAGAACCACTGGTTCTTAATGGCAGGATGAACTAATCATTTTAGCAGTAAATGAAGGCTGTAGACACCCCTTGTAAAGCAGGGTGTTAACTCCATGCAGTCAAGATACACTGAAGCTAACCCTTTCAGCAGAGAGGAACAAAAAACATTAATGTGATAGTGAACTTGATATTTACACACCAATGACCATTATATAATTAACACATAAATGGGCAGGATAATAAATAATAATAATACATACATACATACAACAAAGAAAATAGTCATAAGAGTTAAGATGAAAAACTCTTCATGAATAGAAAGGTTTTTAAGGATGTGTGAAATTGTGCCTCTAGAGATCCCCAGTTTGTTTTGGGTTTTTTTTATTTGGTTTTGGTTTTTTTGCCACACCTCAGTGTGTGTTCTGCAACATTACTGCAGATGTAGAAATCCCTAGTTATAAAAGAAGGGCTAGAAAACAAGAGCTTGAGCTACAGTAACATACCCTGAAAAAAATACAATATTTGACTTTTACTTGAGTTTTCCTCAAAATACAGGGTTGTATTTTTTTCAAGTCCATCTTAATACAATACCCATATGCCCATATGTACAGTATGTTGAAAGAGTTATTGGTAGCCAAGCTGTAATCATTCCTTCTGTCCATACTGGCCATTAAACAATCCTTTCTTAGTGCAACTGTAAGAAATAAAAGACAAAATCCACAGTCTGTTTGTCTAAAAAGGATTTTTAAGACTTAGCCAAAGGTTAAACGAGGCTTCAGCAGCAGACTGCTAACTTAACTTAAAAATGCATTTTTGCTCAGAACAAGAACCCTATACTGTACGGTGTAGTCGACAAAGGGATCTCTTCATGGACAGTATGGACAAGAAGATTAGAGAAGAAGTGAAATTAGCAACTGTATTGTACAAAAAAAATTCACAAAGTATATATAGTACAATAGATTTCATGCATCTAGTCTATTTATGTCACTACACCATAAGACATATCTGCATTGAATTCAACTTCTGGCCATGGTGCTAGCCACTTGATGCAATGTGAACATCAACCCCTCTGTTTGGGCAAGTTGAGACTAAAGTCAAGCATCACCATAACATCATTACACTGTATCATATCTGCTCTCATCCGCTTGTCTTGGACCTCACACTCATTCTGACATGTTATACAGATGATCACAATTCATGAGTTTTTATTAATACCTCTAGGAGATTTGTATATATAGTTAGAAGCTAATTGCTACTCATTCTGAGGAATGATGAATCTTTGTTACAGTATAAGCCATGTCTGTCAAAGGAGCATATTAACCTTTTATATTCACCTTTAACCCCCTTTAAAGACATTTCACTTTCATGAATAAAGGAATTGCCCCGTTGAACACCAAACTGGACAGAATGAAAGAATTTGTGCTTGTAGAAAAATGTCAGCACTCTTGTGTACACAATCAAAGGCAATAATACAATTAAGCAGTAGACAGAAGGCTACAGACCCTCTTATTCTTGCTGTGAAGTGACATTTTAGCTCAGGAACGACTTGGGATCCTTTGACAATGGTTTGACAAATTGTGGGCACTTTGTAACCCGGAGCACTTCTTAGTAACTGCTTTGTTGGCTGAGGTTCTAAAATCAGTCATGTGATCTCATCATCTAGCCCTTAGTTGACAAAATATTATACAACTTTAAAAAAAATCCATCCCTATTTGAGATACAAGCAGACAAACAGCTGTTCAGTAAGCTGAGACACTTAAATCAAGGAAGTGACAAGGGATGTTCATAATTAACTGTTCAGCCGTTAACTGATAAGAATTTTATCTGATTAATACTATCAGTTATTATTAGTAATTAAAGTAAGAAATAAAAAAAGGTTTGCTGCATGGTAAAAGAAAAATAGGTTATACTCGTCAACTCATGGGGATGTGTCGATACGCCTTGCTAACAACTTGCTAGCACTAAGTTTGTGGCTCTTACAACTGACTGTTGAACGGCACTCACAATGGAGAGCTACGTGACAATTACATGCCACTATAGTGATGAGGACTGGCGGGTTAAATCGGCCGTCCTACTAACACAGAGTATGCCTGGCAGACACACAGCGTCTGACCTTACAGCTAAACTGATGCGGTGGAGAATTGTGTCCACGACGCAACATCGTGGCTGCTAACTCTTCCAGACAGGTGAACTGGGACTCAGCTGCCTGTTTTGCGCACACACACTGCAGCTGGCAGTAAATGATGGATTTAACGTGTTTGTGTATCAGGTTATTGTCGCAGCTGGTTGCTTGTCAGGCACTTGAACCACAGCTCCCCTGCATGCAAGGCACTGGAGGCCAAAAAAGACGCGCTTTCTAAGGCCGGCCACTCTAGCGAGACGCTATCTCTGCATTCCTGGGACATCTGTACCATCTGAGCGGGTACTCTTCGCCATGGGTCTCGCAGTTAACAGACTGCCCACCAGAATAACCCCACAGCATGTCAAAATGCTGCTATTTCTGAATAAAAACCAGTAGACAAGCTGTCCGCTATGCTGAGGACTGAGGTAGGTCTGGCCTGTTTATTTTATTTTAAAGTCTGGAAAATGTGACTACAAGTTTCCGTTTTGTTAACCTGTTGGCTGTTTTTGATCATTAATAAGCCAAGAGCAGAGAAGGAGGAGGAGGTTTTCATTACAGTGCTCTCGGAACTGGAGGATTCAATGTGTGTTTTATATATACTTATTTTAATAAGTTATAAAATATTTTCCTACACAGGATATCTAGGCTATTATGATGTCCTCAGCCGGTTATACAGCACACTTGGTGCTATTTTATTCTGTCTGTTTTATTCCGTTCACTGCAGCACTGCAGGTGTGTGATGATGTGATGATGTATGAATCCTCATGCTCTGTTGTTGTTTATGCTGCTATTTGCACATGTAAAAATAAACCCCTTCTTGTTAAAAAAAACAAACATTTGTTGTATTGGTATTTTTTTTTTTTTTTTTTTTTTTTTTAATGGGTCCATTCTAAATAGTACATTTTAATCCTATCAGTTAATGGCTGGTTAACGAGCGTCAGCTATCGGTCAGAAAAATAATTCAAAATGAGCATCCCTAGAACTGACCATTTATAGCAAATGGTTATACAGTTAGATTTGGTGGAAAAGGCTCTGCTGTTTGTGAGAAAGAAATCCCCGTTGCTGCTCTCAAAGAAACCGAGCAGCAACGGGGATTCTGCTGAGAGAGCTAATCCCCCAAAACAAATGATTGCTTGCTGCTTAATAAGTAAAGTATTAGCGGGGAGTGCATTAAAACCCCCAAAACAACAGAGCCTTTGGAATCTGCCATCCTCAATCTATGCAACAGCATTTTGCAATTTCCCTTGAATGCTATCAAAGCCCTTCTCATCTGAGACAAAGCTCAGACAACATCCCGGCTAGCCTCAGATAAACATGCAGCAGAATACTGACAGTATCCCGAAATGTTCTTAACTAAATATACCTAACCTATGAGAAGCAACAAGCATGTTGCAATTCCCCTTGAATGCTAACAAAGCCAATTTAATCTGAGATGTAGCAGTAATATTGATTACCCTCAGATGAACATACAGTATAGCAAGATACTACTAGTATCTTGTTACAAGGGATTTATTCTACTACTAAAATGTACTAGACTATATAGAGAAGTATATTGCTCTATGCAAGCCAGGCCTCCTCCTCTTTCGTAAGCTAACCGAATTAGCAATGAGCAGGAGTTCAGCTGTAGATTCCATTATGATATGAACAGCCATAAACCAAGTTTGAGTAATTATATCTAGTGACCAGCTAAATAGACTACATGAGCTGATAAAACCCCCCAAACAACTTTAACTGCCAAGGAAGATAAGCCTAAAGCCCGCACAGGAGAATTTTAAATGTATCATTTGGACTTAGCGACAAGGCTAGCACATGCCAGACGCCACAAGAAATTAACTTTACTGCTACATAAACCTTTGGTTGATTGATTGAACTTTAATTAATACCAATGCTAATGAATATACTTTCATTGCAGATTCATCAGGACATAGCAAACTGAGCAGCGTCGTGCAATTTACCTCATGCACTTGACTTCAGTGAGGAAAGAGACAACTCGATATAGTATTGTCACACTTTCTTTATTGCTCAGAGCATGACACACTCATAGTTGATACAGACATATGAGCTGCTGTAGAGGAGTGAGCCCCAAACAGTGGGGCGAATACTTCTTAATCTATTTCACACCAACCTCTAGGAGTTGTTGTGACTACTCTATGCATGATTATACCCAAACAGACATGGCAGGATCTGTTTCAGAATAAACAGATGTTTTTTTGTTTCTTTTTCACAGGAACATACTGTTCAGATGCACAAACATGATTTCTATGACTATCACTGAGCATTTTTACCTTTCAGTTATTCATGCAATAGTTTCCCTCACAGCAGCCAGCAGCACATCACTTGCAAACATGGAAGTCACAAACGCCAATAATTCATGCCCATGACAAATTGAATCCGAACAACAGCAGCACAGCAGTGAAGCTAAACTGAGATCACAGCCAACAACAATGCAGCACAGCAGTCAAGCTGGCCTCCACCTCACAAGAGCCCCCACGTTGTTTTGCGGTACATGTATATACTAGGAATTATGGTAAGAGTGTGTAAGAACTGATTACAAAACAAAAGCAATGTTCCTGTGAATGTGATTCACAAAAATAAATAAATAAAAACAATTAAATATTAATCAAATTAATAATAATAAACTACTGCCTGCAAACTGTATTTCAGAGAAAAATGTAGGCTTTGAAAATTGAGACTGTTGTTTCAATTGTGTGAATAATTAGTCAAACTTAATAATAAAGAATAAATTTCCGAAGACCAATCTGACTTTAACCACCAAAATGACAGACTGTCATTGAGAAACTTCCTGTTTCCCCACTGTTTCACTTCAGAATGATAAAAGACCACCTCAATGTGTCACACAGACAATATCAGGACAGTCTGATGCTGAATTTCAGAATGAAAACCCTCTAAAATGTCGTATATGAGCTATGTTCCCCCTGAATTCAGATTAGATTTAAAAATAAACTTCCTATTTCCACAGACCAATTTCACTTCAGAATGATAGAGAGGCTAAGCAGGCGGTTGTCTGGTGTAGCCACAACAATTTGGAGCTGAACATGCTCAAGACAGTGGAGATAAAAGAACCCCTCCAGCACTGCACCCTGGGCTGTACTATCTCTCATGACCTGAAGTGGGAGACTTACATCAACTCTGTTGTGAAGAAGGCCCAGCACATAGTTATTCCTATGCCCCTCGCCCTTATGTCCTACTATTACAGATAGTGTTTCGGACACATATCTCTGATGTACACTAAATATTCTTAAATATCTTAGAAGTGCAGTATAAATGTAAGTAGGTCAGATACGTAACACTTGTAAATACATTTACAACTTCTGTATCAGTGATCATAAAAAAAATGTGTGTACATTCAACCATTACAACAAATTGTTATTTCTGGGTCATTGTCCATGTTGCCCCAAGGCCTCTGGGCCCGTGGCAGGTTAGTATAACTGCTGTTTAAATGTTTCTTCCTTATCAACCATCAATCCTTCTTCCCATCATAGGAAGGTATCCTCACTCTGTGACTGATTCCAGAGGGTTGGAGCGATGCAGTCTGCAATTTTTAGTTTTTTGTGTAGTTTTTTTTAATGAATTCTTATATAAGTAGCCACAGTCTGTCAAATGGCCCTATACTAAATTTCCAAAATTTAACAATCATATCAGCTTACAGCAAGAAATAAAATTGTTTTACCTATCAAATGTGTGGTCAAATCAACCATCAGTTTGTTTTGTGTCTTTATGTACAGTTGTCTACAATTGCTCTGTATGTGTTGCGACAATGTGCCTTTTTTTTTCTGTTCAGCTTTTCATAATCATAGTAAACACAATGAACCTGGTCAACAATGACATACCAACTGTCAGGGCAATGGAAAGATCCTGTTTGAACACACTCCCTGTGATGAGGGGAGCCAAGCACTGTCAGCCCTCCAGCACCAAGAGCAGAGATTCACCTGGTTAGCATCACACTTACCTTCATGGCTGGAGCCACACAGCAGACGGTGGGGAGGAACAGGCAGCATGACAATTGTCACCTACAGCTGGGAGCCAATTCCCCACACCAGGAGCTCATCAAGCTTCATCAGCACCCACTTAAGGAGAGGCTTCTCACAGCCAGAGGGAAGTCAATTTAGAACTCATCTCAAACCACAGCTCACACCTATACTCTTTGTTCATAGACGGAGAAGACTGGCCGGTTGCCCCACTAAGCCTGACGACCACCAGGACTAGAACTTCTCTTCCCTGCTCCCTGGACCGGCTGCCCCTCACCCCCACACTGACTCCCTTGGGATTCACCATGGTCCAGGCAACCATACCTACCCCTTCCCCCCAGCTCACCACTCTTTCCCCTAACCTTTGTCTCCAATAAAGCACCCCTCTAGGGGACATGTTTGCACCTTACTACTGTGTTTGTGTTGTGTTGCCCCAACGGCATTTCCCCCGTGCCAGATCTCCCAAAATGAAACATGAACATCAAGTGATGCACTTAAGAATGGTCAGAAGAGTCTTTTCCAAAGGAGTTTTCAAACTCCAGAAGAACAGGTATGATTAACTGCCTTTTGCAACTCCTACATTAGTCCCAACAGGAATTCATCAATAATTTAAAGTGATACTAATAACTTCCGAAGGCTATTATATGGAAGAAGAAACACAAGGAGGAACATATGTATTTAAAAAAAAGAGAAAAGAAATTACAACATGCTCTTATGACCTGCAGATCACCTCCTTGTGGAAAAAGAAAGACACTCAGGTTGTGGTTTCTATGCTCCCCTCCCAAATCAAAGGAAACTGTCATTATCCACCATAGTGAGCTGCGTACACTAAGACCTCTCCAGTGGCTAACAGGCGAGGTATAGTTTGCATTTTGATCTCTTAAAGCTGTAGTTCCAATGAGCAATCAATTGTAAAAGATAGTGTTAGATTATCCTATGATTATTACATGAGCTTAAGGAATAACATTTATCATTGAAGCAGTAATACATAGTAACTATTTGGTTGTTTACTATGTGTTTGTTGAGTTAAACATTTAAATAGTAAATTGGTTCAATTTAAATACAAATAACACATACATTTGGTAATACAAGCACAAACTGCAACAATCCTTTTGAGGTTACGGGGATAAATATACTGTTGAATTATGTATACTTTATAATGAAACCACTATATAATCCATGTCTTTTAAATTTATACTACTAATATAAAAATAAATTACTTTTTTTTTACCCCCAATTCCCTGATCAAGATAATAAAAGCCCTCTTACAACTTGCTGCAAATCAGCTAGAGATGGGGAAGACCACATACATTGTGAACCACTACACAGCAGGTGTGATTCTGTTTTGTAAAAGACTGCAGCTTTCCTGGCACAGTTTGCCCAAGCTGTCTGGACTATAGTGTATGTGTGTGGGGGGAGGGGGTGAAATGTGAAATGGAAGTAAGAATTGATTGAAACAGTTGTTTTTCACGCTTCACGCACAATAAATATAAAAACTTGCAGCTTTTGATATCACTGTAAACATGTAATGATGGTTCACACTGCAAATATAATATTTATATTCTTTCACAGGTGAACTTTGACAATTACCAGATCTAATCAATATTTGTTTTAATTAAATGACTTCTTTATAATTTTCAGTACATAAGTGCAGTATTATAAAGTATTGCTGGTGGATCCTGCACCGAGTTCCACAGAGGAAGTGGATTCTAACCTCACAGCCAAAAAAATCATTTAATCAATCAGCATTACATCCTTTAGGGCTGTGGCTATTTGGTTTACTGTGTGTGCAGTTGCGCAGCACTGAAACATTTTCTTTCATGCCCTCCAAATGAGGAGGGCCCCACCTATGTCTATTTCATCACATAGATGTGGTGGAGTTTTTCATGGTACTTCTACTGCTAGTGCAATTAAGAAGGCGTATGTGGCGACTGACTGGGATCCGCCTGGTGGTGTTAGGGACCATTCCACCAGGGGCTTGTCATCTTCCAAGGTCCTCCGGAGAGGGTTGTCTGTGGAGGATGTATGCACAGCAGCATCTTGGTCTTCCTCGTTCTCATTCGTCTGCTTTTATCTGTGGGATGCTTCTCTGCCCTCCGTGACCATTCGCTCTTGGGTGCGTTTGTAGAGGACTCGAGAGGGCCAGCTGCTGTTACACTGGCCCCTCCATTACTGTGTAGTGGTGTACACTTTGTGTGAATAGTTGCCATTGTTCATGTGTTTTTCAGTTCTGTTCTGTTGTGGCGCATGTTCACACCCACACTGTTCTGACATTTACAGTTCACAACCTTTGTCCATCTTTTACAGTGCTAATAATATCGCAATTAGTAATAGTTTTTGACTGATGGCTGTTGCCCATTGTGTTGTGAGTTAACACTCACAATGGTTGTGTGCTGTTCAGTGTGACTGTGGGTAGGTGCACATGTCAGGTGTGTGCCTCCCTTATGGACTGTTTATGGTCCAAGCGAGCCAGTCGGACATTCGCCTACATCCAGCTTCAACCTTTATCCCAGTAGCGACCCTAACTGTGGAGCCCAACATGAAATATGACATGAGGTACAATTTGTGTCTCTAGATTCAATGAGAGTAGGCAGAGCCTATGAGGGTGAGGGCCCCAACTGCTCCCTGGGGCGCTGAATTAAAGGCTTTGCTTTGGGGTGCAGAACGATGTTGGCACAGCACTTAAAAAGGTATGGATGTAGGTGGGCGGTAAAGAAAGGTTTTCAGTGATGAGCAAGCACACACGGGATATACCAAATAGCTACGCCTACAGTCATGGAATTAGATATATAGTTGGTATCTCACATTTTTATGTTTTCAAATGACAAATCCACTGCCAGAATGCTTGATTTCTGCCTTTATAAATTCACACTTTAAGTGTTTATAATAATCAGATACGAGAACAGTTGAAAATGAGTGAATAAGAGTTATTTTGGTTAATATAGTTTAGAACAGCTGCACTGTGCAACAGTCGGGCAGAAATGATGTTCTAAATATTTGTGTTTGTTTAGATGGCAAGAGCAGTGTTAAAGGCCTTTCCAGCTGTTCCAGTCATCAGGTTTGGGACATCCAAAAAGGAAATGAGAGCAAAATGCTGACTCTACAAATACTTAGGATAGTGTTTCTTTGTGGTGTGGAGGAATACTAACCTAAATGCAGCTTTGTCAGAAGTCAAACACACAAGGCAGCAGACAGGTATAGGATAAAACAGTTGTATGAGAAATCTTTTGTTGAAGAAAACTTCACAGCTTCCAAATTGAAGAAAAAAATCTTTACTTAAGCTTCAGAGGAAAACAGATGGTAATGCTGTGCAATTCATTGCACAGTGGAGAGAGAGCTTGTTGTCCAAACAGCATTAAAAATGAAATGCTCAAATGCAGCACCCCAGAGATACAGGGTGCAGTGTTGAAGTTGTTCAATATTGTATTACAGCCAGGATGTTTTCCTGACCATCTGGTGCAAAGGGCTAATTTCCCCCACTTATAAGAGTGGGGACAAATCACCCTAATAACTACTGTGGCATCTGTGTCAGCAGTTGTCTAGGTAAATTATTCTGTAGTATTTCTAAATAAAATAGATTTCCTTGACCAACACTCCATCTTGAGTAAAAATCCCAAAACACTGCACCACCGACTATGTATATACCATTCACACTTTAACAAACATGTACGCCAAACAAAAAATGGTAAGATATTCACTGGTTTTGATTTCAAGAAAGCTTTTGACTCTATTTGGCATGAAGGGCTCCATTACAGATTTCTACATTGTGGTATACAGGGCAAAATGTATAATCTGATTAAATCAATGTATTTGGAAAATAGGTGTGCTGTTAAAATTGGAGACAAACTGAATTCTTCACCCAGACAAGAGGTGTCCATCAGGGTTGCAATTTATGTCCAACTTTATTTAATATGTATATAAATGAACTTGCTGTTCAGTTGGATCAATGTGCTGCTCCTGCCCTCTCCCTCCTAGACAGAGAGGTGAAGTCTGTTTTATGCTGATGACCTTGTTCTACTGTCTCCCACTGAGCAAGGACTACAGCAACAGCTGGACATAATAGAAAATACTGTCAGAACTGGGCCCCGGCAGTGAATAGGAAGAAAACTAATGTCATGATTTTCCAAAAACACCCCAGTCAGGAGAACAAATACCAGTTTACCATAAATAATCATATCATTGAACATAATGAGTTATACCTACCTTGGTATAACCTAAACAGCATCAGGGAGTTTCAACATGGCAGTGAACGCACCAAAATAAAAAGCTTGAAGAGCTCTAAATGCATTACGAGAAAATTATATAATTTCTAAATTTTCTAAACATCTGTCCTAAAATATTTGATAGTGTCATCCAGCCCATTGCACTGTATGGTAGTGAAGTATGAGGGGCCACTCAGTCATTATAGCTCTACCTGTTGGGACAAACATCCAACAGAATCTTTACATGCAGAATTCTGCAGATATATTTTACATGTCCACAGAAAAACACCAACAAATGCATGTAGAGCAGAATTAGGCAGATACCCACTGATAATTAACACCTTTTTTTTTTAATCACCTTAAATCCAGCCCCCTAGACACCCTCCATCCCAAAGTCCCCCAAACCCAAGAGCTGAGCCCAGAAAAGAGTCCTCTATGTCAGTTGGTGCTGAGACTAACTGCCCCCTCTCAGACACACTCTGACCAGTCTCACACCAACACTGCTTTCCAAACACCAACCAGAATAAACCAAATTATGTAAAGAAACCTATTTGGAACATTGGAAAGAAGAAACTAAATGTCAAAGTAGATTTGAATGATATCTGACCCTAAAAAGAGATTATGAATTGGCAGAATATCTCTCTGCTGTCAGAGAGAGAAAGCAGAGACAGATCCTTACCAGGTACAGGCTCAGTGAGCACAAACTGGCAATCAAAAAAGGACGAAAAAATAAAAATCATGGCAACCAAAGGAAAACGGAAAATGTGGTCACTGTTCGACAGGTGAGGCTGAGACAGAGATGCACTTCCTCCACAATGTAAATCATTCAATGAAATAAGGAACATTTACTTTAACAACTTGAATTCTGTAATTTCAGATTTCAAAGAGTTGAATGACCTCTCGAAACTGAAAATAATCCTAGGAAAAGGAGACAGGGCATATCTTGCCGACAAATATGTATTAACACGCCACAACCTGAGGGACAGTGAATGACCTAGACACACACATGCATTCACACAGTGTGCATAGGGTATACTGTATACAGTACAATCTGTAATTAATGTCAATTTATTACTGTTATTGTGTATTGTCCAAATATGTGGACAAATTGTATTTTGACTCAACATTGTTCGTGAAACCAATAAGCCAATAAAGCCCATTGAATTGAAACTGAATTGAGTTCACAGCAGCAGCAGAAATCTCTTTCAGAGCAAGGTTTTATACTATTACATTAAGGCTAGCCTAAAACACTGGGTTGTGGACTGAGTGACAACAAAGGTGAATAGGAACTCAGGAAATCATGGACAGGCTAATTAACAGTACAATCTGATTCAATCTGCCAGCGGCCCATTTGGCTAGTCCCTTCAACACCTATGCCAATGTAATATCTCTATCTTTGGGGGTTGTCTGGTAAATTTAATTTGCATGCAAGTTCAAGAAAGCTTCTCAAAGGCTATCTTCCTGGATGGGTAGTTCCAAGGGTTTACACACAGGGATCTGTTAATCAATACAAAATAGTTTGTCTCAGCACAGAGATGCAGGAACTTAATCAGGACACAGAAAAGACAGGATAAAATAAGACAAACTATTAGGTAATACATTTTCTTCTACACATTATTTCTTAAGCAAAAATCCAAAAGCCAGAGAAACCAAACAATCCAGGCAAATGTACTAAAAATAGGAGCCAAAAAACAAACATCCACAGGGCAGGCAAGGATCATAAAACAGTAGTGGTAATGACCTGGCTCAAGTGGCCACAACAGAAGGAGATGCACCATGATAAAGTTTTAACAAAAAGATATTTAAGCAAACGAAACCAAATTAAAGAAATAACTGAATATTTACAACATGAGGCATGGAAGTCAGTGGGATCAGTGGTGTGTGTGTGTGTGTTGAAAGGTGCATGAAAGCAAGGTAAAGAACTAAAGCAGCATAGCCAAAACAAATGGTGCCTGTGAGAGAGCAGAACTGCAGCAGCAGAGTGGCAGTGAGTCAGCCAGAGAGAGGCAAGCTGTGGTCAGGCTTTATCACCTGGGAACACCGGTGCCAGGTGTTCCCAGTTGGCATAACAAGACACCTGTACCCTGGCTGGTTCAAAAAGTTTTAGCATTAGTTGGAGAATCTGAGGCTGCAACACCCGATGACATGTTTCACCAGTAGTTTTTAGGTCCCTCTCACCATACAAACTCACAGCAGAAATCTCAGGAACTGAAAACCCAGAATCAATCACAAGTGCAGGAGACAGATTTTTTACATTAGCCTGTGTAACTTCCAAATCTTTTCGTGCCACTTCATAGTCTAAGATCAAATGTCCAACGGCTGGCACAGGACAAGACAGAGTAGGACCTTCGACCAGCGCAACCACACACCCACCCGTGAGTGCGGCTTCTGAGACTGGTGAGAGCGAGCAGTCTGACAACACCTCTGTCAGCAGTGGCGAGACCTTTCAATGGTGAGAATCTCAGTTTCACAACTTCACTGATGAACGGATTTGTTTCTCATTGTGAGTCACATGAATCACACATACACACTATTATAACAAAACACTTTTACCACATTGCAGTAACCCAGATGTGCAGTGGAAGAACCCGACCAGGAAGCTGATGGCAGAGAAGGGTCTTTACAAAAAGCACTCTCTGGACTATCCTTTGCTGAGGGACTTTGGTGTATACCTGGAGAAAGAACTCGGCAACGAAAATTTTAAACAGGAGGTGAGGACTACCATAAAACATTCTGTATTTATTAAAAAATATTATATCCAAGTAAAAAAAAAAAAGACAATTTAGCAAGATAGTCATGATCAGAATGCAATTTAACATGTTTTCTCTTTTCAGGTTGAAAACATTGCTCGGTACCTTTATTACACTGACCCACAGCAACCATCCCTGCAATTCGTCATAACAGGGAGGAGATCAGATAGTACCTTCGTGATCTCTCTGAGGCAAAGCTGACCAAACAAACCCAGCAAAATTACCTCAAGACCTTGAAAAGGTTGGTAGCATTTGGTTTTTTTCCCCATATAATATCAACACTTGTGTAGACAATAAAACGTAATTGGGCTTAAATACTTGCACTTACTCCGACAGATTCTGAACACCAACCTGAGGCACGAGGATGAAACACTCCATGGGGATTGCAAGGTCTTCATTGATTTCATTGGGTCTCTGCAGAAATCCTGCTCCAAGCAAGTGAGCAAAGAGATCACCCGAAAGAGGTAAGTTTAATTGTTTGTACCCAGTTAACTGGATTACAGTACAGATATGTGAGCAATGACTTGTTAATACATTTTATCTTTTTTCTCATAGGCATAGCATGTTGACTGAGAAACATCAACTGACACCGCATGACTGCTTGGCTGTGCAGAGGGCTGCCAGGAAGGACTTCTTGGCAGTTATCGAGAAGGTCTTTGAAGACAAACACGCAACCCTGGAGTTGACAGAGTGCAGCTTTGTGGTGTATTATCTCCAGGCAGTGGTGATTTTGAAACACCTCCAATGACTGGATGTGGTGGAGCACATGACTGAGTATTATTGTGCCCCTTTTCTCTTCATTGTTAACACGTTTCAGCTCACATTTTTGCCATTACCCTTACTAATCAATGTGATATCCTTGTTTTGTGCAGATGCAGGAGTGGATTGTGAGAAAGACAGACACACTGGGCAATGCAATTATTGGGGTAAAGGAGCACAAGACTGCAGCACAAGTGGCCACGTGTGCCCTGTCACAGGAGGAAGAGTTGGTAAGTTCATCAAATTTCCTATGAGAACCCGTCAGAACTCACCAGTTCCCAGAAGTGGAGAGGACTTCTAGTCAGTGACACCAAAGGGAAGGGCAAGGGTGTCATTGCGACCCGCATGTTCCAGACTGGTGAGGTGGTCTGTGACTACCACGGGCAGGTCGTCACAGCCAAAGAGGGCGAGCAGATTCACAAGAACACTAGTGAGGAGACTCGATATATGTTCTTTTACAAAGATAAAAAAGGGCAGCCCATGTGCATCGACACACATACAGCTTTTTGTGAGTGCCACCCTGAACAGCAGACTGTTGACAAGTACATCACTCACTCAAAAACAGCAGCCAACCTAAGGCCCAGGTTGTACACTGTGGTGACAGACTGGGAGGAAAAAAGATGCCATTCTTTTCCTCGCAACCAGGAATATCGAGTTTAACAAAGAACTCTTAATTATGGAGTGGACAAGTCTTTTGATGGAGAGGGCTCAAACCTGGCTTGGCTCCCTTAGATTTCCTACGACTCACTTCACCATCACAGGGCACCAACTTTCGCACCAGCAGGTCTCCCTGAACAAAGTAACCATGAGCAACACCTTTAATTTTGTCAACCGCACAGCCTCATCCCACAAAGCAGACAGGGATTAATCAGCCCTTTGACTCTTCACCCATTCCTCCCTCAAAACAGATGAAGGGAGATCAGGCAGTGAAACCACATGTTCAGGCAGCGCCCCACCTTCGCCACACCCTGACACAAGCGGGTCAGGAGTTGTCACATCTCCGTTTGTGCATCAGCGCTTAGGTTAAGAACACCTGGATCAGGCTAGTCTGGAGTAAACACATTAGGGTCCTGTGCACACGCCACAGCGCAGGCTGGAAACATCCCTCCAAACAAACTCCATCCCCTCTCATCCATTTGTAAATGACCACAGGAGATGGCACATTGGCCCATATAGCACTACTAGCCAGGTCGTTGCCCAAAATCATAACTGCATCGTCAAGTGGCAACGCAGGGTGCAGCCCAACAGGGACAATGCCCTGAACCAACTCTACAGTCCAGCACAATATTATGGTGTAGCACAGGAATCAAGTCCATCTCCATCCCCTTCATCAGTACAAAATCCCCCATTTCTGTCTCAGTTGAAAAAGGCAGCACCGATTCCACAATAAATGAGTGTTTAGCGTCTGTGTCGCCCAACAGCTTAAAATCAGTACAAGCTCCTCACTACCAACCAAGGACACAAAAGCATCAGCAATGGACAGCTCAAAACCAGAACAGGTTTTGGAAGTCAGGCCAGAACAGTACTTAAATCCACACACACACACACACAAGTCTCTGTTCCAAAACTATAGAGCATAGCATAGCATAGCTGGAGCATACGACAGCGAACGACACGAATGATGTGGAGGCGATGGTGAATGGCGCTTAGCTATCAGCTTCAACAGCGGACACTTGTCCTTCCAATGACCCTCTCCATGGCAGTAGTTACACCCCTCTGGCACCCTCAGGTTGCCCCGTAACTGCAGGCTTATGTGAGGAACTAGGTGAAAACTTTGCACTTATCCTCACCTCCATAACCCTAGGAGTGTGTCTCTGAAAAACTACCCTTATGTGTCAATACAAAGTCATCAGCTAATTCAGCTGCTTTGAGCACAATGGAGGGTTCATTTACATAAGTAGCGATGCATTGAGGGATAGCGTTTTTAACTGCTCTAACATGATCAGCTCACAAAGGAATCAACTCTAGCAGCTCAGCACTAAATGTGAAAACAGGAATTCAGATCACGGACAAACTCTATATTCGTTTGTTTATCACCCTTGACCCAAATTTCTGAACTTCTGGCAATAAGCTTCAGGGACCAATTGTATGTCTTTAACACAGCCGCTGTCACTGCCTCATAATCCAATCCATCCTCTCCACATATAGCTGAGTATGCCTCCTGGGCTCTCCCAGTGAGGACGCATTGAAGCATAAGCACTGTCTAAATCTGGCCAATTTTTTGCATCTGCAACATGCTCGAAAGAGTGAAAAAAGTATCAGCGTCACATTCATTAAACTTTGGCACCAAACACAGATTAGCAACAATGTCAACACCACCCCGTGTAGAACCAACAGAAGCAGAATCCTCCATACCAGAGCCCCCCGGAGAAAGCTTACCCTCTCTGATTATCTGTAACTTGGACTGCTCTAACTCCAATTTCATTTTCGCAGTGTTTTGCCGCATTTTCTTCAAGTCAAGCTGCTCTGCCTGCCAAAGTTTCTCTAACTCAAGCTGCTTTTCCCTACTCACACGTGTGTGCAATCAACACTACGCACCTGCCACTGACCGCGGCACCAAACCAAGTTTAACAAAACTAACCTTTTAGACGAGCCCCCATTTGTCATGACCTGGCTCAAGTGGCCACAACAAAAGGCAGGTGCACCATGATAACGTTTTAACAAAAGATTTATTTAAGCAAACTAAACCAAATTAAGAGAACTGAATATTTACAATAAGGCGTGGAAGTCAGTGGGATCATGGTTGTATGTGATGCATGAGTGGTGAGCGTCTGTTGAAGGTGCATGAAAGCAAGTTGCAAGTTACAATTTTTCAACTGGTCTTAAAATTTTGATTAGGAGTGTACAAAAGGTGGGCAGGTGGTCATGCTGAGAGTAGCATGCTAGCAGGCATGTAAAAGACAGACATACAAAGCAACATAATGACTTCTATCACTTTGACACAGCAGCCTCCAGTTTACAGGTATGGACAATAAGACCCCCCAGAGAACTAATAAAAGAAAGAGAGACACAAAGCATTTGGGGGAGTGTTTCTTTCAGTACACTTGCTTTTGAATGGAACAATTCATTTCATTTAGTCGATTTCTGTAACCTAGTAACTGACTCTGTTAAAAAACGGGGAAATTACATCTTTTGTTTGTGTCACTGTGGTGGGATTCAAGCTTCTCACCATTCATAGAAAATTGATTTGGCAGCATGGACAAAAAATAGCACATTTGTATAATGTCTGCCATTTATTTCAAAGTCACTGCACATACTGTATGTAAGATAAACTGAGGTTAATTTAATGTATCAATCTATCATCCACTTTCATATTGTACACACTGTGCAATACTATGAGTAAATTAAACTACTGTATCTAATGTCTACTTGTGATCTCAAAGGTGAGATCAAAATTTGAGACCACCTAAGTGCTGCGACCATGCAGCATTGGCATGGTGTAATCAGTTAGTGGTTTCTTGACATCTCACAAAGGCTATTGAAATAAACACCTTCTCTGTAGCTCGATGTTCATCCGCAGTGGAATTCAAGAAAGGAAATAGATTTGAGAGCTTTATTTCAGAAGTTTTTGGAAACAAGTTATAATTTAAATTAAGGTTAGTGTTATTACTGCAACTAGCTGCTATTTCTCACTGGAATTCTATGTGTCACGTTAACTTGCCTGAGCTGTCAGTCTTCTTTCAATTATGTGTCCCAGAAGTTGTGACAGTTTCCACAGCTATGTCACACTACCACAAATCAAAAAGGTGCTGGATGTATCCGCACACTTTCTCCATTGAAAAAAACCTCTTCTCTTCCTTGTCCATAGCCAAGCTGTTTATGTAAGTATACCATAATTTAAAAACAAATTATGCTATAACTTCTTTATAAGTTCCTCAGGATATCAGTATTGTTACTTTGTTTATCTTCCACTTACTGTTGGTCTTCTTATGGTATTCTTCTTACCGTGTTATTGTGTCAAAAAAACTAGATAATGTAATTTCAAAACTAGGGCCCTGTAACTTAAATTGAGGTCAACTAAACAAACAGCAACCTATACTCAACATAACTGACCTAACAAATAACACAAAGAGAAGGTTTATATAGACAAAGGCTAGCATACACAGACACACAAGGGGGACAGGAATAAACATCACAAATTAACCTTAATACAAACAAAGTCCCAAAATAATTAGATTTAACTGGATCCCCAAAAGGTAAACTCCCCTCTGGAACACCAAGTTAGCCTCTCCCACTTCCTGCCTGCCGCAGTATAAAAGGTCATCTTTACACAGCTTCTTTTGGATCTGGATCCATGAAAAACAAAAAGGTAGAAGATAATTTAAAGCAAGTAAGAAATGTTAATGACAGAATGGGTGCACTCGAATTAGCAAAAAATATTGAAGTGTGTACTGTATGAAAACAAAAGGCTGTGTGCACTGTCATTACTTTAAATGTTTGTATGTTAACAGTGCTAAAAAAATCAAAACCAAAAAAAAACGCTTAACATTCAGTGTCGGCATGTGGTGCAGCCACCACACTCCCTTATTTATTGTACTTCTTTCCTTCACCTACTGGTAGGTACCCAGTATATTTATTGACACCTATATAGAATATTGACATTCTAACTGGCAGATAGTATGTAATAAGTGTTACTGGCTGCATTTGCAGTTCTGCACTTACCTAATGAGAGCACTACAAAACTCAATCAGCCAGTTGGTGCCATAATTTCCACTAACACACCTTAGTGGTCTAACATGCTTATTATGTTGCCCTATCTGATCTGATGTTAACCTGTTTAGTATAGGCTACCATACTTGAACTCATGAGTACCCCTTCATGGCAAAAAATCTCAAGTATGCCTTTTACCATCTTGGAGCTAATTCACAATAACAAACTGCAGCCCCAAGGCAGAAAATAACTTCTCAAAACTTCTACTTTGCTCTACCTTGAACAAATGTTGCGAAGGACCCATAATACAGCATAAAATAATACTACAAAAGAAAAAAGAAAAATTTACATTGAAAGACAAATCTGACCTAATTTGGAAGTGACTGATGCACATCCATTATTGTCTTCAGTGAGTATTTTTTGGATCAGGGGCTAATGCGTCAGTCATATTCAGAAATTCTGGTGGGGAAGAACAGAAAAGAAGATAGGCAGAGGGAGCTGACCATGCAGAAGCCACAATGAAGAGACAGCAGAGCTGTAAAAAGGAAAAAGGAGCATATTAAGGGTGATTGGTCAGTGACTCTTCCATCTCCTGTTACCTAATTGCCACATTAAAAGACAGGATAGAAAAGTGGACAGAGCGCTCTGGAAAGCCATGGAAATGGAGACAAGAGTGAGTTTTAATGCTGAGCACAGCAATTCCACAGACCTGATGGAGCTCCGTATAGATATTTTTACCACATGGCTAAAAGCCCACCTCTTATTTTCCAAAGCTCTTACTTTAAAATCCATTAAGGAGCCCTTGCATCCCCAGCCCAGAAAATAGATATACTGCCATAATTATAGTTCATTTCAATTTAAGGAATTTGACAACTTGTTTTTCAAAATGAGTGCTAATATGAATACAAAAGATTTTAATTATCATGCACTTAAAGTCACTGCTTAATTTAAAGAAACATATTTACCAGAAGAACAATATCAAAACTTACCAGACAGGCTTGAGAATATAAAAACTATGTTCACAGGTTGAACATAGTTCTTTTTTGACTTGCACCTCTTTTACCTCCCTGACTCTGTTCTTTTCAACGCAGTCCTATTCAGTCTTGACCACAGGGCCGCCAGGCTCTTCAACTCACTCTGCAAACGTTCAGCAGTCACCCTGCTGTACAGAACCACACTGCTGAGACCTTATGTCAAAACCTTATGTCTGTGGCCTTAGACACACCAGCAGCTTCCTTTCTGATGAAGCTGCTCATTCTTCTGTTCCATTCTCACACAGTTTATCATGACCTTTTCATGTGACTTTTGTTCTTAATCTGTAATTGATTTGACTTTAAATGTAGCACAAGTACAACACTTGAAATAAAATATACTTAAGGTAAAGTAGAATTACTGATTTTTATAAATTCTTAAACATGTACAAGTACACAAATAAAAATGGCTTTGTTACAGCAACAAGAGTAAATGTAGGTGTCTTGTTCTTCAGTGCAGCTTTGCATCAAAATTCCTGTTGGCTACCAAACAGGTAGAAATGGTTAAATTTTCCAGATTGACAGGGCAACAATAGGCCTCTGGAAAACAAATCCAGACCTTGAAATGCAACATTTTTATTAAAAAATACAAAGACTTCAGGTATGAAACACGTCATAAATAAAATACAGAAGGTTCTAACTGTAGCAATAAATTGCTTTCAGTTGATGTAATCTCTGCTTCTTCCCCTTACCTAAACTGGATCAATAGAACTAACTAGGATTGATCAGTGATTGAGTGACTAAAGAAAATCAGCCACTTACTAGGAATTCTTCCATCCATCCATTTTCTTTACCGCCTGTCCTGTAGAGGGTCATGGGGGAGCTGGAGCCAATCTCAGCAGACATTGAGCAAGAGGCGGGGTAACCCTGGACAGGTCACCATTCAATCACAGGGCTGACATATATAGAGACAGACAACAATTCACACACATATTTACACCTACGGGCTATTTTAGAGTTAACAATTAACCTAACTTGCATGTTTTTCGTCTGTGGGGGGAAGCCGGACAATTCTTCAATATCTTAATTCACAGCTGACATAAACTCAAAGTAGTAACCTGGCAAGCTGTGCCCAATGATATTCATGAAGTCTCTAGTGCAACAAAGTCTTATGAATAAGAGGACTAGACGAAATGGCGCAACTATCACTCTGGATCTAATCTGGGGAGTGGGTTATAAGGAGGTTCAGGGATTGCAGGGCTTTATGCAAACCTGCCAATGAGACAGACAAGTGACCTTTAGGTTGTTTCAGCACGCTAATGGGGGAAGGGTAAAGTGCATCAGTCATGGCTGCCAGAGACTTGATGGAAAAGCTGATTATTGGGACAATCAATCAAGGTCATCAGGTCCAAGTAGGGGCGGGGGGTCTTTGGGAATCTTATGATTCAATTTGATTCTGATTCTTTGGTGTCCGATTCGATTCAGAATCGATTCTTGATTGAATGAATAGAAAAAGGGGCACAATTTTCAGTCTCTTGCTGCAGTATACTGTGTTCCAAACCACTCATTGGTGTCCTTGTTCCACTGATGAAACATAACTGGTTTGCTGCTCTGCTTCACTGCTTAGTCTCCTGGGTGACAGCGTGGAAAGTTCACAATAAACTTTACATTCATCTTGCAAAAATAATTATTCAGTCATTAAATCAAAAAATGAAGATGAATTACAAGATAACTCCAACGTGTGGGCGCTGTAGACTATCCGAGTGCTGCACTGCCCTCACAGTTGAGTCCCACCTTTTTTCGTTCCGTTAACATCACGTTACAGGGGTGGAAACTGCTTACAGAGATCATGTCTGTCTGGGTCAAATTGACCACTATAAGCAGATGATTGTTATAACAATTTTTTTTCTTTTTCTTTATTTCTCATGCAGATTACCATCTAACTGACATTTGTATATTTATTACATGAATATAAAGTAATAAAACAGACAGCTTCACTATTTACTGAATTTTATTGACTGTTTCAAAATTCAGTACAGCTGTTTCAAATGCTTGTTATTTAGCTGCAGTTTCACTGCTGCATCTCATTGGCTTGTTTTTGGCAGTTTGTCCTAACGTTTTTCATTGAGAAAGAAATTACTTTCTTTTTCTGGTCATGATTTCAATGTGCACGCAGCAACAGCCTAAGTTAGGCTCAGCCTCATAAGCAAATTATTTAAACAGCATTTGTATATGAATGATTCTGTCCCGAGCTTTTTGATCCATATAAGCAGTTGATCACTGTATTAACTATAGCCCTATAGCAAGTAGCACTATATGTTAATAGCTAATCTAGTAAACAAACATTAAGGCCACAACAGTAAAAGTATAATAGTTGTATTAGTAACACATTAAAATGTATATAAAGATGGATGTAGCAAGGTGTGACGTCACCCACTGGTTTGCACTGGAGCCGGTTTGAAGCCTGGAGTTGCAGCTTATGGTCAATGTCATCTTCTCTGTTTGTAGTCAGGACCTTCCAAATAAGGAGTGTGGGGTGTTGCCTTTCACACTCTGTAAACACGCCCCGCTACTTAGACCTAAGCTAACACTAGCTTTCTGAGAACACTGAGTGTTGCACGCTTGGGCTAATGTTAGCTACAATAGTACTGACTCAGTGCGAGTCCTGGACCCGGGGAGCGAACTGTCAATCACAGCTGTCAATCAATGCCCACACAGCAGACATCAAAGCTATTATAAGTCTTCAAATCTTATTAACAGAACAATATTTTCCGAAATGTCCACCAGCACATTTACTAGAGGGCCTGAATTTAGCAATTGAGACCCTAAAGACTCATTGAAAAAAATGATTGACTTAGTTTTTCTAGAGAGAAGTTGAGGCTTTTTGAATGGGAATCAATAGGAGCCAGGGATTTTTTGGAGCCAGCATCTAGGCATGCATTCGGTGGCATTGCACTTTAAGGTACTTCTACATTGGCCTCAAGCCGTGGTAGTTGGTGCTTGGTTTGCACCAGTTTGGTCTCTGCGTTCAGTGGACAGACTACATGCTAGCTTGGTGCAGGAGCTGGAGGTGGGGGGTGGCGATAAGCCTCTACCAAAGAAGGAAAAATGCAACTCCCAGTAATTCCAAAGATGTTTTATTCACATGTTGTGTGTTTTTAGCTGGCTTGCTAACGTTAGCCACGAGTACAAATCATCTAGTTTTGTTAAGAGCTGCAGGGTGTGTGAACCGTGCAGCTGAGGTCGTGCTGGATGGTCAGTAAATCCCTCCAAACTGTTGGCTGCCTGCTTGTTAAACCACAATGTCTCATTTTCTATTTCTACGCGTGTTAAATACAAAAGATACAAGGTGTGGGTGTGGGAGGATTTTGAGTTCTTTAAACTCAACTTTGACGGAGCTGATGGCTGAATTACAAAAGTAAAGTAATGAGTAATGTAATGTATTACTTTTGCTGCTGAGTAATTAGTAATTAAATTACTTGATGATTGATGTGCAATCAATAAGCCATCACAAGTTTTTTTCACAACTTGTCCAACACTGACTTGTTGCTATGCTGAAGATCACAAGGCTTTGCAGATTTTTTCTATAAATAGGTGACTTGTGCCTGCACACGTCCAAAAGCTGCTTCATTTTTCACATTTCAAATAAAATGGATGTATAGTGCACATGCATTTATAAATGAAAATAACCTAGAACAATTTAATTTGTAGAGAAAGTAAAGTTGTGGGATTTCATTATCTGCTTTGTGGAATGAGACATATAAATATGTCTGTTTGTTTCCAACAGCTCAAAGAAAATGAGGCTGAAAGCTGCTAAATTTGCTATTTCATTTCCTTTCATGTCCATGTCAGACCAGATACGACAGGGCCAAGTTCCTTATTAAATAAGTCAAACTTTAAGGTTAAAAGATGAAAGATGATAAATGAAACTTTGACTCTTCATCTATAATATTCAATTATATGAAGCGAATACCAGCCAGCCAATCTGACATTGAATTAATTAGTGCCCAGAGATTGAAACAGGCACACACACAAGCACATCAAAAACTGGTATATGTTTGTGTGTTTACGTGCAGTCGCAGACCCACACTGAAATCATAATTTTAGTAAGCGATTCATCTCATCAAAGTAGTTAAAGGTAATTACAGATGTCACCTGCAGCTCATTCCCTCATGATGACTGATGTAGTCTGAAAGAAAGAGAGAGAGGTAGAAGGAGGAATGAGCAAAGTGCAATCTTGCTGCATGTGCTCAGCGTCCTCTCTGGTTGCCTGTGGGATGCTGGTAAATGGCATCATGGATCTGAATTCTAACATGTTAATCAAAGGGAAATTAGAAGTTAATTTAACACTGTGCACAGACACCATAAACTAATACACAAGCAGTCACAGTGGAGCGCATGTATACAAAAACATTTGATCCAAACTTTACCATAAAAATTTTGCCGATCCAAATATGATCAGTACAGTCCAAATGTTTTTGTTACAAAGCACAAACGAGTCCCTCATAATGATTTATGAACTAGCAATATCCTGATAAATTACCTCAGTCTGTAGTTACAGCACAGACCTGCCATGAATGTCACTAGCATAAAAAGGAGCCAGTGTGTCTTGTTTTATTCATAATTAATATGTGCTCTCTGCTTCGGGCATGAAAGATCTCATCAACCTTCAATTAACCTCTAAGCTCTTCATCTCATCTGCCCCTTTCCGCTTGTGCTTAGAGGTGCGGATGACCGGAGACTGTTTTTACAGTCGCAATGGGGGTTGATAACTGCAGGTAATCCAATCTATTAGCACTAATTTCTGGCTTTCCCTCAATCGCTAAGGTATCAGTGTTGGAATAAAACAGAGCGCTGTAGGAAAAGCAGTTAGTGAGGAAGGCGCCTTCGTCTTCATCTTTCTACTGTACCTTCCCTTCTTTAGTCAGCATTTTCCATTTCTCAGCCATTTCACCCCACTTCCTGCTTCTGCTTAATTTGATGTCACTGCTGCAAGCTTTCAATGTCTTCCATCTCTCTTTTACCCCGTCTTCATTCTTGATCACTTGCAGTGTGTCTGAGACTTGACTGATGAAAACACATACATGTCATGTCTGTGTGTCTCAGATTCCAGGCTCTATTCTTGATACCTTCGCACAATCACAGACTGTAGGCCAGGTCTCATCATGGATGATGACAGATCAAAACACAGCCAGAGTCATAGACAGATCAGGATAAAACTGTCTCTCATAGTGAGACAGATAGTGAAAACTCATAGTGCCTAAATGTTAAATCTGATCTGGACATTAGCAGGGAGACAAATCACAGATATGATATGCAGAGCAAAAATAATTCCCTTGGAGGCTACCTGTTACTCCTGTAAGAAAGAAAGAAATAAAGGTGAATGAGGAAGCTTTTTTAATTTATTAGTTTGCACATTCATTTTTATTTTTTTTTTAGAAAAAAATATGATTTGACATCTATAATTGTGTGCACATCGGCAATAGTAGCAACTGATTTCATGTACAGTGAGAATGTAAATGAATTATAAATAAATATATAAATAGATTACATGGGTAATAAAATAAAATGGATGCTTTAACTGTCTCTCAGGCTCACAAGTTTTCAAAGACATGGATATGGTTATTGGGGGTGTGCTAGGTGATCTAGACCCCTGCACCTGTCACGGAGATTTACTGTAACACAGCCTCCGCCTTCTGCTTTCTGCTTTCTGCCCAACACACAACAACAGCCTGGCCTTGAGACCTCTCGGCCTTTCAGATTGAAAACACTGATGGGAACGCTGCACAGTTTAATAAGGGCTGGATAAGTGATAAAGTTTCCACTTCTTTGTGGAAAAGTGCATGATACAGACGGTGCACGGCATTGACGGGTAGGCGTCCACCCACAGCAGCTTAACTGACTGGAATCCCCTGTTGACATACTGATCTAACAGGGCTTAACTGGTGGCTCAATACAGTAAGTAGAAGAAAATAGGAACTTGTCCAGGAGGCTTTACCCACTGTGTCCTTTGCGTTATACACTCACAATCACATTCATCCCACTCAGTGTGGATACGTGTGTGTGTGTGCCCATGCACAAGTACACACAGAAATTGTTAATTTTGAGTGTTGATGTGGTGTTCACAAAACAGCACAAGGCGTGACTCAGAGAGAGAAAATCAAAGAATGAACATGAAGTGCATCTATTTATAATACACAAATGAATGAGAGAGAGAGAGAGAGAGAGTTAATTATCTCATTAAGCAAAACAACATGATTGCTGATGTGCTTTGATTCTAATGACAAATAAAAGCAGTTTTTAATGATTTCATTTTAAAATCCACCATGTTCAAGAAAAGACAATCAAGTTTAAAAAGCTATGAGGATGAAACAATTAAGGAGGTTAACTTTAATTAAAATTAATTATTTTTTTCAAGGTTATGTTTTATAGATAAATACTCAAGAGTATGGGTGATTTGTTTATCAAATAAAAACTTAGAAATTTAACATTTGGTTTAATAGCCAGTCACTGGAGTAATGAACTGAATTTGACACCAATGTGTAAAAGCCCTTCTTGCTGTGGATGAAAACAGTGAGGAGAGTCAAACTGTGCTGCCAGCACTGATATTTAGAAGGTCTGGGATGGAGCGCACTGCACTTTGAGCACAGTCGGGGTCAAAACAAACACGCTTGCCTCTATTTTTACTCACCGAGTCGCTTAGAAGTATTTCATAACATCAGTTCATATTTTTTTCACCACTGAGCAAACATCTGTTTTAATTCATCATCATCCTCCTTTCAAATTCAATTGGTTCTGGAAGCTGAAGAGTCATACAGTACAGTTTGTCTACCAAAATGTTTCTGTCACTTTTTTCCTCTTGTCTGTAATTATTAGTGCTGTCTGTGTTTGTGAAGAATTACAAAAATCATTATGGTTAATATGGTTATTGGTTACATGTATTTTTGACAAGTAGAAAATATAGAGCTGTTAGCAGTTGCCTGTCTACCCATTCAGCAGGTACAGCAGCATGACCCTGACTCCTCTTTCTCACTCTACCTGTTGAAGGCTAGCATTCATTAGCATTTTAGCTCTGCTTTAGTCCCTTACTATAATTCAAGAAGATTAACATATTTCTAAAAAAAAAACATTTATTGTAACATATTTGTATTTGTTTAGGCAAGTAATTGTACAAATGAGTGTCTTCCTGTGAATTTCAAGACAGTTTCAAGAGAAACAGTGATGCCCTGCACATTCAATAGTACACATTTTGTTTCAAATAAAACAGTTGAATATATTTTTTATACCAGGAGTTTTTAAAGTCTGACTCATTCCTTGAAATGCCTTCAGTCTCCATTTTCAGAGGGTTTACATGGAAACTCAGAATGTAATCCTGCGCGGGTTGCATGCTATTATTAGCTAGCACTTCTTTACGGATCACACTGAGGCCACAACGAATCACTTGAGCCAGTCCTGTAAAACCCAGCTTGAGGTATTGTTCATCATATTTCCACCATTTTGGTTTAGGTCCTATAGTTTTATGCTGTGATTCTCTCTCAGTTTGCTACTGTAAGTATCTTAATTGCCTCCATGAGCAGTGTGTCACAGCAGCATGGCAACTGCTGGCCGTGTTGATAAGCTGGCCAAACTTTAGTATCATATTTGCCATGTTTTTAGAACAATGGCATGCATCTGTCCCACCATCTATCTCCATACTCACGTCTCTCCCTCTGCACCCCTTCCCTCAGCCCTCTGGCATCTCCTGGGGAGGCACGTCTCACAGTTTGAAAGCCTTTGTTTTATTCAAGCAGACTTTATGTAACCACTAGTCATCTCAAGGGCCTGTCTCACAAATCAGTATTACTATTATCAGAAAAACTTGTGTGAGGTTTCCTTTGGTGCTGTTGTCCGAGTAGTTAATTTTGTTTTGTGAGACAAGCTGCAGGTGTCATGTTGAAGACATCCAATCAGAGTTTATATCCCTGTTGTGTTTAGTGGCCCTAGCTTTTTGACAGCAAACGCATTACCTAGTATGGTATTATAACCTGACTCAGACAGAAGGCTAAATAAAAGACAGCTCGGAGGCCTTCAGGCAATCTGAGCCTATACTGAGAGTCCCTCTGCACCGCTGTGCTGATGAAAGCACCAAATTAATCCCCGCTCTGCCATTCTGGTCTTTGAGCCTGAAAGCCTCCAAAATCCTCTTTTACAATCACATCAGCTCATCCACCAGAGCAGACTGCAGGTTAAGCAATCTGAGGTTTGTAAAGTATCCAACGTGAACCCCAAATATTTGCTTTGTGCAGGGTGTCTGTTAACGGTCTACTATATTTAGGGATCCAATTTATTTTTGGCCACTTCCACCACCACTTTGGTCGGGACTGAAATATCTCAACTACAGACACTTATTGGCCACAGAGGATGAATCCTACTGACTTCAGTGATTCCTCCAGCGCCAACATGAGATTCCCTTAAGTTTTTAGGTCAACATTTTAATTTGTCCATTTTTTTCAGCTATCACTACTTACAATACTAGCAAAACTAACAACATTCCCCATCAGCATGTTAGTATTGTAATTGTGAGCATGTTAGCATGCGGATGTTAGCATTTAGCTCAAAGCACTGCTGTGCCTACTCAAAGTACAATCTCCCAGAGACTGAAAAGGACAGAGAATGCATGTATGTAGCCACAGCCAGGCAAGCTTCTTCCTGGGTGGAGTTGATAAAGAGAGAGGCAACCAGATTGAGCAACAGTTGCTGTACTGTGATGTGGTAAAAAAAATCTGAATGGAAAAGGTGACAGAATGACAAAAACCAGGGGAAAAAAGTTCATAGCAAATTGAGTTTTTAATAGAAAGATAGAATAAACTCACATTTAATTAAAACAAACAGTATGTGGGGTGGTGTTTTGTTCAAGCATGCTCATGATCATTGTCACTGCATAAAGATAAATCTACATATGATTTGAAATATACAAAGACTCACACGGTGACAAGAATGTGGTCACACATAAAATGATGCATGTTGGCTGTAACAATATCCTCCCCTTACTTTTTTCTCTATTCATCCTTTAATTCTCCCATTCAGAGAGAAAAAAATACTCTTTTTGTCCTGACAATATCGGAGATATGGCCTTGTAGGAGGATTTTGAGTGTCTGTGTGCTTGTGACACTGCCAGACACAGCTGTCGCATCAAGTGATGTAGTGATTGGCTGTGTTGCACTACAGTACGTCATGTACATACACAGTCAGGTAGAAGCAATTCTGACATCTAAATAAAATGTGAAAAGGAGTTCACTGTGAGTGTCACACACTCAATACATGCATGCATTGTAGCCCTGGATAGGTTTAAAACACAGAATATAAGATTATAACAGCATAATAACAGTGAAATACAGATTTACTGTTGTAGATATTTCATGAGCAGAATTAGAGAAGGTCCATAACATTAAAAGAGAAATATATGCTATACTAAAACATAACTAAATCAAAGGGCAAAATGGCTCACTCCATATGTGCCTTCGCCGTGGAATATAGGACACAGCCAGACATAGGTGAGTGTATAGTTGGCTATTTAACTTGCAGCCATTGGGGTGAACATATCAGTGAACATTGTAGCAGACATGCAAATAGAGAAGAAACTACTTTCCATAACATTTTAATTTCTATTAATTTAAATATGTTAAAGGACCTGCACACCCAGAGAAAAGAAAGAAGGGTAGACAAGAGAAGCACTTGAGAGCGATACCCTCTAAATTCAGAAAAATTCGGACTTAAACAAAAACACTAGAGGTGTAGGTTTCCAAGCACTAGCTAACTGGTATGGCAGGAAAGAAACAGCGCAAAGGAAGGCCTTTATGTTTATGTTTAATAACTGTGGTTAAACCCTCGTGATCTACAGAGTAGTAGAGGGCAATTGGTAAGTAGGGGAGTCAAGTACCTAGCATTGTCTATTCAGTCAGGTTGGCCCATTTATCACTCACCAAATAATAAACAATGTGTCATTATACTTTGTAAGAGCCAAAAGTGTATAGAATAGAATAGACTTCATCTATTCAAATTTGTTTATTCAGGATGAGGATATGTCTAGCACAGCAGCAGAGGAGTAGAGCAGCAGCACGAGGAAGATTCAACCATACATCCACCAGTAGTTTAGGTGACCAAAGTCTAATAGTCACAGAATGGAAAGGTTTTTCTCTTTCCATCCTTGGCAGACATAAACAAACAGACAAACATAAACCTTCTACAGTATACAAATCAAAAGCCAGGGACCACATAGTGCTCACATGCCGGTTACATGTGCTGCTCTTGGTCAAAGTCCAGAGCTGCTTTTATGTCCCAGTCCGTCCCTGCTTATACATCTGTTGAATATTCTCTACACCGCTGAAAGCTAATGCACTCTGCATTAGATTTCAGTGGTGTGCTTTGAACTATATGTCATGAATCTTTCCTCACACATTATGGATTCTTGCCTTGCTGACTGTGTTGCCTGTGCCTGACATGTACAGCATATTTACCTGTGTACAGAGCTGGTTTCAAGAAAGATGTAACAAAGAGCAGTATGTAATTATATTATACAAGCATATTTTAAAATTACTTATATTAAGTAGCCCAAATTTGGGTCTTGGCAGTGACTAACATTGAAGACAACATACCTAGTGGAATCAGGTACGTAATATCACTCTTCTGATTGCCAATATTATTGCCATTAAGTAATGGCATAGCGTATCAATATCAGAGTGGAAAAAGTAACTGACCATCGCCGCCTGACAAGATGATGTATGGGAAGAAAAAACAATCAACCTGATTGAACCAAACTTAAGGGCTTTGTTTATGCTTGTGAACTCAGGACATCCTCTGCTTTTTCTATATTAGATTATCTATTGCATTTAATCTGATCGACTACAGGGACAAAAGGGAAGCAGAATAACTAAGTTTATGGTATCTATGTTTGTGTGATGTCATTTTATTTGTTCCAGGTAAACATTTTGTTCCATAGCAGTTTAACTGACATTGTTACATCCTCCATTTTGTCAGATCTGTGACCACGAAAATACCAAGCAAGCATCTTTTAACCACCCTGTAAATGCCCTTGTTGGACTAATTTCTGTAAGTACTCTACTTACTGTAGCTATTTTGTAACTTTTGTTTTTAAGTTGAAATGGTCTTCTGCAATTACTTTCTGATCCTAATCAAGCGGTAACCACCACAGCTTGAGGTTGAAGCCAGTGCAGAAGTACCTTAAAGAGCAATGCTGGGTCCAAAAAATCCCTGGCTCCATTTGACTCCCATCAAAAAGTGTCAACTTCTTTCTAGAAATACTACGTCAACATTTTTTTTAATGAGTCATTATGTTCTGTCACTAAAGTGTGCTGGTGGAAAAGATTTTAAGACTTATAGTAGCTGTGATGTCTGTCATGTGGGTGTTGATTGACAGCTGTGATTGACATTTGCTTGCCTGCTGCTCTCCCTGGCTACGGGACTCACGCTGTCCCAGACTTTCGGACCTGCTGTTTAAAGAATAAACAGATTTTTCTCCAGACACACAGTTCTACTGTGTTTGTGGATAAAGGATTACACTAACAAGACCCTCACAGTCATGCAATATTTTGATAAATTTAATGTTACTTGATTATGATACCTGCTCTGTAAGCAAGGTAGCTAACGTTAGCCCCAGTGTGATTTGACAGCAAGTCTTTACTTTTGTGAATCAAGTTTTCTTGTACATGGGCATCATCTGGCCTGGGCATTCGGGGCTGTAGCTCTGAAGATTTTTTCTTTAGCCCCGAACAATTCTCCACTTTGAGAACTTTTGTATCTTCAATGAACAGAATGGAGGCAAGACCAATCAGAGAGAGTTTACAGGAAAATATGTGGAAATACTCGTTTCTTATTGGCTGACAGGTCTCTGTCAGTTCGTCAATTGATGGGGTTACTATGCCAAATGCTAGCTCACACAGTCAGTCAGTGTGAGGAAAAAGTGGATATATGAAGATTTTCTACCGGTAACGGGGTTGAAGCTGAAGCAGTGGCACAGACATCCTCTCATGCTGAGCCGGGAAAACAAGGTGTGTTAATGTCTATGAGTTTGAAGTGACGTGAACATGAACATAAGTTATTCGCAGCTAACGTAATTTGCATCGCACTGTAGCCAGCTAAACCGTTGATAGCTTACGCCTGGGCCACACTGGCTGTGTGAGCAGCATGTGTGTGTCGCGGAACCTTTTGGTTTTCATTTCGGCGCCCAAGTTAACAAGTTAGAGCAGCCACACAGCCCGCGTGAGACGCGCGTGTCACGCACCGCAGCAGCCACACTAGCCAAAAGGTTTTATATTTTATCAGTCTGGTAGTCCTACAAACAGTGATAACACCTGAGGCAAGTTTTATGACCAATCCAATTTTTTTCTGATCATGTCATACCTTGACAGTTAAGTTACTACAGCTTCCATAAAACAAAAACTTTAGGCTACCAGCTGAGCTGATAAAGTTAGTCAGTTTAAAAAGTTGGCTCAGTCATGACAGGTGTCAGATTAAACCAGGAAATAAACACTGAATCTAAATGATTTAGATGTGTCACACACACATCACTGTAGGTCAGTGTTCAGGTGTAATATACAGTATATTGTATAATCATATATTGGGGTTCATATCAAATAGGTCCATCACCAATGATTTTGCAACCAAATTATGAAAGTTTACTCAGTCAATTTGAGTAGTTAGCTGTTTTCAACTCTCATTCATGAAATTATCAAATTGTATTATGGGTTTTGAGGATTTTCCATCATGTAGGTCTAATAATAATGGTAGTAGGTATCTGATATGATGTTGATTTTGGTTTGAGACATTCATATAACATTAATGTGCAGATTATATTGTAAATCAAATCCAAACCCTTCCTTCCTTCTCCAATTTTCACATTTTTAAGCAATGTGTAGCTCTCACATGCAAGAAAAAATGCATGGAAACAGTCCATTTATTTATTTTTTGATTTTTGATCTATTTATAAGTTTTTTGATGGAGAAGAATCGGGGCTCAGCACCTGATGGTTAACAGCCCAGTCAACACTCCTGTTCTTGTACTCATTTGTTTTTCCAATATCATGGTTTTCTTATCTATAATAACTGATGTTAATCTGTTTTGTATTATCCAGCACCGTCTTCACAGATACCCAATTGCTTCCAGCAAAAACTTCAAAGTCCAACTCCTGCTTTAAACTTTTATAGGAAATGTATTTAGCTCGCTGCATAGCTGTGCACCTACATGCATAGTGAAGATGCATAATAAAAAAAGAAAAAACCATGTTGCAATCAGATGGAGCAACTGGAAATACATGTTTTTAAAATATTTCTGGCCTGGGGACAAGGCTGATCTACAACAACAACAATCCTACGTAGCATGTATGAAAAATAGTGATGATGCATCATTATGCTGCTTAATGTCAATGGAGGCCATGTCCAACTGATTGACTGTTTGTGTATTTATGGAAAAATAAATGGATAATGGATAGATTAAATTCAAAATTCGAAAAGCTTTTCAGGTATCTGTCTTAAACTGGCTGCGTCTGACAGTGCTTCAAAAAGCAGAATTTCATAGATTCAAATCAAGTCAACAATTATCACAAATGAATTATAATTAAATATGTTAGTAATTTTCAGTTTAGGTCACCTTCAATATTCACATTAAAATCACTTCAGAACTTAGAAGTCTAGTCTTGAAACTTAAAATGACGGGTTGATTACATGTCCAACTGATCGTTCACTTAACTCATCAAATTAACTTGCTTAAACACACAGTTTGTTTATAACCTGGAGTAAAGGAAAATTCCAACTTGGCCAAATTTAAAGGTAAAACTTAAGAAATTAAGAGAAGTTGCTACTCACAATTTTATGGGTTATTTTGTTCTTTCGTTAAATCTGTTTTGAAGATGTGCTGTTGTGGTACAGAGAGTTTTCTGGTTTAGCACCATCATGACTTAAGCAGTGTCAAGGCTCAGTGTAGTGCTCTATAAAATGCGACTGCATGCGGCTTCTTTTCATGGCACAAAGAAACTTAACTAACCATGCTTTTGCATAGTAATGAGCTAATACAAGCTGAATAATACTGACATGATCACAACAACACAGCCCTAACCTCTTGTAATATAAAATGATAAAATATTACATCATCATGTGATATCTTTATGGATTACATCTGCTCTAGGGTAGAAATCATGTGCAGGTACACAGAGAAATCCAGAGATACATACAAAGGACTTGCTTTGCTCTATACATTATGTCACGCTCCTTCTTTCCTGCACAACGTTCACGACTCAGTTAAAGGTGAAGGTTCAGCCTTTCATTAGGATCATTCGTGCCACTGCTATGATTAGGTTAATATCCTGTCATTGACAGTGTGAAGTCTACAAGTCAGAAAAGTGCATATAAAATGTGTGTGTGTGTGTGTGTGTGTGTGTGTGTGTGTGTGAGGGTTTTGGGGGGAGGATTATGCTGAAAGTCAAGTGACAGATGAAAAAGGTAAACATTCATGCAACCATTAGATTCATGACTGATTGTTTCATTCCCTAATATGATGCATACTCACACTCTTGTTATTTACAGTATGTGATTCATTGTTAGAACCAGTTCCCCCGAGGACAGAAATGCTGATTACTTCTGCGGCAGCGGTCCCTTAGGTGTGTTCCTGGGAAGATGCAGCGTAGAGCCTACACAGTATGAGAGCTGACTTGTCTAAAGCCGGGCAGACTCTGTACAGATTAAGCTAGATTTTAGCCCTGAAATGATTGCCCCCGACTAATTTTAGAATCAGGCTGAAATTCTGCCAGATTGGTTGTCGTGCAGTTGTAAGCAGTTCCTTGATATGATTTCCCACATGGCTACTGTCAAATAATCAGTTGTAAACTGTAGTGAGCTTGTTTTAATTACTGGAGACACAACAACTTTGCAGCAGAACAGACATATAGAGTGAGTCACAATGCTGCTATTGCAGTTGAAGGCAGCTAGTTGGGAACAGCTGTTGTGGGACTGAGTGGAGGCTTATTTATTAGATGCAGCCAAACCACAAGAATCAATATGCATTTGTTCTGTTTTGTATATTATATCGGTTACGACAAGCAGCTGAAGCAAGGAGACAACCATTAATAAGATATGAGCAGTGCTTCAAGAAATATTAAAAATAATTCAATTCAACAAAACAAGTTATTATCTTCTATCCTTAAAGCTGCTCTAATCGATATATTAATATAACAAAGTATTAAATTATTATAATGTGAAAGGTAAAAACTTAAAAAATAAAATAAAATTGTATGTTTAACTGTAGAATTACCCAACTAAATGAATTTAAGGAACTAGCAGTATTTTCATATTTGTACCTGTACGAAAATGAATCAGGAGCTTATGCAGTTTATGAGATGCAAAACACTGCAGTTTATAATATGAGGCAGGATTACAACTCTGGAAACTCATCAAAGAAACAGTCATTTTCTTCTCTGTCTCCACGATTGCAAGGATTGCCAAATTTTGCTGTTTGTATTAAAATAATCCATGTGGAATGTGGGCATGCAGTCAAAATAGTCACTCTTTAAACAGAGTGGGTTCATTTCTAGTCTGCAGCTGAAGAAAAAGGAAATCCTTTTCATGTTATGTGATATGCTAGTGCCAGACTTTTACATACTGTATACTGCATTAGCTAAAATGTTACTGCATACTGTAAATAGTATTTTCATTTACATACACATTTTCAAGTGTTACCTTACCAGACAAGAGGTACGGATCAGCATCGCTCTGATGCTTAACTTATTGGTATGACATTGATGATGATTAAGTTATTAACTTGAATTTAAAAAATTCACCCAAATATATATATGTATATGTATATATATATATATAGATATATAGATATATATATAGATATATAGATATATATATATATAAAATGTAATTCAGCCATCATTAATTGTATTGTTTATGCCAGTGCTTTTCCTACTGTGACATGTCAAAATGTCTTCTGTGAAAAAGGCCTATGATGCTTCGAACTCATCTATGTGTTGGTGATGTGGCTTTACAGTAGGACCCAGATTTGGTTCTCAAGATTCCACGTTTGATAGTTTTGTATTTCAAATAATCATATATATTTTTTCTGTGCTGGAGACACAATGTTATGCAAGACTCACCGTGAACACTCCCAGTCTATTTATCATAGTCAAAGTCAGTCCATCATCAGCCAGCAGCTGATGGCTGCAGCAGATGGCTTTAGAAACAGATGTTATCAGTCAGGGTTCAGCTCCATCTGGGTCTAATCATTGATGCTCTGTGTGACCTGTGTATGGGTGTGCATGTGTTAATTTGTGCATACGTGTTTGTGAGAGAGGGACAGCTGAGTATGTGTGAGTGTGCCAGTGAATTTAATCCATCTACTCCTGTTAAGACTAGTGCTGGCAATGAAAAAAATGAACAAACAATTCTTTTGTACTGATACTCCATGCTAAGACACAGAGCTGAGCGGCTCACTGTTCGCTTCTTTATTCACAGTTTATTAATATTAAACATGTCACATGTTGTCCAAGCGGGCCATGTGAAAATACTTTCCTCTGACTGGCCACTCTGATCTCCGACAATGCTCATGACATGCAGTCGCAGAGCCCTAAAACCCTGTTCCGCTGCTGCAGAGCTGAGCGGCTCGCTGATCACTTGTTTATTCAAAGTTTATTAATAGTAAACATGTCTCGTGTCCAAATTGCAACAAATGAGATCACTGCACTTCCTTGGGTCCTAACCAATACACCCGCCAAGTATGAAGTCAATCGGATGAACAGTTCTCGAGATCTGCGAAGGACATACCTACTACAAACATACAGACAGACAGACAGAGTCCTTTATAGTTAGATAGTTAAACAACAAACAACAAACAATAATTGTTTTGCATTTTGATTTAAATACTTCTCCAGTTAATTTCTTATTTCTGCTACTGTCGTGATATGACATTCATACCTGGTAGTAGATTTATGTTTATTCAGTGTAAAAATAATACAGACGTAACATTAACACAATTATCACAATAAGTTGAGACAAACACTTCTTGATTTCATAAGTTACGAGCTTTATGTAGCCTATAGCTTAATATTTTGGGAGGACAATGAAGCATATTGCATATTGCTCAGACACTGGTATACTGAGGCAATATAACACAGATTTTGAGTGTCTGTGTTTTGGATTTGTGTACACATGCAGATGTGGGGTTTTATGTATTTGCATGTTTTTGTGTGTGTGTGTGTGTGTGTGTGTGTGTGTGTGTGTGTGTCTGTGTGTTGGTCTGGGATTAGTCAGTTCTAAAAACCAACCATCCCCCAGCAAAGAGCTACACAGACAGCAATGTTTTATCCCATTACCCAGTAACTCTTAAATCTTCTGTCTATCCCATCTGTGTGGCCTGTGACCTCTTCATCCTGCATGCACTCTCGTAGTTGCTTGACCACAACAGTAATTAGAAAATTAACTTCCACTGGCCATCTATGTTAAAAAGTCTTCTTCATTGACCTGTACTGGAGGGAAGAAAATTCACTTCAAAGGGCACAACAAAATTTGATTATGTGGTTTCACGTCTTTTCTTTTTTTTTGTTTGTTTGTTTATGTTTTAATCTTTAATTCCAAAAGTGACAGAAAGTAAGAGAATGAGAGGTTGATAGTGGCGGATCCACAACATTTCAGTAATTGGATAAGCTTTGAAGATTTTAACTCTCAGGAGGCACACAGTCTTATTGGGGGGAAGAATTTGATGGCATCTAACTCTCTTAGAGCATAAACACTGCTAAAATTCAAGTATTAGAGAAAGGCTTGCCGTTAGTACATAACCTATGAGAGAGTGCAGTTTCCGAATGACTGTACTACACATAATAAAAGTGTCACAGATGATTTTTTCCATGCATTCACGTGTTTGCTCATCCATCTTTTTCTCAGGAACTTTCTCCAGCTTCTTCATTTCCCCACCAGCTCAGAGATGTACAGTACACTAATCCCTCCAGCCTGTCCTAGACCTCTTCCAGGGTCTCTCTCCAAACAGAGCTACGAATATAGCTGGCCTGGATGATCCGATGTGGAAGCAGCACATGTTTACTTGTGTACACAATTTCATCTGTGGTCTAAAATGAGTACGACTTCAGATCTGAAGTGACACAAACACACGCAAGTGAACACAGTATGTGTCTACAATGTGT
The DNA here is from genome assembly GCA_038419695.1 of Scomberomorus guttatus. Lineage (NCBI taxonomy): Eukaryota > Metazoa > Chordata > Actinopteri > Scombriformes > Scombridae > Scomberomorus > Scomberomorus guttatus. Next base: position 13,494,768 of record CM076456.1, on the reverse strand, counting down.
CAGTGTTTGTGTGACCCATCCTCATGGTGAGTCTTGAAGAAGCTCTTATAAGCACATTAGACCAGCTCTTTGAAGTGCTACCATGGAGATGAGATGATGGCAATGAGGAATGGCACCCAGGTTGTGCCGTGTGTATGTGTCTGCATGCAGGTGTGTGTATGGTGGGCTACAGATGTTTGGACCCCACTGTTGCTTCACCTGATACACATTTTGTCTGTGTGCGTTAGCAGCATAGCTCAAACATTTCCAATGGGATTTGTATATAATTTTGTAAATACATTGGTACCAAAAGGATGTGTACTTTTTCACTTTTCTAAATACTTGTTCTTCTCAGTTGCATCTACACCCCTGAGCTCTTCACACTACATCTATGATGTATGATGTATCTCCAAGCTATTCATCAATGGTTTCCTCAAATGACATGTTGGTTTATTAATAATGCCACTGACTCCCATTGGCTCTATATCATCCTTTGATAATCCCATCAGACCAACTGAACTATCCATTTATGAAACAGATTTCCAGCCCGTAGACCAGCTGATGCCTGATAACAAATGGGACAGTATGTTACTTTTACGATGGGGTCTTCCTGCTGCATGTCCAGTTGTGGCAGATGTGGAGAAGGAGCATTTATATGCATGTTCTTCCAATAAAAGATTTTCAGAGCATACTGTGGGGTAGCTCAATGTGTATATTAACTGCTTTTTTCTCCTTTCTTTTTTCACTTTTTCAAATACAAAAAATAAAATAGAAGTTATCTTTGACACAGCTAGTATAACCATTTCCTCCTGCTCCCAGTCTTTTGTTATGCATTGTTTGCACATCCTGGATCTCTGTACCAAATCTACAGAAATAAAATTGATCACAAAGCTGGGTGAGACAGCAAATAAGCATATTTCCCAATATGATGCAGTGTTTGCTTATCTTTTCTATTAGTCGCAACAATGGTAGTCATGGGAGACAGAAACAGTGAGTGGAAAATTGTTCCAACCATCTAATTGCTGTAGATATCAGCATACCTTGCTTGAACACAGAACGAGCCCCAATTAACTGTTTAACAGCACAAAGACAAACTGTTGGCAAGATTGTGTGTGTGTGTGTGTGTGTGTGTGTATGTCATATACACAAAACAGTGTGTTTAACCAGACTTTCTGCGTGCATTAAATAGCTGTTCACCATCCAGTTCATACATTTTATTTGCAGAGTACAAGATGCTCAAAGGTGCTTAGTTGTTTTAACTATGTCATCCCCTCCCTTGCTGTTTACTGCGTGATTTATTTGTGGTAGCTTATTCTCTTCACATTTTATTTAACAACAGACAGGTGCCATTACCGAGCTCCTCAGTTAATCTAGAAAAGCTTATTTTCTTTATAACAAGACCTACCAGGTTCAAATTTGATAACGTCAAGTTGGATTTAAAAAACAGCACTGCGTTGGTGTGGGCCAGCGTCACTTCAGGCACTGGTGAGACGATGCAATATGATCCAGGTAGTCCAGTTTGAGTCTATCATCCAGGAGTTTGAAGCATTATCAGATGCCAAAACACTGGACAGCTGTTTATAATACTATGAGATAGGATTTAAAACCCTGGAATTTATCACATCAACAATCATTTTATCTACAGTTGATAAAGTTGCAAGGTAAACAGTAGAATAGTCTTACATGAACAAATACAAACACTGACACTGGCTGAACTAGACTTCATACTTTTAGATGACACACACAAAAGAAAAGGCTCTTAGAAATGTTTAGAGTGCTTGTACATCTAACCAAACAAACCCTGATGCTTTAATCTGTTTGGTCCAGTTTGGTATGACTGTGAACGCTATTCCAACTCTTGCACTGACTAAACAGCTGCACTAAGACCGTCTGAAAAGGAGGGTCTCAATATACTTCAAAGCAAATTCAAAACTGCAGGAGTAGAGGCTTAAAATGCTCCAGGCTGGCAGTTTAGTCCTGCCACTGATCCAGTGAGTCAGGGGCGCAGCACACACAAGCACTCACTGATACGAAAAGCGCAAATCGACACCATCCATGCAAGCATCCTCTCTGATGTCAGTCCAGTTGAAAACAGCAGTATATGGTACAAGGTGAATAGCAGGTTGATAGTTCTAATAAGCAGCGTACATTTATAAAGCTGCTGCTGTTCACTTGAAAAACACCAAAACAAGCAATTATTATTTTTCATTTAACATTCTTCAATATGCGTTGATGTGAAAATGCAGAACTTTATTCTGCACTTGCAACACCCACGTCTTCACTGATGCAATATTTACCTAGCAATGGTGGATTTGACAAGTTATCTGCATGTCTAAATCTTTTCCACGTTTATTTGTGAATTAATTGCATGATATTCATCGCTTTCTTTGTATATTGCCTTGCCAGTATTGCCTTTTTTGTACCATCTTTAGTCCAGATCTTGCTGCCACTGATAGGACACCCTAACCTGTGTGCTTTGATGTGAACTGTTGGTTTGGCTGATCCAAAGAATACACATACACATGCAGAGTCAGAAGGCACTTAAAGCTCTAAATGGGTTCTTCTAATTAGTTCTTCCCATATGCCTGTAGGGGGTGAATACAGCAAGAACATGTGAGGTATCTAGTATGTGCAATTGATAGAGAAGGATGCATACTGAAGAAAGTGCTTCTGCAAGGCAACCATGTGCACTATATTCATTTTCCTGTTGTTGCCCTCTGTCAACTCAAGAAAAGCGGGACAAGACAGGAATATTTTCACAATTTCCAATATGGAACCACTATGGACTGAAGTATTTTCCCTTGAAGAGCATTTATATGTACCTCCTCTCTCATTCTCTTCCCCAAGACCCTTCCACAAGGCTGCCTGCCTGTAATTTCTACAGTTTCAGGGCTCTCAGCAGCTCCACTGAGGATTAAAGGTGTCAGGGTTGAATTGCAGAATATGGACTGATGTTGGTATGTAAATATCTTCTGCATTCAGTCTAGGATCATAGAATACTGTATACTGCACTCCCTGGTGCCTGTGCATCAAAATGCATGTTTGTGACTGTTTTCATTGTTGTTGTCATCTGGTGAATAGTGAAGTTGACCATTTGTCAGTATCTTTGTGGTTTCAGTTTGTTTGTGACGCTGATCAAGCTACAATGTACTGCTGTGTATATTATATTCCAGTCACAGAAACACTGGACTGGTGAACTTAATGGCAAGGGTTCTCCAGGTTGCTCCTTGGAGTAACCTATTAGGTTTTTTAAATTAAAATATGTATATCTTTTTTTAATTAAAATGTAATTTCCTTACATTTACATAGCTGCCAATGATGGTTTCTCTCTCCTTCCTTCATTAATTTCAGGAAGGCCTCCAGATTGGATGCACCTCATCAGTATGAGAAACAGTTAGCGTGTAATTGGGCTTCTCTGGCTGTGACTGACACTTGCCACAATGCCACTCATCTTATGTCATGAGCAACATTAACAACCCAGTACCTAACTCCTGCTCATCTAATCAACTATGCTTAAGCATCTGTTTAATTATGCCTCCTCCATTAAGCCCTTAACAGTGATCAAAACTGATGCTTGTGGATTGAGAACAGTGCAGCACAATAACTTCTGTGGCTTCACCCCCCCGCTACATGTTTGCAAATGATATAAATTACACTGCTATCACTGGTGTGTTTGAATTTCCACTCAGGCAGGTCATCTCTGTAAATCCCTGTAGTCCCAGTGTTGTTTTCCTCCCCTTCCTCTTGTTATAAAACCTGAACACACACAATACACACACACCCTGCTGCAAAAACAAGTGAGGAAAAAAAAAACAGGAGGATGCGCCAGAGACTTGGCTTAAAAACTGTTACGAGGAACAATTACATAAGGACTTCAGAAGCTGTAATTTTGTCAAATATTAAGCCAGGCTTGCATATCTTAACTATTCTCACAAGACACATATACGCACACATACACAATCTCAATGACAAATACAGTAGGTAATTGATGTTTAATTAAAACTAGAGTTAGCGAAAGAATCATTTGAAGCTTGAATAAAATGTTTATTAATTTCTGTTAATCCTCACACCTGCAAAGCTCTCAGCAGATCTGACAAATGACTGTGCTCTGAAGGATTAGCCTACAGCCAATCAGCAGCATGCAGGCTGGTAGAAAGGGGGGGGGGGACACAGTTCTGTTCAGCCAAGCTCAGCTCAGCTTGGTTCAGTGGTTCAGCTAACTGCACAGCCCAGTTTTTGCTGTTAGATTTAAGGATTGTTTGAAATTTAAAGCAAAACACACTTGCTTATTATTAGTCCAGTTCTGTAATGCAAATGTTACACCAGTTATATGAAAAGCATTCTCTCTAAAAGGCATTTCATCTTTTTAAAAACTGAGAAATCCCAACAGCCTGAAACATAACATCGATGTGATGTTTCCTTTAATGCCGACATAGTACTGACCTCTGTTGGTGGATATACTGTATGACAGCACAGAGTTGTCTCATATGCAAATTTTATATGGTATTATGGGGTGGTACATCTTTTAATTTCAGGGGATATGAGTTAAAATAATAAGACAATTTTATGTTTTATACCTGAACATCATAATAAATTTATAGCTGTTAGGGGCCCATTTCAGTTGCTAATGTTTATCACCTTGATACTTCACGACTTTCCCTAATTTTATGAGAATTGAAACGTTTCAGAAGTCTGCTACAGAAAATGACGCATTACTTTTGTTTGGACCCCAGCTGTAAAACATGGTTAAAAACATACTGTATGCTCCATATCCAAATCTCAAATTAGTGAGCTCAAGCATAAGTCTTTATGGTCCTTTTTGTGTTTTCTGTCGCCTTCATCAAATGTGCAAGCTCACTTTGTGGCAACGTGAAGGGTTACTAGTTCAATACTTTTCTATATACTGGGCATAAATCAGGTCAGAATGAAATAAAAAATATATTTGAAGAAAAAAAAAAGGTTGATGTTGTATTTATTATTATTATTAAATCCCAAAACAGTGATGTAGAAAGTTCAAGTCAAGCTACAGTAAAAATATCATGTAGGAATGATGACCAGCATCAATGAGCTATTACTCTTTACAGTCTAACAGCAGTGCTACATGCCTACAACCAGTTTCCCTCCACAAAACACACAGCCTTCTAATAGCACACAGACACACGCACACACAGTTTGTGGTGTGAATGACCGGTGGAATATTGGATGCTGACTATTGGCGAGCTAGTTGAAGATTAGCAGCTGAGCACTTCATCCCCCCCAAGCTGAAATAGAAATGAGGGCTTTAATTCGAGGCGGAAGCGCCACTGGCACACAACAGAAGGCTAACGAGAATATGCAATTTGCTATTGTTCCTCCAGTTTTATGACCCACCATTACAACAGTGCTGAGTTTAAACCTGCCGGTATACAATACAGCCTCCCAGAGAAAAATAAAGCTCAGGCAGGCCATCTCACTGACCCACAATAATTTAACCCGGGCAGTAATGACATAGTTTACGGGCCACAAAAATTGTGAATGGAAACAGCCATGGCTTCACTTTTCAGTTTCACACATTGATAGTCAGGAGAGTCATTGGCTCACTCCATAATGTCAACGATGCTTGATAAACAGCCAAATAAATGTATGTGGTTTAACGTAACATATTGTAAAAAGTTAAGTATTTCTGCAATGACCAGACTGGCCTCAGCAGGTTTTTGTCAGCAGTTTCATGATGTATGATTGTAAGATAAACCTCTGGCTTAAGTCTCAGCTCAGTGTAAATTTGCAGTATATATTTAATAACACCCAGTGGATATTGAATAAACTAATCCCTCTGCTGATGTGAAAATATAGTGAGTTAAGCACAAAATTGAGTCAATAAATGCCCATACAGCATTCATTCATGATCCCTGTGGTTATGCTGTCTACATTTTTTCCCTCATGGACTATTTTTATACTCTTGGAGTAATGTCGGCACACACTCACACATCTAATATGATGATACTGCCATCTCTTGGTTTTGAGTGGAGCCACATGCACTGTGTTACTGTGCTTCCTACATAGAAAAAGTGAAGAATTTGTTTTGGATAGAATGGCAATCATAATGAACACAATAATTTAAACATCTTCATTACACTGAAGGTTTTAAAGGGGCACGCCACCATTTTTGCACATGAAGATTAGCTAACATGAGGAGTACCGCTTAGCCTGTGAAAGCTACAGTATGTGTAACACCTTCTGTGGCTGTGGAGGGAGCTTTCTAAAGTCCTCAGGGTGAGCTCAGCTTGAACTTGCAGATTACCCATTTTTAATATGAAGCCTCTGAAAGACATGGACATTTACTATGCAAGGAGGGTTTTATGAAGAGACACTATCAAGCATGCATTATACAGTAGGGAGTGTAGGATCTGGGGGTTTTGGAGCTAAATGTCAGCCAATGCAGAATTATTTTGGCTTCTAAGATTGAAAAAGCATATCAATGCCACACAAAGTAAATCAAATATTAAATAAATCGTACATTTTACGCTCTTAACAAGAGTATAAATTATGTAATAATAGAATTCAACAGTGAGACATGTTACCTATTTCTCTGTCACTTAAAGTTATGTTATACTGAAAAGTGGATGATTTCTCTAAAAGTTAAAAAAATGATCTTGTGCTCAAGAGGCTGAGAACATACATTACCTTCTTTGAACGTCACACCACTGGTATCCACAGTGCTTCATTAAGGACCTTTTAAGCTGCTGTCAGCAGCTAGGATGGTCAGCACCAGCACCTCTGAAGAAAATATGTTTGCTCCTCATGTCGTTATCATGGTTTGTAAAGAGGCAGTGGAAACTTTTTACTGACATTCTTTTAAATGTTTACCACTGACTGACAGGTACAGTTCAATCACATCTTAGAAGTACAAATGTTCAAGTCTCTTGTTTCCATTCTCTAATAAAATAAATTGCCAAAAGCAATTTTTTTCTCTTAGCTGCAGATGCTGAGGTATGAAACATTTCATTCTTTTGTTGACATTACTGTTATATTATACAAAAACACAACAGAGGAACAGATTATATGTCTGTATTTATTTTCATCAGAACACAATTTGAATCATTGTAGCAGTAGTTTTCATACTTTTCGAAAAGATCATGACTTGTGAGACTGTTTTATAAATCATTTCATCAAAGTTGTTTGTAAAAAAATTAAAGAAGTTACTTGAACTAAAGCATCTATAATATTACAATATACTGGTAGTATAATAGTAATCATAATAATCATAATCGCAATGATACTTCTATATGCCTTTGAACCTTTTTCATTTCTAAAATCATAAATCTTTCGCTTTCACACACACAGAACCACAACCTTTTACAATAAGGTTGCGAAGCTGAGGACAAGTCTATTGGTTAAACCTCACCACATTCTCTTTTAACATCAATGATTTCAGACGCTCAAAATTAAAAAAAAATTTAAAAAAAAAGAAGTAGAAGAAGTAGAAGAAAAAAGTAACATCGTGACAATAACTCAAAATACACAAGGAAACCTGGACGCAAAGACATACATTGTTCAGCATACTAGGGAACGTATTTACAACCAAAAAAAGGAATGGGCTTCTGCATAGATCCACAGGATAGAGAACGGAACTATTGTGAAAACAGAGAGAGGCTGAGAAGGAGTGAAAGGGGTCAATATTTGTGTACATACCATTTGGTGGTGGGTGCACAGGGGGGTAGGGGCAGGTGGCATACATACTCTATATATGCAGGGGTAAAAAACAAAATCCTTGTAGGTTGGTGTGTAATGGAATGTGACAGACCATACCCTACATCTGCTACAGACCATTGTCGGAGATCTAGACTGAATCTATAGGACAATTTCTTCTCAATATAATGCAGTAAAAAAAAAAAAAAAATCAAAACACACAAAGAAACAGAGCAGAGTAACTGTTGCATGCATGCCTGCATTACCAACAAAAAGTCAAATTAGAGCTTAACATCAATCGCATCTAATTCTATTATTGTTTGGAAGAAACCTTGCACACAAAAATGTACATCCTTGGTGCAATAATGTCTGAAGGGGCGTGAAGAACAACACATACAGTATGCAAAGCATTCACACCCATGCAACCACAGTGAGGACGCATCAGACCTGACATGACCTCTGCATGACTTGGGAATGCAGGTTTACTGGATGAACACATGTCCAGCGGTTGCCTAGTGATGGCTTTTTTTACATCACGGCAGGACCGCTGACATGATAGGCAGAATGAAATCACATGTATGTCTTCAAGAGATCCCTTACATGTGCTCGTGGCGAGGTTCGCTTGATGCTCGTGAGTTGCGATCCATATATTTGCTAACATGGCACATTTCTACGACACTGACGGACCCTGTATTCCTCCTGATGCCCATTTGTTAGATCATGAAACGCACCGTGTCATATCAGATTTGAATTATGTTGTATTTTACTCAGTATAAGGTATGCTTTGGCACCAGTTTGAGGTCATTATCCACTTCATTTACCCTGACCCTCTCTGACATCTTCTATCTTGTTTCAATAAGACAGAAGGGCTGCTGCCGGACCCGCTGGGACCAGCAGCGGCAGGTCCCTGCGGGCCCAGAGACACACCTGTCCCTACAGGCCCCAAGGTCGTGGCAACGCTAACAAGCTCTCCAGAGACTACACAGCAGTGTAGTGACACACGCACGCACACACACATATCTATGCATATGCACGTACTGCGTGAGTGCATACGGCAGCATACTTTCACCCACAGATCCATCACTGTTTCTTCCAGAGCTCTGCCTTCCTGATTGCTGTGTGACTTGTATCCGTCAGTCCTTGTGTGGTAGGTCTTCAGCAGCAGTAGCAATATAAAAAGAATAGAAATATCACCATCTACTGGTTGCTAAAAGAATAGCAGCTTTTTTTTCTATCACTGAATGCGGTCATCCGAGATGGGCATGGGTGTGCTGTGCTGAATGACAATGAGTGGTTATGTATTTCATGCAAGGGATGGTAAAGTCTAGAGTGGGGAAGGGTCTAAACATCAGGTGTCAAAATATGCTAATATACTTGATATATAGACATGGTCTGAATAATAATGTTTTTTTAAATCCTCATATAAGCTGTGTAATAAAATAGTTGACATCAGATATTGAATTGGACATCTCGTTTAAGTGATCAGCGTACTTGAAAGTGGAAAAAAAATTGTAATGCAATTCAGCAACATGTGTTTGTCTTCGAATACCTGATCTGCCAGCCGAGTTCATCAAGGAGACAAAGGAAAATCTACAAACTGAAGAAGAAGTCAGCCCTTAAGGTCACACCATTCCTTTCTGTTCACACGCTGGTCAACATTTATAAAAATAAATGCAAATGTCAGCTGACTTAGATGATTATCAGGTTATGCTTACAAAGACAATGACACGCTCCTCTCTCTGGATTTGTTTCTGTTCCTGCTCTCCAGTAACAGCCAGTGGGATGCCTCTGTGCTGCAGGTGTATGAGTGAAATCAGGTAATAAACTGTGTTTTTACCCTCTGTCTGCTAACAATTTCGATGTGCATGTGTTTAAGTGTGTTGATGATAATGTTTGTACTGTATATCTTAATAAGCCCTTTACTTAATGAGACATTAGTTTGATGCTTTGAGGAGAAAAGTACAAGACGGTGGGCATGCTACAGGAGCTGATTTGGGAACAGATGTGGTGCTTACAGGGAGTGGGGCTGAGGACACATGCAGTTAATGAAAATAATTACACATTTTGATTCAACAGAAACCAACAGTTTTAAACAAACCATCCCGGTGTTGGTGAGATGTAGATGCCATTCTACATATTGTATGGCCAGGGAATAGGATTATAATATAATATACCTATTAGTGGGTCAGGGTATTTTCCTTCACACTACTACAGGTAGCATGCTACCTTTCCTAGTGACATGTTGACATTTTATCTTCATAACCGCATGGGCATTGCAGTTAACAAAGAATAAAAGGTCCTTAAAGGTAACATCCAGTCATCATGTTTCCTGTGAATAAAAAGGCCTGAGATTAAAATTACACCACTGGTATAGATTTCAGTTTTGGTTCAGGTGCAATCAGAAAATCAAGTTTGCAGGTAGTGGTGATAAAATAGAATAAAGTTATTCATATTTTAACTGCTGTCACATCAGATTATAAATCCACCGAGGGGAGAAGGAAAATAATCACGGTTCTTGAGGCAGAGGAGACAGCAGAACCTTCACTTACTGTTATTTTGATGTTGCAGGCATTATTTTGACTGGATAGTACCTTTAAAATCTAAAATATATATATATATAAAGGTAAGCTTTTACATCTGGAGCAACAGGGATAAATACATGTATATCAATCCAGTGTTAAACTCCCAATGTCAGCTAAGTTTGCTGAGCCATGTGGCTGAAAAGCAACCAGAATCTGAATGGGGTTTTGGTTAAATGCCTGCATTAACATCTTTGGTTAAGACACGTTTAAGACAGTTTCATGTTTTGTTCTGTGAGATAAAATTATCCTACGTTTGTACCATGCACTCCAGAATGACCCATTGGAGCGTTTTATGGTGTGAAAACGCTGTGAAAAACTGCTTAGGTTTAGGCACAAAAACCACTTGGTTAGTGTTAGGGAAAGATCATGGTTTGGGTTAAAATGATCACTTGAAATGTGGTTTCTACTTCCTTAAAGTTAGGTAATCTTTGTCATCATGGCAACGTAAACAAGTTATGTTTTTTCTAAAAATGTCCTGACTTGTGGTTGGAAACGGGAAGCAAACAGCGGCCTCCTGTAGCTAAGTCTTCTTTTTGGCCATCTAACTAACTAACTATCTGGCCATCCACCCAACCCCCCTCCTCCTAATAAGGAAGTCACCTCATAGACGTCATCTGAACTATGTCACTTCCCCAGGTCATAATTACTATGGCCGCTAGATGGCGTCTGTTACTCAAACATAACTATAGGTCATTTTTGGCAACTGAATTTACTAACTATAGTGTCATATTTCTTGGGAGGAAGGACAGGCTCTGTGTGTGTGTGTTATTACCCTGGTTAATAATTATTCTAGGCATAAGTGTGCCAGTTATCAAGTTAACTATTCTGATTTTGATCATATGGCTCAGCTCTATCATAGTGTTAGCCTCAAGCTTAAAGGATAACTACAATTTATTACAACCTGGCTCGTCTTTATGTAGTTTTGGCTGTCAGTTCTATTGGCTGTGATGACACTGTGGTCACTGTAGTCGAGTGCTGAGATCTGGGAACACGCCGACAGCGCTTACAACAAAGTCCAAAGGGGCAAAGAACACAAGGGGTCAGACAATCAGACAGGTTTTAAACAAGCTAACAGTTTATCAAGCTAGCCAGATTATCTGAACCACTTTCTTTGGCGTAAAAACTGAAAGTGAGTGCACCTGAAATGTTCATGATAACCTTTCCATTGCACATGCAAACTGTGTGACAGGCTTCATTTTATCTTGGGGTTTGTTTAAAACCTGCATGATAATCTGACTGCTTGTGTTTTTTGCCCCGTCTGACTTCACTTTAGCAATGTTACCGCATTTTCACAGAGCAGTAAACTTATTAGTCATACTGTAGTAACGATGGTCAAAACTATGAAATTAGGCTAAACTGGATTGATCCTCTAAGTTTAGTTTAGCCAGGGGTTAGATTTTTACTGATGCTAATTATATAAACATTTTAACACTTGTAAAAACAGTGTTAGTTGAATATTATCTCACAAAACAAAGTCATGGAAAACCGGAAAACCTGTGTTTAACACGAAGCTTATTATGGGCATCAGTCCACAACCACATTCACAACCCAGTGAAGCTTTTACGGGAATGTGACCAACAAACCAGCATGGCAGAGCTGAGTAACATCTGGGGGCGCTTTCATAAAAACATCATCGTTGCACCAGTCGATTAGGTAGACTTTTAGGGTACATGTCAGCAACACGCATTCATTCTCTCTCTCTCACACACATACACACACACACACGTGTGTGTAAAGACATGCATACAAGCACACACACGCCCACACACACTCGCACACACACACACACATCCACATCCACACACACACAGTAAATCTAGATACACAAACCATCACACACACACACACACACACACTTGCAGCTAATTTTTTTTTTTTTTTACACATTATCTGTCTTATTCAGAGAACACATTTTCTTCCTGTATGAGAGACCAGAAACAAACACAAAGGATGAACATTAGAAAGAGAATATGATTGTGTTATTCCATAGTCAGCCAGTGCAACAGAAACCAATAATTGGAACACAGTGTAAAAAAGCGTAGTGAGAGAAACTCAGCCATGAGGAAGCTGACCTTCCCACTCAACAAAGGCTGTGGCATTGTCCCCTTTTCCTACCTAAGGGACTGGTTGATTCCCTTAGTATGTCTGTCTGTTTACTTATTTATTTGTTTTGATTGATTTGTGTGTCTTTCGTCTCAAAGTGTCCTGCATTTTCCATTTGCCAGAAAGTGTTGCAGAATGTCCACAGGCACACAGCTCCAGCCGTTCGCACAAACTGTGGCTGTATTTTTCCACTTCGGTTGCCATGGTGAGGGAATCCCCCACCTCAACAACCTCACCTCCTCCCGGCAGCTCTATCACTCCTCGTTGGCAGGGCTCTCCTCCAGAGGCGCGATAGCGGGGAGGCCCAGTCCTGTTGCATTGTGGGATGCAGTGAGGCTGGCAACAGTGTGTAGGAGGACGAGGACCAGCAGGCAGAGTTTGAGCCGGCTGTTACACAGTCTGCAGGCTGCTGAGGAGCTGAGGGAGGTCCGGTGCTGGCATGGCGGGTGAGTTCTTTTCAGGGTCCCCAAGGAACGGTTGTCCACTTTCAAGTCCCACCGCACGTCACAGCACAATGCATTTGGGTCCACACCTGATGGATAGTCCTCCAGCAACCCTGAGGGTGAAGATATAAATAGTTAGAGATGCACACAGACTATTTAGTTCACACTTTGCTGTGCACAGCATTCAGTATAGTTCCTTCCTGTCACAACAAGGGTATTGCTGCCTTTCCAGCTTCCTCCACCAGCGCTGCTTTGACAGTAAAATATTTAAGTCAATAACATGAACTGATCTCTAAGGATGAATTCCAAAATGACAAAGTGAAGCATGTCACTGCTGAAGAGCCAGATATTTTTCTTGGCTAAAAGGAAATATATTATAATATATTGCACTTACATATGTCAGGTGGCCATAAAACATGACTTATGATTGCTAATGCTGCTCCATGTCTGCTGGATGTGTAATTAGGCAACTATTTGCTAACACATTCACATCAACTTTACAAGGTGATAATATGGGAATGTTGTGTTTTCAGCTTGTTGCGCTCCCCCCAAATGGCCCAAAAAGCTATTAATGTTACTTCCGCCGTCTGCTTTTACAGACTCACAGACTTTTGCTGTGCTTGAAGACTTTGTGGTCGACTTTTTGGGGCCTTCTGCAGACTTTCCATAGGTCATCAACTCTGCAGACTCTGCATTGTATTGCATTGTGTTTAATCACACACTACCAACAATTGCTATGTGAATTTGTTTGTTATATGATAGCATGATAATGACATTTAAATATGCAACTGATCTTCCAGTTCATTGAACTATATAGGGGTAGGAAATATCAGCCTCACTCTACTGTCAGGTCCAAGTAACATGATTTCACAAAGTACTGGCTCACACCTCAAACAGCATTTGGAGCAACAAACAGTGATGACACAGTCTGTCTGGGGGATATTGTAACTGGGCCAAATGCTAATGCTGGGTGTATTGCCAATATATCTAATAATGTCAGAATCATGCTATCAGAATGTTAAAACTAAAATAAATATTTTTCCTTCATTGTCAAACACCAAACTATATGCGCTGATGTGTTTGTCAGTTTTACGTGTCCCTTGGAAACTTTGTTTTGTGTTGTAACTCAGTTCCATTTTGCAGCGTTTTTGCATTTGTTTGTATTTCCTCTCTTTGCAGCAAGTTTCTTTACGCTACAGATCTTGTCAAGTGTGTCTAGTGTGTTGAGCTGTCTTGGAAACTGTGGGAAAGGTTGTAATAAATGTGTGAATACTGAAATGCTGCATGCTGCACTTCCAACATCTATCATCTCTTTTCTATTCTGCTCAGCACTCAAACTGAATTACGGTGATTCAACCTTGCTCTTTCAACTAGGCCAATAGATTACAGATACCCTACAGAAGTGCTTTTGACATATGGCGCACCAAAAAGTTTCAACAATATTAAGTGCTTTATGCACTTTTAAGAAACATGGAAACACAAAGTACATCTAGTACTAAACAACAAAAGCCTTATGTGGCAAAATGTACTGCATCAATACAGGGACTATAATCACAAACAGCAGACCAACACACTCCCCACAGACATCATGAGCAAAGGGGCTTCATCATGGCCAGTGTGCATGCTAATGTGAGAAGTGAACTTTGAAGAAGTCTGTGCCCACTCAGCACCAGTTTGACTGTCAACAGCTTATTTTTTGCTAATTTTTGCACGTTTCTGACAAATTCTGAATTTACAGCGACCATGTTTGCAGAGCTGTTGGCAGAATACACACATACACACACTGTACATGAAGAAGAAACCTGAGGACCTGCAATAACTGCTGTCATCTGACTCACTTACTGTAGACATTTGGACTGACCAAATTTTTGATCCGTTTCTACTGATCTTCTACTGCATAAAAAGCGTCTAAAAAGCAAGTTGATGTTGTGGTGGCTGTATTGGACACTGGTGATAGTCCATATTTTCTTATTGTTCACAAATCCCATGAAAAGACCAAAATAAATGTTTTTTTGGTGTTTTTTTCTACTGGTGACTATTGTCTGTGTAGCTGAAGCCTCATATAGTTTATTCCTCTGTGCCATAAACCTCCATAATTGTCTAAAAACTATTAAAAACACATCAATGAGCCACATTGTTGCTCAGGGTGACGTGTTCCTTCATCACGTTGGCATGGGCATCACAGTTTATTTTGACTCAATCCCACATACACCATCCTGCTGTTGTAAATACTCACTAGAGCACCAAATATGTATTAATCCACAGCTGAGAATAATCCCCAGCAAATGTCCTATTAACCCCTGTTAGGAGTAATATTTGCTGAAAAACTACAGTACCCAGCAGTTACAGGAAGTTATTTAGCCTTTTAAAAAGATGAAAGTATATATCTGTGACCCATTTTTAAAAATTTCTTCAGTAGCAACAAATGAGCCACAGACATGCTGGAGACATCAGACTAACACAATGTGGGTTTTGGTCTTTTCATGAGACCTTTTTATTAATAACAAAAATATAGAATATTGCCAGTGTTATATTATTTCAATGAGTGACAAAATATTCTTCTTACATACATAATTCAGTACAAATGCGCCATACAAAAACTGACACAAATATGCAAACCAAACATTATACATGACTGAAACCTGTCAATGCTCCACATGACCACCAGAGGGCAACATCAGCATGTTATTTACTGTAAGAGTGTGTGTGTGTGTGTGTGTGTGTGTGTGTGTGTGTGTGTGTGTGTATTTGTATGAATTATGTTCAGAGGGGGGAAAAAAATCTGTCCTCACAGTCACATTGTGTGGGATTCATCTCCCATGTACTGTATGTGGTATGTGGGGACATAAATCTGGTCCCAATCAGATTCAGACCTGTGTGTGTTTTTGCCTGTGTGTTTGTGTGCGTGTGTGTGCTGTATTCACTAACACTGGCCCACAGAGCACTATATGCTGTTCAGTACAGACAGAACATACAGGTTCTTGTCACAGTGCTCCATTGCACAGCTGTCTCTTGGTGCTGTGAATAATTGGCAACAATTGTTGTTCTGGTGGATCACCCTGTTAGTCTGGTGATTAGACAGAACATCCTGTAACTGTACAGTCACAAGTGTTCGCTGTGTGTCTGTCAGTGGATATAAAGCTCCTGCCATGCTCGCTCATTGTACTGTACAGTACAGTTACTTAGACCAGTAGCTTTACAGTACACTGGGTGGGTGGAAGCAGAAGAGGTTAGAGAAGCTTGCTACTCGTAGCTTTGAATCCCAGGATTTGGGGAAGTAATTCTCTTTTATCCCTCAAATAGTCAACAAAGCACTTCAGCCCAACTACTCAGTGCCTACTGGTTGGGTACTAATGCAGCATTGAGCAGCACTGATTCTAATCTTTAATAGAAGAGAAAAAGAAAACAAACACAGGAGATAAAAACAACCTTTAAGATGGGTTTTTGTACCTGTGCATATAAAACTGGGGCTGCCTCCGTGAATGAGATCATCATTGTCGGGCAGGACGAAGGGGCACCGCTGCTGCACCTCCAGGCAGTACTGACCACAGGGGATTCGCTTACTGCAGTGCATCTGGGTGGTCTGGAAGTACTGAGAACACAGCCAGGGCTTATAAACCATCTGGGTGGGAGACAGAAAGGTGAGGGCAAGGGGGGGAGAGGGAGAGAGAGAGAGAGAGAGAGAGAGAGAGAGAGAGAGAGAGAGAGAGAGAGAGAGAGACAGGTGGAGGGGGTGCAGAGAGAAGATATTGATGAGTTAGGGAAGATTGCATTGGTTGATACACGTACACACATGCACACACTCACATGTTCGTGCATCATCCATGACCTCTACAGCTATTGATTCTCCGGGTCTGAGCAGATATCCTGGCGATCCTGATATCTACAGTTTAATGAATGTGACTGTTGCTGGGCAGTCATCACTTTGTGTGTCAATATATTACACAACCTCCTCTTACGAAAGCATCACCGTGTACGTTACATTTCAGCGTTTTCAGTGGTGGAATACACAACATGTCTTTCACTACTACTTACAGTTTGTGTAAAATTGAGTGAGAGCCTGCGACTTGTTTTACAAGCCTTTAGAGGCACAATTCATACAGTAATCTAGATAAGTACCCCCACCACCAAAAATACTAACAAAAGATTAGAACTTCTTATCACACTCAACTTAATACAGAGACTAACATTACACAATAACTAATTCTAAGTTATGGTTCTAATGTTTTCAGATGCTGTAAAGGGTTTCTTTACATCAGTAATGTCTGTAAACAGAGAAAAACAAGCTTTAATCTTTTTTTATATTAAATTTGTGAATATGAGGAAAACTATTTTAAAAAGCAAAAAAAAAAAAAAAATGCCTTGAACAGCTACAGTACTCTGTGGGAAAATGTGTCTGTTTAAAGCGCACCCAAACAAACCGCAGGCTGAGAGGATTCATCATATTGTAAAGACGACGAAAGACAGTCAACAATGTTGCTCGGTAATACTGAACTCACGCGATGCATACTGGCTTTTCGCGTCATACGACCTGCCTCACATCACGTCCAGTACATGCATCCATTGTTTTCTGTGAATGCCTGCATGACTCAATTGATAACAATGAAAGCTACTATACGAAGAGGCGATTACAGTGTGCAAATATATCCAATGGCTATAGCTGAAAAAAGGCTAGCAAAAAATAGGTTAAAAATGGGGTCTGATATATTATAATGAAACTCATGATGATTAAAACCAATAAAAGTATTCAAATTATCCAAATGAGAACAGAAGCGTAGCACCATCACCAAAAATCAAAACACAGCAATGACATGTACTGGCTATACCAAATTGATTGACAGCTCTTTTAACACAGTCGACAACAATCTAAGTTATTATGCTGTAGGTTTGTTTACATTAATGATATCTGTTCACAGCAGGAAAATGGGCTTATGTTTTGAGATGTGGTAATTTTTTTTTTTTTTCCCTCTCACCCATTTTCTCAACTCTATGAGTGCACAAGTGGGGACAAATGATTTACTTAGCACCTTGTTTTGCTTTTCTCATGCGATAAGGTGGTCGCCTCATTGTGTGGTGTTATCACCTGCAGCAATTAGCTGGTATTTACTCCGGGGACTGCGAGGCAAGCTAGCACCTGCTGTGAGCTAATCATCATGCCTAAAAACAGGGCACCAAACCACAGATCAAATCGCTCCTACATGTAGGTGTACTTACATGTTGCTATAGTGTGTATGTGTGCAAGAAATGGAGGAAGAGAGTGTGACATCGCTATATAATGCATTTTCAGGCCCTCTGCCCTGTGTTAGTAATGGTCTTACTGAGAAGTCATATTATATTTCATAATATAATATAAATATTGCTTTCAAATAATATACTGTAACTGCCGGGCTGCATTATCTGTCATGCATTTTGTATTTTTTAGTGCCATCAGTATATGCATGACTGATCATGTAAACATAAAGACATTTGACACACATACAGTAAATTGCCGTGTGCTAATAATTACATTTCCAGTTGAAGATAAGGTTCCTGACACCACCACCACCACCACCACCACCACCACCACCACCACACACACACACACACACACACACACACACACACACATTGCCCTTCTCTCTAATCTGCTATCAATGTGTGAATGTCAGGAGAAAATGTGGTCCCATGACTCCGTGTCAGATCTTGTACACATTAGGCTAATATTTCAGAAATGATTGCCACTGTGTGTGCACGGATATGTGTGTGTGTGTGTGTGTGTTTGAGTATGAGTTTACAAGTACATGTGAGAGTACACAGTCTTCTTTTACATTTTGCTTGTGCAACACATTTTGCATTTCACCTCCTCCTGTTCCTGGTGTTTGGACAACTGTTCTCCTTGTAGCTGTCAGCATGGGGAGATAAAGACAAACCGGGCGTAACGCTGGGTTTTCTCTCATTCAGCAATGTATCACATTACATTAGCGATGTACCTGGCAATGAGCGTCAAGTACCGTCTGTTTTTGTATGTCTCAGACGTTTCTCCTACTCAGCAGAATCTCATTAAACAGTGTTGAAGTCAAGGTCTGTCTGATCATTTGCCCCAATGCTCAGACATGAAACAAGAAATCAAAAGCTGAATAATCAATAACACTACGACTAAAGCGATTATCTTTACACACAGCTTAAAGCAACTGCTTAGCTTTGACTCAAGCCTAGAAAAGACCTTGTACAGGTTACAACCGTTTTGTCATCTTTTTCCTTTCAAATTTTGTTATATCAACCTTTTAGGTCAGTAATACTACAGTAGGTTAGGTGACACTTGAGACTGGAACAAAAAAGGGCAATTAGGCCTCAGAGGCCAACAGAACATCTGTTTGAAATGCAACAGATGTGGTGTAAAAAAAAAAAAAAAAAGGCTCTTTTTGCCACTTTGATACGCAGTTGTGTCCTCTTCCTGCTCTCAGGCCCCAGTTAGTGAAGCCCACTGCTGCTGCACGCAAGATCTCTACTCCCTCAACCATCAGTCTACTGTAGACGCATGACTCGTAATTCATCATCCCGCTGTCATATCTCAGAGATGGAGAAAGAGACAGAGAGTGAACGAGACAGAGAGAGGAGTGGCATGATAGACATAGTGCTAGGATGGACTCTTTCTCTCTTTTACATAACTTTATGTACTGCCTTCTCCTCAAACACCAACTCGGCGAGCTAGAGGTCAGCCAACTGGCTCTCGCACTTTTTGTTCTCCTTTTTCTGTCACCTTCCTGTCACACTGGAGGAGAGATGAGACAAATATTTGATTTTTCCGTAAGTTCTCAAACAGACGCACACAAAAAACCCACAAAATGTATTGTCTGAGGTAATAGCTGTTGGATTTCAACAACACTAATTCTTTCTCTTTCTTTCTTTATCAAGGACAGCCCACAATAATCAGGAGAGTCATGTTCACCACTCTCTCTTTTTAACAGAAATACTGTTCTCACTCAATAATTAGTTACAATCGCCTCTACTTTGCTGTTTATTCAATCACTGTTAAGCTACTGTCAATAAAAGTCAACACTTCCTGTAGATGTTTTACATTAAAAGCATACCAGGAAAGAAAGGGATTATGACCTTTGAGTTGCTGGCAGGCTTTTAATGTGAAACATCTATGCAGGAGGTGTCGAGGTTAATTGACACCGATTAAAAAAAAACGTCTCAACCAGAAGCTCAACCGAACGGAATAAACAGTATTTCCGTTAAAAATAGAAATTTAAAGAAACACAGCAGCAGTTGTACTGATGGAATTAATGCTGTGTAATATGCTTTATGCTAAATATGTGCTAAGAGAACTGGTAAACGTTAAGGAAGTTTAGAGCTTGCATTAACAGCAAATTGAAATGGGAGCAGATCAGAAAACGGGCAAAACCCTTACTAATATATAATATAATATACATATAAAACAAGGGAAATTAGCAAAAAAAGGTTTCTAATATAAGAATGACTGGTAAATTCTAAAAGGTAAATAAGACCCCAACCAATTGAGTAGTGAAAATAAAAACGTTTCCTATGAAAATCCATATTTCTTTCTGCTGGCCTTTAAATGTTTTCAGTTTTACTTTAACCTTAGTTTTACTTAAATTTCTATGTTAGGTTTTAGTATTTTCTCCATGTGTGTCTGCCAAAAGAATGTATTGTAACGTATTGTATTGATATGTATATGTAATGCATGTAAATGAACAAATGTAATGTGAACAAATGTCCTGATGAAGATAAAGAACAACTGTATGAACTTAGACTACACTGTACATTACCTGTATGAGCACAGACTGTATATAAAGACAGACATGAGCGGTAAGTAGAGGGTCCTGAAGAAAATTAGAGTTCCTAGTCAATCTGTCTGCTCTGAGCTGTCACACACAGCTTCACTGCTTGTCACAGGAAAAAGTCAGTCAAGGAGCTTGTTCATTACTTGTGATCAAGAAGATGTTAAAAAAGTCAATAGTCAAAGCAAAATGAAATTTTTCTTTGAATGTAAATACATCTTGGTCTTCATCTCGCGCTCCACACCTCTCCCAGTAAAACGTAGCCGATCCTGCGATGTTTTTCCGCTCTACAATGCACGCATTCCCATCACTGCTCTCTGGTTTGCTTGCCTGTTGGTGATCTGCAGAGTTGAGACTCAGCTGTCTCCTAGATTTGATTATTTCATTACGATAAGGCTAATAAGGTTGTAATTGATGGAAGGCCTTTACCCTGCCCTGTGGTATTGGTTTTAAGTGGCCCCGGATGGTCCTGGCTTGTCAGTGCCTCGTCTTTAATGTTTTATCAGGACTTGTGGTTGTGGCTAAACTGCTGACAAAGGCTGAGGGAGCCGGTAGCAACACACCAGATCCCTGCAGCCTTCAACTCATTCCTCTTCGACATGCGGTACATGTAAACACATGCAGGGTCTCATGAGCCGCCTTGTCAATTACAACTAACACAGCCATTCGCTGCTCCGCTGCATTCAGGCTATCCTCTTTTCTTTTTATCCTCCTCTATGCTCTGTTTATTTAAATGATCCTCAGCTTAAATAATGGGCCAGGACAAGTGTACAGCACAATCGCCCGGTATTAGCATTGGAGTAAAATAAAAAACAGAAGGCGATGATGAAAACTGAATGAATTCTAGATATTGTTTCAGCGTGGTTTCAGGTTTTTAAAGATTTTCACCAGAAAATACATTGATTGTCCTCTGGTTTTCTGATTATTTCACTGGTGTAAACTGATTAGCATCCAGATTGTGTCTCCATGCACAAACGTTGTTGTTGTACAGTCAACAAGCATAGCAGAGACAATGCAAATGCACCAAATTCCCCCTAATTATGTAAAAAAAAACTAGAAATGGTTAGTAGAGAATGCTTGGATTTATGTATCTTTGAATTGATCTAGTGATTTTGACACATTTTTTAAAAGTAGTCTACATAAAGAGATACATTTCAAGATTTATTTTTAATAATGAAATGAATTATTGACCCCTAAGTGCTGTAAACTATCCACTGTAATTTCCTTTACACCGTCTGCTGAGTCAGACATTATCATTCTACAAACACACCACAGTGTTGGATGAAATGAGCTGTCAATTCAGTCACTGACACTAAGTCAGTCCGACATGTAAGGGGTCAAATAGAGGGCGTTCTTTAGTAGGACCCAGCATGTAAACGATCCCATACTTGCGCAGAAGCAGCAGCAGCAGCAGCAGCAGCAATGCCCCATGGGAGTTCCACTACAAGAGGGGGCTGAAGGGTCGAATAGCAAAGGTTACGCCGAATATAATCTCAAACACAACATCCACACTCACACTCGCAAACAAACAAGTGTGCTCGGCTAACCAACGTCGGTAAGTCAATGAATGTAATCAAGCGTGAACACAAACACAAAGGAAAAACAAACCGCTGGCTTCTGCATGGAAAGTGCATGTATAATCAATTCAATAGCATTGCGCTAACTTAAGCAGATAACATTTAATTGGCTGTGGCGTACGTATGTGCATTACCTTGTGTGTACAGTGAATGAATGCATATGTGTACACTGAGAAGCCTGGGGCGCCATCAGCACCTGGCAGGCATACCAACTGTGTCAACAGTGGTTATACACAGAAAATGTAACGTAACTAATGATCTAAACGACAAGACAGACGTGAAATAAACAGGCAGGTTTAGCCAAGATGGTTAGAGGAGCCAATGAGGATGTAATAGTAAAACAAAAGGATGAGCGAGGCTGCTCGTAGGCTGAAACCCCAACACAATACATTGCAACTCCCTGAGAGGCAGCTATTCAATTACATTCATGTTGCATTTGAATGACTGTGTGTACACGAGGACTGCTTTTGCAATAATGACCCACCTGCTGTTTGTGGTTAACGTGCAGCAAAAACACTTGCATATACAGCAAACACACACACACGCACGCACACGCACGCACACGCACGCACACGCACGCACGCACACGCACGCGCACGCACGCACGCACGCACACACGCACGCACGCGCGCACGCACGCACGCGCGCACACACACACACACACACACACACACACACACACACACACACACACACACACACACACACGATCACCGACATCTAAACACCGTCTCATATCTTTTAATAAGGGCTGTTCATTTCGCAAACAATAGCCATGTTAATTTAATTACCACACACCAAGGACATATATTGAGTAAGGTTATTAAAAAGGGAAATATACACATCCAAACAGAAAGAGAGGGAGAGATGTGTGTAAAAATAGAATAGCCACAGATGACAGACAGGACAAAGTTCACCAGACTGTTACTGTATGCTGAGATGTTTGACAGGCCATGTTTCAATGGGGTGTGTGATTCTCAGCGAAAAAGGAAAGAAATAAAAAAAATACAAGCATTATGAGCGCTGAATCGCAAAATAGCAGTAGTACAGGGTTACATGAAAAATGAATGAATGAAAGATTCGGTCATGGCAGTGCGTGAATTAATAATGAAAGGATGAATTTCCTCCGTGCAGGAGGTGTTCGCTGCCTCCGAGAGTGTGTCAGGCGGTGCTCTGCGAGCCTCCGAGAGGGTCCCGTTCAGGTCTGCCTGTCAGGACGTCCTTCTTCCCGGACCACTTAATAAAGTTATCACCAATCTCTCATCACACATACATTTATAAACACGAACTGTGTGAGAAAAAATGGTGCAGTGTTTGAAAAAAGGTGTCTTTCACTGTAATTCTATTAAGGTGATGATTGTATTATGGTGCAAAATAAAAAGTCTCTGCCTGCTGTGTGTGTCAATAGGCCGAGTAGGGGAGGGCATCAGGAAACGCAGTAATGTAGTAATTTGGGCCTCAGCCTATTTATTCACTACTAAACTCACTTGTTTCTCTTCTCTTCCTGCCAGGCCTCTACCAGCTAGTTTGAGTTTAGGTTTTGTGTTTTCTTTTTGCACACACCACATTTATCTACACGCTATATTCATTACTAACCTTCCTAACTAAGAGTTCACAATCAATTTAATTTGTTGACTCTATACTGTGTGTGACTAACGTTTTTGTCACTTACTTCGGGGCAGTTTGTGGTCGTTGTTGTTCTGGTTTTATATGCCAACATGCAGCTGCTTGATTTAATAGTTTGATTTTAAAAACCGTGATACAGTAAAGACCCAAATGCCCCCAAAAAAATCAGATCATGAAGACAGAAATTGCTCTCTGAAGGGTAATTTCTGACTCAGCTAAACTCTGCAGATTGCAAACGATATTTCATCATACAGTGCGTGGCTTATTAAGTGAACAGCAGACTGTCCAGGCAAGCAGAAAAGAGTGAAGAAATGAAGAAATGAAAGAATAGCAGTCAGGATAGTTTACAGCCACAGCGCAGCTGCGGGTCTACTTACTGTAAGCAGACAGCTTTGCTTTCAGACTGAGAAGATAACGGGAAAAAACTCCTCCATGAGAACACAGACAGACAGAGAGAGTGGAGCAGAGAGGTACAACAATGAAGAATTATGGACATGAGAATGGAGATAGATGAAGAAGGGAGAGGGCATCTTCTACAGGGAGCATATCCATACGCACAAAACATTTGCCCTAAAACTCATTTTGTTGATTAATCAAGGTTATCTGGGTGTAATTCATCCGCACTGTCATGCTGACACTTACACTGATAATTAATTTGACAAAGATAATTATCAGCAAGATGGGCCTACTGTGAGTGCGAGTGATGAATCAACACCCACTGCAGTCATGCAGCCTGCTGTCAGCTCTACCAGGCCATGCTTGTATGCATGTGCGTGTACCTGCAGCTCAGTTATCAACTCTGTCTGCCTCTGTGGGGTCCTGCTCCTGCATTCCCAGCCACGAAAACCTGTTAAATAATGTAAGTAATCCGAAAAAACTGCACAGTATCACAGCAAAATCCCTGTCTCTTCCAGCACTGCTAACTCTCCTGCTGTTATCCATGCCACCCCCCACCCTACCTCACCCCTACTCCACCCCCCCCCCCCCTGCTTGTCTCCCTCTGCAGTGTGTACTGCAGCAGTAGGATGAAAAATGGCCTGGAAGGGGGAGCTGGTGCAAGGTTGCCAGCAGAGACATAACAGATATACACACTCACCTTCAGACACACACCGTGCTCTTTTTCTAGCTGTGCTGTGCTATTTCTCTAGCTTGCTCTCTTTCTGTCTCTTTTACAGATAAAGCGCGTGCGCACACACACACACACAAACACACACACGGGCATTCAGATCGAGAGTGAATGAGAGAAAGAGTTAGAAACAGGCAAGGAGGGACTGAAGTGTCAGCAGGTCTTTACAGTATTAATAACCTACAGTTATCAGTGGCTTGTTATCGGAGGGTTTTCCTCCCATGGGTGCCACTGACCCAGCCAGGCCAGCCATGTCAGCCTGTGTGGAGCCTCTTAAAGGGGGACTGTTAGAAATTGAGCCCACGTTCTAAATTGGTCTCCTCTTTTTTTCAGTTGAATGCCTTTTTGTTTTGGCACATAAATCAAACAGGCACGGTGTGTACCGGGTAGTTTTAGCATCTATATTTTAGAACAAAAACAATTAATTGATTAAAAATGAATATATTTCACCAGTAACTTCCTTTAGATGTTTTGCTATTCACATCATCATAAATAAAATAAAAAAATCGTTCCATCCATGTTTATCTGGTACAGGTGTGAGAGATAAAGTCAAAGAGAAAGGAGGGAGGAAATCTTCAAAGGGTGTCACTGAAGTTTACGTCTGCATTTGGTTGAGGGAGGGGAATCAAAGCTTTCTTCAAAGCAGCAGAGGAGGGGGAAAAAAAGCCACATCTTCTAATTAAAAGCTAGTGTAAAGGTAAGATGGACAGCAGAAAAGAAGAAGGTAAAGTGACAGGTAAAGAAGAGATCAAATCCAATATCCACGAATCTTCTTGGAAGCCTCTTGCAATACTGTGAATGATATGTGGAGGTCACATGACACATCAAAAGGAGAGTTTAGACCTCAGTTTGACCAAAAATCAATATATCCTGTTCCTGTCTGTTAAATATAGCCATTATAGCATATACTGTATCTCCCAGTGGACCCACACAGGTACACAGACAGGAGACAAGACAGAAAAAGATGTTTGATCGATTGCTCTGCACACCTGCAAGTACAGAAAAGGACGAAAAGTTTACCACTTATGAATTTCCAAACATTAACAAGTAAAAAAATCTCTGTGCCTCATATGTAAGTGCTTGTCACAGTTGCTACAGTGTGACGTGACAGTTTATGCATGAGCTATAATCTGTAGGTTTTTAAGATCTTATATCATGGTATCACTTATAACAAGTAAAAAAAAAATCAAAAAATGTGTTCACCTCCATCAACAAAGTTCAAACATGGTTATATTTTCGTCCGTTTGTAGCCAGAGCTGCTACAGTATACTGCATTCAGGTTTTAGGGGGACACTCCAACTTCTGCACTGTATTGTACTGTTGTGAACAATTCTATCCTTATTGTTTTTATTCCCACCTCACCATAACTAATGTCACCTTTAAAAGTCACCTTATCACCCTCTCATCCAATTTGCCTGCCAGAAATCAGTTTAACCAATCAACATGATAAATGCTAAGAGGTTTTACATGTTTTTCGATAGCATTTTGCATCTTTAATCTCAACCCTGTGTCCTATAAATGATACATTTATATACTACTAAATGGTTTTGCCTTATATGTTTTGGAGGAATTGCAATTGTTGCGAAGTTTGTAAACGATATTAGTGGATATGTAGAACCCACAGTATTCCATATGATGTCCTGAAAAACTGATAAGTTGTGTTATACACTGAGTAGATTCACTGTAGTATTACATGAATACAAATAAGGTCACCATGGAGACTTTATCATGAATTTAATTGCATTTTGCCATGAAATTAATGACACTGTCCATGCGTGATACATGCAAACATTCTTACTGCACATACATACACACACACACACACAGACACACACACACACACAGACACACACACACACACACACAGTCTCCTGGTACACAGCAGAAAATCAGCACTATCCACTGTTTAATTATCTGATGAACAGCTACCAGAGCTGAGGAGGTATAGGTAATGGAGGTCTTGTCTGGGCTGGTCCAGACACAGTCAGCTGGGAACCCAAGACAGGCTGCTAACGTACATCACCCACAAACACACACACACACACAAACAAACAAACACACATATATATACACACACCCTGTGCTGAGGCCAGCTCCACCGACCAGAGGTTTGACTCTCAACCTTGTTTACTCTCAAACCTCCCAGAGAATCCAGCCTGCTCACACTGAAATACCAGTTTTACCCATCAATCTGTGCAATCGAATGCACAAACAACAATCCTACAGTAACTATTTTTGAAGCTCATAATGTTTTGTTTTTGTTCACATCAATTTAGCTCTGTGGTCACTTTTGAGGCCTGCGGCTAGTGATGATGGTGTAAATTCACATGTGGTTTACAACATGTACAAATGAATGAGTTTAGTTTACACTCAGTAAACAAGTCTGTTAGACCTTTGTGATGATAACATTGACAGATATCAATTTTATTCTCATTCTATTTTCTCTATTCACTCATTTTTATTTTAGTTTTACTTTATTTTAGTAAAAAATATAGTATTATTATCAAAACATACAGCATTGTGAGTAAAAACAGCTTACAGAAAATAATAAATTAAACTAACACAATTATATAGTGGCCGATTAAATGGTGAATTGAACAATATGTTATCATATTGAATCAAATTCAATCAAAACAATTATACAAATTTCATAAGTTTTAAAAAGAAATGGTCAATAAATCATTTTCTGATTATATTTGGTGAGACTTATTGATCAACAAGTAATCTCTATAAACAGATATCTGCATATGAATGCAGAATCTGTAGGCAAGGGACAAGATTTTGTCTGTAAACAATGCTGGCTACACCGGAAGCCCTGAAACATTGGCCGTTGCCCCCAGAGGCTAAATCACTATCCATGGGTTCCAAGATTGATTGATGAGAAATTTAAATTAATTAGAAGTTAAATTAGTGAAAATACTTTGCTTGCCATGATTCTGTAAACACTGCTGAAAGCATTCACACTGATGCAATTTCACCATTAGGTGGCGCTACAACTGCTAAATGATCCACTATGTTAACCAGCTCTGTAGGTTCATCATTACAAGCCAAGACCAACACATTACACACTGTCAGCTCATACATTATTATGAAAAATATCTATTATAGTCACTTTAACAGTGCCTTCACAGGCATAAAAAGCAGTTATTCATTATTTATGTAAGATTAAATGATGTCAGCTATAAGACCTTGATGTCACATACATACAGGACTGTAGCTCCTGAACAGAGCTGGTTTACAGCAGTTTGCTTCAAACAGCATTACATAACATGAAGTGAAGCCTCTGTGGATATTCATATTCCAAATGTCCAAAGGCCCAACCATAATAGGATAAGAAGAGGCCTGCTGACTGTTGACTAGCTTAATTGGTTAGAGTGTTCAAAGCAGAAAGAGCAAACAGAAGTCTGTCATAAATGCTCTTTAACTTCTCAAACCCTGATGATCCTCGTAATTCACCCTTAAGTAGCTTTAAAGTGATCCTCCACCTCAAATCTATCCTGAAACACTCTCTCTCTGCGGGTTCAGGGGTGAATGTGAAAAGTTTGATGAAGAACACCATGTGGTCACCTTTATTTCAGTTACAATGATTGATGTCAAGTTTACTGTACATGGAAAAAGCAGCATATTCAACCATATTCAAGCAAAGTTCATAGTCTGCGTGTGGAAGAAGTTGTGGTCAGCTATAAAACCTGTTTTCATGGTGGAGAAAACATCAGAACATCACCAAAAGCTTCTGAAATAACTCCTGTAGCATTAAACACTTGTTTTTATCTGTATCATCACCTTGACCTACTAACAAGTATTGTTTGCCTGATATATCTTATTCCTCTGTGCTGTAGAGCTCTATTACTGTCTAAAAACTGTTAACAAGCTACTGCCAGTTGCTAGAAGCTATGTGGCTTTAAGCTAAATGCTAACAACAACATGCTAACATGCTAATGTTGTAACTTACCATATACCCAGCATACTTTCCAGGAGACAAAAGGGGGAGGCACTGAACCACTTCCTGATTTTAAGATCTTGCGACATCACCAGTGATGTCATGGGTTAGACCAAGTATGGGGGCATTTATTTTATTTAGTTAAATGTTTGGTTTTGTGTTTATGTTATTTGTACTTATTCTGGTTTATGGTAAGAACTATGCTGTGATTGATGTGTGTGTAAACAATGTTAACCGATACAAGTGACACTGTCATGTATCAGTTGTTGGTATAAGGGAAAGGACACCCCTGATAGAAATATGGTTCTGCCTAGATGGATTGGAGGGCCTATTTAAGGGGAGAGTTGTTGATTTGAGAAAGAGCAGGAATGAAAGAGGATGTCAGCGTAGCTGTGTTAAGGTAAGTTTGATTATGCTTGATTTAATTTGGTAGTCTGAGTCTGTCTCTTATTACCTTCCTTGACACTCTGGCAAAGCTTCCTCACAGGTAAAACTTTATTTTATATTAAAACAGCAAGTAATTGTAAAAAGCCAGAAAGAGTTGCAGAAATATTTCATTTTTCTTGTTTCCCCTCTCGTCAATTGTCTTTTTGACCCAAAATCTTTTAGGTTTTTGGGGTATAGAGGTACATCGGTGGCTTCACATCCTTGTTATGAGTTCATATTTATGAGAACTTTGATTTTATTGAGAGCAACAGTCTAGGAGTGTATCAATGATTGTTATTCCAGATGGCAGCGAGAAAAGTCCATTTGAAGGTTTTATTACTTTTCGTTAAAACTGTACGGTTCGCCGATGCTGTCTTTGCCTTCTCACTGACGAGGCTGAGTGACATGTCATTGTTGTCATTGTTTTAAAAAGTCTTAATTGTATTATATGCAAATGAAGAGATGTGCTTTTTGCCCATTATCTATTCATATAAGAAAATGAACATAACATTAGTGGGTCACCAAATGACGGGAGGGAAAGGGAAAGGAGGGGTGAGAGACACATTGATGATCAGTAGATACAGAGTAAAAGGGAACAGGGAGCTTTACATATAATGTAATGTGTCTTCTGGTTCAGGGATTGAACTAAAAACAGTCATTTCATCCCCGTGTATAAACTGTGTATGTAATACTGAAGGTGAAGGCTGATAATTGGTGTGATTACTGCAAGCAATCACACTATTGTAGCAGCTTGGCACATGTCTGCCTGGACAATGGAGTATGATTTTTCACCCATCTTCATCCAGCAAATCAATAGGTGAATTCCTTTTTGCTTTGCTTTGTAGCATAGGCAAAATACATTACACTTCCAATCAATTTGCATTGTGCTATGTGCCCTTACTTTTGTCACAATAATGATTTGGTACTAAGCCATCTGATCACAACATCAAACAAAAAATGCGATTTTACTAGTATATATCTTTTCGTTAAGCCTGTGAACTACTCTTTGACATTCTTTCTGACTTATTGACCAATCTTGATGATGAGGAGTTTTGCTCAAATTGTTTTCCTGAAGTGCGTTTTTTTTCCGATGAAATGCAAAAGGACTTCAATTAAGTTTTGAAATCAGTCTTGCTAACTAGCTACCCCCTTACCCATGCTTTTTTTTTTGCTATGGGTATGTACCTGGGCATGTGTGGGAACGGTGGTCAGGGTGCTGGGAGGGTAGCAGCTAGCTGCAGCTGGTCTCAGGTGCCTGACTGACACTCCCAATTAGACCTATTAGCGTGGGTGGGATGTGGAAGGCAGCAAGTCATTGCTGCTGTTAAACAACAACAAGGTCTCAGGTTCTGTTGTCTTTAATACAATGAAACTTGGTACACAAGTTCTACATGAGAATCTGCATGACATACTGAATCATGGTACCAATAGCCCCACCTTGTGGTCATTAATAAAATACCACCATAATACTTATTATTTGCTTTATCCCTTCTCTAAATGTAATATACCATGTTAACCAAATTTATAAAATAACGGATGGGGATGCCGAACAAGTCTGTAGTATTTTCAGCAATGCTTTGCAATTTATTTCGGCATTTTCCGCATAAAATGCATTTCTAGTTAGATACTGCTGTCAACACCACCTCATTTGATTCTAACTGTGTGTTGCTCAGTATTACACTCCATCAATGTGATTTATCCTTGCATTTGATAATCTGTATAGCGTGCCACTGAAAATGTCATGCCAGTGAGGTAGTTCACATACAGATTCACATGTGTACTTGCATGTGGCGTGGTAGATGAAGAAATTCAGTTCAGAGAGTGCTATTCAGCCTGTGAGAACAGGTGTATAATGTCTTCTGTAGAACTGTGCTTTCAAAAGTCTAAGAAAATAACCCTGACGATGATCATGAGAGCTTGGAGATGACACATTTTTAGCTCAAACATATTATAAAATTGGGACTGGGCAGGGAGGGTGTAACAAAGGACGGTAATGAATTACATGACCTATACTTCAGTCAGACACTTACGTCAAGAAACTGACCATTTATAGCATATGATTAGCTTCGGACAATTAGCTTCAAAGAGCTCTCAAAGACTCAGAGCAGCCACAAGGATTCTGCTGACAGCTAATCCTCCTTAATAAACATACATGAGCATAAATCTTACCAAGTAAATGAAATACCACACAAGGTGGGGGTTGGGGTGGTGGTGGGAGCTGCGGCAGCAAACAGCGTTGGCTTAAGCGTAATTACTGAGTAAACAGTGATAGTGTCAGGTTATGTCTGCGCTGTACACCTGAATGAATATGACTGGATGTTACCAGCCACACAGCTGTGAATGAGCCAATGGTTGTAAAGTATACTGAACAGCTGAAGCCAATCAGCCAATACAAGCGTGACTTCAGTGCTCTGCCTGAACTAGTATTATGCTCCATTTGACCTGGGATGTCATCGTATCTCAGGCTCTGCTCCTTTGACTTTGACTCTTTGGTTTTTCAATCTTACTCTTCATGGAAGTGCAAAACTAAATTGCATGAATGACCTTTTAAATAGCTGTGTGTCCACATTCATTAATTAGTTATTGTTAGGGTGGGTATTGCTTGTTGATCTACACAGTTTTAAGTGATTTATAAAACGGACACAGCAGGAGCAGGGTTTAATAAATTGGGTTGACTATGCATACATGTTTCCAATTTGTGAATATTTAGTGTAGAATCCAGAGTTTAATCTATTTGGCCCGCCAGTCCTCCATTAATTCACACTCTAAGTGCTTTGTAAGTCTAGTCAGTTGGTGTTGCTCTCTAGGCTAAGAAGACGTGTGTATGACAGTTTAGGGGACACATTTCCTGATCAAAGGTAAAGTGAAGAGCTGCCATGACACTCATGTCTGGGAAGCTGCTCCTCTAACCAAGATTTCACTATGTACTCTGAAAATGTTTCCAGCAAACACTTATTCTCAGTGAGTGAGTTGAGAAAGCTTGTTGTAGATGGGCTAGACAGGCCAAGTCCAGACGTGACGGTGCTTTAACACATAATTCATGTCATGGAAAGTGCATGTTTAACTTTGGCATTTTTGGAACAGCTCAGGTCAAACTAAACATGCTTTGTCAGCAATGCTTCTGATATGATTAATGTTTAATGTTATTAGCCCACAAAGAAGGCGCAAACTCAAGGGCAATACTCCATGTTATGTGCGTGTTTGTATATGCACATGCACGCACGCATATGTGGTGTGTATATACGCATGCATGCATCCAACAGTATGCGTAACATATCACTGCAGTAGTTTTTATCCACTGCAGCTTAAAAAGTCTCGCACTAATCAAAACAGGCTTTCTATTACCACGAAAAGGACAGAGAAAGATGCCATGTCCCTGTGGGATTCATTCCAAGAAGAGCAGGGTCTCCATAGAGCCAGAGAGGTCAGTAGTGTCTATTGTGACCTCAATGGCACATTAACCTGAGCAACAACCCCTCCCAATCTTCAGCGTGTCTCCTCCAGTCACTCTGTCTACCTTCCCTCCCATTCTCATCTTTACTGGTTCCTCTGGTTGCAGTATGGTATCCACTAAAAGATCACTGATATCTTCTCTTTCACACAGATTCATCCTCACCCATTGACTCACACATTTGTACAGAAGAGACGGCATTTTTGACTCTTGCAACAGCACTAGCACATAGGTAGCTTTGTGTCTCTAGCATTTTTATCCAGCACCCTCTCTGTCACAGCTTTCATGTTCTCTCTGATGTGTTCTTTTTATCACACATATGGACGAGAAAGTGGGCCAGGATTTGGCCAATGTTTGAAATGCAGGACAAAATTAGAAAGGAATGGCAGAATCCGATGGGGTCACATCGTCTGGGCCAAGCTTGAGACATAGCTGCTCCCAATTAGACTAAAAACTACAGAAAGTCTGAGTCTGATGTATTCAACCAGGCCACATTCTGCCCCTCTGTCAGAAAAAGAAAGGAAGCGGGAGAGCCAGAGAGAAACGGGGAGATGCAAACATTAGAAGAGGAGGAAGGAGAGACTGGAGATAAATTGGTCAGCCCTCCCCCCCACCTCCCTCCCTCCCTCTGCCTCTCTCTCTCAGGACTGCTGTGTGCGAGACTGCAGATAGATTCTGATGTTCTCATTTATGTCTTAATGATTGGGTTAGTATGCAGCTTGTGCTCTGCAATGCTGCGCTTAGACGGAAAGCAAGATCACAGAGGCACACAAGCATGGGAGCTCATACACACATACATTGCAAGATGAAAGGATTAACACAGAGATCTAATGCATCCAGTGGCACATACAAAGATGTATGTTTCACTGAAACCGTGGAGATGACGCTATATTTTGCAAAGCACACTTGCTATGTACATTTGATCCACATGAAGTTCTGCAGTATGTAATTCTAAAATATGCCATAACTGAAGGAAAAGCATGTGTACAGTATGTTACACAGATAGCCTTGGAGTGCACCTATATGCAAAAGTGGGGATGAGGTAAGAGAGACAGGGAGGTAGAGAGAAGGAGATGGTACTTGTAATGACATGTCATATTATCATGGGTGGTTAATGCTTGAAATTTCAGGATGAGTATCCTTTTAGTAAACAGTCATATCATTTGAATATTTCATTGAGGCCAATTACTAGCTTGTTTACTTATTAATCTGATTGGCGCTGCCAGAATAAGATCCAGCCATGTATCATGGAGAAAATGAGAGGCAGAGGAGAGCAGAACAGAGCAGCCCCCACACTGCTGGTAGGCCTACTGCAGGGGAAGCATCAAGTTTACACTGAATTACAATGATAGCTCGGAGAAATTATGATGGCCAAGTGAAGCATTCAAGGTCCTAGAAGGTATGCAACCAAACGCATGCTGTATGTGTATCCATGACCACCATAAACTCATCAACCTCGGTATTGAACAGTAATGCTCTAATAGGAAAACACTGAAAGTATGCACAGCTATGAATGAAAAAAAAAAAAACATCTCAGAACTACACAAATGAATTAACCGTTTACAAAAATCTTATCACAAACAGCGATTTTCTTTTCATAGCTTAGCAACTAGTTTACTTTAGTATATTTGCACAATAATGAGGATACGAATACACTTAATAGAAAAAACAGTAATTTAAGTGCAGGAAAGGAGGGAAGCCTAAAGGCTTATTCAGAGTCCTCCCCTTATTTAGAAAAAATAAAAAAATGAATTATTACTCATCAAAAGATGAAAAGGAAAAAGATGAGATAAGAATTTTTTTTAAACTATTCTAAAAGCTGGCAAAGAAGATAACAATTTCAGTGTCATATTCAATGAATTCCATAACTGCGGACCTCTAATTTTAATAAAAAATGGATGTCTTAAGGTATGACAGTAAGATAAATGGAAATCATTTTTTCACCTAGTTAAATATGGGTGAATATCTCATGATAAAATATAAAAATTGTGAAAAGTATCTGGAAGGTCTTCCTTTATTTAAACATAAAAACATGTTTGAAAAACATTTACCTTATCTATTGACAGCATTGAATATTTTCTAAAAAGAGGTGCAGATGGGTCTTATCTGTTAGAATGTGAAATCAGTCTCAAAAACCTGTTCTGAATCACAAGTCCATTGGTAAGATATGATGGATATGTAGCAGCCCAAACAATACTGCAGTAGTTGACATAGGGAGAAATTAGACTAATATAGAGTTAAATGAGAAGAAGGATGGACCAAAGAACAATTTTTTCTCAATATACCGAGCATCTTCATGGACTTCTTACTGTACATGTTCAATATGGTTTTTCCAATTTAATCTTTCATCTACAATAATTCCTAAGAATTTTGTATGTGGCAAAAAATATTTTAGATTCATCTTTGAAGTAGGATTTTTTTTTTCTTACAAAAGATCATGAAGTTACATTTATTAACATTGAGAGTAAGCTTATTCAGCTGAAACCATTTAAAAACTGCAGACATTTCATCATTTACACGCTCTATTAGTGTTTTGAAGTCATCTTGTAAGATTAGTGTCATCTGCAAATAATACAGGGAGAAGTCATAGCCAAGTCATTAATGTATATTAAAAATAATGAAGGGCTGAGGATAGAACCCTGGGGTACCCCAAAAAGTATTTTGAACTTCTTAGATATGCAACCATTAATGGATACAAATTGTTCTCTATCATTTATTAAAGCAACATACTGCATACCATATTTATTAAGTTTGGAAATAAGAGTTATGATTGACAGTATCAAATGTTTTGGTCAAATCTAAAAGGACACCAAGCACATTTTTTATCATCTAAAGCAGAAGAAATAATGTTGACAAACTGGAACAGTGCTAGTTCAGTTGGGTATTTATTCCGAAAACCATATTGATGGTTGTAAAGGATATTTTTTTAACTAAGTGCTTTGAGATTCTTGTATAAACAAGTTTCTCCAGAATCTTTGAAAAACAGGGTAATATAGATACTGGACAATAATTGCCAAAATTATTGGGATCCCCTGATTTATAAAGGGGTATAACCCTCTGGCCATTTTAAATTCATGTAGAGTAACGCCAGATAGAAAAGATAAGCAAAAAATATGAGTTAGAGGATCAATTATATAATTAACAATTTCCTTAATGAATCTACTTCTAGTTCCATCATGTCCTTCGGCAGAATTTTTTAAAATTCATAATTATACCATGCACTTCTTTAGCACTGGGTGGCTCAAAACTGCAGAGTGAACGAAACTAACTTTTAATTAAACTACATGGGCTGTCATCAAAGTCTTTGATGTTTGATGCCAGAGAGAAGCCAACATTTACAAAAAACTCATTAAAACCATCAGCTATCTCTCTCAGGTTATGAAGAGTACCATCCCTCCTTAACACCTCAACAGGTGCTACTGCTGGAGCTTTTTTTCAATTTGACAATTGATTGATGAGGCTCCAAGTTGACTTTATGTCTTGAGATGTTTGGGTAAATTTGTCTGAAAAATATTTCTTTTTAATTTTCCTTAATGATTGAGTACATTTATTTTTGTATTTCTTGTAAGTTTCCACATTTGAAGGGGTGGGACTTATAATAGCTTTATTATATAGTTTATTTTTTATAAGACATCATTTTTTTTAAAAATCTTCAGTAATCCAGGGTTTCCCTTTAGTAGAATCTTTCATATTTTTTGTAGTAATCAGTGAAAAGCATTTCTCGAAAACAGAATTAAGGGGCACTAAAAATGTCTGATAAGCTTTTTCAACATCTTGCTATTTGAAAACTTCACAACATGAAACACCATAAATTAAAGACTTGAAGGACTCCATATTCTTTTTGAAAAATTTGCTATATGCATATTTCCTGTAGTATGAATTAGGCTAATTGAAATACATTATCAGAAATATCAGACATCAATAATCCAGAAGTAATTTCAAAGTCCAGAAAATGGATTAAGATGTTGCTGAAAAGCGAAGCTGATGAACTTGTTACACTGGTAGGTTTATAAATCAAGGGATAAAAGTAGGTTCAATAAAGTACATTTAAGAAAGTCAACCATAAATGCAAAGTGAATTCACCAAGTAACATTTTATATTCCTTATATATCCTTTCCAGTGTATAATAAAGAGCATCAATAAAATTACTAATGTCAGAATCTGGTGGTCTATAAATACACCCAATTATAATACTTTTCCCCTCAAAAGGTAAGCAAGATAGAATTTCTACAAACAGTGATTCCACTGAGATCTTCTCTAGGTATTGACTAAGCTCCAATGAAATTAAAATTATTTAGCACATAAATTGAGACTTCACCTCATACTTTGTTCTTTCTGCAGGAAATACAGCATTAAATTGTGACAAAGGATAAAGACATGTAATATCACCATTGAGCCACATTTCTAAAAAAGCCATTACTGAAAATGAATAATTTAGGCTAGATAAATATTCCGTCAAATGATCGTAGTTTTTAGACAGACTACAGATATTGTGTAGGGCAGAAAAGGCACTTAAGCCTGGATAATTACCATGTGATTGAATTTGTATCAAATTACTAAACTTATCATCAGTAGTATTAGTATTGACATGATAATTATCATGATTCAGATCTGGATTAATGAATTCATCATAAATGCCAACATTGTCATTACATAAATTAAAAGGGTTGAAGGCTAATAAATAAGATACACAGGGCTCAGACTCTCCAGCATTATCGTTAATGTTGGTAGAATTTATTGATTAAAACACTTTGAATGTGTATATGGACCAACTAAAAAAAACTAAAATGGATGCACAAGCAGCAGAACATTTCTTGTTAAGATGAGGAGGGTTAACAACCATCTAATCATACTTCAAATAGGCAATATTTCCTCTCAGTCATTCAGCTTTGAGCTGGGGCAGCAGTTCCTTTCTTTTTTGTCGAACACTTTCAAAGAAGTCTTCATTGATAAAGACGTTAGTACCGCCTCAAAATTTCCTCCTCCTTGAATTGGAGTAGCTTCAGCACTATTGATCTTGGGCGTCCTGTGGGATCATATTTTCATACGTGATGTGCTCTCTCAATTTCAATGACTTTAGGGGCAATTTTGAGGTTGTCAGTAAACAGTTTTTTGGCCGTGATCTCGGTGTCAGACCATGATTCAGTTTTAGCATCAGGTATGCAATCAATCACATTGCTTCTCCTGGACTGGTTTTCCAGGTAGTCCAGCTTTGCAGACAAATCATTTATAGAGGTTTGGTAACCTGAGAGGCTCCCAGAGATGTCTTTTATTTCCTCTGTACTTTTCACTTTCAAGTTATCCAGATAAGCCTGAGAAAACTGCAGGCTGTTTTTAAGTCCTCAACGTCCTTAACCATGTTTACAACATCCCGAACAAGGTTATCCACACAAGCAATGGTAGAATCAACAAAAACTTGTAGACATGACTTGCAAGTAAGCCTTTTGAAATAAGTTTTCTGTTGCTCAAGTAATTCAGGAACCATTGATATGGTAAGAAAATCTTCCCCACTTGACATGGCCATTTTACAAAACAATGGGCTTCAACTGCTTAGTAGACCACTTTAGAGTTGCAGAGTTACAACTTCTTGAGCAGTGAGTGTGGGAATGAGAGATCATAAAACTCACCTTAAATTAGTGGAAATAGTCCAACTGTTGGCAGGCTATAGGAGCTTAAAAACAATCACAAGCTGGGCTTGATGGCTAGCACAGGCTAGCAGGTTAGCCTAGGCCAAACACAGCTCACAAACAAACAGAGGCTGATGTTGCTGAATGACAATGAGAAAAAATCTTGCAATAAAACTCCCCAATGGTATTTCAATTTTAGTTCAAGAACTAAGCTCAAGTTCAAGAACAACACAGGCAGAGCACATGTCACAGGCAGGAACAGGAAGTCATGACCATGACTAGGTAGAGCAGGCATATCAAGCTTTGGATTTCTGAACATGCCGTTTATGGGGCTCTAGTGAAGAGTGATACTTGAAGCGTAGCCACTGTTCCTACAAATATGTCCAAAAATGGTTTTATCCCCATAGAAATATGCTCAATGGCTGTGGTATCATTGTGATTTATATTTCATAATACAAAACCTGAATTCCTGAATGTTGTGTCGTTTTCTATCTCCCTTCTGTAACCAAAAATACAACGGCAAAATCAGAAAGGAGGGCTTAAACGCTGTGTTTATCAGCTCTAATACAAGCCCCTAAGGTGTGTCACCTGGCGTTACTTTCAAGGCCAAGGGTTAAAAATAATATAATTCTAACACTAACAAGCTCTACCCTGCAATATAAGAACAATGCTGCTCCTTTATGTCCATGTCTTATACATGGATCAGCAACTGATGCTGATGCTGACTTTTCCATGGGACCTCTGAGCTTTAGCCTTTGGTGTTTTTGGAATCATTACACAGCACTGAGTTAGCATGATATGTATGCCATGAAACACACACTAACACCATAGTGGATGGTTCTCATTTTCATATGAATCACCTGTAGTTTTCAAGTAGTAAATCTGCCACAGCTAAACTACAATGTGCAGTGCTAGAGTGGGAGGTTTGACAGCCATAGCAACAGTAACTAAGTGGGTGGGGCTTAGCA
Organism: Scomberomorus guttatus; assembly: GCA_038419695.1. Lineage (NCBI taxonomy): Eukaryota > Metazoa > Chordata > Actinopteri > Scombriformes > Scombridae > Scomberomorus > Scomberomorus guttatus. The sequence continues at coordinate 13,455,468 of CM076456.1, read as the reverse complement.
AATGGTCAAATACAGCATATACCTTATTTCAGGGTAAAAATGTATATTCAGTTAACAAGCATTTAGGAGGACAACATATATTTTCTAAAACAACAACTTTGAATATTAGCCAGAATAAAACAAGCAGAAAATGATAAAACTACAAAATCTGACAGATGCTTGGAGTTTCTCTGCTTATCTGCTGGAAAATTGTTTTGAACTGTACAATGCATTAAAATATATATGTCTTTGGTGAATGTGGCCTATATGTACCAAGCAATGACAGGTCTATTTATCTAAGTGATGTATCCCATTACAACAGCTGGTGTAGGAACACGGTTGCGTCCCATTCCCTGATGCTTTATTACAACTCAAAGGCCCTCTCAAACCACCTCGCCTGTCATTTCATGTCATCAATCTACATCATGGGATAACATGTAACAGCATATATATGTTACACACTTGGACACAAAAGGGGCTTCTAGGCATGCATAAGTTTAAAATAATTTCTTTACTTCTTTTCTATTCGTCCTTGTCTGGAAATACAGCAACACAAGCACATCAGCCTACAATGGCTGCATACTGCGGGCTGTCTAGGTCTACTAAATGACGCTATAAACATTCTTGTTCACCTTTGAACTTGCATGAAACATAAAATGTCACTATAACCCTCAAAACACACTCATAGTCAAAACTCTGATATAAATCTCATATTTGCACTACTAATAGTCCATTACTATTACACATTCATTATACATTTGTGTCACTACTTTTATAATCTTTTCACCACTTTTGCTCACCTGGAAATACAGAAACACAAGCACATCAGCCTTACGTGGCTGCATACTGCAGGCTGTCTAGGTCTACTGAATGACACGTGCACGCCCTTCCTGCGCCTTCCCCAAAGGACCCCTAAGCTGCCCAAAGTGCCCGTGTGAGCTTTACTCGTTGTAGCCATAAATGAACCTACTAAAATATTACAGTTGCTATTGCAAATTAACATATGTCAGATTATGAATGAACAAAATAATAAACCAAAACAATAAAAATAATACGTGAGAATTTGGGGGGGGGGGGGGTCCTATACTTGTATTTAGGACTCATAAGAGAATAACAGATAATAGGTGAGGGTGTCAGAGAAAGGTGCACTAAGGTGTGTTCTTTCAAGGCTTCCTTGGTTACATTCCATATTTAGCCAAACAGGAACACGGCTGTAATTCAATTGGAGAGTCATGACAAAATGGACCATCTAATAGCATCATTGGCTAAAAGAGAGCTAGCCTCGGGACCTAGCTCAACAGCTAGCTCAACAGCTTAGGGGAGCTGATATATGAGAGGATGAGGGGAGAGCAGAAAGGAGGAGAGCAGCTTAGAAGCAGAAGCAGTTTCCCATAATAGTAACACTGCAATACCTGCAATACCCATGATCTCTATGTGGTGTGTATAGCACAGGTGCACAGACATAGCACATTTTTACATAAATGGGGTGGGAGGAGCATGTGTGTGTGTGTGCATGTCTCTGGGTCAGGCTCTTCATAATCCAGAGATTTTCCACTCTGCTGCCTCCATTGTGAGGAGGAGAGAACACAGGAACTCTTGGTGCACTCTGCTCCACTTCCAAACACATGCTCAATGTAACAAAGGCTAATACTACACTTCAGCCTCATCAAGTATATGTGTCCTCTTCAGTACTAATCACTGTCACCCACTCATAGAGGCATGCTTAATGAGGAACATTCTCACCAACTGTCTGCTGTGATGAAAGTACACTCTTTTCTGTGTGCAGCAATGGTAGATAACCCATATCTCTCCAATAATTGATAGACTATACAGTATCTCCCTGCAGTTCAAGGTCTGCTAAGCTGAGCGTTAGGAGCTCAGGATCCTTTCACATAAATTGTCTCAGAAGAGAGGTTAGTGTCAAGCTGTAGGAGGATCACAAGTCAGGTCACATGACCATATTCATTTCAAAGTTTGCTCTGTTTTAAATGATAAGGCAGACAACATTCTGTATTTTTATTATTGTCAACAAACCCCATGAAAAGACCAAAACCAACAATGCGTTAGTCTGTCTGTCAGTGCTTTCTGGCTTACCTACAATGTCTTTTTCTCTCAGCCCCAAGTCCAAATGTATAAAACTAGGTGCCTTTTTTTTTAAAAAAAAAAAGGCACTGTGCAAATGTTACTCAAATGGAAATACATAGTGCAAAACTATTTTCAGCCAAGGATTAGATGCACTATAAGTACTTGTGGCAGTAGAATGGTGTTAGTGCAATGGAAAGGGGACATATCATGCACATTTTTAGGTCTATATTTATATTCTGGGGCTCTACTGGAATATCTTTGCATGATTTACGGTTGGAAAAACTCCTCATTTATCTTATACTGGTCCTTTACTCAGCCCCTCAGTTCAACCTCTGTCTGTAACAGGCTGTTTAAGCTCCTGTCTCTTTAAGCCCCCCCGATGAGCCCACTCCGTTTTGATTGGCCGGAGGCAACTTTGAAACAAACAACAGCAGTAGAATTTGACTCTCATATACGTCCTTGTGTCCATGTTCACGCCTGGATCCAATACAAAATATGCAAGTGGACAACGTGAACAACCTGTGGTACAACCTTAGCAACTACCTTAGCAACAAAGTTTTACGGAACGGACGGCCATTGGTGGACATGGGGGAAGGAGAAGGCAGAGGTAACTTTGCAAATGTAGCGTTCAGGGCAGGCTGAAGCCTGGGGTTTTGACTTGCAGGGAGCATTTTTATACACGTTCACCACAAGGTTTGGAACTTTGACCATGCTTAACATTGACATTCAACATCATAACAGTATGTACGTGACAGAAAATCACAAAAGCATGTTATGTCCCCTTTAAAGTAAACTACAGCCCATGTTAATCCTAATGAACATGTCACCTTTTGTAACAGTGCGGCTCATTAATGTGTTTTTGATCACTGAGCTCAAAGGAATACACACACAATACTAGCAGGATCAATTTGGTCTTGGGCTTCCATGGATTTGCTATATCAGTGAATATAGTCCCTACCTTCTTTTCTTCTGTGCACATTTTTATGTTAATGTCCTCAGTCACACTAACCTTGGCCAATACAATCATTTGTGTAGACAAAATTGGTTTAGATCACCAGAGACAGCCCCCCCCCACCCCCCCCATCACGACCTTTGATCATATTTAGTCCATATTCTTTCCAACATATTAGTATTGCCTTTATGAAATAATTCAGATTTGATCAATTATTCATGACAGTGTGCCCAAACTTTTGACTGGTACTATAAAGGCTGTGAGAGTTTGCTTACTTAGTACTTTAATGTTCTCTGTAGAGATTAGGTATAAAGTTTGGCTACATTAAAAGCCTGCAATTATTACCTAGGAGGCAATAATCGTTTAGTGTACTGCTTAATAATCCCACTGAGATAAACCATCTGTGGGATTTTTTACTCTACATTTGGCACCTAACCAAAGTTTTCTTATTGCACTGATTTCACAGTGTTCACTGACTTCTGAACTTAACAAATATTCTGCCTTCTTTGATCAATTTCAATACATTTTTCCTCACCATTTGCCATCTCCCTCATGTTCTCCCATGTTTCCTATGCTTATTCCCTCCCGCTAATCTGCTACTTAAAATAATCCTTCACTTAAAGGTGGGCATAAATGTGATAGATTCTGTGTAGCATAATAGTATCTGGAGACACGGCTTGCTGAACCACGACAGTGTGTGTTATGGGATTGAAAATTTGGAGCATATTTCTGCAGAGTCACAATCCCCAATGAGAATGTTCTATTCCATTATGTAAATGAGTCTCCAAGAGGTACCTCCTGGGAATTTATGAAAGCAGGGCAGACATTTATAAAGAGCATACATATGCTGTGTCCTCCCCTGGACTGTCTGCAGAGCCCTGACTTATAGCTAATAATGGAGTTACTGTGGCTTTATGAATGGACAGAAACCCACAGCTTTTGAAAATATGACAAAGCTGCACATGTTGTTGTTGGTGCAAAGACTGTGCTGACCTTCAGGTCATTTTCTGTCAGCTGTAATGATCCCAAAATGTCTTGCCCTTGGAGATCTTACTGACAACAGCCAATCACGCATAATATACTCAGGCCTCTAAACATCCCTGTAAACACATACGTAGCCCACCTTCCTCTAGTCTCCTGGTGTCTCTGTACTCTTCTCAGAGGTCAAATTCCCAACATTTGCATTTAAATTGAAAACAGAGTAAGTAATTCCTTAATTCCCTGAGTATCCATGGTCCCAGATGACCCCACTCCACATTGTCCTCCCACACACATCTACAAGAACAGAACAATCTTTTCCTGGATACCACTGTGTGCTTGACACCTCCTCTTCCTCCCCCGCATACTATGCACAAAAGGATCCACATACACATGCACATAGATGAACACAAACAGACCAAACACACTAATATACACACAAAGCCATGTCAGTGCTAGAGGAGGACGTGTGAGGATTTGCGTTGTCATTAGGGGGAACACATTGACTCCTGCACTGCTGTGAGCTCTTTGCTTGCTTAGTGATGAGTCTATTATGTGGGCAGTGGCTGTGCTCTGAGGACGCCCTTTGTCTACTGCATTCCATCAACCAGGGAAATGATGCTTAGCAAGACACAATTAAGTGACACAAAATGTAGGGAGTCCCTTTTTACCATACTGACATAATTATGAAAGGATTCAGTCACAAGTCAGAGTTGACATTGCCTGGCGACTACTTTTGACCTCTGCCCAAATTTAACTGTGTTTCATAAACAGTTTGACCATGATAAAATTGACTTGACATTATGAAATTACTCTCTTTTTTTTTGAATGTGTCATTCAATGTTCCTACTGTATTTTGAAAATGGTGCAGTGCAGTAAGGAGATCTGATGTGTCAGCAGTGTTGTCACCTGCATTTCATCCCTGTGGGGTGCAGGTGCAATACAAGTTCCATGGCCTTTTCTGTAGCACGTTTCTGGTAGCATGATCTGGTGACTATAGAAGTATACATAACTCTTGTATAGATTGCTCATATTTTATGTATTGTTTTACAACAAACAGTAGCCTATTGCTTAATTACTGGTCACACTTGATTGGCCTAATGGTGATATTTGATGATCTTTTTAATGACCATGTCAACTAAGTTTAAAATCCAACTGAAATCACATTTAATCATTGCACTCTGCAATAATGTCAATATGTTTTTTAAATGTATTTTTAATAGTTTTGTATTATTAAAATGAAGAAAAAAGGTCTTTGGAAAAATATCAGATATGCTATGGGGGCTTATTGGAGGCTTGTTTGATTGACATTAGCTAGCAGGCTACCGGTGTTACACCGTACGGAACAAAGCTAAAGTAAACAAACTTCTGTAGCTACAATGGATAGACAGTGTGTTGCTAGTGTCGTTTTCAGGTATATTAACATGCTGTTTAATGTACTGCAGCCGAGCAGCTAATTAGCTAACTAGCCTGCTAACTGATATTAGCAGTGCACTTTTCCTCGGTGAAGGTTTGTTTAGTGGCTCACTCAACAAGCTAAGGTGCAGGACAAGATGTGTGTTCATGTTTGTAAATTAGATGAGAAGGAGACTTTAGCAGGAAAGCTAATGGGGGTTGTTGTTCAGAGTCTGTGGCTCTTGTGTTGTGTGGCAAGATGCTATCAGACTCAGTGTGACCGTCTGTTCTGCCTCTGATAGAATGCCACGCTTTATTCAAGATTTTATTTGAAGAAATAAGGACTCCGGCTACGTACGTGGCGGAACGGTGTTTAATTGCAATAATGAAAAACTAGGGGGGGCAATTATGAAATGGAAAAAAAAGAATTTAAAATATAAATTTCTCCCTTTTGGTTTCTGATTTTTTTTCAAAGGACAACACAGGACAAGTGACTTACAGAGCAGACAAAAAAAAGCTAATATTTTGACTTTTTGCAGTAGGAAAAGCACAGGTGTTACTAATAACATTAACAATGAATCCTTTCTATTCAAGTGTTCCAGTAAGCCGTGACAGCGAGCCAGAATTCACAATACTGAAACCAAAGCAGCTAAATGGAATTCAGACATCATTAATTTTATTACTCACACCTGTGTTTTTTCTACCGTGACATGTCAAAATGTCTTCTGCCTGTCTCAAGAACCGTTTTTCCCCAGTTGTCATTCAGTGCGTTTACATGCATTTAACTATATGATGCAATGACATGGTGTTGACAGTTGTAGTAATATTTTTTTAATTTTTTGGGTCCCATAATACCACAGTTGAGACTGCTCAACTTGTTTTGCTTTCATCTGCTGATTTCCAACTGCAGGACTTCCATATCTGCAGTGGGAAGTTCTTCTTTTTACACGTGGGTGGCATTTTTGTAAATATTATCTCACCAGTGGTGTTGATTATGCTAATGATCACATCTCACAAATGCGCACCTACACATGTTCAGATGGCACTCGTCAAGCTGAAACAAGAAATGAAACAAGAAACACGTTTTTTTAGTTAGGAGGGTTTGCTGAATCTTTGAAATGCAAACCTCAGAAAAAAGTAAGATTTAGGATGAGGTTCAGGATAAGAATAGATGAATATAGGTTTAATGTTTGAGTTATAGTTAACATGGAACATCTCACCAAAACTAAAGCTGGGTATTAATGTTTTGGTGAATGGCTTCTGTATCTTCAGAAACCTCCACAAACACTGGATACCTGAGAACAGAAACAAACTGAGAGCAGAGCAACCTAGCCCTGATCCAGGATCACATACTATGAATCATGGTCAGCTATCTGTATAAATAAGATGACTGTTTCATCACTAATATTGCTGCAATATAGCTTCCAGCCACCAGTGGCAGCATTGAGCACTATCTTTGATTGTACAAGGTTTTATTGACTTTATTGGAGGAGACATTTCTCTGTCAAAATAAATCATGTTTTTGTTACTTTACACCTAACGTAACATTTTCCCCCAGCTTATTTATCGGGTAGGTTCGTATTTTCAGCATTCCCCCAGTAACATGAGTCACATGAGTGGATCTGTGATAAAATGTCGGAGCTCTGGAGGGTAGCCATGAAGAACCGGGGTAAGTAGTATGTGGTCCTGGATTAGGGCTAAGAGCAACCACGCCATGGTGCTTGCACACGACACGTGACATGATACTTTCATTGCTCACTGGGCCACTGACATTGAAAACGCATCTGTTTCCTCAGGTGCAGTGTGGCCTTAAATGTTCCACAGTGTACAAGTAGTTATATAACACAGAAATGCCAGGATCTGGATTGCCTGGGTACCTGCTGGTGTTTGTCACTGCCAGCTTTGTGGCATCACAGCGGATTGTGTCATCTGTACGTGACTAGGTCCCCCCTACCGCTGTCTACCGACCTGTAGCCCTGCTGAACAGCATGCTGGAGCATAAACACCAGCAGGCTTCACTTCTCTTATCATTTAACTCCACAATCACATCACACCACATCTCAGCCTCTGAATCACTGTGATTTTCCACCTTGGGAAAATATACTGTATGTGTAACTTTAAAGATTAGCTTTATCAGGGCAGCAACAGATCATTAAAGGTGTCTGCAAATCCTCCAAACCTTTCCAGTCTATCTTTACCTGTCTGACAAAACAAACACGTGTATCTTATTTAATACAGGCAGGGTGTATGTCTATCAACTTCACAAAACATTACACATCGAGCAGGTACTAGTGTAGAATTAATTACTGGAGCTTCCTTCTGAGACTACCTCTATAAAAGATGCAGTGATGACAAATGTGTATGATAATAGAGCAAACAAGCAGACCTCATGGGGATTCACTCCACTTTTCTCCACATTATTCGGTTTGATATTATGACTTTGGTCTGCCGGCTTACAGCCATGTCTTAATGTCTCCATCATCTAAACAAGGTCCCCCGACTCCCTGCTCAGCTAAATGTCATCAGCATGCGAATGCAGTAGCCACAAACCTCCCGTAAGTGGCTTCTGCCTCTAAGCCTTCAAGGAAAAGGTTCCTGCCTTAATATGCTAAGTAAAGATGAGCGCCCCAGTGCTCTCCTGGCCTGTATCACTTATTAATAAAAGGGCTAAGAGGTCCACTCTCTGGGGTTCTGATCAATGCTGAATTGCTTAATGTAACTTAGTGGGCCTGTGTGTGCGCATGTGTGCGTGTGTGTGCATGTTAACATGTGCAAATGTAAATGTCTGTTTATGTGGTCCAGAATTATTTACTCCTAATATGAACTTAAAGGTGCAGTGTGTAGAATTTAGTGGCATCTAGCAGAACGGACTTGGTAGAAATGGAATATAATATTCAAATTCATGTTTTCAGGTGTGTAATCACCTGAAACTAAGAATCGGCCATGTTTCTACAGTAGCCCAGAACAGACAAACCAAACACTGGCTCTAGAGAGGGCCTTTTGCATTTTTCACGTTGCGTTTCACAGCCACTGTAGGTTCTCCTACACGCTTGAAAGGGGAGTTAACAGTTATGTCCTCATCTATCTTTTGCCTTACCTTCCAACTGTCTTGTTCACCCATCAAGAGCTCCATCTGTCTTTTACTTATTTTCCCATCCTCCAGGGACAAAGACAAGGTTTCAACTTTTCAACCCGCTCTCTTGGCTTTATAGAAGGAAGGTAGTGAAGGAAGTAAACTAATTTGCCTTAGAAAAAAAAGAAGCTCAAAACACTTTGAAAACTAGGCAAAACTTGAACGTCAGGGTTTGAAAGTAAGATTTCCTTGATTGAAGCCGTTTTGGTGTTGGAGGCACACTTCAAATACTGGTAGCAGCTCTGAAACTTTGTGTAAAAAGTGTTTCTTCTCAGCACCAGCCCGCCAAGCTGCTCTACACAAGATTCATGCATCTCATAGACACAAGGGAAGGATATCCTGAGGTGGTATTAAGTTTAATATGACTCAATAGAAAGTATTGTATCTCCACACGGATAGTTGAGATAACAACTTTGACGCCGAGAGGTATGACGTGGATTTGAAGAGGGTAAAGATGCAGCATGGTCAAGATAAATAAACTCATGGGTGTTTTTGGCTGACAGAGAGACAACCAGCTGCCTCAAAGTCTGCCAAAGAACCAAACTCAGGTGAAATCTGCCCATTCATCCTCTTAGTGTGAGCTGCTGCTGGAGCTATTTAGAAATGTTAGCTACAGTAGCAGGTTATCACTCCCTCGGCACACATAAACAAACCAACATTACAGGCAGGCCAGCGTGATATGAGGAAGCTACATTGCTTCCAGCTCCTGAAGGTGTGCATGTGTGCGTGCGTGTGTGTGTGTGTATGTGCGTGTGTGCAAACTAGGTCTGTTTATATGATAAACTATATTATGCTTATGCGTCCTACTTTCTATTTCAGGACTTTTCAATTCATTCACTTTTTATACATATATATGTATTCAGGGGACTAAATGCAAAATGAAGAATTTAATTTTAAATTCGTCATTCGTCTGTTGTAAGAGGAATATATTTAGTTTACCTGTGTGTGCTCTCTTACTGCACCTGTAGCACTGAGATAAACTAGCAGCAGATGAGCCCTGAGCCGCAGCTGTTTGTCTGAGATGAGGACAAGCGAACACAGAGAGTTCATAGTTCCTGGGCCATTATTTAAAAGCTAAAAAAAAACACTAAAAAATTGTGTTTCTGTGCTGTTTTGTGTCTTGGTCTATCTCATAGACTGTATATAAAGATGGATGTAGCGAGGCATGACATCATCCATTGCTTTGCATTGAAGCCGGTTTGAAGCCCGGAGTTGCTGCTTACGGTTCGACGCCATATTTTCCGTTTGGAGCTGGGACCTTTCAAATAAGGAATGCGGGGTTTTGCCATTCACACTTTGGACACACGCCCCGCTACTCGAACTGAAGCGAGCGCTAGCTTGCTGGAACACCAAGCGGTGCACTTGAGCTAACATTAGCTACTTTATCTACATTGTGCTAACAGAGCAGGTTACGCAATCAAGTGACATTAAACTTACTGAAACATTGCAACAATAGTCTGACTGACTGCGAGTCCTGGAGCTGGGGAGAGCAGCAGATAAGCCAACTGTCAATCACAGCTGTCAATCAACGCCCACACGGCAGACATCAAAGCTACTATAAGTCTTCAAATCTTATTAACAGGCCAATAATTTCCAAAATGACCAGCAGCACCCTTATTAGAGGGAGAGGGAAGAATATAAAGATTGAGACACTAATGACCCTAAAATATTGACTTAGTATTTTGAGAGAGAAGTTGATGCTTTTTGAATGGGAGTCAATTGGAGCCAGCATCTAGCAGCCATGCACTTTAAGGTACTTCCGCATATTGGCTTCAGCCTCAAGCTGTGGTAGATGCCACTTGGTCTATCTCAGTGCTCATGTCATTGTTGGATACAGCTACTAAGACTATGAGTGTGACTGCAGTATCACTTTGAATTGGCCTTGGTTGCTTGGTTTTGGTTTGGTTTGAAACATTGGGAGATACTCGTGTCTGTAAGAAATATAGATGATATTGTTATTAGTTTCTCGACTTTGGGCAGGCACCTCAGTACAGGCAAAAATGTTAAATTAAAGCCCAAAAATAGATGAAACAAACACACCAGACTGCCTACAGAGCTAAGAGGGTATTTTAGTTTGCTTTCTCCACAAACAGGTACAGTGGGATGACTCAACTTTAATGTACTGTTAGAAAGGACATCTGGACCCCAATCTTTAGGATTTATCTGATAACCTATTAAACCAAAATAAAACTGGTCAGGTCAAACATGAGAAAAAAGTACAATGCATTATGTTTATGAGCAGGAACGGCACCTGCTGATTGGCTGGAATAGTGTTGTGTGGCTCGGTCTGAGCCGCTTTGTTTGTTTCCCATTTACAGAGCCAGGGCTGTGTACGAACAACAGCTTTTTTTTTTTCAGTGCGCACACAGAACGGACAGCTAGCGGACTGTGAGGAGATATTCGCTGAATTTAACAAAGTGTGTTGAATAATCTTTCTCCAGAATCGCTGACTCTACCTTTTAAGCGGCACTGATGCTGCTTGGCTTTGATATGAAAAGGTAAACCAAGGTTACCGCAGTGACTTTAGTTGTCCTACATGTATTGGTGGAAGTCTTCTCAGCAAAAAAATCTTCTCAATCACAAAAATGGTGCAGCACGATTGTAGGAAGACAGTTATTTCATTAATTTTTCATAAGGAGAAGAAACAAAGAAACGGAATTCTATTAAGTTACAGCAGATTGTACACACCAAAAAAAAAATCCAAGCTACCAAGTTTTTTTTGGCACCTTATGTTACGAGTGTAAGCACACGAGGCCTTTTTGTTGTTCAACAAAATGAGCCAAACCTCTCAAGGGCATCCGTGCTTGATGACAGCCACACACGGACTTTGCCAAGACAAAATGATAATTCCCCATCAAAGAAATAACAAGTTAAGAAGGGTCTGACCAAACATTTAATGCCAACTTCCAGTATGACATTTTTTCAATATTTAGCTGGCACTAAAAAGCATTGAGGTTAAATACTCAGCCTTACATTACCTTCAGTTTGGTTTAAGGAGACGCTGATATCATGATTGACAAATCAGTAAAATGGTCACAGAAATAGGGTCATTACATCAAATATTATCTGTGTACAGTAGTAACTGTTTGTGTATGTGCGTGTGTACGATTTGTCTTGCTGTGCTCCAAAGCTGAGTATGAATGAGGATAATAAGTCTGATGCTCTGTAGAGTGCGAAAGACACACACACACACACACACACACACACACACACACACACACACACACACACACACACACAGACACAGAGAGAGAGAGAGATGAGGGGGTTAGCTCTCACAGAATGCACAATGGAGCAAGCAATGAGACAGGAATGTCAATATGCCCTGTGAGCGTTGCCTGGAATACTTAAACGTGTTGCCAAGTAGAGACACAGTAGGACAGTCTCAGCCTTAAGGTGTGTGTCTGTATTACAATAGTGTATCATCTCTGTGTGTACATTGACAGCTCCGACGACACTTCCAAAGCATACAGACATTCCTGAAATCGCCTGCGCACACACACGCAAGACGGAGTGACATCCAATGTTTAAGAGAAAGAGAGCCCCAGAGGAACCCACAAGGTCAAATTACAATTTCCACGTCATCAAAAATGCAATCGATTCAAATTCTAAGAGTAAATAATCACTAAAACACAATCACGGTTTTCACTGACACGTATTAGACAGTCAGTCATTACACAAACACGCATGTGCAGTCTTTGTGTAATGACTGAGTGAGGGAGACAGATGGTGACTCATACCCCACTTTAGATTGCCAGCACTACATTTCCCATGAGGCCACTCGTAACGCCTGCTGTCAGAGGCAATGTTCTTCCTATTTTTCTGTGATTGGAGCGCAGCCTCATGGGAAAAGGTCAGATGTCAAAGCATGAGAGGGTGACCAGAAGCGATACATCACGGTGTAAGATAACAAATAGCATCAATTAGTTATGCACAATAGAGTCCAGAAGCTATTTTTCTGATTTATTTATTTATTGTTGTACCTGTGTCATGGACTTCTCCTGCTGTTCTTTGATTTCCTACATTTCCCAGAATGACTTTCAGTAACCTCTGAAGAGCAGCTTGTTTCGCTTTGCTGTTTGTGCTAGTTCTCTGATTGCATGTATATCCTATCATAACCATTTTTATTGCTCGTCTTCATACAGTAATGATATCTATAACAAATTATCTGTTTAATTGTTTGCAAGGTATCAATAATTAAGATTATGGTATATTCATATATAGTATTTGAATAATAATGCTGGTTGCCAGTCCAGACCAAGTGATGTATTTATTCCAAATACAGTATGTGTTGTTGATGTGTCCGCTGTCAGCAGAGAGATTAGTATCACTTCCTCTGTCACGATGGGTTTGTCCTTGTTGAAACTTGATGCAGAATGGAGAGTCAAGAAAGAAGTCCTTGTTATAACTTCAGGCTATTACTAACAATTATTTTCATTCTGAATGAATCTGTTTATCATTATAATTTGTCAGAGCCCAAGGTGACATTTTGAGAGCTGGAAATCAAAATTTCTGTCTTTTTTTTTTTGTTTGTCCTGTCTTTTCTGTCTGACCGCTCTTTTGTCTTGTCCCCACATTTTTCAATTGCCATTATATATACTCTGCTCTCCTGGGCATTCCCCAGACCAGAACTAAGACATACGGTGATGATGCATTTTGTGTCATAGGCCCTCGCCTCTGGAATAGCCTCCCAGAGGAGCTCAGGGCATCAGACATGGTGGAAAGCTTAAAACGGAACCTTAAAACTTAATTTTTCGGAATCGCTTTTATGTAGTTTTAATGGTCTCACTTATAATTGTTTATGCGCTCTTTGTGTTTCACTGTTTTATTGTGTTTTTATTTGATTTGGTTTGATCTTATTTCTTTTATGGGTTTGACTTTCTTTTGTCTCTGGTGTTTTTATCCTTTGGATCTCATTGATGTAAAGCACGGAGTTGCACTTGTATGAACTATGCAAACAACAGAATTTCAAGGTAAGAACTTGCAAGTGGCTGTTTTTTATTTGATTGAACATCTTGAAATCATTGATGTTATCATGTTAGCTGATGCAGTGATACTGGCATGCTGACTATGGAGTAGCTTAAGGCAGGCTGAAAGGTCTTTCTAGCCACCATGTAATGCCCTGAGGCTATCGCTTAGAGCTCTTTTACATTTCACTTGAAGGGAGAGTAGGATTGATGCACCAGAAGAATGCGGAAAGTGTGTGTGCGGATGTGTGTATATGTGTCAAATATGTCTACAGGGACAGACAGATCCTCCCGTTCAGAACTAAGAGCTGACAGCTGCTGGTCAGATACCATGAGTGCTGAGGAAGACATCAATCTACCTCAATAGAAGAAAGTGAGTCAGCTCAGAGAGACCAGAGAATATATTTTCCACGATCTACAACAGCTGCAGGAAGAGTAGCCAAACAAGCATACATTCATTTGTTGCTGGTTTTTAAGTTTTTGGGTGTTTTTTCGCTTCATATTTTTATATTTGGCCTGTTTCCTGGCGATTAGGCTGAAATGTCCAAGAGGAGAGCCAACAGGAAGCAGTTGTACATCACCCGGCATGAATAGAGCGGTTTCCATGACAACCACAGACCTAGTTCCACCAACAGCACTTGTTAGGAAGTATGAGTGGTGAAAAGTATTACCATTTTTTTTCCATGGTTACACTTTTCTGTAAAGGGCTAAATTTATAATCGATTACAGTGGACTCTGGTATCCATGGAGACTAAATATAGACATAACACAATTGATATTTTTGGTTCCAATGTAATGCTCTATAAACAATGAACCACAGTGAAACCTATTAAAGCTTTAGGACATAATAGTGAGTCTATTTATTTATTCTTTTTAAGTCTTGTTTGGAAAAAGTCAGTGGACACAAAAAGATTCAATACAAGACAGATTTAGTCTTAGTTAACATTTTCAGCTTCACGTGAGGTAAAAATCGGTTTAAATTGATCCATGAAGGAGCAGAAATTGTTTTTGATTCAAACATTCACATGGTAGTTTATGGACAAAGTGCTGTGGAGTAATGAGCTGTAATATAATTTAACATTGTAGGTATAAGTTTACAAAACACTGCTATGGGCATTATGAATTATCAATATATGTGTGTTCTAAGCAGGCTCAAAGCATTAATCAGAGCGTTTTTAATATGCAAAATAAATGCATTGTTACTCATTAAAAATGACACTTATTCATTCATACTCACTCATCCATCCACCCAGGCAGAGAATAGTTAAATACATATTTAGATACATGAAAGTTTAATAAATGTTCTGTTGTTTTATCCCGATGCTCATGACTCAGAAAAGGGTATTGCATTGTTCATCAAACTCATGTTTGTTAAACAGTAGAATCAACATCTCCCAGATAGCATAATCAGGTTTTTCATATTTGATATATGAGCTTATCCCACATATTGTAAACAGAATATGGTGTTTACATGCACCAAAAGAAATACAGAGAATTTGAATATCCAGAAAGTAAATGTGGCAGTGATACGACTGGATCTTCCTGCAATCTGAGTGAAGTTTGGACAGGATTAGGAAAAGAGAGGTTTCACTTGGCCTGATCCTTAAAACAAACACCAATATTACAACTGAGGATTTTCTAACAGATTTACACAATACAACCCTGATTTAATTATATCTCTTCTTAGGGCTTTAATCCGGAGTCTCACTCGGAAATACGTTACAGTACAGAAGCTAAAGACGCTCAAACTTTCGTATCGTGGGGCCTTTAATAGGAAAACCTGAACTTATCGTGTTAAAACTGAGTAAACATGGATAGTCTATAGTGTGTCAGTGATGGCATCTACAGGTATCTGAAGGGACATTTTGTGGCCTGGATGGATTTTTTTTTGGGTTTTTTTTGGTAACAAAAAGACATAGGACAATTGGACGGTGTTAAAACAGACATTAGGACTTTAAGACAAGACAGTACAGTTAACATTGAACTGGGAGGTTGAGTTTGGCTAGTGTTTGTGATGTTATATGTAGGATTAGGTGATGTTTGTAACAGGGACAGCTAATAAATAAGAGGGAAAGAGACTTGGTAGGGAGAATAATAAATAATATAATGGGGGGGGGGGGCAGAGGGCAGGCTCCAGAGACAGCAGCAGGGGGCAAGACAGCAGAGTCCACCCCGGAGATATAATTATTAATGGATTTTGTTATTGTTGAAAAAATGGCATTTTGTGGGAGTTGCCGCAGTGGGCCACCCCCAGACCTGACGGAGGGAACCAGTCCACTGCTGAACCCCCTACCCGGGATCGCCCCCAGACCCATAAGAGGGACCTGGTCCCATGTTGGTTGGTGGAGGTTTTGTTTTTATTTACTTTTTTGTTTTTTCAGTTTAATTTCTCCATCTGACCAGCCCAATCTTTGTCCTTTTTGTCCTTTTATTTTATTCACTCATTCATCATTAATGTTCATTTCCACCTCTGGGTCATGCCTCCCCGCCTCAACGCCCCCGTGTTGGCAGAGCACACATGTGAACCCAACATCTGCCGGTCACTAGACAGGGGCCCGCACATCAGCTGCTGCCAAACTAGACTGTTATATAAATTATTCATTAATAATATATGATTAATTATTTGTGTTTCTAATATTATCACTATCCTCATTATTGTCATCACCACCACCACCATCATCACCAGTACCACTACCATTGGATGTGGGTTAACTGATTGCCATTGTTTTGGCAGTTACTGGAGTGGGAAAATCCAAATGTGGTCAAAGGGGGAGACTGACTGTTGATTGATTGTCTTACCTAAAACAGTCAATCAAGCAAACAAACCTCGAAAAAAGTTGTATGCCCTATCTTCTTAAAGAGTTTTTTATGACTACTGGCACCATAGATCAATTTTTTGATGAATGGCCCACCATTTTATTTGTATCTCGTCCTCTACCAGCGGGGGTCACATGATACACATTCCTGCAGTAATGCAAATGTGTAGGTATGCAAACCATAAAACATCAAGAAGAGGACAACAAGGTGAAACGCATCAAACGGACAGTCAAGCAGCTGTAAAAATCTCATCACTCGCTTGCCAGGCCTGCATATCAAATCAACCAATGTGAAGGCTAAAAAAAAAAAACTGGCATTTGTCTCAAAGATTGGTTGCCTGTCAATCAAGAGGTGCTATATGAGGTCCCGTTTCACGCTATTCCACACACAGTATATTTAGGTAAGAATGAAAAAAAACAAACTCTGCAGGGTACCTTTAATGGTACCCTGGAAAAATACCCCAGGGCTCAATTCTTTTTACACTGATAAACAGTTTCATTGCTCTCTTTTGCAAATTTAAACTGTGCTTTTTTATTTAATTGGCTGTGAAATTGCAAAAGTAAAGTCATGGTTTAACTGCAGCTCATACATGAAGGGACAAAGTGCTCACAAATTTATAATAAATTCAGTAATGGAAAATCACTCTTGCAATAAAATTTTTTTTTTTCTATAATGTTATGATCTTAACTGCTAAAAAACAAACGGAGAAATCTGACAGCTGATTTATGTGTTGAACAGCAGAGTGGATTCAAATATACTGAAAGTATCCATGTATATATGTAACTATATGTATCTAACTACAGGATAAGCTGTTTACAGATGTAGAGAGAACATGCTTCAAATTGTATTACATCAAATTAATTGATTCCACACTGGTCACAGATACTTTTGCCAGTATTTTTTCCATGCATATTACTCATTCGACACACTTTGCTTCTCTACTGATAGAATGACCCAGCCGCTTGTGTACAGGCCCACATGTGCCTGTAGCGCTCACTGATAAACGAGCAGAGGGATCTTTATGAACATGTGATCAATCATCTTATTAAGCTTATCTCATAACATGGTTCCTCAGAAACAAGAGCACGCACACAAGTACAGACACACAATGCTTGTCATAGTGTTTCCAGCAATCTCCTCTTAGATCAGTCTTGATTCTTGTACTTTAAACAAAGTGAACCCAAACAGATGTACTATACCATTATCTCATTCCCTCTAGTGTGTGTCTGTGTGTGTGTGTGTTTGCAGGGAGAGGAGAGACATGGTGATAGAGGGGAAATATGCTTGCATGCTGAAATAAAACATTTATTTTCACACTGTTTCTATGGCTGCAGATATGGAGAGTGGTGTGGGGTTTTCTGTTTTAAGGGCAGGGTTAAATCTATGTTAAATCTAATATTTTACGTTCTTTTACGTGCAGCATGACCGAAGCAAATTTTTACAGTTCACTGACTCATACCTTTATTTAAAAATACGGAGTGAAAAAATTAATTATTCATGTAAATACTTTATTTTAGATTAGTTTTAAAGCCCACCTCCACTCAAAAATGTGTTTTGCTTGTTGTTACTTCACTTGGATGTTTGACCTTCACTGTGCAGAATGATGTATGTGCATTGTTTGTTTTCACATATATATGCTGGGGGAGGAAAGTTTCTCTGTGCTCAACTTCAATGTGAATTTAAGACGTGTATATACGAGCATGATTTGTGACATCACAAGTAGTTCAGAAGCCAATCGTGGTCCAATATGCAACTTACAATGCATCTTGTCTTGTAGTTAAACATTTGAAATAAACAATATTTGCGTATTCATAGATTCTGGATCAATGAAGGAGGAGGAGTTGATGTAATTTGAAGTATTTTTATTAAGGTATGGCATGAGTATTTATCTTTGTCTTAAAGGGGACATATCATGCACATTTCCAGGTCTATGTTTTATTCTGTGGCTCTACTGGTATATCTTTGCATGATTCACGCTGTCAAAAAACTCCTTATTTATCTTATACTGGCTCTTTATGCAGCCCCTCAGTTCAGCCTCTGTCTGAAAACAGGCTACGTCAACAAACAGTAGTAGGATTTCAATTCTTTTTCTTGTTCTTTACTAGAAATGTCAACTTCTCAAATACAGTGGAAACAGCTTATAGTGATCACATCTGTCCGGGTCAAATTGATCACTGTAAGCAGATGATTAGTATAACTGTTTTTTTTCTTTTTCTCATGCAGAATACTATCTAATTGAAACTTGTATATTACAGCCGGCGATCAGTCTGATTAGAGATGTACAACCCTGCCATGAGGGAGGACAAAACCATTACTAGAAAGAGGGGATGACATTTCTCTTCGTTTGATAATGTTAAAAGTAAAGTTAGGTTTTGCTTTCGGCTTATACGAGAGAGAGAGAGAGAGAGAGAAGCAATGGTTAAGCGAGCTAGAGAGTGCATGAGGACAGCGAGCAGTGGTAATGAGAAACTGTCATGTATGAAAAGACCCAAATTGAACACTGTAAGCAGACTACTTGATTACTATAAGCAAATTATTTAACCAGCATTTGTATCGGAATGATTCTGTCCCAAGCTTTTTGATCCATATAAGCAATTGATCACTGTTACCATGATCACTATAAGAGGTTTCCACTGTACATACAAATAGCCAAAATTTGATCCAAAATATGCGAGTGGACAATGAACAACCAGTGAAACGACCTTAGCAACACAGACTACAGAACAGACAGCCGAACAATCTGATGTCAGTTGGATGGGGAAGTAGAGATAACATTGTAAACGGAGCCTTCAGAGCAGGCTGAAACCCTGGCTTTTGACTTGAAGGTGGCATTTTTACTTACATTCACCTCAAATTATGGAACTTTGACTATGTTTAACATAGACAAAGCTTCTCTGTCTGTAAAGTCAGTAAAGACAACAATAATGAGCTGGAAGGACCTACAATTATAATTGGTAACCAAATTTGATTTGATTATTTTTTGAATACTTGATGTGAGGAACCTGCTCAGAGGTAAGTTGTCAAAGCACTAAACACTGAGAACCTATATATAGTTATTCATTAAGATCTCCTGGCTAACATACTTACAAACATGTATCACCACAGTCGTATCTGTTGTAACTGTCTTGAGCAGCTTCCAGGGGTAGATGTGTGCAACTGTATGAGTGTGAAACAGCTCCTAAGAAATTGCATCTCCATCAATAGACCAATATGAGCGATATCACACCACATGTTGTCCCTTTGCATTTGTTTTCTTTTTTTGTCCATCATTTCCCAAGTCAGCTACTTCTGAGTCTTCAGAGTTTTCCAACCGTTTCATTTACTGCATTATACAGGGCAGTATGTGCAACACTTTCAGATTAACAGGAGCTATTTGATTCAATGTTTATATAAAATAAAGACTTCACTGAACTTTGAATTGGAAAAGTAAATTGAAAAGTAAATTAAAAAGTAAATTAAAGGACCACTTTCCAACCTTATCTCTATCTATCTGAACTTGGATTTCTAGTCTCCGCCACTGATTCCACTGACCAGCTGCTGAGTTTCTCTGTGATTTCGCCGACAACGAACCAAAGAATTTCGAGCCTCTGGTGGACAGAAAAGCTGAATCTAACACAAACAAGCAACTAGCTTAACAATATAATGTCGGAGCAGAGATGCGGCGCCACTATTACAACTTATGAGGCTGAATATAGTGCTGTGGAATCACACACAAAAGAGTTTGGAGGAGAAAGCGACCACAGGAGCTGTAACGGCAGCAGCTGAAAGAGTCGCTGCAGCATCGACTGGTGAGGATCGTCAGAGAATGGAGACAGAACAGAAAACTCCACGCTGCAACAAAGCTTTGGTAAACCTGACTTTGTTTTCTGACAGAATATTATATTGGACTCTGCCAACTCTGAATATAGAACAGAACTACAGCAACTGTGTGTTGCCTGTAACTTATGTGGCTGCATTCAGCTTGAGCACAATCCAGTCCCGGCTCCTCCGCGTCCAAAATAGGTAAAAGAAACCGTATTTACTTGCAGTTTTTCACCCCTTCATCCACAATTGTTTCCTAAACCAAGCTGAAGTGAGGACGGCAGACTCAGAGGTTTTTTGACTGTCCACCAGCAGCTCTGCCAGCATTCTGGCTTGTGTGCAACTCTCGGTAAGTTTGCAGTGATCCACATAACTGACTCCAGCGTGCAGTTTGTTTTATGATCCTTGCACACTGGTACGATATATCCAGACTCGATGAGGAAAAACGTTTTGTAAATGAAAATAAGCCTCAGCAAAGAGATATAATACTTTGTCTCTGCTAACCGGTTGCTCTAGTGGGAAATATACTTGCCCCCTGTGTTCTGTAAACACACAGTCAGTAGCTGATTGGACAGGACTGCACGCAATGCATTCTGGTTGTTGTGGGATTCCCCCTTAAAAGCGATATGGGGAATCTACGGCCTTTTTCTCAGATTTTTCTAGTCACAGGGCACCAATTTTAAAAATAATTGCGCATTTCTACTACATAGGTGACCTAGTTTTCATCATATTCACAGTGGTGAATTTTCCCTTTAAGTTTTTAGATGAAATAATTCTTGTTTTTTGTTGAATTGAAAACAAAAACGCTTGAATTGAAAAACTCATCATCTCACACTGCAGACTGATTTTTTTTTTTTTAAATTTCACCAGTCTAAGACTGACTGCTTGATTAAATTACTTCAAAAAATTATCAGTTTGTTCAATGCAAAAATACACAAACACACACACGCACACACACACACACCACTAAGCTGCACACAGACAAACACATGCTCACTCAAGTGCACACAGGTGCTCTAACCGGTAACTGATTGAATTTACGGCAGTCTAAGCCTGGTGAGCGGAGCCCAGAGAGCATCCATGGCGTGTGTTTAGAGGTCCCCCAGGACTATTAAATCAGCTCAGAGTGGATCAGGAAGTCATTGCCATAGCGACGGGGAAAAGTAGGGGCCTGATTTACAATGGCCCCACCAAATGCTGTAAACACATCCTACTATCATGATCAATCACACACTATTGTCACACACACACAAATCCGGGTCTTCCTGCTTTTCCTCCCTTTAGCCATTTAATTTCAGGGTTGATGGTGTAAAGCAGGGTCCAGTTCCCCTAGGCAAAGCTCTTGAACAGCAGCCACAGTTCAGTAGCTGAGGTCTACCCAGTCCTTCTCAACTCCAGGAGCAGGCCAAGATCTTCTGTTACAGAGGAGAGTGAACAATACTGAATATTTCATGGATTTAGTGGTGCTATGAGAGGCTAAGCCATGCCGGCAATTTGTTAAATTTAGCAAAAGAGGATGGTGCTGATTTGTTTCCTGCCCTGTTTGATCTTATAGGACTTTTCCATAACGGAAACTTAATTTGTATCCATTGTCATGGGTTCTGCCTTTGTCTCCACTCTCCTCCGCCTGCTTTGGGGATGAGTTCCTGGAACAAAATTGCACGGCTCAGGAGGTGGTGCTTACATTAAATTCACTTTGCAGCTCCTCTCTGGGGGATGGAAAGCAAAAGCTTTTACAACACAGAAATTAATAACGCAGGACATTTGTTACGCTAAACACGGCAAGGAAGTGGGTGTCAATATATATTTTCCGACTCAGAGCATCTAACATCTGTGTTTTGCCTACTTGTCATTTATTTGATTGTGTAAACTGTAGATTGTGTGCACAGTGTTGGGGAGCACACTACTAGTTTAACATTGCCCAGTAGTGTTCATGGTAGAGTAGTTTTTTCCCAAATTATGTAACATTTTCAGTAACATTTTCAGTAGTGAGCTATTTTTTCTTTCGACTAAGTAGCGGGGCAGCATGACCAAACGCTACATTGCATCTCAATGATTGATGATGATAGGACATTTGTCCTGGTGCTGCTTTTTAAAGTAACTATTTTCGGGCCATTTTCTGACAGCGGATCACCTTTACGTATTGCATAATGTGACATCAAAACCTCCTCCACGCAGTGATTGGCCAGGTGTCCGGAGGTGAGAAAGTAAGCAGGGTTTGTACTTCCTTCTCTCTTTTTCATTCTTTACACTACTATTTCTGGCACTTCTCATGTGTACAACCGAGTACAACACTACGAATGCCCTCAAGGAGAGACTGTCTGAAAATATGTGCCATTATCCCCGTATTTAGACAATTATCGCTGTCCCCTACTCTCCCTACTCTCAATGACGACCTCTCTATTTCACCCTGCCTTCGAGTGTGGTCTTTCACAACAGCTATAAACACTTTTGCCTTCCACTATGGTCGGACAACACATCATACAAACTAGTTATTTTCTAGCATAACCCGACCCTTAGCTGTTAGACGTGGGTCATTAAATTCCTTGGGTTGTTAAGTTCCTGTAGTGGGAAAATGCCTTTATTTCCCTCACGATATATTTCAGAATTATTGCTAAGGAGGATTATCAGTTTTCATTTGCCTTGAAGTCAGCCCACACATGAGCACACGTGAATGAAACCCTGCAGTGTTTACTGAAAGAGATGTACAGGGGGGACAGAGGGAGGGAGGGAGGCGGGAGGATTTCCAGAGCACTGAATCTATAGGACAGGAGGAGATATTAAGTTTGAGGTGAGAAATAACTGGTGCAATGCAGGTGAGAGAAGAAGAGGTTTAGCGGGGGGTAGAAGGGGAGCGAGAGTCAGGCCTCTGCAGTGCTTTGCTGTAGGAGAACATCAATCCAGAGCCCATTTAGCTGCCACCTCTGCCTTCAGATTCCAACGGGACCCCCGTATTGTGAGACCAGGAAGGACATGCGCAGGCCCTGCCGCACTGTACACCGCTAACTGCACTATGCAACATTATTCACCCTTATTATTGACTCCATGTGTGCATTGCAGTAAATATAATTATCTTCCATTCAGTCCCTTAATCAACTTTCAGTTTTATGTAAGTACTATTAAATCTACTGTACTGCAACAAGGGTAAAAAAAGGTGATGAGGCTTTCTCTATCAATATGTCACCATGCTGTTTTTAAATCATCCTGCTAAATGGTTTTGTTCTCTGTTTTGTAAAAGTTTCTGCTGTAATGAGCCTCTAAATCCTGCCTTCCTGCTGTGACCAAGCTGCAGCATTTATAATCGCTTTACAATTGACACAGCCTCTTTACACTGGGGCAATAATGCTGAAATGTGACACAAGGAAAAGTCCCCTCCAGCTTGTCCAGCGCAGATCGTCCGATGCAGCATCCATTATCGCCATAATTCACAATGTTCCGATGTGTAAAACATTGGCCCGATATCCATTTATCTCTGTGTAGTTTCTGTGTATGTTCTTGTCCCCTTCCCCCTGCATTGTTTGGTTTGCCTCCCATTAGAGTGTTGACAGACAGTGGATGCTCCATGCTGTAGAGATGGAGAGAGTGTGGGAGTTGATGGCCAGGATTACGGCCAGGATTATGCCACACTGTGCGGTGGATGCCTGCTTTCTTACATTTTAACATTATCAGGGATGCATCTCAAAGACTAGGAAAATCTTTGGGCAGGAGCAGCCCTAGAATTTAAATTTGAGGTGGTTAATAAGCATTTAGCCTATTGATTTATTATGTTTGTATACAATTTTTGTACTTCACTGAACACTGTGGTGCATCCAGTGAGATACAGAATATCATTTGTGAAGAAGGGCTCCCTTTATTCCTAACTGATTTTACCCAAAATCATTTTTACTGATCATGATAAACTCTAGTTTAAGTTTAATGTTTAATATGTAATCCTAACATTTAGAGTTGCTTTTAAATTCCATAGTTCATTCAAAGAGTTCTAATTCTCACATTTGCTAACCTGCAGTATGATATAATGCTACTTTTTGTGTGTTTTTAATGCCTTACTCAGTTTAGCCTCAGCAGTACACCTACAGTCCATCCCTCCATTTCTCTTTATCTCCCACACTGCAGATTAACTGAAGCTGTTTTTCTTAACCTATCTGTCCTTTTCTGTTTCAGTTCATTTTTCTTTCTCTCCTCTTGATTCAGTATTTATCTGATTCTCTTAAACAGCACTCAGAAAATATATATCAAACTGTTGATAAATCACATTTCTTTATCGAAGGCTGCTGAACCTCAAATAGATGGCCTTCAATACTCTCTTGCACTCTCACGAAGAATATAGCCAGACATCTATAACTGAAATATTGTCACATTGTATCTCTAACATTGCTGGTTTGATATGTCTGTAAAAGTAATGGCTTTTTGGCATCCAAATATGGCTCTATTCAAACACAATAAGTGCTGGAATGGCCGTGTGATATGGTTTTACATATTACATTACTAATTATTCAACAGCAAAGATAATGAATTATTACTCATTACTTTACTTTCGTTACTCAGTCCAGCTCTGTCAAAGGTGCCTTTTAAACTACTTCAAAGCCTCCACATCCACGTTACCTACTTACTTCTTTGTTTTGCACGTGTAATAAAAGAAAACGAGATGTTGGGGATCCAAAATGTGTATATGTGACTGAAAAACAGAATGAAGAATTAGCTGCACTTGAAAACATACCTAAAAGCTCCAACAAGACTAGGTCAAAACCTAGTATATGGCTGGACTGTGTATGATCAATGTGCATAATTGTGGACAATGTGTTACAGGGATAGTCAGTGGTAGTGTCATCTGCAATTTTCTGTAGTGGTTTGAGTAATATTTGTTGTTAAAGTGTAGCATATCACATGACATGGTTAAGCAAGGTTTGAGTAAAAAAAAAAGGTTATAAATGCAGTTGCAAGAACAAAACTTTCCACTCATATCTTGGGATGTTTGATTTGAAACATTTTCATTTTAATTATAACTATTCTAATTATCCGTTAACTCCCCCTGCTCCGGCACAGCTCCTCTCAGTGTCAGAGCCTTCAGTCAGTAAATGTGTGTTTTTAAAACTTATTTCGAGGCTCTGCTCAGGAGCTCTCCTGTAAACGCCCCCCGAGGATGTAATTGAAACTGTTAGTGCCGATTCATTTTGAAAGAGCAACGGCTCCCCAGTGGGGAAACTCCAATACTGTGCCGGACAACCAATGGGTGTAACTTCATCACTCAGTGAGTGAGTGAGTGAGTCAATCAGTCAGTGACAGACATTCAGGGTTACAGGGCTGATCCATGGCCGGTCCAGCCAAAAATATGACTCTACTAATTGCATCTCTTAAAGTCTTTCCCAACTTTTTCCAAAAGCACGTGTTGGAAAAGGGAGCGTGGCTCATGGCTTCATTAATGATGAGTGCTATCATGAGAGCCAGGGGTGCTCATCACTGCCTCTCACTAGTCTAACTGACCAAGAACGAATGTAATCATCGCTGTCATCATTTATTAGATAGAATATAGATTTCTGCTGCTCATTAAACTACAATCCGACAAGACGTTAGATTGTGACTCTCATTTAATTTCTACTTGCTTTGTAGCATGCTGCTGGACTCATCCTGTAAGCATGCTTACAACTGACATGAAATAAAGTTAAAGAAGTTAGACTGTAATGAATAATTATTGTGGCTTTCTAAGGTTTTTCTTTTTTACTCTTTTGTTCTGCGCCACGGGGGAGAAAAATGAATGAAAGCATTTTTACATATCATAGGAATCTCCTCTGCAACTTTAAATTGGCTCATTTATACAATTTTCTGGTATATTCAACTGATTTTACTTTCTTTGTGCATATGAGATGATGATTACATTGCGCTTAGAAGAAGAAACATCTCTGTAATCTCTGTTCATTTAATCTTGTGTTTCGGTAGCCTTTATGTTAATGTGATAGCTTTCAATTCAGTGCTGTGTTGAAAGGTCCGACTTAGTAAGACTGCTGTTGTGACTTTTAAGTAAAAGTGAATACCTCAGCCTCAGCAGAACTGTAAGAAGGTAGCTCATCTAACTGATGCCCTCTTCTCCTCATTGCCAAAACACCGGCAGTTTTCCTTCTCCTAACTGGATTATTAGTAATCAATAGTGATTATGGGGTGGAGCAGCCCTGGCCGATAGCTGGGGTGTGTGTGCCAAGAGTCAGGAGTCAGTAATCAGTACAGCAGAGGGTAGGAGAGGGACAGTGTCTTCTCTCAGCCAAATAACACTACTGCCAGGTCATCACTATCTACTCCAACAGCAGAAATCATCCTGGCTACACTGCTACAATCACCAATACGCCCCACTTACACACACACACACACACACAGACTCACAGGTATGCTCAGTTCTATGTTAAACATACTGTATGTATTTTAGAGACGCAGAGATCTGTATGCAAAAATATGTGCACACATGCACACACAGTATACACACACGTATTATAGATCATATAATATACCTAGAAGCAAAAGATTCATCTAAAAAATATATGAATGTGAGTTATCACTCAGGGTTATTTTCTGATACCCCTAGGGGTTCGATCATGCCACTAAGACAATTAGTAGTCCTGAGTCATAGCTGGCTAGAAACAGGAGTGTAGGAGTGAAAGCTGCTAAAAACAGCAGCAACAACACCCTGATGTGAAGTTGAAAGCTACTGTAGAATGCTAATTTTCCAACAAATTCCTCTCAGTGAAACATCGCAGGTAGAGACTGCAAACTTCCCGACCCAGTCTGAGTGGGAATTCATTTGAAGTGCAAAGGGGGGGCTCAAGCTCGTACCGTTGCAGCCGTTTCAAATGTTGAAGGTGTGATGCATATGAAGGTGTTGCCTCGGATACTGTTACAGTACGGCGGCTCGGTTGCATAATGCCCTCAGACTTCTCACACTCAGACCGTGCCCTGCATTTTCCTTTACCGCAGCTATGAAAATGCACATAGAGAACAGAGAAAATGGCTCGAGGCCAGTCATACGCTCACATACACACACATATAAAAGGCATATAAGGTTATATAAAGACTAAAATCTACATTTTTTACAATGAATAATTTGAACAAGCAAAAGTTTGATCTGCCCAGTCACACAGTATATATGCTGCTAATTCTAACCACATTTTTGGAACGTAATAGTTTACACTAGATACCAAAGATACCAACAAGCATAACTCTCTAATTTTAGAGCATGATATCAATGGAAACTATTGACCCACAATGCAATGCATAGTGTAAAGGTAAGAGTGAAGAAATTATGGGCAGTGATGTTACAGTCGCTGTTCAGAAATCAAATAAACTAAGAAGTCTGTCGAAATATATTTCAAAAGCTATTTGTAGCTTTTGTCTATCCAAACTTGCAAGAGTGTTCTGAAGTCAAACATTAATTTTCTCTTTTTTGGTCTTATTGTTGACTCAAACAAGCGCAATCTGCAGCACAAATGACCTGAAATATTTTATAATTAAATAATATATTAAAAAATTAATATAAAAATTGCAGACTGCACCAACTATTATTTGAAATTTTTATTAGATAAAACGAAAAACGTATATTAACTTTCCTGTCCCTGGACAAACAAACGTCATTGCATTAACAAGAAAATTTTAATGTAAAGAAGTTTGTAGTAAAACAATAAATCCATTATGACGTGTGATTCTTTTCAAGCTGCGACTTACATACAATTCCTTTAATGATGAGACCTTTCATTTTGAATGAATGACTTCCTTGGGCTTCAAACCTCCAATTCTACAAGTGTTGGCGCTAATTATTGAGTGTACACACACATACATGCAATGCACTTTGGGTTTATCTTATACACTTGTAATTAACATGCAGACCTTTGTCCCTGCTCTCTTTGTTTTTTCCCTCTGGTCTTGCAGTTCTGTTCCCCTCTGGGTTGATAAGCTGAATAAAGCATCAATCACCGCTCATGTGCATCAGTCTCTCCCTGTTCTGCTCTCTATGGAAAACTTTATTTATGGACAGGCAAGACGTTATTGCACAAAGGGACTCGCAAAACAAGACACTTTTCATGTGCGTTCCTGTATGTTTGCATGTATGCACGAGTGTGTAATTATTAGTTTTCCACAATGTTTTATAGTCACTCACCACCTGTAGAGAGAACTGTTTAGGATCTCCTGTCTCTATATACCTGTTCACACCAAGAGCTATTTATTAACACACGCTTTCTCTATTGTGATATCTATGACTCATCATTGAGACATCTGTACCTTTTTTGGACCTGAAGTGACGTTCACACATCAAAACATGCTTGTTAGAAAGAGACGTCAAATTCTCACCTCTGTCTTAACATCTACGCCTGAAATAGCAATGGGACTTAATTAAGAACTGTCAAATGTTCAGCAGAAAAGATATTGTTCTCTTGTCTTTTTTAAGCGACCGTATGTGTCCGAAGCTGAATCTCTCTCTCTCCAAATGTTGTCTGCCTCTCTCTCTCCTACACACACACACACACACACACACACACACACACACAATGCAGACTTTAGCAATATCTTCTCTCTCTCTTGGCGCTGCTGCCCAGAAGCCTGAGGTAACTCGTGGCATTTCTGTGGTTTCTCTCTGAGGCAACCAAAGCCTCCCACTGCTTTCCCCAATGCTGCCACTCTGTCCTTGATTATCCTTACCTCATGTCCTTACTTTTCCCCTTCTTGGGTCATATTTTTGTGCGGATGTAGAAAAAGTGCAGCTATGACAGATTTTATTTTCTTGAAGCAAGGTGAAGCTTTTTGTTTTTAACTTGCCTGTGCCTTTTTTTCTTTATTTTGGAGACTTTGTCATGCATCAAAGTGGGACAACAGGGGGTGTATCATTGGCAATCCAGTGGCGCACTGCATTTCTGGTGTATGACTGTGTTCATGCACACAAGTGTTTGGTGCTAAATATGTCACTTCAAGGTGGAGGAACAACTATATGTAACTCTCGGAAATATCACACAAACCCCACATGTATGTTATTCGTTTTTGTTTCACCAGCAGCTTTAGATATACAACAGACATGCAAACTAAAAACAGTTACGTTAATAATGCCAGCAGTGTGGAGTTAAGATTAATAGAAGATGAAAGATGGCAGTGGGTGACAAGTTTTTTTTTATGGCTTTAAGTGTCCATGTTTTTGCTCACACAGAAATTGCATTTCAGGCCTACTCTTCTCTCAATATCTTCCAAAAACACAGGGTTACTCAAGTGGAACAGCTCTTTTAGTGAACTCCTCTCTGGAAAAGTATCGCCGGAGGTTGCAATAGAGAAGCACCTCAGCTGTGATAAACTACGCGATGTGGTAGAGCAAAATCATGAAGGTACTTGCTTTGCTTTGTGATGAAACAACACCTTTGGGTTAAGAAAAGTCTACAATTTTTTCTCCCAAATTATAAGCAGAATTTTTTTTTTTTTTTTTTTTTTTTACAGAAAACTGTCAGTTTATGCAACTGTATAAAGGTTTATATGAGGTATGCGTTGCTGTCAGCTGCCAAAGTGTCTTTTTGGATACTAACACCAGGGGCCTGCCAAAGTCAGACATTTACAACTTCTTTTATAGTGGCTTTAATTTATTTTACTACAATGTTATTTACTCCATATTGCTTTTGGTTACTGTATGGATGTTCCAAAATTAAATCACACCTCATTAGGCACAGTAAACATGAAACCTAAATTTCACTTACAAAGTTTGATGCACCGATCCAACTTTTTGTCAGCCAATACCCAGCGTATCCGACCAATCTGGTACCAAATGCTCTTTTCCCAAATTTAAAGTCTGTGCAAAATCATTGGTATCATTTTTATGTACAGTAAAATAACATAACAGGATTGCTGTGGCACTAAAAACTGAGTCAGCAGCTCATCATGACTGCATGAATATAACTGACAGTGAAAGCAGTGAATTTTATAATGACACTGATGACAAAACTGAGTTTAATGTGGATCAGTCATCATGGCCAATACCCAATATGCTTTATGAGGTCAGCGTTATTGCCAATAATCTGAGGAATCAGATACGTGGATCACTGCATAAAAGGAGACATAATCTGCCCTTGAAAGCATGTTTATGGTGCAGTACATTCATAGCTGACCTGTTACTTGTATCTACATTATGGCATAGTAGTGTCCCCGTAGGAGAAGCTGTGCTGGACTCTCCAACCATTATCAAACTGTTGGTACATCATAATGGGAGAACACGGCTTTTAGAGAAGCTGAGGTGACTGGCCTTCTCTGTGAACAACCTCTAGCATGTCCTCTGTTTGTTACTGGATTACATCATATTACACACTGTCCAAGTTAACCTGGTTACACAGCACAGGTCTGCCCACAAAGATACCAAACACAATGTTTGCCTGATTGTATGTTGCACATTAAACTGTACCTTTTTTTTTTTAACAATACTCAGCCCATTTAAATTTCTGCATCCACTTTCCCCCCCTGGTGTCTGCCAGAGAAGCACTATAGTCCCGGTACTGTATTTGTTGTGAAGTGAAGGCCATCGGAAATGGGCTGGTACAGTAAGTGATGACTGTGCCGGCCACAATGACACCCAGGAGCCTAGAGCTACAGCACACTCGCTCAGAACGTAGCACAGTCTCTAATTAACTAATGAAATATTAACCACCTCTTCATTCTCCTTCTATTCTGTCTGCCTTCTTCTACACGCTTCTCTCCGTGTTTCTTATTAAACATCCTCTTTACCCCCATTTTTCACAAACGTTTCATGGCCTTACATACTGTATAGATGAAGTCAAGGTAGAGATACAAAATGTACATGTATATGCCCTGTTCTCATTTTCCATGATATTGATTTAACATCTCAATGTCATTATTTAGAAGGAATAAATCAGGAAAGAAAGTGACAGGCAGCAGTATAAACAGATGGAGACTGAGCAAAGAAAATCTAATGACATACACTCACTTTCATTGAAAATACAGCTTTGCAATACAGAGCGATCCCATTTTAGGCACACATTGTGCGGGTAAGTGTGTGTGTGTCTGCGTGTGAATGCATGTGTATGCAGGCATGGCTGTTTGAATGTTTAAAATCATTTTTCTTACATGCCCACAATTGATGTTTTAGCAAAAAATGGAAATCAAAAACATAAAAAAGAGAAAGTGCCACAATGTAGAGCACGCGCATGCAGACACACACACACACACACTAAACGACAGCCACTAGGTCCATGTGCTGCTGTGATATTGGCAGCTCGGCTCGGTGCCTATCAATAAAGCTCTGGAACAGGCCAGAGGGCCAAGACCCCATGCTGTTCTCCCAGGTGCCTGATCTATATTAAGGTGGGTTTCCAGACCAGCTGGGCCAGCAGGGGGTGCACAGCGAGGGGAGGTGAGGTGGCCTGAACAGCAGTTGGCTACCTCCTGCCATGACTCTCGGAAAGCATTCATTGGCAACACAGACACAAAAGAGCGAGCAGGTTAACACATAACACATACAGCCAGAAAATTTCACTTCTTGTGATAGTGGTTTAGCAAAGGGAGGTGGGAGCAGCACAAGGTGAAGCATCAGTTTTCTATCACAAGTTAGTGTGATCATGGGAGCAAGTGTAAAAATTACAGCATTGTAAATTAATTTCATAATGTTTGTTGTTGGCTTTATTTAAAAGTTAATGTGAAGGGGACATATTATGCACATTTCTTTAGGCCTTTATTTATATTCTGGAGCTCTACTGGAATATATTTGCATGATTTACAGTTAAAAAAAACTCCTTATTTATCTTATACTGGCCCTTTATGCAGACCCTCAGTTCAGCCTCTGTCTGAAACAGGTCGTGTTACCTCTTGTCTCTTTAAGGCCCCCTCCCGATCAGCCCACTCTATTCTGATCAAGTGGCAGCTACCCCGGCTTGAGGCTGAGGCCAGTGTGGAAGCACCTTAGAAGTGCAATGCCACCGACAGCTGCTAGATGCTGGCTCCAAAAAATCCTTGGCTCCAATTGACTCCTATTTTAAAACTGTCAACTTCTTTCTAGAAATACTAAGTCAATAATTTTATTCAATGAGTCATGAAGGTCTGCAACTCTGGGCTTCAAACCAGCTCCAATGTAAAACAATGGGTGTCTTCACACCTCACTACTATCTTTATATACAGTTTACAGTTCTTCCAGAAGCTGCGCTCTCTGGCTCTGGAGGCTACCTATACAAACAATAGTAGCAGGACTTTTTCTTGTTTACTCAAAATGGCAACTTCTCAAATACATCTATACATTTTCAAGACGAAATCCGAACCGAAATATGAGAGTAGACAATGCGAATAACCTCAGCAAAAAAGATTACGGACGGGACGCTTGTTTATGGACATGCATGGTTTTCACATACATTCACCTCAAGTTTTGGAAGCTCAACCCTGTTTAACATAGACATCCGACATCGTAAAGCAAAACATGTCTAATTTAAACAAACTTTTTAATATTATCTAAATTATTTTTCTTATCTTTTTGGTTGTGCAATTATTTCAGTTACTGATGAAGGGAAGACCGTTGTCAACAGGGGATCCGTCTTTTTAAGGCTGATAATCATCACTGTTTTCATATCATTAGAATCAGACAATCTGATACAGATCTCTGATTGGCTATTGGATATTTACATACAGCTGCTGCCACCTAATGATTAATTTCTTCTATCAATGATGTTCAAAGATGTACTCCAAAATCTTCCTATATACAGAAGATCTCAAATAGTAGGCAGTTCTCTTCCCCCTCTTTTTATCCTTAAAAAACCTGCATGTTAGTGTGTTCCTTTCATATCTTGCTGCATCTATTTGTGATGCTGAACACCGCTGGGCAGGCCGGGGAACAACACAATACTCCTTTCCAGACACTGAGTTTATATTAGGTGATAAAAACATCTGGTTATCTCTCCTCAATTGCTAACTTCCCATGTTTCATAAGTGCAGTACATTTCATATTTCTTTCTGTATATTTATAATTACTACATTACATTACAATTACTACTACACAATGACATGTGGTTTTCTTCCCTACAGCTTTCTCATTTCAAGATTTATCCTTCCCAGTAGCAAGGTATGATCACTGCAATATTCAGCCTTGTCACCTAATATAAACTCAGTGTCCTGAAAGGTGGCAGAGAGTATTGTGTTGTTCCCTGGACTGCCCAATCGTATTGGGCATCACACATGGATGCGGCAAGATGTAAAAGGAAGACAAAAACATGCAGGGTTTCTGAGGATAGAGTGAGGTGGAAGAGGCTGAAGAGGATGGATCATTCGAGGATAAGGAGAGGAAACACTGTATGTTGGTGCTTTCACACATGCCTTGTTTGGAGCGAGTGATTCAGCCCGAGAACCATGACCGCTACTACTTAATTATAACTGGGAAGATGCGAGATGTTCGGCTGTGCAATTAAGTGACTCTGTAGTTTTCTTGATTCAGTTAAATACAGCTACATGTACATGTACTGTTTAAGTAAATGTGTTTATTAGCACTTACAAACTTGAAAAAACAACATCAGTAACTTATAAAGGGATTTAACAAACAAACAAAGATTTTGTTTAATGTAATAAGGAACCGCAACTATGATGCTATAAATTCTGCTTGTACTGTAAGTGTACATCTAATGAGGATACATTTCTTGTTAAAGATCCCTTTCAGAGACATTGTAAGACATATAAAAACACTGCTTGAAATAATTTGTCCAATACTGATGGTGGTTTTCCACACAAAAGTTAATTAACTAGTTACAAATTCTTGAATTAACATCTACTCCTACTCCCTCCCAGAATATATGAATAGTTTCACGACTGGCTCCAAACTAGCTGTGATGTCACAAATCATCTTAAAATTTTTCAGAGCGCACAGAGAAACTTTCCCACTTCAACAGATGAATGTAAAAACAGCCTTCTAGTGTCAAACTCTTCACATACATCATTCTGCACAGTGAAGCTCAAACACCCCAAGTGAAGTAACGATAAGCAAAACACGAACAAATCATAAAATCAAACCCAGTTTCTGATTTGGTTTATGGTCAGCATTTTTCAGCAATAGCCATTCAATGTATTTACCTGGTAAATACATGTATTTACATATATCACTACACTTAAAATAGAAGGAAAAGGTTTTGGGTATCTCTTCACATAATATTTAATAGCTCCAGCAGCAAAACCAACTTTGTTACAACATACAGAGAGGTGTCTCTAATATTTTTTCCACTCCATTTATATGAATGAGAGTAGATTATAAACATCTCTCAGTAAACAGAGCCACAAATTACAGCCTCCAAGATGATCATAAAGTTGAATAAACACCTCTATAAAACAGTTTCAACAAAAGCTGAACATTATAACCTTAATGGAGGTCGGATTTATTGCAGCGCTGTTTTATTACACTGCATCAGTTTTACGCTAGGTGTACCTAAATAAACTGGCAGATGAGTGTATGTTCACGTTACATGCCATCGACTGTAATTAGACTTTCTATGGAATGCAGGAAATGCTATTTAGCCAATTAAGACTACATTACCCCATTTTTCATTATCATGGTTACTGTTCAAGGCACTTAGTTCTGTGAGAGATTATACAAAAGGCTGATAATAAATCCACAGGGATTCAACATTTGATTCAGACCCATGCCTAGATTTGAAAATCAACTCAGATTTGCATGAAATAGCTTAATACCAAGCCAATCATAAACCTCTTCCCTCCTCCCCTACCAGGGACACCTGGAAAGGACAAAATCTACCTTTCATCACCAGAGGTTGATAATATCAGGCTTCAGAGAGGCCACGCTGACACAGGACAAAACATACACAGGTGCACGGCTGACACTGACTCTCCCTCTCTCGTTCTCTCTGTCTGTCTGTGGGTGTGCAAAGAAACAAAGTAAGCAAGCAAACACAGACACACACACATACACACACTAGAACTTACATGGGCAAACATCTGACAGCTAAGGGGGGAACCTTACAGCAGCCACAGGTGTGATATGCAACCACAGCTGCAATTATATCTCTTTCACAGAAATCTCTGCATACAGTACACTGTGGAACATGACACTAATAATGGTTGCAGTATTTGTATAGTTGCTATGAAATATCCTCAGGGTCCGGTTTATGTATACCGGCCAGACAGATAGATTTTATATGGGCCATGCATTCTTGGAAGACCACCATAAAATATCAATATGCACCACTCACACTGTCAATGTGTCAAAAGGTGAAGAAGTTTGGTTACATCAGCACCAGTCTCACAACAGCTTTGCACTGTCACCCACTGAAACGCTATCTGTTAGTTTACTCTGCACTGCAAGCAACAGAAACTGTTTGAGAGCAAACATGACAAACAAGGTTACAGTTTACTAGTTCAACAAAATAGCAAGCATGGTTTCAGTATGGACATTGTCATTGAAATATATAGATGTGTATAGTTTGGTTAATCATAGAAATCATTGCCACATGTTGGCATGTTTTGTCCATTTGGTAGACCTTCTAAATATCTCGTATCTGCTAGATACACAACCTTAATAATGACTTTTACTATACATTGTTCTTCCCTCTTTACTCAACAGCACGTCCTGAATTCTTTCTCATAATTCCCGTTTATAAATGAAGTCTCAAAGTGTGTTTGACTGAACCAAAGCACATTTTAGAGTCAAAGAGACTGCATACAAAATTAATTTTAAGTAGGCGAGGGTCCATGCTAGGTAATGCAAATTAAGCTGAAGACACATTCACGCTAGTCGCAACTGTTTCAATTTGAGTGGAAATATTGGAAGCACAATTTTGTGTTTCCTGAGCTGTATGACTCACTTCATGATGATACAGAGATAGGAGTAAAAACAAGAAGTTCTGAGAAAAATAAGAGAAAGAACAGTTTCTGGTAAGATTTAAAATCTCTCAACAGCAGAGCTGTATCAGCTAGATAACTTTTAAACTGTTGATGAATTGGCTGTTTGTAGAGAATGAAAATTAACTGCAAAAAATGTACACAGAATATCAATGGGCAAAAATTCACTTCACTTCAATTCAATTTAAATGTATAGAATCTCACCTACTGAAGGGGGGAAATCATGGTTTGTTTGAATGTTTACATCAATACTGTCACTAATATGATGCCAGTTGAATGGGGTTTTTTATTTTTCTAACTACCACTTGGTGCAGGAGGATGTTTTCCAAAGTATCTGAATGATTATGGAAATACGTGTACATGCACGCACACATATGCATCAACATATGTAAATATACAATAAAACGTTATAACAAAAAAGAGACAGCTCCTCATTGAGAACCCCTGGATGTAACGTATTCATATAAAAAATCCATTTACATTCCTTTCTATGTAACCTCTGATTTACATCACCACCTCTACAGGGTTTAGAGATTTGCTTTATGGCACAAAATGAGCATGCTGAGGCTTCCTGGCTTCCTGAAAATGTCTTGCAAGATGACTTATTGTCACTTCTGCAAGGCACTTTTGTCTAGTTGGCAGACAATTACTCTACGAGTTGCTAGGCCGACCAGCTGCATAATCCTCTAATAGTGTAAATGGAGTTCTCTCTGTTACACTGAATTTGTAAACACACAAACTTGCTACTTGCATAGCAGGAAGACTTGGAAAGAATGAATAAATCCAGTCAGTACAGATGATATTATCCAAAACAACATTAACAAAGAGAGAAAGGAGCTACATCATAAAGACCACTACGCATCCTTCACCAGTCATAATGTTGAACCTATTATGCTTTTACTTAATTTCTGTCATATATATATAATGTTACAATGTCGGATGTTCATATTAAACGTGGCCAAAGTTTCAAATAATGAGGTAACCGTATGTAGAAGTAATCCCTGTGAGCAAAAAGCACCAGCTTCAGACTGCTCTGAACACTCGGTTTCCAACAGTTTTTTCTACTTTCAAACCGAGCTGATGTCAACTCATGACAGACTTCTTTATATGGTCATCTGCTACAGCACTGCAGCGTTTGTCAGCTGCTCTTGTTGGAGTTCACTGCTCTGCTCTGCTAACATGGCGTTTCTGTGGCTGTTTCTGCTTGTACTATTCCTCCCTGCATTATTTCTAACTGATCTGCTGAACAAAGAGCTCCAAATGATGGAAAATAATCAGAAATTTACAGAAACAGTTATCCCTACTGTGACCTCAGTTGACCACCCCCCACTTCGTAGGGTATGACACTACAAAGTTCAGTCCTTTCAGAGGTTGCCTCTGGGAAACCATAAATGAAGCATTGACATTGGTGACAGAAAGGTAATAGCAATAGCATTTATATAGCTCCTTTCTAGGCTTCCAACCACTCAAAGCACTTTTACACTACATGCCACATTCACCCATTCACACACACATTCATGTGATGAGGAAATTTCAATGATTATTGTCTTCCCTCGTGAAGTTATTGTAAAAGCTACATTCACTAAATGTGTTAATTAGGTACATAGATACCGTGTAAAAAGGTAGTCATGAAAGTTGAAAGGAAATAAGCAAATAGTGAGTACTATTAGTACTACTAGTCTACTTGTAACTGTATTTATGCACACAGGTAATTATCGTCGTTAAGTGTTTAGGCAATAGGTGGGAAGAAAACAGACAATGTTGCTTCTTAGCATGTCATGTTGAAACTTTTGCTGAACAGCGGCAACACCGGCCTGTGCAGCTACAAGTGGCTACAGAATACTGCCACATTTAATTCTGTTGATATCTGAGCAGCGAGCGCACTGCACTATTATAACAGCAGGGAAACACTATTCAAATGACACATTATGATAAATTAATGAAAGCAACTGGGTTGTAACTGGCAATATGTGCAATTACTATTAGTGGTAGTATTATGACAACAATGAACCTGATTATGAAGTAGTTTGTGTAACTATGCCTCCTCTAAATAACACTAATTCTAACGTTAGTGGACTTTGTAGCAGTCGCCCTCGTAACAGTGTATTGAATCACGGCAACAAACAGTAAGAGCAGAAAAATGTAATCCCCACACGAAACAGCCATTCCCATACTAACCAACGCATAGCAGAAGCCAGTGTCACATTACCAGTCAAGTAAGTGTTACTCTTTTGTTTGTCACTTTCTTTTTTGGGCCTGCTGACCCCCTGCCGATCTTATTCTCACCTTCTTACTTGTAAGGCTCAACACCCCAGTGGAGGGTGGCTTTTGCATTTCCTCCAACATGTTTGTTGTTGGTCGCCTTCCTTCGTGCTCTTTTTATGTTTTATGGTGGCTGGCAAACAATGAAGTGATGCACTACCGCCACCCACTGCTATGGAGTGTGTCATTGGTGTCTTTGCTTTTCCCTCAGAAACTTGTTGCATGGGAACACCGATATTTAGCAAACTAGGCTATAGCGGCCAAAACATAAGTTAGGGTGGGTGTGGTACATTATTTGTATTGCTCAGAAATCACATTCAACTAAATCAATGAGAGAGGGATAGCTAACGCTAGCCATGACTCAACAGGTGTTAAAAAAAATAACATGAATGTCTACTGGGAATTAGTGCTGAGTTATAAATCACTAGTTGTACACAACCAAAACTTTGTGGGTTTGTTGAAAAGGGGGAAAAAACATTTTGTATTAACGTTCGCAGCCTACATAGCTACAATGTTCTCCAGTCAGTAGTGCGCCACAGAGGTTGACTGCTCATCTCCTAGCAACACCGGCTCTCAAACGTCAGTTAACCGCTGCTAAGGGGAACGCCCACCCAGAGACTTAAACACTGTTTCCCCAGATATGTCC
Organism: Scomberomorus guttatus; assembly: GCA_038419695.1. Lineage (NCBI taxonomy): Eukaryota > Metazoa > Chordata > Actinopteri > Scombriformes > Scombridae > Scomberomorus > Scomberomorus guttatus. The sequence continues at coordinate 13,416,610 of CM076456.1, read as the reverse complement.
AGAAACAGTTTTTATCAACTTCTGAAAACTGGAAAACTGTGCACAATGGCTGCAGCATCATTATTTCCATATTCAAAAAGTGAGGAGAATTCAAATTTCGGTTCATTTTTAGTGCATAGACGTACCCATGTAAACCTGCAGTCATTTCCTTGTTGTTGCAGTTATCCAATTATTCAGAGCTATGATTCCAATCATATATTGTTGGCCTTGTGGTGAGGAAACATACACTTTCAATATAAAACCCTGATTGGATTCACTGGTTTACAGGGTTATTAAGCTGATTCTTATTGGGATGTTGCCTGACACAAATAATAGACGCAGAAGGGACCCAACCTTGTGGAGAAATAGTGTTAGTTATTACTTAGTTAGCTGTTTTCCCCACTTTCACCTGTTGTGTTCGTTGTGAGGAACAGTTTTAAGAGTGAAGTGAGGTTGTCAGTGCGACCAAAGTCAGAACCGAACCTCTCTCCCACAAGCACTTTATTCCCTGGAAGAATAGATTTGGTAAAAGTCCGGAAAGACCATTTAAAATTTGACTTCATGTTCCACATTAAATATTGACGAAACTGATACATATACTGAAAGTGAATGTTCAACCAAATGCCCTTGTATTGCAGGATTAAGTGTTCCATCTCGAATGCATTAACCTTTATTAATTAAGCAAAAGTTTTCAGTGGTCCATTTATAGTACCACTCTGACTGCATCAGCCTAAAGATGACTGGTTAAATTATAAAAAGGCAGAGAGAAAGCATACATTTCATGAACTCGGTGCACTTTATGTAAAACTTGTTCCTCTATACAGTAGTAATAAATCTTCCTTTATACTTCAACTTATACTGTCAAATGGCAGATGTTTATTAAGTTGAATATTTGTGTACTGGTTTTGGATTACCCTGGTATAGGGTGTATTTTTGTGTTTGATCTACCTGTGCTCTGAAGTTGATTAGAATGTTTACACGTGTACACTCAAGTTCATCAGCAAAGCACCAAACCCTGCAAGGCGCAGGAAGCAACGTGCCTATGGGGTAGCTGGGAAGGCGGACCTATTACCGCTTGGAACAGTACAAGTAGCTTCAGCGAAGGCAGATAGGGAGGGTGATGACAGGGATGGCTTCCTAAAACCCCACCAGGGGAGGAACAACGAGCTGGGGAGAGAAGAGGGCGAAGGGAGCAACAGAAGATGGAGCGCACTGCTAGCAGCAAGGAAGCTGAGGGAAGAAGCAGAGGAAGAGAGCCACCGGCCAAGGACAGGAATAGCCATGCCAGAGAAGACAACAGCCAGCCAGCAGGCCAACAAGAAAGGCCAGAGTACTACAGGGGCAACACTGAGTATTTTGGGTTTAGTCCTGATGATAAAGGTGAGCCAGCCAACACGGACGAAGCTGTGTGCACTATTTGCCTCAAGAAAGTTGCTGCTAAAAAGGGTAACATCACCCACACATCATCTCCATTCAGCCCACTGATGTGTTGGTATCCACCGCGGCAACAAGCGTCATTGGGTTGGGTCCTCCAGGATGAATCTATGGAAGAAGGGCGCTTATTCCCTATCTATTCATTATTTTATGGGTCATACGTATTTAAACCCTGCAAGACTTCTCTAAGTAGGCTAACTGCATATTGTAGGCTAGACAATGTCATACATGCTACATTGACTGCTATCACCAGCAGCTCAGCTTTTACGTAATTTTTATACAAATACCGTCATGTACCATATACCCCAGTGAAATGTCGCGAAGGTATGAAGGTATGAAAAAATAGATACGGCCTACTGTGTCGCTATAAGTGATGCATGCTTGAGTGAAAGTGGACTGTTTTAGCTAGCAATTAGTTACAACTCATGAATCTTTATCTGTAGTGGTAATACACTGATGTAACAAGAGCACCACTCAGCAGGTGAACACAGTAATAAAACACAATGGTTGTTGTCAAGCTAACTCTGCATAAGTGAACCTGCCTGCTCTCTCATTTACCTTCACAACAGGTTTGCTGTAAGTAAGCACTATTTCCATTTGGTGACTGAAAAAGGCTCTTTTTGTTTCATAGAGTGTCAGTTGAGTCGTGCACAACCCAAAATATTAGAAGACAACTGTTAAAGTAGTCCAATGCTTTACATCACGTTTCCATTGTTATCATCGTGCTTCAGCTTTCTGCGTTCTCTTTAATCTCAGCCTAAAACTCAACTCCAAAGCTGCACCCCCAGGCTTTTACTCCCCCCCACCCCCTTCCATTACACACATGCACACATCATCAACAACTGAAAAGACATGGTCACAGCCCAAAGGCCAAATAAGAAAGCTATCCATTTCAACACCAACACTCTCAAGCCCAGCTACTGAATATAAAACTGATATTTGTCAACTTTGCACTTTGCAGCAGGGCAGGCAGGGCAGGCATTGCAGCGAAGATGCTGCATAATGCAAATCAGAGACCCAATTTCCTCCAGAAAAAAAAGATAAACTCCTGTAGCAGCCAAGTCCCACTGCAGGTGCTGAATGTTCACTCCCTGAGCTTTAGTGTTTGTCTCAGCCCCTGACCCTCGAAATGTATTCTCTTTCTCTCTGTCTCACTCCCTCTCTGTTGTTCCAACTGCAGAAAAAACTGCAGATCTGTGTCACCAAGGACACAAGAGGCACGTCTGATGGATCTGCTATCACTCCCTCCACTCTTTTTTCTTGCTTTCACTTTCTGCTGCCTTTTTTCACTGAACATGCCAAGCCTTCATTAAGGGAAAATCACCCTCAACTTCAAAATCTAGTCTTTTTTAAATCAAAGCTACTTCCCACAGCTAACAACAGAGAAACCTGGCTGCACATTAGTTTATTAATGTTACAGCAAAACAGTCCAGACCAAATGTGTATCAGTTTGCCATCACTACAACACAGTGGTAAGACCAAGGCAAGGCTGGTTTGCTCAGTGTTAGCATGTTAGCATTATACTCTACACCCAGTACAAATAGTAGGGCAGCTTGCTTGTGCATTAGCATGCCAGAGCAAGCGAGGATGCTAAGTGTTAAAGGCTGATTAGCTGGGATGTGTGAAATCAGACAGAACCGGCCTGAGTGCAGACTCCCATATCCTCCCCTGACCCACTTCTCTTACTCGCTCTGGTTCTTTTACTTAATATGCTGCAAACAACTCAGACTAACTTGGTGCAGAGCGCTCGTAGCCATGCTTATTCGAGCAGCACTGAGAGATGGGTCAAAGGACGGTTATAGAAATAAGATGGGTGACGAGAGTAAGAGATGTATACAGCAGCATAGCCCGCATTCCTGTGTATGATAACAGTGGTAGACCTTGTATTGTATAGTAACTCATTTATTGTGGTTTCCACAAAATGGTCTACGCCACATATTTCACTCCATTCCAGCCTGTTTCCTGTTACCATAGCAACCTATCTCTTTCTCCTTTTTCCCAACTATTCCTTCTTTCCACATCTTCTTTCTCATTCATCCTGCCTTACTTCAGCATAAGCTACATCAAATAGTCTGTCTTAAAAGAGAACTGTTGAGTTATTTAATGAAAATGTGGTGCAGCAAGACATGATTCATCTCATCTGGTAAATCACGCGACATTACTTATTATTCCCCAACTTTTTAATAGTGCATGCTATTAAACGAAGCACTCGGGTACTGTTTTATCTAAATTTGCCCACATGAGTAATGAAATCGACAGCACATTAACGACGACTAAGAGAAGAAAATGAGAGGAATGGGTGCAAGAAATCATTGGAACTGTTAACATAAGAAGCTTTTAATCTCTCTCTCACACACACACACACACACACATACCCATGCACATGCAGACATGGTGGGTAGATTTTGCTGCAGTGGATGTGGCGTTGGTGTCTTCACAGTGACATTGGTGCTGAGTTACAGTGCTAATGAGAACTTTAATGTCACCCACACACAGACTTCTTGCAGACAGATTAGAGCTGTGATTACACTGAGCCCCAAGAACACACAGGAACACAATGATGCACACACACACTCGCATATGTCAATAAACAAACATAAATGGGGCTGAAGTTTCACAAGTAAAAGCATCATGTGCTCCACCTGTGATTTTCTCTTTATTCTACTGTGGCAGTGTGCTAGTGTTCATGCAGCTTCAAGAGCGAGAGACACATACAAAGAAAGAGAGAGAGAAAAATTGCAAGAGAGAGATCCAGACAGGCAGGGGAAGAAGGTAGGGATGTACTGATCTGAACTGTTGGATCAGTTTTTGGCACCAATACTGATCTTATTTAGCAGATATTGGCCAGATGTCGTGATCCTCCTTAAATCAGTTTTATGTTCCACACCATTCATTTGCAGCAGTAAGCTAATATTCATAAAGCAACCACTGATAATTTGCCACTTCCTGCATGTGCTTAAAATAAATGCATTTTTATGTGAAATCTTTACTGTGAAATTGGAAGTGCTGACAGCTACTAAAGATTTACTCCTTATAGTTTTTAACAGTAGATTTATGCCATTTTCAAACCTATAGTTTGTTTGCTCTGGTCTGAAACAGGAGATGAGTAGATAAACTTGGTGTGTTTTTCCCTTGGTTTGGCTTCTGTTCACATTGAGAAAAATCCAAGCGAACCAAAATGCATCACTACAAGCCATGTGAGAACGTTCACGCCGCTTATTGGTCAGATGTGTCTGGGGTGGAAGCAAGAACATAAACACATGAAGTAGGTCCTGAAAGAGGTCCTATGGCCAAATACAACATTCTTAATTGCGCTAGTCCATGTCTGACTTCAATTGATTCTCTGGCTAGTTGCTAGCAACTGTTCAATCAACCGTATCCCAGTATGCAAAGCACACCTGGCTACGGGAGCCATTCAGCTCAAACTTGCAGAGTACGCCTAGTAGTTGGGTCGGATCAAGATCGGCTCCTGTTCCCACCACAAGCAAACTGCTCGAGAGTTCATTTGGGACTAGAACAAGATCACTTCCTTAAAAGGTCTCGGTATAATTGTTTTGTTCAATAGCTGTGTGTGGCTGTGCCTCAGGAGGTAGAGCAGGTCGTCCGCTAATCAGAAGATCGGTGGTTCGGTTCCCGGCTCCTCCAATCTGCATGTCGAAATGTCCTTGGGCAAGATACTGAACCCCAAATTGCTCCTGATGGCTGTGCCATCGGTGTGTTAATGATTAGATTCTGATGGGCAGGTTGGGATCCATTTAGTGTATGAATGGGTGAATTGACTTGTAGTATAAAAAGTGCTTTGAGTGGTCGGATGACTAGAAAGGCGCTATGTAAGTACAGTCCATTTACCATTTAGACCTGCCCAAACAAATCGCACCAAGGGGAAAATGAACCAGAGTCATATTCAACTGGACTAAAAAGCGCAGGTCTGAAAATGCCCTTAAGACATTTTTAACACTTTTTGTGCAGATGCATGGATGAAAGACCATTTTATTAGATTTTTAACAAAGCTTGATAAAAGAGAACAGCTCAGAAAAGGAGGACTGATGTTACAACTTAATAAAAAGCAAAAGGATGTCTGAGGACAGAAATGTTGTTAATAAAGTAAGTACAAGACAAGTGATCAACACTGTGTAGGATTTTTTGGTCCTTATCCTTGGTTCTTTGTAGTGCTTGTTAGCAACATGACTTTAAAAAGCACTATTGTAGGTGCAACATCAAAAAAAAGACGGAGCAATGCACAGGTGAAGTGGTTTGGTAAAGAGATGTAGAAGCATGTAATTACGCTGAGGAAAGCCTTTTCCTGATCTCCACTGCTCACAGCCGCTCAGCACAGTTTGTCAGGTCTGTATCTGTTCACAACAGCCGTTATACTACTGCACGTACTTTGTGTGTTAGACAAGAACACAGTTGTCTCTGTTGTTGTGAGGTGTCTGTTGTCATGATGTTGATGCACTGTAATGGCGTAATTTCATAATCATCGTACACAAACAATATGAATCAAATTTTCACAAGCCTAAACAGCGTGTTGTTGTATGGACATCTCCATTTACAGTAGGAAGTGATCTGTAGTTACAGACTCATGTTAGCTTACTCATATGTTAATCAGTTTCACACAGAGACATTTACAGATGTTTTGAGAAAAAAAAAAAAACGCTGGTACCAGATTACAGCTCGGAATCAGCAAATGCCATGATTTGGGATATCGGCATTAGGGTGTTTAAGGTCAGTTTAGTGCATTTCTAGAAGTAAGAACCAGAGATATCAAGACTGAGCTGATACAACATGCAAGGAAGGAGGAGATGATAGGTGGGTGGGGGGAGATGAATGGAGGACTGATGGAGATGGAGGTAAAGTGATGAAAGAGAGAACAGTCCTCCTGTCCTCTGTACAGGATATGACCCTCATTTTCTCCTACCAATCAATCACCATCATTTCCTATGCCACAGTTGTGCAACCAGCATCTGTGTGCCTTGACTGAATGCATTAATCTCAAAATCGGGAGGGGGCGGGGGGGTAAGGTCAAGCCCCCATACAGCCCAGCAGCCCTCCCCCTGTTTGGCCGTCCTCCTTCTTCATGTGTCAATTTTGGACCCCACCCCCCTTTTTGTCTTTTCTTTCTGCCTCATGTCTTCCTTTTTTCTTGACGACACCACCTCCCACCCTCTCCCATCCAAAACGTAACCCCTACTTTCAGAGGGGATATCAGTAAGTCTGTTTGTGAAAGTCACCCACCACCTACTAACAAAAAAAAAAAACGTCATTCAATCTTAAATGTAAGAAATTTAGGAATTCTCTCAGGAATTCACATCTAGTTTTTTTTTTCTAATTAAATAACTCATACACTGGATTATACACTAGGAATAACAGCACATTTTGCTCAGGTGCTGCAGTGCACAACACAATCAACTGACACCAAGGACAAAGGGACACCGAGGAAAAATGAGGAGCCCAGACATTTACTGTCCAACTGAAAGTGAGCACAAACACATTTGAGAGATGTGATGTGAGAATAATATTCTACAAACAAACAGCTCTATATGCTGTTATATTCTGTCATAGGCTGGTGTTCACTAGACAGCTGGTGGAAGCATAAATGTGTGTCACAAGAATCAAAATGTCTCCATTTTCAAAATATCCTTCCCTGACCTTTCTATTTCCAATTTCTGTTGAAATCAGTGAGATTTTTATAACATTATGTGATAAAATAGTTTAACCCTTTCAAGTAACAGTCAGTTGGGCTTTTTTAGAGACCATCAGGGATTTCCTTCCATTGCGCAACTGAATTTTATGCTCTCCAAAGAGCACGGCCTTGTAACAGTGGAAGCTACAGTAAGAGTGCTAAAAGGGGGATATGAAGAGGTACTGCTGTAAATCCTGCCATAAAGAGAAAGGATGGGAGACAGCTTTATCCAGCTAAGAGCCTGCACAGGAGGATTAGGGCTACAGGGAGCAAGATAGGGAGAGGAGGAGGAGATGACAAACGGGGGCAGTGATTGTGTGACGAGTAACCACCATGACAAAATGAAAAAAAAAAAAGACGAATAGAAGGGTTGCAAAAAGAAAATGGGTAGGGGGGAAACAGAGTGAGAACAGTATGGAGAAAGTGTCATTATGGAGGTCAAACTGTAGGATTACAGTGAAGAGACAATATCTACACATATTGTGTCCCCTACTTTGCTCTAACCTAGAGGGCACACACATGCCCTCCAGGTTAGAGCAAAGCAAACATACACCTGGACCCGGTTTTTATGGTGTCCGGGGATGTCTGGACACCATAAGCACATTCATTTTATGCCAAGCTCATCCCTATCTAAGTACTCAATGACTGCTGTGTCAGCTGTGCTCTGTTGGATTCTGGACACATGGGTACACACAGATGAGACACAGATTGTGGTGTATGGAGCATTAATTTTGACACATCATGCACACATAAATAGGCCTTTTTGATCAAATGGTCCCTGAAAGTCCCAGGAAAAAAACTCAAATTCAGGTACTAAAATGACATTTTAGTACCATAAAGGTAAAGACGCTTGTTTCCAAAGTAGTGTTTTTTCCGTTGCTTTTTCTGAATTTGTACAGAAACAAATTTATATTTCTCTTGCTCACCAGCTCTATGACTTTATCTATATACTTTTTTTGGACTACTTAGGAAGTCATAAATGTTTATTGAATTCCTGTGACAAATTCTAATATTGCTCCCACCTAAACCCAGTGCTTGTCTACAATCTGAATGAAGGCTGCATACATATAGCAGCACTTTTTGTGTCAGTAACATTCACTACTGCAGACTTAACCTTAAGAGTTATGATTTGGAATTTTTGCTGGGCAGAAATGAAAACCTGTACTAGGTTTCTGCTGTTCTTGATTGCTCAAAAGGTTCCTGGGTTCCTGGAAAAGTTCTTGTGGTCAAAAAGGGCCAAAAGAAGACCAGCAAACATGATAAGTCCTACCTCTGTTTGTGTGTATATTTGAATGTGCTCACATGCTTTACATGAGCAGATGCGTGGGCATGCACGTGCCTTTGTTTGTGTGTGTGTGTGTGTGTGCTTACAAAAAAGTGAGGTACAGCAGAGTGTCACAAGGGTGTGGGATGTAGGGAGAGGAGTGTTCCAGTTCCTCCTCAATGCTTTTGAAAATTCAATGACAGATGAATAATTTACAGAGAGTCAGTCAGGGTCTGTTGGTGCCACTGTAAAGCAAAACTGCAACAAAAGAGACAAAGCAGGACAGGACTAAAGAAGCACCCATGTTCTATGGGTAATTTCCAAGTGGGGAAAAGATGTTAAGAATAAAAAGAAGAATGAAGCATAAAAGTGGGAAAGGTGGAGTAAAAGGGTGAAGAAAGAGTGACACAGCTGCAGTTGAGAAATGGCAGACACAACAGAGTACAAATGGGTTTTAGACAAAGAGGGAAACTTCAGCAGGTGAAAAACCCCACTAACCCTGCCACCATCCATCCACTTCACACACACATATACACACACGGCAGGCGGAAAACCAGTACGAAGAGGTGCTGATAAGACCCTCATCATCAGGTCAAGCTCTCCTCCATTCCTCTTCTGTCTTGCTTTGTTCCTTTCCCGTGTTCTATCTGTACCCATCAATAACCTCTCTTTCTTTGCCCCTCCCCGCTCTGTCCACAATCAAATTACTGTGTCAGACTGGAGGAAGTGTAGGGGTGAGGATACTGCTCGCTTCTAGCCAACTTCAACCCACTCACAAAATCCTCAATCGGACCACCAAATGAAGGTCTTGCATACTTTAGGACTGTATCACACACCAGAAAAGGCTCCTCAGTGGTAAGGTGGTTGCTAGGTGCCACTGGAGTAATGATCTGAATAATCAGCCTCTTTGGCTTCATAATGAGGGCTGTGAGGAGGACAACACAATTTGCATCAGCTTGAATGGAGGTGTTTAGTGTAATAAGGCCTAAATGCTATTTTAGAGGTCTTTCCACCCCACCTGGAAAATGCTTTTTAGGAGAAACAGAGGCAATCATGTATAAACCTCCCCGGAAATGACTAAAAACCAAAGACTGAAAAAATCTGCATCACACATGAGAGTAGCCTTTCATCATGCTGCCCTGGAAACAGCCATGAAACAATGCAATCTTGATTTCCATATTTACAAGACAACAATAAAAATATCAATTAGCAAATTCGGGCATTAAGGAACGTTCCTGACCATTTTTACTGTCATTTCCGCATCACCTTATACTATCTTGAATAAGATTGATAAATGATAAATCACAACTTTCTTTTATGCACGTGTTATTGAAAACACATTTTAAAGACTTTATAAATGGGACAAAATAAGTGCACTTATGTGGAGTTAACAGGCTCTCGACTGTACGTTAGCCTTTCATATTAGATTCAATGTTATAAGTACAATTATCAGAACAATACGAACATTCAGTACTATCAAAAACAAGCTTCTTGTTGAAAGTTTTTTGAAATGCTCATGCCTATTATCTGAACAAGTAGGCTTGTGTTTAAGCGCAGCTATTGTTATAAAACATGAAAATCAGTCGATTCAAACAGTCAACAATCAATTTGTTAACCACATCAGGTCTATTCCACATCAAATTTTATTAGGCCCATTATGTGCTATTTACCTTGTTCAGTCTATTTCTGTGTTCTGTGTCTATTTTTGTGAAAACAGAAAATCCCACTTCACACATCTATGTGGTTGTGAAAGGGATAAGTGGCTTGCCTTGCCTTATGCTTGCCTTACTAAGGACAGGATATTCAGATGAGATGCTTATCCAGAATGAAGATAATGCCATGCATTCATGTCTTCTTTTCAGCATGTGATAGCTGCTCAGCTTTAACAGCTCTGTTTCTTCAGAGTAAGTCCCAGCTCCAGCAATGACTCTGGGCTTTCAAATTTAAAGAGATTTTAAATCCACCTTTTGTCACTCAAAATGTCATATCTCTCCATTGGAAAATACTGATCAAATTTATCAATGAGTGCAACTAGGTGTGTCAGAATAACGTTTTCTTCTATGTGCTGTAACACAGTGGGAAACATGTAGCGGCTTGGGTTTGGCCATCTGAATCATGCAAGCCACGGTTCAGGAACTTTTGGAAAGCGAGAACATATTTCCAATTTCAGAAAACATCGTCGTGCGGTACTTGCGATTTCAAATTTAGCTCATTGAGAGATGAAAAGATCTGCCAGATACGACAATGTGAGAAGTCAATCATCAGTGATCGACAAGGGGGGACTTCTTAATTTCTCAGTTCATAAACTCTGGTAAGCACTCTGCCTTTGGAGAGCCAGTGCACTTCTGTATGAAACTAAGTGCGTGTGTTCCACCCCCATGTCAGTGCACAGCTGGTCAAAAAGTTGATGGTTGAGTGTGCTGCCTTTAATAAAGTTCACGACATGGATAAGTTCTTTCAGTGCTTTGTCAAGATCAGGAGGTATTCCTTTGCATGCCAACTCCTGTCGATGAATGAAACAATGATTCCACACGATGTCCTTGCCAGCTGCCTCGATTCTTTTCACAACTCTGCTGTTTCTGCCCATCATATTCGTGGCCCCATCACTCATTATGATTTTACGATTGCCCCAGTCCAGCCCGCACTTTGTAATCACGTGGTTATTCAATGCATGAAATATTTGTTCACCTGTCATTCCAGTAGGAATAGTGCGGCAGGCACGATTAATTTTTCTGCAATAGTTGGGGGCTGTTTTTCCGTGGCTACACGGTAAAAAACCATATAGAAGGCTAACTGGGCTTTGACATTTAATGTCACATTTCTACAAAGTACCTCAGCCGAACCTGTGCCTTCCTTTGAAAGAAATCCAATGGTTTATTTGCCAACTTGTGAACTTGTAAAGTGTTTGCAAATCTCTTTTTATTTTAGTTGGCTTCAAACTCTCATTTGCGAGTTTTTTGCTGCATATAACACATCGGTCGTGCTTCCTTGTTTGGATTGGAACAATTAACAGCACTATATTTCATAAAAAAGTCTTTGTACGTCCTTCCCCCCGATTTTCTCTTCTTAGTAGGCTCTTCACCTGATTCCTTGACCCTTCCATCTGGGCCGTCATCAGCGGGTTGAATGTGACCAGCAGCAGGGATGGCTTTACGTTAATCCTCGTGCTGGCTTCCCTCACGTAGTTTGGTAGTTTGTCTAATGCTAGCTGCAGTCTGGTCTTCAACTGGGTCTTTGTTTTTTTAATAGCCAAGCATCATTACTAAATCATTATATATCATTACTAAAATGATATCTAAGAGGTTAGAGCCATATCTCCCCCTGCTGGTCAATCTGGATCAAACAGGATTCATAATTAATAGATTGTTCTCCAATAACTTAAGGCAATTGTTTAACATAATCCATCTTCCTAATAAAAATAAAATACCAAGTCTGGCAGTTTTGCTCGATGCTGAAAAGGCTTTTGATATGGTTGAATGGCAATATCTATTTTCTGTTTTGGATGAATTTGGTTTCAGCGCTGTGTTTATTGCTTTGATAAAATCACTTTATAAACCTCCCAAAAATAGGATTATTACAAATAGGATTACCTCTAATCCTTGCCATTTTTATAGGGGCAACAGACAGGGATGCCCAGCTAGCCCCACCCTTTTCATGCTCACCATCGAACTGGCTGAGGCCATTAGAGGCAACCCTAATATTGATGGCTTTGAGGTTGGCCCCAATATGCACAAGATATCACTTTTCGCTGATGACAGTATCCTATATCTAACTAATCCTGAAAGCTCCCTTTCCCATCTACATAATCTATTAGAATCAGTTCTTTTTCTGGATATAAGGTCAACCTTGACAAAAGTGATATTCTGCCACTGTCTGTATTTGATTATAACAGTGTCAAACATAAGTTACCTTTTAAGTGGTCACCTATGGGTTTCAAATATTTGGGTATTTTTGTGGATAGCAACCTAAAATCTTTACAAACTCAATCTAGCCAGCTTGTTTCAGAAGATGGGGGAGGATCTGAGAAAATGGATAGATTTGCCACTCACCTTACTGGGCAGAATCAATGTTATAAAAATGAATACCCTGCCTAGATTCCTATAAATGTTTCAGCCCCTTCCGATCCGTGCCCATCAACATTTTTCCTACTCTCAACAAATTGATCAGACAGTTTATTTGGCATGGTAAGACTCTAAGAGTCAGCATGAACAAATTAACTGTGAATTATGACAAAGGAGGGCTGAAACTCCCTAACTTTAAAATGTATTATTATATCGCCCGATGCAGATTTTGTGCACAGATGTTTGATGATGTCCTTCATGGCTCAACATTCAAAAGATAGAGATGAATGAGGAGACATCAACAGATTTGCTGTATAAATGGGATAAAAAGTCAATTAAAACTGTAACAGATACCCCTTTAATCATCCAGTCAGTTCAAATTTCGTACAAACTACATGAACTGTTCAAACAAGGATTCTTTTTTACCCAAAACCCCTTTATGGAGAAATAGACTGCTACCAATGACCTTTCAGAATAGTAACTTCAGATTATGGTCCGAGAAAGGCATTGGTCACCTAGAGCACTGCTATGAGGAAGGAATCTTTATGTCCTTTGAACAGTTAAACAAAAATACTGCTGTGAGAGTGTATGAAGCGCTTACCTTGAGTTTATTAATACCTGATCTGGACAGATCCAGACTCTATATCACCCCATATAAACTGCACAAATACAACTCCAATATACCCCCCTTTGTTTTAGATGTGGCTTTGATGAGGGAACATTCCTACATTCCACTTGGCAGTGCCCTAAACTTCAGGGGTTTTGGCAGGGGGTATGTGACACCCTATCCAGTATTCATGGTGTTGTCTTTCCATTGGATCCGGAGATTTGTTTGGTGGGTAATTTTACAACCTTCAACCTTAAAAATAGCAATGCTATAAGGCTCACAGAAATGTTGCTGGCCATTGCTAAAAAATGTATTGAGTTAAAATGGAAATCAGATGCCCCCCTCCCAACTGGAATGTGGCTCTCTGAAATTGATAGCTGTATAGCCCAAGAGAAAATAACTTATTGATTGAGGAATAAGAGTAAAACTTTTTACAAGATATGGCAACTCTTTGTGGATTATATGGAAAACCTCCCATCACACCAGATTGATTGTGCCTCTGTATAGTCTTCCTGTATTGAGGATGTGCTTGACCATGTGATCCTTGAGGTAAGATGTTGCCCTGTCTCTCTCAGTGTTTTGTTTAGTTACGTTAGTTTGTTGTCATTGTTGACGATGTATTTGATTTTAATTTTGATTTGTTTATTGTTTGCTGTCTTGTTGAGTTTGTACTGTCATTTGTTGGTTATATGCTGTTTGTTATTGTGTTTGGTTTTGAAAAAGCAAGATAAAATATTCAAAAAAATATATGAATTATGACATTTAGACATTTACAACATTTAGATTAAAGCACACTATGTTTTTTCACACTTGTTATACTCTTGTTATACACCTGTATCAACAACCCTCCTGTGCTTTTGTCTGAATGTCACCACTGGTCAACTGCATATCAAGGCACTGCAGCTACAGCTGAAACGATTGATCAATCGATGAGTCAATCAACAGAAAGTTAATCAACAACTATTTGGATAATTGTTCTATTGTTCCAGTCACTCTTCAAGCAAAAATTCCCAACAGTTACTGGTTCCACCTTCTCAAATGTGAGGATTTGATGCTTTTCTTTGTCGTTTACGATGGTAAATTTAATATCTTTTAGTTTTTTACTGATGGTTGGATGAAACAAGGAATTTTTCACAATTTTATGACACTGTATATATTAATCGAGAAAATATTCTGCAGATTAATAGATTATGAAAAAAAAATGTTAGTAGCAGCCGATAGAATTTTAAAAAAAAGCTCACTAATTTATTCATGTTTTTAGTTTTTTTAAGCCATGCAAAAACAATTGGTGGTGGTAGGGAGACTTGTTTTACCTTTGGACATAGCCAGGCTAGCTGTTTCCTCCTGCTTCCAGTCTTTATGCTAAACTAAGCAGTGTTGGGCAATAACACTTATTACTTAGTAACACATTACAGTGATGTGATAACTTTTTCAATTACAATAGAGCTGGACTTATGCGCACCTTGTTCCGGAAGTAAAAATCCCATTAATTTTTCTCATTGACAACGTTATGTGACTCACAGTTAGGGCACTTCTACGGCTTGTATCAGCATGACACTCTCCCGATTAAATCATCAGTACAAAAAGACAACAGAACAACTGCGTTAGAAAATATCTGGTTCTTTAGTAAAAAGTCAAAGGTACAATACTGTGTACATTCGGGTTAGAAGTTAACTACAACTTTCAAGGTGCATTTCAGCAAGAAACAGCCAATCACCAAGCTTAAATTCAGTCAAATGTGTCAGAAAGCTTCTGCCCGCCATCAGAAACACCAGGCAGAAGCTAAAGATTACGTTGTTGAGAAAACTGATTTTACAATGTGAATCAGCTTACTTTTAATTCACTTTTGAGTGAATTCAGCAACTATGGCTATTCTTTACAACTTCAGCGACAAAGCGTTTTGAATTCATTACGCTCTGATTTACACCCATGGCTTCTGCTTGTTGTTTTTCATTTGTTTTCTATTTCTACACATTAAATATCAAAAGTGTGATGTAGGTGTGGAGGATTTGGAGTTGTTTAAAGGCACCTTTGACAAAGCTGGGTTGAGTAATTAAAGTAATGTACCTCGAATTGTTACTTCCTCTGTTGAGTAATTAGTAATTTAACAAAATTACTTTATCAATGAATAGCCCAATATGTAATGTGTAACTGATAAGATTTTTTTCAAGTAACTTGCAATAACCAACAATGCAGCTAAGCTAACGTCTCCTGGCTTTAGTTTCATAGTCAACAGACAGATATGCAAGTAGTTTTGAGCTTCTCAACTCTCAGCAAGAAAGCACATAACAGTATTTCCCAAAATGTCGAACTGTTCCTTTAAAGCTCCTATCACTCTTCATACTAAGTTCATGACAAATGAAAATGGAAATGATTACAACATGCCATGCACTCATAAATGCACACATGTGCTTTCACTCAGCAGACAGACACACACACACACACACACACTCATCCATTGACAGAAACACTAGCCTGATTAAAATGGAAAGGATTAGGTAGGACCAGGTGCTCAAATGAATTGTTTGTACAAAAACCCAGAGAAAATACAGTATGTCAGGGGATCTGACACAAGCCCATCATGCTGCACACATCACTGGGTATTCCCATAATCTAACCATTCTTTTGTCATTCTCTCTCGCTCTCCACCCCTCCTCTATTTGCCTCTAGCATCTCATTGTTATCAGGCTCATGTGTGGTGGTGTTGGTGTAAATATAGGCAGTGCAGTCTGTAAAACAGCACCTCTGCATTTGTAGCATTTGTAGTAACCTTGCTTCAATTCAACAATGATACCATAGCAGTTTATATACCTTCAAAGAATTCATGTCTGTCATGGTTGCCATTACATCTCTAGGTGTATGTCACTATGAAAAAAAATATAATAATAACTTTTGAACAAATTAACTGTGTAAGTTATTTCATTAAATGGGACATATTATGCACATTTACAGGTCTATATTTATATTCTGGGGCTCTGCTGAAATATATTTTTATGATTTACAGTTCAAAAAACTTATACTGACCCTTTATGCAGCCCCTCAGTTCAGCTCCTGTCTGTAACAGGCTGTTTTAGCTCCTGTCTCTTTAAGGACCCTCTCCAGATGAGCCCATTCTCTTCTGATTGGTGAGCTTCCGGAAGCTGCATCACAACAGACTTCTGGCCACTCCGGAGGCTTTAAACTATAAACTATAGTAGTAGAATTTCACTACTTTTTTTTTTTTTTTTTACTGGAAATGTCAACTTCTGAAATACATTTAAAAGAAAGAGATGGTCTGACAGTGGCTTCTGTCATACATTTGGGTTCCAGTAGATCACAGCTCACCACTGAAGTGACTAATCAAATCATGACTAGTCCAAAAGTTCCAATTGAAAAGCTTTATTGCCGAAAAGGTGACATAACAGGGTGTATATCACACGTGCCTGCATATGAGAATGGACAATGCAAACAACACATGGATAAACCTTAGTGACAACCTTATCAAGGCTACGGAACAGACAGCCGACCAGCCGACGTCAGCTCCTCAACAATGTATAAAAAACCTGCAAACTTGTGACGAAGCGATCGGAGCAGTTTGAAGCCTTGGCTTTTGACTCGCAGGGAGCATTTCTACATATGTTAACCTCAAGCTTTGGAACTTTCTTTGACCATGTTTAGCATAGATATCATACCAGTAAATATAAATAACAGAAAACCAGAAAAAGCATATGTCCCCTTTAAATAATGTGTGGACATTGTTTTGTTTCTTTGATTACTTAATCATGACAGTGATCGCTGGGAAATACTGCTGTCCAATGTTTAGTGTCTATATCATGTGACAGTTATGGCCCGTCATTACTAGCCTGTGCCACCGGTGCTACAGTATGTGTCTGCTCATGCTGTCGATGCACAGTATGTCTGAGTTTGTAGACATGTGTCTGCATGTACAGTACGTGTACTATTCTTCTCTCACAGTTGTGATCTGCTCTCTCTGAATCATGACATGCTGCGAGCGGCTGATGATGATGATGACTCAGTAATGTGAGAATGTCACCAGAGCCTGGGAACTGTGACTGGTTTCTGTCTCTCTGCCAGTGATGCTCAGACTGTAAGTATCTCAGCACACTTCACTATTACTGCTGTCAGTTTCTTTTTGTTCTTCTCTCCTAACGGGTAATTTCAAGTGTCTCACATCCGGATGAAATCCAAATGTGATTTAATACACTTTCATTTACGGTTAACCACATAGTGTATATTCATCTGCACTAGCCAGATCACAAGTCTAATCACAATCTGTTTCGGTTGTCCAGAGCAACATGCAAATCAGGTTCAGCCCTCTTCCAGTACAAAGGGGGGTGGTAATGCACCTGAAGTTGTTTGGTAAAGGCTAAAAAAACCCCCAAGGATTAATGTAGCATTAGCAGCTTACCTAGGTAGCTAACTATCCATAAACACAAACACAATGATGATTCACATGTATAAACTAGTAAGACCAAACCTTTGCACGTCATTACGGGCTCTCACTCACACTGCTCCCTCACCGATAACAGATCAATGCTCTCTCACCCACACAGATCATTCAGTGGTTGCACGGATCAGGGATCAGATGAATGCTCCCGCAACGTCATCTGTATGACCTTATGTTCTGCTTTCTTCCTGTTGCTTTTGTGACGGGAAGAATGCAGGTTAATTTCACTTCACCTGTCATTATCGCAGGGGACAGGGTCTGTAAGTAGCTATTTCCAGAGTGCTTACTGACGCTTGTGAGGACAAAAGATGAAATAACCTATCTGTCTTGGAGAGACTCATTATACCTTTTTCAACATCTGGCTATATACACTTTGCTTTTTCATATGAAATGGCTATCTAGTTCGCTCAACATGCATGAAGTGTAAATGGAGTCTCAGTTCAGTTTGGTTTTGTAGATTTTTTCTAATTTACTAATTTTGTGTTTACTGAGGTGCCAGTAATTTTTGTCAAAATCCATAAATTATAAAGACAATGATTAGGCATGTCCCACCAGCTTCACCCATCACATGTTGGTTTAAGTTTAGCTTTAAGATCATTAAGATTATGGCTGAGGTGATTCGGGCCTCTAAAGCCAAACTCGAAGGACCAGAGTACCCAGTCTATTTGTGCATGGAAGCAGGAAGTGATTGTAGGTTTTATGTACTATAATACTATAGGCTTGTTTAAGATGGATTCCGCAGCATCAAATGTTGTTTTTCAGCCTAATCTATCCTTTTGCTCAGTCACCAATAATTCATGTTAAGGGCTATATTGTGTATTGTGGTAATCACGACAGTGTTTATTCTTTAACCCGCATTCATTAAATTATTTAACAGAGAAATTTCACATAAAAATCCATTCATCATTCAAATGCCTTTACTCGTAGGAGTGATCGTAACTGAAATGTTTCGTGCCGTTCCATTCCACTTCTCATCCGATGTATACATAACCAATAAACATCTTACTGACGTTACTCTAAAAATAGTATCTAAATAGCACATACTTCACTCTCTGCTTCAAATGACTTCCACAGAGCTGCTTTAATGAAGTCCTGATTAAATGGATTCCATTTTTATCAATGACTCATTCCACTCAAAAGAAATTTCTCTTGCCTTCAAATAATTGAAGTCTCCAGATCAATGTCATGCTTACACACAGGAGCTGAATTAACATGTGCATCTCAGCACAAAAGGAGAACTTCAGACCAGAAACGTGAAACTGTCTAATCTAAAGTCGTTGTCCTTTTGTTCGCCATCAAATAACACTGCATGAAATTGAAGTGGCAGATACTGTATCAGCTAAATCCTCGAAACAAGTGCAAAATCTGTTGCACAGAAACATACTGGTTATTGTTATGAAGCCATGAGGATGCTGATGTTATTATACAGATACAGAACGGGCTGTTAAACACCTCAAATTATCATTAGTTTGGAAGAATAAATGCCTTTTGTACGGAGTCAGTTATCAGTAGCAGCCATTCCCACTCTCTCCAGCCCCTTCTTTCTCTT
The DNA here is from genome assembly GCA_038419695.1 of Scomberomorus guttatus. NCBI lineage: Eukaryota > Metazoa > Chordata > Actinopteri > Scombriformes > Scombridae > Scomberomorus > Scomberomorus guttatus. Next base: position 13,397,586 of record CM076456.1, on the reverse strand, counting down.
CACTTTGTCACAGAAAATCCAACAACACATCACCCACTCATCAAATCATTCAACTAAGCATACCAGTGAGAAAGAGAGAGGAGAGACAGATAGGAAGTGTGCATTTGAAAAAGTGATCATTTGTTTGTCATAGATCTGATTGAATTGGGTGAACTTGTATCTCAAGTGGAGCAGAGCTATGGCCTACAGTGAATGTGCCTGGTGCATGCAGCTTGTTCTTGCACACACATGCACGGGCAAGCACAGACTGTTGTCTTTACTTTTTCAGCAGAACTACAGTAAACGGTACCCACGCACCAGGCAAACAGGACAGTACTCCTCCATGTATTAACTGGGTGAGGAAAAGGACTTTTTCAGAGCAGTGGCCTGCTGGAGAGATGGAGGAAAAAAAATATGGAGAGAAGGAAATGGGTGTGGATGTGTTGATTGGAGCTGAGGACGAAGGCAGCGAAGGAGGGAGCTGTATGGTCTCATTGTGCTGCGTAGATGGGGAATAGAGGACAACAAGGAGGCGTCTCCATGGGAGTACTGCTGTGTTCTCCTCGAACAGACACATTCCCTTATCTCCTGCCTGGGGAGAAACAAACACTGGCAGCTCATATGAAGGGGAGTTTCCCTGGATCTATTTGAGCTAGGTAGAAAAGCAAAAAGCCCTAATTGAATTTGACTGAGAGAGAAAAGTGCAGGATTTGCACAGAGCCATGCTGTCTATGCAGATAGCAGAACAATCTGCACATTATGTGCTGTGTCAAACCCTTCTGTCACTTAATTTATGTAAAAAAGCTGTCACCTTTAACAAATGTAGTGCGGCATGTTTTCCACCTCTGTATGACTAGCTGTCCCAAACTTAGTGTATGATACCGGTATAAATACTTTATAGTATATCTATCTCTTCTATGTCACTTTGATGTGAAATATCAGGACAGTGCAGGTTTTCTACAGCCATTTATGGTCCCCAGACGATGTATCCTAATGACTGTGATGATCCCCTCACTTTGTGTCTTTAGAGTGGAAATTGAATTTTGACATTTTCGTTAGCCACAGCTGTATTTGTGTTCCGTGCTAATTAGCAGATGTTAGCATGCTAACACACACAACAGTGAACATGCTAAACAACCTACACACCAGTACGGTCATCATGAACATGTTAGCATGCTGATGTTAGCGTTTAGTTCAAAGCACAGAGCTCTCTTGTTTCTACTTCCTGTATGTCTATCCTGTTTCTCCCTTCATCTCTGGCTGTTTGTTGTGCTGCTGTAATTCAAACCGATAAGAGACCAATAAAGTTTTAGCTTATCTTATCTTGTTTAATTTTGCTTCGACATACAGTAACACTCAAGAGAGGACTTCTTGTAATCCTGATTTATTTAATGAAAAAGCACAACTCATCCAATTTTCATTGTGAGGTTAACACATGAACCCAAACAGCTAAATTAAATGTGGACTTAACTGAATAGTAGAAATAGAGAGTGAGGGGGGAGAAGGTGATTGAATGAGCAGAGTACAGGAGAGGCTGGATGAAGGAGCTCACAGAGGGATCTGTGTGGACAGGCCTGTAATTGAAGAGAAGGAAAGGACCTTAACCTAGATCAGTATCTATCACTCCAGCAGGAAAAGAGAGCTCAACACCCACATATTTCCAGAGGGGGAGAGGGAGAGCAGAGCCAAGGCCCGCTGATGGGAAGTAAGTCTATAAGGAGGAGGGAGAGACGGGTGGAGGTGATGTAGAGAGAGATACTGGACATGTGTCCATGTGATGCTGGTCCCTCAGAGCTCTGACACAGATGGGAGAAAGACAAAGAGGGAGAGGATGTGAAAGTAAGCAAGAGACAGTGACAGATAGAGGGAGAAAGAAGATCAACATGTTGAGACGGAGCCCTGGAGACACAGCCACCAGAGAAGCAGAGAATTATGGGAGTGCAAATTAAATTACACCGGAAGGGACAGTCAGGTCTGGACCTGCAGGAAACACTGCACATGGGGCTCTTTGTGTGCGAGCGTGTGCGTGTGTGTGTGTGTGTGAAATAAATACACACACACACATACAGAGATGAAAAGGTGTAAAGATCGGGGAAAGAATACAGAAAGAGAAGAACAGGGAGGAAGAGGAGGGATAAAGTGTAGCAATCATCATTCATTTTTGCCAAGCACACATAAAACAATCATACTTATGTGATTATGTGTTTTCTTTTTCTCCTGGTGATCCTGTGCTGATAGAAGTGATGTGCTGCACAGAACGCACTGCACCAAAATGTTAAAGCTATTGAACTTTTAAACCAAGTTGTTATGATCTTTGTCAGTGCAGCCGATGACTGTATAATGTGAACTTCCTTCAATGCTACATGCCTGCATGCATGTGTGTACAATTAATCATAAATAATCATCTTGTCATTCTACCATCTAAACAAATTGTATGTAAAAAGTCCACTAAGTCCACCCAAAATGGGTCAGGGAGCTCTAAGTACCCCCAGGCTAGGTACTGCCCCCAACAATTTGCATCATTAGGCCCTTTTTTCAAAGCAGACATTTTGACGTCATAGTAGGAAAAGCACAGGTGTTACTAATGACATTAACGATGACTCCTTTCAAGTCCCAGTAAGCCATGACAGTGTGACAGTGAGCCAGCATGAACAACACCAGGACCCTGAAACTGAAGCAGAAATGGAATTCAGTCAGTCAAAGGCAGCATCTGATACTGAAACTTTCCGAGCCTATCTGTGGCACTCAGCCCCAAGCCCATTCGTTCCTTCTGAATGTCTCGTAAATCTTTTAAAAATGTCTCACTAACATATAGTAAAACAACTGGGCATAGGTTTTTATCAAAAACTCTGCTCAAACAGGAGTAACCAGGGTATTTGTTGGGGGCTATTTTCAGCTGCGACTTAATACACATTTGCAGCACTAGTGAGTATTTACGGCAGCAGGACAGTGTACTCTATGCGGACTAACTAAAAATAAAGTACAGTGACAATGTACATAATGGCTTATTGATGTGTTTTAATAGTTTTTGGGTAAAAATTTAGGTCCAAAACATGTTAGTAGGATCAAAGGTAGAAGAGTATTATACATTTTATAAATAAATAGTTTATATGGCCATTGCAAAAAACTCAAACTTAGCCTAACATCTTATTGACAGTAGAAGGTAGGGACTGCACTTCTGAGCATTTTGTCCAGTGACAATGCAGACTCTGACCCTGCATGATGAGGATCTGTCCATTAAAGCAGATCCTGCCCCTACCTTCTCTGAAGTGCGTACAAGTACTGTGCACACAGCTTAACAAGTGCAACCTAACCACTTCAAATAATTGATACTGTATATGACAATTTGCCTAACATCAGGGCCTGTGTCTGCCAGGATATAGACACCAGTTTAGCATTGAAAGATATTTTATCAGCCCTCACACTCCTTTTTGAAATCCCATCGCTTAGCTAACCTATAGTGACCTCCAGCTGTTTTGGTCATACGTGTATTTTTATGTTAACTTCACAAAACATTTGTTTTATTGTCTGCAATATATACGTCCCTTACACCAAACAAATATCCAAAAATATTAAGTGTGATTGATATGTTTTGTGATGAATTTCAATGATTTTCTGGCTTAGCTAACTGGCAAACAAAACTGACTGTTTTTAATGATAATGCCCACAAGTTAATATCTGTCCATGAAGATTAGGGGACGAGTTATGTCTTTTTACATGTGCAGTGTGTGTATGTGTGCTGTCTATTGTATTTTCTGTTACATTTAAATGCACCTCTTAATTAAACATAAGCTTTTCCATTAGTCCTTCTCCTTTCCTCTCATGTAATTCCTTATGTGTCCTCCGATCCCCTAAATGTATACACACTGACACACATCTACAGCGCACAGGAACACCTTATGATGTTGAAATTCCTATTCAGGTTAACTGCTTGAAAATAAGCCTTGAGCGGTAGTTTAAAATGTGAATGGATAATTTAGAAGAGAGGAGTCTGAGATGGGAGACATAAGCGAAATAAGAGTGAATAGTAATAATGATTGTTTCAAGCTGTCTAATGTCTTTATTGTCCAGCAGAGTGGTTCCTCAAGGAGCAGTGGTTTGTGATGCAGGCCTGGGGTGCTGTGCTTTCACAAAGGTCACTTGAACACTGAAGCAGATTAGCAATTCAGATTGGGCTAAAGGGGCTAAAAGGCTGCTGTAGCACTGCCTGAGTCTTATTACATTAGCAAAGGGTAGGAGTGCAAACGCACACTACTGATTAGATAGCATGAGGACGAAGCAGCTATAAGATGTTGTAGGAAATATATTCACTCTCTGACAAACAAGATTTTATTGTGAACGTTTACCCTCAGTATAACCGATATCCTTCCTCACACACACACAGATTGATGGACAACATCCATCTTGTAAAAAACAGTTTGGGTTGTTTGATTATTATGATGGATGTCGATGGGATCAGGGTTCCCTGACCCATGTTATGGTGCTGTTGTGGTGATGATGCAGCTCTCCCAGCTTTGGACACATTGGATAACAACGGTCATAACAATTCCTCAAAAACCTTCACGTTCAAGATGAGAAATTTGGTCAAGCTACAGCGCATCAAACGCGTCAATACGTTACAACACAGGTGAAAAGTTTATCTGCCGAGCATGCAGCATAATAATGCATACCAGATAGAGCACAAGCCACACTAACATCATAAATCACAACTGTCCTTTTCAGGCCTTATAGTCACATTCCTGAGGAGCTCGAACCATACTTTAGTGACTCTTGCTCTCTCTTGGAGGATCACTGTATCGTATATTTTCCAAGTGTTCAGACAAACAGGAGCTAATGAACCCACCTGATTTGGCAAATCAGTTTCTCCACACCTATGCATAAACCAAGACACGAGGTTGGTCATGGTCTGTGTGCCACTAAAGTAAATTATACAACCATGCTTCCCTGCCATTCTAATGAACACCGTGGCTATAACTTAATAATTACACAGCTAAATAAACAAGCATGTCCTACTGAAAGGCTTATTGTGGGGCCTCCTTTCAGCACCATGGACAGTGAGCACAGGAGGATGCACAGCTGAGGGGGAGACAGGCCTTCTGCAACAGTCCAGTGCACAACAAATGAAACCAATTCAATGTGTGCGTGATTCAATCCATGTGTCGGTCTGTTGTCGTTTACACAAGACTAAGTGTTGAATGAAGTAGACCTACGTCTGCTGGGGTTGTATGCTGTTGACATGCACAACATGTACTCCAGACCCTGAGATATATGCTCTAATGCTGCCATGTTATTGGAACCACCAAACTGGGGACATTGCAAAGCCTGGATTAGGTCACTTGCATGCTATTAACGATATTGAAATGAGCACCACTCAACAGCCCTCTCTCCCCTCATCTCACAGAGCTGCGGTACAAGCCTGGCCCTTAGTCCAAATGTCAGACGTCAGCTCCACAGTCACAGTTCACAGAGTAGTCCATATTAAAAAGATTAGACTTCGAGAGCCACAGAAAGAAGAACAGGAAAAAAAGAGAGACAGAGAAAGATGAAGGACTGCAAAAGTCTCTGTTGACTTGTCCTGTAGTCCCCTCAAACCATTTTCATGTGGTGCAGCTGTGTGTTTGTGAAAACCCTGACACTCCAAGTGATGCAGTTAGTAGCCTCAACTCTAAAAAATAAATACTAATATACTGACAGATACTGTATGCCCAACGGTTGCCATGACGACTGTGAACCCATCCCCTTAAATGTACTTTTGTGTGTGTGCGCGCACCCGGCCCCTAGTCCTACCTTGCATTCCTCCATGCACGTCCTAACCGAGTATGCATCCGTCTCGTATTTCTGAACCAGCAGTTCAAACTCCCGGTAGTTCACCTCCGCCTCCTGGTCAAGAAGCTGGTAAGCCCGGACGCACTTGCTGCATCCCACTTGATCCACCCCCATGTCCATATCCAGGGTGCAATTCAAATGGTCTGGACTCGTAAACCCGTTAAACAAATCCAAAAGTGAGTAGGAATTACAAAAAGAAAGGTACAAATCGCTCAGATTCACGTACGCCAACTGTGTCCCCTTTTCCCCTCCATCGGAGAGGCCCAGGCACACGGTCTCCGCGTCCGTGAAAGTAAAGCAGTCTTTGGACAGACTGTCGGGGTGACAGGTGTCCATTCGCCACAGAGGTTTGGTAGAATTCCCTAGAAAAATAGCATCTTGCTCTCTGGCGAGACGGTAGGGGTCAGGTGATGTTGGGATATGGTGTCGGTGGAGGGAGTTTGGGTGCTCGCCCATGTCTGTAATTGCAAGCCCCTCGTCCGACCGCTTGTCTCGGGTTCGCGTCAGTTTCGCCTCGGCGCAGAACCACAAGTGATCAGAGAGCAGGACGGTGATGAACAACAGAGAGGCCAGCGACAGTCGCCATCTCTGGGCCCGCTCCGACTCGGTAAATGGCTTCTCGTTCTCTCGGGGTGCAAACCAGTATTTTAAGCCTTCATCATGCTGCCGACGCATCCAAGCACCCCTGGTCATATTTTAGGAAAGTGCTGCCCTGGCCGACTCCACCGCGGGGGCTGCTCTGCCACAATACTCATTGACTTAGGGGGAGATGGGCTCCGGTTGGTTCTCTTCTGTAACGGTGGGGTGCCGTGCCTCCGCCGGTCCAGGGCGCTCCTCTATCGCGCCCGCAGCAATCGGCGCTATTCCGATCCAATTAGCCCGCCCGCACAGATTAAGCTTCGCGATGCCGCATCCCGGTTCTCCATGGCTCACCGGGGGGAAACGGCGTCCTCTTTGACCGCATGCCCCGCTCTCCCGTCCCTCCCGGGTTTGTTCTCTCGTCAGGGGCGCAGGGAGACCAGCTGTTGCGAGCCTCTCGATACTGATGCTGCGCGTCTGCCGCCGTTCGCTTTGCAGATTCACTTAAAGGAAAGCAACGAGCCCTTTCGATGCACGCTGGCTGGTTTCTCTGTCCCGTACCTGGGCGGAAAGCCTAGAATCCTTTCTCCCGTTGGCCATTGTCATCTTGGACCTCGGTTAAGTTGCCGCCATGTTCGTCTTGAAACACTTTTTCGGAGAGCTGGGTCTGTTTGCGTCATCTCCATCGTTGCGATAGCTCCATCGTTGCGCAGTGGTGGAGTAGCTTATTACCTAGCTATATGCACACGCGCGCGCGAACACACACACACGCACACACACCCATACACAGGGAGGCAGAAAAAGAGAGAGAGAGCACACAGGCACACATAAAGGTGGTTAAGGGTTTTTTTTGGCTTTCCACTCTGCTGTTCATGAATAATAGTGTCCACATATTGTCTTGACAAACACACACTTTTGGCGACACCTTGCTTTTGGTGCAGGATAGACGGGAGTTCATTCACAAACACAACAATGCAGTTAAGACATCATACTCACTGCTTCCATATAGTCATTAAGATTCATTAATTGGGCCAATTTCATACATTCTGATATAACAACACGTTTTTCTTACCCAGGCTAAAGGTTTTGGAAACACTGGAGAAATATGAGCAGGTTTGAGCCTCTGAACAGGTGGAAAGCAGCTGAACAAGCGCAAGCAACAATATCATGTTCCTGTTCCCTGCAAGTGGGTCCCATCTTATCAGTTGTGTTTGCTCAATGGGTTTAAACACGCATGTTCCTATATGCAATATTCTTCTATGCCTCCCTGTGTATGTGTGTGTGTGTGTGTATGTGTGTAGATGCTCTTAGGGGCTGAAAGGAAATTACAGTATTTATCCTCATCCTTAAAACTACTATTGTCAGTGTACATGGCTTGAAGTGCTACCAAAGAGACAAGAGAGTGTTGTTTAATGTTAATGGGCTGTATATTGGGGATAAGACAAGAGATGATTACCTGATTAATTTGTGTTTAAGGCAGAGTGGGAGGCAGCTTCTATAATTTGTTGTTGAGGGGGTGCTCATATAACACCAATCCAATTAGTTTTAGTGCAGCCAGCGTCCTTCTGCCAAAAAAGAGAATAATGCGACAACATATTGAATAATGCAGGCAAGTAAATGCAAACATTGTATATTTTGTGAAATATTTCTGCGGGACAACAGAGATGAATTTCAGCACCACGAATAGCTCAGGACTGCTGTCCTAGTTGCCTGTGTGGAAGCTACACTTTAGTTTCCTGTCACAGAGGTTCACTTTGTGAAACTGCCCTCAAACAGAAGAAAATTGCTCTTTATTCCCTCTTGTTATGTTGTTGATGGCATTGCAACTTCTGTGGAGTGTACTCCAGAGTAATCCGAGCTAGAATATGTTGTCTGATCTTAACACCTGACAAAAATTGTGCGCAAAAAGCTTTTTTCATTAAACCGTTTTTCAAGGACAAAGTCACTATTGCAGGCCACTTCTGTCATGTGGTCCTGAGTGGAGGGAATAAGTCTTGTCACTAACAGAATTTGTAGATTTATCGCCAAATGTCAGCTGGTGCCCACGCAAGGAGATTCAATTTGCTTGGTGGTTTTGAACCCCTGTTCCCCTGATCCTAATGGAAACTGAAAGTTTACCATGCAGGGGCCTGGATTTTTGGTAGGACTGGAATTGTTACCACGGATGGTGTTATGGCAAACATCTGTTGTGCTGTTGCTAGGGGTGCTTGAATGCTCATCATTCATCACTCACTGTTCTCACATGTTATGTCACTGCAGGATGCTGTGATCATGCCTTGCGGGGATAGATGTCCTACTTCAACTGGGATTGTCTAGTCTGCCTTTAACTGCCACTGCTCAGTTTCATGCTCTGTCTTTGACCCGAACTGTGTTGTGTGTGTGCCGGGCCTCCTCCTGCTCTGTTGGTAGACATATGGGTACAGGGAACATTTCCAGATCTGCAATTCGATCGGTTCAAACTGAATGCCTGACTTATGTCAGCACCTGAGAAGCGGCCAATCAACAACATATGGAGTGTGTGTCTGGCACAGCAGAGAGTTGTCAGTTTCACACCACCCCCAATACTTTCGTACCTGTGTGTTTGTGTGTGAAGGAGAGAGAAGTAGTGTGAGTGAGACAGAGCCAGGGACAGGGGAGAGAGAGAGAAAGAATGAGAGTATGTCTGTGCGATGAATGCAGATTGCTGGCCCTTAAATCTGGAGCCATCACAGTAACAGTAAGGGCTGGCAGACATGACTCATCCGCTATCCATGCTGGGGAACGTGTGTGTGTGTGTGTGTGTGTAGTCTCTGAAACAACTGTACATACATGTGTAGAATTGATTGTATTATCTCATTGCACTGAGAGCTCTTGCTAAATCAAAGGTAATTTGCACAGCTGAGGGCTTTATCTACTTTTTCAGTTGAAATTTCTAGGAAATCAAAAGCAGATACGTAAGTGCGTCATTCAATATCAAAACCCTTTTTATGTCTATTTTTACACCATTGTGTGTCCTGTCTGGTTTGTCAAAGGTACTTGAAAGTACACTTGTGTCATTCAGAGTAACTCAACAATCAGCTCAACAGTCTATTTATAAATGATTTCTAAACATATCCAAAATAACCAAGTGGAAGGTTCAGTGCCCTTTTACTCCTCACTTTGATGCTTTTTAAGTCTTTCTGATCCTGATCAGATTCTAACTATAAAAAGTAACCACATGCTGTGTTGTTTTTCATGAGTCATACAAGAAGCTTAAACTGATGCTGAGAATGTTGTTTCTTTGGCATTACGCTCCTGTGACATTGTCAGACTCATAATGGACAGTTTTTTTAAATCAATGCAGCAGATCCTTTTTTACTTAATGCATTTTTTTGTTGTTTTTCTCAAAAACTGGTACCAGCATTACCCACAATGCAACTCCACTTGATTCACTTGACTGTACAGGCAATTTATCAGACTTTGCACAGCTCCCTCTAGAGCCACAAAAGGCTTTATACAACTTTTTTTTTTTTCACATATGCAGTAGTACTCCTCAAGACCTGTCCACAGACTTTGATGTATAAAATCGGGTGGTGTTCCCCTTTAAAAAGCCAATATTACATGAGCATTTTAGGTTTTTATCAAGAACTTTTTGGCCACCGGATGTTCACCACCTTATCAGTGCATTGTGTTTCCCCAACTGTCAGCATTCCTGATGGAGGGAGACAGAGATAAAAGACAGGTTGTTGCTAGACTGGACCTACTGACAGTCAGAGGAGGAGGAGAATGGGGTGAGAGAGGGAAAAAAAAGACAGGTAACATCATCCAACTGTGCTCATGGCCACTTGCCAACTTGTGTCAAATACACAACCTTCACACCTCCTACCTACTGTGTCAGCATGGAAATTGACCTCTTTTCATGAGTCTGTCACTATGTCTGGCTTTAGGATGCATGCACTCTTTATTCTCATTCCCTCTTGTTCTATATTCGTTTTTTTTGTGCAACTCCTTTGTTGTTTTAGTTCTGCTTTCCGCCTCCTCAATGATCTATCAGCATTTCTTTCCCCTTTCCTGCTGCCACTGTCTCTCTCCTTCCTTCTCTCTCTTCTTCTCCCACTCCGCTGACCCTGTGCGACTCTCCTGATATAACTCTTCCTTAAGCTCTATCTCACCATCACCCTGTCTTCCTCTGTCTCTCGATCTCACTCTCCTTCTGCGCTTTCATCTGCCTGACGTCAGAGGGGGGAAAAAAAGAGACAGGCTCAGTCTCTCTGATTGGTCAGAGAAGACGACACCCTCAGCCCTGGCTTGCTGTCCTGAGCAGATGTTACAAACTGACAACAGAAGTGTGATTTCAGGTTAGTCTATTATCCCCACTCAAAAACAAATGTAGTTCAGCGACGGCGTTTGTGTGTGGAAATATATGTGTATACATATGTGTGTGTGTACAAGAGAACATACATGGTTGCTTTTGTTTATCTTCTCTCACGCGTGTGGTTATTCTAATGCTCCAAGTGTGTGCCAACAAATATAAATATTATTTGAGCGTGAAAATTCATTCTGAGCCTTTGGAGTAGTAGTTTGACAAAATAATATTAACTCAAGGTCAACTAACTGGCTTTCAACTGCATCTCACAGTCTTCATCAACAAATGGAGTTTGCTCAGTTATGACAACACAAAAGTATGGAACTTCTGCCACATGATAACGGGTATTAGCATATTTAATAATGATATAATTATGAGGTGACGCTTTATGTTACTGTTCCCTTAATTTTATACTAAGTTCCTACAAATTTGCAGCTATTTAATGATTCATTTTTAGCACATTTTACAGAGAGGGTGGTGCAATTTGGTACAAATTATAAGAAAAAACAAAAAAAAAAAAAGTGTTAATTTGGTTTAGACTCATTATATTTGGTTTCATATGTAGTTGTTAATTTGCAAAAATTCTTGATAAGCTAGACTCTTGACAATTCTTGGCAACTGGCAGAAAACAGTTTTTGTGTGTCAAACTACATATTAGCATATTAGGGTTTTTTTCAAATATTTCCTAAAAGTAGCTGTTGTGTAATTGTTAAATCTTTTTGGTTGTGTAATTTGGTAGTATACAGGAAATGTGCTCATTATATATATATTTTTAAAGAAAACAACCTAATATGCTAATTTGTAGTTTGACACACAAAACTTCACATTGAAGACAAAGTATTTTCTGCCAGTTAAAGAATTGTTAAGAGTCTAATTTATTAAGAATTGTTGCAAATTAACAACTACGTGTAATGAGTTGTTACTTACCAACTGAACCAACTTAAAACTTTTTTCATTTTTTTCTTTCTTATCATTTGTACCAAATTGCACCACCCTCTCTGTAAAATGTTCTAAAAGTTAGCCGTTAAATACCTGCAAAATACTCCAGGTAATTACTATAAAATTAAAGGACCTGTAAAATTATTATTTTATAAAAAAATTTTTATCTTAAAGGACCATTGTTTTCACAGCCTTTAGCTCTTACAACTTATATCATGTATACTTCATATTTCTGCTGAAAAATTTCCAAAGCATGCTACATAGTTTTAGGTTTTTTTTAATGTATTTTTTTTCCAGGGAGCCATTGGTTTCCATTCATCCCTGTGCAGTATCAAAATCAATTAAAAGATTCTTGGAATTTGCTTGACTTATACCATAAAATGTACAAGGAATAAGTCAATCACTCTTTATCCATACTTGACTTGTAATATTAAAAAATATTAAATCATCAAGTCTGCTTTAATATTTCCCACTACTGCTGCTGATTCATTTGAGTAGTCCATACTGCGCTGCCTCATAATTGCAATACCACTCTGAAAAACATAAGTGCATACCTGATGTTTACTGTGATGGATTACACAACCAAAGAATGTCTCAAGAGACAATTGATTTTCAGCCATACAGAAATGAGGGGAAACCAATGGCTGCTGGAACACTACAGCATGGTTTGCAAAATAGTCAGCAATGATGTCACGAAGTATTCATGTATTCATAGTACAGGTGTGTTGAGGGTGAATTGTGAGACAATTTCACAGTGTTCAGAGTGTTCAATTGGCCACTGGAATCAAGGAAGATTAGTCCAAATGATGGAGATACCTTCATGCTGTTCAACCTCCCACCCCACCCAGCACCACCCCTGCTCCGCCTCCGGGTTTTACTCTCCTGATCGATTGACTCGCCCCATTTCCATTCCAGGAATCCCTCAGCGGCTTATCAACACAGCTCACTATCCCAAGGACAATGCCTTTTCCCATACCCATGGTCCTGGATCGCTGGTGTATATTCCCATCGAACAATCTGGATCTCTGCGTTTACCCTGCCTCCAGCTTCAAAGGATATGTGCCTATCAGGAAAGGCAGCTTTTACCCTGGCAAGGAAACATATGGAATACAAATACAGCACATAGTAGGGGAGGCTTGTTTGTGTTGGAATAAAATCTACCAACCTCATGCATTAGTAGCATTGTTTGACGTAACTTAAAACAGTTTATGTATCCCCCCTTATACCCTTTTATTGTACACAGCTGTTTTTTTATTGCAAAATATGCAATGTTTAAAATATTCTTGTTGAGAATATAACACAATGATGTCATTTTTAGAAAATATATACACAAAACATTGTTGAATATTGCATGATTAAATGTTTTTGTGTGTTGGAGTATGTTTGTCTTCATCCTCTCTTACCCTGATGTTACATCACTGATGGCCTGAGACTGTATCCTGATGCTCTCACAGTCTCTACACAGTCTTATTCGTGGGGGATGATTGTTCTCTCTGAGAAAGGACCAGGAGGCTTTAGAAATGATAATCAAACAGTGGGTTTAACGCTTCTTACTCCAGTTCTAAGAACATAATAGTTTAAAAAGGCTTTGCCTCTTTGAACAGCAAGTAAGACCCTTTTTGCTGCAAGATTTGTATGGTGAAATTATCTTTAAAAATATAACAAAATTATTTTTCATGTTTATGATGCTTATAACGAATTGATGAAGAATTGTCTGCAAGACTGTTTTTCATTTATTGATTCTACACAAAGCAGCTTTAAAGGGGATGTATCGTGCTTATTTACAGGTCCATTTTTTTACTGGAATATCTTTGCTTGTCTTACAGTTCAAAAAACTCCTTATTTACCGTATACTGGTCCTTTATGCAGCCCCTCAGTTCAGCCTTTGTCTCAAACAGGCTGTTTTAGCTTCTGTCTCTTTAAGGGCCCCCTCCCAATGAGCCCACTCTGTTCTGATTGACCAGCTCTCTCATAGACTGTATATGAAGAAGGACAACGTGTCTCCACTTCCTGCCACTATGCAAAAGTGAAGCCAAAATATCTCATTTCTGGGAGCTGCCATCTTGCTTGTGTAACGTTATTTGCAACCTGCCTGTGCAATAGAGTCAGGTGGCAGGATGACAGAAGACTCGTTCTTTACTCGAAATGTCAACTTCTCAAATACATCCATACACGTTTAACCTGAAATCCTATCCAAAATATGAGTGGACAACACAGAAAACACATGGAAAAACCTTAGCAACAACCTTAGCAACCAAGGCTACGGAACAGATGGCCATTTATGGGCATACGCGATGAGCTGACATCAGCTCATCAGCAAGGTAGAAAAAAATGTTACAAAGGAACCATAGAGCAGGCTGAAGCCTGGGCTTTTGACTTGCAGGGAGCATTTCTACATATGTCAACCTCAAGTTTTGAACTTTGACCGTGTTTAACATAGATATTCAACATTATAACAGTATATGAATAACAGAAAACCAGAAAAAGCATAATATGCCCCCTTTAAGAAAAGACATGAAGCAAAGCAATTTAATTTTCTAAGAGATCTGTCAAACCAGAGATATGTGTCACATTTCTAAGAGATGTTTAATTCAAGGAGTGTCTTCATCAGCACCAAACCCATGGGCCTGCTTCCTCCAGATGGAATGAGTGGGCCCCTGTAACATCAGCTTTAGCCTGAGTGTAAACAGCAGAAGGCAGGATTTGCAGGAACTCCGGGGCTGAGAGACTGAGTCTCCACACTCCAGCAGAGAGAGCCGAGGCCCAGCCCAAAGGGTTTTTTGTCACCAAGCACCCCTACTGTCAACACCAACCTGAGCTGGACCAACAGTGCCTTACTCTTTCTCAGTCTCTCTATCCATCCCCACCTCCTAGTCCTCTCTCTCTTTACATTAATGTCAAACCAGTTTGAAGTGGCAGTCCTGCATCTGCACAGAGCTGTCACTTGAACTTAGTATTCCTCATGTGATGTGAGCTCACGTAAAATTTTCATATGCTGAATTTAAAGGACCAGTCTGTATTATTTAGTGGCATCTAGCAATGAGATTGCAAATTGCAACAGACTGAATAGCCCCCCCCTCCCCCTCCCCTTCCAAGCATGCAGGAGAACCTATGGTACCCACAAAATTCACAAAAAATGAGAAAGGCCCTCTCTAGAGCCTGTGTTTGGTTTGTCTGTTCTGGGCTACTGTAGAAACCTAGCGGGGGTACATGGGTACACCCACTCCCTATGTAGATATAAAAGACTCAGTTTAAGGCAACAAAAACACAACGACTCTTAGTTTCAGGTGATTATACAGTAATTATAACTTAATTATGAATATTATATTCCATTTCTGCCAAATCCGTTCCGCAAATGCCACTAAATTCTACACACTGCACCTTTAATGGCACAACAGATAGAAGAACTGAATGAACCATTTATAAATGCAAAGTTTGGTAAAGGCTCAGTTTGTGAGCAAGGAAAATGAGCCTGGCGTTTCTAAATGCATTTGCCTCTCACTAATCTGTGCTGTCAGAGAAAAGCACCTCCTGATGAAAGGGATATGTCTGCTGCTGGATCCAACAGGAAAGTGGGGGAAAAAAATGTGTAGTGACGCCTTTGAAGAACTGGGAGTTGAATTTAAATCCTTGCTAACATGGAATGTGAGCAGCCTCCAGTGCAGATGTCCAGTCACCTCTCATTCCCGTTGGACTGGTGCGTTAACAGGAATAAACATACAGCTATAATATCCAGATTGTGCCTGGGATGGATCTGGAGAAAGGCCAGTGTAGCTAATCCCCCAGCCTCATCTCTCCTTCCCTCTCCTCCTCTCTTCTGCTAGGAGTGTTAGTATGCTGAGCCTAAGAACATCACCAAGCAGTCCCTGCCACAGTGTTAAAGCACAGCTCACAGGGCAAATCACAGCGGTCCATACCAATCCCTTCTCTTCAATCTCTGTCTCACTTATATCATCGCTGTCTTACTGTGTGATTGCTGATGATTTGCAGTAGAAATTGCTTAGATCAGGTATATATCAGAAAAGGTGACATATTTTGCAATGAAAGTGAAAGTGCAGCTTTTTTGGCTGCCTTTTTGTTTCTTGACCAGTTTTGCCGTGCTAGCAGCTCCATCTATATGCTGTCAGATGGTCAGTCAGTCGGTAGGTCCACCACTTTCAGACAGAAATATCGAAATAACTATTTGGCATCCATCCATGCTCCCCAGAGGATGAACCCCACCAACTTTGGTGATCCCCCAACTTTTCTCTAGCGCCACCATGAAGTTGACATTTGTGGTATTGAGTGAAATGTTTCAACCTCTCAGGATTGTCACGAAATTACATTCTTATAACATTCTTATCAAAATTTGAATTCGTTAATACATTATCACTGTGTTTAGTGCCAATTAGCAAATGTTAGCATTCATGCATGTTAGAATTAGCATTCTAACAGGCTAAACTAAGAAGGTGAACCTGCTAAACATCAGCATGTTAGCATTGTCACTGTGAGCATGTTAGCATGCTGACATTAGCCTTTAGCCTAAGTACAACCTCGTAACCCGTGGCATGACTCTAGACTCTTTGTCATCATTTCGCTTTGTTCCTCGCTCACCACTCTCAGAGGCATTCTTGTTTGCAAATAAAGCCAAAGTTCAATCACTATCTAAACTTGTATGCAAGGTGGTGTGTTCTGTGTGTGAGCCTGGGCCTGTGTGGCACTGTGCCGTACTCAGCCTAAGCCCTTACTCTGCGTCATCTATCTGATTACACAGACTGGCCGACCTCAGATGACTTTGCAGACACACTCTGCAGTCTACCAGTCACGTGTGAATCTCTCCCTCTCTCCCTGTGGTGGCTTGCTCTACTTCTGATCACAGCACACATCTGTGCTTCTCCTGGAAATCTGAAATCGACACCCGTTAAGTGAGACAATTAGAGGAGGAGAGCCATCCATTAGTGACTGTTCACAAGTTGCTTTTTAGATGCGCCACTGTAAATTCAGTTAACCTGAGATGTTAAACCTGAGATGTTCAATGTAAAGTTTGTATCACTTTAAATTGTGTTAGCCACCCATTCGCAGCTCTGCTAACTGCTCCCTAAAAGCTACTTTGATGTGAAGGAGGCTTGCCTCATCTACAGCAGCAAGTTGCAGCATATATGCTGATGACCTCCTTCCGTGCTAAACAACTAACCTCTTTTCTCTCTTTGACGCTTATCCCTCTCCCCATCAGTAATGCCCCTCTTTGTGAGGCTCTGTAAATATCTGCCACAGACAGAGTAAAGTTCAGTAAAAGGTTAAAAGTGATAAATTCTGCGCGGCCTCTGTCTTCTGTGTCTCACTGTAAAACCAGCATATGAGAAAGTACCCAGTGTTCCACCTCAGTGTATCATGGTCTCATCAGCTGAGATTATAAGACAGGAGCAACATGATCTGCCTTCATTTTTTTTCCCAACACCTTTCTTTCAAGCATGTAAACCATTGCTGTAACCATTAAACAGGCCCTCTCAGCAATGATCCATTGAAGAACATCAATCCTTCTCACCACAGTTCTCTAGGCTCGCTGGAGCTGTGATGCATTGCACCACTGAGATGCTCGATTTGCAGGGAGGAGACTAGGGGTGAATAAATGATATGCTGAAATTATGGCTGTAGTTAAATCAATCAGCTAAGAGAAGATCGGCATCTGATTTTGTGAGCTCCCATCATGCAGCGGGGCTAATTTATGGGGTCACAGTGGGGTCATGGCTGTAGCTGCAGTGATACACTGTAATCAAGCAGAGAGCCGAGGCCTGTGGGACATAAATCAACTGCATGAACTGCCGCTACATGCTGCTGGGTGGGGAACACACACACACAAAAACACAAATAGAAATAAGCTATAACTCATTTAGCCAGGTATCATACACTGTCATCAGGATGCTCATGTCCACACACAGATACAGAACACCCTGCTCTCTGCTAATTCCTCCCATTAACAGTGACATTTAAAGATATCTCCCCAGTGCACAGCCGCCAGCGTAAAGTACCTTTTCATTAAGCTCTTATTGTGTGGGCCTCAGGGGTGAGGAGGGGAAGTGCCTGGGAGTGTGTGTCTGCCTCTGTATATATGTGTAGGTGTGTGTGTGGGCAGGGGGGAGCAACAGAAAGAGAGACTATGAGAGAGAGAGATAGAAATAGTTTGAAACAGACAACAACCCAGAGCCAAGTGTGGAGATAAAGAGGGGAAGATGAGGAGGGGAGGCAGTGATATATTGTTCAGATTCACAGTTTAAACTCCAGTCTTTAAATCAGCAGGCTCCCTGAGCAACAGCTATTACGCTGACTTATTACAGGGTCATACGACTGAAAAGGGGGGGAGAGATATAGGACGCCAGATACGTATATCACAACATGGACTTGTATGTTGGCCTTCCCACGAATCATTCTTGTTCCTTTTCTGTCTCCCATTTCACAGAACCTTCCCCATGCAACCATTTGGACCTAGAGGACTGACTGTGTATGGGTAAATATGTCACGTTTTGGAAATCAGATGCTGGGCTAAAATTACTCCCAGGTCATTTACTTTGTTTTATAGCAGCCACCTTATGTGACTTGCTGTGTATTTGATATTTGATAGGCTAATGAGTGGCACTGGTCATTCAGTCCAGGGTGTTCGCTAGAAGGTAAGATGGGTAATTGTTAAGCCTGTAATGCCTAAGAAGCATCGTTTGGTGTTAGTACACTTATTTACCCCCAACCGGGCTATTAATCTTTATTTGCAACACAGTGCTGCAGGATCTGCTTAGAGCATGACCTGCTGTCACACACTGATGAATAAGTACCTTCCTCTCCCACTTGCACACATAAAGCATTGCTTTCAAGGCAATGACACATTAGTAAATGACAATATGTGTCCTGGGTATTTACAAGAACACTCATTCTATTCTTTTAGGGCTTGTAAGCTTTATCAGTTTTATTTAATCATTATCTAATTTAATATTTAAATTAGTCTGTTAAAGACCCGTTTTGTAAGTGCTCTAGATTTGTGAAGGGGTCAACTTCTGTATTATGAAAACACAGTTATGCGCTGTACATTTTGCTATTGATCATCCTTATTTATCAAGTCAGATTATCAGCGGTCAAAAACCTAAATTTGGAATAAGAGTCTTTACTCTTTCCTTCTAAGCATTCCTCTCCATCTTCTTGCTCAATACGTGTACACTCGCACACACAAAGACACACACACACACACACTTATTAAATGAGAAATGAAAGATGGCCTTTCCGTCCCCACGGGATAAAAAAGTAACCTTTAATCTGGACCGTAACCCTGTCTGTTTCTACTGGCGACCAGAGTCCACATGTCCTCTGGTATCAGCTCAGTCAGGAGTGAAATCCCAAAACAACTCAAACAATCACTTATTACTGGTCTGACTGACCTTCACAAAGTGACTGAGCTTTCTCTAAATTGAGTGAATTTGCTCTTTAAGTGGATAGTGGTTAGCAACATGACCCTATATACTCTCAAACTCCTACAGTTTGCTCCACCTTTAGAAACCTCTTGACTTCACACAGACAATGCAGCCGCATTTTTCAAGGACAGTGGGTTCTACTTCTCTGCAGAGACTGAAGT
Source organism: Scomberomorus guttatus (assembly GCA_038419695.1). Taxonomy (NCBI): domain Eukaryota; kingdom Metazoa; phylum Chordata; class Actinopteri; order Scombriformes; family Scombridae; genus Scomberomorus; species Scomberomorus guttatus. The sequence goes on along the minus strand of CM076456.1, from coordinate 13,378,345 downwards.
CTCCACAGGCTAAATCGAACACATTGTAATTACAGTATGCCCTTGATATTGCACTTTTTCAAACAGGGCTTGCTGCTGACACTATTTCATGGTCACACTCTCTTCAGAAAGAGATTGTCCTTCACAGAGTGACGTTTTGGTTTTTCCTAATGTGATGACTTCTGGGAACAAGGTAGCTGTAACACTATTACTGTAACTGGGATTAATAATGTTAGTAACGAGGTTGATGATGAGGAGAATGAACAATAGATGCTGAAATGATTATTGCCAAGAGTTAAATGAGAAGAAAGATACCACTCTTGTGTCTGTGTTAAATATAGAGCTGGAAAAAGGAGGCGTTTAGCTTAGCATAAACACTTGAAGCAGGGGGAAATAGCTTGCTTAGCTCTGTCCAAAGCAAAAACAAAATGCCTACCAGCACCTCTAAAGCTCGCTAATTAACATGTTGCATCTTGTTTATTCAATTCATACACAAACAAAAATGTATAAGTAACAAGTTGTGATTTTATTATATTTTTCTGTATTCACTATGTAACTATTTCTTGGTGTGACCTGGTGCAAAGAAATAGTTACAGTACAACCTCAACTTGACATTTTCATATTTCTGTTTGTGTACGGATTAAACAAACAAGATACAACATTTACTGACCTTTATGTAAACAGTATTTGAGCCAAGCCAGCTGTTTACCCCCACTTCCAAACTTTATGCTAAGCTAGGCTAATTGCCTCCTGTAGCAGTAGAGACTACAGCCCTCCTGGCTTTAGATTTACACATCACGCATGAGAGTACGTGGTATCAGTCTTCTCATCTACAGTAATTCTCAGTAAGAAAGAAAAATAAGCATATTTTCCAAAGTGTCAAACTATTTCTTTAACGTTAAGTCTGTGATGGGAAGATACAAAACAAAGATTGTCAAAGACAATGGCTGGTGTTTCTACTTGTCTCAAAAAATGTGGGAAAAATGTGGGAAAGAAAAAAAACATACTTGGATGGATTGCATTACTAAAGCACTTGAAGACCGCTTGATTTAGCAGCTCTGGCAAGTGATGTTACAACTGTGGAGGCTGTTCAAGTGTCTGGAGTGCCAAAGAAAACCTTCTCTGAAAGTGATCTTTTCATCTTTATTTTTGGCACAATGGCCAAATGTGCTTATTATCTATCTCTACCATCAGAGGCACCTCATATTCAAACCCAATGCAAATGTTAAAAGTAGACTCAGTCATTCTGGAGAAAGATTGTTGATATTTGAACACCCAAAGAAATACACCCCTCCCTTTGTGCTCCTTCAAAATTCATGGATGCCCATTGCAAGAGAAAAGAAAGAGAAATATGGCGGAATCCAGAGCGATGCGTCAGCTGTAGAGTCACTTCTGTTCCTCTCACACTTTATCATGAGCGGGGAAAAAAATTAATCTCTTGAGCACAATAGTCCATCCACACTATCTGCCTCTCTGTGGCCTCCCCACCTCTCACTCGACCTGCGTTCAGCGTCTGTCAGCTGCAGCTCCCCAGGAGCTGAGAGGCCGGCCAAACTGCCTTCACCAGGCTGACTGACAGCAGAAATTTACTGAACCAAAAAGTTTGCATGTCAGCTCCACGGGTAGAAATCGACAGTGTTTGTATTTATTGGTTCATTGACATGGTTAATAAGTTAATAAGAGGGATATTTGGGTGCTTTAAACAACTACCTGCTTACGCTTCACTAAATGCGACAGAAACAGACTCGGAGCATGAAAAAACGCGGGCAGTCTCCGTGAGACTGTCTGGGATTCAGCATGGATTGATACATTTAATAAAATGGAAGCGTATCTGTTCTGTGAGAAAACACTGTCTATGTGAATTGGCCACAACCTCTTTCTCTCCAGTTCGCCAGCCCTCCCCCACAATTCAACGGGTGCTGGAGACAGGAGACTGTCATGTCCTCACACAGACAGCTGCTCTGATGACTTCCCCCTGTACTGTGCACAAGCATGAATGCCTCCTGCTGATTGGCTGGAATAGTGTTGTGTGGCTCGATCCGAGCCACTTTGTTTTTTCCTATTTACAGAGCCAGGGCTGTGTAAGAACACCAGATTTTTTTTCAGCTGACACACAGAACAGACAGCTAGTGGACCGTGAGGAGATATTCGCTGAGTTTGACAAAAAGTGTATTGAACAATCTTTCTCCAGAATCACTGACTCTACCTTTTAACATGAGGTATTGTTACTCCTTTATTGCCTGAATGGCTTTGGTTTGGCAATTTTTTTTAGTTTTTTTTTAACCTAGTCTTCAAATTCTCACCACTACCTGCACATTAGCAAGACAGGTCCCAAATTTCACACAGGAGCGCACATACACATAGACACATGTATACACAAATCTATATCTGCAGGTTAATTAGAATGATAGATATCATCATATGTGTGACAAAAGGCTTATTTGCAAGGGAAATGAGGGAAATGTAGCATTTATTAAATGTCTGCCTCTTCACCACAGGAGGCCCCCTAATTGCTGCTGAAGACATACAGCAATTTCCACCCAATTTATTCCTGGCAGGTGCAGTGTATAGATGGATGGATGGATAGATGGATAGATGGATGGATGGATGGATAGATGGATAGATGGATAGATAGATAGACAGAACATAGGATAACACGCTATATACATTAGACAAGTGTGCAAAGTTGTTAAAAATGTGCAAATTCACCATGAGCAAAGTTACTGAAGGAGCAAAAGTGTTGAGTTTGGTTGAGACAGAAACTATAAAGCTGAGAGTTCTGAGAGTTCTCTGTTAGACAGAGGTGAGGTGTTGTAGAGGGTTATTGCTTTGGGCAGGAAATGTGACAGTGAAGCTGAACCAGTCTGTTAGAGAAAGTCTGTCGGTGGAGAGGGTGGTCGGGATTATCCATAATGGATAACAGTTTGTTCAGTGTCCTCCTCTCCACCATAACTTCAAAGGTGTCTGTTTGCAGTCAATTACGGAGCTGGTCTTCTTAATCAGCTTATTAATGCTGAGTTCACTCTATACAATTTTAGCCCTGATTATCAACTCAGTGACAGTTCGGCTCAGGGCTAGCAAATCGGAGCTCGATCGTGTGTGAACTGCTGGAATGCGTCGCAGACACCCGAAAGATATCAAGCAGGCTAAATATCTGGTTGTGTCAGGGGAGCCATGCAACGAGCTACAGCCAATGACAGCACAAGACACGGGGTGATGACAGGCAGAGCAAACTCCTCTGCTGTCATCTGCAGCAGCTCCCTGTACCCAGTCTTGTATGGTGGGTTGTTTCTATCAGAATCAGAATCGCACCCTACGTTTCCATTGCAAAAATATTTATTTACCTCCAACTCTCTCTGCAGAACAGACAATCCTTCTCTCACACATATTCTTTTGTTTTTTTCCCTTGTTTTTCACTGCAAATCAGTGCATCTTGCATGTGTTTCCATGACAAAATGTAGTTTGGCGACCAGACAGACTCCTTCTGGTGAAAGTCGGTCGATGATCAGTCATGTAGTGTGCAAACCACGATGACTTCAAGATTTCCAATTACAAGATAGAAAGTTGTGTAGTGTCAACAGTACAGTGATCTGATGACTTTGAAAGTCATGTAGTGTGTCCATGGCATAAGTCTATTGGTTTTGCTGGTTCCAATGCTTCTCCCCCAGCAGACTACAGTGAAGTACAGTGCACTGGCCACAACAGACTAGTAGAAGATTTCCAACATCTTGCTGCACATGTTGAGGGATCTCAGCTTCCTCAGGAAATAGAATCTGCTTATCCCCTTCTTATACACAGCCTCGATGTTGGTCTTCCAGTTCAGTCTGTTGTTGATGTGGATACCCAGGTACGCCAACATCCTCTCCCAGAATACACAGGGGTGGTGTAGCTGTTCTCTTCCTTCTGAAGTGGATCACCATCTCCCTGGTCTTGGCCACATTCAAAAGCAGATGATTTCTTCCAGACCACTCCACAAAACCGTCTACTAGTGCTCCGTACTCCTCCTCCCACCCATCACTTATACACCAAACCACTGCAGAGTTGTCAGAGAACTTCTGCAAGTGGCATGACCTGGAGTTGTATTGACAGTCTGATGTGTACAAGGTGAAAAGGAAGGGAGAGACTGTGGAGCTCCTGCACTACTCTCCACCATTTCAGACAGAGCACTGCCCAGTCAGAGAAAACTGCGGTCTGCCCGTCAGGTAGTTGGTAATCCAGGAGATGGTGGACGTGTCTACCCTTGTCGATTACAACTTCTCCCTCAGTAGCAGTAACTGGATGGTGTTGAATGCACTGGAGAAATCAAAGAATGTGATTCTCACAGTGCAACTGGTTCCATCCAGATGCAAGTGAGCTCGCTGCAGGAGGTAGATGATGGCATCGTCCACTCCCAGATGAGGTTGGTAGGCAAATTGCAGAGGGTTCAGCGATGATTTCACCTGCAGTCTAAGACCAGCCTCTCCAGCACCTTCATCACATGAGATGTAAGGGCAACTGGTCGATAGTTGTTGAGGCCAGATGGAGTCATCTTGTTGGGAATAGGAACCAGGCAGGACATCTTCCACAGCACCAGTATCAGAGGTGTCACAGAATAGTAGATAGCTGGCTGGCACAGGTCCTCAGATCCCTGGGGCTGATACTGTCAGGGCTTGCAGCCTTGCCTTGGTGGAGTCTCTCCAGCTGTCTCCTAACTTGGCCAGTAGTCACTGTCAGGCAGGGGAGGGTGCTCGTCATCTCAGTGGAGGAAAGGCGCTTAAAAAGTGGGGGGTTTGGGACCAAGGAGCTCACAGGGTGGGATTGAGGGGGTAAGGGTGAAAAAATTGTGGACAGTGGAGGTCTGGTTGTGTGGTGGAGGAGACAGCTGAGGGCTGTGAACTAAACCTGTTGAAGGAACAGTTTAGCTCATTTGCCCTCTCCAAGCTGCCCACTGGTTGTCTGTCTCTCACCTTGAACCCAGTGATATTCTTCATTCTAGTCCACACATCCCTTGCATTGTTCTGCTGGAGTTTGGCCTCCAGCTTCCTCCTATAGGATTCCTTGCATTCCCTCAGCTTCACCCTCAGAGCGTGGTGTACACTCCTCAGTTCCTCCCTGTCCCCAGACCTGAAGGCTTTCTTCTTATTATTAAATACTTTCAGGTCACTGGTGGTCCAGGGCTTGTTGTTAGGGAAGCAGCTTACAGTCTGGGCCAGTAAGGTGGTGTGTTCACAGAATATGATGTATTCTGTGATGCAGTTTGTCATGCTGTTGATGTCCTCCCTGTGTGGCTCACAAAGCACATCCCAGTCTGTAGACTCAAAGCAGTCCTCATTAGCCTCCTGAGTCCATCTCCTCACAGACCTTGTGGATACAGGCTGCCGTTGGACATACTTTGGTTTCAGCAGGACCAGGTTGTGATCAGATCACTGTATGCATTCTTAGCATTTGCATACAGGAGGTCCAGTGTTTCATTGTCTCTAGTGGGGCACCGCATTTCACTCACATACGGTGCAATCCCTCCTTCGTTGTTCTTACCACTCTGTCCCCTGAAACACAAAATGCTGCACTCATGGTATTCCTGCAGGGTCTTGATCAGTACACCAAGCTCGTCCATCTTATTGCCCAAGGACCTCACGTTCCCCACGATGATCACTAGAACGGAAGGTTTATATTTCTTCTTCTTCTATTATTCTTCTATTTCTCCAGCCCTGCAACCCCAGCCTCGCCTCTGCAGCTCCTCCGGGATTACAGGCCTCGCTCCGGGCTGTAGCACTGGTTTGCGCAACGCAATCAGCTGGCTGCATGAGTAAACAATGCCCTCACTCCTCTCCGCATGGCTTCCTGTTACAAAGAATGTAGAAAGTAATAGTATACCACAAGCAAAACAAAAAGTAGTTATTAACGCTCAGTCACTGAAACGAAAAAGTTGAAAAAACAGACACGAACAAGAAATAAAGTGACAAAGTGACGAAAAATCAAAACCCAACGGGAGCTGCTGCAGCAGGCTGCCACCCAGCACAGTGCCATCTCTAGTGTGGGGCACTCTTTACTGCATTCCCATAATGGCAGCTGATTAGCTGATTGGTTGACTTAGCCATCACTGTACAATGTACAATCTCATTAAACCTTGTTGACTGACACTAGAAGGTGGAGCTGCCCCTACTCTGTTAATTATGAATCAGCATGAAAGAAAAAAAAAGATAGTTTAATGTTGTACTGCCCTGACAGCTAACTTCTGGCTGTGTTTGGCCCCCTCCGCGATGTGTTTAAAATGAAGAGTTACCATTTTGTAGTGGTCCTCTCTGACTCAAAGCAATGCTCTGTCTCCAAGGTGACAACACATTTACACTGTAGCCATGGACACCACATCTATCACTTTGTTCATAGCATTCAGTGACTTGCAAATCAAAGAGGCATCACTCACGATGATGTCAGACAAGCTCACAAAGTCTTTCACAACCCCGGAAAAAATGCAATAATAGCAACTCCTACACATCAAAAGATAAGGTCACAGCACCAGTCATAAAAAATGCTGACTGACAGAAAAATCGATGTGTATCAATGGCTTGGCTTCTGCATAATAGCTGAGCGTAATTTCTCATTTTATCAGAGGGAACCCTTGTAGAATTATACTCTGCTGCTCTGTTGTCCCTAGGAGGGCACTGGGTGCATGGCGTGAGGCGAATGATAAGCATGTCCCTTGGCCTGATGATATGATATTTCCAGCCAGGTTATCACAGTCGGTCCTCGTCCTACAGCAGCTCTGACTTTGTGTTATTGAGCTGGGGCCCTCCAGCTGTTTAGAGTGCTATATTTCAAGTAATTGAGTTGTGGGGTACGAGAGTGCAGCTAGAGTGTGTGCATGTGTAAGTGTATATGAGAGTTTGTGTGTGTATGTGTGTGTCGGTGTGTGTGTGTGTCGGTGTGTCAGTGTGTGTAATAGATGTTTTGACTGACATGTCAAAGGTAATTGAGTTGCAGGTAAGAGAGAGTGAACTTGCCAGCTGTCAGTCTCTTATAAGCTGAATCCATCAGAATGCAGTGCTTCCTATAACCTAAAGAGTCAAATACAAATGTGTGTGTGTGTGTGTGCCTCTGTGTCTGTGTGTGTGTGCTATTAGCTTTTCAGAGCCTTAAAATGTTTCAATTTGGTTAATTTCCATCTGCAATAAGGATTAAAATAAATGTTTTATATCTAGGTATATAGATCAGTACAAGTAGAAGACAAGCAGGCTTACAAACATTATTTTAGCAAACGTTAAATTAAATCATATTTATACAAGACCAATTAAGAATCAATTCAGCCCAAATTTACGTTTCAAAACGTAGATTTTAGTTGGATTTTATACCAAGGAAACCAGTAGAATTGTATATCAGCCAGCTGAGTTTTTCAATCAACTCTAGTCTATATCTAATTATCATATTCATTTGTTGTATCATATGACAAATCTTTTCTCTTTAATTCTTTTAAATAACTAACTAGTTATCATATAACTAATTAGCTTTTGTATATATAGTGGAAAATATACCTAAAATCTACTACATTTATTTTAATGATATTAAATGATATTGTGCTTAAAGATACAGCATAGAGGCTATAATGCTTAAAGAAATAATGTGTGGATATTTATAAATGCAACTCTGAAGTCTTTTAGCTGATTAGAGTCAATTATTCTTCTGATGGGGAAAAATAAAATCCATTTTATTTCAGAGGAACTGAATAAATATGAGAATACAACCGTTATTTCAACTTAAAGCGGCTATAATCAATATTTTCATATTCACCATGGATGTGTAAAACTAGCAGGAGTTATAGTCAACCTACAAACTACAAACCAACTGGATTTAGTCATGAATTCTGAGTCTTATCTCTGTATATTTGTCATAGTAGAACATGCCTTTAGTTTTGTCTTTACACTTGTTAATTACTTTCTGTTCATTTCCTTCACTTTGGGATGGGACATAGACCCTGCCTATGAGATAAATGTTTAGCTCACTTTGACTCACTTTTCAACCTTTAGGATCTTCAGAAATAAAGAAATGTATACATAACATGACAAAAGCTCGACAATAATAATATCTTTTAATGTAGTAATAGTGTACACAGACATCCCTCTGAATTTTTACATCATGTTGGTTAATTGTTGTCATAATGTTCAGATTATAGCAACCACAAAAAATCATTTGACAGTGAAAATACAGCAGGCATTTTATCTTTGAATCAGAATATGACACATGAGAAAAACATTAAAATTAGTCATATGTGCAAAGAAACCCCGAATAAGTACAAATGGTTTAAGTTTAATAGGGGTCTAATAATGAATAAGGCAAATTCACTTCAATACAATAAAAGAAATAAAGGTGTATTTAAGTGCTGGAGGTCCATTTTTAACAATATGCAATTCCCTTAAGGTACAATTTCCTGAGATAGAATGAACATTCTCTACACATTTAATTACAAAAAATACTGATAGTTTGTTTTGATATTTCCAAAAATTCAGCAAACACTTACAATACATTTGTCAAGACAATATACATGACATAAATACACGTTTTGTTTTTTTTTATCTTCCCAAATGTTCGACAATGTTTTAGCTACAACAGGGCTCAGACATGGATAAATTACATGTTTTTAGTCACTACATTAATCATACTGTAGCCCGGTTCCTGAGGCTAGGGCTGCAGGTTACTGATAGAGACTGCAGGCAGTGGCTGGAGGAGCAGATGGTTACTGTGGGCTGGAGGAGGAGGCTGGTTCTGTGGATGACTGGAAGAAGCTGTTAGTGGAGTTTGGCAGAACTTTCAGGTGGAGGGGGGCTCTTCAATTTTCTGGCAGAGGAAGTTGGTGTAGGTTCTGGCTGCAGCTGTTTGTCAGAATCTGCAGGTGGAGGCAGCAGTACAGGTAGCTTGCAGAAGCTGGAGGCTGGAGGTGGAGGTTTGGGCTGCATCTGCCTGCCACTATCTGCAAGTGGAGGATTAAGATGAACTTGTGTGTGCACACAAAAATAGACAAAAAACTACACGGCACCATCTAGCAGTGCTCATGATGTACAAAGGTTCAATGTGAGAAGACACAATGCAGCCCAGAAATACACACAATACAATACATTCCATGGTGCAGCACTAACTGCAATACTGCTGTGAATACTAATGCTGTGAATGAGTTTTATGTGCAAGACATACATAATGGTGTAGGTGTAGGTGGAGATGCAAACTGCAGCTCTCTGCCAGAACCTGCAGGCGGAGGGTGGTGCAGCTTGCTGGCAGATGTTGGAGGCTGGAGGCTGGGCTGGAACTGTCTGCTAGAATCTGCAGGTGGAGGCGGCAGTACAGGTTGCTGGCAGAGGCTGGTGCTGGACACTGGAGGCTGGAGGTGGAGCTTTGGGCTGGAGCTGTCATAATCTGCAAGTGGAGGCAGATATTTCAGAGATTAGCTGGAAGCATCTGTTGGTGGAGGTTCAAGTTGCAACATTCTGCCACAACCTGTAGGTGGAGGAGATGGTGCAGTTTGCTGGTTGAGGCAGGAGGTGGAGGTTTGGGCTGGAGCTGTCTGCTGGATTCTGCAAGTGGAGGGGGTGGTGCAGGTCGCTGGACAAGGCTGCTGCTGAAGGTTGGGCTGGAGCCTTTGCCAGCAACTTGCAGCTGCAGGTTGCTGGCAGAGGCTGTTGGTGGAGATTCAGGTTGTTACAGTCTATCAGAATCTGCAGGTGGAGGTGGCAGTGCAGCTTGCTGGCAGAGGCTGAAGGCTGAAGGCTGGAGGTGTCTGTTGGAACCTGCAAGTAAAGGTGGTGAGACAGATTTCTGGCAGAGGCTGTAGGTGGGTGTTTGGCTGCAGCTGTCTGCCAGAATCTGCAGGTGGAAGCGGTGGTGCAGATTCTGGCAGAGGCTGCAGGTGGAGGTTGTGGTTGCAGTTGTCTGCCAGAATCTGCAGGTGGAGGCGGTGGTGCAGATTGCTGGCAGAGGCTGCGGCTGGAGGTTCAGGTTGTTGTTGTTTGGAATTTGGCTGGAAAACGTTTTAGATGGAGCATGTGTTTGCAGCTATCTGCTGTCTGCAGGTGGAGGCTAGGACAGCAGATGGCTGGTGTCAGTTGGAGGCACAGTTTTGATCTGATGGAGGTTGAAACAGGCTATTGGTGGAGGACGAAACATGGCACGTTGGGTGGTTTGCAGAGGTTGCAGATGAAGGTGTCTGTAATTTTCTTAGGTGGAGGCCCAGGCTGCAGCTGTCTGCCACAATCTGCAGGTGGAGGCGGTGGCTACAGGTTTGTGGCAGAGGCTGTGGGTGGAGGATTATACTGCAATTGTATGCCAGAATCTGCAAGTGGAGGCGGCAGTGCAGATTGCTGGCAGAGGCTGCAGGCGGCGGTTTGGGTTGCAGTTGTCTGCCACAATCTGCAGGTGGAGGAGGCAGTGCAGATTTCTGGCAGAGGCTGCAGGCGGAGGTTTGGGTTGCAATTGTCTGCCACAATCTGCAGGTGGAGGAGGCAGTGCAGATTGCTGGCAGAGGCTGCAGGCGGAGGTTCGGGTTGCATTTGTCTGCCAGAATCTGCAGGTGGAGGAGGCAGTGCAGATTGCTGGCAGAGGCTGCAGGCGGAGGTTTGGGTTGCAGTTGTCTGCCACAATCTGCAGGTGGAGGAGGCAGTGCAGATTGCTGGCAGAGGCTGCAGGCGGAGGTTTGGGTTGCAGTTGTCTGCCACAATCTGCAGGTGGAGGCGGCAGTGCAGATTGCTGGCAGAGGCTGCGGCTGGAGGTTCAGGTTGTTGTTTGGAATTTGGCTGGACAACGTTTTAGGTGGAGCATGTGTTTGCAGCTATCTCCTGTCTGCAGGTGGAGGCTAGGACAGCAGATGGCTGGTGTCAGTTGGAGGCACAGTTTTGATCTGATGGAGGCTGAAACAGGCTATTGGTGGAGGATGAAACACGGCACTTTGGGTGGTTTGCAGAGGTTGGAGATGAAGATGTCTGTAAAATTCTTCCAGAATCTGCAGGTGGAGCTTGAGCCTGCAGGTGGAGGCTGGAACATCAGATGGAATCAGGTTGGATGTGTAGCTGGAAAAGAGTTCAGACAGAAGCTGCATTTACATGAAACAAGACAATTCTACCTGTTAAGAAAACTTAAAACTACAATATTATTTACAGATTTGATCTTATTGAACTATTCTAATGTCTTTAACTATTTACACACTACTGATACTTTCAGTTCAGTTTCGTTTCTTAGCCCTTTTTTTTGCTGGCTGCTCAGGCTCTGGTTCTCTTGAAATGTCAACATCAAAAAGGGGAGGATAGACTCCAACCCCGTATGATACGTCAACACTTTCAAGCCCGTCTTCATCGGCTGATGTCGTAATCGTGGGACGATTCAGCCTCTCCCACAGCTTCTGCTTGATACGACGGCCAAGCTCCAAAGTGTACGGACGCAACCGGCCGCTCTTGTATCTGTAAAGATATAAAGAAACAAACATTTAATAATCATGATATGTGGGATTTAAAAGATTTTATATATTGAAAAAATGACCAATAGATTTTAAGTGATAATAAAAATGTGACAATGATTTAATTGAAAAAGTCATGATTTTTCACACATACTTCAGCATGTCATCTACCACTTCATGGTAGATCTGCTGGTACTCTTCTACTGAGCGGTTGTGTATCATCAGAGGGCCGTCATCTTGCAGGGGAGCAGTGGAGGGCCCGGGGATGACGGGGGCCACATTAGAGACCGCTGGCAGGTCGGCAGGTGGGATCACGGACCGAGGGACCAAATCCAGAAACCCTGGAATGTCAGCAGCTGGGCTGGAGGGCCGAGGAGTGGACGCCAACGCCTCTGGGGGTTCAGCAGAAGGCTTGGAAGGACGGGCCACAGAGGTCCGCTTCCTCTTCTGGGGAGGTTTGGCGGTAGTAGCAGAGTGCTGCTGCTTCTGCTCCTGGGGAAGTTCAGCAGAGGATACTTTTTCAGTCTCACAAGAGAAAAATCTGTGTTAGATGCACTGATGAAGACTTTGGAAAAGTAACAAACCCTTCACAATTTACAGGACTTTAGAGGTATAACCCTTAGTTTATTCAAGTCTGGATGCAAGAAGAATTTAATTTCTATCATTCTTAAATAGTAAATGATGAAATGTTTTGTAAGGCTTTAAAAAAAAGAAAATTCAAGAGTCTAACCTGGTCATTCCTGCAGCATGGACAGTTACTCGGGGCACTTGCCCGGCGTGCAGAGATTCTCCTGCTTCTTGAGTAATTGTGGTCTTGCAGGGCAATGGACACATTACACTGCAACAATACACGCGTTAGAACAAGGCTCCACAAGTACAATAAATGCAACAAAAGGCACTGAGTAATGTGAATTTAATTTCACCATTTCTGCAAAAAATTTAACTTTCCCCTTCAAAATGAGGGAAAGTTCTGTTCCCTAAAATTTGCCCATAAACAGAGCCAAGAGACCTCAGAGAAAACATTATCTGCACTCTCTGTGCAGTGTGTACCCTTTTTCTGTGCTGCAGATTTGCGGTGGTAACCTGAATAAATGTATTTAATTAAGAATATGCAACTTGTAAGTACAAAAATTAAATAATGAAGGTCTTAAAAGCACATTTTGACACAGGGGTCTTCTTCAGGACAGAGCCTTAAATCAATATGTTGCCATACTGTCTGAAAATATAATGTCACATATCTGCTATAACTTCAGGTACTCCAGTGCTGCAGTTAAATTCAGCTGGGAGCTGGGTGATATTAATTCTCTTATTAGATATATTAGATAATGACATTATTGTCAGTGAGGCAGTGATTTTCGTTATTTTATGTGCATCTTTGTTCATTTTTTATGAATATACAGTATAAATGGAGCTGGTACAGTCCAGTAATGACAATGTGCATCACTGCCGTAAAATAACACGCACATGCGCAGGTGCTTCATTTTCCAGTAATTCATAGTTAATCCGAATTTCCCCTTCAATATATTGTTTTTACCATGTGACCCCGGGTTGGGGGAGTGTTCATGTCAGAGCCTTTTGGCAAAACATCAGTGACCTTTGAGGGCTCTGAAAGTCTCGACGGTAAAATACATTGAAAACACCACAGACTTTCAAAGCGTTCAAATCTCACATTTTCCATGATGGAAGTTTGCTTTCTCTCTCTCGTCAGTCTCAGTGAGTCTTTAGTCCTAAACAGGATGTAAAAAGTCCTCAGCAGAAGCGTTTATTTCGAAGAAATCGTCGAGTGAAAGTTGTGAAAAACTTTTCTTGACCGCTTGGTTTTGTTTGTGTTTAAATGAGGATCATATATTAATGATGCACCTGGAGATAAAACATAGCAACCATGGAATCCTCAGCGTCCATTTTGTACACATCTGTTTTTACAGTCACATCTCACCTCTGTAATCTAAAGTTTTATCCAATCAACCTGCAAAAGGCCTGAGATCAAGTCCATATCTAACTATGAAGAAATGTTTAGATCTGACTCAGACTTTAGATCCACATTACAGAGTGTAAAAGGCAATTTGAAATGGCTTTAATTGACCGAGGCGCACACAGAGAGACCTCTCCAAAATCATAAAACACCTTTTTATGTATATTACGTTTTGTCTGTTTTACTTGCTCTACTATTTTACATATATTATAATGTCTGTCTAATTCAACTTTTGATGCGATGCAGAGTCTGTGACGGGTTACATTCATGAGTTTTACCAATAATGTGGTTCACTGAGCGTAATCCGTTTTTTTCCCCTTTTTTGCAGAAACGTCAATACTTCTGTTTGTTCCCTGCAATGTTTGTTAGTATTCTTTCCTTTAAATTCATGAAATACTTGAAGCTAATATACAGCAGCAGATACGTGCGTCTCCGAGACGTGCCATGCGCATTTTACGCATGTGGCACAGCACCGATAATTTCTTTTCTTTTTTTTATCCCCCAAAAGGATCATTGAGTATCTAACGTTAATTGACCTTTTTACACCTCAGACAGGCTTGCTGTTACACACTGATTCCAGGTTTATCCGGTAAAAACATTTGGAACATTTCTACTGAAGAAATCATTCCTATGAAAACTGTCCATAGTCACTTCTGTTGTAATGGAGGCAGACATTTCAGAGACCGATATGTTAGAACATGGACAATTAAAACCCCAACTTGAAGCAGACTGACGCGACAGCCTCACCTTGCTTTGATCAAAATCTCACTCCAAACAAATCAAAAATGTCTCTCTAATAACACTCGAACTTGTAAACTAGCTGCAGCCAGTTGATCAAAGTTGACAACACATCTACACTGTTTCTCTCTCTCGCACCCAAACGGTTAAATTGCTTTAAAATGTTTCAATTTGGTTCATTTCCATCTGCAATAAGGATTAAAATAAATGTTCTATATCTAGGTATATAAATCAGTACAAGTAGAAGACAAGCAGGCTTGCAAACATTATTTTAGCAAACGTTAAATTAAATCATATTTATACAAGATTAATTAAGAATCAATTCAGCCCAAATTTACGTTTCAAAACGTAGATTTTAGTTGGATTTTATACCAAGGAAACCAGTAGAATTGTATATCAGCCAGCTGAGTTTTTCAATCAACTCTAGTCTATATCTAATTATCATATTCATTTGTCGTATCATATGACAAATCTTTTCTCTTTAATTCTTTTAAATAACTAACTAGTTATCATATAACTAATTAGCTTTTGTATATATAGTGGAAAATATACCTAAAATCTACTACATTTATTTTAATGATATTAAATGATATTGTGCTTAAAGATACAGCATAGAGGCTATAATGCTTAAAGAAATAATGTGTGGATATTTATAAATGCAACTCTGAAGTCTTTTAGCTGATTAGAGTCAATTATTCTTCTGATGGGGAAAAATAAAATCCATTTTATTTCAGAGGAACTGAATAAATATGAGAATACAACCGTTATTTCAACTTAAAGCGGCTATAATCAATATTTTCATATTCACCATGGATGTGTAAAACTAGCAGGAGTTATAGTCAACCTACAAACTACAAACCAACTGGATTTAGTCATGAATTCTGAGTCTTATCTCTGTATATTTGTCATAGTAGAACATGCCTTTAGTTTTGTCTTTACACTTGTTAATTACTTTCTGTTCATTTCCTTCACTTTGGGATGGGACATAGACCCTGCCTATGAGATAAATGTTTAGCTCACTTTGACTCACTTTTCAACCTTTAGGATCTTCAGAAATAAAGAAATGTATACATAATATGACAAAAGCTCGACAATAATAATATCTTTTAATGTAGTAATAGTGTACACAGACATCCCTCTGAATTTTTACATCATGTTGGTTAATTGTTGTCATAATGTTCAGATTATAGCAACCACAAAAAATCATTTGACAGTGAAAATACAGCAGGCATTTTATCTTTGAATCAGAATATGACACATGAGAAAAACATTAAAATTAGTCATATGTGCAAAGAAACCCCGAATAAGTACAAATGGTTTAAGTTTAATAGGGGTCTAATAATGAATAAGGCAAATTCACTTCAATACAATAAAAGAAATAAAGGTGTATTTAAGTGCTGGAGGTCCATTTTTAACAATATGCAATTCCCTTAAGGTACAATTTCCTGAGATAGAATGAACATTCTCTACACATTTAATTACAAAAAATACTGATAGTTTGTTTTGATATTTCCAAAAATTCAGCAAACACTTACAATACATTTGTCAAGACAATATACATGACATAAATACACGTTTTGTTTTTTTTTATCTTCCCAAATGTTCGACAATGTTTTAGCTACAACAGGGCTCAGACATGGATAAATTACATGTTTTTAGTCACTACATTAATCATACTGTAGCCCGGTTCCTGAGGCTAGGGCTGCAGGTTACTGATAGAGACTGCAGGCAGTGGCTGGAGGAGCAGATGGTTACTGTGGGCTGGAGGAGGAGGCTGGTTCTGTGGATGACTGGAAGAAGCTGTTAGTGGAGTTTGGCAGAACTTTCAGGTGGAGGGGGGCTCTTCAATTTTCTGGCAGAGGAAGTTGGTGTAGGTTCTGGCTGCAGCTGTTTGTCAGAATCTGCAGGTGGAGGCAGCAGTACAGGTAGCTTGCAGAAGCTGGAGGCTGGAGGTGGAGGTTTGGGCTGCATCTGCCTGCCACTATCTGCAAGTGGAGGATTAAGATGAACTTGTGTGTGCACACAAAAATAGACAAAAAACTACACGGCACCATCTAGCAGTGCTCATGATGTACAAAGGTTCAATGTGAGAAGACACAATGCAGCCCAGAAATACACACAATACAATACATTCCATGGTGCAGCACTAACTGCAATACTGCTGTGAATACTAATGCTGTGAATGAGTTTTATGTGCAAGACATACATAATGGTGTAGGTGTAGGTGGAGATGCAAACTGCAGCTCTCTGCCAGAACCTGCAGGCGGAGGGTGGTGCAGCTTGCTGGCAGATGTTGGAGGCTGGAGGCTGGGCTGGAACTGTCTGCTAGAATCTGCAGGTGGAGGCGGCAGTACAGGTTGCTGGCAGAGGCTGGTGCTGGACACTGGAGGCTGGAGGTGGAGCTTTGGGCTGGAGCTGTCATAATCTGCAAGTGGAGGCAGATATTTCAGAGATTAGCTGGAAGCATCTGTTGGTGGAGGTTCAAGTTGCAACATTCTGCCACAACCTGTAGGTGGAGGAGATGGTGCAGTTTGCTGGTTGAGGCAGGAGGTGGAGGTTTGGGCTGGAGCTGTCTGCTGGATTCTGCAAGTGGAGGGGGTGGTGCAGGTCGCTGGACAAGGCTGCTGCTGAAGGTTGGGCTGGAGCCTTTGCCAGCAACTTGCAGCTGCAGGTTGCTGGCAGAGGCTGTTGGTGGAGATTCAGGTTGTTACAGTCTATCAGAATCTGCAGGTGGAGGTGGCAGTGCAGCTTGCTGGCAGAGGCTGAAGGCTGAAGGCTGGAGGTGTCTGTTGGAACCTGCAAGTAAAGGTGGTGAGACAGATTTCTGGCAGAGGCTGTAGGTGGGTGTTTGGCTGCAGCTGTCTGCCAGAATCTGCAGGTGGAAGCGGTGGTGCAGATTCTGGCAGAGGCTGCAGGTGGAGGTTGTGGTTGCAGTTGTCTGCCAGAATCTGCAGGTGGAGGCGGTGGTGCAGATTGCTGGCAGAGGCTGCGGCTGGAGGTTCAGGTTGTTGTTGTTTGGAATTTGGCTGGAAAACGTTTTAGATGGAGCATGTGTTTGCAGCTATCTGCTGTCTGCAGGTGGAGGCTAGGACAGCAGATGGCTGGTGTCAGTTGGAGGCACAGTTTTGATCTGATGGAGGTTGAAACAGGCTATTGGTGGAGGACGAAACATGGCACGTTGGGTGGTTTGCAGAGGTTGCAGATGAAGGTGTCTGTAATTTTCTTAGGTGGAGGCCCAGGCTGCAGCTGTCTGCCACAATCTGCAGGTGGAGGCGGTGGCTACAGGTTTGTGGCAGAGGCTGTGGGTGGAGGATTATACTGCAATTGTATGCCAGAATCTGCAAGTGGAGGCGGCAGTGCAGATTGCTGGCAGAGGCTGCAGGCGGCGGTTTGGGTTGCAGTTGTCTGCCACAATCTGCAGGTGGAGGAGGCAGTGCAGATTTCTGGCAGAGGCTGCAGGCGGAGGTTTGGGTTGCAATTGTCTGCCACAATCTGCAGGTGGAGGAGGCAGTGCAGATTGCTGGCAGAGGCTGCAGGCGGAGGTTCGGGTTGCATTTGTCTGCCAGAATCTGCAGGTGGAGGAGGCAGTGCAGATTGCTGGCAGAGGCTGCAGGCGGAGGTTTGGGTTGCAGTTGTCTGCCACAATCTGCAGGTGGAGGAGGCAGTGCAGATTGCTGGCAGAGGCTGCAGGCGGAGGTTTGGGTTGCAGTTGTCTGCCACAATCTGCAGGTGGAGGCGGCAGTGCAGATTGCTGGCAGAGGCTGCGGCTGGAGGTTCAGGTTGTTGTTTGGAATTTGGCTGGACAACGTTTTAGGTGGAGCATGTGTTTGCAGCTATCTCCTGTCTGCAGGTGGAGGCTAGGACAGCAGATGGCTGGTGTCAGTTGGAGGCACAGTTTTGATCTGATGGAGGCTGAAACAGGCTATTGGTGGAGGATGAAACACGGCACTTTGGGTGGTTTGCAGAGGTTGGAGATGAAGATGTCTGTAAAATTCTTCCAGAATCTGCAGGTGGAGCTTGAGCCTGCAGGTGGAGGCTGGAACATCAGATGGAATCAGGTTGGATGTGTAGCTGGAAAAGAGTTCAGACAGAAGCTGCATTTACATGAAACAAGACAATTCTACCTGTTAAGAAAACTTAAAACTACAATATTATTTACAGATTTGATCTTATTGAACTATTCTAATGTCTTTAACTATTTACACACTACTGATACTTTCAGTTCAGTTTCGTTTCTTAGCCCTTTTTTTTGCTGGCTGCTCAGGCTCTGGTTCTCTTGAAATGTCAACATCAAAAAGGGGAGGATAGACTCCAACCCCGTATGATACGTCAACACTTTCAAGCCCGTCTTCATCGGCTGATGTCGTAATCGTGGGACGATTCAGCCTCTCCCACAGCTTCTGCTTGATACGACGGCCAAGCTCCAAAGTGTACGGACGCAACCGGCCGCTCTTGTATCTGTAAAGATATAAAGAAACAAACATTTAATAATCATGATATGTGGGATTTAAAAGATTTTATATATTGAAAAAATGACCAATAGATTTTAAGTGATAATAAAAATGTGACAATGATTTAATTGAAAAAGTCATGATTTTTCACACATACTTCAGCATGTCATCTACCACTTCATGGTAGATCTGCTGGTACTCTTCTACTGAGCGGTTGTGTATCATCAGAGGGCCGTCATCTTGCAGGGGAGCAGTGGAGGGCCCGGGGATGACGGGGGCCACATTAGAGACCGCTGGCAGGTCGGCAGGTGGGATCACGGACCGAGGGACCAAATCCAGAAACCCTGGAATGTCAGCAGCTGGGCTGGAGGGCCGAGGAGTGGACGCCAACGCCTCTGGGGGTTCAGCAGAAGGCTTGGAAGGACGGGCCACAGAGGTCCGCTTCCTCTTCTGGGGAGGTTTGGCGGTAGTAGCAGAGTGCTGCTGCTTCTGCTCCTGGGGAAGTTCAGCAGAGGATACTTTTTCAGTCTCACAAGAGAAAAATCTGTGTTAGATGCACTGATGAAGACTTTGGAAAAGTAACAAACCCTTCACAATTTACAGGACTTTAGAGGTATAACCCTTAGTTTATTCAAGTCTGGATGCAAGAAGAATTTAATTTCTATCATTCTTAAATAGTAAATGATGAAATGTTTTGTAAGGCTTTAAAAAAAAGAAAATTCAAGAGTCTAACCTGGTCATTCCTGCAGCATGGACAGTTACTCGGGGCACTTGCCCGGCGTGCAGAGATTCTCCTGCTTCTTGAGTAATTGTGGTCTTGCAGGGCAATGGACACATTACACTGCAACAATACACGCGTTAGAACAAGGCTCCACAAGTACAATAAATGCAACAAAAGGCACTGAGTAATGTGAATTTAATTTCACCATTTCTGCAAAAAATTTAACTTTCCCCTTCAAAATGAGGGAAAGTTCTGTTCCCTAAAATTTGCCCATAAACAGAGCCAAGAGACCTCAGAGAAAACATTATCTGCACTCTCTGTGCAGTGTGTACCCTTTTTCTGTGCTGCAGATTTGCGGTGGTAACCTGAATAAATGTATTTAATTAAGAATATGCAACTTGTAAGTACAAAAATTAAATAATGAAGGTCTTAAAAGCACATTTTGACACAGGGGTCTTCTTCAGGACAGAGCCTTAAATCAATATGTTGCCATACTGTCTGAAAATATAATGTCACATATCTGCTGGGAATTATATACTAACTTCAGGTACTCCAGTGCTGCAGTTAAATTCAGCTGGGAGCTGGGTGATATTAATTCTCTTATTAGATATATTAGATAATGACATTATTGTCAGTGAGGCAGTGATTTTCGTTATTTTATGCGCATCTTTGTTCATTTTTTATGAATATACAGTATAAATGGAGCTGGTACAGTCCAGTACTGACAATGTGCATCACTGCCGTAAAATAACACGCACATGCGCAGGTGCTTCATTTTCCTGTAATTCATAGTTAATCCGAATTTCCCCTTCAATATATTGTTTTTCACCATGTGACCCCGGGTTGGGGGAGTGTTCATGTCAGAGCCTTTTGGCAAAACATCAGTGACCTTTGAGGGCTCTGAAAGTCTCGACGGTAAAATACATTGAAAACACCACAGACTTTCAAAGTGTTCAAATCTCACATTTTCCATGATGGAAGTTTGCTTTCTCTCTCTCGTCAGTCTCAGTGAGTCTTTAGTCCTAAACAGGATGTAAGAAGTCCTCAGCAGAAGCGTTTATTTCGAAGAAATCGTCGAGTGAAAGTTGTGAAAAACTTTTCTTGACCGCTTGGTTTTGTTTGTGTTTAAATGAGGATCATATATTAATGATGCACCTGGAGATAAAACATAGCAACCATGGAATCCTCAGCGTCCATTTTGTACACATCTGTTTTTACAGTCACATCTCACCTCTGTAATCTAAAGTTTTATCCAATCAACCTGCAAAAGGCCTGAGATCAAGTCCATATCTAACTATGAAGAAATGTTTAGATCTGACTCAGACTTTAGATCCACATTACAGAGAGTGTAAAAGGCAATTTGAAATGGCTTTAATTGACCGAGGCGCACACACAGAGACCTCTCCAAAATCATAAAACACCTTTTTATGTATATTACGTTTTGTCTGTTTTACTTGCTCTACTATTTTACATATATTATAATGTCCGTCAAATTCAACTTTTGATGCGATGCAGAGTCTGTGACGGGTTACATTCATGAGTTTTACCAATAATGTGGTTCACTGAG
The DNA here is from genome assembly GCA_038419695.1 of Scomberomorus guttatus. NCBI lineage: Eukaryota > Metazoa > Chordata > Actinopteri > Scombriformes > Scombridae > Scomberomorus > Scomberomorus guttatus. The sequence continues at coordinate 13,357,507 of CM076456.1, read as the reverse complement.
CGTAATCCGTTTTTTCCCCCTTTTTTGCAGAAACGTCAATACTTCTGTTCCCTGCAATGTTTGTTAGTATTCTTTCCTTTAAGTTCATGAAATAGCCTACTTGTGGCTAATATACAGCAGCAGATACGTGCGTCTCCGAGACGTGCCATGCGCATTTTACGCACGCGGCACAGCACCGATAATCTCTTTTCTTTTTTCTTTTTTTTATCCCCCAAAAGGATCAGTGAGGATCTAACGTTAATTGACCTTTTTCCACCTCAGACAGGCTTGCTGTTACACACTGATTCCAGGTTTATCCGGTAAAAACATTTGGAACATTTCTACTGAAGAAATCATTCCTATGAAAACTGTCCATAGTCACTTCTGTTGTAATGGAGGCAGACATTTCAGAGACCGATATGTTAGAACATGGACAATTAAAACCCCAACTTGAAGCAGACTGACGCGACAGCCTCATCTTGCTTTGATCAAAATCTCACTCCAAAAAAAATCAAAAATATCTCTTTAATAACACTCTAACTTGTAAAGTAGCTGCAGCCAGTTGATCAAAGTTGACAACACATCTACACTGTTTCTCTCTCTCGCATCCAAACGGTTAAATAGCTTTAAAATGTTTCAATTTGATTAATTTCCATCTGCAATAAGGATTAAAATAAATGTTTTATATCTAGGAATATAGATCAGTACAAGTAGAAGACAAGCAGGCTTCCAAACATTATTTTAGCAAACGTTAAATTAAATCATATTTATACAAGATCAATTAAGAATCAATTCAGCCCAAATTTACTTTTCAAAACATAGATTTTAGTTGGATTTTATACCAAGGAAACCAGTAGAATTGTATATCAGCCAGCTGAGTTTTTCAATCAACTCTAGTCTATATCTAATTATCATATTCATTTGTCGTATCATATGACAAATCTTTAATTCTTTTAAATAACTAACTAGTTATCATATAACTAATTAGCTTTTGTATATATAGTGGAAAATATACCTAAAATTTACTACATTTATTTTAATGATATTAAATGATATTGTGCTTAAAGATGCAGCATAGAGGCTATAATGCTTAAAGAAATAATGTGTGGATATTTATAAATGCAACTCTGAAGTCTTTTAGCTGATTAGAGTCAATTATTCTTCTGATGGGGAAAAATAAAATCCATTTTATTTCATGGGAACTGAGTAAATATGAGAATACAACAGTTATTTCAACTTAAAGCGGCTATAATCAATATTTTCATATTCACCATGGATGTGTAAAACTAGCAGGAGTTATAGTCAACCTACAAACTACAAACCAACTGGATTTAGTCATGAATTCTGAGTCTTATCTCTGTATATTTGTCATAGTAGAACATGCCTTTAGTTTTGTCTTTACACTTGTCAATTACTCTCTGTTCATTTCCTTCAGTTTGGGATGGGACATAGACCCTGCCTATGAGATAAATGTTTAGCTCACTTTGACTCACTTTTCAACCTTTAAGATCTTCAGAAATAAAGAAATGTATACATAACATGACAAAAGCTTGACAATAATAATATCTTTTAATGTAGTGATAGTGTACACAGACATCCCTCTGAATTTTTACATCATGTTGGTCAATTGTTGTCATAATGTTCAGATTATAGCAACCACAAAAAATCATTTGACAGTGAAAATACAGCAGGCATTTTATCTTTGAATCAGAATATGACATATGAGAAAAACATTAAAATTAGTCATATGTGCAAAGAAACCCCGAATAAGTACAAATGGTTTGAGTTTAATAGGGGTCTAATAATGAATAAGGCAAATTCACTTCAATACAATAAAAGAAATAAAAGTTCATTTAAGTGCTGGAGGTCCATTTTTAACAATATGCAATTCCCTTAAGGTACAATTTCCTGAGATGGAATGAACATTCTCTACACATTTAATTACAAAAAATACTGGTAGTTTGTTTTGATATTTCCAAAAATTCAGCAAACACTTACAATACATTTCTCAAAACAATATACATGACATAAATACACGTTTTGTTTTTTTTATCTTCCCTAATGTTCAAACATCGTTTTAGCTACAACAGGGCTCAGACATGGATAAATTACATGTTTTTAGTCACTGCATTAATCATACTGTAGCCCGGTTCCTGAGGCTAGGGCTGCAGGTTACTGATAGAGACTGCAGGCAGTGGCTGGAGGAGCAGATGGTTACTGTGGGCTGGAGGAGGAGGCTGGTTCTGTGGATGACTGGAAGAAGCTGTTAGTGGAGTTTGGCAGAACCTTCAGGTGGAGGGGGGCTCTTCAATTTTCTAGCAGAGGAAGTTGGTGTAGGTTCTGGCTGCAGCTGTCTGTCAGAATCTGCAGGTGGAGGCAGCAGTACAAGTAGCTTGCAGAAGCTGGAGGCTTGAGGTGGAGGTTTGGGCTGCATCTGTCTGCCAGTATCTACAAGTGGAGGATTAAGATGAACTTCATTATTATTTCAGAGGGAAAGTTGTTTGCCGTGTGTGCACAAAACCCAACATACACAATAAAAATATTCAAACTAAGAAAGAAAGAGAAACAATCGGTAGTAATCCAAGAAATATTCCACACATGGCATAAATCCTTTGTAAAAATACACAAAAAACTACACAGCACCATCTAGTAGTGCTCATGATGTACAAAGGTTCAATGTGAAAAGACACAATGCAGCCCAGAAATACACACAATACAATACATTCCATGGTGCAGCACTAACTACAATATTGCTGTGAATACTAATGCTGTGAATGAGTTTTATGTGCAAGACATACACACCTGGTGTAGGTGTAGGTTGAGATTCAAACTGCAGCTCTCTGCCAGAACCTGCAGGTGGAGGGTGGTGCAGCTTGCTGGCAGATGTTGGAGGCTGGAGGCTGGGCTGGAACTGTCTGCTAGAATCTGCAGGTGGAGGCGGCAGTGCAGGTTGCTGGCAGAGGCAGGTGCTGGACACTGGAGGCTGGAGGTGGAGCTTTGGGCTGGAGCTGTCATAATCTGCAAGTGGAGACAGATATTTCAGAGATGAGCTGAAAGCATGTTGGTGGAGGTTCAAGTTGCAACATTCTGCCACAACCTGTAGGTGGAGGAGGTGGTGCAGTTTGCTGGTTGAGGCAGGAGGTGGAGGTTTGGGCTGGAGCTGTCTGCTGGATTCTGCAAGTGGAGGGGGTGGTGCAGGTCACTGGACAAGGCTGCTGCTGAAGGCTGGGGCTGCAGCTATCACCTCCACCTGCAGGTTCTGGCAGGGTGCTGCAGCCCAAATCTCCACCTGTAGCCTTTGCCAGCAACTTGCAGCTGCAGGTTGCTGACAAAGGCTGTTGGTGGAGATTCAGGTTGTTACAGTCTATCAGAATCTGCAGGTGGAGGTGGCAGTGCAGCTTGCTGGCAGAGGCTGAAAGCTGAAGGCTGGAGGTGTCTGTTGGAACCTGCAAGTGAAGGTGGAGAGACAGATTTCTGGCAGAGGCTGTAGGTGGGTGTTTGGCTGCAGCTGTCTGCCAGAATCTGCAGGTGGAGGCGGCAGTGCAGATTGCTGGCAGAGGCTGCAGGTGGAGGTTCGGGTTGCAGTTGTCTGCCAGAATCTGCAGGTGGAGGCGGTGGTGCAGATTGCTGGCAGAGGCTGCAGCTGGAGGTTCAGGTTGTTGTTGTTTGGAATTTGGCTGGAAAACATTTTAGGTGGAGCATGTGTTTGCAGCTATCTGCTGTCTGCAGGTGGAGGCTAGGACAGCAGATGGCTGGTGTCAGTTGGAGGCACAGTTTTGATCTGATGGAGGCTGAAACAGGCTATTGGTGGAGGACGAAACAGGGCACGTTGGGTGGTTTGCAGAGGATGGAAATGAAGATGTCTGTAATTTTCTTAGGTGGAGGCCCAGGCTGCAGCTGTCTGCCACAATCTGCAGGTGGAGGCGGTGGCTACAGGTTTGTGGCAGAGGCTGTAGGTGGAGGATTAGGCTGCAATTGTCTGCCAGAATCTGCAGGTGGAGGCGGCGGTGCAGATTGCTGGCAGAGGCTGCAGGCGGAGGTTTGAGTTGCAATTGTCTGCCAGAATCTGCAGGTGGAGGCGGCGGTGCAGATTGCTAACAGGGACTGCAGGTGGAAGTTGGGGTTGCAATTGTCTGCCAGAATCTGCAGGTGGAGGAGGCAGTGCAGATTGCTGGCAGAGGCTGCAGGCGGAGGTTTGGGTTGCAGTTGTCTGCCACAATCTGCAGGTGGAGGCGGCAGTGCAGATTGCTGGCAGAGGCTGCAGGCGGAGGTTCAGGTTGTTGTTTGGAATTTGGCTGGAACACGTTTTAGGTGGAGCATGTGTTTGCAGCTATCTGCTGTCTGCAGGTGGAGGCTAGGACAGCAGATGGCTGGTGTCAGTAGGAGGCACAGTTTTGATCTGATGGAGGCTGAAACAGGCTATTGGTGGAGGATGAAACACGGCACTTTGGGTGGTTTGCAGAGGTTGGAGATGAAGATGTCTGTAAAATTCTTCCAGAATCTGCAGGTGGAGCTTGAGCCTGCAGGTGGAGGCTGGAACATCAGATGGAATCAGGTTGGATGTGTAGCTGGAAAAGAGTTCAGACAGAAGCTGCATTTACATGAAACAAGACAATTCTACCTGTTAAGAAAACTTAAAACTACAATATTATTTACAGATTTGATCTTATTGAACTATTCTAATGTCTTTAACTATTTACACACTACTGATACTTTCAGTTCAGTTTCGTTTCTTAGCCCTTTTTTTTGCTGGCTGCTCAGGCTCTGGTTCTCTTGAAATGTCAACATCAAAAAGGGGAGGATAGACTCCAACCCCGTATGATACGTCAACACTTTCAAGCCCGTCTTCATCGGCTGATGTCGTAATCGTGGGACGATTCAGCCTCTCCCACAGCTTCTGCTTGATACGACGGCCAAGCTCCAAAGTGTACGGACGCAACCGGCCGCTCTTGTATCTGTAAAGATATAAAGAAACAAACATTTAATAATCATGATATGTGGGGTTCAAAAGATTTTATATATTGAAAAAATGACCAATAGATTTTAAGTGATAATAAAAATGTGACAATGATTTTAATTGAAAGAGTCATAATTTTTCACACATACTTCAGCATGTCATCTACCACTTCATGGTAGATCTGCTGGTACTCTTCTACTGAGCGGTTGTGTATCATCAGAGGGCCGTCATCTTGCAGGGGAGCAGTGGAGGGCCCGGGGCTGACGGGGGCCACATTAGAGACCGCTGGCAGGGCCGCAGGTGGGATGACGGACCGAGGGACCAAATCCAGAAACCCTGGAATGTCAGCAGCTGGGCTGGAGGGCCGAGGAGTGGACGCCAACGCCTCTGGGGGTTCAGCAGAAGGCTTGGAAGGACGGGCCACAGAGGTCCGCTTCCTCTTCTGGGGAGGTTTGGCGGTAGTAGCAGAGTGCTGGTGCTTCTGCTCCTGGGGAAGTTCAGCAGAGGATACTTTTTCAGTCTCGCGAGAGAAAAATCTGTGTTAGATGCACTGATTATGACTTTGGAAAAGTAACAAACCCTTCACAATTTACAGGACTTTAGAGGTATAACCCGTAGTTTATTCAAGTCTGGATGCAAGAATAATTTAATTTCTATAATTCTTAAATAGTAAATGATGAAATGTTTTGTAAGGCTTTAAAAAAAAGAAAATTCAAAAGTCTAACCTGGTCATTCCTGCAGCATGGACAGTTACTCGGGGCACTTGCCCGGCGTGCAGAGATTCTCCTGCTTCTTGAGTAATTGTGGTCTTGCAGGGCAATGGACACATTACACTGCAACAATACACACGTTAGAACAAGGCTCCACAAGTACAGTAAATGCAACAAAAGGCACTGAATAATGTGAATTTCATTTCACCATTTCTGCAAAAAATTGAACTTTCCCCTTCAAAATGAGGGAAAGTTCTGTTCCCAAAAATATGCCCATAAACAGAGCCAGGAGACCTCAGAGAAAACATTATCTGCACTCTCTGTGCAGTGTGTACCCTTTTTCTGTGCTGCAGATTTGCAGTGGTAACCTGAATAAATGTATTTAATTAAGAATATGCAACTTGTAAGTACAAACATTAAATAATGAAGGTCTTAAAAGCACATTATGACAAAGGGGTCTTCTTCAGGACAGAGCCTTAAATCAATATGTTGCCACACTGTCTGAAAATATAATGTCACATATCTGCTATAACTTCAGGTACTCCAGTGCTGCAGTTAAATTCAGCTGGGAGCTGGGTGATATTCATTCTCTTATTAGATATATTAGATAATGACATTATTGTCAGTGAGGCAGTGATTTTCGTTATTTTATGTGCATCTTTGTTCATTTTTTATGAATATACAGTATAAATGGAGCTGGTACAGTCCAGTACTGACAATGTGCATCACTGCCGTAAAATAACACGCACATGCGCAGGTGCTTCATTTTCCTGTAATTCATAGTTAATCTGAATTTCCCCTTCAACATATTGTTTTTACCATGTGACCCCGGGTTGGGGGAGTGTTCATGTCAGAGCCTTTTGGCAAAACATCAGTGACCTTTGAGGGCTCTGAAAGTCTCGACGGTAAAATACATTGAAAACACCACAGACTTTCAAAGTGTTCAAATCTCACATTTTCCATGATGGAAGTTTGTTTTCTCTCTCTCGTCAGTCTCAGTGAGTCTTTAGTCCTAAACAGGATGTAAGAAGTCCTCAGCAGAAGCGTTTATTTCGAAGAAATCGTCGAGTGAAAGTTGTGAAAAACTTTTCTTGACCGCTTGGTTTTGTTTGTGTTTAAATGAGGATCATATATTAATGATGCACCTGGAGATAAAACATAGCAACCATGGAATCCTCAGCGTCCATTTTGTACACATCTGTTTTTACAGTCACATCTCACCTCTGTAATCTAAAGTTTTATCCAATCAACCTGCAAAAGGCCTGAGATCAAGTCCATATCTAACTATGAAGAAATGTTTAGATCTGACTCAGACTTTAGATCCACATTACAGAGAGTGTAAAAGGCAATTTGAAATGGCTTTAATTGACCGAGGCGCACACACAGAGACCTCTCCAAAATCATAAAACACCTTTTATGTATATTACGTTTTGTCTGTTTTACTTGCTCTACTATTTTACATATATTATAATGTCCGTCAAATTCAACTTTTGATGCGATGCAGAGTCTGTGACGGGTTACATTCATGAGTTTTACCAATAATGTGGTTCACTGAGCGTAATCCGTTTTTTTCCCCTTTTTTGCAGAAACGTCAATACTTCTGTTCCCTGCAATGTTTGTTAGTATTCTTTCCTTTAAGTTCATGAAATAGCCTACTTGTGGCTAATATACAGCAGCAGATACGTGCGTCTCCGAGACGTGCCATGCGCATTTTACGCACGCGGCACAGCACCGATAATCTCTTTTCTTTTTTCTTTTTTTTATCCCCCAAAAGGATCAGTGAGGATCTAACGTTAATTGACCTTCAGTACTTTTTCCACCTCAGACAGGCTTGCTGTTACACACTGATTCCAGGTTTATCCGGTAAAAACATTTGGAACATTTCTACTGAAGAAATCATTCCTATGAAAACTGTCCATAGTCACTTCTGTTGTAATGGAGGCAGACATTTCAGAGACCGATATGTTAGAACATGGACAATTAAAACCCCAACTTGAAGCAGACTGACGCGACAGCCTCACCTTGCTTTGATCAAAATCTCACTCCAAAAAAAATCAAAAATATCTCTTTAATAACACTCTAACTTGTAAAGTAGCTGCAGCCAGTTGATCAAAGTTGACAACACATCTACACTGTTTCCCTCTCTCGCATCCAAACGGTTAAATAGCTTTAAAATGTTTCAATTTGGTTCATTTCCATCTGCAATAAGGATTAAAATAGATTTTCTATATCTAGGTATATAGATCAGTACAAGTAGAAGACAAGCAGGCTTACAAACATTATTTTAGCAAACGTTAAATTAAATCATATTTATACAAGATCAATTAAGTATCAATTCAGCCCAAATTTACTTTTCAAAACATAGATTTTAGTTGGATTTTATACCAAGGAAACCAGTAGAATTGTATATCAGCCAGCTGAGTTTTTCAATCAACTCTAGTCTATATCTAATTATCATATTCATTTGTTGTATCATATGACAAATCTTTTTTCTTTAATTCTTTAAATAACTAACTAGTTATCATATAACTAATTAGCTTTTGTATATATAGTGGAAAATATACCTAAAATTTACTACATTTATTTTAATGATATTAAATGATATTGTGCTTAAAGATACAGCATAGAGGCTATAATGCTTAAAGAAATAATGTGTGGATATTTATAAATGCAACTCTGAAGTCTTTTAGCTGATTAGAGTCAATTATTCTTCTGATGGGGAAAAATAAAATCCATTTTATTTCATGGGAACTGAGTAAATATGAGAATACAACAGTTATTTCAACTTAAAGCGGCTATAATCAATATTTTCATATTCACCATGGATGTGTAAAACTAGCAGGAGTTATAGTCAACCTACAAACTACAAACCAACTGGATTTAGTCATGAATTCTGAGTCTTATCTCTGTATATTTGTCATAGTAGAACATGCCTTTAGTTTTGTCTTTACACTTGTCAATTACTCTCTGTTCATTTCCTTCAGTTTGGGATGGGACATAGACCCTGCCTATGAGATAAATGTTTGGCTCACTTTGACTCACTTTTCAACCTTTAGGATCTTCAGAAATAAAGAAATGTATACATAACATGACAAAAGCTTGACAATAATAATATCTTTTAATGTAGTGATAGTGTACACAGACATCCCTCTGAATTTTTACATCATGTTGGTCAATTGTTGTCATAATGTTCAGATTATAGCAACCACAAAAAATCATTCGACAGTGAAAATACAGCAGGCATTTTATCTTTGAATCAGAATATGACATATGAGAAAAACATTAAAATTAGTCATATGTGCAAAGAAACCCCGAATAAGTACAAATGGTTTGAGTTTAATAGGGGTCTAATAATGAATAAGGCAAATTCACTTCAATACAATAAAAGAAATAAAAGTTCATTTAAGTGCTGGAGGTCCATTTTTAACAATATGCAATTCCCTTAAGGTACAATTTCCTGAGATGGAATGAACATTCTCTACACATTTAATTACAAAAAATACTGGTAGTTTGTTTTGATATTTCCAAAAATTCAGCAAACACTTACAATACATTTCTCAAAACAATATACATGACATAAATACACGTTTTGTTTTTTTTATCTTCCCTAATGTTCAAACATTGTTTTAGCTACAACAAGGCTCAGACATGGATAAATTACATGTTTTTAGTCACTGCATTAATCATACTGTAGCCCGGTTCCTGAGGCTAGGGCTGCAGGTTACTGATAGAGACTGCAGGCAGTGGCTGGAGGAGCAGATGGTTACTGTGGGCTGGAGGAGGAGGCTGGTTCTGTGGATGACTGGAAGAAGCTGTTAGTGGAGTTTGGCAGAACCTTCAGGTGGAGGGGGGCTCTTCAATTTTCTAGCAGAGGAAGTTGGTGTAGGTTCTGGCTGCAGCTGTCTGTCAGAATCTGCAGGTGGAGGCAGCAGTACAAGTAGCTTGCAGAAGCTGGAGGCTTGAGGTGGAGGTTTGGGCTGCATCTGTCTGCCAGTATCTACAAGTGGAGGATTAAGATGAACTTCATTATTATTTCAGAGGGAAAGTTGTTTGCCGTGTGTGCACAAAACCCAACATACACAATAAAAATATTCAAACTAAGAAAGAAAGAGAAACAATCGGTAGTAATCCAAGAAATATTCCACACATGGCATAAATCCTTTGTAAAAATACACAAAAAACTACACAGCACCATCTAGTAGTGCTCATGATGTACAAAGGTTCAATGTGAAAAGACACAATGCAGCCCAGAAATACACACAATACAATACATTCCATGGTGCAGCACTAACTACAATATTGCTGTGAATACTAATGCTGTGAATGAGTTTTATGTGCAAGACATACACACCTGGTGTAGGTGTAGGTTGAGATTCAAACTGCAGCTCTCTGCCAGAACCTGCAGGTGGAGGGTGGTGCAGCTTGCTGGCAGATGTTGGAGGCTGGAGGCTGGGCTGGAACTGTCTGCTAGAATCTGCAGGTGGAGGCGGCAGTGCAGGATGCTGGCAGAGGCAGGTGCTGGACACTGGAGGCTGGAGGTGGAGCTTTGGGCTGGAGCTGTCATAATCTGCAAGTGGAGACAGATATTTCAGAGATGAGCTGAAAGCATGTTGGTGGAGGTTCAAGTTGCAACATTCTGCCACAACCTGTAGGTGGAGGAGGTGGTGCAGTTTGCTGGTTGAGGCAGGAGGTGGAGGTTTGGGCTGGAGCTGTCTGCTGGATTCTGCAAGTGGAGGGGGTGGTGCAGGTCACTGGACAAGGCTGCTGCTGAAGGTTGGGGCTGCAGCTATCACCAGAATCTGCAGGTGGAGGCGGTGGTGCAGATTGCTGGCAGAGGCTGCAGCTGGAGGTTCAGGTTGTTGTTGTTTGGAATTTGGCTGGAAAACATTTTAGGTGGAGCATGTGTTTGCAGCTATCTGCTGTCTGCAGGTGGAGGCTAGGACAGCAGATGGCTGGTGTCAGTTGGAGGCACAGTTTTGATCTGATGGAGGCTGAAACAGGCTATTGGTGGAGGACGAAACAGGGCACGTTGGGTGGTTTGCAGAGGATGGAAATGAAGATGTCTGTAATTTTCTTAGGTGGAGGCCCAGGCTGCAGCTGTCTGCCACAATCTGCAGGTGGAGGCGGTGGCTACAGGTTTGTGGCAGAGGCTGTAGGTGGAGGATTAGGCTGCAATTGTCTGCCAGAATCTGCAGGTGGAGGTGGCGGTGCAGATTGCTAACAGGGACTGCAGGTGGAAGTTGGGGTTGCAATTGTCTGCCAGAATCTGCAGGTGGAGGAGGCAGTGCAGATTGCTGGCAGAGGCTGCAGGCGGAGGTTTGGGTTGCAGTTGTCTGCCAGAATCTGCAGGTGGAGGCGGCAGTGCAGATTGCTGGCAGAGGCTGCAGGCGGAGGTTCAGGTTGTTGTTTGGAATTTGGCTGGAACACGTTTTAGGTGGAGCATGTGTTTGCAGCTATCTGCTGTCTGCAGGTGGAGGCTAGGACAGCAGATGGCTGGTGTCAGTAGGAGGCACAGTTTTGATCTGATGGAGGCTGAAACAGGCTATTGGTGGAGGATGAAACACGGCACTTTGGGTGGTTTGCAGAGGTTGGAGATGAAGATGTCTGTAAAATTCTTCCAGAATCTGCAGGTGGAGCTTGAGCCTGCAGGTGGAGGCTGGAACAGCAGATGGAATCAGGTTGGATGTGTAGCTGGAAAAGAGTTCAGACAGAAGCTGCATTTACTGATGAAACAAGACAATTCTACCTGTTAAGAAAACTTAAAACTACAATATTATTTACAGATTTGATCTTATTGAACTATTCTAATGTCTTTAACTATTTACACACTACTGATACTTTCAGTTCAGTTTCAGTTCTTAGCCCTTTTTTTTGCTGGCTGCTCAGGCTCTGGTTCTCTTGAAATGTCAACATCAAAAAGGGGAGGATAGACTCCAACCCCGTATGATACATCAACACTTTCAAGCCCGTCGTCATCGGCTGATGTCGTAATCGTGGGACGATTCAGCCTCTCCCACAGCTTCTGCTTGATACGACGGCCAAGCTCCAAAGTGTACGGACGCAACCGGCCGCTCTTGTATCTGTAAAGATATAAAGAAACAAACATTTAATAATCATGATATGTGGGGTTCAAAAGATTTTATATATTGAAAAAATGACCAATAGATTTTAAGTGATAATAAAAATGTGACAATGATTTTAATTGAAAGAGTCATAATTTTTCACACATACTTCAGCATGTCATCTACCACTTCATGGTAGATCTGCTGGTACTCTTCTACTGAGCGGTTGTGTATCATCAGAGGGCCGTCATCTTGCAGGGGAGCAGTGGAGGGCCCGGGGCTGACGGGGGCCACATTAGAGACCGCTGGCAGGGCCGCAGGTGGGATGACAGACCGAGGGACCAAATCCAGAAACCCTGGAATGTCAGCAGCTGGGCTGGAGGGCCGAGGAGTGGACGCCAACGCCTCTGGGGGTTCAGCAGAAGGCTTGGAAGGACGGGCCACAGAGGTCCGCTTCCTCTTCTGGGGAGGTTTGGCGGTAGTAGCAGAGTGCTGGTGCTTCTGCTCCTGGGGAAGTTCAGCAGAGGATACTTTTTCAGTCTCGCGAGAGAAAAATCTGTGTTAGATGCACTGATTATGACTTTGGAAAAGTAACAAACCCTTCACAATTTACAGGACTTTAGAGGTATAACCCGTAGTTTATTCAAGTCTGGATGCAAGAATAATTTAATTTCTATAATTCTTAAATAGTAAATGATGAAATGTTTTGTAAGGCTTTAAAAAAAAGAAAATTCAAAAGTCTAACCTGGTCATTCCTGCAGCATGGACAGTTACTCGGGGCACTTGCCCGGCGTGCAGAGATTCTCCTGCTTCTTGAGTAATTGTGGTCTTGCAGGGCAATGGACACATTACACTGCAACAATACACACGTTAGAACAAGGCTCCACAAGTACAGTAAATGCAACAAAAGGCACTGAATAATGTGAATTTCATTTCACCATTTCTGCAAAAAATTGAACTTTCCCCTTCAAAATGAGGGAAAGTTCTGTTCCCAAAAATATGCCCATAAACAGAGCCAGGAGACCTCAGAGAAAACATTATCTGCACTCTCTGTGCAGTGTGTACCCTTTTTCTGTGCTGCAGATTTGCAGTGGTAACCTGAATAAATGTATTTAATTAAGAATATGCAACTTGTAAGTACAAACATTAAATAATGAAGGTCTTAAAAGCACATTTTGACACAGGGGTCTTCTTCAGGACAGAGCCTTAAATCAATATGTTGCCACACTGTCTGAAAATATAATGTCACATATCTGCTGGGAATTATATACTAACTTCAGGTACTTAAATTCAGCTGGGAGCTGGGTGATATTCATTCTCTTATTAGATATATTAGATAATGACATTATTGTCAGTGAGGCAGTGATTTTCGTTATTTTATGCGCATCTTTGTTCATTTTTTATGAATATACAGTATAAATGGAGCTGGTACAGTCCAGTACTGACAATGTGCATCACTGCCGTAAAATAACACGCACATGCGCAGGTGCTTCATTTTCCTGTAATTCATAGTTAATCTGAATTTCCCCTTCAACATATTGTTTTTACCATGTGACCCCGGGTTGGGGGAGTGTTCATGTCAGAGCCTTTTGGCAAAACATCAGTGACCTTTGAGGGCTCTGAAAGTCTCGACGGTAAAATACATTGAAAACACCACAGACTTTCAAAGTGTTCAAATCTCACATTTTCCATGATGGAAGTTTGTTTTCTCTCTCTCGTCAGTCTCAGTGAGTCTTTAGTCCTAAACAGGATGTAAGAAGTCCTCAGCAGAAGCGTTTATTTCGAAGAAATCGTCGAGTGAAAGTTGTGAAAAACTTTTCTTGACCGCTTGGTTTTGTTTGTGTTTAAATGAGGATCATATATTAATGATGCACCTGGAGATAAAACATAGCAACCATGGAATCCTCAGCGTCCATTTTGTACACATCTGTTTTTACAGTCACATCTCACCTCTGTAATCTAAAGTTTTATCCAATCAACCTGCAAAAGGCCTGAGATCAAGTCCATATCTAACTATGAAGAAATGTTTAGATCTGACTCAGACTTTAGATCCACATTACAGAGAGTGTAAAAGGCAATTTGAAATGGCTTTAATTGACCGAGGCGCACACACAGAGACCTCTCCAAAATCATAAAACACCTTTTATGTATATTACGTTTTGTCTGTTTTACTTGCTCTACTATTTTACATATATTATAATGTCCGTCAAATTCAACTTTTGATGCGATGCAGAGTCTGTGACGGGTTACATTCATGAGTTTTACCAATAATGTGGTTCACTGAGCGTAATCCGTTTTTTTCCCCTTTTTTGCAGAAACGTCAATACTTCTGTTCCCTGCAATGTTTGTTAGTATTCTTTCCTTTAAGTTCATGAAATAGCCTACTTGTGGCTAATATACAGCAGCAGATACGTGCGTCTCCGAGACGTGCCATGCGCATTTTACGCACGCGGCACAGCACCGATAATCTCTTTTCTTTTTTCTTTTTTTTATCCCCCAAAAGGATCAGTGAGGATCTAACGTTAATTGACCTTCAGTACTTTTTCCACCTCAGACAGGCTTGCTGTTACACACTGATTCCAGGTTTATCCGGTAAAAACATTTGGAACATTTCTACTGAAGAAATCATTCCTATGAAAACTGTCCATAGTCACTTCTGTTGTAATGGAGGCAGACATTTCAGAGACCGATATGTTAGAACATGGACAATTAAAACCCCAACTTGAAGCAGACTGACGCGACAGCCTCACCTTGCTTTGATCAAAATCTCACTCCAAAAAAAATCAAAAATATCTCTTTAATAACACTCTAACTTGTAAAGTAGCTGCAGCCAGTTGATCAAAGTTGACAACACATCTACACTGTTTCCCTCTCTCGCATCCAAACGGTTAAATAGCTTTAAAATGTTTCAATTTGGTTCATTTCCATCTGCAATAAGGATTAAAATAGATTTTCTATATCTAGGTATATAGATCAGTACAAGTAGAAGACAAGCAGGCTTACAAACATTATTTTAGCAAACGTTAAATTAAATCATATTTATACAAGATCAATTAAGTATCAATTCAGCCCAAATTTACTTTTCAAAACATAGATTTTAGTTGGATTTTATACCAAGGAAACCAGTAGAATTGTATATCAGCCAGCTGAGTTTTTCAATCAACTCTAGTCTATATCTAATTATCATATTCATTTGTTGTATCATATGACAAATCTTTTTTCTTTAATTCTTTAAATAACTAACTAGTTATCATATAACTAATTAGCTTTTGTATATATAGTGGAAAATATACCTAAAATTTACTACATTTATTTTAATGATATTAAATGATATTGTGCTTAAAGATACAGCATAGAGGCTATAATGCTTAAAGAAATAATGTGTGGATATTTATAAATGCAACTCTGAAGTCTTTTAGCTGATTAGAGTCAATTATTCTTCTGATGGGGAAAAATAAAATCCATTTTATTTCATGGGAACTGAGTAAATATGAGAATACAACAGTTATTTCAACTTAAAGCGGCTATAATCAATATTTTCATATTCACCATGGATGTGTAAAACTAGCAGGAGTTATAGTCAACCTACAAACTACAAACCAACTGGATTTAGTCATGAATTCTGAGTCTTATCTCTGTATATTTGTCATAGTAGAACATGCCTTTAGTTTTGTCTTTACACTTGTCAATTACTCTCTGTTCATTTCCTTCAGTTTGGGATGGGACATAGACCCTGCCTATGAGATAAATGTTTGGCTCACTTTGACTCACTTTTCAACCTTTAGGATCTTCAGAAATAAAGAAATGTATACATAACATGACAAAAGCTTGACAATAATAATATCTTTTAATGTAGTAATAGTGTACACAGACATCCCTCTGAATTTTTACATCATGTTGGTCAATTGTTGTCATAATGTTCAGATTATAGCAACCACAAAAAATCATTCGACAGTGAAAATACAGCAGGCATTTTATCTTTGAATCAGAATATGACATATGAGAAAAACATTAAAATTAGTCATATGTGCAAAGAAACCCCGAATAAGTACAAATGGTTTGAGTTTAATAGGGGTCTAATAATGAATAAGGCAAATTCACTTCAATACAATAAAAGAAATAAAAGTTCATTTAAGTGCTGGAGGTCCATTTTTAACAATATGCAATTCCCTTAAGGTACAATTTCCTGAGATGGAATGAACATTCTCTACACATTTAATTACAAAAAATACTGGTAGTTTGTTTTGATATTTCCAAAAATTCAGCAAACACTTACAATACATTTCTCAAAACAATATACATGACATAAATACACGTTTTGTTTTTTTTATCTTCCCTAATGTTCAAACATCGTTTTAGCTACAACAGGGCTCAGACATGGATAAATTACATGTTTTTAGTCACTGCATTAATCATACTGTAGCCCGGTTCCTGAGGCTAGGGCTGCAGGTTACTGATAGAGACTGCAGGCAGTGGCTGGAGGAGCAGATGGTTACTGTGGGCTGGAGGAGGAGGCTGGTTCTGTGGATGACTGGAAGAAGCTGTTAGTGGAGTTTGGCAGAACCTTCAGGTGGAGGGGGGCTCTTCAATTTTCTAGCAGAGGAAGTTGGTGTAGGTTCTGGCTGCAGCTGTCTGTCAGAATCTGCAGGTGGAGGCAGCAGTACAAGTAGCTTGCAGAAGCTGGAGGCTTGAGGTGGAGGTTTGGGCTGCATCTGTCTGCCAGTATCTGCAAGTGGAGGATTAAGATGAACTTCATTATTATTTCAGAGGGAAAGTTGTTTGCCGTGTGTGCACACAACCCAACATACACAATAAAAATATTCAAACTAAGAAAGAAAGAGAAACAATCGGTAGTAATCCAAGAAATATTCCACACATGGCATAAATCCTTTGTAAAAATACACAAAAAACTACACAGCACCATCTAGCAGTGCTCATGATGTACAAAGGTTCAATGTGAAAAGACACAATGCAGCCCAGAAATACACACAATACAATACATTCCATGGTGCAGCACTAACTACAATATTGCTGTGAATACTAATGCTGTGAATGAGTTTTATGTGCAAGACATACACACCTGGTGTAGGTGTAGGTTGAGATTCAAACTGCAGCTCTCTGCCAGAACCTGCAGGTGGAGGGTGGTGCAGCTTGCTGGCAGATGTTGGAGGCTGGAGGCTGGGCTGGAACTGTCTGCTAGAATCTGCAGGTGGAGGCGGCAGTGCAGGTTGCTGGCAGAGGCAGGTGCTGGACACTGGAGGCTGGAGGTGGAGCTTTGGGCTGGAGCTGTCATAATCTGCAAGTGGAGACAGATATTTCAGAGATGAGCTGAAAGCATGTTGGTGGAGGTTCAAGTTGCAACATTCTGCCACAACCTGTAGGTGGAGGAGGTGGTGCAGTTTGCTGGTTGAGGCAGGAGGTGGAGGTTTGGGCTGGAGCTGTCTGCTGGATTCTGCAAGTGGAGGGGGTGGTGCAGGTCACTGGACAAGGCTGCTGCTGAAGGTTGGGGCTGCAGCTATCACCTCCACCTGCAGGTTCTGGCAGGGTGCTGCAGCCCAAATCTCCACCTGTAGCCTTTGCCAGCAACTTGCAGCTGCAGGTTGTTGGCAGAGGCTGTTGGTGGAGATTCAGGTTGTTACAGTCTATCAGAATCTGCAGGTGGAGGTGGCAGTGCAGCTTGCTGGCAGAGGCTGAAAGCTGAAGGCTGGAGGTGTCTGTTGGAACCTGCAAGTGAAGGTGGAGAGACAGATTTCTGGCAGAGGCTGTAGGTGGGTGTTTGGCTGCAGCTGTCTGCCAGAATCTGCAGGTGGAGGCGGCAGTGCAGATTGCTGGCAGAGGCTGCAGGTGGAGGTTCGGGTTGCAGTTGTCTGCCAGAATCTGCAGGTGGAGGCGGTGGTGCAGATTGCTGGCAGAGGCTGCAGCTGGAGGTTCAGGTTGTTGTTGTTTGGAATTTGACTGGAAAAGGTTTTAGGTGGAGCATGTGTTTGCAGCTATCTGCTGTCTGCAGGTGGAAGCTAGGACAGCAGATGGCTGGTGTCAGTTGGAGGCACAGTTGTGATCTGATGGAGGCTGAAACAGGCTATTGGTGGAGGACGAAACATGGCACGTTGGGTGGTTTGCAGAGGTTGCAGATGAAGGTGTCTGTAATTTTCTTAGGTGGAGGCCCAGGCTGCAGCTGTCTGCCACAATCTGCAGGTGGAGGCGGTGGCTACAGGTTTGTGGCAGAGGCTGTAGGTGGAGGATTAGGCTGCAATTGTATGCCAGAATCTGCAGGTGGAGGTGGCAGTGCAGATTGCTAAGCAGAGGCCACAGGTGGAGATTCGGGTTGCAGTTGTCTGCCAGAATCTGCAGGTGGAGGAGGCAGTGCAGATTGCTGGCAGAGGCTGCAGGCGGAGGTTTGGGTTGCAGTTGTCTGCCAGAATCTGCAGGTGGAGGAGGCAGTGCAGATTGCTGGCAGAGGCTGCAGGCGGAGGTTTGGGTTGCAGTTGTCTGCCAGAATCTGCAGGTGGAGGAGGCAGTACAGATTGCTGGCAGAGGCTGCAGGCGGAGGTTTGGGTTGCAGTTGTCTGCCAGAATCTGCAGGTGGAGGCGGCAGTGCAGATTGCTGGCAGAGGCTGCGGCTGGAGGTTCAGGTTGTTGTTTGGAATTTGGCTGGACAACGTTTTAGGTGGAGCATGTGTTTGCAGCTATCTGCTGTCTGCAGGTGGAGGCTAGGACAGCAGATGGCTGGTGTCAGTAAGAGGCACAGTTTTGATCTGATGGAGGCTGAAACAGGCTATTGGTGGAGGATGAAACACGGCACTTTGGGTGGTTTGTAGAGGTTGGAGATGAAGATGTCTATAATTTTCTTCCAGAATCTGCAGGTGGAGCTTGAGCCTGCAGGTGGAGGCTGGAACAGCAGATGGAATCAGGTTGGATGTGTAGCTGGAAAAGAGTTCAGACAAAAGCTGCATTTACATGAAACAAGACAATTCTACCTGTTAAGAAAACTTAAAACTACAATATTATTTACAGATTTGATCTTATTGAACTATTCTAATGTCTTTAACTATTTACACACTACTGATACTTTCAGTTCAGTTTCAGTTCTTAGCCCTTTTTTTTGCTGGCTGCTCAGGCTCTGGTTCTCTTGAAATGTCAACATCAAAAAGGGGAGGATAGACTCCAACCCCGTATGATACATCAACACTTTCAAGCCCGTCTTCATCGGCTGATGTCGTAATCGTGGGACGATTCAGCCTCTCCCACAGCTTCTGCTTGATACGACGGCCAAGCTCCAAAGTGTACGGACGCAACCGGCCGCTCTTGTATCTGTAAAGATATAAATGAAACAAACATTTAATGATCATGATATGTGGGATTCAAAAGCTTTTATATATTAATAAAATTATAATTATAATAAAAATGTGACAATGATTTAATTGAAAGAGTCATGATTTTTCACACATACTTCAGCATGTCATCTACCACTTCATGGTAGATCTGCTGGTACTCTTCTACTGAGCGGTTGTGTATCATCAGAGGGCCGTCATCTTGCAGGGGAGCAGTGGAGGGCCCGGGGATGACGGGGGCCACATTAGAGACCGCTGGCAGGGCCGCAGGTGGGATGACGGACCGAGGGACCAAATCCAGAAACCCTGGAATGTCAGCAGCTGGGCTGGAGGGCCGAGGAGTGGACGCCAACGCCTCTGGGGGTTCAGCAGAAGGCTTGGAAGGACGGGCCACAGAGGTCCGCTTCCTCTTCTGGGGAGGTTTGGCGGTAGTAGCAGAGTGCTGCTGCTTCTGCTCCTGGGGAAGTTCAGCAGAGGATACTTTTTCAGTCTCGCAAGAGAAAAATCTGTGTTAGATTCACTGATGAAGACTTTGGAAAAGTAACAAACCCTTCACAATTTACAGGACTTTAGAGGTATAACCCTTAGTTTATTCAAGTCTGGATGCAAGAATAATTTAATTTCTATAATTCTTAAATAGTAAATGATGAAATGTTTTGTAAGGCTTTAAAAAAAAGAAAATTCAAAAGTCTAACCTGGTCATTCCTGCAGCATGGACAGTTACTCGGGGCACTTGCCCGGCGTGCAGAGATTCTCCTGCTTCTCGAATAATTGTGGTCTTGCAGGGCAATGGACACATTACACTGCAACAATACACACGTTAGAACAAGGCTCCACAAGTACAGTAAATGCAACAAAAGGCACTGAATAATGTGAATTTCATTTCACCATTTCTGAAAAAAATTGAACTTTCTCCTTCAAAATGAGGGAAAGTTCTGTTCCCTAAAATGTGCCCATAAACAGAGCCAGGAGACCTCAGAGAAAACATTATCTGCACTCTCTGTGCAGTGTGTACCCTTTTTCTGTGCTGCAGATTTGCAGTGGTAACCTGAATAAATGTATTTAATTAAGAATATGCAACTTGTAAGTAGAAACATTAAATAATGAAGGTCTTAAAAGCACATTTTGACACAGGGGTCTTCTTCAGGACAGTGCCTTAAATCAATATGTTGCCACACTGTCTGAAGATATAATGTCACATATCTGCTGGGAATTATATACTAACTTCAGGTACTTAAATTCAGCTGGGAGCTGGGTGATATTCATTCTCTTATTAGATATATTAGATAATGACATTATTGTCAGTGAGGCAGTGATTTTCGTTATTTTATCCGCATCTTTGTTCATTTTTTATGAATATACAGTATAAATGGAGCTGGTACAGTCCAGTACTGACAATGTGCATCACTGCCGTAAAATAACACGCACATGCGCAGGTGCTTCATTTTCCTGTAATTCATAGTTAATCTGAATTTCCCCTTCAACATATTGTTTTTACCATGTGACCCCGGGTTGGGGGAGTGTTCATGTCAGAGCCTTTTGGCAAAACATCAGTGACCTTTGAGGGCTCTGAAAGTCTCGACGGTAAAATACATTGAAAACACCACAGACTTTCAAAGTGTTCAAATCTCACATTTTCCATGATGGAAGTTTGCTTTCTCTCTCTCGTCAGTCTCAGTGAGTCTTTAGTCCTAAACAGGATGTAAGAAGTCCTCAGCAGAAGCGTTTATTTCGAAGAAATCGTCGAGTGAAAGTTGTGAAAAACTTTTCTTGACCGCTTGGTTTTGTTTGTGTTTAAATGAGGATCATATATTAATGATGCACCTGGAGATAAAACATAGCAACCATGGAATCCTCAGCGTCCATTTTGTACACATCTGTTTTTACAGTCACAACTCACCTCTGTAATCTAAAGTTTTATCCAATCAACCTGCAAAAGGCCTGAGATCAAGTCCATATCTAACTATGAAGAAATGTTTAGATCTGACTCAGACTTTAGATCCACATTACAGAGTGTAAAAGGCAATTTGAAATGGCTTTAATTGACCGAGGCGCACACAGAGAGACCTCTCCAAAATCATAAAACACCTTTTTATGTATATTACGTTTTGTCTGTTTTACTTGCTCTACTATTTTACATATATTATAATGTCTGTCTAATTCAACTTTTGATGCGATGCAGAGTCTGTGACGGGTTACATTCATGAGTTTTACCAATAATGTGGTTCACTGAGCGTAATCCGTTTTTTTCCCCTTTTTTGCAGAAACGTCAATACTTCTGTTTGTTCCCTGCAATGTTTGTTAGTATTCTTTCCTTTAAATTCATGAAATACTTGAAGCTAATATACAGCAGCAGATACGTGCGTCTCCGAGACGTGCCATGCGCATTTTACGCATGTGGCACAGCACCGATAATTTCTTTTCTTTTTTTTATCCCCCAAAAGGATCATTGAGTATCTAACGTTAATTGACCTTTTTACACCTCAGACAGGCTTGCTGTTACACACTGATTCCAGGTTTATCCGGTAAAAACATTTGGAACATTTCTACTGAAGAAATCATTCCTATGAAAACTGTCCATAGTCACTTCTGTTGTAATGGAGGCAGACATTTCAGAGACCGATATGTTAGAACATGGACAATTAAAACCCCAATTTGAAGCAGACTGACGCGACAGCCTCACCTTGCTTTGATCAAAATCTCACTCCAAACAAATCAAAAATGTCTCTCTAATAACACTCGAACTTGTAAACTAGCTGCAGCCAGTTGATCAAAGTTGACAACACATCTACACTGTTTCTCTCTCTCGCACCCAAACGGTTAAATTGCTTTAAAATGTTTCAATTTGGTTCATTTCCATCTGCAATAAGGATTAAAATAAATGTTCTATATCTAGGTATATAGATCAGTACAAGTAGAAGACAAGCAGGCTTGCAAACATTATTTTAGCAAACGTTAAATTAAATCATATTTATACAAGATCAATTAAGAATCAATTCAGCCCAAATTTACGTTTCAAAACGTAGATTTTAGTTGGATTTTATACCAAGGAAACCAGTAGAATTGTATATCAGCCAGCTGAGTTTTTCAATCAACTCTAGTCTATATCTAATTATCATATTCATTTGTCGTATCATATGACAAATCTTTTCTCTTTAATTCTTTTAAATAACTAACTAGTTATCATATAACTAATTAGCTTTTGTATATATAGTGGAAAATATACCTAAAATCTACTACATTTATTTTAATGATATTAAATGATATTGTGCTTAAAGATACAGCATAGAGGCTATAATGCTTAAAGAAATAATGTGTGGATATTTATAAATGCAACTCTGAAGTCTTTTAGCTGATTAGAGTCAATTATTCTTCTGATGGGGAAAAATAAAATCCATTTTATTTCAGAGGAACTGAATAAATATGAGAATACAACCGTTATTTCAACTTAAAGCGGCTATAATCAATATTTTCATATTCACCATGGATGTGTAAAACTAGCAGGAGTTATAGTCAACCTACAAACTACAAACCAACTGGATTTAGTCATGAATTCTGAGTCTTATCTCTGTATATTTGTCATAGTAGAACATGTCTTTAGTTTTGTCTTTACACTTGTTAATTACTCTCTGTTCATTTCCTTCACTTTGGGATGGGACATAGACCCTGCCTATGAGATAAATGTTTAGCTCACTTTGACTCACTTTTCAACCTTTAAGATCTTCAGAAATAAAGAAATGTATACATAACATGACAAAAGCTTGACAATAATAATATGTTTTAATGTAGTGATAGTGTACACAGACATCCCTCTGAATTTTTACATCATGTTGGTCAATTGTTGTCATAATGTTCAGATTATAGCAACCACAAAAAATCATTCGACAGTGAAAATACAGCAGGCATTTTATCTTTGAATCAGAATATGACACATGAGAAAAACATTAAAATTAGTCATATGTGCAAAGAAACCCCAAATAAGTACAAATGGTTTAAGTTTAATAGGGGTCTAATAATGAATAAGGCAAATTCACTTCAATACAATAAAAGAAATAAAGGTGTATTTAAGTGCTGGAGGTCCATTTTTAACAATATGCAATTCCCTTAAGGTACAATTTCCTGAGATAGAATGAACATTCTCTACACATTTAATTACAAAAAATACTGGTAGTTTGTTTTGATATTTCCAAAAATTCAGCAAACACTTACAATACATTTGTCAAAACAATATACATGACATAAATAC
This sequence comes from Scomberomorus guttatus, assembly GCA_038419695.1. Lineage (NCBI taxonomy): Eukaryota > Metazoa > Chordata > Actinopteri > Scombriformes > Scombridae > Scomberomorus > Scomberomorus guttatus. The sequence goes on along the minus strand of CM076456.1, from coordinate 13,334,222 downwards.
ACATTTTGTTTTTTTTATCTTCCCAAATGTTCAAACATCGTTTTAGCTACAACAGGGCTCAGACATGGATAAATTACATGTTTTTAGTCACTGCATTAATCATACTGTAGCCCGGTTCCTGAGGCTAGGGCTGCAGGTTACTGATAGAGACTGCAGGCAGTGGCTGGAGGAGCAGATGGTTACTGTGGGCTGGAGGAGGAGGCTGGTTCTGTGGATGACTGGAAGAAGCTGTTAGTGGAGTTTGGCAGAACTTTCAGGTGGAGTGGGGCTCTTCAATTTTCTAGCAGAGGAAGTTGGTGTAGGTTCTGGCTGCAGCTGTTTGTCAGAATCTGCAGGTGGAGGCAGCAGTACAGGTAGCTTGCAGAAGCTGGAGGCTGGAGGTGGAGGTTTGGGCTGCATCTGTCTGCCAGTATCTGCAAGTGGAGGATTAAGATGAACTTCATTATTATTTCAGAGGGAAAGTTGTTTGCAGTGTGTGCACAAAACCCAACATGCACAATAAAAATATTCAAACTAAGAAAGAAAGAGAAACAATCGGTAGTAATCCAAGAAATATTCCACACATGGCATAAATCCTTTGTAAAAATACACAAAAAACTACACAGCACCATCTAGCAGTGCTCATGATGTACAAAGGTTCAATGTGAGAAGACACAATGCAGCCCAGAAATACACACAATACAATACATTCCATGGTGCAGCACTAACTACAATACTGCTGTGAATACTAATGCTGTGAATGAGTTTTATGTGCAAGATATACACACCTGGTGTAGGTGTAGGTGGAGATGCAAACTGCAGCTCTCTGCCAGAACCTGCAGGCGGAGGGTGGTGCAGCTTGCTGGCAGATGTTGGAGGCTGGAGGCTGGGCTGGAACTGTCTGCTAGAATCTGCAGGTGGAGGCGGCAGTGCAGGATGCTGGCAGAGGCTGGTGCTGGACACTGGAGGCTGGAGGTGGAGCTTTGGGCTGGAGCTGTCATAATCTGCAAGTGGAGGCAGATATTTCAGAGATTAGCTGGAAGCATGTTGGTGGAGGTTCAGGTTGCAACATTCTACTACAACCTGTAGGTGGAGGAGATGGTGCAGTTTGCTGGTTGAGGCAGGAGGTGGAGGTTTGGGCTGGAGCTGTCTGCTGGATTCTGCAAGTGGAGGGGGTGGTGCAGCTTGCTGGCAGAGGCTGAAAGCTGAAGGCTGGAGGTGTCTGTTGGAACCTGCAAGTGAAGGTGGAGAGACAGATTTCTGGCAGAGGCTGTAGGTGGGTGTTTGGCTGCAGCTGTCTGCCAGAATCTGCAGGTGGCGGCGGCAGTGCAGATTGCTGGCAGAGGCTGCGGCTGGAGGTTCAGGTTGTTGTTGTTTGGAATTTGGCTGGAAAACATTTTAGGTGGAGCATGTGTTTGCAGCTATCTGCTGTCTGCAGGTGGAGGCTAGGACAGCAGATGGCTGGTGTCAGTTGGAGGCACAGTTTTGATCTGATGGAGGCTGAAACAGGCTATTGGTGGAGGACGAAACAGGGCACGTTGGGTGGTTTGCAGAGGATGGAAATGAAGATGTCTGTAATTTTCTTAGGTGGAGGCCCAGGCTGCAGCTGTCTGCCACAATCTGCAGGTGGAGGCGGTGGCTACAGGTTTGTGGCAGAGGCTGTAGGTGGAGGATTAGGCTGCAATTGTCTGCCAGAATCTGCAGGTGGAGGCGGCGGTGCAGATTGCTGGCAGAGGCTGCAGGCGGAGGTTTGAGTTGCAATTGTCTGCCAGAATCTGCAGGTGGAGGAGGCAGTGCAGATTGCTGGCAGAGGCTGCAGGCGGAGGTTTGGGTTGCAATTGTCTGCCAGAATCTGCAGGTGGAGGAGGCAGTGCAGATTGCTGGCAGAGGCTGCAGGCGGAGGTTTGAGTTGCAATTGTCTGCCAGAATCTGCAGGTGGAGGTGGCAGTGCAGATTGCTGGCAGAGGCTGCGGCTGGAGGTTCAGGTTGTTGTTTGGAATTTGGCTGGAAAACGTTTTAGGTGGAGCATGTGTTTGCAGCTATCTGCTGTCTGCAGGTGGAGGCTAGGACAGCAGATGGCTGGTGTCAGTTGGAGGCACAGTTTTGATCTGATGGAGGCTGAAACAGGCTATTGGTGGAGGACGAAACAGGGCACGTTGGGTGGTTTGCAGAGGATGGAAATGAAGATGTCTGTAATTTTCTTAGGTGGAGGCCCAGGCTGCAGCTGTCTGCCACAATCTGCAGGTGGAGGCGGTGGCTACAGGTTTGTGGCAGAGGCTGTAGGTGGAGGATTAGGCTGCAATTGTCTGCCAGAATCTGCAGGTGGAGGCGGCGGTGCAGATTGCTGGCAGAGGCTGCAGGCGGAGGTTTGAGTTGCAATTGTCTGCCAGAATCTGCAGGTGGAGGAGGCAGTGCAGATTGCTGGCAGAGGCTGCAGGCGGAGGTTTGGGTTGCAATTGTCTGCCAGAATCTGCAGGTGGAGGAGGCAGTGCAGATTGCTGGCAGAGGCTGCAGGCGGAGGTTTGAGTTGCAATTGTCTGCCAGAATCTGCAGGTGGAGGTGGCAGTGCAGATTGCTGGCAGAGGCTGCGGCTGGAGGTTCAGGTTGTTGTTTGGAATTTGGCTGGAAAACGTTTTAGGTGGAGCATGTGTTTGCAGCTATCTGCTGTCTGCAGGTGGAGGCTAGGACAGCAGATGGCTGGTGTCAGTAGGAGGCACAGTTTTGATCTGATGGAGGCTGAAACAGGCTATTGGTGGAGGATGAAACACGGCACTTTGGGTGGTTTGTAGAGGTTGGAGATGAAGATGTCTGTAATTTTCTTCCAGAATCTGCAGGTGGAGCTTGAGCCTGCAGGTGGAGGCTGGAACAGCAGATGGAATCAGGTTGGATGTGTAGCTGGAAAAGAGTTCAGACAGAAGCTGCATTTACTGATGAAACAAGACAATTCTACCTGTTAAGAAAACTTAAAACTACAATATTATTTACAGATTTGATCTTATTGAACTATTCTAATGTCTTTAACTATTTACACACTACTGATACTTTCAGTTCAGTTTCAGTTCTTAGCCCTTTTTTTTGCTGGCTGCTCAGGCTCTGGTTCTCTTGAAATGTCAACATCAAAAAGGGGAGGATAGACTCCAACCCCGTATGATACATCAACACTTTCAAGCCCGTCTTCATCGGCTGATGTCGTAATCGTGGGACGATTCAGCCTCTCCCACAGCTTCTGCTTGATACGACGGCCAAGCTCCAAAGTGTACGGACGCAACCGGCCGCTCTTGTATCTGTAAAGATATAAAGAAACAAACATTTAATAATCATGATATGTGGGGTTCAAAAGATTTTATATATTAATAAAATTATAATTATAATAAAAATGTGACAATGATTTTAATTGAAAGAGTCATGATTTTTCACACATACTTCAGCATGTCATCTACCACTTCATGGTAGATCTGCTGGTACTCTTCTACTGAGCGGTTGTGTATCATCAGAGGGCCATCATCTTGCAGGGGAGCAGTGGAGGGCCCGGGGCTGACGGGGGCCACATTAGAGACCGCTGGCAGGCCCGCAGGTGGGATGACGGACCGAGGGACCAAATCCAGAAACCCTGGAATGTCAGCAGCTGGGCTGGAGGGCCGAGGAGTGGACGCCAACGCCTCTGGGGGTTCAGCAGAAGGCTTGGAAGGACGGGCCACAGAGGTCCGCTTCCTCTTCTGGGGAGGTTTGGCGGTAGTAGCAGAGTGCTGCTGCTTCTGCTCCTGGGGAAGTTCAGCAGAGGATACTTTTTCAGTCTCGCGAGAGAAAAATCTGTGTTAGATGCACTGATGAAGACTTTGGAAAAGTAACAAACCCTTCACAATTTACAGGACTTTAGAGGTATAACCCTTAGTTTATTCAAGTCTGGATGCAAGAATAATTTAATTTCTATAATTCTTAAATAGTAAACGATGAAATGTTTTGTAAGGCTTTAAAAAAAAGAAAATTCAAGAGTCTAACCTGGTCATTCCTGCAGCATGGACAGTTACTCGGGGCACTTGCCCGGCGTGCAGAGATTCTCCTGCTTCTCGAATAGTTGTGGTCTTGCAGGGCAATGGACACATTACACTGCAACAATACACACGTTAGAACAAGGCTCCACAAGTACAATAAATGCAACAAAAGGCACTGAATAATGTGAATTTCATTTCACCATTTCTGCAAAAAAATTGAACTTTCCCCTTCAAAATGAGGGAAAGTTCTGTTCCCTAAAATGTGCCCATAAACAGAGCCAGGAGACCTCAGAGAAAACATTATCTGCACTCTCTGTGCAGTGTGTACCCTTTTTCTGTGCTGCAGATTTGCAGTGGTAACCTGAATAAATGTATTTAATTAAGAATATGCAACTTGTAAGTACAAACATTAAATAATGAAGGTCTTAAAAGCACATTATGACAAAGGGGTCTTCTTCAGGACAGAGCCTTAAATCAATATGTTGCCATACTGTCTGAAAATATAATGTCACATATCTGCTGGGAATTATATACTAACTTCAGGTACTCCAGTGCTGCAGTTAAATTCAGCTGGGATCTGGGTGATATTAATTTTCTTATTAGATATATTAGATAATGACATTATTGTCAGTGAGGCAGTGATTTTCGTTATTTTATGTGCATCTTTGTTCATTTTTTATGAATATACAGTATAAATGGAGCTGGTACAGTCCAGTACTGACAATGTGCATCACTGCCGTAAAATAACACGCACATGCGCAGGTGCTTCATTTTCCTGTAATTCATAGTTAATCCGAATTTCCCCTTCAACATATTGTTTTTACCATGTGACCCCGGGTTGGGGGAGTGTTCATGTCAGAGCCTTTTGGCAAAACATCAGTGACCTTTGAGGGCTCTGAAAGTCTCGACGGTAAAATACATTGAAAACACCACAGACTTTCAAAGTGTTCAAATCTCACATTTTCCATGATGGAAGTTTGCTTTCTCTCTCTCGTCAGTCTCAGTGAGTCTTTAGTCCTAAACAGGATGTAAGAAGTCCTCAGCAGAAGCGTTTATTTCGAAGAAATCGTCGAGTGAAAGTTGTGAAAAACTTTTCTTGACCGCTTGGTTTTGTTTGTGTTTAAATGAGGATCATATATTAATGATGCACCTGGAGATAAAACATAGCAACCATGGAATCCTCAGCGTCCATTTTGTACACATCTGTTTTTACAGTCACATCTCACATCTGTAATCTAAAGTTTTATCCAATCAACCTGCAAAAGGCCTGAGATCAAGTCCATATCTAACTATGAAGAAATGTTTAGATCTGACTCAGACTTTAGATCCTGTCATACTCTCCTCTATGGCAATACGTTTGGTTTCAGGCTTAGGGCCTAAAGTATTTGAACTGCTCCTTATGTGATTACTATATCAGAGCAGGCTCCTGCCACATTTTAATATGACTAATAGGCTAAATTGCAACATTTTTCAAACAGGTTCTAGTCTATTTAATCTTGGTTGCCACCTCTTGCGCTTTTTGCGCCCTTGTTGAGGCGCTGTCCGCTCTCACGCCACCCAAACAAATCTCACGCCAAATAAGTCCCTCCTGGATAAAACATAGAGCTATATGGGTTTCATGGTCACACAGGACAACGTCTGTTTGTCGGGCTTTTTCCCACCTCAGCGCAGACATTGGTCCATAAACATTACAGAGAGTGTAAAAGGCAATTTGAAATGGCTTTAATTGGCCGAGGCGCACACACAGAGACCTCTCCAAAATCATAAAACACCTTTTTATGTATATTATATTATTTTGTCTGTTTTACTTGCTCTACCATTTTACATGTATTATAATGTCCGTCAAATTCAACTTTTGATGCGATGCAGAGTCTGTGACGGGTTACATTCATGAGTTTTACCAATAATGTGGTTCACTGAGCGTAATCCGTTTTTCCCCCTTTTTTGCAGAAACGTCAATACTTCTGTTTGTTCCCTGCAATGTTTGTTAGTATAGTAGTTCATGAAATAGCCTACTTGTAGCTAATATACAGCAGCAGATACGTGCGTCTCCGAGACGTGCCATGCGCATTTTACGCACGTGGCACAGCACTGATAATTTCTTTTCTTTTTTTTATCCCCCAAAAGGATCAGTGAGGATCTAACGTTAATTGACCTTTTTACACCTCAGACAGGCTTGCTGTTACACACTGATTCCAGGTTTATCCGGTAAAAACATTTGGAACATTTCTACTGCAGAAATCATTCCTGTGAAAACTGTCCATAGTCACTTCTGTTGTAATGGAGGCAGACATTTCAAAGACCGATATGTTAGAACATGGACAATTAAAACCCCAACTTGAAGCAGACTGACGCGACAGCCTCACCTTGCTTTGATCAAAATCTCATTCCAAAAAAAATCAAAAATGTCTCTCTAATAACACTCTAACTTGTAAAGTAGCTGCAGCCAGTTGATCAAAGTTGACAACACATCTACACTGTTTCTCTCTCTCGCATCCAAACGGGTAAATAGCTTTAAAATGTTTCAATTTGGTTCATTTCCATCTGCAATAAGGATTAAAATAGATTTTCTATATCTAGGTATATAGATCAGTACAAGTAGAAGACAAGCGGGCTTACAAACATTATTTTAGCAAACGTTAAATTAAATCATATTTATACAAGATCAATTAAGAATCAATTCAGCCCAAATTTACGTTTCAAAACGTAGATTTTAGTTGGATTTTATACCAAGGAAACCAGTAGAATTGTATATCAGCCAGCTGAGTTTTTCAATCAACTCTAGTCTATATCTAATTATCATATTCATTTGTCGTATCATATGACAAATCTTTTCTCTTTCATTCTTTTAAATAACTAACTAGTTATCATATAACTAATTAGCTTTTGTATATATAGTGGAAAATATACCTAAAATTTACTACATTTATTTTAATGATATTAAATGATATTGTGCTTAAAGATACAGCATAGAGGCTATAATGCTTAAAGAAATAATGTGTGGATATTTATAAATGCAACTCTGAAGTCTTTTAGCTGATTAGAGTCAATTATTCTTCTGATGGGGAAAAATAAAATCCATTTTATTTCAGAGGAACTGAATAAATATGAGAATACAACAGTTATTTCAACTTAAAGCGGCTATAATCAATATTTTCATATTCACCATGGATGTGTAAAACTAGCAGGAGTTATAGTCAACCTACAAACTACAAACCAACTGGATTTAGTCATGAATTCTGAGTCTTATCTCTGTATATTTGTCATAGTAGAACATGCCTTTAGTTTTGTCTTTACACTTGTTAATTACTCTCTGTTCATTTCCTTCAGTTTGGGATGGGACATAGACCCTGCCTATGAGATAAATGTTTAGCTCACTTTGACTCACTTTTCAACCTTTAAGATCTTCAGAAATAAAGAAATGTATACATAACATGACAAAAGCTTGACAATAATAATATCTTTTAATGTAGTGATAGTGTACACAGACATCCCTCTGAATTTTTACATCATGTTGGTCAACTGTTGTCATAATGTTCAGATTATAGCAACCACAAAAAATCATTTGACAGTGAAAATACAGCAGGCATTTTATCTTTGAATCAGAATATGACACATGAGAAAAACATTAAAATTAGTCATATGTGCAAAGAAACCCCGAATAAGTACAAATGGTTTGAGTTTAATAGGGGTCTAATAATGAATAAGGCAAATTCACTTCAATACAATAAAAGAAATAAAGGTGCATTTAAGTGCTGGAGGTCCATTTTTAACAATATGCAATTCCCTTAAGGTACAATTTCCTGAGATAGAATGAACATTCTCTACACATTTAATTACAAAAAATACTGGTAGTTTGTTTTGATATTTCCAAAAATTCAGCAAACACTTACAATACATTTCTCAAAACAATATACATGACATAAATACACATTTTGTTTTTTTTATCTTCCCAAATGTTCAAACATTGTTTTAGCTACAACAGGGCTCAGACATGGATAAATTACATGTTTTTAGTCACTGCATTAATCATACTGTAGCCCGGTTCCTGAGGCTAGGGCTGCAGGTTACTGATAGAGACTGCAGGCAGTGGCTGGAGGAGCAGATGGTTACTGTGGGCTGGAGGAGGAGGCTGGTTCTGTGGATGACTGGAAGAAGCTGTTAGTGGAGTTTGGCAGAACTTTCAGGTGGAGTGGGGCTCTTCAATTTTCTAGCAGAGGAAGTTGGTGTAGGTTCTGGCTGCAGCTGTTTGTCAGAATCTGCAGGTGGAGGCAGCAGTACAGGTAGCTTGCAGAAGCTGGAGGCTGGAGGTGGAGGTTTGGGCTGCATCTGTCTGCCAGTATCTGCAAGTGGAGGATTAAGATGAACTTCATTATTATTTCAGAGGGAAAGTTGTTTGCAGTGTGTGCACAAAACCCAACATGCACAATAAAAATATTCAAACTAAGAAAGAAAGAGAAACAATCGGTAGTAATCCAAGAAATATTCCACACATGGCATAAATCCTTTGTAAAAATACACAAAAAACTACACAGCACCATCTAGCAGTGCTCATGATGTACAAAGGTTCAATGTGAGAAGACACAATGCAGCCCAGAAATACACACAATACAATACATTCCATGGTGCAGCACTAACTACAATACTGCTGTGAATACTAATGCTGTGAATGAGTTTTATGTGCAAGATATACACACCTGGTGTAGGTGTAGGTGGAGATTCAAACTGCAGCTCTCTGCCAGAACCTGCAGGCGGAGGGTGGTGCAGCTTGCTGGCAGATGTTGGAGGCTGGAGGCTGGGCTGGAACTGTCTGCTAGAATCTGCAGGTGGAGGCGGCAGTGCAGGATGCTGGCAGAGGCTGGTGCTGGACACTGGAGGCTGGAGGTGGAGCTTTGGGCTGGAGCTGTCATAATCTGCAAGTGGATGCAGATATTTCAGAGATTAGCTGGAAGCATGTTGGTGGAGGTTCAGGTTGCAACATTCTACTACAACCTGTAGGTGGAGGAGATGGTGCAGTTTGCTGGTTGAGGCAGGAGGTGGAGGTTTGGGCTGGAGCTGTCTGCTGGATTCTGCAAGTGGAGGTGGCAGTGCCGCTTGCTGGCAGAGGCTGAAAGCTGAAGGCTGGAGGTGTCTGTTGGAACCTGCAAGTGAAGGTGGAGAGACAGATTTCTGGCAGAGGCTGTAGGTGGGTGTTTGGCTGCAGCTGTCTGCCAGAATCTGCAGGTGGAGGCGGCAGTGCAGATTGCTGGCAGAGGCTGCAGGTGGAGGTTCGGGTTGCAGTTGTCTGCCAGAATCTGCAGGTGGAGGCGGTGGTGCAGATTGCTGGCAGAGGCTGCAGCTGGAGGTTCAGGTTGTTGTTGTTTGGAATTTGGCTGGAAAACATTTTAGGTGGAGCATGTGTTTGCAGCTATCTGCTGTCTGCAGGTGGAGGCTAGGACAGCAGATGGCTGGTGTCAGTTGGAGGCACAGTTTTGATCTGATGGAGGCTGAAACAGGCTATTGGTGGAGGACGAAACAGGGCACGTTGGGTGGTTTGCAGAGGATGGAAATGAAGATGTCTGTAATTTTCTTAGGTGGAGGCCCAGGCTGCAGCTGTCTGCCACAATCTGCAGGTGGAGGCGGTGGCTACAGGTTTGTGGCAGAGGCTGTAGGTGGAGGATTAGGCTGCAATTGTCTGCCAGAATCTGCAGGTGGAGGCGGCGGTGCAGATTGCTGGCAGAGGCTGCAGGCGGAGGTTTGAGTTGCAATTGTCTGCCAGAATCTGCAGGTGGAGGCGGCGGTGCAGATTGCTAACAGGGACTGCAGGTGGAAGTTGGGGTTGCAATTGTCTGCCAGAATCTGCAGGTGGAGGTGATGGTGCAGATATCTGGCAGAGACTGTAGGTGGAGGATTAGGCTGCAATTGTCTGCCAGAATCTGCAGGTGGAGGCGGCGGTGCAGATTGCTGGCAGAGGCTGCAGGCGGAGGTTTGAGTTGCAATTGTCTGCCAGAATCTGCAGGTGGAGGAGGCAGTGCAGATTGCTGGCAGAGGCTGCAGGCGGAGGTTTGGGTTGCAGTTGTCTGCCAGAATCTGCAGGTGGAGGAGGCAGTGCAGATTGCTGGCAGAGGCTGCAGGCGGAGGTTTGGGTTGCAGTTGTCTGCCAGAATCTGCAGGTGGAGGTGGCAGTGCAGATTGCTGGCAGAGGCTGCGGCTGGAGGTTCAGGTTGTTGTTTGGAATTTGGCTGGAAAACGTTTTAGGTGGAGCATGTGTTTGCAGCTATCTGCTGTCTGCAGGTGGAGGCTAGGACAGCAGATGGCTGGTGTCAGTAGGAGGCACAGTTTTGATCTGATGGAGGCTGAAACAGGCTATTGGTGGAGGATGAAACACGGCACTTTGGGTGGTTTGTAGAGGTTGGAGATGAAGATGTCTGTAATTTTCTTCCAGAATCTGCAGGTGGAGCTTGAGCCTGCAGGTGGAGGCTGGAACAGCAGATGGAATCAGGTTGGATGTGTAGCTGGAAAAGAGTTCAGACAGAAGCTGCATTTACTGATGAAACAAGACAATTCTACCTGTTAAGAAAACTTAAAACTACAATATTATTTACAGATTTGATCTTATTGAACTATTCTAATGTCTTTAACTATTTACACACTACTGATACTTTCAGTTCAGTTTCAGTTCTTAGCCCTTTTTTTTGCTGGCTGCTCAGGCTCTGGTTCTCTTGAAATGTCAACATCAAAAAGGGGAGGATAGACTCCAACCCCGTATGATACATCAACACTTTCAAGCCCGTCTTCATCGGCTGATGTCGTAATCGTGGGACGATTCAGCCTCTCCCACAGCTTCTGCTTGATACGACGGCCAAGCTCCAAAGTGTACGGACGCAACCGGCCGCTCTTGTATCTGTAAAGATATAAAGAAACAAACATTTAATAATCATGATATGTGGGGTTCAAAAGATTTTATATATTAATAAAATTATAATTATAATAAAAATGTGACAATGATTTAATTGAAAGAGTCATGATTTTTCACACATACTTCAGCATGTCATCTACCACTTCATGGTAGATCTGCTGGTACTCTTCTACTGAGCGGTTGTGTATCATCAGAGGGCCATCATCTTGCAGGGGAGCAGTGGAGGGCCCGGGGCTGACGGGGGCCACATTAGAGACCGCTGGCAGGTCGGCAGGTGGGATGACGGACCGAGGGACCAAATCCAGAAACCCTGGAATGTCAGCAGCTGGGCTGGAGGGCCGAGGAGTGGACGCCAACGCCTCTGGGGGTTCAGCAGAAGGCTTGGAAGGACGGGCCACAGAGGTCCGCTTCCTCTTCTGGGGAGGTTTGACGGTAGTGGCAGAGTGCTGCTGCTTCTGCTCCTGGGGAAGTTCAGCAGAGGATACTTTTTCAGTCTCGCGAGAGAAAAATCTGTGTTAGATGCACTGATGAAGACTTTGGAAAAGTAACAAACCCTTCACAATTTACAGGACTTTAGAGGTATAACCCTTAGTTTATTCAAGTCTGGATGCAAGAATAATTTAATTTCTATAATTCTTAAATAGTAAACGATGAAATGTTTTGTAAGGCTTTAAAAAAAAGAAAATTCAAAAGTCTAACCTGGTCATTCCTGCAGCATGGACAGTTACTCGGGGCACTTGCCCGGCGTGCAGAGATTCTCCTGCTTCTCGAGTAGGTGTGGTCTTGCAGGGCAATGGACACATTACACTGCAACAATACACACGTTAGAACAAGGCTCCACAAGTACAATAAATGCAACAAAAGCACTGAATAATGTGAATTTCATTTCACCATTTCTGCAAAAAAATTGAACTTTCTCCTTCAAAATGAGGGAAAGTTCTGTTCCCAAAAATTTGCCCATAAACAGAGCCAGGAGACCTCAGAGAAAACATTATCTGCACTCTCTGTGCAGTGTGTACCCTTTTTCTGTGCTGCAGATTTGCAGTGGTAACCTAAATAAATGTATTTAATTAAGAATATGCAACTTGTAAGTAAAAAAATTAAATAATGAAGGTCTTAAAAGCACATTTTGACACAGGGGTCTTCTTCAGGACAGAGCCTTAAATCAATATGTTGCCATACTGTCTGAAAATATAATGTCACATATCTGCTGGGAATTATATACTAACTTCAGGTACTCCAGTGCTGCAGTTAAATTCAGCTGGGAGCTGGGTGATATTAATTCTCTTATTAGATATATTAGATAATGACATTATTGTCAGTGAGGCAGTGATTTTCGTTATTTTATGTGCATCTTTGTTCATTTTTTTATGAATATACAGTATAAATGGAGCTGGTACAGTCCTGTACTGACAATGTGCATCACTGCCGTAAAATAACACGCACATGCGCAGGTGCTTCATTTTCCTGTAATTCATAGTTAATCCGAATTTCCCCTTCAACATATTGTTTTTACCATGTGACCCCGGGTTGGGGGAGTGTTCATGTCAGAGCCTTTTGGCAAAACATCAGTGACCTTTGAGGGCTCTGAAAGTCTCGACGGTAAAATACATTGAAAACACCACAGACTTTCAAAGTGTTCAAATCTCACATTTTCCATGATGGAAGTTTGCTTTCTCTCTCTCGTCAGTCTCAGTGAGTCTTTAGTCCTAAACAGGATGTAAGAAGTCCTCAGTAGAAGCGTTTATTTCGAAGAAATCGTCGAGTGAAAGTTGTGAAAAACTTTTCTTGACCGCTTGGTTTTGTTTGTGTTTAAATGAGGATCATATATTAATGATGCACCTGGAGATAAAACATAGCAACCATGGAATCCTCAGCGTCCATTTTGTACACATCTGTTTTTACAGTCACAACTCACCTCTGTAATCTAAAGTTTTATCCAATCAACCTGCAAAAGGCCTGAGATCAAGTCCATATCTAACTATGAAGAAATGTTTAGATCTGACTCAGACTTTAGATCCACATTACAGAGTGTAAAAGGCAATTTGAAATGGCTTTAATTGACCGAGGCGCACACACAGAGACCTCTCCAAAATCATAAAACACCTTTTTATGTATATTACGTTTTGTCTGTTTTACTTGCTCTACTATTTTACATATATTATAATGTCCGTCAAATTCAACTTTTGATGCGATGCAGAGTCTGTGACGGGTTACATTCATGAGTTTTACCAATAATGTGGTTCACTGAGCGTAATCCGTTTTTTCCCCCTTTTTTGCAGAAACGTCAATACTTCTGTTCCCTGCAATGTTTGTTAGTATTCGTTCCTTTAAGTTAATGAAATAGCCTACTTGTGGCTAATATACAGCAGCAGATACGTGCGTCTCCGAGACGTGCCATGCGCATTTTACGCACGCGGCACAGCACCGATAATCTCTTTTCTTTTTTCTTTTTTTTATCCCCCAAAAGGATCAGTGAGGATCTAACGTTAATTGACCTTTTTCCACCTCAGACAGGCTTGCTGTTCCACACTGATTCCAGGTTTATCCGGTAAAAACATTTGGAACATTTCTACTGAAGAAATCATTCCTATGAAAACTGTCCATAGTCACTTCTGTTGTAATGGAGGCAGACATTTCAGAGACCGATATGTTAGAACATGGACAATTAAAACCCCAACTTGAAGCAGACTGACGCGACAGCCTCACCTTGCTTTGATCAAAATCTCACTCCAAAAAAAATCAAAAATATCTCTTTAATAACACTCGAACTTGTAAAGTAGCTGCAGCCAGTTGATCAAAGTTGACAACACATCTACACTGTTTCTCTCTCTCGCATCCAAACGGTTAAATAGCTTTAAAATGTTTCAATTTGGTTCATTTCCATCTGCAATAAGGATTAAAATAGATTTTCTATATCTAGGTATATAGATCAGTACAAGTAGAAGACAAGCAGGCTTCCAAACATTATTTTAGCAAACGTTAAATTAAATCATATTTATACAAGATCAATTAAGTATCAATTCAGCCCAAATTTACTTTTCAAAACATAGATTTTAGTTGGATTTTATACCAAGGAAACCAGTAGAATTGTATATCAGCCAGCTGAGTTTTTCAATCAACTCTAGTCTATATCTAATTATCATATTCATTTGTGGTATCATATGACAAATCTTTTCTCTTTCATTCTTTTAAATAACTAACTAGTTATCATATAACTAATTAGCTTTTGTATATATAGTGGAAAATATACCTAAAATTTACTACATTTATTTTAATGATATTAAATGATATTGTGCTTAAAGATACAGCATAGAGGCTATAATGCTTAAAGAAATAATGTGTGGATATTTATAAATGCAACTCTGAAGTCTTTTAGCTGATTAGAGTCAATTATTCTTCTGATGGGGAAAAATAAAATCCATTTTATTTCAGAGGAACTGAGTAAATATGAGAATACAACAGTTATTTCAACTTAAAGCGGCTATATTATAAATATTTTCATATTCACCATGGATGTGTAAAACTAGCAGGAGTTATAGTCAACCTACAAACTACAAACCAACTGGATTTAGTCATGAATTCTGAGTCTTATCTCTGTATATTTGTCATAGTAGAACATGCCTTTAGTTTTGTCTTTACACTTGTCAATTACTCTCTGTTCATTTCCTTCAGTTTGGGATGGGACATAGACCCTGCCTATGAGATAAATGTTTAGCTCACTTTGACTCACTTTTCAACCTTTAAGATCTTCAGAAATAAAGAAATGTATACATAGCATGACAAAAGCTTGACAATAATAATATCTTTTAATGTAGTGATAGTGTACACAGACATCCCTCTGAATTTTTACATCATGTTGGTCAATTGTTGTCATAATGTTCAGATTATAGCAACCACAAAAAATCATTCGACAGTGAAAATACAGCAGGCATTTTATCTTTGAATCAGAATATGACATATGAGAAAAACATTAAAATTAGTCATATGTGCAAAGAAACCCCGAATAAGTACAAATGGTTTGAGTTTAATAGGGGTTTAATAATGAATAAGGCAAATTCACTTCAATACAATAAAAGAAATAAAGGTGCATTTAAGTGCTGGAGGTCCATTTTTAACAATATGCAATTCCCTTAAGGTACAATTTCCTGAGATAGAATGAACATTCTCTACACATTTAATTACAAAAAATACTGGTAGTTTGTTTTGATATTTCCAAAAATTCAGCAAACACTTACAATACATTTGTCAAAACAATATACATGACATAAATAAACATTTTGTTTTTTTTATCTTCCCAAATGTTCAAACATCGTTTTAGCTACAACCGGGCTCAGACATGGATAAATTACATGTTTTTAGTCACTGCATTAATCATACTGTAGCCCGGTTCCTGAGGCTAGGGCTGCAGGTTACTGATAGAGACTGCAGGCAGTGGCTGGAGGAGCAGATGGTTACTGTGGGCTGGAGGAGGAGGCTGGTTCTGTGGATGACTGGAAGAAGCTGTTAGTGGAGTTTGGCAGAACTTTCAGGTGGAGTGGGGCTCTTCAATTTTCTAGCAGAGGAAGTTGGTGTAGGTTCTGGCTGCAGCTGTTTGTCAGAATCTGCAGGTGGAGGCAGCAGTACAGGTAGCTTGCAGAAGCTGGAGGCTTGAGGTGGAGGTTTGGGCTGCATCTGTCTGCCAGTATCTGCAAGTGGAGGATTAAGATGAACTTCATTATTATTTCAGAGGGAAAGTTGTTTGCAGTGTGTGCACACAAAAATACACAAAAAACTACAAAGAACCATCTAGCAGTGCTCATGATCTACAAAGGTTCAATGTGAGAAGACACAATGCAGCCCAGAAATACACACAATACAATACATTCCATGGTGCAGCACTAACTACAATATTGCTGTGAATACTAATGCTGTGAATGAGTTTTATGTGCAAGATATACACACCTGGTGTAGGTGTAGGTGGAGATGCAAACTGCAGCTCTCTGCCAGAACCTGCAGGTGGAGGGTGGTGCAGCTTGCTGGCAGATGTTGGAGGCTGGGCTGGAACTGTCTGCTAGAATCTGCAGGTGGAGGCGGCAGTGCAGGTTGCTGGCAGAGGCTGGTGCTGGACACTGGAGGCTGGAGGTGGAGCTTTGGGCTGGAGCTGTCATAATCTGCAAGTGGAGGCAGATATTTCAGAGATGAGCTGAAAGCATCTGTTGGTGGAGGTTCAAGTTGCAACATTCTGCCACAACCTGTAGGTGGAGGAGATGGTGCAGTTTGCTGGTTGAGGCAGGAGGTGGAGGTTTGGGCTGGAGCTGTCTGCTGGATTCTGCAAGTGGAGGGGGTGGTGCAGGTCACTGGACAAGGCTGCTGCTGAAGGTTGGGGCAGCTATCACCTCCACCTGCAGGTTCTGGCAGGGTGCTGCAGCCCAAATCTCCACCTGTAGCCTTTGCCAGCAACTTGCAGCTGCAGGTTGCTGACAAAGGCTGTTGGTGGAGATTCAGGTTGTTACAGTCTATCAGAATCTGCAGGTGGAGGTGGCAGTGCAGCTTGCTGGCAGAGGCTGAAAGCTAAGGGCTGGAGGTGTCTGTCGGAACCTGCAAGTAAAGGTGGTGAGACAGATTTCTGGCAGAGGCTGTAGGTGGGTGTTTGGCTGCAGCTGTCTGCCAGAATCTGCAGGTGGAGGCAGCAGTGCAGATTGCTAACAGAGGCTGTAGGCCGAGGTTTGGGTTGCAGTTATCTGCCAGAATCTGCAGGTGGAGGCCGTGGTGCAGATTGCTGGCAGAGTTTGCAGGTGGAGGTTGTGGTTGCAGTTGTCTGCCAGAATCTGCAGGTGGAGGCGATGGTGCAGATTGCTGGCAGAGGCTGCAGGTGGAGGTTCAGGTTGTTGTTGTTTGGAATTTGGCTGGAAAACGTTTTAGATGGAGCATGTGTTTGCAGCTATCTGCTGTCTGCAGGTGGAAGCTAGGACAGCAGATGGCTGGTGTCAGTTGGAGGCACAGTTTTGATCTGATGGAGGCTAAAACAGGCTATTGGTGGAGGACGAAACAGGGCACGTTGGGTGGTTTGCAGAGGTTGCAGATGAAGGTGCCTGTAATTTTCTTAGGTGGAGGCCCAGGCTGCAGCTGTCTGCCACAATCTGCAGGTGGAGGCGGTGGCTACAGGTTTGTGGCAGAGGCTGTAGGTGGAGGATTAGACTGCAATTGTCTGCCAGAATCTGCAGGTGGAGGAGGCAGTGCAGATTGCTGGCAGAGGCTGCAGGCGGAGGTTTGGGTTGCAGTTGTCTGCCAGAATCTGCAGGTGGAGGAGGCAGTGCAGATTGCTGGCAGAGGCTGCAGGCGGAGGTTTGGGTTGCAGTTGTCTGCCAGAATCTGCAGGTGGAGGCGGCAGTGCAGATTGCTGGCAGAGGCTGCAGGCGGAGGTTTGGGTTGTTGTTTGGAATTTGGCTGGAAAACGTTTTAGGTGGAGCATGTGTTTGCAGCTATCTGCTGTCTGCAGGTGGAAGCTAGGACAGCAGATGGCTGGTGTCAGTTGGAGGCACAGTTTTGATCTGATGGAGGCTAAAACAGGCTATTGGTGGAGGACGAAACAGGGCACGTTGGGTGGTTTGCAGAGGTTGCAGATGAAGGTGCCTGTAATTTTCTTAGGTGGAGGCCCAGGCTGCAGCTGTCTGCCACAATCTGCAGGTGGAGGCGGTGGCTACAGGTTTGTGGCAGAGGCTGTAGGTGGAGGATTAGACTGCAATTGTCTGCCAGAATCTGCAGGTGGAGGCGGCAGTGCAGATTGCTGGCAGAGGCTGCAGGCGGAGGTTTGGGTTGCAGTTGTCTGCCAGAATCTGCAGGTGGAGGCGGCAGTGCAGATTGCTGGCAGAGGCTGCGGCTGGAGGTTCAGGTTGTTGTTTGGAATTTGGCTGGAAAACGTTTTAGGTGGAGCATGTGTTTGCAGCTATCTGCTGTCTGCAGGTGGAGGCTAGGACAGCAGATGGCTGGTGTCAGTAGGAGGCACAGTTTTGATCTGATGGAGGCTGAAACAGGCTATTGGTGGAGGATGAAACACGGCACTTTGGGTGGTTTGTAGAGGTTGGAGATGAAGATGTCTGTAATTTTCTTCCAGAATCTGCAGGTGGAGCTTGAGCCTGCAGGTGGAGGCTGGAACAGCAGATGGAATCAGGTTGGATGTGTAGCTGGAAAAGAGTTCAGACAGAAGCTGCATTTACTGATAAAACAAGACAATTCTACCTGTTAAGAAAACTTAAAACTACAATATTATTTACAGATTTGATCTTATTGAACTATTCTAATGTCTTTAACTATTTACACACTACTGATACTTTCAGTTCAGTTTCAGTTCTTAGCCCTTTTTTTTGCTGGCTGCTCAGGCTCTGGTTCTCTTGAAATGTCAACATCAAAAAGGGGAGGATAGACTCCAACCCCGTATGATACATCGACACTCTCAAGCCCGTCGTCATCGGCTGATGTCGTAATCGTGGGACGATTCAGCCTCTCCCACAGCTTCTGCTTGATACGACGGCCAAGCTCCAAAGTGTACGGACGCAACCGGCCGCTCTTGTATCTGTAAAGATATAAAGAAACAAACATTTAATAATCATGATATGTGGGGTTCAAAAGATTTTATATATTGAAAAAATGAGCAATAGATTTTAAGTGATAATAAAAATGTGACAATGATTTTAATTGAAAGAGTCATGATTTTTCACACATACTTCAGCATGTCATCTACCACTTCATGGTAGATCTGCTGGTACTCTTCTACTGAGCGGTTGTGTATCATCAGAGGGCCGTCATCTTGCAGGGGAGCAGTGGAGGGCCCGGGGCTGACGGGGGCCACATTAGAGACCGCTGGCAGGGCCGCAGGTGGGATGACGGACCGAGGGACCAAATCCAGAAACCCTGGAATGTCAGCAGCTGGGCTGGAGGGCCGAGGAGTGGACGCCAACGCCTCTGGGGGTTCAGCAGAAGGCTTGGAAGGACGGGCCACAGAGGTCCGCTTCCTCTTCTGGGGAGGTTTGGCGGTAGTAGCAGGGTGCTGCTGCTTCTGCTCCTGGGGAAGTTCAGCAGAGGATACTTTTTCAGTCTCGCAAGAGAAAAATCTGTGTTAGATTCACTGATGAAGACTTTGGAAAAGTAACAAACCCTTCACAATTTACAGGACTTTAGAGGTATAACCCTTAGTTTATTCAAGTCTGGATGCAAGAATAATTTAATTTCTATAATTCTTAAATAGTAAATGATGAAATGTTTTGTAAGGCTTTAAAAAAAAGAAAATTCAAAAGTCTAACCTGGTCATTCCTGCAGCATGGACAGTTACTCGGGGCACTTGCCCGGCGTGCAGAGATTCTCCTGCTTCTCGAATAATTGTGGTCTTGCAGGGCAATGGACACATTACACTGCAACAATACACACGTTAGAACAAGGCTCCACAAGTACAATAAATGCAACAAAAGGCACTGAATAATGTGAATTTCATTTCACCATTTCTGCAAAAAAATTTAACTTTCTCCTTCAAAATGAGGGAAAGTTCTGTTCCCAAAAATTTGCCCATAAACAGAGCCAGGAGACCTCAG
Organism: Scomberomorus guttatus; assembly: GCA_038419695.1. Lineage (NCBI taxonomy): Eukaryota > Metazoa > Chordata > Actinopteri > Scombriformes > Scombridae > Scomberomorus > Scomberomorus guttatus. The sequence continues at coordinate 13,314,786 of CM076456.1, read as the reverse complement.
AGAAAACATTATCTGCACTCTCTGTGCAGTGTGTACCCTTTTTCTGTGCTGCAGATTTGCAGTGGTAACCTGAATAAATGTATTTAATTAAGAATATGCAACTTGTAAGTACAAACATTAAATAATGAAGGTCTTAAAAGCACATTATGACAAAGGGGTCTTCTTCAGGACAGAGCCTTAAATCAATATGTTGCCATACTGTCTGAAGATATAATGTCACATATCTGCTGGGAATTATATACTAACTTCAGGTACTCCAGTGCTGCAGTTAAATTCAGCTGGGAGCTGGGTGATATTCATTCTCTTATTAGATATATTAGATAATGACATTATTGTCAGTGAGGCAGTGATTTTCGTTATTTTATGCGCATCTTTGTTCATTTTTTATGAATATACAGTATAAATGGAGCTGGTACAGTCCAGTACTGACAATGTGCATCACTGCCGTAAAATAACACGCACATGCGCAGGTGCTTCTTTTTCCTGTAATTCATAGTTAATCCGAATTTCCCCTTCAACATATTGTTTTTACCATGTGACCCCGGGTTGGGGGAGTGTTCATGTCAGAGCCTTTTGGCAAAACATCAGTGACCTTTGAGGGCTCTGAAAGTCTCGACGGTAAAATACATTGAAAACACCACAGACTTTCAAAGTGTTCAAATCTCACATTTTCCATGATGGAAGTTTGCTTTCTCTCTCTCGTCAGTCTCAGTGAGTCTTTAGTCCTAAACAGGATGTAAGAAGTCCTCAGTAGAAGCGTTTATTTCGAAGAAATCGTCGAGTGAAAGTTGTGAAAAACTTTTCTTGACCGCTTGGTTTTGTTTGTGTTTAAATGAGGATCATATATTAATGATGCACCTGGAGATAAAACATAGCAACCATGGAATCCTCAGCGTCCATTTTGTACACATCTGTTTTTACAGTCACATCTCACCTCTGTAATCTAAAGTTTTATCCAATCAACCTGCAAAAGGCCTGAGATCAAGTCCATATCTAACTATGAAGAAATGTTTAGATCTGACTCAGACTTTAGATCCTGTCATACTCTCCTCTATGGCAATACGTTTGGTTTCAGGCTTAAGGCCTAAAGTATTTGAACTGCTCCTTATGTGATTACTATATCAGAGCAGGCTCCTGCCACATTTTAATATGACTAATAGGCTAAATTGCAAGATCTTTCAAACAGGTTCTAGTCTATTTAATCTGGGTTGCCACCTCTTGCGCTTTTTGCGCCCTTGTTGAGGCGCTGTCCGCTGTCACACCAGCCAAACAAATCTCACGCCAAATAAGTCCCTCCTGGATAAAACATAGAGCTATATGGGTTTTATGGTCACACAGGACAACGTCTGATCGTCGGGCTTTTTCCCATCTCAGCGCAGACATTGGTCCATAAACATTACAGAGTGTAAAAGGCAATTTGAAATGGCTTTAATTGACCGAGGCGCACACACAGAGACCTCTCCAAAATCATAAAACACCTTTTTATGTATATTACGCTTTGTCTGTTTTACATATATTATAATGTCCGTCAAATTCAACTTTTGATGCGATGCAGAGTCTGTGACGGGTTACATTCATGAGTTTTACCAATAATGTGGTTCACTGAGCGTAATCCGTTTTTTCCCCTTTTTTGCAGAAACGTCAATACTTCTGTTTGTTCCCTGCAATGTTTGTTAGTATTCGTTCCTTTAAGTTCATGAAATAGCCTACTTGAAGCTAATATACAGCGTCTCCGAGACGTGCCATGCGCATTTTACGCACGTGGAACAGCACCGATAATTTCTTTTCTTTTAGTTTTTTTTTTATCCCCCAAAAGGATCAGTGAGGATCTAACGTTAATTGACCTTCAGTACTTTTTACACCTCAGACAGGCTTGCTGTTACACACTGATTCCAGGTTTATCCGCTAAAAACATTTGGAACATTTCTACTTCAGAAATCATTCCTATTAAAACTGTCCATATTCACTTCTGTTGTAATGGAGGCAGACATTTCAGAGACCGATATGTTAGAACATGGACAATTAAAACCCCAACTTGAAGCAGACTGACGCGACAGCCTCACCTTGCTTTGATCAAAATCTCATTTCAAAAAATCAAAAATGTCTCTCCAATAACACTTTAACTTGTAAACTAGCTGCAGCCAGTTGATCAAAGTTGACAACACATCTACACTGTTTCTCTCTCTCGCATCCAAACGGTTAAATAGCTTTAACAATAAATAGAGTTTGAACACTGAGATAACCTTAAAGTCAATATGTTTAAGTTGAAAAAATAAAGCTTGTCATGCTAGACTGGGTGATTTTGCTTAAAGACACCATTTTCCCTTTAGATATTGTTTTCCCAAGTGAAGTGTTACATTAAATGTAGTGCAATGTAAAAACTACTGAACCTCGTCACATATGTCAAAACCTTTTGTGTTGCTCCTTTTTATGATACAAGCAACAGAGCAGCAATGCCTCTGGGCTAATGCAGGTTATCAGCTGTAATTCTAAAAAAGGCAAGCGCTCCGGAGGTTTTCACCAATGTTAAAAATTCTACCGCAAAACAAATCCTGCAGTTTGCCTGGTAGATTGTCTGCTGGGCACCAAAATATATAGATTATCTAAATCTTTCTGTTGCAATAACAATTCCTCTGTTGTGCTGTTGTCATACAGTATATAGTGGTCACATCATAACCCTATGCTGCCGCTTTAAGGCTCAATATTGCCAGTGTCAGCATTTCTGTCTCAACAATAATTAATACACATTAACCATATGCTTCAATACACTGACTATGTTTTAAGTTTTGCACAGTCTGACTTCATTTTAGTATGGAGTTGTTTCTTTTTTTATCTAACATGATTGAACGGCATACTCCATCTAAGGGTTTTGATGCTGACTTTGACACCACAGAATCAAATCAACGAACCTCAAGGACAGAGCTGAATGGCCAACAGCTGTGCTCGTCTGCACATAATCTGTCTGTCTCCTCCAAGGTCACACTGAGTGTAAGCAAGATGTTAAATACAGCAATACCAATAGGAAACACAGGAATATTATATTTGAACGTGTTTATAACAAGCCTTTTGCTTCATATTCTTCATGTCATGTTTTTATGTCATGATTAGTTTGATAGATCAATATAGGGTTGTATGTAAAGTCATTGCCAGCGCTGCTACATACAATCACAATCAGTCAGCTCAAATCTCTATTAATTAGTTATCTCGCATTTGTTTGTTTAGTTGACCTCACCTTATAGTACAAGCAACTGGCTCAGATCAGGGTTGAGTCGTTCTCCCAGGTAAACAGGAACTCAGATGGACGTTGTGTGCAGGTTGACCATGGATGCATGAGGCTGACATCCTTTCTGGCCTTGTTGTTCTTTCATCAAGGGACATTTCAACACCTCACCTGTGAGCAGACCAGAGTGTTACAGCTGTCACATCTACAATGTGACCTCATTTTTATAGGCTGTAAAATGTGTCAATTCTGGCTCTACCACCAACACATAAGAAAAACTTCTTTTTTTTAATGCTTTTGTGATCACAGCAGCAAGCTAACATGGGCTTTCAAGGTATATACTGTATGTAAGGATGATGCTTTAGGGAATGAATGAATTACAACAGTCTTACCTCTGATACCTTCTTTTCCAGGAATGCAGCTTTTTGGTACCCAGTGCTAATTCTTGTAGAGCTATTTGCAACATCAAAAAAAAAAAAAAAAAAAAAAAAACTTCCTGTATTTTCTTTGTGTCATGCATGCCAAATAGCTACAGTTCCCTTTTTATATTTGTATGCTATTACAAAACACAGTTCATTATTCGTATTCCAAGAACTTTGATTCAGAGAGTTTTTTTTACTTTTACTGTTAAATAAACTTTCAATAAAAGTCCCCCTCCACTCAAAAATATGTTTTTCTTCTTGTTCCTTCAGCTGGATGTTTGAGATTCACTGTGATGTATGTGCAGAGTTTGACACTAGAAGGCTACTTTCACATTTATCTGTTGAAAGTGGAAAGTTTCTCTGTGCTCACTTAAAAATCTCATTTTGAGGTGTGAGCCTACAAGCATGATTTTTGTCATCACAAATAGTTTGGAGCCAATCATGGTCCACTATGCAACTTATATAAGTGTGATGTGGAAACTTGAAGCCTACAGTGCACATACACTGAGAATGGACTTTACAGTGAAGTAGGAGACATCTTGTGTCCAACAGTTAAACTTCTGAAATGAAAAATATTTGCAAATAGATTCTGGAATTTTTAATGAGGGAGAAGAAGATGTAATTTTAAGGATCTTAACAAGATAATTTACCTATTTTATGGAATAACCATATCAGACACAAACTATTATTCAAAGTAGAGTATTTATATACATTTTAAAACATGTCTGGTGGGGATCCTTAAAAGATTTTTTTAGAATTATATTCTTTCTAAGAGCAGCACCTGGTGGGGAAAAAATTAGTTGCACATGCAATGGTGACCACTAAACTTCAAATGACTGTATTTAACGCCCAACGTATTGTGTTGTACATTACACGACGTTTTAAACCATACATGATTGATATTAGGGAATTGGTGGGTGCTGCTCTCTCCATAACAATATGCCAACCAGTATTCCAACACGCTGCAGCATTGTGAAGCACAGGTTTTACGCGGAACCTTGTTTCTTGTGCTGAGCTCAACACGGAGCTCTTGGCGGCTACATCAGGGATGCTAACCAGCTGTGCTGCTGCTAGCTAGCCGCGCCGGTTCTTGCTGACAGTCACTCACCTCGCGTCCTCGCCACTTAAACTTCCACTATAATTTAGTTAACTGCTACAGAGCTGAATGACAGTGACTGTGCTGTTTGTGTGCTACTGTTTTGTAAAAGAATCATGCAGCTGAGGCATTAAAAATGAGAGAAGGGTGAGTATATGGCTGCATTATTAAGCATTGATGAGTTAACGCTAGGTAGCTAGCTAACAAGCCGATAGCACTAGCAGGCTAGCTTGACAGTTAGCATGCTTGTTACCGAGCTAAGTCGGTTTGGGAAGTAATTTCAAAGCTTGGTTGATCGCCGGTAGCTAACTTGACGGCTTATTTGGCAGTCTAGAAATATGCTGAGTGATAGCTGACGTGAAATGGTAGTTTAAAGTCTCCCAGCTAACGTTAGTCGTATGTTTCTTTTGGTTGGTAGCAGCTGTCACTATCCAGCTATTAATGTATCCTCAGTTTTTGTCCATGTAAACTAACGTTGCCTGGGTGCACCCTGGTCCTGGAGAGCCCCGGTACTGCTTTATTAACTAACTAAAGTGGGTGTTTTCAGTTCAACAAGATTTGGTGCCAGTTGTGAGTGATTGTGCAGTTGTGGCCGTCACATTCAAGATTCAACATTTCTTTACTGTCATTTCGCAGTACTTGCATACATTGAAATGAAATTCTGCTTCTCCTGGACCAAAAACAGTGCACTTGCAGAATAAACGATTTAAACAAACTTGATTACTGAAAATATACTTAGTAAATCTCTCTAAGAAGGTTTCAGGAACATAAAGTAAAAGAATTACATAATTACACACGTACACAATAGTGTAAAAGCCTTAAAATAGCAGCAAATGCCAGGGGTATTTAGCAGTAATATGTTTAACTGATGGACAGACTGAGATCAAAGTCCAGTAAACACAGGATGGAGACGGAGAGAGAGAGATGAATGGTTTTAGAAGCATAATCAGTAGCACAGAGGGCCTTTTGGGTTATGAGGGCTGTCAGGGCTCAAAAGTTTAAGCAGAACTTTTTAATGGCTGTCTTATAAAGGCTTCTGTGTTCAAATGTTAAACACCAGTATACAATGTAAGTAGTGCAGCTTCAGCTTCATGCTGTTGCTTTGGAATCATTGATATTAATTATTTCTTTATAATAATCAGATGAACATTAATCATCGCAATTTTTATAATCATTAAGTCATTTATTGCATAAAAGTACAAGATTTCTGTTGCTTACAGATTCCCAAAAAAAGGATTTGCATGTCTTTCCTCTTATGTCATTGTACATTGGGTTTTATTAACAGTTAAATAAAATTAATATTTTGCTTTTTCACTTTGCTTTGGTAACTTGTGATGGGAAATTTGTCATTTAATTTTCATATGAATAGATAAAACAATTAATGCAAATAGTTGATTATTAGGTAATGAACATGAACAGCTTTTCTTGATCATGTACGTTTATATTTATATATATATTTATACCACCTTCCCTTAACTTCTACTCTCTCTTTGTTTCTCTCTCTATTTCCAGAGTGTGTGTTGTGTGACTCAGCTCTTGTGTAGCGATGGAGAAGCCCTGGAGGCTGTGGGGGGCAATGGAGCGGTGTACCCTGACTCTGGCTTCCTGGTCCTGGGGTGCCTGTCGCATCTCCCTCTTGGCCCTAATCCTAACCTTCCACCTATATGGAGGATTTTTTCTCCTGGCTCTCATCCTAGCTTCTGTGGCGGGCATCCTCTACAAGTTCCAGGATGTGCTCCTCTACTTCCCCGACCAGCCCTCATCCTCTCGCCTTTATGTTCCCATGCCAACGGGAATCCCACATGAGAATGTGTACATTCGCACCAAGGACGGTGTGAAGCTCAACCTTATCCTGCTTCGCTACACAGGAGGGGACATGCCTCCTGGAGTCACCCCTGGCAATCAGAGCAGCCCCTCTTCCTCAGCTCCACCTACCATCCTTTATTTCCATGGTAATGCAGGTAATATTGGTCACAGGGTGCCAAACGCTCTGCTGATGCTGGTCAATCTGAAAGCCAACGTGGTGCTGGTGGACTATCGTGGCTATGGAAAGAGTGAGGGTGAGCCCAGTGAGGATGGGCTTTACCTGGATGCCGAGGCCACACTGGACTATGTCATGACCCGTCCTGATCTGGACAAGACAAAGGTGGTACTGTTTGGCCGCTCACTAGGGGGTGCTGTGGCCGTACGTTTGGCATCAGTCAATCCTCACCGTGTAGCAGCCATTATTGTTGAAAACACCTTCCTCAGCATCCCACACATGGCAGCAACACTCTTCTCCTTCTTGCCCATGCGCCTGCTGCCCTTGTGGTGCTATAGGAATCAGTTCCTGTCCTATCGGCAGGTGGCGCTGTGCCGCATGCCCTCTCTGTTTGTGTCTGGTCTGTCAGACCAGCTCATCCCACCAGTCATGATGAAACAACTATATGAGCTGTCTCCTGCACGGACTAAACGTCTGGCTATCTTTCCAGAGGGCACACACAACGACACGTGGCAGTGTCAGGGCTACTTCGCTGCTTTGGAGCAGTTCATAAAAGACCTGATGAAGAGCCATGCCATGCATGAGGAGAGCGCTCAGCCGTCTGCTAGTGTCACCATTATCTGACGGGACTGACTGTTGACTACAGGTTATGGGCTGGATAACGGAAAGGCTGAAATTGATAAGACTGACTTAATAGGTTTTTTGGGAAGAATGTAAATTTTTTTATGCTTTTGACTGGGTTTTTATTTTATTTCACTCTTTTTACCTTTCTGTAAATGTAACATTTTGTCAAAAATGATTTGACTAATTCAAGGTTTTAAGAAAGGGAAACATTGCCCTCATAGGTTATTTTGTGTTTCAACTGAATGCATGTACTTGTGACCTTTTTATGAATGAAGCCAGAGCATACATGCTCACACTGAAAGATGTGTCACAACGACAAAAGAATTAGCTGTGGTGCGTCTACTGAAATTAATTACAATCACTAAAACAATTGCGCCTAGTTTAATGACCATATGAGGACCTACGGTATACCAGTGAAAACAGACTACTACTGCAATTCAAATTACACTTCTTCTGAAATACAAAATGAGACACTGAGGATATGTAGGCCTATACTGTGTGTATATATATATATAAATATATGTTTTGTCAATACATTGCACTTTTTTGTTCAAGTGTTGAGTTTTGTAGGCTAACATCTTCTGAGCAATACTTAAAGGAACATAAGGATGTTTTTTTTTATTTCCCCTTTTGGTGAGGAACATATACAAATATTGAGTACTTGCAGCAGCTTGGCATGTCATGACATTGTAGTGGTCAATATATATGTACCCTTGGAAAATTTTGTTTGGCACAATAGCATCATAATTTGTGCTGCTGAAAAGTTATATTCAGCCATAAAAAGTCATTTGTTGGCTGAGATAAAGAGGTCCATAAGGTAACGTTGAAAAGTTTGTCCCCATCAAAAATAAGTTGTTCATAAGATCTTTTTCTTGTCAAACTTTTTGTGTTTCTATGCGACTGGGATAAGCTACAGAATATTCTCTTAAAAAAACTTCCAAAATTGGTTGGACTTCCTGTTAAGCAGCTTTGGCTCCTGTAGTTTGGTAAGGAGCATTTGCTCTGTGTGTGGTCTGTCTTGATACAGCACTGTAACACGTCTATATGAGGATTGAAAAAGTTACTGGTTGTTGTAATCGGTGACTTTTTGTGAAGAAAGTTAAGCCGAAGTGAAAAATGAGGCTTCAGTAGTCATGAGTTAAGCAAATCAAGTGGGTATTTTTCAAAGTTGAACTGCCCAATGATGTGTGAAACTCCCTTGCATCACTATTTCTCTTCTGCAGAACAACAAGGAAACGCAGCCTTGCAAAACACAAAAAGGAAATTTTGTGTGTAAAAGAGTAACTTCGAAAGATACTCTGAACTTATTTCTTTTATGCAATTCTATTTCATTGGAGTAGCAATAGCAAGGGATTTCTTAACAGCCAGTATAGACAGGATTACAATGACTAATAACTCTTTCAATGTACATACATGTGTGCATGAGAGTATTGTATTAAGATAGTCTTGAAAAATCTGAATCTGTTCTTTAATTATTGGAAAATAAAATTTAAGCTTTTTAACATTATTATCATGACCATTATAATTGTCATTTGGAGGATTCCAGGTTCTCGTCTTATCCCGTGCTTATGTGGCAAAATGGCTTTACTCACTTGGAGAGCTTCTAATGAGCTAATTAACCTTTCCTGCATGTCTTCCAGGGGGTGGAGCAGAGCCTGACATTTTAAAACACTGTTACCTGCTCTTGCTTTCAAAAATGCAGCACGCTGCACTGCAGAGGTATCAAAGCCATTTAAATACACAACGGATTTCTTTAGCCATATGTGATACTGTTTGTTTAACAGTATGCTAAACAAAATTAAACACCAAAAGACCAAATATGTTTGTGTCAGTGTGTTAACAACTTGAACAATGGTGTAAAGGCTACTATGAATGTAAATTGTGGTCTTAAATGAACAAGTGTGCTTTATAAGAAATAATGTACAGATAATCTTTTCTCCCTTTTTCATGTGACATTTTCCCAGCAGTGGCACTGAATGGTATTAGACATTTTTGTAATATATCTAACCCCTACGATCAGTTAGATGCAGTTTTATGATTTCTATCCATCATATGTTGGCAGTGCACATTGTGCAGTCTGATTTTTTTTTTTTACGTGAGTGCATACTGGTGTCCTTCCACACGCTTTCTTTTACACACACTGTTCTTAGTTTGCATTGCATCCTCTCTTCATTCAAGAAAAGTTGTAGAAACTTGACATCATTCACTTGATTTTATTGTTTTAGTGGCTGGCCTAAAGCAAAATTAATAATAAATAGAATATTGTGTTGGTTTTTATCCTGCAGTGTGTTGTTACTGTCAAGCACCTGATGTTGAAAAGAAATGGAATCAAACTGAATGTCTGTTCTTTTTTTTTTTTTCTTACTTTTTTTTATAAAGAAAATCATTTGCTAGGTATTGTGCAACTGCACTATGGAACATACTTTTTATATGTTCTTCTGATTGTGAATAAAGTGGAATGAATGCTGTTGAAAGTGTTGGCATAATTTGAAATTTGTGAGTTGCATTTGCAAGCTGGCATGTGATTATGTTGAGTCTTGGCAAATTTCTGTAATGAGCCTCCGCAGTGTTGACATTATTTCTGTACATTTACCGTGACTTGCAGTGCAGTCCACATTGAAGAAACATTGATGGGATATGTGAACAGACATCTGAATGATTCATCTTTATCTTTAGTATGAAGCAGTCCGTTTAAGGAATTTTCCATTTTAGAATTGTTTCTTTTCTATTTCAGAACAATGTCGACAACTTCTTTTGTAAGCACACATTTTCACTTTCTATTTTCTGTACTGTAACGTAATAAAATTGATACATGAAAATTGCTTGTCATGTTTGATTTTTCTGTATTATAAATGCACTTTTTTTAATGTAAAAGTTGCCTCGTTTCAAATTTATTATTGCATCTTGGACCATTTCCACCACTTCACCTTTTATATTTTTGTTTTGATAAGTTATGTTGCCATTTAAAGCTGAAGTAATTTTTGCACTTCCTTCTTTCAGTACTTGTTGGCTTGTTGAGCTGTCACATTCAAATATATAACGGTGTCATTAAATAGACATATTTTTTTGGTCTGAAATGTCTCCCCAAACATCCCTACTAGACTGCTACTTATCTTACTGCAAAGACTGTCCTTCCTTTCCCCATTCCTTAACTATTACATCGATTTTTCGTTAGAGTATGGGAGAGGCTGAAATGTGGTTTGTCACTGAAGGAGCAAGATGAAGAGAAGGGGAGAGAGGTCGGACAGGCAGGAAGCTGTGAGTGTGGTTAGCTGAGCGGAACAATAGAGGGGAAGCTGTTTTGTCCTTTACTGTGTTCGTTCTGCGTAGTCCGCCAGACTAAACTGGAACCGGCTACTGAAAGACAAAACCGAGAGTTAAGGAAATCAGTGCTTATAGAAAGGAATTAAGGTAAAGCTGGAGGGTCTAGAGAAAACACTGATGACAGGGGCAAACATCCATTATTCCTAGCCCGAGTCTGTCAGTAGAGAGGTTGTGTAGTTCAGGCGTGAGATCTGTCATGCAGTCGGTGTGAGACTGTATGGGACCCGCGATGGCAGTTTTAGCAGGTGTGGAGCCTGGGACTGGACAAAAGGCAAGTGAAGGGAGGCTGTCCTGGCCAGTTTTCCTGCTGACACTAGCTGCGGTCACCTCCTCCTCTCTTTCAGCTCTGTCCTTGTACCAACTGGTGGCTCTCAGAGCTGAAGTAGAGGGACTCAAGTCAGAGGTTTATCGCAGGAGAGAAGAGGGACAAGAGGCCAAGCACGGAGGCCAGGTGAGAGACAACTAGTCCTCAGGGACATATTAAACACCCTCACCTGAACAGGGTTGTGAAGACATGCAAGACGTGTTGCGCTTGTGTGCATTGTTTCTCTAAGGATTGTGTTGTGTTTGTACAGGCTGAGAATATCAGTAGCAGGAGAAGCAGCCAGGAGCCGCTGCACCAGTCAGGCTATCAACAGGCTTTCACCCAGATAAGGAGGAAGAGAATGGCCTCTGGGACAGAGACATTAGGTAAGACACAGTAGCCTGCACCTGAGCCTGGCTGTTTACTGTTCATGGCATGCTGTTATTAGTGGCTTTAGTCTGCCTGGAGAGTGAGATTGAATAATATCATACATGTGACCAATTCCTTTCCCAGTAAGGTTGTGATCAAGGTCTGATCTACAAAATATTTCTTATTGTTATGATATTTCCTATACCATTGTCAAGTCAAGTTTTTTATACAGCCCAAAATCACGTTTGTCTCACAGGGACATACCCAAACAAAACAGAGTCCCCTTTAAAACAGACTAGCTAAATGTGAATGAGTCATCAGCTTTCGTGACCATGTGAAATACAAAAAGCCATGACTCGCCAGCAGTTGCACATGTTTACATGTCATAATACCACAGTCTAATGTGTAACCGTGTTCACCATGAGTTCAAGCAGTTGTGTGCAGGTCACCAACATTTATACTGCTGTTGGGTGCCGACACTGTAAATTAAATATTGCCAAAAAAGGAAAAAAGGGAAGGAGCAGAAGAAAAAAGATTAACAGCTATGAAATAAGCAATGTGCAGATGGTAAAAAAAAAAAAAAGATGCTGGCCAGTTTTAACATCTCTAAACTTCTCTTATGTTCTGTCACAGTTTCTCAGCCTTGCCTGCAACTGTTGGCAAACAATAGCAGGAAAACCTTCAGGAAAGGTACAGTATATACGGTATACTTTAGTTATTTGTTGTGGATTTGGATAAGCAGTGACTAACTGATTACCAATTAAAACAGGCCAACTCTTTCCATAGATGTGCAGCTTTAAGTGCTTTGACACGTTTTCTAACGTAATGTTATGTCTTGGATCAGACTTAGGCCTGGTGCCGCACACAGGTATCCCCTGGCAGACTGGGCTGAGGAGAGGCTCCGCCTTGGAGGCAGTGGGAGACAGCATATTAGTCAGAGAGGAGGGCTTCTACTTTGTTCACAGTCAGGTAGGTCTGTTTGTTGTCATTTCATAGTTTTTCCACAGGGGGGTGCTGCTGAACTGTGTGCCAATCACCAGAGAGGAGCCTGTCTACTACATACAAAGCAGGAAAAAGGGTGTGCTCTATCTAAGCATGCAGTTGTTTAACAGACGTAATGTCAATGATATGAAATATGAAATAAAGTGATATATCATTTTGCACTTTGCACACTGTTGACACATGTTAAACCCCAGGCCAGCACCAGACCTCCTAGATTTAACCCTGTATTTCTGCTCAGGTCTTCTACATGGACAGCACCTTTGCAATGGGCCACTTGGTGATCCGGAGGAAGGGGAATGTGGTGGGAGATGAGCTTCAGAATGTGGTCCTGTTCCGCTGCATCCAGAACATGAACCCCATCTACCCTTACAACACCTGCTACACAGGAGGTCAGACTGTGTTATTGTTTATGTCCTGCTATGCTCAACCTTTTTACAACAGCTGCTACAGAAGGTCAATCTGCATGTTTTCCTCTTTAGCCAAGCTCAACCATGTGTGTGTGTGACTGTGGAATAGCTGTGTGTGTGTGGCAGTAATTTGGTATGGGTGGGAAAAAAAAGAGAAAATGCCAGGTGTGAATCATACCATTTCATCCCTCAGGTATTGTGAAGCTGGAGGTCGGGGACCACTTGGAGCTGCTGATCCCCCGGTCTACAGCCAATGTGTCCCTGGATGGAGATGCCACCTTCGTGGGTGCTGTCAAACTGGCTTAAAGTGTGTCACCTCGCTTTGGACCTGAGGGACTGGAGGGAAAGAGCCGCCATAGTGGGAGGAAACAGAGCAGCTAGGCGCTGATCTGGTGACCTCGCATGACTGGTTGTTGTGAGAACACAGGAAACAGCCGTTTTCTGCAATGGCTTGAATGAGAGACTTTGAGACTCCTAGCTTGTTCAGCCTGAGGGGAGATGAAGGGGACCATGACTGATGGCATAGCCTTTACTCTTAAACACACAGTGTATATGCACCTTCTGGTTACAGCTGTACTATATTCATTTCTACCATGCATCAAGACAAAATATTGCAAAAATGGTCCAAATCAAGTGTCATTCTTATATTACTTATATTAAATGTATCGATTAATAATCTTTCCTTCTGTAGCAGCAGCATTACTCTGCCAATGTTCACTGTTCTGCCACTAATTCATCTTACATGCTTTATTTTTTTTAGATACTTACAGTAAACATACACAAGATTGGTCTGATTTATCATCTGAATGCTGCAGTTTGATTATAAGTGTACCTGTATATGTCAAATTGATATGAAAATCCAGATGTAATAAAGTGACAATTCTGGCACAAGAGATGACATCATTTATAATCTGGGTGGAGGTTGTTGTTCCACTGTTAGCCACAAGAAGGAGAGACTCGAGTGTTGGCAGAACATCCTACAAAGCAGCAGAGGAAATCAGGTAAATGAGACTATTTTTAGATTGACACGCAGTACGTGGAGATGATGTCTGCACATTCAAAGGAGCTGCTCAATGGGTTTGTAATGCCTGAGGACCTCCCAGAACCAGTGAAATATTCTCAATGGATAATTCTTCACTTTATATTATGTTTATGTTATTATGTTTCCAGCTGACTTTTCCATGACTTAAAGCCAATTTTCATGACCAAACATTTTGTGAATTCTGTGTATATACAGAGTACTTTTGCATACAATAGGGCTGAGCCATAATTCAGCATTATCTTTTATGGACTTTGAGTGAAATCGCATTGTGATGATCATGTTATCATATAAACATCTCCTGCATAAATGAATGATTTAATGCAAAGTGTAATTAAAAACTTCAAAATGGACATTTGAACACGTTTGAAGTTTGAGTTTTACCTGATTCACTGCATTGAAAATCAATTTGAGGACAGGATTTAGTTCATATCATGCACCCCTGGTATACAATACTTCTTACATGTACACAAATTAATGACAACAAAATATAGTTTGATTGAAAAAAGTGGCTGTTATCCAGGGAACAACTAAAACTTACTGTACGTCTGCTGTTGGTACCTAATTTTTGGATACAGAGGCTTGGTGGCAGAGGGGAGAGAAACACTGCAGGGGTCGAAGTTGTTTTGCACATTATGCCTGATTTATCTGCGTTGTGTTGCCTCTGCACAGCTGCGGTGCCACAGCTACTGGAGTCTATTATAGCCAGTATATTCAATGAGTCAATGCCCTCTCACGACTCACATGGGGCTCCACTATTTTTGTTAAACCAGTCTTCCTCACATTCCTCACTCGGAAATGTATATGAATAAAAAGTCTTTACTAATTCATGATTGACATAACATCAATAGTCATAAAAATATTAATAATAGCTGCTTTAAAGGAGTTATGCTACTCTCATAACATCAGGGCTGGGATCATGCTTCTCCTGGCTGCACATAGGCGAACATGCACAGGGGTCATTCGTGGGGTTGTTTCTTTTATTCTTGTATGTAATACCTTTACATTTGTCTTCCGACAGGAATTGAATCAACCAATCAACTTGCTTGATGTCAAATTTGTGCACATCAGCTCCTCTACGTCCTACGGTTACCCATAACTCTCTTGTCTGCGTAAATTCGCACAACAGAGCTAATCTGTTTTTTCCTCGTTTTTTAAGGAAGGTGTGTTTTGACAAAGACAGAGAGAAAAACATGTCTTCGATCCTGTTAGGAGATTCATGTGAGGAACCATCCATTAGTTTCGAGAAAAATATAACATCAACTTTTCTGATAATTATAAAAATGTAAAAAATTCACATGCAGGCCCCCTAGTGGTTTGAAGCAAAATACCCCGGGGCATCTTTACCACACTATGTAGTCTGATTTTTGTGAAAAAAATTAATAAATAAATACCATGATTGGTAAATAAATAACATTTATATCATGTTTAAATGAAAAGACATAAAATCAATTCATTTTCTGCTTATTTGTTTAGAACAAAAACTGCTAACCACAATTAGCATTCAGATAAGTTTATTTAGTTTTGTTTAAGGCTTAGACCTTTTAAAGCTAAACCTCATTAGAGTAGCATATTTAAATTAACTTGGCCTTTTAAAAATGTTATTCTACTCATTGTAAAAGAGAGAAAAACAAAACAAAATGCTCTTGATGAGACAGTATTCATTATGTGAATTATAAAATCTATAAAACGACTTACTCCTGATAGGATGGCATCTTGTGATATTTTTCAGCCAGATATTTTTGATTATTTTGAAGAGATTGACATTTAAATATTTTTGTGTTTGGGTTCTCCCTCACTTGCCATACTCTGTCCTGTTTCCCCTCTCTGTGTAATTCTCTCTCTCTCACACACACACGCCTTCTGTCCGTTGGGGCAAAAAGTTAGACAAAGCCCAGTGGGTGGTCACTTCTACGCTAGGCATTTTGCCCTTGGAGTCATGGCTCCATCTGACAAGAAGAGAGACCAAAAGAGGGGGAGGGAGGAAGAAAGTCTGAAATAGAAGGCTGAGAAAGAGAGATTTCAAATGGACTTAATGGATAGTAGTAGCCATTAGTGGAAGAGTGAGGCTCTGAAGTTAAAACATATGGGCTAGAGAGAGTAGGCCAGGCCCAGACTACTTCAGCCATGGAGGCAGAGAAGCTCTTTGATGATCTCGTAAACAGAGCAGGCGGCTGTACAAACAGCAATCGAGAAAAAGAAGAAGACGAAGGAGGAGGAGGAGGAGGGTATAAGAGAAGAGGGGAGCACACATCTCTTGTATAAAGGCTAAATGTGTCAGGCATGATGCTCCCCTCCCTCTGGGCCAGAAATGTCTTTGTGTGATGCCATGGTGACGGCTGGTGTGTTGGCGGAAGCTGATGTCATTGTGGGCTCGGCTCTCAAAAGAGACCAGCATCTGACCAGAGGAATCAGGAAACGAGACCTGCTGTGTACACATGCTGGCACTGTGTATAGTTCACACATTCACACACACACACACACACACACATGTTGTGAGTGCACAGAGTCATATTATTAAACAACGAAACACACATAAAGACAGAAATATATCACATATACACTGAAAAAAGTCATAAATATTTTGAATGAATAAGTCTGGTTTATCTCATAATAGTAGGTGGAAACAGCATTTGGATTAGAGTAATGCATTTTATACTCTGTCAGTTTTATCATTATCTTCAAGTTAAGCTTTTCCTGAAAATGACTGTTTACATAAAATACATTTGACATTTCTCAGTTTTTGTTGAATACTTGAATACTGCATGTACAGTATTTGCTTGCTTTTTCTCTTTACCTTTGTGGGTAGTGTAAGTAGTGTCTTGTAAGCCCATGTATGCTAGGCACTTTTGGGTGACACTTAAAAAATGGTTGTCACATTAATATCCCAAACACATGTTAAGCGTAAGGACTTTTCTTATTTTAAGAAGAAAAAAAATGAATCAGACTAATCTTTAAAAACTAGGCAAGACAAAAACAACACTGCAAATGTCTCTTTTTAACATTTAATAGCTAGTAAGGGCACAGTGAACGCCGCAAAAGCTATGAATCTACTGGAAGTAAGTATGCAATAATATTCCTATACTAAGAATTAAAACTCCATTGGAAAGGAGGAAGTTTTTTCTGTTTCATATTAGTACATTTCTCAAGATGACAGAATATTTTGCTTATTTGTAGGGGTTTTTACTGCAGTGTAAATGGTTAAATTCAGTGGAATCATCAGTTCCAGTCCATTGGAGTCCATCTCCTTCATTCTCCCATTTTTCCAGCTACACCATTTGTATTAAACGCCCTGAAAACCAATTTTCTTAATTACCTAAATACTATGAGCAATAGGGTAGGTACATGAACACAGTTGGAATGGTGCTGGTTATTTTACACAAAAAGCTTTTCTGTATTTGTCTTTTTCTCTGCGCTCTTCTCACTGGTTTTAGGCTCAGCTGGAAAAAGGTGGTGTCACATACTTCCTTAATACAATTTGGATTGAGCAATGTTGCTATGTGCCAGGCCATTGTCAGTCAAATCTGATCAAACCACACCCACACAGTCCTGATGAAGCAGATTAGCTGAGTTTCTGAGTGTTAAACTCCTAAAAACTTTACCTCATGAATATTTAATGCTGCTGAGAAATACTTTAAATTTAAAACCAAGTTTTTCGGAGGCTTTAAACATGGACCTTGTCATCTCTATGTCCTCATTTGTCCTTTAATTTCCTCCCTCCTCCCGCCTTTCCTGTTTGGAAGCTTTAGGACAGGTCTGACTGATGACAGGGGGTAAATGAATCCTGATTATAAAACCCAGCATGCTCTGTTTCTGCAGAAAAAACCACCACAAACACACTCGCGCGCACACTGCAGCTTCTGCAGACAGACATACTGTAGACTTACACATGCACATTTAACACACACACACACACACATATGCACACATGCTCCCCCTAAATACTAACAAAATGTGCAGCACTCACATCGTCTCACCGTGCTGCAGAGTACTACACGGTTGTTCCATGTATGTACTTCTCTAGTATTTGGGGATTACTTTGATCTGCTGCAGTCAGCCCAAAGTAATCAGGCTGATCCAGAGCCCTCAAGCTGAACTGGCAGCAGCACTGCATGGATTTCTCATTTAAGTGAGGATTTGGTTCAACAACAAACAGGATTGTGCCATCCGTTACTCTAAATTCTGAAAAACACGTTCTGAGCTTGCCATGCTGTAGATTTTTAATCGATTCGGCTTGAGAAGACACTTAATTGTTTTTGATCCGAAAAACGTGACTGACCCATCAGAGGTTTATTTGTTTTTAACGGTGTTACCATTTGATCGGGTTTAGCTTCTCTCCCCTGACTACATAGGATCTGCTGAAATATAAGCTGATCTATAATTCATATGATTCTGCCTCTGCCTGGAATCAAACCACGATGAAACAGCAGGCGCGCAATCTGCATGAGTGCAAGAAAATTAAGAGCAGATTCAAAAGTTGTCTCTGTTCAAGCTCATCTTGACAAATCTCGCTTTTTCTTTTTTTTTTCTCCTCTGGCCTTTTCCTCAAGGACATCAGCTTATTACAGAGGAGAGGAAACACATCAAATGGATGAGACAAGAGAGGGATTTTGGTTAGCCACAACTCTGCCCCCCCACCCCCCCCCATCCTCCTCTCTCCTCTCTCCATCTCCAGCTCCTGACTCCCACACTCTGCTCTGCTTTATGCCTCCAAGATGGAGCTTTGGCAGACACACACACACGGAGCCAGAAACATTTGTCTAGGTCTGTTTTTGTGCGTCGCGCTAAAATGCTTCGTACACTTAGGGGCTGCGGGACAGGGCGTGCAGTTTTGTATACACTGTAAATATGAACTGTGTGTCCTCTCACGCAACTTTACTCCGATCTCGCCACCAGTTCCTTTCAGAATATGAAGGAAAAACCAAAATGCTGAGCTGTGTGTGCAAAAGCATGCACGAAACCACTGTAACAACTGTTCATAAATACCCATGAAACTAAGAGGACCAATATTTAAATCCAATATTTCAGTGTTAAATGAAAAGGAACAGAGTATAAAGGAGACAAAAAAGTCACAGACATGGTTTTCTAAACATATTTTATATTATTTATGTGTTTATTGTGCATATTTGAATGAAAATGCTGTTATCCTTTACTACTTTGAAGTGGGAAAAAATTAAAAATATAGTCAGAAAAAGAAAAGAAAAGAACTAAGAAGACAGATATGAACTATGATATATAACTATAACATCACTTGTCTCCCTCTTTCTGTGTGTATGAGGAGAGGAGAAGACCACCAACAGAGGAGGATGGACCGGCGAGACGTGGGGTGAAAGAAGGAGTTAAGTGGATGAGAGGAAAGGAGAGAGAAGGCACGTAGGAAGGAGTTGTCCTCTTGCTCGGCACATCTGCTCCGCGCTGCTTTCTTGTCCTCCTGTTCTCACTCTATGTTCTCACTTTCAGTCCATTGTTCGGCTCCTAAACACTTACACACAGCATGCACGCACACACACACACACACACACACACACACACACACAACACAGGCGGAGCACATTGCAGTGTGTATAATAAAGTCCTGTGTCACTCATTCCCACCAGCTGCTTATGGGCTTGTGATAAGCAGTTGTAATTAGAGATTTAAACGTCCATCTCTCTCTCTCTCTCTCTCTCACAAACACACACCCACTCACTAACTAACTCCTAAATCGCTCTCTCTCTCTCCTTTTTCATTTAATGACTCATGCTCTCTCTCTCTCTCTTTTTCAAATACTCCCCCTTCATTCACCCAAACTGGCACACTACTACCCCCCACACCCCCCCACCCCTCTTCTCTCTCGCCCTTTCTCTCTCTCTGATGGGATGTCAGTAGAGGATTTTAGCCTATGGGTGTAGATGTGGAGAGAGCTGGGAGTTGATTTCTCTCTCTCTCTCTTTCTCTCTCTCTCTCACTGTGTCTCAAAGTGTTTCAGATCTTTGCAGCTGAGACCAGATTGTCTATGGATGTTATTTCCTAGCTGAAAAGAAGCGATAAGAACTACGGGGAACTGTTACCGTGAGGTATGGTGCCACTTGTCTCCTGTTTGTCTGTGTGTGTCCTCTGTTGTTTAGCGGTGTGAGAGTGTGTGTGAGTTTCTCTGTGTCACATAGGGCCTGCTGGCACAGTGTTGGGCCATTGGCGGTTTTGTTTTCACTATGATTTACTCTCTGCATGAATGTGTTGCCATAACTGAACAAACACCTCACAAAGAGTCAATGGTCTGCATTCATTCAGCTTATATATTTTCCAAAGAAAAGACTATTTCTTTTCCCTAAATGTGAATTGTCTCTGTTCACTGTCTGGGCCTTTGTTTCTCTCCTTTCTTTTTTTTTTCCCCCTTCTTGCATGCTGTTGTTTGCCCCGAGATGTTGCATGTGTGCCGACTGGCAGCGCAGAAAAAAGGGAAACAGGTTTGTTGGCTTGTTCACTGCACACATAAACACCCACTCCTCCAAAAAGCCTTTGGGGGCCTGGATGTCAGCTGGGAAATCGTCCCAGTTTCAGAGGACCTTGAGCGGCTTTCACCCAAACGCTGTGTGGTTGTGTGATGTCTGCAGTGTGTGTCAGTGGGACGGAAGAGAGACCAGAAAAAGCAAGAAAGGTAAAAGACAGGAAAAAAAAAAGTAAGAGAGGGAAATAGACACAAGAATAGAAGCATTGTGGCGGGCAGACAGAAAAGATCAGTGAGGAGAAGGAGAGGAGGACAGGTTTTATAGTCTGGAAATGTTTTTCTGCTTGGTGTAACAGAACGGAGTAACAGACAAGAACACAACTCTGGCTGTGTCAAGCGCACAAAACTCCGCTTTTGTTTCACGGGGGCTCACAGATGGGCTCATTCAGACGGCAGAGGGCCTCCACCCCAGTGTGAGTGTGTGTGTGTGTGTGTTTGTGTTGAAACATGTTGATGTCAAACCCTTGGGACGATATGATGCAGAGTTTGACTGTTAAACACTGTGTAAAAAATCAATCATGGTAAACTGATGAGGAGCAGCCAGAAAGAGAGTCACAACCTACCCCCCCCCCAAAAAACCTTCAACAAGATGTGTGTTTGTGTTTGTGTTTGTGTGTGTGTGTGTGCTACACCCATCTGTCCCCTTGCTCAGCCAGATTGTGGGCCTCCGTGTCTGGCAGCACGTCGCATGGAGGTATCACTCTCTCTCTCTGAACTTGTAAGATTATCTCAGCACACATTACCACACTGCTATTTTCCAGCAGTTGCATCCCGGTCTCTTTTAAAAAAAATAAATTATTTCAGGTTTCTCTTGCTTGGAACAAAATGATGCGTGCTGCTACGGTCCAAGGGTGTAGACGGCAGCAGCAAATGTCTGAAAGCTGCAGTCTGTCAGTCTGCGTCAGGACACAGCCCAGTCCCCTGTGCTGTGGTCAGCTGTTGAACCACATGGTCCCAAGTCTTAGTCACCACCCTCCCTGATAATTATGGGTTGATTTATGAGAAAGGGAAGACGATGACGAGACTTTTCCCCGCAAGAAAGGTTTTTGATGGATCTGCTGCTGTCAGAGCTCCAGTGGTGTTCAAGGAATATACAGGCCCCCTCCCGTTTCACTCATGTAAAGCAGCCCGCCGACTGCGTTGCGACTTTGAAGCCCTGTGGCTTTGGCAAGATTTAAACGACACCTTTTATGCATGATTAAGGAGGGAAAGGCTTGTTCGCACAGGTCTGCGAGGAAGTGCAACGTGGTTGTGAAAGTCACAAGATAAAAAAAGATAGAGAAGACAGCCAGCACCTGCTACCTGGAATATCTCCGTCTGATGTCTGATCAGTCAAGTCAAACTAGTCAAAGCCTTTGTCTACATTTTTGATGTCGACCTCTTCGCCTGTCCACCAGCTGATCTATTCTTAGATGGGACTGGCCAGTTACCACGCGTACTGGATTTCCTTTGCATCTCCTCTGGCAGACAGCCGCCTCAATAACCCCTTCAGAAAAAAAAAAAAGCATACATGTACACATACACACAGGCACTGAGCTGATAGATGTATTTCATGTGCCTGACGTCAGAGGGCAAACAGCTGACTGGGCAGACAGAAGTGGGGGGTGGGATGGGATTAAAGGGGTCACCGTTCCTCTGGGGAAGCCATAGATTTGTCTCACCCTCAAATCTGATTAGTGCAAATTGTAATCCACACCAATATGCGCTATTTATATTTGGTGAGCTGCGAGAACTGGAGACAGATATTTGTCATTTCTGACTGAAAATGAGGTGTGATGTCAAGGGCACTGTGTTTAAGACTGCAACTGTTTATTTATGACTGACTGGTCCCATAGGTTATTTTTGATGAATGAATTGTGATCAATGCTGGAAATCACAGCTTGTATTGAATAGAAGTAAAATAAAGGTTATTTACAATGTTTCTTGGTGGCATTTGAATTTTTCCTATATATCCCAGGTGTCTGCATGAGTTGAGATGTTGAGATGAAGATGAAATCCCAGACTATTCTTATAAGCAAGTGAGGCCCATCGGACCAGGCAGTTGGCCTGCTCCAACAGCAGCTAAAGCTAATGACAGGTGGTGGGGAGCACTGCTGGCAGCAGCAGCAGCAACATGTTATTTGGGAGTGGAACACTTCCAGGAGGCTAAGATTAAATCCAAACCTTTGCTCTGAGATTTTCTCCCTCTGATGAAAACAATATCATCAAAGCAGGGCTGCCTGCGTGGATTCAATACTAAACAGGTGCACCGGCTGACACGTAGGTCGACCAAGCCCTATATGACAGTGGTTTTTGTCAGAAGAGGCTGTTCCCCATGTGACCTCATCGTTCTATGGAAGACTTCCTCATATTAATGTGGGCTTGCTGTTGCTGGCATTTGACTGGTGGCCTTGCAGACTTTGTTTCCCCTCCAGAGCTATTATTGGACACTGTGTCAATAAAGGGACAGTCAGTGTCAGGGTCAGCGGGCGGGCTTGCCAGGACTTGCTCCTGCTACATTTGTGTGTGTATGTATTGCCTCTCACGTTCTTATACTGTGAAATAGAATTGGAGAGCTGCACTTCATGCGTACATGGAGTGGTGAGAACATTTCTGCTTGCAAAGAGAAAAAAAAGCGCCAAGCACCAGTTATGAGGCTAATTCAGCGTGTAGGAGTGGGAGCTGAAGTGACTTGATTGTGTGACACGGCAAGGAGCGTGACAGAGGAAGATGATAAAGGTCTTTCTCAGCAAGAAGAGAGAGAGAGAGAGAGAGGCGGAAGGGACGAACAGACAGAATGGAGAAGGAGCAGCTCGTGAAGCAGCTGTTTCTCTCCCCTTTCTGGAATGTGTATGAGGGCAGGTGCATGAAATGTAACCGCTTCACCGCTCCCATCACTATCGAGGCTCTAACACACACATAAACACACATGCACACGCGGGTCTCCCCCCCCCAAGTGCACTTCACTTGTAGGTGGACAAGTGTTTGCACACAAACACTTGTCCACCTACCAGGTTCTCTTGCCTGCAGCTAGACAGTGCATATTAGAGCGCTGAATGTGCATGCTAATTATTTGAACAGGATCGGTTAAGCATTCCCTTTAAAAAACACAGCTTTGATCTATACGAGAAGCCGCGGGGGGAGTTTACACTGAGATGAAAGATAACGTCTAGCTGTGATGTTTGTGCGCCTGATTTCAAACATGTCATCTCTCACATTCAACCCTAATCAAATTAGGTCAATACTTAATGGGGCATGATGCCCCCCTCTGACAGTGCTATGATACTCTCCCACTTACTAACACGCATATAAGAATCCCTGTCAAAAAGGAAGAGATGGAGGCTATATGAATGGAAGAGTGAGGCAAGCTGGATTGAAGAGATGGATCAAGGTTGAGAAATATGAGCAGGTATGGAGGAAGGGGTGATAAAGGACTCTCTGTCAGTCTAGTCATATTCTCTGCTCATTTCTGTAAGTGCAGATAAGGGTTCTGAAGAGAGGGATAATATAGGAAAAGAAACATCTCAGGCTGTACTCTGGAGGGAATTGCTTCGGCTTTGGATTACAGGTTCCATCCTCGGGTGCATGTATTCTATGTACGTATGCGCCTGTGCGATTTGAACCACTAATCTGGTCATTTCATGCCCCCAGATGTACCTCGGTTCCAGGATTTAATACATACTCACCCCTGAACCTCTCCCACGTCTCTCCTCTGTGTTCTTACTTTGGCTCCATCTTCCACCTCCATTCATCCTTCTTACATTTACTACCAATTGACCTTATACCACAGTAGAGGGAGTTCGGCTCAGCCGCAGCAACGACCGCAGGCTTACCTCACTGTAACAGGGGGCTGATAAGAAGATACATGTTATAAAGTGTTGTTAAATCAAGGTAAAGTGATGAGTCTAAGTCTTGATCAGTCTGTCTGGACTCTTGGCATTACTGTAAAGTAAAGGTTCATATGAGGGCAGTGCTCATAGATGTGTCAATATTATTATATTGAGTGTTAGCAGTCACACACAGACAGACTGATGACAGGAACATTTGCTTTTAATTGGGTGGATGTCTAATCTGGTCAGTTATGTAACCTATTAAAACTATGAATGTATTTTTATTTATTTGTTTACAGACAAGTATTTACTGTAGCATGAACATATGCCATATAACACAACATTTTTAGCCTCAGCTAATTTGCAATGCCAGTCCCTAGTCGAGCCTTTAAAGTACATAAAAGTCAGCAATAAAATACACACACAGCACAAACAATGATACAATATAAGTAAACCATAAAACTCAATAAGTGTTTCCTGTGTGTAACCTTCCCCTTGTGGTAGGAAATCTATGCTGCTGATCCTGTGTACAGTATATACAGTATCTAAATCTGGGGTTCCACCAAAGTATCTTAGACCCAAGATCTTACAGTCCAATACGAGTAAAGGTTCACTCAGTTTTCTAGGTTCATTAAATTCACTAGGTTCAGTAAGGAGATTGGCAGTAGCAGACTCTACAAAGAGAGAAGTAAGACCTCCAGCCCACATAAACACACACAACCACCGACTTAGGAAAAATGATAGATAGATAGTTTCATTTTCCTGCTTCTGGCGTACAAACGAAATATTCTGTGAATAAGCAAGAAGTCAACGAGTGTTCTTTGTTACCATTTCTGGTCTTTGTTTACTTTGTTCAACGTATCACGGTGTGGAAAGAGTTGTTTCAGAACTTTAAAGTTATTTTGCTGTTTTGTTTGGTCACTTTCTGACAATGAGTAAAAGAGAACACGTGCTATAAAGACACATGAAATGAACTACAATAGAGCGAGCGGAAGTAAAGGAAAGTAGGCTGGCTGGCAACAGTAGTAAACACCAATGTACTGCAAAACATTACATTTGTGTGCTGTAATTACTGTCGCTTACCTACAAATCGAAATTTTGTCTGTCTCTCGATGTTGGTTGAACTGGGACAGCCATCAGACCTCCACCAGAATCGGCGGGACCACTCACACAGCACACGCCTAGTTACATCATTCGTGACTACACGACTGATCCCTCTTTAAAAACTGTTTCAATTAAAGTTTAAAATGATCCCAGTCCTAATCCAGTTTGAGTTCTGTGAGTAAGACGAAAAGACATCTGTCCAAATGAGGATTACGAAAGTAAGTAAATTAAATTAGCCCATTCTGGTTGTGTGTGTTACTCAGTGCTGAGGATAGTTTAGCAATGCAGTGAGCAAGTAGGCTTACAGGAAAATGTGGGATCAAATCTCTACAGGGCACATGGAATCTAACACATAAGGTGCTTGCATTCAAATGTGTTTAAGTGTAAGTATTCAGAGCTGCTGACGCTATTTTTTAAATTGCACAAAAGTCAGATAAAATAAAAATACTGGAATTAAGATATCATGGATTCATAGGAAAGACAAACAAATGATGTATGTTCTAATAATTTAAATTAAATTAATTTAAAAAATAATTTAAATTAATTTAAATTTAATTTAAAGACATTTGATTTTTTTAAGGACCTGCAGATTGTATTACAATTCATTGAAGGGAGGGAGAATTATCAGTTGTATATATAGCACAAGCAAAAATACATGAATTTAAAAAGTAGTTTAAAAAGTAGTTTTAGCTACCAACTGAGACACTGTAGATTACATAAACATTTAACAACTTTCTAGTCAGTTAGACCACGTAGTTTCCTGTCAGCTGTGTCACCCTCTTGCTCACCCAGCCTGTTTACAAGTGCAGTTACTAGTTAACTTTAATGAACGTTACATCCAGTAAAGTTACTTTCGCAGGACAGCAGAGAGCAATGCAAAAAGTGGGGGATAAGAAAAGGTGGAATGAGCGTAGGAACAATGATAATTTTATTTCAGGTGTGTACAGCCAGCAAGAAATTTGCATCACAGACCACCGAAGAAAGTCGTGAGGTAAGACAACTATGCTAACACATCAACATGCTAGATTAGCTCCTTTGCTACCATGAAAAATACAAGTGGGAGACAACCGCAGGATAATTATAAGGTTAGACAAATGATAATGGTTTCTTGCGTTAAAAGTATTGTTATTGTATTGGCTTGTGTTTTGAGTTTGTGACACTGAATGGAGAACCTAGCTAAGCATCATTTTAGCTGCAATGTTTTGGCGTGATATTCACTGTCTAACTAATGATATGAATGACATATAGCGCCGCCGTGCTGCTTCCTACATAAGGTACAGGTAAAACTTCCATGTTTAGCAGTTGTCTCGTTAAATTCATGTAAAAAATTTCAATTAAACATTGGTGTCACCCTGGCAGGCAAACATTTTATCTTCAAGGCAGACCTAAGACATCTGTGAGATCTCAAAAATACTTCAGAAGATTCAACTCAATGCGGTAAACAGGGAAAAATAAAGTTATGATATTTTTTCCCTTGTAATAAGTCACCACTGGTCACAGTCTATGGCCAGCACCATAATCAGTGGCAGCAGCAGCAAGTTGAGCCTCTGTCTCACCAGTGGAGTGACTCATTTCAACCAGCCATGACTTTAACAGCATGTTATATTAAAGTTACTTTTAACTGGTTATGCAACTGTCTCAATTTAATACTGATGACTCTATATGACCTACATAAGAAAATGAGACCATCAGCAAGAAGATTGGCTATTTCTACATAGTTATTCTAAACGCCTGCCACCAGATAGCAATATTTTTTTTCCTAGGATTGCGACGTCATGACCCGCCCTGCTCTGCCTCCGATTGGCTTACCCTGATATTCTTACCCTAACTAATCTCGCTCCTCAGGCCCTACCAATGAAGACAACGAGTACTAGCCAATCAGAGGTCACTGTCGTCATATTAGTTATTAATCTTACATTGCCACAAATAGATACACTACCTCATCTATGCATCCTGCAAACAGCTGTGTTTAAAAAAGAAAAATGGTATTAAAAATAAGTTGTGTCTTTCTTTCGCTCGCTTCCAAAACAAATGCACGAGCTAGCCAAGATCTTAACGACATGAGGTGGTGGTGCTCATGGGAAATGCAGTCTTTATTCTGGGAAACACTACCGCTTTCGTCCACTGGGGCCCCCAAAATCAACACAAAATGAAAGTTCCTTGTAGTAACTTCAAGTCATTCATAATTTCCACTGTATAAATTGTATTTATGGGGAAGTTGTTTGGCTGTCCATAAATTGATTTTCAGCTCTCATAATGATGTTTCTGATCAGACAGAAGAAAAACCTCTCCCTGTACTAGTTCATAAAGTCTAAATACATAAATGGACAGTGGTAACAAACAACGACGTACAAGGAAATAAGGGCTGAAAAGTGGGGTTGTTGGTTGGGTAATACTATCATTAATTATGCGGGAAGCAGCCGAGAGATTAGTGGAAGGATGAGTGAGGGATTGATACAGACAGATGGAGAGATTTTCCAGGAGGAAAGCACAGGAAGCTAATTAAAAACCAGATGATGTGCAAATAGATGCGACAGGAGAGGAGATCCATCTTTTTTCAGAGATACCCTCCTCTCTTTCTGTCTTCCTTACTTTCCTATTTACTTTTTTAAAATTTCTGTCTCTGTGTCCTTTATCCCACTCCAGACCATAGCCTCCTCAGTGACTGATGAGTAGATGTTTTGATTTTTTTTCTGTCTTTCTGTCCCTGTTTTTCATCAGGTGGTCTTTGTCTGTGTGGTTGAATACCTCTCATTGGCTCTCTTAGTCCTGCAGGTGAAGTTGAGAATAGGTAGAGGGCAGAAGCAGAAGGTACTCCACTGATTTAGCATTGCACTCCTGTAACATTGTCAGACTCATGGTGCCAAATCGATGCAGAAGAACCACAGATATTGTCTTTTTTTTATTCCATGCATCCTTTTCCTTGTCAAAATCTGGCGCCTACATTACCCACAATGCAACTCAACTTGATTCACTCAACTACACAGATCCGGGTGTGTTGTGCTAACTTCAAGTCTGGTAAGCTCACTTCTGTGTAACCCCTTCAGATTTTTTTCTTTCATGTTCAAACTTTTAGTCTTCAGTCCCAATCACATCACTTGAGGCAATTGATCAGACTTTGTGCAGCTCCCTCTGGAGCTACAAAAGGCTGTATTCAACTTTTTTCATATATACAGTACTCCGCAAGACTGGTAAACAGACTTTGATGTGTAAAATCAGCGGAGTTCCCCTTTAAATATGAAAACAGCGTGGTGGTGAGTGGTAGGTGTGTAGGGTGAAGTGGTTGAAGTAAGGCAGTGATGAACATCTTGAGCCTGTGACGGTTGGGAAGAGAGGGCTTACTGAGGGGAAAAAAACCCCAAAAACTGGGACTGGGGGAGAAGGCGGCTTGTAATTAAATAAAGGAGGCAGCTTCAGACAGGGTGGTGGTGTGTGTAAGTGTGTGTCTTTGTTTGATTTGTCTCTCAGTGACCAGGTTTTCCTCCCCCTTTTTCCAAGGTCAACATGGGGATTATTAAGCAGAGAGGCACTGTAGTAATAACGGTGGTCATCATTAACTATTCATCACCTCACATTGCAGGACCAATTGAGTGGGTTTATGTGTGTCGCAGACAAACACATCTGTTCGTCAGCATTTAGGCTCCAATATATGTGTGTGTCTGTGTGCAAATGAGACAGCTGGCTCGCGTCTAAACAAGAGATTTCCAGGCGCACCTATTCAGGCTCTGTTGTGTCTCCCATGTCTGCCAGTTCTCTTTGTCTGCCGTTTCTGTCTGTAGGAAAGTATGCCTGTTTGACCACAAACTCTTCAGGGTGTGTACGCTACATGAGGTGAACTCAGGCGCCTCCCCTCTTTTGTGTTCCGTACCTCCCTACTTGTTTTTACACCGGCTCCTCAGTGTGATAGTGGAGGAGAAAGGGGGTGGATGCTTGTGAGGCTGGGGGTGTAACTGTACCTCTCAGATGGAGTAAGTGGGCTGGGTTCACTGGGGGTCTGGAGAAGGGGGAGGGCCGTAGAAAGAGAGAGAGAAAGACAAATGTGAAAGAATGAGTGGCTCCAAGCGGTAGAGTTGCCATGGCTACGGGGGAAACGGATGAATGAATGACATCACAGTGGCGGGGAGGTGAGAGAGTGTGAAATTGATTTGGTGGCGGAGCACGGGGAGGCGGCTCTCGTTGGGTTTTCGTCGGGCAGACGCACATTTGTCTCTCCTCCGTACCGTGGTGTCTCCTGTGGACGGGCTCTCACCGGTAAGGCTCTGCTTTCTCTCTGTTCCTCCCTTCTCATCAGAGTGAACGCTAATTTTTTTTTTTTTGCGGACGACGGCGAGTGTAGATGTGATTTTTCTCTCTGGTAACACTCTTCGGGGTCTTGACAACATGTGAGACGAGCGTAGAGAGAGAGAGAGAGGACATGTGTGTGGTTATGTGCATGCATGTCATGTGGTGCTCCTGGCGTGCCACTGGGAATGAAAGGAAAAGCAGATGTGCCGTGCAGTTGTCACGGGTCTATATATACCATGAGATGCTTGGTGTGGGAGAATGTGTGCGTTTTTCTGGCTGGGAATGAACAGCTGATTTCAGTGTGCTGAATGGTGAGACAAGCTCTCAATAAAAAGAATTATTAGAGGGTTTCACAACTTAGAGCTGTATGATTACAACTGTTTGTGGGTTAGTGAGAGACATCCTATCTCGTTGTGGTGTTGTTTTCAAGCAACTTGGTGCGCTGATGCCTCCAGTTATCACAAGATAATTTTCTTTTCGAGGGAAGTTGTTTTGTTCCTTCTCCACAGGGAGATCAAAGCACAGGGTCAGCTACTGAACAGCAGCTGGTGAATGTATTGCTAAAGGACACTTGAGCAGAGAAGCTAGTGTGAAACCGGCTCCTCCGATTAAAGGGCTTCTTCCTTAGCAGCGCACCACCCTGCTGTGAGTTCATTGGCAAAGCCCGTGCCATTCATCTGGCTGTATGATTAATGATGAATTTGACCCGCATTGACCCCTGAGGGACAAACAGCTAGAGCTGAAGGGTAGGGGGGCTAGAGGTCACATCAAAGCCAATCAGAATCCTTAGCTCAGTCTCTTCTCTTGGCCAGCATCCTTAACGGGGGAGACAGATTACATTAGGGATGAAGGGATCAACATTTAGGCTAGATTTGGAAAAGCATAATCCATTACTAGGACTGTTAACTGGTCTACAAATCTGTTGGAATGCATCTCAGTTTTTAGGTGAATTTGGACAGTAGTTGCTTTCTCATCTTTTCAGTGGCTGTTATCAAGGCCACATTGTTATTGAGCATAGCTTTCAAGCGTCAAGGACACTGTACTGCAGGCAATCTAGTAGTTTGGCCTTCTCTGACAGGCATATGTGAACAGTGCTGTCAGTTTGTGTCTAGGGAGAGTATGCAAAGAGATCCTACCTAATCCTACCTCAGACTATCCTGTTTTATTCAGAAATCACAGCAACCAAGCAAAGAGCGAAAGGGTGAAGGCCTTGTACCGCACACTCACCTTTATGATTGTGGCTGAGACAGGTTGGACTTAAGGAGCAAAGGCAGAATGTTTAGTTTTAAAAACAGCAGGAGAAATGATATTGCTGGTGTGTGAAAGGGTAAACCCATTCAATTTGAGTGTCAGTTTAGTTTGCTTTATGCCTTAGTCCTCAAGTCCAGATCATGTTGGCGTTGCAAGGTTCAGTCGAGTTCACTCGAGCAGTTGATATTGTGAAAGTGTCTTTGAAAAGGAGTGAGATAGGAGAAGTCAGTCTGTCCGTCCTCAGCACTGCTGGAAAACCTCGCGTCATCAATTATGAATGGGGAGTGGATGAATATACATGAGGTTATTTCAGAAGTTTAATTTGGGGAAATGTCCCCGATGGGTGTAGGAAACTGTACTGTAAGCGTGTGTCACCGTGTGTGTGATTATAGTCCTTGTATACATACGCAGCTACTCATCAGGCAAACCTGTTGGCTTGTTGCATTTACTGTGAGGGGAAATCAGGGTGGATGCTTCAGTACAGACTATATAAAGCAGTGCTGGCATGTCTTTTAAGTCAGTTTAAAAGCTCAGCTGAGTGAGTGGCTGTGAATGCCAGCTTTTTGGATGGCATGGTTGGGGGCACAAGTAGGTCGATAGTGTAGTCATGCCAGCACTGATGTCTCTTTCTCTCTGCTTACAGAACAGAACTGCCCTGTAGCGAGACACAACTTAACACAGTGAAATTTTCAATGTCGCAAGTAAATAATCTGAAGTTAGAGCTGAGCTATTGTACTGCATCCTTTCTCCTGCTCTTCGGTTAAGCAGTGAGTTAAGTTTTGTTCTTTCTTTTTGTATTTACTCTCTGCCTCTTTCGTTCATTGTTCATGACTACTGGAAAAGAGGAGCCGTTTCAAAGAGGTTGCATAGCGACATAGCGAGTTGTGTTTACACCATGCTGAAGTCAGCTTCTGTGCGCGCGTGTTTTTGTGAGTGTGTGGCCGTGTGTGTGCATTCAGTCTTTCCTTCTTGTGGTGTCAGCTGGTTGGCAACGCTTTGGTCAGATATGGTGACTGGACCTGTACACAAACACTCACATTTAAACACACACACAGACTGTGTGGGGGATTTTTGTCATGTATGCCCATCTTATGAGTCATGTAACAAGTGTTCAGAAGGGTACAGCAACATGTTGTAGTTTTTGTTATTCAGCTGGTAGAGCTGCCATGTGCCTCAAACCACCAAAACAACATGTGGAAATGAAGCTTTTCATTTTCACACAAAAAAATCAAACAAATTTTGGTTTTCCTTGAAAAAGAGTGATGTATTTCAAGTAATAGTTTTAAACTTACAGGAAAACTTTCAACCCTGGTGTGAATTAAGAATATGTATACAAGATATTGGTGTCAAGGGTCTGACCTCTCTCACTGCACTAAACGGCGGAAACTGGGGAGTGATGCTAGCTTGTCCCAGGGGGAATGTAGAGCCTATACTGGTGGAGCCCTTTTGAAGCGATATACTGTATGATCTTCTGCCACGGCAGCAATAACAGTTTTCAGGTGAGAAGTGCAGCAGCATGCATGGCAGAGGAAAAGAGCAGATCAAAGACATACACATACAGGGCTTAAAGAAACTGCATGCCTGTAAGTGAATGTAGCAGTTCACTCGCATTGGTCTACTTGAACTATCTTTCAGGCTTTGCTACATGTTTGTTGTTAGGATGTAGTTCTTGCCCAACCCAAAAGTTCATTCTCCTGAAGTACTTTCTTAATCAGGACAGAAACTATCCTGTATAAGACAGAGTTTGCAATAAATGTTGCTGACTAGTGAAACACAAGCTTCGCAACTGCTACAACTTACAACATCAGAGTCAGAGTCCAGGCATGCACTGGTTGTTAATAGTGTCCATATAAGAACTTGACATTGGTAATGTAATGTTGTTGTTACTGTAATGTAGCCAACTTCCAAACTAGTCTAGGGCAAGATAGAGAGGGTACGCTAACGAGAGATTGAGGGAAACAAAACGTACCTTCATTTGCTTCACTGCAGTTATACATTAAAGCAAAAAAAACCTTCAGCAGATTGTCAGTACTTCAAAGACAGGTGTCTAGCCTTCCTGGCATTTTCAGTCTCCCTTTATATATAATAATAATAATATCTATTCAAACATTACATAGTTGCGCAGCAAATGCTAAAATATAGAATAAAGACTTTTTTGTTGTCTTCAAACAAACAAGAAACTGCAAACAAGTATGCAAAAAGGACAATTTTTGATTTAGTTTCAGTTCCTGGAACTATTAGGTTAAAAAAGGACTCCACTCTTTATCTTTACTTCCCTGTGTTTTTTTTCCCAGTGGTTTATCAAGGTTTAATTTATTTCTCAGTAGGCTGAAATGAAACTAGACTTGCATGAAACTGAACTGTTGCCAATGGCACTGAGACCAAATGTCTGTATACTTTCCATGTTTACCTTAGATCTGTTTGTTAAATGAACAACAGATGGGGTAACTTGCAAATTGTATGTTTTGCAAGGAGATAGCATGGGTCTTCTCACAATTTGAGCAAGTCTAGCCTCAAACTAAGAGCATTTTGCCAGAAGAAACATGCCACACAATTTGGACAGTGCTATATAGTTTTTTCTACAAATCATTACACTAAATGATTGTTACACTGATAGTTATGTAGTCTAGTCTTTCTCCTGCAAACTCTCCACACTTCCTGATCATCTACTGTTTTGCGTCAATCTGTATTGTTGCTTTGGCAAGTATCTCGGCCTTGCCAATGGAAAAACAAACAACTGGTATACTGCATGTACATTTCAGTACATTGTGTGTGTGTGTGTTTGTGTGCACACTTTCTCACATACACAGGAGCTATCTTAGGGACCATCGGCACTTGAATTTGAGCAGCTGTGAGCGTAGCATGATGCCATGAGCAGAATGGTGATGAGGTTTAGTATTAGATCCAACTTTGCATGGGTCTATTAGCCTACTGTGAGTCACAGAAACAGTGTGTGTGTGTTTCAGTGTGTGTCAGGCAGCGGTCACGGTTTTCATTCTTAGTCAGCCGAGAACAGAACAAGGTGAGAGGAGGACGTCTCTCTGTACTGATTGGTGCGCTTGTTGGGAGCTGCACACATGCAGGATTGCGCTGCTCTTTTGTTTGTCTGGTTATTGATTGTCTCTGGCTAAAGCTCGCAGACATCCTTTATGTTCCCATGTTGTCCATTGTGCCAGCTGCTTGGAGCTGGGAGCCTGGAGAGAGAAATGGACAAAGGCAGCGAGAGGGATGGACTCGCTTCCAATTTAAGGGATTCTAGAGTTGACGAGAGCAGGGCAGGGAAGGTGATTTAGAGGGAAAAGCAGAAACATAATTATAGGCAGAAAGCGAGGCATTCAGCACGAGAACGCGTGAAAGGAGAGCTCATAAGTTATTAAACGTACAATATGTAATTTCTGCTGCTAGGGGTCTCTCAATCAAAACAATAACAAAAAATAACGGAGTTTGATGACGTTGTGAAGTGGCGTGGGATCATGGGAGTTGTTGTCTTCATTGTTAAACAATCATCTTCTCCCGGTTAGGATTCCTTCAGTGTTCTTTTTTTTAAGGAGTTTTTTACCGGGAGTCGAATTATCCGCAGAGGTCTCCTCCTCTCCAAAACAAACAGACCCGGTGATTAAAACCGGTAAAAACACAGAATAAAGCAGTTTCACGTTAAAAATCAGTGTTTCTCTGACGCTGTTCGGCAGACACAGGACATGCAGAGGGGCTGTGTGTGAGCCGAGCTGCCTCTGACATTTGCTCAGCTTGTTTCTCTGATAATGTGTGATCCAGACAGCCGATGACTAAAATCCTTTATCTGGTTGAAAGATATACTTAAAAATGACCAAGATCTAGAATGTTTAAAAATGTGGTTTAAAAATGAATAAAAGTACATTTTTACAGTTTTTGGCAAGCAACCACAACACAGACGTGGTAGATGCCATTGTGGTGGACAACCACAATGCTGACGCCCCCTCTACCAAAGAGTATATACACATAAAATGATCACCATCTTGTGTGCGTATACTCTTTAGTAGAGGGGATATGACGCCGGCGGCCAAATGAAACGGACAGTTACCTTGATTAAAATTACTGATTTCTCTGGGTTTATAAATTGTTGGGAACATTTGGAATAATTTAAGTACACAACTGAACAAAATATATAACATAGGTCTAGTTCTTTTTAGACATTTTAATGCAGAATAGTTACATATTATAGCTTTAATTGACAAGTTCTCTGTCTCTCACTGCCTTTGTCATGAACTAATTTACTTCATTTGTCTGTCAAATTCTCCTGACAAATTTTTCACTGTACTCCCCGTCTCCCTTGATCCCATCATATCCATTTTTTTTCTCTCCCCATAGCCAGTGGTGATAATGAGCTAAACTAGTCTGCCAGTGTTCCATTTGTCGCCATCAACTGGATGATGCTACAGATGTTCCCTGCCTGCCCTTCCTGCACCCTTTCCAGGGTCCAAAATTAACATCCGCCAAGCACAAAATGCGGGCAGATAGCCTTCCAAGTAAATCTCAGAAGGCTATCTGCCACACTGCTGGGTAAATGTTTGTACAAAAATAGTCATTAATAAAATGTCTGGCATGATGGCTCGCAGGGAATTACTCCCTATACAGTATAGACACATGCACCATATGTGTTTTTAATGCATGTCTAAACAGTGCCACGAAACTGTAGGAGTGCTCGAGATAGTCTGAGGCGAAGGAGTGCCAGCCACAGACTGTCTCGAGTGAAGCCAGTGCAGAAGTGCCTTAAATCTGCATTCTTTCTAATGGCCAGCAGGAGCGACTCCACTGGCTATAAAAAGAAGTCTGATTGTATAGAAGTCTGTGAGAAAATGACCCTACTTCTCACTTGATGTATGAGTTTATGGTGTCAATTGCTAGTTTCAAGTCTTTTTCAAGACAGCATGATGTTTCTTTTGTAAATTATGGTCCCATTTAGAGTAAAATAGATGATAAAGCAGGGTATGCTTTAGGGCGTGGCTATGTACATTTTGTTTTAAGCCTATTTTTTGCTAGCATTAGCATTATCACAGTTACCCATAGACTGTAAATGCACCGTGCTACCCAAGCTAGCAGCTAGTGTCAGGGCCAGCTCCACATATGGTCACTTCTGGTTCCAAAAATCCAAGATAGCGACAGTCAAAATGCAAACTTGAGGCTTCAAAACGGGAGTCCGCAAACCATTGGGTGGCTATGTCCATTTTTTTTTTTTTTTTTACAGTCTATGTACTTGATATTGCAGCTCTCTGCTAAACTGTTACTTGCTGCTGGTCTGCTGCTAGCTACCGTTAATTAAATGTTATTATGTAGTGACACTTACAAGGAGTAAGCCAACATTTAACCAACCATCGACAAAAAGGAGGACGAATCACATAAAAAAGAAAGTTTTGTGAGAAATGGAGGTTTGGAGATAACAGAGTTTCAAAAGGCTGAATCCGTTGACAGAGTCTTTTTTACATGACTGTAGTTAAATGACAGACTAATGGGCCTGGCACACGTGATGGACATGGAGCTCCAAATCAGGTTGCTTTTCTTGTTCTTCTCACTGGAACAGTGTAGCAAACAGGGGGCGTGGTTTAGAGGAATGAAAAAAAACTTGTTGCGACTGTGCAGCCAGGTTGCAGGTTGCTGCTTGGCTGTCTGGGAATTTTGGTAACATTCATAAGCCATTTCTGGTATAAATATGAATAACTGTTATTTAAAAAAGGTTTGCTAATACTGCTGGTTCCTACTGGGAATCAGGTCTCCAGTCTACGTCTTAAGAACCAATGAACGTCCATCAAACAAACCAAAACAGTGCTGGCGAGTGCAGTAAATGTTGCTTTATTTCTATTTCTGGATTTGTAAGTAGGAATATTGTTAGCCATAAAAACTTGGGAGTCTGTCAGCCTTTGCTCATGAAGTGCACAGTGCAGCTTTAATTCTAATCTATGTGCACTTGAACAAGGGACATTAATGTCTCTTTGATTCAGTGGAGTTTCTCAGTGCTGAGCATCATGCAGAGAAGCTTTAAAATCCTTGCAGGCAACGATCCACCTTGGAATTGACTAATATCGCTGCTAGACTACTAACTTATAAATTATTAATATTAATCAGTAATGCCTGCTGTTCAGTTTAAACCTGTACTGAGCTGCAGTTTTGGAGGCAAAATAGTTGGATTACAATGTAATCCAGCCCACATGGTGATACACATTTAACTGATTTCACACATGCAAGGTCTGTGGACTGTAGCTGTGGTTGTTTCTTTATGTAATTCATCAATTTTTAATTATCAAAAACTCTCTGACAAAGATCCCAGTGAGTTGCAATATTATGTTGATTATTACAAATTCCTTTATGCTGTTTACAACTTTTGCACGGGAAAAAGTCAAGAATAAGTGAACAAAATAGAAAAGTATAATTTGCTTGGAATAGACAACTGTAACATTTGCTTCAGTCTTAAATGTCTTTGTGCTTCTCCATGTCTTGTTCCTGCTGCTGTGTCTGTGCTTGAGTGCAGGCTGGAAACTTATATTGTGCACGTTGCCTTCTAGTATCCATCCTTAGTCAATGAAGTTGCTGGTTTATGCTCTACCAGCTAGAGAGGATGAAAGAGGCTCCTGTGCATTTTATTTATTCATGAATCTTTTCCTTTTTTTTTTTTTTGGTTTTCTGCTGTGCTAAGGAGCATTGTATGCTTTGATAGGACACCTCACTTTCCATCTCAGCCCTGTCAATTAACACAGCTATGCTCATGAAAACTAAAAACATAAAGGTGGACAAAGCGATGTTTTGATATTTCAGCACAAACAAATGCTTACATACATACTTGCATTTATAAAACACTGTCTAAACAGGGAGGGAAGAGACACTAAATCAACCTTCTAATGCTGTGCAACAACCTTGTGTGCAGCTGGTGCAAAATACATCAGTGCGTCACTCCCATAATCTCAAGAGCATGTCAAGAAAACCAGCATGACATCAGCACCAGAGACCAGTCAGAGGGCCGAGCTCTTTTAACCACCCAGTCATTAGCTTAAATACATATTACACTCGAGCAGTTAAATATGACTCACCTTTAAATAAGCCACCATCAAAATGTTGTCGGTCTTTGCATTTCCAAAGGATATTTGTTCAAGTTTTTTTAGAATACCATTTCAGTCGCATTTGGTCATAAATATTTCATTCCTACAAATAGTTCTTGCACATTTCTCTCTCCCTGAGTAGCGAGTGAATATCCTCCCAAGTGTAACTCATCTTGTAGCCCTGCTGTCAACACCCTCGTTGATGCATGGCTGCTCACAGTGAAACCTAGTCATTACATATTCTAACATATGTTTAACTAATCCTTGAAAATAATGATCATGTGGCTAAAAGATGAGGTTAAAAAATGCTGGCTATACTTTTGTGTGTATTAAGGTAAACTAACAAAAGGAAGAGGCAATATTAAGGAACAGTTTGAAGATACTGAGCTCAGGTGTCAGATTAACTTGGTCTGAAGTAGAGCTGCAATGATTAGTCGATTAATTGATTAGTTGACAACAGTTGTTGACAGTTATATTAATTGCCAATAATTTTGATAATTGATTAATAGTTTGGAGTCATTTTTTAAGAAAGACATGTCCAAATTCTCTGATTCCAGCCTCTCAAATGTGAATATTTTCTGGTTTCTTTAGACTTCTATGACAGGAAAAAAATATGTCACCTTGGGCTTTGGGAAAAAGTGATTGACATATTTCACCACACATTTTATGGACCAAACAACTGATTGATTAATCAAGAACATAACTGTCAGATTAATCAACAAGAGTCTAGTCTGAAGTGATTAAAAAAAAATTCACTTAGATTTGATACATTTATGGCGGTGTTATGATTCAATACATGGTTTCACATAAAGAACATCTGAGACTTGGAAAATAAACAAGGACCATTTCAGAGTGTTTCGTCAGTAGGATAATTAACAAAAACAACAGCAGGGCCATGTAACAAAAAAACCTAATTTTGTGACAAAAACACAAGCTGTCACCTCAGTTTAACAGCAACAGTAAATTATAAAATTCACTGTGTATTAAATGGGGAACCTTGTGTGGAACAACAACATGATACAATATGCAGCATTGTTATGCTCCTAAAATCAATATAGCTGTTAGACAATCATATTACTTTGACCGTGCAGGTATAGAGGAGAGGAGTTAATATATAGACAGAAGGAGGGAAGGTAGATAATGTAATCTAGTGAATAGAAAGGCGCTGGATTAATTTAAATGATAGAGTGTGTGTGTGTGTGTGTGTGTGTGTGTGTGTGTGTGTGTGTATTTCTCATTAACAAGAGCTTGTAATCACATAGACTAGTGGACCTTTGGGATATGAGAGATTTTTGTTTCTGGTAGATGTGCTATGCTTGTTTGCTCAGTAAGCTTTAATGTGCGTGTGGGTGCGTATGCAAAGTTCTGTATTTGCATGGCAATATTAAGTCATCTATAATACATGCAAATAGTATTCAAAATTGAAAATTTGGCTGGTAAAATAAATATTTATTTGTGTAAATATATCACATATGATGAATAATTAATCCAAAGAGATCTCTTTTCATATTTAATGCATCACTCCCAAACTTTCCAAGTGCCTTTGGCGTTGTCGTAATTGGGAACATATCCTGCATCAGACATCCTGCATTATTAGTGTCAGTTACCAGATCACACACAAGCCCACATACAGTATGCACACACTCGGGTGTGGTAAGCGTAGAAATCACGATGGTAACACAGTCGCAGTACTGATTGACACCTGAGGGTGATGATGGCAGAATGACAGCTGTGTCAGAGAGCGAGAAATTTGTCATCTCCTGTGGGACAAAAGCTGTTATAATGAGTTTGTCACTGCTGTATGGAAGCAGGGAGGCACAAAACGGCCAAATACAGCATATGCTTTGATACAGTATGCGCTATCAGTCATTACATTTATGCTGATACTACACAAACATGCACAGATGTGTATGTATATAGTTGCACATATCAGGACAATGGAGTAAAGACGCTGATGCAAATTTGAGAAGCTGATGTGTGAATTGTCGAGTGTTATTTCTTTACAATCATAGAAATTTTCTCTCTACTCGCATTAAAAATCTTGTAATAGCTGCATTTTTTCTTTTAACAGAGATTTAAATATCTCTCATATATAATGAAGCCCTTTTCTTCACTCTGTCTGCGCTCTCTGCGCGCCTCACTGTGTTCTGGTGCTTGACCTAATTGTAGCTCTAGAGAGATTTTGGGACATGACTCCAACCTATTATCAGGTTGATGTTACGCCAGTGATGACTTGACTCGCCTTCTAGCAGAGTGTTTCACATTTAGACCTCGTGTCACCTTTTGTCCCAGCGTCCTAGCACGTCACTGCTCCCTGATACAGCATGTTACATATCTATCGCTGCAGGCAGAGATAGCAAAGATTTCGAACGAGCCATTAATGCTTCGTGACATTCGGACGCAAAACGCGTGACATTTTCTTGTCAGATCTCCTGCTGTGAGGTCTGGATGTCGCGGGTAAAGTGTTAATGGGGAAGTCATTGTGTTATCCTTGATCAAAAATACCACACTACCTAGCAAACAGGGGCGGCAGAGGTGTGCATGTGCAAGCTGCGAGTGGTATTTAGCAGTGTGACTTATTTAGTGTTAATTGTAGCGTGACCTTTGCAAGCAGTCAGACGCAGACACACAAGCACGCACACACATACACCCACCCAAATCTGGAGTATTTTTTTTCCTCAGGTAGATGTTGGAGCAGTGGCTCTGGTAGAGTTTTGCAGAAGATGCAGCACGTTGTTTCCGTGACCTGATTTCCTGTGACAGGAATTACTCGAGCATCCAGTCTGACACAAAAACACACACATCCTTTTGCCTTTCAAGCTCACTCTGCTGCTCCTCCATGTTCACTGCACTGTCACAAAATGAAGCTCACCTGCTTCTCACGTTGTTTTATCCCATCTCCACATGCCCATGTTTGACAGCAATGGGACATAATCTACTAGCTCAAAATCTCCCACAGAAAATGCAGCATGCTTTATATCCTGCAGATGTGTGGGTACCGTGGCACGGATTTCTAAAATGTGTGTCAGAATCCTGCTTTTAGTCACACACACTGCACACCCTGTTTAAGCATTTTTACGCTCATCCATATTGTGTGTCTTCAGCCTGTCTTGCTATTTCACATTTTTCTCTTTAGTCTGCTGTTTTTTTCTCCGCTTCTCTATCCCATCTCTTTCTGTATCACTCTCCTCCCTCACATCCCACCCTCCCGCAAATCCTCTTTTTTTAATGCAAAGCTTAGGTATTCATACATGCAAATGAGCCGTAAAGCACAAAGTCATAGAGATTGCCCCACAGACACACTGACACTGCAAGCACAGTGCACATTGCATCACTTACTGTAACACTCTGTGTGCTGGACTGTGATAAACGCGTGATGGAGTGTGTGGTCTCAAACCCTGCCATTCCAGTGAACTATACCTATCAGTTGTTAATTTGTGGCCAGTTTAAGACAATTGATGAGCACTTAACCTGCACCAAAAGCCGCACTGCAGCAGCTTGTCTCTCTCTCTCTCTCTCTCTTTAGCTGTCCTTCTATACAGTTTAACGTTCCCCCTCTCTCACTGTCTATTGCCATCTCCTGATTATTTTTCTTTCTCTTGCTCCCCCTGCTGTATCTGCATTTCCACCATTTTCTATTCCTATCTCTATCCTTCTGTTTTCTCCAGTGACCTCCCTTGCTCTCCCTCTCTGTGATGCTCTCTTTCTTTGTGTTATATCTACAGTATAACGAGGCACAATTAATCCCACCCCCCAACACCCCTTTTTTTTTTTCTTCTTTTGGCTCAGAAGGTAGGGGACTGTCCAAAGAAGTGTGCATCTGTATGAGTCCCTGTGTGTGTGTGTGTGTGTGTGTGTGTGTGTGTGTGTGTACGTGTGATAGAAGGAGACTGGTAGGGGGTGTGTAAGGAGGTGAAGAGCATTGCGTCATTGGGGGTGTGTTGAGCGGGAGGTGGGCTGAGCCGGCTGTCAGTCAGTGACGTGAGTGGAGCACGTGCGTCGGTCATGGCTGGGAAGACGTTGTGCGACGGTTTTCTGGCTGTAGGCGAGGAGAGCTAGAAAGAGCCGCAGCTCCCTTGCCGACTGGTTGACCGAGGGGAGTGAATGTCTGTGTATGTGCGGGTGTGTGTGTGTGTGTGTGTGTGAGTGAGTCTGAGTCTGTGCGCATGTACATGCTGCATGGGCTGCAACTGGAGCCGCTACTGCTGCTGCTGCTGCTGCTGGTGAATAATGCAGACAGGGGAACGGAGTTTGGATAGCATGCAGGGAGCCAGATTAATAATGCATCTTGCTGGGTTACAAGCTCTGCATTAGTTAGTTTGCTGGAACCTGTAGCTGCCTACTGTCTGCCTACCTGACTTACTGACTCCCCTCCTACCTTTTTGCCTGCCACTGCCAGCCTTTCTACCTGACTGGTGGACTGTCTGACTTATTCAGAAAATGTCTCACTACCACTTCATCAAATGCTGTAAGTAGCCACTCAGCATCTCTTTATCTGTGCATGCATGTGTGTGTGTGTGTGTCTGTGTGTGCGTGCAAGTGTACTTGAACATGCCTCAGCCATGGGTGTGTGCCTGTTGTATTAACACTTATTACATGTGCAGAGTGTCATATACTGTGTGGGTTTACATGCTTAGGAATTCTGGTCACCTGCTGCAGACACAGCATCACAATCCAAACTTCAAATGGGTATTTGTCTGTGTGTGTGTGTGTGTTTGTGCGCGTGTGTCCGTGCAGTAAGTGGGTGTGTGAGCTTGCTGCAGAGAGCTGCTGCAAATGTGTGAAGCTGACCGGTGAATGCGGCAGGTACGTAGCAGCAGAGGGAAAGAGAGATAAAACAGAGCCACAAAGATGCAGATCCCATGAGCGTCTGGCATATTCATAACACACTGACAGACTGACTGAGAGAGAAAGTCATTTCAGAGGGAGAAGGACAGATGGAGAGAAACTGAGGGTGATTTAGAGGAGCATTGGATAGAGCGAGGGAATGGCAGGATTGGGAAATGGAAAGGAGGTGAGGATAGGATGAGTGACATATGAAGGATGTGGCCAAGTGGTGGGAAGAGTGATGAGTAGACTTGGGGAGGAATGAGAGAGAGTGATGCTACTTTGAGAGGTAATGGCAAGGAAGGAGGAAAGGAAAGAAGGAGAATAAAGGAGGACAAATAAGAGAATTCATTAAAAGAGCTAATAAAGGCAGTCAGAAAGTCTCTCCTTGATTCTGAGAACCCCACTTGTCTCCCTCTACTACATGCATTCATCTAGCTATATCCTGCATGTTTATGGTATCTGCAGCTCAAAGCCTGTGTGTGTGTGTGTGTGTGTGTGCTATTTTCAAATTTACAAGCTCCTGCAGTGCTGTCAGTTATTAGCTGGAGCCTGCATGGGATGTTTCACATTCAATCAATAACTGATAGCCAGGAGATGGGATGGCAGGAGAAGAAAGCTCTTGCTTTTTATCCCTGTCTCTCTTTAACACTGCATCTCTTCTCAGATTCATTTAGCCCTTTTTTCCCCTCATTGGACTCAGTCCTACTGTCCTTCCCCACTCTCATTCACATTCCATCTTTTTGCAGAAGAAAAATTCATCACACAGCAGCAAACGCCAGTATTATTTTTGTATGTCGGTTTAGCGCAGACGTTATGTCATCCTGTAGTTTTTCCATCCGATGATTGAGTGAATTTTGTGCAAACCTTTTAAAATTAATTTGAAAAATGAACTAGTAATGATGTGGGTTTTCATCAGCTAGGATGATTTACGTACTATATTCATGTGAAAAATGGAAACTCAAGTATGTATTGATTGAGGGCAAATTCTTATTGATCTTT
Organism: Scomberomorus guttatus; assembly: GCA_038419695.1. Classification (NCBI taxonomy): domain Eukaryota; kingdom Metazoa; phylum Chordata; class Actinopteri; order Scombriformes; family Scombridae; genus Scomberomorus; species Scomberomorus guttatus. Next base: position 13,271,167 of record CM076456.1, on the reverse strand, counting down.
TCTGTCAGCTAATGTTGGCCATATTTGATGTTTCCATCTGAAAAACTGAAGCCAGAGAAATGCTCCTGGCAATGTTCTGTCTATGACAAGTCATGAGGGACAGATTTTTAATTCACAATATGTCACATCTAAAGCCACAAGTGAACTTCTGGGCAGTTCAAGTAGAAGTTAAAGTGCAGTTTTAGCACACTAAGCATACATCATTATTTATTTAGGAGTGCACTTGTATCACATTATGTAATTATCTTTACTGACAGAATATGTTTTAGTTCAGGGTGTTCAGCTGTTCTTGATAGATAATTTAAAAAAAATCTGGACATCCATCTACCACATATATACAGTACGTGTGTATGAGTCATGTCAGCATCAATATGTCATGTGATGTGACGTCTGTCAAGTGCTGGGAGTTTATGGATTGATGTGACTATAGCCTTTAATGCAGGGTGACAGAGAGTGTGAAGGATTTATGTGGCAAAACCAAAGAAAATACAACAGACAGAGTCAAGGCAGAGATGGAGACAGAGAAAGAGATGCTTTGTAAATTAATCCCATCCACATTTTGTGTTGTGTAAGAGACAGAGCTATTGTGCTTTATGACATCGGCTACCTTATGTGACTCGTACTTTAAGAGAGGTATAAAAATGGCATTCAACTTGTCTACAGCCTCACTGATTTTTCCTGTTCTGGCAAAGCTGTCTCTAATCACACTTACAGTTTACCACTAAACCTGTAATAGATCTAGGGATGGATAGATGTCAGTCAGTGATGAGAGTGAAATTTTGTCCAGACATTCATGGTCCCCAGAGGATGAAGCCTGTTTACTCTGATGATCCTCTGACTTTTTGCTCTAGCACCAGCATGAGGTTGACATTTCTGTTTTTTAGTGAAACGTCTCAATAACTACGGGATGGATTGCCATTAAAAATTTGGTACAGATGTCCCAGAGGATGAATCCTACTGACTTTGCCTCTAGTGCGATCATCAGGTCAAAATTTTTCAATTTGTCCGACGCTTTGGTTTATCTATCTAACAGTTTGCTTACCTTTACAATGAAAAACACAGCTTTACAGAGCCATTAGAGTGGTTGTTGACTCTTAGTCTTGTTTGAACCCACTTCCACACACCTACTGAGTCATGTACTCACAATACATCCATATATATATGTATATTTTAGCACTGCAGTGATTGTTAATGTAGATCACGGCAACATATGCCAGTGCACGCACTCTAAAAGGAGTCTTCTATGAACACAGACTGAACACACAAAAGTGACATATTAGAAAGGGCTGAGGAGAGAAGAAACGTGCGAGTAGAAGGAAAAAAAGGAGGTAATAACACAGGACTGAGGAAGCTGGACTATAGAGAGATGGAGTGGCATTATATTGAAAAAGGCAGTAGGGTGAGTGTGTTTTTTTGAGTTTGTATGTGTTTGCTCAATCTGCAGCCTAGTTCCTGGAAAAAAAAATACAGTTAAAGCAGACACCTGGCATGAGCAGTATAATAATGACCCCCGTTGTCCGGAACGTGAACACAAAAGAATGTTTTTTTTACATGTCTAACCAGAGCAGATGGCACTGGTGTATTGTGCAGGAGGTGTGTGTGTGTATGTGTGGCAAAGAGGGGTGGAGGGGGCAGGTGTTTGAATGAATGTGTAGATGTATATCAAGCAGGAAAAAGCACAAAGAGACACATCAGCTTCATTTGTCTGCGTGGACGGCTTTGTGTCTCTCTGATAAAGATCTAGTCCAAACACACCTCAGTGCTTACAGATGAGAAACGGCAGTATATAGGGTTGACACAAAGTAGCAACGGTCCACTCATGTCTGTTATTGTTGTGCTGCTTTTCATTCTTAGGTGTTCAAAGACCTTTGTATGTCACTCTCTGCATATTCAAAGAGTTAAAGAGAGATGAGAAAGAGACAGAGGGGGTGTGGCAAACATGGGGACAGCATGTAATACTTCAAAGGCGCCCCACTTACAATACTTTTCCACCTGACGAGCAGACTGATGTGTGCTCAGTTACAGAAAGAAAACAATGAGATACTGAGACAGAGACATAGAGTCCCATTCAAATAGATCAATGGAGAGACAAACATGCTCCAAGGAGTGGAGAATTTAAAAAAAGTGGGCACAAAAGGGACGAGAGCAACAAAGGCGCAACAAAGTTGAGTTTGATCAAAGAATGCATAAGAAATAGAGACAGCAGGGCCAAAGAGAGTCTGTGAGTCAGAAAGACAAACGTAACATTCACTCTGTCTCTGCTTAGACATCTTCTTCATGTTCTGCTTGTCCTCTGGGCTGGCTGTGACCTGAATTTGTCAAATTGTCAGTGCTATCAATGCCAGATAGTGCACTTGGTATATGAACATATACACACCAAATTCCTCCGTTGATGTCTGTAGTTTGACTTAAAGGACCAGTGTGTAGGATTTAGTGGCATCTAGCGGTGAGGTTGCAGATTGCAACCAACTGAATACCCCTCCTCCTCCCCCTCCCCTTCCAAGCATGTAGGAGAACCTACGGTGGCCGCGAAACTCACGAAAAATGTGAAAGGCCCTCTCTAGAGACAGTTTTGGTTTGTCCGTTCTGGGCTACTATAGAAACACAGTGGTGCAACATGGCGGGCGCCTTGGAAGAGGACCCGCTCCCTATGTAGATATAAAGCTCACTCTAAGCTAACGAAAACACAACAGTTCTTAGTTTGAGGTGATTATACACTAATTAAAACATACTTATGAATATTATATTTCATTTCTGCCAAGTCTGTTCCGCTAGATGCCACTAAACTCTACACACTGCACCTTTATCTCTTACCTTATATAATTTATGTAATACATTTTTCATTCGTTAAGTGTGTACTTTTACCTGTGCACACTCAGCGAATCTCATTCTGAGCCCGCCGACTGCACAAGCACTGTACATCCTAATCATCCAAGCAGACCATAATGGGTTTAGCTGCTGCCGCGCGATGAGATCTGTTTGGCTAAGTTCCACTGAGAGACTATGAGAGAGAGAGATTATGCAGAGTCAGGAGAATCACTACACATTGTTGGCATAGGAGAGACAACGCAAAAAAGAGACACAGCAAATATCCTTTACAGTAAATATGCTATGATACAGTAAATGATTGCCCACACACAACTGGGAGAAACAAAAAACATACATGAATGCACACAAAACAATATGAGACATTTAAACACAGTTCAGCCTGGAGGTAAAGCTCACAGGTTTAGTGTGGTTTATGATCTGAGCCCTGTGTTGTTAGCTCAGTATCAAACTGTATTAGAATAAACACTATGGAAGAAAGTGTTTTCACTAATTAACCCATTTGTCCTCCACATTCTTGCCATTGCATGGACAGCTTGCCACCAGAACTTAAAGCAACATTATGCAACTATTTTACCTTAAAATAACAGCTTCAAGATCATTATGATGATACACTGACTTGTAATAGGGAGAATGGCACTTCTTTCATTCCCACTCTGCGCACCGAATGCCTGTTCTTGTAACTTTAGCAGGTATGATCACCTGCAAGAAATAGTAGTTACCTGGATGTAAGCCCAGTTCTATGAGTATGTATGGATGGGTCTTCATCTAATAAGCAACCGGACTGTATTTTCTGCGGTGTGTGAAGATGATGTGGAACGTAACGTAAGTCAGTCAGTATAACACTAGCTACATTTTAGCACACAGCTGCTGTGGGTTCAGATGTTGATGATCACGGAAATAAGATCAGCCAGAAGCACAGTGAGCAAGTGCAGTAACCTCACTGCTCATATATCAACAGAATTAAATGCATGAGCGTCCTGTAATTATCACTTGTGGCAGCAGAGGCCGCTGTTGCTGCTGCTCAGCTTGCTTTAAATGGAAACAATTCATGCATAAATAAATTACATTTATTTATTTGTCTTGCTGTCTCTCTCTGTCTCCCCTTCTTACCAGGTTGTTTCCAGCTATGTAATGTCTTTCGTCAGAACATGGAGATAGACCAGTGTCTGCTGGAGTCTCTCCCCATTGGCCAGCGCCAGCGGCTGGTCAGGAGGATGCGCTGTGACCAAATAAGGGCATACTACGAAAGGGAAAAGAGCCTTCAGCGCCAGCAGGGTGGGAGCAAGGTCCGAGCCCCACCCACCCACCGCAAGAAGCACCGCGTTCGCTTTAGCCTCGCCGATGTCATACAGGATGCCATCATTCGCCATGATGACAAAGAAGGTGCGTGTATAGGTGTGCGTTTGAAGGTGTATGTTACTGTGTGGAGAGATAGTAGTGTGTGTGTGTGTGTGTGGATGTGTACACAGTAAACATTTGAGGGTGAGCACTGGATACAAGATTTGCAGTGTTAGCACACCTGCAGTATATTGTCTGTCAGGTACTGTTAAATTTTCTGACACACATACACAGCAGTGGGACAAAACAGCGCTGCTGTCGGCAGGTCACACGATTTGTTCTGCTGGAAGCTGCCCACTCAACTAGGAGAACTGAGTGGAGCTCTTACCCTGATACAAACAGCTCTCAATGACGACAAAATAATGTAGTCAGTATGATAATGCCTGCTGTTGTAAGCGAATCGTTATTCCACAGAATGGATGTCACATTTTTTTCTTGGAGCCTTTGCTTTTTGTCCATTGTCACCTACACCATTCAGTGCCAGAGTCAAGAGGTTTGAAATATTCTTCAGAGATGCCAAAAATAACAAAATGTCAATAGTAACAATAGAACAGATGACACAGTCTTTCTGTAAACTATATACTTACTTATAGTATATAGTATATTTGGTGGTGCATTTAAAAACAGACATAAGTAAAAATATTTGATGAATCTTCCCCATTTGCCCTTAAAAATTTGTTTTAAAAGTCTTTGTATCTGTCATTGTATTTGTGCGGAGTGCTCTTCGTGTTCAATTATATATCCATTGTCAGACTCGTCATCAGGCGATCTTTTGACAGTTGGGCAAAACTGTGAGAGCTTTTTTTCAGACAGACAGTAAATCATATTTGCCCTCGGGCTTCAGGTTTAAGCAGGATTTCACCTTGCTCCCAGTAAAGACTTTCAAATACTCCTGCTGTTTTTGTAAGATCAGCTAGTCAATGAACCCATAAGATTCAAGAGGTCTTCACACTTCACTCTAAAGGGCACTGATTTTCATCCAATCTTACCATGTTTCTTTTTGTCTATGCCAGTCATTTGCCAGTCATTCACGCAGCTGTCTGGGTGTATCTGTGTCAGGTCTACTAGCTGTCTTTGCAGGTCACTGTGTTAATCTCTGCTCCCTGGCTGCCAATGAAGTTCAGCTGGGGTCTGTGGGAGCAGCTGGTGTGCCATTGCAACAGCCAGACTGAAACCAGGGTTCCTTGGCTTGGCATGAATCAGATCTGCTACCCCTCTAATGCCTACCTACCAGCCATGCTCTGCCATGACACTGAACTGGTACCAAGCTACTGTCTGCTTTGTTACGGGAAGACCTTCTGACCTTTGAGTATTATTCAAGGCAAGAACTGGATTTAGATTAAAGAAATAGTAGACTCATGCACAGCAGTCCCTGCGTAAGGGACATATTCACTTCTAACCGATACCTTGAGTCAAGGGCCTGCTTAAAAGCTTTATGATCTATTCATGTCATGTTGGCCTGTCTGCATTGCTACGTGTAGGTCTTCGTGAGGGCTTGTGGGTTTGTCCAAAACCACTTTTAGGTAATACTAGGGCTGGGTAGGTTAGCACTTGCTACATCTGGGCAATGGTTCTTAAGCATTCAAGAGGTGCTCATGTACAACAGTTTTTCTCACTGTTGCTGCCTTGAGTTAGCTTCTTTTTGTACAGTGATAAGATTTGCCTCAGGCTTGGACCCAGCCCAGAGTAATGTGTGAACATTTCTGGATCTTTTCCTCTCACTACAGAAGTATTTTAAGAGAAGAGGGAATGTGTAAACAGTGAGAGCCTGGGGGTTAATCTGGCGGATAGGGGTAAAAGTGCAACTGAAAGGGATTTGCAGTTGTAACTCATTGACAATTCCAGGATAAGTGAATCTCTCTCGCCTTGAAAGTAGACCTCAACAGAAATATTAAACAGCATACATTAGTGCAGATTTCCTCTTTATAAATGATGCAAGCAGTTCACCACATCTATATCCGATATGACGACCAGAAAAATTGGATGATTTCTTGATTATATCATGCTCTCAATATTATTGTTAAAGATCAACACATTTTAAGAATAACATACTAAATACTAAATACTTTGATCAATAATTTTTGTCTTGTATAGTTTTTCCACAAAAAAGTTCAATTACCTAGTTAGAAATTACATCTACTCTCCCTCTCTCTCTCATTAAAAAATCCTGAATCTATAAATATGCAAATATATTTGATTTTAAATGTTTAACTGTTTCCACTTCACACTTGTGTAAGTTGCATATTGGAAAACTGTTGGCTCCAAACCAGTTGTGATGCCAAAAATTAATGCTTGTAGGTACACACCTTAAACTCAGATTTAAGGTAAGCACAGAGAAACGTTCCCCCTTCATTAGATGAATGTGAGAACAGCCTTTTAGTGTCAAACTCTGCACATACATCATTCTGCACAGTGAAGCTCAAACATCTAAGGGAGGTAACAATAAGCAAAACACATTTTTGAGCGGAGTGGCACTTTAAATATCTCATGGGTCCCTTCAAGTGTGAAGTGCGAAATGAGACTGCTAGACTGTGTCAATAGTGTTAGAGGCTAACAAAAATCAACGCCTCTTAGCTGATAGACAATGATATCTTTAACATTGCTGTTATCTCGAATGAACTGTGCATGTCTCAACTTGATTAGTTTTCACATTTTTAGCGTGTCCCCAGATGGTGCTGATTAATGAAAAAAATGATGGAAAAGACATTTTGGTGACTTAAGAGTGTGCAAGAGAGAAAATGAGAGATTAGCCAAATGAGACTCGGAGAGAAAACGGCTAAAGAAACAAAGAGGCTGGGAAGGAAATAGATTCACAGAGATAGAGAGAGAGATGGTGAACCCTTGTTATGTTCTAATTAAAGCCTGTTTTTAGTGAGCTGGCTTCAGGATTAGATTCATAGATGCAGAAGCTCAGTCTGCTGACAAGGCAACAAACATACACTGTCATACAAGGATTTATTTTCTTATCGGTTTTCTTGGACTGGAAATAAGAGTAAGGAGAATGAGATGAAGAGAAGCAGGGTGGATAAAAGAGGGAAGGGTGAACACAGTGGGAAAATTGGCAAGAGAAAGAAATCAAAAGGCAGCAGGAAAGAAGCATCCAGTCAGGGAGGATATTGTACTGTAGTGTTAAAGTGAAAAAACAGCACGCAACCCTATAGTAAAATAAAGGCACACCTCATCTTTCTTCTCTTTTCCTATCTGTCATATGCAAACATCTGGCTCACTTGCCTTGTGACATTTGGTGAAATTGCTTTTCCCAAACCAATCTCTTAACTTCATCAAAGTGAGACACAAGTGGAATGGCAGCAGCTGTTGCCCTCACAGCTATGGAAGCTACAATCAATTTTTATTATGTCTTCCCCTTTCAACAGAATAATGATATGAACTATGGCATTTTGGTGTCTGTGGTTCTTACTGAGGTGATGATTCCTGGCAAAACACAGTGTGAATAATTTGGAGTTGATGTAAATTATTTATAAAATCTAAGGGTGAGCAGCAATTAAGGTAAATTAAAGATGACTGTGTTTTTAAGGAGAGTTTTCCTAAGTCATCCGATGGTAATGAGACATTTGTTAGTGACAGTATAAAACGGACTGTTACCATCACCTGTTACCAGCAAACTGTTTGCATCCTGATCCCTCTGATGCATCTTTTGTATAAATATATCTATTAAACCATTTGACATTGTTTAGTTTCAGTATTATAATGGTTTTCTGTTTGCATAAACAGGAGTTCTTGTGTATTTGTGTATAGTTGCCTCCAGAGTGTCTGTCAAATGGTCTGTCAGTCCAACATTTTGGTCCAGAGTGAAATATCTCGACAACCATTGGATGCATAGTCATGAAAGACATTCACGGCCCCCACAGAATGAATCTTTGTGAATGAATGAATGTCTTTGTTGCTCCCCCTGACTTTTTATCTAGCTCAGTCCTCAGATCAAACGCTAAAGGTCATCCATACTACCCAAGCACAAACATTTCCAATTCTCTTAATGGGAATGCCAAACCAAGACAGCAGCAGTGCTGATTGGGATTGCACCCAGTCACCGCAGTAATGAGTGAGTGCTTCTTCCCCCGTGCCTGTGTTGTGTGTATGTGTGTGTGAGTGCTTATTATGCGTCAAGAGGTTAAGATATCCTGGCACTTTATGGAAGTGTAATTACTGTATGTGTGCATGCACATACACAAAAAGTTGTCTGAATAGCCACCTACCATTATTGATCAGTGTGTATAGATCCAACCTGCAGGCACAGAACAGTGACTCACAGACTGAGTAGTTATTCTTAGGGAGGAGGGAAGCAGCAGAAGTCAGTTGTGTGGTGTTTTGGTAGCCTGACATTGCCACACTAATTCACATGAGCTCGGCAGATTTGTCTGGTTCCCAGCCTAGTGTTTTGGAGCTCTGCTTTAGACATAATTCATAAAATTTAATTATAGTATTGCTATAATTGCTACATATCCACATAGCACCATTAAATCATTTTTGTTGATGCAGTCCCCACCCTGGATCAGTGCTGTGGAACTTCTAAAAAATCTCATTTTTAGGGACATCAAACTGGCCTTTGTCCTGGCGAATCAAGAGCCTAAATAACTCTTAACTGTGTGACGAGGCGGCACTGCTCCTCATGTTCTTTTTAGTCCTCAGTATTGGATGAACCCCAATCAATATTTAGATGATACTGTACATTTATGTAAATTGTCTCAATCTCAATATTGTATAACATCAGGATAAAACAAAATCAAAATTTTCCTGTGAAAAGAAACCCTTCCAATGGCCTTTTTTTTGTGTTGTGGAGAAGAACTATATAATCCAAAAATTGCTTCCACCTTCTACTTTCCACATTTGGCTGTTCTCACAGCCAGTTTTTGACACAAAGCGTGAGAACATTCATTTAAATTCTGCACACAGGGGGCACTAGTCTGTTACTGTCCTGCAATGAATTTAATGTCTTTCAGTCTCTCTCAGTCAATGTGTGAAGACTGTATCTTTTTCTACGTTTTGTGGTACGCTGTGTGTTTTTCAAAGGAAATTATATTCCCTAGACACCTGTTGTAGTTGCGGTGGACGTGCCGGAAAGCACCACAGCTGAAGTGGAAAATCAATGTACCACTCAGTATCCTGTGCTGTAGTCTGAACCTAAAGACATTTAGCTGTCTCTTGTTTATCAGTCAGCTGGCCATCACCACCTCAAATCTATCTAACACTCAGGTGTCCTCTTCAGTGGAGAAAACATGTCACACTGTTACTGCAAGTCACTTTGATTATTTATATAATCTCCCCGAATGATAAAACACAAACCAGAGAAGGAAGTGGAGAGAAAGAAAAAATACGAATGTTGAGGAATACATTGATATTTCTCTGCAATAGAGCATGCTGGGATTAAAGGAATGTCAGACACCTATCATGTTTTTGACAGAACGGGGCCTAGGCCTGCAGAGGTAGTAGAGAAAGACGTCTTGATATCTTTTGCTGGAATCCAATTTAAAACCTTACGATTCTGATAAAGCAGGGAGCACTTTAATGTAAAATACATCATCGTCCAGCATATTAACACTTTTCACTGGCAGTGCAGTTTATCTGAGCTCATAATATTAAACCTTTGGTTCACTTGATGACTCTGCAGCGCTTCATTAGGGGTTTTGTGGTAATATTAGAAGAAGCAAAGGATGTAAGAGAGCATCAAAATAAAAATACAAGTTTAATCAATATTCAAACTAAGAGAGAAGAAAAGTGTGTAATGACACTTACTTCCCAAATATGGCCAACGCTGAAAATGGATTCAAACCTATTTGCATTCCCAGGAGTGTTTCTCTCTTCTGCTCACAAGCAATTGCATCTTCCTACTCAGTCTGTTGGCTGAATTCTCTGAGGAGACTTCTCAGTTACTTATTAGCAAAAAAAGAGAAAGAATGTCGTTCCAGCAATGAGATGTCCGCTAACTTATACATTGATTACTAGCCTGAAATAACACTACAGGTACAATATTATAATACAATGCAAATGAGGCAATATACTACAATACAATATTAATGTCTTGATTCATTCATCATGAGGACAACATGGTTTTGGTTTTAGAGGAAAGAATTACCTGCAGCTTAATTTACCAAAAAACAAACATTTATATTTTATATTTTTTGGTTTAATGATGGTGGCCCAAAGGTATTAATTCGGCATTAATTTGACCAGAATACTGTTAGCGATCCACCTATGTAGATGGAGACCTTGTTTCCATACAACCAATCAAACCTTTGCATACAGCAGGAACGTCAGCGTTCTATCATAGGGAGAGCAGACAGTCACACTGAGCCTGATAGCATCCTGCTACACAACACAAAAGCCACAGACTAAACAAAAATCCTTATCTAACTTATAAACATGAACATAAACGTACCTGCAGATATCACTTGGGTTCAGTTAGATGCTGGTGTGGTCCTTACTCTTCAGTATCACTGCTAACAGCATGCTGTCTGCCCATGTCATGTAGGCTAAGAGCGCAAGTTTGTTTACTTTGTCTCCCTGTCCTCATTCCCTACGGTGCAACACCGGCAATCTGGTAGCCTGTCGCATGCTGTCAACCAAAATCAAGACAGCAACACATCCATCCTGCTGGATGAGACAAAAAGGATATTTTTGATCTTAAGACCTTTTTTCTTCCTTTTATAATAATAAATAAATATATAACAGTACATTTTTTTGGCTGTGTGTTTGCTGTAAAGTTGAATATCTGAAATCCATAAAACGTGTCTGAACGCAGGAGATGCATGTTCCAACTTACAGAACAAATCATAAGATCATCTGCATTTAGAGTTCAGCGTTATTGGAAAACTGTGCAATATCTTTTTTCATGAGGATAGAAACAAAGGAAAAATTCCGTAGCTCATTTCAGAAACATGGAGCAGTGAGGTGAGACTGGGCCTCTTGTGACTATGACTGTATGATAAGGACCGAAGAGACAGAAGCATTTATAAAGGTGAGGGATTTGAACAGAATCTCATATTGGGCTGCCGAGGAATGATGCTTTACATGAGGGGAATATGTCTGGTAGCTAGAGGAAGAAAATTGGCAATACTTCAGTGAAGTGACATTATGGAGCATGCATTAAAGGGATTTTTTTATCAAATTCATGGAACATCACGGTCCAGTAAAATAAGGAAGAGCCGAAGAATCGAAAAGACAGGCTGAAGAGTACACAAATATGTTTAACCTTGTACTGAATCTATCGAACATCCTTGTCTAGCATGTGCATTATTCAAGAAGTTAAAATCCAACAAAATCAGTGTTATTATCACTTACATGGCTTGCCGCAGAGGTTAGTAGTATTCCTTACCATGAATGCCCTTTTCAGGCAGGAAGATGCATGTTTTTTTTAACTGTCAAGTGTACTTATTTTGTCATTTTCTGCTTAAGCAAGAGTGCTGTATTCAGGTCTTACCTGAACACACCGACTGAATGAATTAATGAATGAATGACAGCAGCACAGATGTTGAGGCCAGCAGAAGAGTCATTAGGAATCTGATAGCTCTTATGTAATAATACATTGTTAAAATGTATAGCTGTGGAGAAATTTTGTTCTTATTTCACAGTAAAGAAGGGCCAATGAAGTCTTTAAGGTTGGGTTTATCACAATCTGGATATGTACAGTAGGTACCTGTAGTAGGGCATCCAGTTCCTGATGCATGTTCAATCAATCCAGCAGTCAAATCAGTCTATACCTTATTTAGGCTTCTTGCTCTTGTCCTCTTATACTCTCTCTCTCGCTTCCACACTCCGTACCAGTTCCTATCTGGTTGCCATGGAAACTCCACATATGTCTCTAACAGCTGTTTTGCAATTTTCCACAAAATGACAGCCAATTTAGCTTTGCGCCCACTCTCAATTTCCCTATCAGCCTCCTAATAAAGGCACGCACGCACACACACATGCTGAACCAAAGTTTGAGATCATAGCATATAGCATAGCATATAATCAAACACCAGCTGACATTTAGATTTAGTATAGAGAAAAAAAGCATAGAGCTGCTGTACTGTGCTTGTGTAAATCATTCAGTGCACAAAGATCTCCATGATCTACATTACAGCACAGATAAACATTGTTATTCTATAAACCTACAGCACCACCTAAATACACTTTAAACCCTCTAAAAACCCTCTCATACAGTTTCATAAAATGAAACTGTATGATATAATGACACATTACTATAGAATTGGCACTCCAGCCTGTCCTTATGGTGTTTATCACCTTTAACCAATCAGATTGGTTGACTGAAATGCCATGCTGTCATTTCATCAGATTCAGAGCTTTAGGAAGAAAAAGCCATTCTGTATCCATTCTGGAATCAACTTTCTGAGTGGATTTACCCTCTTTATTGTTAAAAGCTTTTTGACTCGCACACTATGAACCTGTATTCATCTTAATGTCCTAACTTTGAGACTCTTATGTACGTTTTTGGTGTAAAAGTAATTCACAGTTAATTTTAGTCGTTATAAAAAATAAAATGAAAATAAATTGACTATGTCTGAGAGAAGTTAGAGAGTAGTCCAGAGGACTACCAAGAACTACTCCCAATCAGTCAGCTAGTGCTGGCGATGCACCTCGTTGCATCAGTTTTTTCAGAAAATACAATAATAATGAACCTTTTTTAAAAATATATTTTGATGGATGATGAATTAATAAGGATCCAGTCAGCTCATCAACAAATCAGAACAATTCAATAACATTGAAGATGATGGTTCGTCTGGAAACACTGTAAAAATGCAGTTTGTAGCGCTGATGAACTTAGAATATATGGATAATAGTTGAATTATCTATCGAACCAAAAATGCACTCTTCAGACACTTTGTCCTGCCATTGAGGAGAACTACCGGTGGTGACATAAGATGCTTTGTGAAAAGGTTACATTGTCAATCTATGAGATAACTACACTATACACACTACACTAATCTTAAAAGGAAATAGTTTTAAATGTAAACCTATGTACAGTTTAGTGTACCGCTCTCCCTCTGTACTCCACACAGTGGAAACATGGGCCTCCTTCACAGACTGCATCAGTGGTTGGTCATCACGAATCTGCCAATATTACAACAGTACTATTGATTCCTTTTGACCATATCCCCAGGCAGACACTTTGTTTTTTTCTTTTACTGCCTCAGGGTCAATATGTAGTTCTTGACCTCCGACCTCTCTTTAGACACATTCAATAATGTGCCATAAAACTCAGACAGGTTCTTCTGTCAAAATCTAACACTAACAGGCTCTAACAGATAGGAGGTTTTGCAGACCAGAAATGTCTTAACTACTGACTGACTGCCTTTTTTGGTCACTGTTTATTATTCTTTAGCAGCAATCATGCTGATGTCTCGCCTGCTTAAAGATTTCACATTCGCTAATGAGCAGCCCTGTGATATAAGACAGGAAAGCTAGAGCATTATCTATTCCCTGGTAGCTACTTAAGCGTTAGATAAGGCTTAATTGGAGGTTTACAGTCCTGAGCCCCTACAGTATGTTGAGGAGATGGAAGATAATTGTGCTGATTGACTCCAAGCTGGGCCAGTTTGTTTCTGCTCAACCATTTAAAGGCCATTAAGCTCTGAAGGCCATTAGACAAATGGGAAAATATCTGTGTACAGTACAGTATGTGTTTAGCCAGTTTGCTATGTGTGCACGTTAGGTTCTGAAATGATTTGGCAATTAATTATTTAGGTAGTCTACAGAAAATGAACTGGTGACAATTGTGATAATTTATACATATGTAAGTAATAACTTAACAACAAAAAAATCTCTTCATGTCTTTGTAAATAGAATCCCTTTCAGCATTTGACTGTTAGAGACAAAAAAAAAGCTATTTGTTGACCTCAGTTTAGCTCTGATAACTGATGGACAGTTATTTTGACATTTCTCAGAATAATCAAAACTTGAATATTTTAAAAATGAGTCCATTAATATATAATGAAAACAGTTATTAGTGCAGCCCTAATGTATACATGGGGTTGGGGGTGCAGTTGCATTTATGACTGCATGCACAATGGACATGGTCATGTTTGTTTGAGACCTGAAATGTATACATGATGCATGCAAATCAAACCTATATACAGTATACATATACATATTTTGGTGGCTACAGTTCATGGTGCTGTTGAAATATAATAATATTATTGGTCGATCGATATGGGTTTTTCAGTGGCTGATGCTAATATTTAGAAAGCCGAGCTGATGGCCCATATATATATAATGCCAATATCATGTTTTTTTTCATCTGATAACATACAACAATTTAATAATAATAATAAATGAGACACAAAATTGCTGAACTTTTGAACACTGATGTTATTGTCTGCATTGTCTCTGTGTGCTTAAATAGATCTGCACTCTGTCTGCAGAGTCTGTGCTATTTTAAATAAGGAATTTAGGTCTTTCTCTCAGGTAACGTTACGCACGGATGCATATTTGCTTCTATTCGTGTTGCCTGGCACAAATTTGCATCTATTCGCATCTATTTGCATTGACTTTGTATGTAATTGCGCTAAATGAAAAATTCGCTTTGCATTTTGTCTGAACGCACCATGACTGATTGAGTGATGAAGTTACACCATTGGTCGGCCGAATGCCGGCACTTGCTGTGTCCGTTTCAAATTAAAAGTCCTCGTTTCAAATTCATACATAGTCCAGCCATGTACTAGGTTTTGACCGAGTCTTGTTTATTGGCCTCATGAGCGCAGGCTCTTATCTCAAAATGCCGACTGATAAATCAGTTGACCACTAAAACTCACTACTATGTTTTTAATATTGTGTCTGCCCACCTTATATCATTGAGGCTGAAAATCCAGTTCAACAGCATCAAACTTTACATTATAGTAGGATTAATTGCAGGGTCCTAATAGACCACTTTTCTTTACTCCTCTGTAGGTGCACAGTATATACTCATGCATATGTGCCCATGCAGAAATAAATAAACGTTTGTGTAGGGCTGCAACAGTTATTTTCATTATCAATTAATCTGTCAATTAACCTGACGATTTTCTCAATTAGTCAATTGATTGTTTGGACTGTAAAATGTTAAAAATAGCGAAGCAATGGCTGTCTCAGTCATTATTGAGACTGTGTCAAAGAGGTGTTGAATGGTTGTTTTGTATGTTCAGACAAGCACAGGATTACTGACCAGCATCTACAGTAAAATGTACTTGCTGTGTGTGTGTGTGTGTGTGTGTGTGTGTGTGTGTGTGTCTGTGCCTGCCTGTGTGTGTGTGTGTGTGTGTGTGCCTATGTGTGTGGTCTGGATGATGTTATTCAAGCAAGTCTGTCAAGATAATGACCCTTTAAGTGAAATGACCTCATGGGGGTCATCAACAGGGTTCATTCGATGGAATTATCACCACAGTAATTACCGTGGTTACTGTCTTCAGAGCCATTGGCTTTGCTTAAAGACTTCAGTGTGTGTGTAGGGATTGCGTGACAGTGGTGGCTGTTTTGCTGGTATAAGGTCTTCCAGAGTTTAGTCAGTATCCATCTCGTGCTGTCAGTGTTGGTGGGATCACATATGTCCAAACCACAGTACTCCACCTCCCTCTCTTGTTTGTCCATCTCGCTCTATTCATCTGTCACACACTCCAGTACCCGCACACACGCTCACTGTTTCCCACTGTGTTCTCATTCATTTTTTTTTTTTGTAGATGTTGAATAAAAAATATATCAGTTAACTGTGACCTTGTTTAGCCTACATCTGTCTACTCATCTGTGTAAGGCTGACTGTGTGAACTTGTTTGTAATAGCTTGTGTTTTTTCATCAGTAGATCTGTGTCAGTGTGTGAGTGGGTGGCGCGGCTCACTGGAGCTTACAGTATGCAATGTGAACGTGTGTAATTGGGAGGCTTTCTGGTTTGCTGCTGGAACAAGGAGCTAACAGACACACACAGAGCCTTAACACTGATGCATACTGACATGTCAAGGACAGTTAGGACACTTGGCACATGTCGGTTTTGATAGGGAGTGGTAAAGATCAGTGTGCGTGTGTGTGTGTGAGTGTGTGTGTGTGTGTGTGTTGTACATGCCCTGAGTACCTTGTCTGTCTTCACATACAGCAGGTGTTAACTTATGGATGTAAGTAGATAACAGTCAAATATTGTTGTGTTGCAGTGTTGCGTCTCCTGAAGGAGGGAGCAGACCCTAACACTCCCATTTCTTCTGGTGGATCCTTGCTACACCTGGTAAGACACACACATACACACACACACAAGATTTTTGACAGTTGTAAGGGACATTGTACGTACATTTATTCCCTGGAGTTTACGCCAACTTGAACCATAAATGCTACGATCCTAATCCCAACCCTTTCCAGATTCTAAGCCTAATTTTAACCTTAACCATGAAATAAATTATTTTTGTGGACATTTTTTGTCCCCATAGAACGATTAATGAGTGTGATTAATACAGACCCTCACATACACATACTAAGTGTTGGTGGAAAAAGTAGTCAAATATATCTTTTTCTTACTACAAATAGAAAGATACAAAATTGTTCCTTTCATTTTACTGAAAAATGTTCAGATAAGTGAAGTTAAGTAGGAAATAATAACAATGAAGTAAAATGATCACAAAATGGAAATTGAGGGCCAGGATGTTAGTATCTTAAGTCCCAATGTGTGATCAGTACAGCACTCTATCAAGCTACATGTCACATCATGGTTGAGACCACATGTTTTATTTTATTTGAATGAGGTAATCAGACAAGTTGGTCCACCTGTGCTGTCCTGGGAGGTTGCTCCTATTACACTACAACTGGTGGAGAAAGATCAGGAAGGAAGAGATGGTTATAGTTAGTAGTTCTTCAGGAAATACACATTTCTGCAAAGTAATAAGGAAAACAATCTTCTGTTCGTGCATTCTACAGTGTGCTCGCCATGACAATGTGTTCGCGGCGGAGCTTCTGATTGAGCGAGGCCTGAATGTCAACCTGCAGGACGAAGACCTGTGGACAGCGCTGCACGTAGCATGCGTGTGTGACCATGCGGACGTGGTGCTGCTTCTGCTGCTGGTGAGTCAAGTCCATTTTTATTCATATAGCCCAATATCACAAATCATAATCACAAATTTTCCTCAAGAGGCTTTACAGTCCTCTATCCTTAGACCCTGGATTCACAAACATGCCCTCGAGAAACACACATGCAAACATAAACACACAGTATATGGACGGATAAGCTATTACATACTACAAATACACACACACAGGCAAACATTTTGGACATAGTTTTCTTGTTGATCCCTCCAATTCCAAGCGTGTCAGCTACAAATTAGATTAGTGTTTTGGAAAGGCTTGGCATACAAGCTTCATGTTTCGAATTAGCTTTGAACCAGTGGCTGTATTCACATTAGTCATCCAGAATTTTCTCTCCAAGTGGAGCATCTTTCATTGATGAGGGGTTTTGGATTACCAAGGGTCTGAAACACGACTTTCCATTCGTTCACAGACCCAGCTGAATCGCTGAAAATGAGGATATTTAGAAATTCGGCATTAGCATGATATCAAAGAGAGCCTGTTCTGTGGAGGATGTTTCCAGCTCGTCTCGGGTCTGTCTTGACAAGAGCTGTGGTTGTGCTGATTAGGTCCATAATGAAAGCAGGGCCAGCTGCAGGGGAGGGCATTCACATCAGGCCCAGTCACTCGGTGGGCTGGGTCTGCTCTGCTCGTGTTGATTAGACCCGGGGAGGGTTGTCAGTAGTTCGGAGCTCTGTAGAATCTCGTACAGCTTGGTTCTACTGATTGGGTCCTGAGTGATTGCTGGTTTCCTATCTGTGGGGCAGGAAAGAGATGTTCCTGAGAGGAATGGATATGTTTGAAGAGCTGCCATCCAAAGGGTGTGCAGGGTGGATCTGTCAGCCTCTACTGAATGTATGACTGTTTGGTTCATGTGTAAGTCTTTTTGTATTTGCATGCTTTTAATTTCCCTAGAAGCAAAGATTAATGCGGGCTGCCTAGCTTGTAGAGCAGAGTATGATATAGATACGACAAATACAATTTATGCAGTGAGCAACGCTTTCATTATAGGCAATACCATGAGAGAGAGAGAGAGAAAGATTTAAGACTACTCCCTGGGAGGCAGTAACTAAATGTCCCATTCACCACCAAGACAGAACTAGTTTCTAGTAAATTAGGTCATATTTATACAGAACTCAGTCCTGTTGAAAGAGAGCAGGGGGTAAAGAGAGAAAGAGGACGACAATTTCAAAGAAACTGAAAATATCAGATTTAAAAAGATTTTCCAGCTTACTGTAGCAACACCAAAACACTTTTTCTCAGCTTTCACAGCTGGAATTTCCTTTAATACTAAGTGCTTCTTTATTTGACTGCATCTACTTCTGCTTGCGTGAGTGTGTACTCGTGTGATAGTGACAGTATTTGGATGTGAGGAGACTAGCCCAGTATAATAGGAGACTTTAGAAGTCTTCGTTTTCAAAGTGCTGTACGATGGCATGACGTTGGAGTGATTTTTTTTTTTTTTTTTTTTCCTTCAGGGTAAGATAAACACTTGAGTTCCTCTTCCTGGTACAATCAGCATGGAAGATGGTTTCTGAAAGGGGAGCTCAAGGCACTTCCTGTGTAGAAATAGCTTCAGCCAAGCCATATTTCCGATAGAGATAGAATATCCTTTTTTCTTCTATTCATTCATTTTATAGCCATCCACTCCAGCACAAATGCTGCCAATGCCCAGTCATTCTGCTCTGTTCTCAAGCTTCCCCCTTATCAGAGCTGTAAATAGAAGATCTTCCCTCAGAATATGATGGGTTTACATTTTAATGAGAAGTGGAACAGTGGTCTCGCCAGAGGAGCTTGACTGGCAGCCTTATCTTTGATTGGCACAGGAAGGAATATTGCTGCTAATCTATTGTGTCCTGCTTCTTCGTCTATTTCTCTGTTCCCCTCCCCGTGTCCTCCGCTTCTCTGTCCTTGATTTCCTGTCTCCACTTCCTACACAGAGAAGCGGAGTGGTTTTTGCTGACAGAGATGTTACCGAGCTTGTCATGTGGGGCAAGTAGGGAGGGTTTGATGAGACGTCTGGGTGCATTGTTGCTCTGTGTCCGGATTGGCACTAATGTTAATTCTCTTATCTCCTGCCTCCAAACAGCAGGAGAGGGGAGTAAGCCATCTCTAAACACTCTCATTCCCAACCTATTTCCAAACCCATTCCCAAACCTATTCCTTCCTAGCTCGAGCTCTGGCTAATGTTTGTCATTGAGACCCCGGCAGAATTAACTGGCTGTTCAGACAGTGGATTGTCACCCAGCACATGAAAACATGATGTGTAGTCTTTATAAATGATTCCTCAAACATATTACACTGCTTGTGTAATATTTGATAGTTTAAAGTGTCTGATTATCAAACAAAACCATAGTAAATTTTGTACCTCTTCATATTGATTTCAACAAAGTCCATTACTTAAAGGTGCAGTGTGTAGAATTTAGTGGCATCTAGCGGAACAGACTTGGCAGAAATGGAATATAATATTCATAAATATGTTTTAATTAGTGTATAATCACCTGAAAATAAGAATAGTGTTTTTGTTACCTTAGAATGAGCCCTTTATATCTACATAGAGAGCAGGTCCCCTTCCATGGAGCCCGCCAGGTTTCCACAGTAGCCCAGAACAGACAAACCAAACACTGGCTCTAGAGAGGACCTTTTGCGTTTTTCACAAGTTTCGCAGCCACCGTAGGTTCTCCTACATGCATGGAAGGGAGGAGGAGGAGGAGGGTTATTCAGTTTGTTGCAATCTGCAACCTCACTGCTAGATGCCACTAAATCCTACACACTGCGCCTCAACAGAGGTTCTTAATCTCCATGTGTTACATCTTAAGTGGACTTCTATTCAAAGCCACAAGACACTTATCAAATTTTAATTTCTTGTAAAAAAAAAAAAGAAAAAGAAAGATGTGGTAAGTAATTAGAGTTAATTGCAGACTTGACCTAATTCAGCTTCAGTGTCTTCCTGAGCAAGAGTTTCTATCCTTTGACAAATATATAGACTGCTCAGGAACATGTATATAGTAGTCTTAAATAGTTTTTCTCAAAGTTTATGCTACTTGATGTAGCAATATGATCATGTTATCCACAGGAGACAGGTTCTGTTCCAAAATGTTATTTCTCATCTTACAGCTCAAAACCCATGGGGCTACAGTTGTAGAATTGACCCACTTTCTGTGCTTGTGTATGATGAATTTAAAACTTCTGAACTCTGAGTGCTTTGAAGTCAAACGATTAACAGTCTGCCCCTGGCTGCACTGAACTCTACTTGACACTTTTTTGGTCTTTCTGCTGATAATGTAGCCCTCCCTCCTCCAAACATGCCGGTGGCTAAAACTCTTTGTCGCAACTTTGATTATCAAGTTTGAGGGTTTCTTGAGACTGGATTACTTTTTTTTCCTTTTTTTTTTTTTTTTTTGGAGAAACAACAACATAAAAAGAAAATTTAAGTTGTATGTTAGTATTTTATTGCAGACACAACAGAGAAAGCTGTGGGATTATTTGAACTTTTGTACATGTGATTTCATGTGTGAGAATTAAATATTCTGCTGATATTCAAGAGTTTAAAAAATAATAATATATAAATATAAATAATGATATCTCATTAATTTTCTTTACAGAGTAGGACGTTACAGTTGAAAAATAAACTTGTCACTAGTGGACTAGTGGTGGTGGACAATTTACAGAATGGTAACCCTGTTTCCTTGCCTAACATATATGACGATACCAATATATCTGCAATCAGTTAATATCAGTCGATATATTGACCTGGTCAATTTCTTAGCCGGGGCTCTAATGGGAACTCTTTGCTTTGGTTAGATTTCTACTGTCCTGTTGTGACCGTGTCCAGCTCAGCACTGACTGCCACAGGGACAGCCATCAGCACATATCTACTAGTTGTTATTGATTTTGTGGCGGTCACTGCATGTAACAACTGCCACTATCTAAAAGAGATGTATCTCGAGAGACTTCATGTTTAAATAAAAAAAAATCAAATGAACCACGGGCAGTGTGTGGTATAAACAGATTTCCATCTCCGGGACTCATCCTGCTGGATGGATTCATCATATTGTGGCGGGGAGCGTGGCGGGGTCAGAAGTCAACTTGTTAACCCCTGTGCAGTATGCGTGGCTGCTCGCCAGCACCAACTCGTTTATATCTGTCAGTACTTATCATGTGAGCTCAGACACATGATTAATGTCTCTGGATGAATGGCCCACACATCATGCTTTCTTTGTCATGATCTGTGTCTCTTGGTCTTAGAGCACTGTGTGCCATGATAGAACTCTACAGATAAATTATTTCTGTGCTGACACTTTTCTATTATTATTTATGATTATATACAACTAGACTCAGGAGGGCAACTATGGCATTTTCACATTGGTTTTGTACATTTTCACTATGTCTTGTTATGTTGTTACTGTTTTCACTGTTAAAACAGCATCAGTCTGTCACATGGTTACCTCACTATGTAGAATAATACATTTGGCTGTATTTATACATCACATTTTAACAGAACAATTCTCAAAGCACATACATTCCAAGGTTTGTCCAGCTTTTTTGTCCAGCTGTGAGTGAAGGTGGTCAGTGGTGAGAGTGGCCCCCTGACAGACAGAGTAAGATATATCTGTGTCTGTCTGTCAGCTGATAACTTCATCCAGCCAGACTCCTATTGACTTTTTACTGGACCTTAAAGTGTATTATCTGGGTTAGCACACCCATGTACTGCCTACTATGCAGTACACACACATACACACACACATGCAGGCACGCACACACAAAAACACAGTCGCACATGTTAAAAGAGGCAAAGAGGCACCCTGAGAGGAGCTGTCAGGTTTATGAGGAAGTTGATCACCGTTTTGGGGGCGAAGCACAAATCTAAGGAATATAGATGGAGCAGTCTAAATTTGACATAAGAGGGGAAGGGAGGTTGGTGACGCAGTGTGTGTGCGTGCGTGTGTATGTGTACCATATGCATAATATTATGCTCTCTGTCTGACCCATTCATCATCTCTTCTCTTGCTCTTCGAGCTGTGCTTTACATGGCGATAAGGTTTCTTGTTCTCTCATGAATAGTCACGAAGCAGCAGCTGATAGTTAATGTTAATTAATTCCCATTGTTAACCTCTAACTAACCCCTCATAAGCGAGCGAAAACAAGCTCCCAGTAGACGGCACAGATTGGTGCACAATGAAACCGCTAAAAAAAACCTCACCTGAACAGCTTCTCTGATAGCTGACAGCAGTGTATTACCTTTGACACTGTAATTGCTTGGCATTTCTTAGGTGAAAAACATCTGAAAAACACATGTCTTATTTATAAATTAATAAGGAATTTCAAGGTTGCTTTGTGGGTTCTTTTTAGGCTCTGAGTCCTTGCGGTTTTGCTGATTGGTTTTCAGAGCACTAAGGTCTACGGCTCTGTTGCTCTGTCAGCTGGTTCCCTCCTTGCATTTTCAGCCTCCTTCCTCCCATTTTGTGCTTTCCCCCCAACCCTTCCCTCTCTGTCTGCCTAAGGACTAGGCCATAAATCTCTTAGCTGTAAATATTCAATAAGGATCCTCACTTAGAGTCCCCTGTCCCTGTTATCAGACCTGGTCCAGCTACGATCGTTACACCGCCTTGCTTTTTATGGTTTAGTCAAACAACAGCAAACGATTCATGGCTGGATTCTGACAATCGCGACTTGAAAGGATGTATGTTACTTTTAGTACCTAACCCCAAAGAGGGGATGATAAAAATGAAAAGGACAGAAGCAAAGTCCACGGAAGTCCATTTTGCACGGCTTGTACACCTTTCTGCTCTACTGGTAAAGCATCACAGCATTTTTTTTACAAATAATGAGTGCAGTAGAGTTCCTCCGAAGAGAAGCAATCAATCATAACCATATTGTGACCAACAACGGTGCCGTCGTCAGAGTAACAGTCGTTAACGGAGCCCGAGGGAAGGTCTCCTATGTTATCTCCTGCTGTAACAGAAGACTGCCCTGGCAGGGTCCTTGTTGAGCAAACACACATTAATCTTGTCACACACACGCTCACCCCAATGAACTCAGGTAACGGTAACCAACGCCCCTTACTCTTTACTGCCCCACCCCCCCCAGGCAGTTACATAATGAGTTCTTTAATTCACCCTATTGTCTGTTAATGTCTCCACGGTTCTGCTCAGGTATACGCCTCTGGGAAACCAAGATAATTGGGCCCACTTTATCATTGACTCAAGTCTGATGAATGGCCCCGGCTAAAAGTCAGTTTGTGTGTGTCTTCTCTGCTTTCTTCTGCCCTGCGTCTGGAAGGCTGGGGTTAACGTCCTGCTGCAGGACGTCAACGGGAACATTCCCCTGGACTACGCCTCCGAGGGAACTGAGACCAGCTATATCCTCCGAAAACACCTGGAGGAAAATGGTAAAGCTCAATACACCTTTTAATTCCTCTTGTATTGTACAGTGAGAGAAAGCTAGCTTTGCCATTTCACATTTCATTCATCATGAGCTCCTAATTAGTCACTGAATGTAGTGGCTTATTTCCATGTTGCCACTACCCATTGAGAAGGAGCAAAATTAAGCTAAATGAGGAAAAGTATGTTTTTCATTGCTTCTATTTAGCAGGAATCTGGATAATGTGGTTTGGAAAAGACAGTGAGTGTTTGATTAACCATACCCACAGTTAGACAGGAGCAATTGTGTGTGCGTGTGTGTGTGTGTGTGTGTGTTTGTGAAGGTCAACTACACCCACAGGCCTAATGATGGTGGGTTGTGATTCAGGCGCTTCTCTCCAACTGAGAAAGGAGAAGGTCAACACAGGAGCTGGGAATAAAAGCGGCACGAGAGAGAGAGAAAGTGGCAGAGGCACAGAGAGAGAGCGACAGAGGGAGAGACAGAGAAAAGTACCAGCGCGATACAGAGAGAGAAAGGGGAACTGGAATCCTGCTGACAAAGCTAGTCATGAAACAGAGAGGGACAATGATGGAGGGTCTTCCCTCATCAATCTGTCACTGGCCACACGTGAGCCAACACAGGATCGCATGACAAATACATGCTTCTGCCTCTAGATAGCTAACTCTTCAAAGTTTAGACCACCCTACACACACACACGCGCACGCACACACACCCTTTAACCCCCCAGCCACTGAATTTATTGAGACTCTTCTCTGCTTCTGTCTGCCAGCCCCCGTGGTGATCTCTTCCCTCCTGCCTACATCAAGCTCCCCTGATACCCCCCCCATCGTGCTGGGCTGTGCCACCATGAAACGCACTCTTACTCACACAGGCTCACTCGGCCTCTGTTGCTATAGCAACTTAGCTGCATGCTCTCTATCCCCATCAAGTTTGTGCGGTTGTGGGAAAAAGACAGGCTGTCCATGTGTCTCTACATCAGGAAGAAAGAGGGATAAGCCACCAAAAAATTCTGCCTCTAACTTCTCGCACTAGCTGAGGCACTGTTTTCATATAATACCGAATTCCTACTATTAGAGAATAAGAATTCTCTTTTGTTACAGTAATGTTGAGCAGGTCTCAAATACCTACAAACCCTGAGGCTCCCATTTCTTTGCAAAGACAAACTTATTGATGAGCTGATCCAAACACTCTATTTGGAGAAGTCCCATTAATTAGTGCCCCCAGAGCTTATCCGAGTGAAATATAGATTGATTGATAATCAATCCCTGCCACTACAGCAACTAAAATCAGGTTCACTGTGTGTGTGATTATGAAGGTGAGCATTGATCTTCATAGTTTGGAATAGATGCTCTCGTAGACCTCTGTGTATCTGTCTCAGCCCAGGAGACAAGCTACATTGACCTTGAATTGTTCAGGTTAGGGACAGAAGCTCTGAATGAGTATTGGATTTTGATTGAGGTGTCATTAAGATCGCTTTTGGCCTTGATCTGCCAGGCTTTGGTTTCAGAGGGGGTTTCCTGTTTGGCGTCAGTTGCAGAACTGACGCCAAAGTTCTGCAAAAACAGGGTATTTTAAAATGCAAATGCAAACATGTCAGGTCCCTTTACTTAATTGTAACCCACCCCAAAGTCAGTAAAGTATTTTGTCATATTTCATTAACTGATGAATCTGTGCCAGGTTTATGTATGACACCCACATATTGGAGCATGAATGTGTCAGTCACGCTCGTGTTTGTTCTGTAGGTGTGGATGTGTCATCCATGCACACTATGAAGACGCAGAGACCCAACACCATGTTGTCTGATGTTAGGCAGATAGTAGCCACAGGGGGAAGCCTCAACCAGCCCAATGATGACAGGGTCACTCTGGTAAGTGAGGCTCATGTGTGCTAGTGTTTGTGTGTGTACCTTTTCTTTGCATCTCTCCTTTTATCAGTTTGTTTTTTGTTTCCTGAAATCAGTTTTTACCAGATACTTTAGCTTTCTTCTTTTTGCCACCATAACTTAACTCACTCTTTGTCTCTCTTAAGCTCCATATAGCGTGTGCCAGTGGATATAGGGACGTGGTGTCTGTGTTGCTGGATAGTGGGGCGGACCCTCATCCTGCAGACAACAACTTTTGGACCCCTCTCCACCTTGCTGCTAAATATGGACAGGTAACCCGCTGCTGCACGACAAAATGTAAAAAAAATGTTGACTTTCATTAAGTAGTCATTTAATTTCAACTCATCTAGCTGCATTGATCCAATGTGATTGCAGTCACTAATGAAATGAACAAAATAATGAGGAAATTATTGATGGATGGATTTTTCTTCTGAGAAACTTGCCTCCAGTTACCCTGCACACACTCTGATAAACTGCTCTTTTTGGGCCTATTGATCAGAACCCGTCAAACTGCACTGCATATGCATTTGTTACAACATTTTAAATGAGATGTTTAATGGTCTCTCTAAGAGGAAAGAGGATTGATTTACAGATGGGGCGGAGGTGAGTTGTTGGAGCGATATGATCTGGTGGTTTGGGAGGGATCCAGCTGTGAGGGAAGGGAAGTGATCATGTTAAAATCTTGCTGACCCAACTAGATATTTAATTACATTTCTGGGATGTGTGCTTGGCTGTTGACGAAGAGATTTCATTAATTTGGTATTTAGAGTCACTCTCTACTTCATGGGATCATCTACCCTGAAGCCACTAGAGTGTGTTTTAAAAATGCCTTCTTCCTGTTACCTCACAGCCTTTCTCTGTTTTCATTCATACAGATCGGCTCCTCCTAATGTCTTTGTTTTTCAGACTTTCTGTATACACAGTTACTCTGTGTATGTGTGTGTGTGTGTGTGTGTGTGTGTAATATGTAAGTGCATCTGACTTGAGAGTGGCAGTATAGAGGATTGGACAATCGATTAGGTTTCCTTTGCAGTGCTAAATCACCTCAGCCATCGGCTCTTTACTAGTGCCAGCGCTTCGCTTCCTGCATACCAACTACTCCCTGAGCCTCCTTAACACTCCCTTCCTGTCACCATTCCCTTATAGCTGGTCGGACAGTGGCACATCAGTGACACAGGACATTATGGGTTCAAGATGTGTATATATATCCAGCCCAGTAAATCACTGGTCCCACTAATAAGACGTTATGCTGATATGAGGCGGAAGCAAACCGTTGCCTGGAAACACTGGCTGGCAACTGTAACACTAGCTGGTACATGAAACCCAAAGACTGACCCTTTAAGAAGATGTATGACCCTATTACTGCAGCTAATTAAGCTTCCCTCGCTTGGTCTTGTGATAAGGTAGACCCTGGCCCTTGGCATCGCAGGTTGAGTCTGGATTTTCAAGTTGTGTTCTCTCTAGGGAAGAATTTTTAGATAGTTTTCTGTTGGGTTTTTAAACAAAAATGACAGGGTGTTAAAATGCAACCCTGCTGGGATTGGATTAATTCATTCTATTTTTATAATGAAGATACATGCAAAAGCTGTGGCAGTACAGCAACCACAAGATTTATATGAAAGTTTAATCTTCTGAGGCACTTTAATGTTAATCTCAAGATTAATTTTCAGGTCATATGACAAATATAAAATGCATTTGGGGCGTCGCCATTCTTTGGAAAACAAAGTTGTTCTATGTATCTGAATCTACATCAGTTATGAGGAGGTTATTGTGTCCATGCTGATCCCTACATGCTGATGACCTTTTTTTCAGGTCCTCTTTTAAAATTTGACCCTTTGAAGGGTTTAGATATTGCGGCGCTAGTGACGTGTTGTCAGTATTTATAGGGTGTGAGTGCAGCTGACAGCGTTTGTGGGCAGTAGAGATGCTCTGAACACCTGCTTGTGTGGGTCAGAGCTGCTGAATGTGCTGATTCACTCTTCTGTGCTGCAGATGATTACTCTGCTATAGTACAAATAAGCTCTGCTACTTCTATAGTTGTTCTGTTGAAATTTTTTAAATTTATTTTCATTTATTGAAACTGATTAATTACCAACAGATTTATGGAAAAGAAAAGTGTGTTGGTAACTAATCAGTTTGTTTTTGCTAAGTCTAGGAAGACGCATTGAGATGAATTATTTTGTTCTCATTAAAATACACTTTTATGCACTTATGTTTTTATTTAAAGTTGATTTTTTTTGGCCACTTTGCAACAAGTAGTAAACACAACATTGACATATTGTCACCTTATAGAGTTTATGGCAAACAGTTATAGCGTTACATGTAATTTGAATTTGTGTTTCTGGCCATCTGGAGAATGTAAATCTAATATTCACTCTCCTTGTAGCTCTGTTTTAGTCTAAAAAACAACTCTGAGGGACATATGCTGCTCTTTAGCCACTAAAAAATTGTCCTCTGTGTTTTAAATAGGTTTGATGAGAGTGGTGAAAGTGAACCAAACAGTTAAGTTCCAGGCTGTAAAACCAAAACAAGCTGAAAGATGCTAAAACCGCATCTTGTTACGGCTGAAAAGTGACCAGGAGAAGGTGATGCTTTGGGTTAATATACAGTAGTTCCCAAGGATATTTTCCAAGAATTCCCCCTGGTTGAGTAGGTTCTTTTGTTTTCTTATCAGCCGTGCTAATATACTATTCATTTTGAAATCATGGCTTCATGTTTATTGTCCTGCACTCAAGACAGTGTTAGGGTGATGCCATCTTCCCTGAATCACCAAGGAGATTTAATGTACCTTGTCTATTATCAATAAATTGAGTCACACTTCAGACACTTCAATACATCACGTACACAAATCACAAATAGGTATTCACAGATCACAGTGCATTAGATACAGCTGTTGGGAAAAAGACTAGAAGATGAAGGAGCAGTGAAAGGGAAAGGAGAGACTGAGTGCCTCAGTTACACAGAACAGTGCAGGGCAAAGGTTACAGCCATCACATGTCACAGTGTGTAGAAATGAGCGCAGACGACTACGGGGTTCTTCCACTGTGACATGTGATGGAAGATAGGCTCATTATTTAAAGGATCTCCTCTGTCTGGTGCAACACTAGTATAGACCTATCATCAGTCAAGTATACTGCATGTACCATTTGCTTAGAGTTTAATGTCCAGGTCTGTGTCACAGTACATTTATTTCACTGTGGCAATAAATGCTGGAATAACCACGATGTTTTCTATGGTCTAACATTTGTAAAAACATTTGAAATCTGCTGTAATCAGCGTTTTTGTTTTTGCATTAATGGTTTGAGACAAATGTTAGTAGTTCCCTCGAAATGTTTGACATTTCTCGGATGTAACGCAACTGGATGTGGGTGTTTATGCCATCTCTTACAGACAAGCATCGTTAGCCAACTCCTGAAGCACGGAGCAAACCCGACTCTGCTGAACTGCAACCGAGACAAGCCCTCAGGTAACACATCTAGGCGTTCACACAACTATACATGTGTGTGCGTGCATACACAAATATTGCAGCTTGAATGGGCAGACGTGTTTTAGCAAGCAAGATGTAATGAAGCAAAGAAGCAGAGAAATGGATTTTGACTGATTCAGCCGGGCCTGTTCAAATGCATTAATAATCACTGTGAAAATATTACACACAGACTCATACACACACACACTCACTCACCCACAGTTTACATACTCAATACAAAGTGAATAAGGCTCCTTCATAATCAGTCTCTGGTGAGCTGTGCACATCTGAGTGTATCTTCAAGAGAGAACTCATTTATTAATGAAAGATAACATTAACACCTTACTCATGCACGTACCCACATATGTGCGCTGATTAAATTTGGGTGTTAGCAGTTATCATGAGGAGCTGATGTGATTAATTTGCTAATGGGCATAAAGCTAGCATATCATTATCCAGGAGCTTGTATTGTGTTTTTTTAATAATGGAAGCATAGGAGGTCTAAATTAAGAAAATTTGCACCAATTCAATCAATGCGGGGGGGAGTTGTGTGTATGTGGATGTCTGTTTGACTGGTAGGCACACAGTTCAGAAAAGACTTAAGTAAATAGTTGTTGCAATCTACCATCTGAAAAATGATGCTCACTCTTACAATGATATTGTATTTATGGATCCCCTTTAAATCCCACCCACCTAATTTCAATTTGTATTAAAGGTACCCTGTCCTGTACAGTTTTTGACCAATGATTGAGCTATGAAGCAGTGTTTTGAACAACAGGTGCTTATTTGGTTTGTATCTCATGCATACACACACATTCCTGCTGACTGCAGAGGGCAGTAATGCAACTTCTACATGCAAGCCATAATACATAAGGAAGACAAAAAAGTGAAACAACTTTTCAGTAATTCTGAAAAAAATCTATCCTCAGCTTCTGAGTGAGGTGCTCAGTCTGGCTCTGTGGATGTTATAGTGTTCATATATATATTAATGTTGAAGCGAGAGCCGTGATTGGCTGATGGGCACTAATCAATCCGCAGGTTTAGAACTACCTGCCTGTCAAACCTGAACAGAATCTTTATAAAAGCACCCGTCGAAGGAAGCTGCTGATGAATGTAGTGTAGTCATTGTAAATGTAAGCCGTGTCTCTTGTGTGATAGTGATGAAATGTGTCATAGAGAGGGGCTTTACCTTCTAACCTCTCTATTGCGAAATATAGCAGTGTGGCTGCCTTTAACCATTTACTCCCATGCGTTCAGTACACCTCTGACTGCCTCACGCCGGTCTTAATCAATACCCCCTTCTAGCATGTAGGCTTATAAAAGATGTGAGACAACCCCTTAGAGACTGAGACAATCCCCCTCTTTTTCATTTGGATGCCACCCCCCTCACCCCTCCACCCCCCCTTCAGCAGCCACATGACGAAAGAAAGACAGAGCGAGTGATGGGAGTCTAGGGGGTTGTCAGTCACACAGAAATAAAAAGACAGGATGAAGCCATTCCCTTCCCCTGTGCCCTGTTAGACCTCATTACAGACAGGGGGGGGATCTTAACTCCTCCTTCCTCTTAAGCACACTTGGATTGATCCACAATGGGGTTCACATTCTGCACCAGTGCAGGCTCATCTGTAAGGATTGTGAAGGAAGGTTGAGGAAAGAGATGCATCTGGTTGCTTCAGAGCGTAGAGTATTATTCTCTTTAGCTAACAATATTACCCCCCCCCAAACAAATACAGAATTCACTGTGAATTTTGTTTTTCATTGCTCACAATGTTGCACTGATTTGCTTATCCTGTATATCGTGTTACCAGATATTGCTGCGTCAGAGCCCATAGCTGATATGCTGCTGAACGGAGAGGAGAGCTGGCTGCAGAGACTGAAGGACCCCTCCACCCCTCTCCCCTCCACTGACCAACGCTATGATGGTGGATCACATGACCTCAACACTCCTGTCAAGAACTTGTAGGTTAACAGTTACATAAGCACAACTCTTGTCTTAGGGTCCCTCCAGACATTGTAAATCATGTCCTTTTTCTTTTCTGTCCCCTCATCCTCTGCTTTGCCTCAAATCTGCTACCTGTCCCTCCATCTACTGCGTCTTTCATGCAGGAACCCGTTGGGTCTCCCTATTTCTAAGCGGGACAGTCTGCTGGAGAAGTGTGCCATGTTCAGAGAGGCAGGTGCAGCACTGAGCCGACAGCCCTCCCAGGACAATGGCCTAGATGGCCCCTTCAGCTCTGGAGCAAGCAAACTCGAGCAGGTACTTTGTCACTGACAGTAAGAAAACAGACAGGTTACACAGAAAAGGAGAGATTTCACATATTCCATTTGTTACTTTTTTATGTTGTGAAATCATGAACCACTTTAATCAGCCTAAGGTTTCCTAGAAGTTTCTCATTTGACAGAATCAGGGAATCTGACAAATGAAATGGGCACATGAAAATTGTTAAAATTGGAACTGATTCACCAGTGACAAGTTATCAAATATGTACTTGATAAGAGCAAAATGTAGATCTCTGCAATAATATACAGTTGAGACCCGAGATCATTGCAGGTACAAAAATCACAGTTTTTTGTTTTTAATTCTCACCCTGCCTCCAGGTGAAGCTGATGCCTCCGGCACCCAATGACGACCTGGCGTCCCTCAGCGAGCTGACCGACAGCAGCCTGCTCTACGAGATGCAGAAGCGCTTTGGCAACGACCAAATCTATGTACGACTCCGCTGTCCTTGTGCCACTTTACAAATCCCACTCAACATTAAACTTGCATTAGAACACACACAGAACACAGAGACACACAAACACACAGTCTCTCTCAGGTATAACTGGGCCAGTTGTTTATTCGCAGTGACGTGTTGTTTACAGTCTGGGAATTTCATGGTGTGATGTTGGGATCACATTTTTACCCCTGAGCACTGCAGTGTTATTCCCTGCAGCATATGTACAACACATGTAGTAAACCTTGTCTCTCAAGTATAAACATCACACACACTGTGTCTCCTCTAAAGCTTTAAAAACTATTGTGTAAATAATATTAATATGTGTGTCCTCTTGCCCACTACTACTTTTACAGCCAACGACTGGTTGTGAATAGTCATTTTACTGCACGTAGTTATGTCTCCGAACAAGTAAGGTTGTGTTCATGAGCTGAATCCCTTCACTTCTCTGTTCTGGCCTGCTAACACACACACACACACACACACAAACACCTACACTGGTGACAGCTGCAAAATCAATACCATTTAGATCGACTGGAAAGATAAATCCATAACTATATTCAGTAGTAAAATGCCCTCATCTCCAGCAATTGGTCCATTTTACATTCCTGTCATTTTCTCCTTTCCTCTAAAACATCATACGTATGGTTCATACGTCTCCACAGGGACTGAACTCTATAAAGACTGGAACCAGATCAATGTAGAGCTATCTGGTACACTCTCTTCTCTGTAAAGAGGCAGTAATAGTCTGTTATTATGGAAACCCATATGGGCAATGAGGTTAGTCACAGCGGGGGACACCGATAAGGGGACGACAATAAAGGGAAGTAGAGTGGGGGATTCAGAAAAGAGAAACGTTTAGAATTCAGA
Source organism: Scomberomorus guttatus (assembly GCA_038419695.1). Lineage (NCBI taxonomy): Eukaryota > Metazoa > Chordata > Actinopteri > Scombriformes > Scombridae > Scomberomorus > Scomberomorus guttatus. The sequence goes on along the minus strand of CM076456.1, from coordinate 13,238,654 downwards.
ATAATGAGGGTTGGATACTGAGGTGCAGTTTAATTTGGCAGAAGAAGTAGTGGTAAAGAGAGAGGACAGTGAGCGGACAAAGTGCAGCTATCATGGGGACATTGCTTGATGTGATTATGTGTAGTTTCACTGACATGGAGGTGCACACTCATGCTTTATGTTCCATTTTCTGTGTAGCAAACATTCCTAAACAAAACCAGGTAATGAAATAATGGTTTAACTTAGCTTTAACGATAAAGTTTGCAGTATAGCATCCATCTTTTCTAAAAGTTGTTGCCCCTGAAATGAGCAAAAACAGATTTTATTATTCTCCTTCTTGTTTCTATAGCTTATCTACTTGACCTTATGTCCACAATGGAGGGCATTTCAAGAAAGAAAGCAGAGATGTGGTAAAGGACAGAAATAGGGGGAGGACAAAGGCAGTGAAGGCTCCATATGTTCCCAGCAGGGTGGTCAGAGATGGGGCTTTGATGAGTGGTCTGCTGCCTTCTGTCGGGAGAGAGGGACCAGTGCACTGCTAAACCCCTGAGGAGAGCAGCAAGGAACTGGGGAAAGATATGACAGAGGACATTGATGAAAGCTAAATTATTGACAAGCATGATATGAGATTAAACCACAGAGTCAGTGGAGAAGTGGCTCACCCTTCTCAGACAGGTTTTACCTGGTTAAAAAGAAGAATAAAAAACATGAGGAAGGTTGTGTCAGTTTTGCTCTACAGTATGTCTGCAGAGAGTACATTTTTTCCAGTCATTAACCTTGAGCCAGGAAACCTAAGGACAGAGCAGCATGTTACAGAATGTTAGCAAAGCCTGCGCTCTCCCAGGGGACTGAGCGTTTAGCTTTCAGCCTCCGGGACTCTGTGAGAAACGGAGGGTTAGCAGTTTAGCGGAAAGGGTCAGAAATTGAGAGTTGGTTATTTTTATCTAAATGGCATCAGGGTCTATGTGTACGTTGTGTGGGAGGGCAGAGCTGTTTTTATTTGAAAAAGGGCATTACTGAGGTTATCCTTGGAAGTCCCTTTCTGACCTTTCTCTGCCTTGAGTTTAGCATATTTGTATATATAATAGAGATGGTCATCACCATGAATACTGATGTGAAGGAAAGAAAGAGACAACACTCAGTATTGGCTATAGGTGGTCTGTAAGTAATGATATCCCAGCCTCAGCCTGTTTGTATGTCAAAGCAGAACTGTGCAACCTCACACCTAAAAGATAATTTTTTTTATAATTTTTATTAAATTTGTTGTTTTAAACTGAGTTACTGACTTGAAGATGACTCTGGTTTGTTTTTTTTCCCCCACTGTTTTGTAGACTTACATTGGACACATTCTTTTGCTGGTGAATCCAAACAAAGAGCTGCCCATTTACTCCACTTTGGTAAGCATGCATTTAAATTACCTCTATTCCACATAGACTTGCAAGAAATGCTGTGAGTAGTAGGTCTCGTTATGTTGAATTTGCAGGTCTGTGTATGCAGTGATCCATGCATGTAAATGCAAAATTATACCATAAAGGAGGCATATTGGCTGTATCATAAGCAGCGCATGAACAGATGAAATGGACCTTGTGGTTGATAAATAATGCAGTCTTCCTGTCAATGATACACTGCATCAGGCTGACTCTGCATCAGTCAGGGAAGAGCAGGATCCAGTTTAGCAAGGACACACACACACACACACACTCACTCGCACTCACAATTGGTGAAAAACAGTATATTTAACATATCCAACACGTAGGGAACCCTCTCAGTGACTTACTTAATTCTTATTAAACATCATTATCATCTGGGTTAATATAGTTACTTTATTTCTAATGGTGGATAACTTGTTTTGGAATTAAACTCTCCATAAATGTCCTCAGTCCCTATTACAGCTGAAATAATGCCAGTTTAGGGCTTGCTCATGTGGACTGAGGCAGGGTTAGATGGCTAGGAGACATCTTCTCCTGCCATGACAGAATGAAGCCAAGCTCCCTCCGGCTGTCCCATTCCTGCCTATGTCTGGATTCACTCCAGGCATCTATACCCAGCTGAGAGGGTGTGTGGAGGAGCAGGGAGGAGCCAGTGTGAGAAGGACATATGTCACAACATGTGTGATCTGCTGGCCGTCTGTCACCCCCTCTGGTCCGGTGGTCCACAGCCCATCCTCCTTCCCTTTTCCACAGACACAAACGCAACACCGGCACACATCTGCTGGACCGGTTGCATGTAGGAGCGTTACAGTCAGCTCACACTTCAGTATGATAGACAATAGTTATAGTTCATGGTCCAATGCATTCACAATGTTTTTAACGCATTTAGAACAAACTGCAAAGTTCTTTATTTATTCCTTCTTACTGTTGGCATAAATTTTCTGGTTTTAAAGCTTTTCTCTTTTTTAGGCAGCAGTTAAGATCTCTGACAGTTAACAGTTACAGTGTTAATTGGGCCCCTTGGTAATAATAATACCGTAATGATATACAGTATTTGTGTAACACTTTTCAAAACAACAAAAGAGTCTCACATAGCAAACAACAACTAAACAGCTGATCAGATTCAGTTAATACTGTGGTCCATTTTCATCTCCACATGTGTACTTTGCATTTTTGTATTATGATGTATTAATGCCACAATATATTGTCACACTCCTAAAAGGGATTCTTGTTACTATTTTTTATTACACTCTGTTGTCCTCTGGTTTATTATTTTTAATTAAACCAGCCAATGTGTCTGGGTCACCTTTAGCTAGTGTGTTTAGATTGATGACAGTTTGCAGTTAACACCTAATTGATGTCTTAATCACTTTGGGTTATAATCAGTGGTTGAGTTGCAGGAGAATAATTATACACATAGGTGTCATAGCTTCACTGCTTTGCTGAAACGTTACACTCTGTTACTCGGCTCAGTTATGTAAGGTTGTAATGCGATGTCTTGACGGACACTATCTACCTGTCTCCCTCTCTCAGGTGAGTCAGTTGTACCTGAGCTCCACAGGTCGCCTGTGCTCCTCTCTGCCCCCTCACATCTTCTCCTCAGCGGAGAGAGCTTATCACATGATGCTGCAGGAGAGACGCCCACAGTGCTTCATCTTAAGGTACGTCCCCCAAACACAAACACTGAACTCTGTGCCGAGAGCAAAATGTCAACAGAGCGGAATAATTGTGTGAATAAGAGGGAAGTTAATTGTGTGAATAAGAATGAAGTTCATCTGGCCACCTGGTTTGTCCACACCCCTCTGCCTCCACACCTGTTAAACACTCCCCGAGAGATTAATAGCTCTCAGCCTGAGTGGAGCTGTAGACCTGTTCGGTGTTCACACAGAGATGGATGTTTGCTGGGAGTGTTGCAGAGCCTTGCTCTTTGTCCTCTGCTGGACGGAGGCAGTTCCCTGATTGCAATTAAATCCCGTTCCGGCTCTCCAGTGACATTCCTGCTGAGTTGTAACCAATCTAGCAGAGAGTTAATGCGCCCTGGCCACAGGCTATCCATCTCACTCACGCACACAAACATACACACACACACACACATACATGCAAGGACGTTGCACTATGAATTCCCACATACACACACTCATACTTTCTTCACTGCACTTTACACTCCTTTTCATGTTCTTTTCTTGCTTCTCTTTCATTCAAGTGCTCTGTTTCACTCCACATCTCTTCTCCTCACACACACACACACACACACACACACATATACACACACATACTCCTAAGCGTTTACAGGCAATCAGCGGCCATAATCCCCCGAGGCCAGTGCTCTAACAAAATGCCCTTGAAATCTAATAAAAACTGCTAAATGAAAAGACAACGGAAAAGCCTTTGGACTTCACACTCAGCATGGCTGTTAGCAGGAAATATAGCAACACACATACACACAGACAAACAGCGCACCGCAGCACACTGCTGTCATTAGTAAGGGCTCCTGACCTTCTGAAGCCATCTGCTTGGTGTTACTATGCTGGTCTCAACTCTCTGCATGCTGGCGTGTGTCAGAGCATGTACTATAGAGGCACCTTATGTTAGATTTAATATCTACTCAGCAGAAAATTAAAAATCGACCTCCAGTGCTGTACAGTGTGTGGAAAGTAGCGGTCCCTGGTTAGAGTGTTAGAGTGAGAAGGAATAGGTTGTGAATTTGATGGGAGGTGGGTGGAGGTATGTGACTGAGGTGACAGATGTAGGAAACACCATGATGACTTAATGCATCACACCTGTTCTTCTGAGACACAAACAGATGCATCATATCTGTACTGTGAAGTTTGTTTTTTATTGTTGAAGTCCAGTTACCCTATTATGAATGACGAATGACATCAAATCTGCATCTATCTGTCTCTCTCTTTTTGTCTCTCTAGTGGTGAAAGTGGTTCTGGGAAAACAGAAGCCTGTAAGCACATAGTGAGACACCTGACAGCCCGATCTAGCCCCAAAGGCTTTGCACTGGAACTCAGAATGAAACACGTAAGTCTGGATCTGTCTGTCTGCAAGATGCTCTTTGAGATACTCAACTTTCCTATTCAAACATCAGTTGGGGTGTCCGGGATGCTTATAATGGCAAATGGCACATGTGATGTAACTAATGTCCTTATTATTTTACTGTGAGCTGCTGTATGTAAGAAAAAAAAAAGGGAAAACTAATCTTATGTAAATAGTCAACCTCTGCTGTTTTATTTCAAATTCCATGTGCTACACATCTACACACATTAGTCTTCATCAAGAATCACATGAATATTTGTGTGTTCTCCAAGCGAAGCACTGACAGAGTCCTTCTCCTTGTCCTCATGTCTTAATGTGCTTATTGTCATCTCTGCGAAAAATCAGATAGCACACAGTGCAGTCAAGCAGTTTTCATAGCTGTGTGAATGTATCCTGCTGTTCTTCTGTTGCTGTGGTGAGGGAGAGAATAGATGTATGGATTAGCACAACAGAGTATGGGGGCTTCGCTTGTCGTCTTTTCTTCTTTGCTCGATAGCTGTTCATTCGTCAAAAAACCCCATTTGAGCATTCAGACCCTTAATTTCTCTTTAGGTGAATCTATTTCTATGATGCTGATTCTTTATGGCAGCACCATTTGCAGCAGACAAAATCGAGCGTTGTTCTTGGAGGGAAGTTTGTTCTCCATCTAATTTATTGATCCAAAAAACAAAAAAAACATGAGTGTACAAAAAAGTACAAAAAAACCAACAAATACCCACATTCCCTCCATGGCACATTTTCCAGTAAATCAGGATGATATAATCATGAAAACATTTTAATTGACTAGATAGCAACTTGAAATTTTATCGTACTCATACTGTAAGTAGAAAAAGAGAAAGAAAGAAAAGAAAAACCCATCATTTAGGTCAGCACTATTACCGCTTCCTGTCGTATTCTCTGTTGCTGTGGATATTTGTGGTGCTCAACACATGATTCACCCGCTCTGCACTCTTTCTCCCAGTTGGTTAACAAAGCAGTGCATTGCTTGGGAGTGCTGTGTTCTGATGAAGTCATCGTTATGTAGTCGATATCTGGGTCAGCCTGCTCTCTGATCATGCTGGAACACAAAAATACTTAGTACCCAGATAATGGCTGCATGTTGACATCTAGTGGTGGGAAGTGGAATGGGAGCAGAACCCCTTTCTTTTTGTTTCTGCTCTGGAAACCTAGAGAACTGTGCAAGTGGATTTTATTATTTGGAGTCAGTCTGAAAAATATTTTAAATCACTTTTAACATTTCATTTGGTTTGATAAAATATGCAGGTGAACTGTATTCTGGAGGCTTTCGGCCATGCAAAGACCCTGAGGAACAACAACTCAAGCCGCTTTATCAAGCTATTGACCATCCAGTACTGTGACAAGAGGAGGACACTGCTCAGAGGTAACCTACATTTCTGTCAATGTTGCTCTCGGGTGCGAACTGTTTTGTTTTTGTTTTTCTTGTTAATTTTCATACAATATAGTTTGTATTCCATGAGTGACAGAAGTAGGTTGAAAAACTTTGAATTGCACATTCTACTTAATGCTTCAAAATGTCTATATCCTAATTTTGTTAAGCAATACCAGTAATAAAATCTTTATTTGGGTCTTTCTAATCCCACATGTTTATCCTTATATATATATATCTAAGGCACTGTACTATAATGATATAGTTTTCTCTGCAGTCAGGTGTACAGTAGTGAAACACCAGCAGGGGGCAGTAAAAGCCCATGAGTCGCACTGTTATGGTGTTTGTATTTGCACTCCATTTTAACAGCCCTGCTCACCTTATTTTAACCTGGTTAATCAGATCAGTGAGCACTTGACATCAAACGGTGGCCACAGATTGACTGTTTAGTGCCAGCGATTATAATCAGCACTGCACATTTCTGCTCCTGTTATTGAAATCACACTTCACATCTTATGTTTTAGCCCGTGTGTACACCTACATGCTGGAGAAGTCTCGCCTGGTCCACCTGCCTCCTCACCAACACAGCTTCAGCATCTTCTATCTGATGGCTGAAGGCCTGTCGTCCGAGGAGAAGATTGCACTTTACCTCAACAATGTCTTGGCTCATAGGTATGTGGATGTCAGCTGCTGTCTGCATATTAACAGTTCAGAAAATCACTGGTTAAAGTATAATAAAGGATAATGGGTGAATACTTGGTGATCTGGAGCACAAAAGCTGTTTAGTTTAAATGGTTTGACATTTTATAATCAGTTGTAGAGACCTTACCTTGCTCAACATAAAAAAAACCTTGCTCACATTAGGTGAGGTCACAATTTACACTTGACAGTACCCTGACAATAAAGTGATCCTTTAATCCTTAAAGTTCAATTCGATCACTGGCACAACAATTTAAAAAGTTCCTTTTCACCTAACTCAGAGTTTGTGTGTGCCTGCTTAATGTTGTATCAAGCAGACTAAGTAGGCCAACAGTGTCGAGAAGTGTGGCTCATGTAAGTGTGTGTGTGCGTGTTTGTGCGTGTGTGCATTTTTGCGCTTGTGTTGCACATCCTTACTCATAGAATGACGGTGTAACCGTGAGTCACTGTTACTGCATCAGGATTCCACCGTACACCACCAGTGGGATAACCACTAACCTGAATGGTGCTGTTCAGAGATTGAGAAGCACACTAGCCACTGTGTCATCGCACTAACTCACTGTGTCTTTGTGTGGCTTTGCTGGGTGTGTGTGATCCAGTTCTGCGAATTTAAAAACCCTGTTTACCCTTTCTCTTCTCTCCCAAACACAGCTCTCTTGGATTGTATTGTATATTCTGCACAAAATGACGAGTATTTTGTGTCTGGGTCTGTCTTGACCAATTATGCGTGAACATCAATTCCTGCTGAGCACTTGGGTACATGTTTGGAGTTGATGCACCTGTCATTGTACACTAATCATAAAAGGAGGCTTCCCCCTAATCCTGTTTGTTTTTGTGACTGTCCGACATATTGATCCATGTTGCCCCATGTTTCTGTCCTTACTCCAGGTATCTTAATGGAGGACTTCCAGGGGAGAACCCTCCAGTAGCTACAGCCTCTACCCAGAGCAGGGAACGCCTCACAGCTGTTAAGCAAGCCCTGCGAGCTCTGGGCTTCAACAAGCAGGTATTAATTGGCATGGCATACAGTGTCTGTTGACCCTGTTTATTTGAAGGCTATTGACAGCAGTGATCGTTTAAAGTGTTGATGTCACAGACCCTCAAATATATTCACTTATGAGGCCATTGACGAGATTTTACCCCAGATTTTTGCTGGCACAAGGTGAGTCTGTAACTGTGTCTCAACTCAGGGGTCCCTCAAAGGACCGAAAGGCTACAGTGGTGTCTTACTGTCAATTTGTAAAGTCAAAGAAGTCGAATTTTATGACCAGAATGTTGGTCTAGTTATACCCGATGACCTAATGACATGGTAATTTCTCAACTTGACAAGTTTGACGAGAATTGCTCATGCTCCATTAAACAATTGACCAGTATTTTGAATAATTTAATATAATTGTATAATGGATTGTGGGATACTGAGGGCTGCACACACAACCGCTGTGTCCTTTCAATTCAGGCGTGAGAAGCATTTGAAAGAGACAGGCATCATTGATCTGATATGACATATTCGACCTACATATGTGAATTTCTTGGGATCTGGACTGTAAATTGGCAATGAGTTATAATTATCTACGTAAATTCCAGTGTTAACAAATGCAGAAGCGGGACATTGATACATGCAGTGCTCACGTAGTGTTCCATGGTACAGTCCGTCCTGTACTCCACCAGCTGTATTCCCAGCTCATTATCAGGTTCTATTCTTAGATTCACAGTCAGCATCTGTCAGCAGAGTGTGACCATCATCTAACCTTTTAATCCAGCAGTAGTCAATACACGTGGAGAAGGAATAAGGGAACAGAGGAATAGAGTGATAGACAGCGGTAGTATCAGAGGGCACTAGTGTCCACTGGATAAGAGACGGAAGAAGAAGTGGGGGAGTAGGAGTAGAAGTGATAGACCACCCATCGGTCTCTGTCTAAGCTCTCAACAGGGAACGACTCCCAGTCCAGGCCCAAAGGTCAATTGTCATTAACGCTCCCTATCGCTCCTTTTTCTCTCCCTCGCTTTCTTTCTTCTCCTCCCTAAGCGGGGTGGTGGTGGTCGGGGGAAGGAGGGTCTCTCTGTATATAGAGTGTCAGACAGAGACTAATGCTTGTGTTTATCTCACAGATATCAGTTCCAATATCCTGCCTTGAGAGAGCGCACACATAGACATATTTACACACACACACACACACAAGCACACACCCTCAAACTCAAACATCCCCCCTCTCAGATTTAGAGCAGTGGGTAATGGGGTATTCCATTAAGCGTCCTCTACTCAAGGGCATAGAGAAAGGTAGAGTGGGATGGAGGAAGAGAAGTGTGTGAATGGAGGGAGGAGGGTTGGCGCGTCATGAATTGTGAAAAGGTGGTTTTCTAAATGACATTCATGCTTTTTTTTTTTTTTAAATTTTGCAACACATTAAAGTCTTGTTATTATCTATTTCTCTTATTGTTAAGAAATTCCATAAAAATACAAAAGCGTAAGTCACTCTCACAATACTTTCCAAGCACCCTACCCTGTCTGTGGCACTCGGCCTCAGGCCTATTTGTTCCTACGGAAGGCGTACAGCTTTAAAAATTGGTCATAAACATAGTTGTGTTTTTTAAAAAGGCCACGCCATTTCTTGAAACATTTGGGTAATGTAGTTTTTGGCAAAAAAAGGAGTTTTTGGGGACTATTTTCGGCTGCACAGTAGTACACATTTTCAGCACTAGGACATGTGTGGGATTGACTCTAAATAAATTCCAGTGACCATGGTAACGAGGGAACATATTACCAGTGTAACGATGGGGCTCATTTGTGTTTTAATAATTTAGGGTTACCTCTGTAGAGGAATAAGCTATACCAGGCTTTGGCGACACAGAAAATACTTGTTAGTGGGATCAGTTCACGAGCCTTTTCATGACATTTGTTGACATTAAGAAAAAATCTTCTATCCATCCTTTAAAAGTGGTTGGATTCAGAATCCAAGTTGTTTGATTCAGTATTTTGTGTAAAGGAAGTTGGTATTAGCACAAAAATGGAAATACGTGCTTTTGATTGAAATACTATTTTGCTCATTTGCACCTGCTAGTAGTTGATATTTTAGTCTCTCACTCCTCTTTCTCTCTTTTCCACTGTCTCTCTCTGCCAGGAAGTTGACTCAATGTTTATGCTGCTATCTGCTGTGCTCCATATTGGGGATCTGCGTTTTACTGCATTGACAGATGCCGATACAGCCTTCCCTTCTGACCTGCAGCTGCTGGAGAGAGGTCAGTAACCCCGTCATATGACTGGGGTCACATTTCCACCCTGTATGGAGGTGGAGAGGAGCGGGGAGGCGGGGTGCATCACACCAGTCATTTTGTTTACATCGCCGTCATTGCTCCTCCTCCTCTGTCCCTGCTCTGTCTGCTTGGCAGCTTGCCAACACTAGCTTAAGGCCAGACAGTCACCTGTTTGGCTAGCTGCATTTTCCTGCCAAAAGGTAACCATGGTGAGGATAGATCACTCTTATACACACACTTTTATTTTCCGCTAATAGGGTCAGTGTTTTCTTTTTTCTCTCTGTCTCGCTCTCTCATTATGCAACCAGCTCATGTGCTTCCGTGACCCCTGACCTTTGTGAGATGGTAAACAAATGACATCAGCGCCTGAAAAGGAAAAGAGCCAGTCGTTGTCACGGAGATGTGATGTCATGGCTAGTGATGTCAGCAAAGGGGTTCTGGGTCGCTGTCACCTATTTCTGCTGCTTGTTTATGGGCTCTGCTCAGAAATTCACTGATGACTAATTGCTGCCAGCTCCACTGATCAATTCCGCAGGGCTGAGCTTTAGCAGAGCGCAGCGTGTTGTAATGGCAGCGTGATATCATCGTCAGGCAGGGAAGAGCAGATTGGGTTCTGGGATGTTATCAGCACTACCTTTCTGACACTCACATCCTCACAGTAAATATTTAATGGTGTTATTTTGATGTTTTCGTCCTGTCAGTCACTCCGCCTCTGTCTTTTTTTTCTCTCTGTCTGTCTTCCTCTCCACAGTGGCTGCAATGTTGCAAGTGTGTTCCAGTGACCTAAGCACCGCCCTCACCTCCGACGTTCAATACTTCAAAGGTATCTTCTCGCCAGTCTTCGCCATCACTTGCCTCTCCTTCTTTCCCCACACATAAGCAGACCCACTCTATCACAATGCTTATCAACTGATTGATCTTTACCGAGACAGACAAGTAGAGGAAAAACGTCAACGCTGCTGTCTAATGTAAATATATCTGACTGAGGAGATGGGATCTGGAGCCTGCGGTTATATATACAGCTTTTTTTAAAATGTTACTGTACTCCCACAGAACTATGAACCAAATTGTAAAGTGCCGTAACTTAATGTTGTCCCTTTTTGTGTCAGGTGACATGATCACTCGGCGCCACACTGTGGAGATGTCAGAGCAGTACAGAGACCAGCTGGCCAAGGCCATCTATGGACGCCTCTTCAGCTATCTGGTCAACAGTATTAATGACTACCTACAGGGACAGGACGACAGCATTGGGTATAGCTCTGTGTGTGTGTGTGTGTGTGTGCATGCGCGTGTGCTTCTGTGTACATTTATGCACATGTAGGCCAAAGGGTGTTTTCAATGTAAACTACCAGGAAAGTTTATTTCAATGTTGTGTATCTGTCATCGCACATGAGTAATAAATAACTCATTCTGGGCCTCTGTAGCAACAACACTGATATTGTAACCTGATACATTTAGAGTGGAGGTTTGTAATTGTTCAAATTGCATGACATGAACAAATAGGTATGTACACTGAACACTGGAAGAGAAAATACTAAACAACAGGGTGGAGGATACACTCAAGGTTTATGTGGTGGTCTCATACACACACAAAAGCCTAAATACACACATACCTACAGATGGAGGCCGTGAGATCCTTGGTGTTGTTTATGCTGTGATGTCTTATCACACTCAGTCAGATAACCCGAGCTCCATCTTCTGGAATGTGTTTGTGCTTTGCCTTGTTTACACACCAACCACAGAATGTAATAAATTTGTCAACCACAGTACTCATGACACAAACCCGTCAGATGTGTTATTGAACTCACACACACACTCACCACACAAACATGATAATTCTTGTCAGACTGATGCAAGCAAGCAAACAAGTGCTCATGTTGATCCTGAAGTAAGAGTGGTGTAATAATAAATATGTTTTATCTGATACTTTCTTCCAGTGACCCTGCCTTAGAAATAGCGATCTTGGACATCTTTGGGTTTGAAGAATTTCAGAGGAATGGATTTGAGCAGGTGGGCCGTGCTAACTTATTTAAATTTTTGCCTCTCTCAAAAATACACATCAATGTTGTGCTCCGCTTTCTTTTCTTTTAAACCGTCTCTCCTATTCAAGCCAATTGAATTTATAATATTCCCTGATTAACATCACTGGTTTACAAGGCCATCCTGAGCTATAGAAATCTCTCTGAATAGCATGTGGTGTTGTAGTTTTAAACAGAACTTAATCAAATTGGTAAAATATGTGAGACTGTTATCTACTTTAGCCCGAATATTTCAGTCTGTAATCGTAATGAATGAGGTGAGGTTTGCGGCTGACTGTGGCGTGATTTTCAGTTATCCTCAAATGATACAATGACAGCCTTTTTTTTCCTCAACCAGTGTGTGTATGTGTGTGTCTGTGTTTTTGTGTGTCTGTGTAGGTGGGAATGTTATTTTGATATTATTATATCAATATATATAGTTATTTGATATGACATTACAATACGTTATAATTGTAATTGCAATAATTCATAATTGATTCTCAATTCAAAATTAGATCTCGATCAAGTGAAGCTGCTCCCGAATGTTTCTGTTTTTGTATGAAGAAATGTTAACATTCTCAAGGCTTCATTGTTGTCATTGTTGTATAAAACTGTCAGAAACAGTTTGTTTCAGTGTTTTGGTCAGACAGTAACTTTGATCAAGGTCAGTTAGCTGCCAGTTATGTTTAATATTCAGCAGTCTGGCCAAAGACAAATAAATGCATGCACAGCACTAATAGTTCCTTTTTCTTGGAGAGGTTATTAAATCCTGCATCCAACACTTGCCTTTGTTGAAGGTGAGACTGATAGATAATTTTTACTCTTCCACAGCATCATACAGCAGCTGTACGTTACTACACTGTGCGCCAACGTAGCTTATTTAGTGAGGAGAAACATTATAACATTATTAAAAACCAGGAATCAATTTGTGAATTTTCTTGGAATCTTGATTTTGTGTGTGTGTGTATGTGGATGTATCAGCATGTCTGAGACGGGTGGCAGCGTGTCTTTGTGTGTGATTGCATTGCATAGTGTACAGAGTACAATATGTGCAGCTCTATGTAGCTCACCTGTAATGGGCTATAAATCTGCCATGTGCTCATCAAGCATGCACTGTTAATAGACTACTCCATTGTAAGACCAGCAGGGATCAGGGAGACAAGTCTGTATATCACTCTGTGTGTGCGTGTGTATGTGTTTGTGTGTGAGTGTGTGTGTGTGTGTCTTCGGGTGTAATGCACAGTGCTCGAGAGACTAAGTGCTTATTCCTGCTACCGTGTGTGTGTATGTCTGCTATTGTGCCCGTGTGCGACTTTGGTGTTCGTGTGTATGTGGCGCTAAGAAGTCAGTAGCCTTATGCTTACTCTGGGTGTTCTCTAATCCAACTGGAAGCAAGGGATTGCGTGACCTTTCCTCTCGAGGTCACGGAGAGGGCAAGAGCAAGTGCCAGAGAAGGGAGGGGGTGGGGTTAGGTAAGAAAATGAAAACAAAAGTGAAACCATCTCTGGCAGGCAGTGGCAGTACCCGCCTCTTCTTCTCAGACATATTCTCCATTGTTGCTAGTGGCTTGCCTATTGATGTCAGCCACACACATTACCTCCCCCCCCTCCTCAAAAGAGACAAGAGGAGGAGCAAGTTCTGGATAAACAAACACGATGATCTCTATGGTACATGTTCACATCAGTGACAAACAAACCCTCACACTCTGACATGTTTGTACACACCCGCACACAGACATGCTCCTCATGCGCAGCATGATCAGGGTCATTAGTGCTTGTTAATTAGAGCTGTGTTTGTCGGGGGTGTGTTGTACCTGCTCAGCACTTTGCTAATGAGCTAACTCAATCAACCACCTGCTGGGACTAAGCCTTTAATGGACTAGACTAGCTTGAAGACAAAGAACAGACAAACACTGATGATAGAAAAACAAGACTATAGTCGCTTGCACCACAGAGCAACACACCTCTAGATCAGCACTTCTCAATCAGTGGGCTGTGAGCCAAATGTAGGTCATGGCACTGTTCTGAGAGGATCACATGACAGTGCCCAAAGAGGAAAACTCTCTTATGATTTTCACACATCCAGCAAATGAACATTCAGATACATATTGTAGAGAACATTACCCTAAAGCTCAGGGGTGCAGGGCTTCCTATTAAAGGGCTGTTTTTGTATTAACAGAAGTATTTTCACTTTATTCTTATTTTTGAGCTACTGTCTATCACCAAACCTACAAGATTTTTGTTTTTTTATCAGATTGCTTTCATATCTGTCTTGCTTAGTCTGGCATCTTTTTTCATTTTCATTTTTTTGTTGTCCCACTTTATGACATTTTTGGGTTGAGGTGAAGTTTAAGCAGGCCTGCTCTTGCAGTCCCGTGTCGTTCCACTTCATGTTCTACGTTCCCTCTCAATACATCAATGTGACAAGTCATGTTTGAGTCTCCCCTCCAGAGCTCAACACACATGCCAGATGAAGATATTTGTCTGACTCCTCCCTGTGCTGTGAGCGCTTGGTTAACTGCTGGGTGAAGAAGAGTTCATGTGTCTCAGCAGGAACACATTTTCTATATACCACACAGGCCCTACTGTATACAGCATGCATGAGGTGTCTCCTGTAAACAGTTTTCAAGATTTCAGGGTCAGGTTTGTTAGGCAGTATGAGTAGTTATTTATGCCCCATTGACTCCCCTGTGCCACAGCAGGTTGGGTTTGAGATTGCATTTGAGCATTTGTCTGCTTCGAAACAAACATTCAACACTGTGTCTCTGAGGAACCTCACCATGTGCACTGAAGTGTGTGTTCACAAGTTGACGTGTGCGTCTAAGTGTGTGTTGTTTGCATTCCAGCTGTGCGGGAACATGACCAACGAGCGACTGAGGCAGTACGTCTCTGAGGTCCTCTTCCAGCAGGAGCAGGCTGAGTGTCTGCAGGAGGGCATCACCATGGAGACCCCATGCTCCCCCAGCAACCAGCCAGCTGTTCTGGACTTCTTTCTTCAGGTTCTCTAAATTACTGGTTTACACTAGTCCAGTTCAATTTGGTCTCTCATGATGTAATACAATATTGTGAGCCCAACCAGAGCTTTGACAAGAGCTTTAAAATCACAGGGCTAAATTTGATTCACAGACAATTTCATCAGTTTAGATGTTTTTTTTTATTGCTGTTTCTATTCTTTTCCTATTTGTTCAATTTATTGGAAAGTGAAACATCTGGCAAAAATGCAAAATGTAAAGCAGGGGCCAGCAATTAGGTCCATCTTTTTTTCAACACTGTTAACTGGGGGGCCTGTTTGTCTCTACTACCTCTAACAATACAGACCGAATGCCAAAACATCTAAAACAAAGGAATATGACTAAAGCTATTTGCTGTGAGAGGGACAACTCTACCCTAGAGGGATCGATAAAACTGCCACAAGGAAATAATTTATTACTATTATTATCAAGGATGCTTTGTAAACATGACTGACATAAATAACATGGGAGTGCTGTTTGTCTCCCCCTCCAGAAGCCTCAGGGACTGCTGTGTGTGTTAGATGAGGAGAGCCAGAGCCTGCGGCCAGCAGAGCAGACCCTATACAAGAGGCTGTCAGCTCAGCTTGACTCCAATCCGACTCATGGCCTCTCTCTCACTACTAAGGATGGCAACGGAAACCCCCCACCCAAAGATCAAGGCCCAGCCTTTATCGTCAGCCACTATGCCGGACAGGTGTGTTTGATCTGCAGAAAAATGTACTGTATGTATGTATGTATGTATGTATGTATGTAGAGCTGGGCAATATGACATGAATTCAGTGGACCCCTATTTATTTGTTATACTGAACAAGAAGCACAAAATCCTGGATTATGACTCTAAATAGTAACATCTGTTAAAGATATTCCCCTTTTAATCGTTTGTTGCTAAAACAGAAAGTAGAGTAAGTAAAAATATGCTGTAACAGGTTTTTGGCTTCTGTTCCCTCATTCCCTCTGTATCCGTATAAAGTGGCAGCTGTGTAATGACTGCTGCATCCGAGTGTGTCATTATGTCTTTCTTAGACGTGCACTCGTCATTTTCTATAACATAGTTGTGTTTCCGGTGATGGGACAAATTCCTTGTTTCCTTTCGAAGCTGCAGAAGTAGTACAGGCAGTATTTACTTTATCTTAGTTTTGTTCTGTGTTGTATTTACTAAAGTTAGTGTGTGCCCTCATGGCTGACGCCGATTCTTTTTCTGTGCCAGCTCTCTGCACCTATAAACCTGGCCGCAATTTCTCCACCATATGAGTTGTTTCCATTATCTGAATTAGACCGGGCACTCATGGTTATTTATGTTGCTTAAAACCTCTAGGAACCATGCCCACTTAACTTTCTCTGTTGGGAACACATACACACAAAAAACACACTAACTGACAGTGATTGGTTGTTTGTACTTGGGGCAAGATGATGTTGTGCACTCAAGTGCATTAAAGGGGAGGGCTACATGACAGCTTTTCTGAAGAACTTTGTTTGCCAGCCATACAATAAATAAGATTAGTATAAAACAGTAATTCTTGCTTTAAGACAAAACATTTGTATGTATATAGAGTATATAAAAGATAAAGCACTATGTTTCTTACGTGCCCCTTCTTCAATAAGTGATGAAATAATGTTTCAGGCTTTATGTTTTTCTGCAGCAGAGGGACATTGACATGACTCATACAATCTTCCTTCAGGCTTTTAATAAGTCCGGAAACATTATTTCAACTGAAAAAGTCAACAATTCAACTCATCCATCTGCCCTTGTCAGCATATTTGTGGTTCAGTATAGTCATGTTTGGCCAGCTATATATTTATGTTGGTGACTCATTGAACATTTGGGACGCATACAAGTTGACTCTCCACATTTTTAGCAAGAGAAGACTCGTTGTTACCGACCACAACAGCCACTGATTTTCCTAATTCTGTCAAAACATATTCATATGGATACCTAATAGGAAGTGGCTAGAGGAAATTGCTTCAGCAACTGGTCCATGGACAACCAACCAACCACATTACATACATACATAATCATTTTTATGCTACCATAACTTATATCCAAATGAGCTTCAGTCAGTCTTATATACATATACATTGATATATTCATAAATATTTTATGCTGCATATACTGCATGATTAAATGTACTGCATAAGTATTTAAGTGAATTTCTATGTATGATTTGTTTTTCCGTTAGATTTCATATGACCTCACAGGATCACTCACAAGAAACAAGGACTCCCTTCCTCAGAATATCTTGTTTACGATGAAGTGTAAGTACCCAATGAATAACGCATATGAGCACATTGTGGCGTCAGAGCACATTTGATCACAAAGATACCCTCTTGTCTAAACTAACAGCAGACAAAACGACTCTTTCTTTAAGTGTGGTTGTGTTGGCATGTGTGTGTTTCGTCGCATATGCAGCAGACAGCACCGTCTGTGTGTATATTGTCTATTAAGGTGCCAGATGTGGGGTGTTGTGGTTAGCAGGACACAGGCAGTCGTTGTGTGACTGCCAGGGTAGCTTTGCATCCAGCAGCCTAATTGCTATAATTTCCATGATGAGGCTAATCTTCTAAAGGCTAGCCCTTCACTCACACTTGGCTGTTGTTCCTCCGTCGGACCAAGTTGATGCGTTGCTGCCTTTCATCGCTAACACTTAGCGGGCATTCAGACTGAAAACAGCCCTGCGATAAAACAACGCAGGGGGCTACGTTGGAGACATGAAATACAATCCAGGAAGTCCAGTTTGAGTAACAGATGAATGCATTTAAAGCCTAATCAGATGCCAAAACACTGCTCAGCAGTTTATAACACTCAGAGAAAGGATTTTACAACTCTGTAAAGTTATCATAGTGGCAACTATCTTATCTTTCATCACGATGATTACAAGGTTAACTGTAGAAATACGGCGTTCATGTTACAATGTAAGCTACCAGTAACGTGCACTTGCATGAACGTGATTGGCAAACGCAGCGCCTTGCCGGATGATATGTTGCATTGCAGCAAAAGTTAAACCCGTTTTAACTTTTTTTACCCCGCATTTTGTCTGCATTGGGACCCCCGCTGCGCCGCCGGACTGCCCCCGTTAAAATGAATGAGGTGGCTGTGTTTTTTCACGCAGGGCTAATGTCAGTCTATATGTGGCCTTACACATGTACAGTGTGGTTTGGATGTTATCCCCTCCCCACTTTAAGTTTAAGCCTTTAAGCTTATAGGAGGTCAAGGCATCCAAGTAAGTCTACAGTCAAGTGGTGGCGATAATTGTTTTAAATGAAAAGACAATTACACTTGGAGCTGCGTGTAATTAAATCCTTAAGTGAGTCTAGGACTCGTGTTTGTTTTTCATTGCTTAGTACGCCTACCTGCCACCATCCTTTGCCCTCTCTCTCTCTCTCTCTCTCTCTCTCTCTCTCTTTCTCTCTCTCTCTCTCTCTCTCTTTCTCTCTCTCTCTCTCTCTTTCTCTCAGCCTTTCAAATGAGAGCCACACGCCCACATTCACACACATGTTGTTTGGCTTTCTGAATGAGCTCATTGTTGTTTTGTGCTGCTCCACGTGTTGTCGAGTGACATGGGCCACCGACTGATTGTTTACATGGATCCTAACTTTATGCCTCCTGCCCACCCTTCGATGCTTCTTTCCTTGTTTTCACCCTTCTTTCTTTCTTTCTGTTCATCCCACCTCT
Source organism: Scomberomorus guttatus (assembly GCA_038419695.1). NCBI lineage: Eukaryota > Metazoa > Chordata > Actinopteri > Scombriformes > Scombridae > Scomberomorus > Scomberomorus guttatus. Next base: position 13,220,167 of record CM076456.1, on the reverse strand, counting down.
CCTTATTCTCCACCGCCCCCTTATTTCCACCAATGCTGTTGCTTCTTTTCACCCTAATTTTCCTCCCTATGTGCTTTGTGCCCGGCAGCCAGTGAGAGTGTGTTACTGCAGCAGCTCTTCCAGTCCAAGCTGACTCAGACTGGTTCTCTGGTGCCAGCAGCACAGGGCCGTGTCGGGCTGAGGGGGCCTAAAGCTGCTTTGTTGCTCCACAGGATGCCATCAGCCTCTCTTGTCACTGCCAGCACTGTCCCCCACCAGCCCCGGAGATACCGTGACCTTACCAAGGTACAGTGCACTGTTCACAGTGTGGTGACTGCAGTGCTTTCTTGAGCCACACATACAGTGTTCCTGTTGTTTTACTGTAGCTACTAGGATGTTTTTTTGCTTTGTTAATATTCTGGCCATTAGATGTATTTTCATCATTTGGCCAATCAGAGCTGAGGCAAACACAGGCTCAAAAAGGTACATTGCCAGCACTACCATTGATCACACTGCTAAGAATCAATGAGGTGAAGGAACACAGTCAGAAAGTGACACAATCAGTGAGAAGCGTTTTGTTCCAACTGGGTAACTGACCGCTGTACCAATCAATGGAAAACCAGGGATTGTATTTTTGGAAGAAAAAAAAACAACAGTCTATTTTAAGCTATTTCCCACCACTGTGCTATATATAAACCTCTGGGAATTGGATTTGTTTTTATGGCCCTGCAAAGACATAGAAACTCCACAGACATGCATACACAAACACACGTAATAAGACTTGACAGTGATTATACAGTTTCCCATGACATTTGATCATAACAACTACAAAAAAAAAATCACACACCTGATGACAATATTTTCTATATACCATGTTTCCTTATTTAGTCTGTCCTCTCCCTATCTCTGTCTCCATTGTATCTGCTTTAATGTTTTGGAAAGCATATTGTGCTGGTGCACGTGTGTGACTGCGCTGGTTGTGTAAGCTCCTGGGGGGTCCTGCCTGCTGTCTCTGTGGCTCATTAGCCATGTAGAGCACAGGGTTACATAAGAACCCCTTCAGCTCCCCGATCTGTCCCAGCAGCCTTATACGGTAACATTAGGTAATATTTGAAGTACAACACTGGGTATAAGACAATGAATAAGACAATAAATGCCATAAAAGCATATGGAACAGAATAACTGGGAGGGACAGAGATTTATAGTATCATGTTTTGATCTTTAGTCAAAACAGCACAGCCTAATTTGATTTGTGATTATTATGTTGTAATGATTCCATAATCCTCTGTGGCCACTTAAAGTAAGCTAGAGCTATCTAATATTTTTTCTCTATTATCTCTTTCCATTGTAAGATCTTGAAGAAGAAAAGCTCAAGCTCCTTCCTCCAACGGCTCGAGCGGTGTGGGCCCATCACAGTTGCTGTCCAGCTGAGGGTAAGAACCATTTCCCTCCGCTCACCACACTTTTGTAGTTTGTGTAAGACAGCGTCAGCTCAAATTCTAGAGTAGGTTTCTGAGTCATTAATGAGCAGGGGGACTCAGTGGTTAGCACTTGTGCCTCAGAGCAAGAAAGTCTTTATTCTTTCTGTGTGGAGTTTGCATGTCCTTTGCATCATGGGTTTTCTCCCACGCTAGTTTCCTCTAGTGGCGTGCAGGTCAGATGATTGGACTGTAAATTGCCTTTAGGTGTAAATGTGGCTGTGAATGAATTTGTCTGTGTCTTAGCCCTGTAATGGCCTAGTGTCTGGCCCACGGTGTATCCGGCCTCTTGCCCAGCGCCTGATGCGACAGGCTTCAGTTCCTTGTCACTCTGCACTGAATAAGCAATTTGTAAAATGGATTTTAGAGTCGAGTGAAGACTCCCAGTCCTTTTCCAAATGAAAAAAAGTTTAAATAATAAAGCTGCAACTTAACTAGCATCGAACATAACAACATTAAACAATTTAGTTGGAAAACCAACCATGTCTTTTCTTTCGTGTGCTGATGTAAATTCCCTTAAATTGTGACATGAGCAACACTTTCCAGCATTTGCCTTTGTTATAACAAGTATCTACTGTAGCACATGTACAGCAGCCCTTAATTGTTATGGGAAAGTCAATATACACTTGATAACAATCAAACAAAGTTGGTTCATTTTACCTTTATTTTCCTGAATATCTGTTCCCTACTTAAAGTACATACAAACATCTGGATCACATCTCAAATCAATGAAGGGAATTGGTAATGAAACTGTATGTTATGTGTGAATTGAGTCCTCATCTCATTTTATGCATCCTCACACACCCACTCCCTCAGAATAGTTCCCATAACACTGAACATTATTCTCACTCATACACAAAACACAACCTTTCCAACCATGAAGCCCTAAGACCTATTCAGGATAGGGTACTGTGATTTCATAACTAAATAAAGCAACTATAATATTCGGTTAGAGGAGCGTAAGTTCAGTGTCTGATGGTGATGCAAAGAGGCTGAAATGCGGCTCAGAGAAGTAGTGACTTTGCTTTGAATGAAGCCAGTGTGTTGCACAATCAGAGTTGTGGGCTTGTGGTCGACAAGTCCCTCGGGGAATGGCAGAGAGAGAGAGAGAGAGAGAGAGAGAGAGAGTGGGCTGAAGAATGATGCTGTACCAAGCCAAGCATGAAGTCCTCCACATGAATGAATGAACAATGGACAACAACCACTGTGTGAGGTGCGCATGCAGTTTGTGAGTGTGCGTGTGCATATTTGGTGGGAGGACAGCGATGTGAATGCCGTTAGTGACGTTCAAAGATGAGGGTTGATGAGTGTTGAGAATTGTAGGGTATGCAGAGCATAGACTGACGTCAGTTTGAGGAGTGGCGAAAAAACACAGATGTAAGCGTTTACGTGGACGTGTGAGTAGATGTGTGTGTTTGTGTGATCTTGGATGCATTGGAAGCATCTGTGACTTCAGGGCTTGAAGGAAAAAAAAAACACTCTCGCACACAGACCACTTTGTCACAATCACAACCTGATCTCACTCCATTCGCCGTTGCTCGGAAATCAAGTTGCAACACCAAAAGGAAGAAGCCAGAGAGCCCTTCCTTCTCTTTTGTACTACTGTACATAGAAGCAAGAACAGCCACAGGGCTCTTCCAACCCAAACACTAACAAATGTCATTAATCAGAGCACAACATGTTGTTCATTTTGTTATAATTTTAAAATTACCAGTTGGTGATTTGACTGTCTCCTCTCCTTTCCCCTCTAACAGAACTCGCTGTCAGAGGTGATCAGTAAGCTGCAGGCTTGCACTCCCCACTTTGTGGAGTGTGTGCGCCCCAACGCCAGTGGTCAGCCAGACAGTTTTGACAGCTTCCATGTGTCTACCCAGCTGCAGTACATCGGGGTGCTTGAGATGGTGCGCATGATCCGTTATGGATACCCTGTCCGCCTGTCCTTCCCAGGCTTCCTCAGCAGGTCAGTGTCAGAACGTGTTACATAATTAAGAGTTTTAACCCATCTTCTGAAGTTATTGTTCTACCTCAATACGCTGATTTCGTTCATTGCACAGACCGTTCTTCTCTTTCAGCCTCTTCTTTAAGAGGAAATGTCTTAAAGATGATGGATTGCACTTCTTCCCCTCTCTGTCTCTTCCTCTCAGTTCAGTTGTTCAGATACATTACACTCCCAGCAGGTCACCGTGATCTCTGTCGCATGACAGCATGAGCAGGTCAAAGTAAGCTTAAAGCTTGACAGCATATGCCTTCTCTACGTCTGCAAATGAATGCAAGGGCATGTACTGTAGGGATCAGGCGCTCACATGCAGACTGACACATCAGCATTGACAAGTCACAGCAACCTTCATTGTTAGAAGCACAAAATGACCTTGAATAGCTTTTTTAGAGTGCGATGGGAGTCCATTGCGGCTGATGAATGCCACTATCACATTTCCCATGTCAGCCCGACACACACGCATTAACCAGTCAGTTGTGTGTAAGGTCTCCATGCCCTGCAGTTGAATGTTTGTCATTACTACACCTCTTTTCTTAACTTTTTCACTGCAGTGTGGCCGTGGCTTTCTGGCAAAGAGGTAGATCCTTTTTCATCGCACAAATTGCTTCTTGGCTCTATCTCACTTTTCTTGCTCTGTTACAAACTTGTTTTCCCCTTGTTTTGTTGAGAAGCAGGGAGAATGATGTGTTTCTTTCACACCACATCTTTGCCAGTTTTTCAGTATTACTCTCCATGCCTTACACTTTTTGTCTGTTTATCTCAATCTTTCTCTTCCTATTCTTCTGAATCTGAGAACCAGTAGAATACTGAGAGTATTTAGCTCTAAGTCTGTCTCTCTTTCTCTCTGTTTTGCTTTCTCTCTCTCTGTTCCTTTCTTTCTCCCATCCTCTGTTTCTGGACCTCACTCTCCCTCTTTTTGAGGATAAAAGGATTAACATGAACATTCCTGCCAGATAATAAGAGAGGACAAAGCTGATCACATGACCCACCCCCAAAAGTTTCCACTACCCCGCTGTAAACATCACACCACACAGTGTTTTTTTTTTTTTTTTTTTTTTTTTTTTTGAGGTCCATCCAATTCAGGACACACACACACACACACACACACACAACTCCTTACATAGTTTTGAGTGTGACCTCTAAGAACAGTCTCCTCTCCTACTGGGCTTTACAGTAATTAAGAGAAAATAGGATGAATCAAAATTTTCTTTATTATGATCTCTAATACTCTTCAGTCTTAAGCAAGTACGGTTGTCAAAATTATGCCAGCACCAATGAAGCATTTTAACGCTATAAAAAAACAAAGGCTATGGCTCACACTCTAGTTTGGTAAACTTACGGGTTAAGGGTCCTTGAATTAATTTTCTAGTGGACTGGTAAGTAACACTTAATCAGCAAAAGGATGCTCTTAAGAAGAGAAAGGAGCTACCCAAGTGCTGCAGAATATTGTGAGGTGCGTTGCATTTGGTGTAGTCTGACAAGTAATATTTTTTTAATACGTTTTAAGAATAAGTTTTTTTTTATAAGTGCAATTGACACTCAGATAATAGGTTTTCAAACCTGAACAGGAAATTGAATCTGGAGAGCGTGGCCCATGTCAAACAATGAAGTGAATTCAATATAGATTGTAGTGTAGTCCGTCTATAAGATGCTGCCAGCTTCTTTGTGTTTTCCATTGCTATACCTTGTAGAGCCAGCACTCTCATTGTTCGAGCTGTAATTGAAATTCCTGGTGAGTGAACGCTGTTTGTTAAGCCACGTGTGTGTGTGTGTGTGGGTATGTGAGCGAGGTTGTGAGTGAGTGACAGATAGACAGCCATGTGGCATATGATAATCTCTGTCAGCAATGGGTCTGGCCAACAGATAACTAACTGTCACAAGGGCCAGCTGGTTGCCAGGAGGGGGGAAAATAACCGTTACTAGTCTGGGCATAAAACAAGAGTTTGTGAGGGCAAGTGTGTGTGTTTTCAGTGAATTGGTCAGACGTAGGGTGTGGTGATTATGACTGTAATATCACTCTCTAGTCTCTCTCTCAGAGTAGAGTAAAGTTATTTGTTTACAGCATGCATAGATGGAGTCTATTGTCAGTAGAAGAGTGGGGAGACAGGACAGATTGAATACCCACATCTGAAATATCCACCTCCTGGATAAATGAGAAGGGTCTGGATGAGTTTAAACCCAAGCAAAAATGACACATCGCCTCTGTTGTTCTTAAAAGCTGGGTTTGTCTCAGCTGAACTGGAGGAAATCACATTTATTGGAAAACATATTTATTATTTATTTGTCAGCACAGCCCAGTACGGGGCATGCTCCCCCGTATTTCTGAAATTAACTAGATTGCAGGCAGGCGGGGAGGAAATAGGGGGAGAGAGAGACATGCAACAAAGGTCCCCGGTTGGAATCCAACTGTGGACGTTGTGGTTATACGTTATGCGCCTTAAGCATTCGTTTAAACTTGTTAAGAATTTTGTGCCGAACATAAACTCACTGCCGCAGCATCAGCCAATCTGTAGTGCTGAACGCTGCCTTCGACTCATCTCCCTCCTGATGCACAGCGGTTTGCATGCACTGCAGAGGTAGATTTTGATTTTAAAAATGATAGCACCCCAGAGGTGTTCAGAAGCTGAAGCCAACGTCAGGTAACATTTCAGTGATATTATGCAGAGGCTGATACCTGCTCCAGCTGGTGAAGTGGATGGATGCATCAAATTCTATCATGAGAACCTCTTTGATGTATTCCTGCATGGCAGCTGTCTCTGGAGTGGAGAGGTTTGTGAGAAAAGAGGTCTACTGTATTATCACACAGACCGTGGGTTGGTGGGTTGGTGGTTTGCTTCCTTCAGATCACTTCCTGCAGATTTTTACACTCAGATGTAACATTAAACATGTTGACAGGCCATGATTGAGCAACACACCATTAATAATCTCAGGTGTAGACTTGTGACATGTTAGCTGATCCATAGGCCTCCACTCTTCCAATTTACCAGCTGTCCATTCTATGTTGGGATTGTGGAGAGCGAGTCACAAATACCTCAAGACTAAAGTGAGCTCAAAATCAGCTGACAGCCATCAAAAGTGCTGACAATGATTTATTTTATAGGAATTTTATATAGGAATAAGGAATTCCCCACATTTCACAGCACAGGGAATATCAAGCTGGCTACCTGCCACTCTGAACGGATTCCCCTGGCAGATCTTAGCAGACAGCATCACATGGGATACAGGTGAGGTAAACAAGGAAAATTCACTGAGAGGTCTGATCTTTTGCTGGATGCTTAGTGCAGTTAGATAGAAAGTTATTTGCAGCACTACAGTAAAGACAGTATCCCTTTCTTAGCCAGCATACTGTATGTGCTCCTGCCTGAACAGCTGGGCCATTCCTATCTGAATAGGCTCCACATGCAAAAGATTACTGGGGAAGGAGAGTGCACTGGTTTCCGAAGGTAGGGTCTCTTTCTCTGTCAGAGTCTATTGTCAACATTTCTAGGCACATTTTCCAGCTCTTCCTGAGAAACCAGGAGATCTACTAGCACATGTAGGGGTAAAGTTACTCCATAAAACCAACATCAGGCGCAGGTAGAGATGGCAGGGAAACAGCTAATAAATACCAGGTGTGCCTGTTCATTTGCTCAGTTGCATCAGTGATGTCGCAGGCCTCGACTGATTCAACAACAGCAATACAGATTAACACCCCCACACTTACAACATCATGCAAACAGCAGTTCTCGGAGAAACCACCACCATGCCTCTCTTCCTGAGAAGCCACTCGTTTTGTCTTTTCTGCAATCCCTGATGGTAATCACTGGAAATGGAAGCAGCACTCCATCCACTCACTGACGCTAATAGTGGGAACTTAATGGTGTACTCAGCAACTGTATTGCTGCATTGTTGGAAAGACTACAGATTTATAGTTCTCTAACCGGATGATCGCTAAGTCAGGCAGGAAGAGGCTCATTGCTCCTATAAAGGCTGAAGGAAAGAGTTCTGGGCTGTGTCTGAAATCACTCCTTATTTACTACACAGTGCACTATATTTTATTTTAGCGTCTGAATTCTGAGTGTAAAATTTATCCGCAGTATATCTGTCCTCAAAAATGTCGCCATGGAACAGAAAAAGTGGTGTCCATGGCATGTACACTACTCCCTTCAAAAAATCCCACGATGCAATACATTGCATTTCATAGATGCAAAAATTACATTTATGCGAAACAACACCTGTCAGTGATGATGAAAACGTTGATGATTAGTAAGTAACCGAAATCTCAATTTACTGCTTACTATTGAGTAAACTATTGTGTGTTGATCGAGTGATTTCATTCACAGCCCTGGTTTATGTGATATAACGCCATTAGCAGCCTCCTCCATCTCTAGTGCTGCACCAACATAATATTGACCAGTCTCTCCATTGAACGCTCAGAGGAACAACAAATGTCAACTCTCCCATTAAACTCCTGGTAAGACAGTAAACAAGCAGAACCTCAAGAGTGTTATTGGAATTAGTATCTAATATAATTACTGAATTTCAAATTGCCTTAAAATTCCCTTACATACCTTGTTACAGAAAAAGTAATCAAGTTACTGTTGTTCTGCTCAGTAATGTCTGACTGCACATCACTGGTATGTGTGCTTTGGTATGTTGTGTTTTGTGTTCATACAAATGAACCTTTTTTTATGTGGCTTTGTCTGACGTGTGACTGTTCTGCGGTTTATACTTTAAGGCCACGATTAATTTAAGAGGCTGCCACTCACAAAGACACCAGTCAGCCCAGCCCAAGTGCCATTCATATCTCTCTCTTCCACTGGGTTCAACACAGACAGGGCCAATGAATGAACACAGCCTTGGCCAAGTGCGGAGCTGCTGCAGAGTGGGGGTGGACTACTTTGCTATCTTCTCAGAGCTCCTTCTCACTCTGTTTCTCATTAGCCCGTTAAAAACAGAGATCCCGCAATATTACCGTGAAGACCGCTCATTATGCTGGCTTTGCTTTTTTACAGTAAACCAAACAAAGCCAGCATAATGCCGCCCTCATGTGTGATTTTAGATAGCAGGATTTCATACAGCCTGTTTGAGGGGCTAATATTTCCTCACATGCTCTCTCCTTTGAAGTGCCATTTCTTTTTTTTTTCTGTCATCTTCCTGCCTATTTTTTCTTCATTTCTTCCTTTCAGTCTCTTCGTTTCAGTCTTTATCTTTCCTTTTTTTTTTTTCCTCTGGCTCTGGCTCTCAAGGCACACTATCTCAATTTTGTTAAGTTTATTTTCTCTTTCCATTTGTCACTCTTTCAAAACAGGCTCCGACCCTTGACTAATCAAAATGACAGGCCAATAAATCATCCATTAATCTTGAGGTTGCTATATTCTCATGAACACAAACACACCAATGTGTGCACACAACCACACACTTGCACACTGGAACCATACAGGCCACTTCACTAAGTCATAGAGGCCGCCTGAAGCGAATTACATTAGTGTCCTGGTAACCAGAGTGATTTATGAGGAAATCTCTTTTACTGTTGCTTTTATTTGTCTTTTATGATACACTATGTGTTTTGTGGCCAGGTTTATTTTCTGACAATATGTAAGGTCAAATACTATCACTTGAACCTTGTTTCTGTAAATCCCAGCCCTCTATGTGTGTCGCTTTCTTCAGTCCTTCACTGTTCTGAAGTGGATGAGAAAGCGACATTAGTATTCACAGAGCATGCCACAAATGCAACTCACTAACATATGGGTCATGTTTTTTATATGGCTTATTCCAAGTGGGTCCTCATTACCTTCTGCTGGCCGATAAACACACATATTTGAAGGTTATTAAGTTACCTACAGAATAATATCCATCATTTCCAATTGAAATTTTGTCTGGTGTTTGTTTGTCTGATCGATAAGAGCAGCTTCAGAGAGGAAGCGCGTGGTTTAAATTCCAGCTGCATCGTCTTTACTACCATTGTGATGCTCAATAACAGTGGTCACTGATGGCCCTTTGGTCACAGAGAACAGCGTTAGCCTTCCATTTAAACTCTTATCAAAGGGGTTATATCACTTCTTTGACTCCACATGAAGCCCCCTTGGGTCTTGTAAAAGTGGGGACCATCGATGGTTTTCGTATCCTCATAAGAGAGGTCATGGGTTTACACAGTTCCTTTGTGTTTATGGGCTCAGGGGGGCAGCGTGTGCTGTCTGCAGGACTGGTATTTCCATACAGAGAGAGGGTTAGGGAGAGTTCAGACAGACCCCACTCCTACAAATCAAATACATCCCACATTTACGTTCACTCACTTACTCACTATTGACAACACAAGTGGTTTATGTTTCCAGCCATCTGCTTGTTATATTTGCCTCATCAAATGTGTGACATCATCAGCAGGCTCTGCCTCTCATTGATAACAGAAGAGACAGAGCACTGTTAGACCATGCCAACTGAAAGAAAGTTTGTAGTTTTTGTGTACAGTATTTGGTTGGCCGATATTGATATTTTATTCAGAAATTTGCATATCTAATATATCTCTTAAGGCTTTAGTTACAGTAACAGTGTGGTTCTACAGTATGGGCTGGTACACAGCAGGAAAGGCGTGGGCAAAGCCAGTGATAGGACTGAGAAGTTGGGGCTACTGAAAAATAATGTGCTGCATGGATGGTAAATACCTGTAGCCATCATACAGCAGCTGGAACAAGAGTTTCAAAATTGAGAGATGCACTGTGCCTGAGCTCCATCAGAGCTGCTTTTTTTATTTTCACCAGAAAATGAGATGATCAGTGTGTTTTTTCACCTTAATGTCTACTTTTAAGAAGAATTGCTGTCCTACTACTACATAAACTACATATATGGAAGAAAAACAAAAATATTTCAATAAACATATTTATTAAGCATAATAATTTCCTGCAGTTCTGTGGTTAAAATCAATTGTCATTGATGTTGAGTGATCCCAGGAATCCCAGGAAAAGAGTGGTATATTCCTGAGAAGTATTAATAATCATAGGAAATCCCTCTACCCTAGGTCCTCGTATTGTGTATGCTGGCTCACTGTCACACTGTCATGACTTATTGGGACACTTAGTAACACCTGAGCTTTGTGTGTTTTTTTTCTACTATCAGTAGTCAAAACTACTGTCTGCTGTGGAAAAAGGCCTTTTGTATTTACTGAACACTGTGGAACTCGACCTTTATCTTAATTTAAATATATCATTTTATTAGGGCTACAACTAGCAATTATTTTTGTCCAAAACCCAAACATATTCGATTTACCATCATGTACAACAAGGAAAAGCATTAAATCATCACCTTTGAGAACCTGAAACCAGCACATTTTTGGCATTTTTACGTAACGATTACTAAACTGATTATTTGATTGTCAAAATAATTAGCAATTCATTTTCTGTCGATTGACTAATCATTGCAGCTCTACATTTTATATTGTAGCATACGTTTTGATATAGCTACTCAACTATGAGTTTGTGATTTTTCTTGTAGATATCAGTATAATAATGTGGGGACTTTAGAGTCTTCTGGGGGCAGTTGAAGAGTTGAGGCCTTAAAAATGTCGTGCTTATGAAGGGGAGAATGTTTTGTTCTTATTCCAGTCACATTTCCTAAACTGCTCCAGGTGTTAAAATCTGCAAGTTTCCGTTCATAAGCCAGCTTCTGTCGCCCTTACACTAAAAACATAAAAACATCTGTTTTTGTGTACATATAAAGAGTTGTATATATCTGTCTGTGAATTTGGTATCAAGTTTGCTCACTTTCCCTTTCTCCCCCACCATCCTAGGCACAAACAAACCACTGTCTCCATCCAGCTGACCAGTCATAGCAATGGTTGCCCAGGGCAACACCAATAGGAACAGATGCTGCTTGGCTGGTCTGTTGTATGACCCCCCCCCCCCCCCCCCCCCCCCCCCCCGACCTTTGAACCCATTGTTTTTGAAAAGAGGGGGTGTAACAAGATGTCTCATCTAAATTTTTAAGTTCAGCACTTTGAGATATTTTGTCCCAGCAGCTCTAATGTTTTCTGTTTTTCTCTGTGTGTCTCAGATATAAAGACCTTGTGGTCCCAACTTTGGGAGACAAGAAGAAATTGTCAGCAGAGGAGAGATGTCGCTCAGTTCTGCAACAGTCCAAACTCCAGGGATGGCAGGTGTGTGTGTGTCTTTTTCTGTCTCAATCAATAACAAAAGATTTGCCAAATGACTTAATCTCTGCCCCTCTATTTGAAAGATCCCTTGGAATCTTTGACAACTTGTTCCAGCTGTCCCACCTCATCATCATTCTTCTCACACACACACACACACAGCAGCATGGACCCCTACACCCCCCCCCCCCCCCTCTGTCCTGTCTGCCAGACTGCTGTTGTGTCTGAGTGTGTGACCCTTCAGGTCACATCAGCTCCCGCTTCACACATGCATACACACTCCGCCACAATGCCCTGCACACACTTTTTCATACACACAGAAACACACACACACTCTTACAAGTAACATGTGTTGGAATGAATAGTGTCTTTCTGTGGAAGTATGTCACCCCCTTGGTTCTGTGCACCTGGTAGAGAGTGACCCCTTCCACCCCCCCAAATGCTCCCTAAGTCCAAGAAGTGAATGCAGTGTCAACATGCAAACACACACGCTGCCCACACTCCACACCCGCCCATTACCATACATCATTGCTACATCACTGCTCCCCCATCTCTCAACTAGCAAGTCACACTCTTCACAGATTTCCAACAGAAAAGAGCCTCGCAGAGTCTGCTGGCTACTCACTGAAGCTGATGATGATGACAGTGCAGTGTATAACAACGCCTTTGCGTATATGTTTGACCAGATTATCTGTGTTGTGTGTGTAGATGGGCAGCAGTAAGGTGTTTCTCAGATACTGGCAGGCAGACCAGCTCAACGACCGCTGCTACCAGCTTCATAAAAAGATCATCACTTGTCAGAAAGGTAATATCCCAAATAACAAACCGACAAGCCGAGTTGTTCTTTCAGGTTTCATCTGTCTTTTTCTCTGCTTGACACCTCTCTCTCTTCCTCTTTCTTCTCCTCCTGTCTCAGTGGTGCGCGGCTGGCTGGCCAGGCGGCGCGTTCATCGCAGGCTGACGTCGCAGCAGAAGGAAGAGTGCAGTGTGCAGCGTTTCCTGCAGGGGGCGGAGGACATGGGGCTGCGAACCTACGACCAGTTGGTCATCCAAAACGCATCCGACATCGCACGAGAGAGTGACCGCCTGCGCTGCCATGGCAACACCCTTCTCAACACCCTTGGCAGCAGCCCACCACTTGGTGAGAGGCCTGAGCCGGTGGGAAAGGAGGAGGAGCAACCTGTCAGGAGGTAACACCTTCACATACACAAGGCCTTCAACCAGTTCTGAAGGCAGAAATTCATGATCAAATATTAAAGCAATTTACTGTATATATGCAGTTATTTATTTTTTTCCCCCCATTTGCCATTTGCCATTTGTATTTGTAATGTTATTTTGCCCCAGTTCATTTCATCAAAAAGCCAATCAGCCAATCAAGACTGTAGTCTCACTAAAATATGGCTTTTATTATGCACTACAATATAAATCAGAATATTAAATGTGATTAACTCATAGTGAGTGTAGCATTATTTAGCCTGGAAAATAACAATCTGCAGTTACTGTCATTCACGGGATTTATGACTGTATGAAAGAATCATTTGCCTTTATAAATAAGTGCATGTTCATTCACGTGTATGTGTGGTTCTGCATGTGTGTGTCTATGACTGCGCGGCGTGTGTTTCGTGATTAATGATGTCATTGTATCCCCTGTGCTCTGTAGGCTTTTAATTGAAACTTTCATGATTAATAGTCAGATAATTATCAGATTGTATTAGTATTGTGTTGCACCTATAGAACACCTATCTCTATCCTTATCTCTGCCTCATCTCAGACTAATATTACATACTGTATCATGCCAGGAGTGGTTCATTTTGAAAAGTCGCTTTCCTACTTCTTGAAAAACAGCCTTTTTTATGGTATTACCTGAAATGTTATAGTACACAAAAAGGAAACATTTCAGTGGAAAAATGTCAATTAAAACACAAAAATCTGAAACATCTAACTGCAGCAGCAATTTTTAATACTTTTTGATAACATTGGGATAAAGCAAAACGTGTTGAAAGATAAAAAGAAACATACACACACATGATTTCTGTGTCCTCCACGTGTCCTTGTGCATGTAACATCTGCTGCTGGGACAGGACACAGGAGCACAGGGAGGCTTCTAACAGGAGGAGGGGTGTCAGTAGGCGGAATGGGAGAGGAGTCATGGTGGCTGTTTTGTAGAAGCGATTATACACACTTACACATGCACACATTCACCCAAATACACCTAATTTCTCTCCAGGTATTTAAATGCCTTCCCCCCCATCACCTATACACATGCTCGGCCCACCCCCGCCTGCAGTCATGGAACCAACAGATGGCTCACCCAGATTAGCAAAGGAAATATCAAACTGGATGTTATCAAATTACTGCAAGGAGATTAGATTTAAAGCATAATCTCTTTGGTCTTTATCCTCCAATTGGCCTCCTTAGCTCACATTTGTGGTATGACAGTTGAAGCAGACATACATTCAGTTTGAGTAAACTGCTGGATGGAAAAAAATGTACCTCTAGCTTTAGCTTTTATGCTTCTTTTGTGAAAAGCATGAATCAATGATGAAGGCAATACAAATGGTCATTGTTTTTTTTTTCCATTTCAAACATGAATTATGTTATTCTTCTTCCGATTTGTAGGGTTGTGGAAAAAAGTAGTAAAGTCCATGAAGGTACTGTCAACGGCGGCAGTCGAGTTATTCGCCACTTTCGGTCAAGCTCAGTACCCATTCCCCTCGCCATGGAGAACATGGTCCATTCCTCTGCCAGTCCATCCATCAAACCAGCCCTGCAGCAGGTAGCTCATACCAGCGAGGACGGAACAGGCGGGGGAGGTCTTTCCTCCCCTCGGAAGCAACCTCCTCCGAAACCAAAGAGGGACCCCAACACCCGTCTGAGTGCATCTTATGAAGCAGTTAGTGCAGGTTTGATGATGGCAGCCAAAGAGTGCCCCACTCCGGAGGGTTATGGTTCACCAGCTGGAAGCCCCCCTAAATCCCAGCTGTCCCCCACAGACCCTGCAGGTATATCAGCTCTACTGGTCTTTAGAAGATATAACAGATGTGCTCTAGTGCTGTCTTTCTCTGTATTTAATTGCTATTTTATAATTTCCTCAGGCTTGTCCAAGCCCCGCCCCCACAGTGATGACTACACAACCATGAGGAAGGTGCCACCCCCGAAACCTAAGCGCAGTCCCAACACTAAGCTGACAGGCTCATATGAGGAGATCAACGCTGTAGCTCCTCATCTTCACCAGCTGCGCCCTGCTGATGTAAAACTGGCCCTGCTATCTCGTGCTGGGGGATTTGGAGGGTTTGGAGGCTTGATGCAGAGAGCAGCCTCTGTAGATGCTCCACAAGGGGTAGCACTGAGTCTGTACCAGGGCCAAGATGAAGAGGACGTGTACATAGAGATGTTGAGCTCCCAGCCCCGGGCTAGGAGCCTCCAGGAGCCCCCTGACAGCCCAGAGCAGGCGGACTCAGAGGCCGTTTATGAGGAGATGAAGTATTTCCCTTCTGAAGATGGTGGACCTCCTGCTGTCGTTACCAAGGCAGCCAAACTGGAGGCTCTAGGCTTGGGCCTGGTGGGATTGGGGACATCTCCCCCTCAGAGCGGGGAGACCAAACGGATGGCAGCAGGGGTGACCACTGCCATGGACATTGCTCACTCACAGAGCACGTCCAGCAGCGGAGCTCCCAAAACTCAGCATGGGAAAGATGGTAGCTGTGACATTCCTGCCCCCTTTCCCAACTTGCTCCCCCATCGTCCACCTCTCCTGGTGTTTCCCCCGTCCCCCGTCACCTGCTCTCCTGCTTCAGATGAGTCACCCCTTACCCCCCTAGAGGTCAAGAAGCTGCCAGTGTTTGAGACAAACCTGAACTATGCTACTGGCCCAGACAGCCCCCTGTCACCACAGTATGCCCGCCAGAGGGCTGACTCCTCTCCTAGCCTCACTGTCCTCATGCCAGAGAAGAAGTCCACACCTCCACTCACTCCTCCACCTCCTCCTCCTCCCCCCAGTGTCCCACCTCCCCCCTACAGACCTCCCTCGCACTTCCCCTTCCCCCCTGAGGCCAACTTCCTGGCTCTGACGCGAGCAGCATCTGTCATAGGGAGCTCAGACTCCCCTAAAACCTCATCCTCACAAAGGGCAGGTGGGGAACCACTGGGGAAGCCACCTCCCTACTCCCCAGTGAAGATGTCCCGTCCTGAGCCTCGGAGAGCACACTCATGCTCCTCCTCTCCTTTGTTGTTCAACCCAGCCAATGGCAGACCCCTGACCAGTCCCCTGGATGAGCTCAACACTCTGTTCAGCTCTGGACGCAGCCTGCTGAGGAAGTCCACATCTGGCCGCAAGATGAGAGATGGAGGTGTGTCAGTACATGCTCACACAAACACCCAAACACACACAGTATAAACACACTAGCAGAGAGATAAGCACGTACACTGTTTTACACACATTGCACCAGAGGCCAAAACAAACCTCTTCCCTTCTTTCCATTTTCCTTTAATCATCGTTTTTCAATGCATCTACATTAATGGGTGAATGGTCCACTATGGATGAGGCCTTACCACCAATATCTGGACCTGTTGGTTTGTGGGCATGTGTGTAGGGGGTGCTTTGCTTTGTTGTAATTTTTCACAGTGTCCCATTCAACCCACTTGAATGCGTGTGTATTTTGGTGTGTGTGCGCACATTTGTGCCAGAGTGCATGTGTCCATTATGTGTTCTATCTACTGTGATGAGTTCATGATCAAAGTCTCAGCCTGCTCTCTGCCAGATGATTTATTGGGTACTGGTTGATTACCTTCTGTGCTGCAGGAGTAGTGTAGGGTTGTAGGTAAGTAATAACCCCCTGTTTTTGTGTGTTGGTGTGAGCCTGCGTGCATGTGCGTTTACACACATGCTCTGTGTTTGAGTGGGTGAGAGGTGTGATGCACCGGCACCCAACAGCCTTCCTCATAAATCCCCCGTCTCTACATATTGAACCTCCTTACATTAATTCAGGTGCTCTAGCTAACCACCCTCTTTGGCCCACTTGAGGCAGCCCATTTGTTTCAGTCTCCAGCGCGGTGCCCTTTGGCTGCTGCAGCTGCCTTCTAACATGTTAGCTAATGAGCTAGCTGGTGTAGCCCACTTAGCATCACACTGCACTTTAAGGCTGATCTCGCTGTGTTGGTGTGTGCAGCTCAGTGCACTGCTTGCAGAGCACATACAGACTCTGGGACACTGATGCAAAGGTTGACCTTTGCAAAAAGAGGACA
Source organism: Scomberomorus guttatus (assembly GCA_038419695.1). Classification (NCBI taxonomy): domain Eukaryota; kingdom Metazoa; phylum Chordata; class Actinopteri; order Scombriformes; family Scombridae; genus Scomberomorus; species Scomberomorus guttatus. The sequence continues at coordinate 13,203,348 of CM076456.1, read as the reverse complement.
AACATATTTGTCACACGCAGTCAATGAACTGGGAGGGTCCTCGGGTCAGAGGTTTCAAACCCACAAAGAGATTACTTTGTGGTGCTGTTATGAAAGTGAATTTTTTCCGTTGATACTGCAGCTTGAGAAAGCACAGGCACATCAGGGAAGGTAGAAACTGTGTTGTCTCACTGTGTTTTCATCTGAGTCTCCGTTTCCTCGAAGTGTATTAGTTGTGGCTGGGTTAATAATACATGAGCAGTAGAATGATGAGGATGAGTATCAAATATTTAACAGCTCACTCATGTTCTACTGAAGGCGGTGTGACTGCCCAGCGGCAGTAAACAGGGACATCCTCAACAGTTATCTGAGAGATGAGCTCGAAAAATTACGATCAAGTGAAAGTATTACCTGTTGGTGTCAATAATCAGTCGTGCTCATACAGTTGTGGGCCTGCTTGTTTTGAATAAGACACCGTTGTGTCATGTTGCTATAATGGTGACAAGTTCAAGGGGCAGGAAGCTGAACTCCTTATAAGAGACGGTATGAGAGCAAGTGCCCGCGCTGACACATACGTCACGTCTTACACTTGACCGTTCGTCAGCACCCGGACCTGCGTAGGAAAAGCGCTGGCGTCATGGAAACAGTGTGTGTGACAGGGGAACCTGGCACTGGGGTTCACAACCTTGCTGTTATTTTGAGTGGGCGGTCCGCTTAGATTACAGTGCAGAGGGATGCCGATGGGCTTAACAGGATGGCCTACTTCTGTTCCCTTTCGCCTGTTAAATGAGTGAGTGTGATACCTGACGCTGTGGGAGTGGCCAGGGGTTACAGTTGCTATCCCAGACATCTCTGTGAAGAGCAGCTGCCTTTCCCTCCTCCTCCCCTTCCTCATCCTCAGGGAATGAAAAAAACACAGGAATGCCAGGGGAAGAGGGCAGGTGGTCTTGGCAGGCTTCAGGAAATCACTGTCATAAGACACCTCCCGCTTTAACAGCAGCACACAAAATTCCATGAACTGGATAATTCATCCTCATTATAGTCTTCATTGTACAAATCCAAATACTCTTGTGACTCATCTCTTCTCAAGAATGCAAGCCTCACATGAACTCTCTCTACCTGGCCTTGTCTCCCTCACAAACACACACCTACCCCATGGGATGTATAGGAGAGGGTGGTAAGTTTATATTTAGGCATCTTGTGACCATGGGGTGACCAGGAGGCACACATTCTCAGTGTGGGACGGCAGCTGACAAATTCCCATTCACACACATGTACCCACAGACAATTACTCATTCAGTGTTTGATGGCGTGTGAGCCCTGAGACGCAACAGCAGTGGCAGAGGCAGGTCATATGGAGTCACCTTCCTACCATACAGAGCTGAATGAATACTGTGTCAAAGGCTAGGGGACATGGGCAAGCAGGAAATAAACACATGAGCAGCTAAATTACATTTGATTATTTCCAATATTGCTAGCCAAACCAAAAACCTTCCTGCACTATTTTGGAGTTAACTGTACCTCCACAAATATCATGATACTATGTGTGATGGAATCAAAATATTGTACTGTATCAGATGTCTGCTATATGTGACATGCACTGTCACCTAATGTGTTTTCCTCTGGCTATGTTCTTCCCAGGATTCAATTCCAATATCAATCTACCTGGGCGGGAAGAATGTGGCTCTGCCCCCACCTCTCCATCTCTGCAGCTACAGGACAAGAACGCCAACAACCACTCTCTTCACTCCCCGAGCCCCGCCCCCGTAGAGAACGGCAACCAGATCTCCAACGGTAACAGCCTGATTATTGTACATTTATATTTCAGAATTTCAATCTTTTTTTTTTTATAGAGATAGCTAGTTATATTGTCAATGTGGATCAATGTCGGGGGTGAAGCAAACAATACATACCAGACCAAAAACAAACGTTCAACATAAAAGCCGAGAAATTAAAAAGTAAAGTCAAATATAGAATATAGAATAAGATATCCACAAATGCCTACACAGTTCAGTACGACACACAATACAGGATTGGCCTTATAAACTGAGGCCAAGGCTTTTGCAGTCATCCGAATTTGTATAATTTGTATTTGGCTCTATGTGGCCAAAAGAAACCACCGACACCACGGCAGCCTACAAAACAAGCCGAAAATTCACTCCATGTTGCATCTGACTGCAGCTCGCTTGTTAACTTGTAATGAGTCAGTGTAATCACTATAAATACTGACAGTCCAACTTTTAAACTGTGTCATTACACCCTGTCTGGGAGCTACTCAATAAAATGTACTTCTATTATTGTCATGGTTTTTTATCACAGTGTGTAGGTGAGCGTCTAGATGAGCAGAGTGCACAACTGCTTGGATATCAAGCTATTTATAATTACAGTTTAACTGAAAGCAGCTAAAAGGCCATGAGGTTCTAATAAAGAATAGCAGACTACTGCTGTAATTAATGTCCTAACAAGCTCCACAAAGAGACTAACACTACTGACTCAACCTGTGGAGTGAAGAAAGTAATCTGCCAGGCCAGACTAAGCTATTCACTCTCCTTTTTCCATTTTGAACATAGTCACATAATCACTTAATTTCATCTTGGAGATGCCTGAAATAACGGCACTGCACAGGCAGGGAAGAGGGGAAGGAGGTGTTACAAAGAATGAGAGGGAAATAATGAAATAATAAAGTGTCCTGAGAAATAAAAACTAAGATTGATTAACAACCAAAGTGTTGTTTTACTTAACATTTCTGAAAAAATGTTTGAAAAATAAAAAATAGGGTTTGATGAGTGGTGGCCTCTGGTCAAACGTTGGCACTTTGTGAGATTGGTTTTATTATGATGTGTACAGGGTCACTGGAGGATGAGAGTCACAGCAAGTCAAACTCATCCAGCTCAGCCTCTCTGCACAGACACATGGACAGCCATCATACTCAGGTAAACACACAAGGACAAGCATTTCAAGTGCAGTGATAGCTGTGCACACACATATACATAGTACTGTGTGTGTGTGTGTAATATTATCACAATTATTTTAATCGATTATTAAACTGATACACATTACACTGATGGCAACAGGTGATTTGCACTCACATATACACGTCATACACACACACACACACCCCTAATTGAAGCTATATCAGGCCTGTATTTTGTTTTGTGTTTGACATTTTGAGTGGACAGGAAAGTGGCCTTCTTTGAACAACATGCATCACTCATGATGTGAGCTTTCTCTGTCTCTCGACCGCAGGTGTATGGTTACAGCATTGAATTTAATGTCTTTCACGCATGCACACACACACACACGCACACACGTTGGCACACAGTGGAAACCATCTTTTCAAAACGAAGATGATAATGATGTTAAAAAAAACTCAGTAATGTAAAGATATAAAGATATTTAAATAGAAGCTCACTAGCTTGTTCACACTCACATGACTGACGCAGCATACAAACCCCCACAGGGAGAAGCAGTCACAGCATAAGCACTAAGACACAAAGCTCTGATGGTGATTATCATGTGCTGTATCCTCACCCCAGGCAAAAACAGACACTCAGTGAACCAGAGTCTCTTTTGATCTACTCTTTCTTTTACATTGTTCATCATTAAAAAAAGATCCAGCCTTGGCCTGTGATTAATCGAAGGATTTAACACATTATAACCGTAGAGCCACAACAGCCTGAGAACACTTCTCATCCTTTTTGTCTGCCCAAAGTTATCTACGTACTCTGAAGAATTAGCTTGGTGGGCAAATAATTATGTATTAGATTAACAGTATGATTTTGTATAATTTACCAACATTTAAGTTGATTTGTTACAACCTGTATTGCCAAGTATTCACTGGCACAGAAAAGATCAATTACAAATATTAGACTCACATCGTCTCTGTTTCAGTTCCAACCCTCTCATTATCACACACACACACACACACACACACACACACACACACACACACACACACACACTTTCCCTCTTTGTGCTGTTAGGAAGATCATACAGGCTGAGCAGTGAACCCAAAACAAGAAAATATATTTATTTAGGATATCAGCTGCCATAACAATAATTGATCTACAGACCAATTTAGCCTTTAACTGCACACATGTTCCACCTCTATATTGGTTTCATCTGGAAGTCATTTTATGATTAAAAAAAAGTCTTGCATAATAGCGTCCACACTGTAAATAGTCTCAATATTCTTTGTTGTTATTGTTTCACTGCATCATGTATTACTGGGTACAGCTGCTCTTGTCCGCACTCAAAAGAAAGTTTCACCACACTCAAACTGATTCAGATTCATCACAGACCGCCTCAGTCAGTGATTGAGCAGCACTGTCAGTGGTGCCTGAAACACAAGATCGAGCAAAGCACACACTGAGCCACTTTCAGAGCAGCTTAGGATCCACCATCTAAGCTGCTCCACAAGAGAAGTGAAGGCACGCCGTGTACCCACTTCACAATTCTCAGGTTGACTAAATGTTGTATCCACGTTTCCACAGCTGTATCCTTTTTGGAGCTTTTCTGTGTGCCAGCACACCCGTTTTGAGGCTGTGCGAGTCTTTGAACAAGTTTGAAGCACATTCTTGGTGCTAATGTAATAGTCTAGTTTTTCAAGGTTTTTCTGAGAATGTGAACAATTGGGCTGTTCTCTTGTACCCGAATGTATCTCTCTTCCTCTCTCTCTCCTTTTGAATCTAATGAGTTTGGCTGTCGCTCTCACTCCCTCTTTTATCTTCCAGAGGGGTCATCTCAACTTTTCTCCGTTCGGTGCAGGGGCCGCCCTCTAAAACAGCGAGGGGGGCAGGGGGGCTCACTGGAAGCCCTGTCCACATGTAGGGATGTGGTGAGTGTATGTCATGCCTCGCTGCTCTCCACCCTTAATAGCAGTGTTTTTCGTAGACCTAGTGTGGGATCATGCCAGTAGTGACCCTTATTTTGTTTTTTAAAAAAAGGCTTCAGAAGTTGGAAGTTTTGTCCTAAGTTTAAAGTACATGTGATACTCCACCCAAACTCTATTTTTGGAGTATGGAAGACTTCCCTCCTGCAGACTTTAATGGTTTGCTCCTTCTTAGAGAATGAAGGCTGTGGTCATCTTGAATTCATTTAAGTCACACTGGATGCAACAGTATTTATGGCAGAAAAAAATACAATTACAACAATATTTTGATCAAAATTTCTGGTAGTCTTGATCCAGAGATTCAAGTCGTGTGGAAATGTGGGTCCTTGAAAAAACCTTGAAAACCACTGCTTTTGCAGGACATCATCTCAGCTTTAACTGTTCCCTTTATTTATTGTGCTCGCTATGCTTTAAACACTGGTCTGGAATCAGATTAGCTATCTGTCCTTCCTCCTGGGGCAAAAAGTCTGATCCTAGAATCAGTGATGCTTCTGCTTTTCTACCCCCACTTGTCTTTTTTTTTTTTTCTTGTCCCTCATTTCTGTTAGAAAGCTCTTTTGTTCATCTCAGCCCAATCAGTTTGCCTGGACATTATCTTTTCCTCTCCTTGCATTTCTCTGTGCAGGCATATTTTTTATCATTTAAGATTTTTAGATGTTGGGACTGATCAGAATTATAGCAGATATGTCAGGTATATTTGTAATGTGGATGATTGATTCTGTAATTACAAGTGCTTAAGTTCCTGAATGTGACAATTATTATTCATTTTAGTTAGTTATCACCTCTTTTGTGTGCTTTTCTAAAACTATTTAATTGTTTTTAAGGGAGCAATTCTCCCCTTCGGTTTTTGAAAAAAAAAAAAACTATTAACTTAAAGCAGCTTAAAGAGAAGGTTTCAAGGTTGCAGCTGCTGGAGGAAAAATACAAGAAATAAGAGTTTTGAAAATGTTCTGCCAAGATTTTCTGCATTTGAGTTTAAATTGCTTTTGGCCAGTATTGGATATTGGTAAAATAGATTTTTATGTTGTGCATTCCTAAAGATGAGAGGTGATTGAGCATTGAATACATGCATCATGGACAGTGGGCATCCCTGTTTTCTTGGACAATGTTCTTGCCAATTCCAGTGTACAGGCAAATGAGCATACATACCAACACTGATACACATGGATTTTACTGCGATTGAACATTGGACCTTTGACTAAGTGTGTTCAAGAATGGGGAGCTACAGTTTTTAATTATGTTTATTCATCTGATGGGGTTTTATGTTGCCGAATCCATCACACAATCCCCTTTTTAAACCTTTCTCAGACTCTTTTTTCAGCATCTTCTAACATCTAACTAAGAGTTGTACAACCTTTAAAATCTTCATTCAGTTGTGCCTAATTATCTCTGTGTAAGAGCTGGTGAGTGAAAATGTGAAAGAGAAGCTGTGTGTGCTCGCTGTTATCATTGAGACATGGAATGCAGGAGGCTTTTATCTTGGTTCCTTACCTCACTAAATCTGGAGTGTTGTCTGGAATAGGTTCATTACCATGAGTTCCTTCAAGAGGGAGCAACTCTGTGACCCAGAATGCCTTTCAATTAGCTACATTCCAGATGTGTTTATGTAGGATCAAAAGATCTAATGGGATAAATGAAAAGGAAAGGATGAAGGAAGACAAGGGGGACGGATAACTCGGTTAGGAATGAATGGACTGGCTTGTTTTGGTTTCTGTAGTTTGTAGTCAACAGCAGTTTAGACTCATTATACAAAGTAACAGACTGACTGCTGAATTATTTGATGGCACCAAGATTATAATTCTTTGTTTATGGTAAATGGTAAAAAGCGCCTTTCTAGTCTTCTGACCACTCAAAGCGCTTTTTACACTACGAGTCAATTCACCCATTCACACACATTCATACGCTGAATGGGTACAGGGGCTACCATGCAAGGTCCCAACCTGCCCATCAGAGGAAATCTAACCATTCACACACACTCACACACCGATGGCGGCAAGCTACCACACAGGGTGCTGGCACAGCCATCGGGAGCAATTTGGGGTTCAGTATCTTGCCCAAGGACACTTGGACATGTGGACTGGAGGAGCCACCACCAATCTTCCGATTAGTGGACAACCGGCTCTACCTCCTGAGCCACAGCCACCCCCTTTATCACTTCATAGTCTAGGCAGTGATGACATTTAAAGTGGGAGAAGGACTGTGCCACATGTTTGCTTCTCAGAATAACAACACTTACAGGTTGAGAAGGAAAGACAGAGAGCCTTGTGTCTCTGCATGATTTCCCTGTGTGTGCCAGGGTCAAAGCATGTGTGTGAGTAAAGGTTTCGTGCTAGTTTCTCTGAAGTGCCCCCATTACCTAAACTATCCAGTGCAATTCCCAGGAAAGAGCTCTCACATAAGTCAGCAATGACTACCATCATCTCTCCCTCTGCAGGCGCCCTCTCTTTATCCACTCACTGCGGTCTCTCCTCCCATACATCAGTGTGTGTAAACTGGTTGTAATTTCTTCTGCGACACTTCATGGATTCTATGGAGGGTTTCTCTATTTCCTTCCTCTTTCACTGTATTTCTCCTGTTATCTATACAATAGTGGTTCTAGAGGTACTCGCCCTCTAGAGACCTGTTTTTAGCTGCTTTGAAAAGGAACATGCATTGATTTTCTCATATAAGCGTTTGTGCAAATGATGGAAATTGTTGCACCTCGTTTATTGAAGACACACATAGTATTTTATTTATATTCTTTGCTCAGAGTGTCTATGTGAGGCACACACAGCCTTCCTCCCTTGAACCCCTCCCCCACCCAAATGTAAACCACGGCCTTGTCCACAAGGGACAGGGAGGGAGCCAATATCCAAACCAACATGTTAATGGATTGGTAATGTTATGGTAATATGATAATGCAGGATGACTACTGGTCATTCCCAGCTGTCATTCACAGATTGGATGCCCTGAGGCTAAAGAACACACAGGCCACAATAACCTTTGAGTTTTCTGATTGTTCCTATCCAATGCTTCAATCAGAAAATGTTTTATGTAGGCTACTATGTGGAATTTGGTGCAGCAGTTTAATAGTATTTGCTATTACTGGGGCAACTGTGGTTCAGAAAATAAGGCGAGTCGTCCACTAATCAAGTGTTAGTGGTTCAATCCCCAGCACCACCTTTCAAAGTGTCCTTGGGCAAGACCATAGACTGTATATAAAGATGGACGTAGTGAGGTGTGACGTTACCCATTGTTTTGTATTGGAGCCAGTTTGAAGCCCAGAGTTGCTGTTTATGGTCAACGTCATCTTTTCCATTTGGAGCCAGGACCTTTGGAAACACCGCTACCTCAAACTTAAGCAAACGCTACCTTACTGGGAATGCCAAGCAGTGTACACTTGGGCTTATGTTAGCTACTTTAGCTAAATTGTGCTAACAGGGCAGTTATCATAATTAAGTTATATTAAATTTACTGAAACATTGTGACAAATAGTCCGACTCTAATCTAGGAGCCGCGGAGAGTAGCAGGTGAGCGAACTGGCAATCACAGCTGTCAATCAATGCCCACACGGCAGATGTCAAAGCTTCTATAAGTCTTCAATTCTTATTAACAAAGCTGCAATTTTCAAAATGACAACCAGCGCACTTATTAGAGGGCCCAAATTTAGCGATTGAGACCATAATGACTTGTTGAAAAAAATGATTGACTTAGTATTTCTAGAGAGAAGTTGATGTAGATGGCAGTGGCCATCAGTGGCATTGCACTTTAAGGTACTTCCACACTGGCTTCAGCCTCAAGCTGTGGTAGTTGCCGCTTGGGCAAGACACTGAACCCCAGATGGCTCCCAGTGGTTAGGATAGCACCTTGAATAGTAACTTGCTGCCAACCGTGTGAATGGGTGAATGAGTGAATGACAGAAACTATAAAGCATAAAAATAGCATATAAATTTACCATTTACTCATATCAGAGTTGGGACTTCAGCTGTTATAAGGGAATACAAGTAATTCTACCAACACAACCCTAATTGTGATGGCCTTTTACAGCACTCAACACTTAAAACACATGACTTTTTTTTTAAACATATCTATGCAGTACACTATATATATTAAAGTTCACCCCTCCTCTCTAGAGTACTTTGGAGCCATGCAGACCTTATCACCCAACACCAGTGGCCCACTTTACTAATGTACTTCAGGCTGAATGAGGGCAAATCCCTGCAGCCAGGTTCCAAAATCTTGCAGAAAGAGCAGAGGGTATAACAGTATATTACCCCTGCCCATAGCGCTGGAATAGATGTTCAACAGTCACACATAGGTGTAATGTTTGAGTGTCCACATACTTGCAATAAGTAGTTTTAAGCATATAATTTCTAAATGTCGTAATACCTATTTAGTGAGCATCAAGTCCACAAACTATAAATCTTGGACTGACAGAACTTTATCATCATCACATTGAGTGTGTGTGTGTGTGTCTCCTAGCCTTATTCTTGCAGCGCCTGGTGTAAATATCCTTTAGGCAGGGTAGAGGACCACATACTGTATGTTCAGCTGAATGAACCAGTCTTTGCAGGGCCTTGTGGTCCTGTTCGGTGCTGTTTCCGTACCAGGCAGTGATGTTCCCCGCGGTATCGTGTCATTTCCTGTGTCACTTCTCGTGTGTGTTTTCATGACAAAACGTCGTTTGGAGACCAGACAGACTCATCAGGGTTTCCTCCTGGTGAAAGTCTTGTAATGTGTGACCTCCTGTCACCGATCAGTCGAGCAAAGTGCATACCACAACGACTTCAAGACAGAAAGTTGTGTAGTGTGAACAGTGCAGCGATCTGATGACTTTGAAAGTCATGTAGTGCGTGCTTGGCATAAGATGTTGCCTGTAATGTGCAGTTTTTGTTGTTTGCCTAATGAAAAGAGGACTACAAAGAAGAGATTTGTCTGTTTTTCTGTGTGTAGCGGTCTCTACAAAATCAACCTGGGAACGATTGATTTAGCTCCCTGTTCGTACTCCAGAAGTGATGAAAAAATGGTGGAGCAGGTGGAGGGAACAACTGTTAAATTAAAAATGCAATGACAGAATAAAATCAAGTTTTAATTTGTATTTAGTGGAATATTAAAGGATAAGGATGACAATATATTTTTCTTTATGTCATTATGATCAGCACTGTAGTTTAATCCCACATACATTGTCCTGGCGCCGTAAACTCTCTCTAGCACACCAAATCCCCAACAAATGATCCATTTATTTCTTGAGTAACACTTTCTGAAAACTACAGTGCCCTGCTGATTTAGGAAATTACTTGGCCTCACTTAAAATAAAACTATATATTTGTGATCCATTTGGGCTTGGTGCTGAGTGCCACAAAGTGCATTTCCGTTCACTTGCTTTTATGCGCATTTTCAAATGGCACATAAAAAAAAATCTAAGTGAAAACACTGGAAAGAAAAAAAGGCAAAATGACAGGAGTGTTATCACCACCAGCTGTTTATCTTGATGAGCCCAAATCCTAATATTCGCAAAACATTAATGGGTGGTTTTTAATTCACATTTTCTTTTGCCGATTATCTTGAAATTTGGTTAAAATTTGAACTGCATTTGGATGGAACCTTACTTGGAAAGTACTGAGAGACCCATCGCCGGTTTTGGTATTTTCGTGGTATTTGTTGACAGTAAGAAAATTATACAGTAGAGTAATGCCTGCCTTATCCTTTAAATCTCATCTCTAAGCGAGAGCTTCTTTTGCCCTTTAACAACCCGTCAGCTGCCACCATTATAACCTCCATGTCCTAATCTGGTATGGATCATTTGAGCTCAGTCATGTTGCCGGCATTACCGACTGAGGGAGATTGGAATTCCTGTCTGATTGATTTACCTGGGTATTGACTGGCAGATGACTGATGATGTGCTCCATACAGGGTGTGCGTGTGCATGTGTGCACTTGTGCTATTTGACCTGTGAGAAAATAGAAGAGACACTTAAGGTCCTCACTGCAGGGTTACTACTGTCATTCACAAGATCTTCTTTGAGGTTGTTTACGTAGGATCCAGAGACGGAATATGGAAATGAGTTGCTGTTAAAGCTGTCAGCCAGAAAAAGCATTGTTTATTAGAGTGATTCATGTGAAAAATCGTCCCACCGTGAGTAGAGAAGCCCAGTGATCACTGCTTTTTTCAAGATGACGGATCAGACAAAACTGTGTCCTATTTTTCTTGCTCTGTAGGTGGTAATCTCTAATGGCGACATGATCAGAACGATGTTTTCAATCTTTTTTTGTCTGTTTATTTAAATACATTTTTTTTGTCTTTGTTTCATAGAACCCCTGCTTGTCATCCACACTCCGCTCTCCCTACCACCTCCTATCATAGCCTGGTCATTTCAGCTGTCTGCCATCTGCTTGTTGATCCGTCCAGGAGAATCAGGAGTAATCATTGATGTGATTTGATTGTAAACACACTCTAATTTTTTCTCTCAATTTCTGTCATCTCCCCTCTTCTCTTGGCTCCACCTCTGCCTCAGGTGTTCCAGAGGCTACGTCTGTCCAACGGGGATGAGGGCACCGCACTGGGGGAGCTTCTGCGATGGCGGCAAGCACAGTGTGAGGGGCGGGGTGCCTGGAAGCACCGTCCGCCTCAGTCTCCACCCCTGACCCCCACACTGCTCTGGACCAACAGGAAGGCCTCTCCATGACGGTGTGGTGCAGGCACATGTATTGGCTATGAGGTTCCTCCCTCTCTTTCTCCTCAGGCGCACATGCTCGTTTTCTTTTTTTTTTTTTTTTTTTGTTAATGGACCAAGTAACCTCAAAGCTCAGGGGCTAGGCCGAAGCTCAAAGCCCCAAAGCATGGGCCTAGTCCCTGGGCTGATGGTACTGCCTCTCCGCCTTTGAACTTAACTGCGGAGGATGCCCCAACCCAACCTGTATAATAGAAGTTCAGCACTACGTGATGCTAACAAGTGTCAGCCATGAAAAATTAGTGGAAAGTAGACACAGTGGAGATTCCTGGGAAGTTTTTTTTTGTGATCAAATATTTTATGAACAGAAAGAGACAGAAAAATTACGAAAATCGAATTATTATTATTTATTTTCAGTTGTTCTGAGATATAAAATGAATAATGGGATCGCTGGATTAAAAAAGGAAGCAAAGGAGCTCCACCCCAAAACACGGTGCTGATTAAACTTGATGTGCTGTCCTGTGATGTTCCCATCCATGAGTGCTTGTGTGTGAACACCCCCCTGCCCCCCCCAAGTCTCAGACCTTTCTGAAGTTTACAAGTCAACCAATGCCTTGGACGCCTCCAGTTTTTAGCAACAATGAACTGGCTTAGACATGGGTCCTTTTCAGGTACATAGCTCTTCACTTTGCCCCTCACGTCTGGGCTCTTAAGTGCTACTGCAGCCCTGGCAACGAGCGACCAGGGGTCAGGGTAACCTCAGTAATATCCCAAGGTGCACTTCTCTTCCCCATTGTTACCACCAGCCTCGAGGGCAAAAAAAAAACCTCTGGCCAAATGCAAACTACTGCACTTACCTTTACTATGAAAAGTGGATCCAACTAAAAACCTGCATTGGTTTAAGGTATAAAGGTAAAGCTACAAAAAAAACATAGCTTTAGCTGACAGGTATATAGTTCATGTTGTGAACATGAAACTCTGTGCCAAAGTAACACAACTTGTGACAGATATGTCTAAACGAACAAATATAATTATACAAACATGTTGATGTGTACAGTAGTTCCCATATAGTCATATACAGTATGTACAGACTGCACTAGTGACATAAATGACATCTTAGCTTTTCCTTTGGTTGAGTGATGATTCCACGGACTGTTTCTAAATAAATCAAAAGACCATGAGGGGGAAAAAAACAACAGTGTACACTTGAAAAGTTGCGACTTAACTCTCATTGTGTCTCATCAACAGCTGAACAGTTTCATACACGTTCAGTGTTGTTCAGGAGACTGTGCAGAGCTCAGGAACTCGCGCACAGATGAACTCGATGTTTGTACAGATTCCTCCACCGTGGGCGTGTCCGCACATACGCCTGTTACCTTCCATGTCAGCCCTCCCCTCCCTTCCATCTCCTCTGCCTACTTGACCCCAACAAACAGACCCTCTTTGACCCTCCCCCTAACCTCCTAATGGATCAAACCGGCTCTACGGGTGTTTCCATAGTAACCACTCTGTAAATAGTGACCAGTGTCATATGTTCTAGCTTTTACTATAGCAGGAAAGCACAGAGATTGAATTGAAAGACAAGAAAAGAGATGAGATAATACTGTCTATGATGGTGAAACTGAGATTTAAGAATGTTTTGGGTCAGATGCAATGACTGAGGTAAAGAGAAGAGGTTTATTTTAAAATGTGAATATCTTTTTTTCAGAATGATTGTCTATCGCTATGAAATTCTTTATACTCTATTTAATATTATTTGTTTCCCCCCCTCTCAACCCTGTTGTTCTGTTCCTATGATGCAAGGCAGATGTTTTCATTGTATCTGGATGTTTTATTGCACAATGTTTATGTGGTGTTGTGTTGACTTCTGTAATGGGCTGGGTGTGTCTCGACAAGCTGTTTGATCTTCGAGGATCGGTCTGAATTGTTAGAGCTGCAAAGTATCAATAGCTCTAATTGATTTCTCATTCCCACTGATCACCCGCAATGTGTCCAATTGATTCAGCCTTACGAATTAGCAGCACCATCACAGTATCGATCTCAGCTGTTGTCGGCGCACGAAGGCGCACAAATATTCAAGAGGAATTAGAAGAGACCACTGATTTTCACAACAGATATGGCGAATCAGCTGAGCTGCATTTTTCGACTGACTGGCTGAATGTAGAAACGCAAATTTTATTTGACTGCCTGTGCACATCGAAGGAAACCCTGTGTATCTTATTACTGGAACATGCACCTGTATCTAAAGAGTGTACCTAACTGCTTAATGTGATTATTGTCTTCAGAATTTATGTATGCAGTTTTTTTTTAAAAAAAAGCAAGTTAATAACGATGCAGCATTCCTGATAAGTAATTGATTTGCTCCATGATTCACACCTTGTTTGCTGTGTTTGGGGTTGCATGAGTAGCGCTTCTGCGCAATGCATTATTATGTGAAACATTTTCATCATGGTGCAATTCAGCTCACTTCCACAAGCTTTTAAACCCATCTGTGATCAAACAAAGTAGACAGGAACCAAGATCAAGCTAGTCAACCTTGCCAATGCCAATGAAAGAGAATTTATAATCTCTGTATTGGTCTTTTGTTATAAAAAATGTTATGTGCATTACTAAGGTTTTGTGTATAACCATGTTTACTGAGATCATGAAATGAGGACATTATTTGTTTTTTATTGTCTTTTAAAGCGTATCAGTGCTTTTTACCTTGCATGACCACATGTTGGGCCTGGCCCCTTATGACATGCTCATGCTGGAAAGATTTAAAAAAAAAAAAAAAAAAAAAAGGCTATCAAATGTGAAAGACTGTTTCCCACTGCACTGTGAATCACTGCACTGTCCCCTGTCTCCCATCTAGACGTTCGTCATCCATCCATATCCACCCTTTAACTGGACCGGCCCGCACACGTCAGCGGCCTCACATCCAATCCCTGATGACCTAGCTCAGTCTGTCTAAGCATACCAAACTGTAGCGGCCAGATTACTGCCAGTATCGTTGTTAATCAGGAATCTATAAATCCTCTGCTCTGAGATCAGCTCTCTGGTGCTACAGCCAGTGCAGAATGGCCATTTTATTGTCCCCAGTCCATGTATAGTTGTCCTAAGAGACACAATATTTTAGCACCTAAACAGGGGTATCTCACTGCCTTTCATAGTGTTGTCAGTTTTTTTTATTGTATTCTTTCTTTTGTACATGACATACAGTATATTTTAACCTGCATACATATGTGTTTGTGGAAAGAAAAAAGATTGTATGTGATATTTCATAATTATTATGTTCCCAATGTTTTATAAGTACTGTACCTGTACAGCAATAAAGCACAATTGTGGCAGTGCTTGTCTTTATCTGTGTGTGTCTGCATGTACTGCTATCCTTGTGAGGGCCACTTTTAGTTTGAGACCATCATTGTTGGGACATTTTGGATCACTATTTAAAAAGGGCTGTTTGAGAGTTAAGACTTTGTGGTTAGAAGCAGGTTAGGGTAAAGGTTGGTATTAGGTATTTAGTAGTGATGGTTATAAAAGTCGGGCTAGGGAACATATGTTAATGAGGTTCCTCACGAGTAGTGTGTGTGTGTGTGTGTGTGTGTGCGCTGCATGTTAGTTGTGGAACTCAGATGTAATAATGTGAGTCTGTATGCTTGGTGCTGTGGTAGGAGAGGAACAATGAAGATTATTAAACTATTTCATTATTGGGTATTTTAATCTATAATACTCTTTAATCTGAAAAGTAACTAGAAACTGAGGTTGTAGTTGTAAATGTAGTGGAGTGAAATCTACAGTATCTTCCTCATAAATGTAGTGGATTAGAAGTATAAAGTAGCATAAAATAGAGATACTCAAAATTGTAATCATGTATAGCACTTGAGTAAATGTACTTAGTTACATACCACTGGCACGGCATGTCTGTGTGACTGTGTGTCACTGTAAGTATCTCTGTATTCGCATTTACATATTTTGGCCTGTGCAGAGCAAAATGAGCAACAGTTAGTCGTGCTCGTTAATGTTTTGCCGCAAACAGGTGAGCGGAATCTCAAATGCGGTGCTCACAGCATTGCAAAAGTACATTTCTAGTTGTAAACCTTAAGATTTCAGTCCTGATTTGACAAGAACTGTGGGAATTGAACTGCTTTTTTAGAAATACAACAGAGGAACAACTGGTGTATCTGTTTACAGCGCAACCAAACAAAACTCACATTGTTTTAATAAAGAAGTCAGTCAGTCAATAATAATTGCAACCATGATCCAATTTCATGCTTCACAAGGTGAGAGTAGTTTTCCACACAACAGCTGGGCACAGTGTAAGGAGTTGATTACCTTGCTGAAGAGTTGGAGGTGTGCCGTCGTCTGCAACTGTTTCATTACTAAACTGTGAAACTTCTAAATGATCCACTAATGAAAAAATGCCAAAACCAACAGTTGTTTTGTAGACACATTTTGAAAAAGCCACCCTGTGTTTTAAATGTGAACCAGCTGCAGTAGGAATTTGTATTAGCAGCAACGTAATACGGCTCTGATACCACGTCAGGATAGTGAAACAGTAAACAGTGAGGCTGTTATTGATTAGATAAAATCATAAAAACAGTAACACTGGCTGACATGCATGTCTCATGTGAATCCCTTATGCTTGTGAAGGCAATTTGAATCCAGTGCAGGAATGGCTACTGCTAACAATGAAAACTATCTGCTGACCAATGGTATCAAAAACTGGGTGTGATGTCATGAAAATGAATATTACTTTATAGATGCCCTCCAGACATGTTTTAATATATAATTAAAGGAGAAAATACTCTCCTTTGAATAATAATTTACGTCTGATGTGTTTTTTCCACAAAAAAAGTTATTTTCTAAAAATTACATGCTACTCATGTTTCAGTGGGAAGGAGTTTTTCTACTAAGTTTAACTACTGAAGACATGATCTCTGCTACGCCACTGTAACGTCCAGTCTCAATATACATATGCGCACTGGAGGTTTCACACACTTGTGTAATTTGTATATTAAACAATGACTGGCTTAAAAACTAGTTGTGTTGTCACAACATCATGCTTGTACGTACACGCCTAAAACTCTAAGGTGAGCACAGAGGAACTTTCTCCCTTCAGCAGATGAAAGTGAAAACAATCTAGTGAGTCTCAAACTCTCGAAATCATTTTGTACAGCGAAGCTCAAACACCCATGTGAAGCAACAATAAACAAAACACATTTTTGAGAAGAGGGAGTGCTTTAAAAAAAATTCAATGACCTCATCTGCCTCCAGAAACTGGTTAATGCACCGACTTCACTGTGAGGTTTTAAAGCTATTATTTCTTTAGGTAGAAAGCAGTTTTAATGAAAACTGTTAACAGTGAGGTCTGTATTATCCAGAGAGATGCTATTGTTGATTCTTAAATGTAAATTTCCAATGCTGTACATTTGCCAACAATGTATTTGGATGGCGACAGAAGTTTGCAGGGACCAGTATAATGCTAGTGAGATGTGACATTTCCCAGGAGACTGCCCCTTCCAGTTATTTACTAACCTGCGGTGGTTTCTGTTGAGAATCAGGTCAAGACAAGCACAAGCCACAACCTAATAACTGAACAGTGTCTTCCCACATTAATAATCTGCCATAGTAACTTAGAAGAATGTTTCTGCAAGGCGTCACCTCGGAGTGTGGGAGCCTGTGTTTGAAGTTTATGTGTCACAGTTAACAACTCCTTCCAGGGGTTGCTGATTCATACGCATCCTGGTGTGTGTACAGTATGATTATACACTTAATAGATGAGAAGCTGGAAAGACAGTTGAGTGAAGTCATCAGCTTAACAGGATTTGATTGACATGTTTATATTGTCCTCAAATAAAAAAAATTCTTTCAATACATTCAATACACAATCGGATATTAAATCAGAAATGTTTTACTTCCTGTGTAAAAAATTGGATATAACAGACAACAAACAGCTTTAGACACCAAAATCAACATGTGATTGGTTAGTTTGGTTGTTTAGTATGAAGTACAAACAACTTACCCAGCAGAAATTAACCGACATAGAACATTCTCCAAGTAGACACCTAATTTATAATTTATATAACTTTTGGATTATGTGACTGTAAAAAAAATGAATTTAAACATGGATGGATCATTTATGATACTTTGCCAAATACTTATTTTCACTATACTTGGCTATGCCTGTTAAAAAGATCAAATCTTCTAATTTAATATGTACTGTTAAATCAAATGTTCTACATTTGCTGATAAGAGGAAGCAAATAATACTGTAGCTCTGGCCTGTGAGTGCATCTCTTCAATGGCAATCCTATATGAACCACTATAATGCATTATGACTTAAAAACGTAAAGTAGTGAACAATCTTTTGAGCAAACTTAAATTTACCAGTGTCAGCTGATCGATCTGCATGAGTATAGGCACAAAACAGCCGACTGACGCAGTTTCAATCAAGACTTGTGAAAGCTAATTGGGTTTATTGAATCATCGCTAGGAACAATTTGTTCTCGACAATCTCGAGAACATAATTAACAAAATAAATATTAAGTGTAGCTTCAGTGCTGCAGACAGAGAAGCAGTGTGTTTACGCTCATTAACACCTGCATGTGGTAATGTGTGCACACAGCATTGCACCACAGCAAGTGAATCACAGATGAACCACATGTTTTGCACAACTCCAGTAGACACTTGACACATGACTGTGGATATACAGTATGTGGATGCTTGGAAACAGTGAAGAATTGTGGAGAGTAAACAATCTGATCTAATTACCACCATAGGCGAGGTTACGTTTTCACTCCCTTTTGTCTGTTTCTTCATGTGTTACTTCCTTGTTCTCTTTTCCCCTGGTTTGCTTGGTCCTCCTTGTTTATATCAGTTTGGGTCAAACCATTACAGCTTACAGCTCTCCACCATTTAGAAGAAAACCACACATCCTAAAGATTTTATTCAGACACATTCATTTCCCTTTTTCATATAAACTGATAAACTGGTTGTCGCAACCAATTTTTAAAGATCTAAGTAGCCTCCTTGAGGACTGAGATTGATCACCTTCATTGATATGGTACTGTGGTATTACTGTATGGGCCAGGTGTTGCCGTTTGCATGCATGCATAGGGCATTGGGGCCTTACGTCCCTCACTCTCCACCTGAACTGTCTCACTGCTTGTCTCTTTCAGAAGTGTAGTCAGAGCTGGGGGACGTTAGTCTTGTGTGCTGCAAAACCACTCCTTATTTAAGTCAGTACTGCTGTCAGTCTCTCCTCGACTGCATGTCCTCTGGTTTGGTTTGATTTGGAATCTTTGCAGTATGTAACATCTGAACATTTCTAACTTAACCATGGACTATTTGCACTACTGACTCAAATTTTACACAATTTACCTTTGTACAAGGCCCTAATATTCTCTAAATGTCGGTATTCTCCAAAAAAGTTAGCACAATAGCCTATCGCTGTGTTGAAGCATTAAAACTTCAAAAACCTCTAAACATGATCTTTGATTAAAATATCATGTGAAATCTTAATTTTATTCTGTTTGCAAAACAGTAAGCCCTTGTCCCAGTAAGCCATGACAGTGTGACAGCGAGCCAGCACGCACAATATCAGGAAACTGAAGCAGCTAAATCAAATCCAGCCATTATTTATTTTATTATTTACACTTGTGCTTTCCATACTGTGACATGTCAAAATGTCTTCTGTGAAAAAGGCCTATTTGTTGCAAAAATCCCTTTTCTTAAGGTTAATACAGGGACAGTGACCAACACTGTAGGGGGGCTGTTCCCTAATTGATCCCCACCACTAGTAGTGGCAGTAGGGCCATTCAGTCATTTATTCTGGGTTGAAAAGGGAGGAGGGGTAAATGGCCAGGAGGTAACCAATAAACCCTGACTCACACTCAAAGCCCCTTCCTCTCAGTCTACCATTAAGGGCACTGAATGGTCACCTTTACCATTCTCCATTTGTCCTGACTCTCTTTGGTCTCCATCACTCCCTCGGGGCTCCTTTAAGGAGCAGTTTGTACCCAGGTGTGAACTGTGTCTCATAGTATTTGTATGTGTTGTAAGGTTGGATGGTCCAGCAGAAAGCTATAAACAAAGCTGAGGAAGATGATGGAGATGATGGTTGGGCTGACAACATGACACCTTTCATGGTGCAGTTTGATTGCTGGACTGTTTGTGTTTATTCACCCCAAACAGCCAAAATACCACCTTCAACCAGCACCAGTGAAGATTAGACCTCTGATCATGTTCAGCCTCATATTGTACACATCATCCTGTACCTGGTTTCAGCAGCTCCTTTGTTCGGTGCTTCTCCCTCCAGAGGTGGATGTGTGCAGCAGGGAAATGCAGGCATGTCGAGTTCATGGATGTCCTGAACATTGTTCACCTTGCTTTGCCGCTCGGCCTCCATCCCATCTGGATCTCCTTTAGGAGTGGAAA
The DNA here is from genome assembly GCA_038419695.1 of Scomberomorus guttatus. NCBI lineage: Eukaryota > Metazoa > Chordata > Actinopteri > Scombriformes > Scombridae > Scomberomorus > Scomberomorus guttatus. The sequence continues at coordinate 13,183,412 of CM076456.1, read as the reverse complement.
CAGTAATCCAGTACAGGTGGTTGATGATGACTGGCTGATGATGTCCTCCACTCCCACTTCTTCATGTCTGCATCCAAAGCCTCCCTGCATCTGTTTCAGGACAGAAACAATATGTTGGAAAGAAAATGTTAGACATCAAAAACAGCCAACTTAGCCTAAACTACAAACATCAGGATACAACATTTACCAACATGCCATTAATGAAATGGTCTGTTCCTTCTGGACACAACATAATTTAAAGAAGATGTGGGATATCTAAGGAACTGAAGGTGTTTACATGATATTGAGACATCATCAGATGCTGTTGAGCAATCAGCTGGCACACCTGCTATTTATTAGCTGTTTCTTGACACCTCTACCTGCTCCTGATGGTGGTTTCACACAAAGCTTGGAACTGCAAATATGCATCTGTACTTTTTGAGAGTAGCTATTATTTTACAAAACCAGATCTCCACTGGTACTGAACCTTTCCGCTGCGAAGAGGCTCCCTCGAAGGGGACCTGCTCCCTATGTAGATATAAAGGGCTCATTCTAAGTAACGAAAACACAACGATGCTTATTTTCATGGAATTATACATGAATTAAAACGTACTTCTGCCAAGTGCGTTCTGCTAGATGCCACTAAACTCTACACACTGCACCTTTAAATGTCAACCGTTTCGGTGGCATTGCACTTTAAGGTGCTTCCACATTGGCCACAAGTTGTAGTAGTTGCTGCTTGGTAAACATTCAGTAGCTACTTGTTAGTTTTGTAGGATGATGCTTTACTTGAGGAAGAGGCAAGGTATTGATCATTGAATGCTTGTTTTGGCCGACAAACCACCTTTACAAACTCACTAGAGACAAACAGTGCAGTACTGTTTGTCTTTGCGTCTGCATGTTTGTGTTTCTGTGTGTGCTTGAAAAGCAGAGAAAAGCAAGACAGGAAGCGAATGAAAGCTGTACGAGTCCCAACATCTGAGACATTTCAAAGGCCATGAAACACAGGGGTAAACATGATTCCCACCTCTATTGATTACTTGAGCACTGGTTGGAAGGTTTGTGGGTTTATGTTGACTTGTAAACAGCCTGGGGACTGGTTTGCTCCAGTCTGATCGATTCGGCAAAGAAAAGGTGCAGTTTAGAAGGGCTGTTCCCTTAGTGCTGAGCCTTCACTGGCTTTATGATGATGCCAAAGGTTTAGGGTTATACTCGTAATGTACATTAAGCCACAAAGGATGGTACTATTTTCTAAGCATTTAAAGGTCACAAGATGTCCACCTTTCAACCCCACTTTACTGCCTACTCTAACCTTAGGATCCCCTTCTCCCCTCCTCTTACCCTCTCTGCTCTTCATACTCCCCCCGTCCCGTCTTCCCTATCCTCCTCTGACCTCAGAGTTGTTCCCTTTTCACCTCCTCACCCATTTCTTGCAATGGCACAGATTTCTGTGTACATCTCGCAGAGTGTGAAAATCAATAGCATCATCTCAACACTGTCTCAATTTTCAATTAACGACTTTGAGGTCTATCTCACCAGACGTATCCATCACATCAGATCAGCCTTCGAAAAATCAGATTAGACACAAACTCACACGAGCAGTGACTCTTGCACTTACGCAGCCAACGTTCCCCGGCCCACAACACCACTCAGGTGGAAGAAAATGCTCAAATCATTTTCTTAAAGCTGCACTGATCAATATTTTATATAAACAATGGATCAAGACTACATGTAATGTGAAAAGCGAACCCACAGAATTATCATCCAAAACTGCTACTACTGCTCTTCTAACGTGCTGCTTTCACTATGCAGGCTGTGTAGACATTGCGTTAGCATACTTTCAGCTCATTTCTTTTGGTTTTACAGCCTACAACTGTGCTCTTATCAACCTTATTTTCCAGAAAAAGCGGGCAGCTGTTTTCAGTGAAAAAGCTTAGCAACTAAGAGCCAGATTCTCAGGAGCTGGTAGAGACCAAAACAGAGATAAACGGAGTGTATATTGGACCTACATCACCACCAATGTTAATGTTTCTTCATGTCCGCTTCATATTTCACTGCCTATAATTTTATAAAGTGATCATATGTTAATGCTGTGTTTTTCGGCTTGTTCTGCTCTACTTACCAAGTGATCGAAAAATTATTTATTGCAGCTTCAAGTAAAAAAAAAGCTCAATTAAAAGCCTTGAATGGAAAAGTTTGATCAAGTGAAAAGCCTTACACTATCAAAAGTAAAGGTGCTCATTCTTCAGAATTAAAAGAATAATTTCAAAGGTGTCTCGGGGTATGTCTACTGTAACTCTTAAAGGCCTTGCACACCCACACAGGTGATTGCAATTATTCTGGCTGATAAGACCTCTGCTCAAGTTGAAGGTGGATGGAGTTATGCTGGAATTATGTGTCCAGACTCAGTGCTCTAATAAGAACGATAAAGCACCTATAGCTGTATTTTTGATATGATCATACCATCTTTCAAAGGATTCTAACACCAGAAGGTATTGTTGTTAGAAAAATTTGACAAACCTGGAGAAATTGATCTAAAAAATACATTTCCCTCTACAGTGTAGTAGGTATAAGTGCAATGAGCCTCATGAAAGAACATTTTTGTATCGTTGTCCTAAATCACGTTCAACAAACTCTCTTTACTGCACAAATTTGTAGTAAATTGCTTGTTACAGCCTGAAGAATGTCACCTGTTCATGAGGAGGTGTGCGTTTGATAATTTGCATAATCGTCGCCCCTGAAATTGCCATGTAAATAAATCTGTTCTGCTCTTTGTATGGGCAGGTTTCATTCACAAAAACGTTAACAAAGAGCAAAAAGAGTCCTGCTGTAATTCAAATTTAGCAGTGTCAGTAGTGTTATTAAAGGACCAGTTAAACAATTACAAAATGTTAATGATGCTGTCAGCAGCGCTGCACTGTGACAGAAATAAATAGGGAATACACAGTCTGACATGAAGTCAGAAGCTAAAAAAACATCTTGATAAAGCAAAGTGGTCCATGGCTAAAATAAGAGGCAGTCAATGTATGTGACAGCCACAGAGATGTTTGACGAGGGAATATTATAGCTTACAATAGGTGATGTTAGGTGATGACCTGCATACAGACCCTGAGGCAGATGTTGGATTGAGAGAAGTTTCCTTATAATGACTGAAATATGGACGTTGCTGTGCCAAAATCTAAATAAACAAAATCTTATTTATATATTTACTTTGAATTCATTTCGGTATCATGTTTAAACTACAAAGGCATAATGATTTCAGGTCAAATTTGTGTTTTTTGTGTCAGTTCAGAACAAATCTGTTCATACGGATGGTTCCTGCATGAAGCCCAAGTTCATGTAATGTAATTTTAGGGTACTAACTCTTTGCTTAATTATGGCATTGGAGTAAATGCATTGTTTTACTTTCCACTCTGACCACCCCTGAAACCATCCAACATTGTTCACATCAGCCCCCATGCAGAGATAAGTATTGTGTCAATATGCACTCCCAGCATACCATAGAAATTCTTTCCCCCATATGAACTTGATAAACATCCAGCAAACTCTCCGGCTATCTGTGTCCTGATGTAGAACCACAATGATCCCAGGCTCATATGCTTCTAGACAAGAAAAACAAAGTGATAAATCATTGCCAGTAGATCAGTAACAGAAGATGAATCCTGTCTGCTCCACCCTCCCTGAATCCAGACGGCAGCAGCTGTAATCATCCTCTTTCCATTCCCCCTTTACCCAGCAGTCAGCAGATCGACAGACACAGAGGCTGTCTTTGATGTTAAAGCTAATTAACATGGCAATTAACGAGGCTCTATATTGCTGACGAGGTCAGACGTACTAAGTACACTTTTTCTACTCATAGACAGGACGTGCACATGTACACATAAATGTCTGTTAGGTAAGCTACTCATGGGGAAACACTAATTAGCTCTAATTGTGTCTGCAATGTGGCAACAGACGCATAGACCTGTGTGGTGCAGAAATCACAAATCTATTAAACAAATGTATTAGGAAGAATTGAAAAGGGAATAAAGAGAAAACAAACCATTCCCCGCAATCTAACAATTCACCTTTGCTCTCATGCTGTAATGCTGCATGTCAGAATATAATATTAAAAGAGTATAATTATAGTGTCTGGGGCTTTTTGTCTCCATAAATGCATTTAAAAAATTGACAAAATTATGCAAAGATAGGACTCCGGGAAAATCTCTGAAATTATGTCAATAACCTCTGTATTGTTTCCTTGGCAACGAGAGGCCTTGTCAGTGCAGCATTACTATTGTACTGCAATGCTGCTTTTCTCCCTCGGGCCGCCTCTCCAAGGACCTCTCCTTGCTGTATGTCATGTTTACATTAACAAGCCAAGCTGCTCCCACAAGTAAACATATGGCACTCTATAGCGTGGTCTATAAGCCTGTGAAGAGTAGTGTAGGAGAAAATTCCACATGCCATTGCAGCTTGCGTGTGTACTCAGTGGGGGTTTGTAAAAATATTGATTGATTTTACGTTTGGATGTAAGATAAATTATCCATTCCGTGAATTCAGAGGAGAGACATTTATGCGGTAAAATCTCAGGAATATGCAGATGCTCAGTAAGCGACACAGCCTGGTCAAGAGGGAAAATGTCAGATGGTTCTCGGCTTCGACCCGTGGGCCTCGCCTTTGTGTGGTGGCCCAGCGTTCTCCCTTCATTTGTCTCTGCTGTCACCAGTAAAATGAAAGATTAGAGAAAACCTCAGACCATTTATACACTTAACATCTGAAGGAGACACAGTGACAAATGCAGAGAGGAAAACGCCCTACCATTTGCTTTTGATCCTACATGTACATAGACCTGTGTTTATTCTCAAATATCTGATTTTGCCTCGTGCCAACTCCCACCCCAAGTTTGAATGACAATCGGCACCACATAGTGCTGTAGCACTTTTTTAATCAAGCATTGGTTAACCATCTAATCAACCATTTGCCAACTAATTAAATCTTATAATTGCCCTACTTCAGAGGTATAAGTAATTTAATTAGCTGGATGGGCTCCTCTTTATTGGTGAAAGAGGCGCGGCTGAATGTTACTGCAATGAGCTGTCTGGTCTTTTCTAATTTACCTTTGAGCCACCTACAAGCCATCCTCATTCATTGTGTCAAAAAACTGAAGGGGTTATCCCTCACAAGCACACAAAGACACACATGTGCACACCCACACATACACACAAGTCAGTGTTGTGGTTGTGTGTGAAAGCTGGAGATATACAGTGTGTACACAGATGCGTATATTGTATTGTAAAGTGTTCCAACCCTGCCTTGTGTGAGCAGTCAGTAGTCAATGCTGATCCCTCACCAGGAAATTTAATGGACTTTTTTCTTCCTGAAACATGAGGCTGTTAATCCGCCCAAGGTTTTTATTGAGCTCTCAACAAGCTCCATAAATAAGGATCATTTTGGGTGACATGGTTACGTAAATAATTGGTTGAATTTTGTTAATTGGTGGAGCTGCTTGGAGGGAAATCAACAGCTTAAGAGCACTACTTTGGCAATGAGATATAGATACTGGTTTGTTTTTATTATATCTAAATTTGTAATTGTGGCTGGCTCAGTTAGACATATAAACATTATTCTTACAGCGCTACAGTTTAATAATGGAGAGTGACAGGAAACATGCAACATCTCAGCTGAATTTGAATTAAGAACGTTTCAGTTACCAGCAGAGCATCTCTACCTGAGACTTTGTCACATGTCAGTCTTTTAATGTGCTCACAAGCCTGTAAACACATATGGCCATCCACATTTACACACCGCAATACACGTTCACAAGCCTCTTGACACGTTTGAAGTATCGGTACAATATTTGCATACAATATTTGCATACAATATACAGCATAGCAGGCATGGAATTAAAAGTGTGGTATTTTTATTCATTTGGTCAACCAGTTTTCCATCATTCACTGTGTTTGCGTGTGAGGTGTGTATTAGTGCTGGCACCACTCCAGTACAAGTCCTCTCAGTTGATGGTTCTCATCCGGTTCCTCATCCAATGAGAGAGGTCTGATCCTAATCAGCACATCTGTGTATTAGTATACAGCGGGCGCACAAAGCTCCTCTGTTACAAACGGGCAGGTGACACACGCAAAGACACACACACACACACACAAGCCTCTGTCATCTGATTTGTGTCACATTGTGATGCCTCCTCTTTAGGGTGTTGGTATGTACGGGGGGAGGGGGTCTGTATTATCTACATATAACAGTTACTATAAAACATGCAAAGTTGGAGAGATGCACCGGTGGTGAGCGGTTAGCTTAATTAAACTGTGCTAGCTGTCCACATGGAGGTTGCAACCCATCTGGTAGGAATACAAGTTGGGGGGTTGGGAGAGAAATGAAAATGGGAAACACACATTTCAGATCTACAGTAAATGTGCAAACATTTTCGAACTTATGAGATGATTGCTTCCTGTTATTTTGAACTACTTATGTAGTATTTGCAGCCCTGAGGCTTCCGCTTATGTGTGAAATAGCTTGGGAGGAGACCGAAAGGGCTTGGGAAGCGTAGAAATGCCCCCTTTCATCAGGACAACATAGTTTGTCAGCGCCTCCAAAGACAAATGATTGATATAAAAATAATTAATATGGCTATTTTTTGATCTGCCACCTCTATGGTTAGGCTTTGGTGTTAAGTTCAGAAACTACTTGGTTAAGGTTAGATAAGTGTTGCGGTCAGTGTTAAAAGAAACATGTACATTAGAATTCCTGTTGCGTTGCTAGGAAACACATAGCTAAACACGCCACCAGCTGACAGCAGAAAAAGGTTTTACAAGTAGTAAGCCTGATTACAGTGGAGCCTAACACAATAGGTATACATACAGAACATAAAAAGACTATCAGCAAATGGTAGAACAAACAAGGAGTGTCATGAGTTTGCACATATATATTTTGCAGCCAAGAGTGCTTTTTTACCAGTCTGAAATGTAAAGATGTTTACCCACTGGCTTCTTGTAAGAACTGTTTTCTTAAGGCTGGACCTTCAGTGAGGAATTGAGGCTTTATTCAAGAGCTTGGAGAGAGTACAGTGAGGACACAGACCATCTTCTTCAGAAAGAAAAGACTGGAGCACACTGATTGATTTGCAGCCTTTGCAGAAAATGCAAAAGTATTTTGACTCTGATGATGACACAGTGGTCGAAAGGTTAATTTGCAGATCAGTCAGGGTGTTCCAGTCTTTTCTCTCTGAAGTTTGCTGTTCCCGATCTGAGAGGTACCTAATTTGGCTGCACTTTGCTGGAGGATGCGTGGAGAACCCCTATTTACTGCTTCCCTTCTCTCGGTAGCCAAGTTTGTCTTTGTCTACCTGTTTCAATAGCCAGGCTGTGTTCACCGAGTCTGTTCATTGCCATCTTTTTATTGGCTATAGAGGTGAGATAGAGTGCTACTGTATAGGTGTGTGCGTTAGGACTAAAAAACACATGGGATTTTAGTTGTGTTTTGCTAATTACTGTCCAGGTACATTCTTTTTCATTTGGTTGGCTCTGATTTTTGGGAGACAATCTGATGCCCTGATGCTCCTTTGCATTTGTACATATACATTTACATTTATTCATTTGGCAGATGCTTTTGTCCAAAGCGACATACAAATGTGTACATTCCAAGCCACAGTACATCAAGGAAAAGTCTATGAGAACAAGTGCCTCAGCTTTCACTTCCATGTTACACCTGACACAAGTGCCACAAGGCTTGCAGGTGCATGAGTATGTGCCTTGCAGATTATTTTTTTCTTTTTTTGAGAGCGCGAAGGAGCGAAGGATCGAGAGACAGAGAAAGAGTATATTAGGTGAGTCGGAAGAGGCAGGTCTCCAAGTGGTTTTTGAAGACAGAAAAGGCTTCTACTTACCAAGTTTTGCAACTTGTTACACACTGCTAGAGGGTGTTACATTACTGTCCCTTTCACACTTGCCTTCACAATTCTTTGGGCACATTTCCATTCATCATTCCCCTACAACTGTCCAACAACTTCCAACCAGCAGGATACAACAGACTTGCCATTGCTAGCTCAAAAATCCTTTTTGTCCATGATTTGGATGTCCAAATTCCTTGCAAATATACAACAGATTTGAAATAATTTCGCTTAATAATTGGTGTACAGTTACTAGAACAAATGCCAGCCGATCAGAATCAAGATGTCTCATTGGCCATGTTATTATGAGTAAATAAATCACATCCTGCATACATCCATGAGTATGCTACCCACATGCTACAGCTAAGTGGTGCACTGCCAAAACGTTCCAGGTGCAACTCAAGTGCTAGAAAGATTCAAACAGAGGGAGTTAGAAATAAAGGCCTCTCTCTAATATAAACCTGCCTCCAATAAAGGCCTGGTACCCTGTGCAGTTGAGGTAAATAAAGGCCCCGGCCACTATTTGAGGAAATATGGTATGAAGGGAGAGTGACAGACGAAGGTCATGGTGTTGAGGTTACTGTTTCCTGACTCTAGTGACCCTACTACTCAAACAGCAACTCCTTTACCTACAACTGCACAACTAGTGCTGTACAACTGCAACTGTACAACAATGTTAGGCTCGACTCCCATGTGCTCTAAAAACATTGTGGATAGTTTCTGGGCCCGTAGCCACATTCCTTAAAGCATTAAAATGTTTGCTGTGTTTGCATGTAGTACTCTCTGGGCCAGATTTACTACAGCTTTTGCACCTGTTTTTCAGCCGCAGATCTGCCGCATTCTGCTCATAAACATACGCTGTATTTATTGAACAAGCGTACCAGGTTGGAGATGGGATGCCATTTTAGCTATCAAGTTTTTTAAAGATGTCCCTCCCTTCTTATTCATGCATATGAGGAGACATCATAACAAGGGTTGATTATATATTTATTACGGCAACACAATTTGCAATGGTCAGTTTTGCCTCTGAAAAGCAGAAGTAAACGTAGTGCAGATGGTATTTACAGGGGCCACAAGGAAGATTGTGATGGAAAAGAAGCATGACTTTACCTTTATTCTACAGAAATCTCAATGACATCAGATTTGAAGGGCGGACTGTGCCATTGGGAGTACTGGGAGGTTTCCCGGTGGGCCACTACATAAATTGGGCTGATGCTGCAATTTAAAAAAAGAAAGAAAATACCACAGAGAGAAGGAGCAAGAGAAAGACAGAGAGAGAGAGGCCTGTGATGTGCTGTTCTGGGTGGTTAGGGTTACGCATCTGTCTCCCAACACTCACGCAGCCAGAAGTGGACTGTTGCTGACTTGCTTTACATCAGTAACAAAGCTAAAAACACAAAGGTTGGGCTGAAAATATCAGAGAGAAGAAGTTAAAATCCTGGATAGTAGAAGCATCCAAAGGCTACAAAAATAACTAGTTCTGCATTTAGCAGCAGTGGCTCTGTAAACAACCGGAGAGGAGGGCAGAAGAGGGTAGAGAGGATTCAGGACTGCAGTCCAGTGAAAACACCAGTCAAATCTTTACAACAGAAGCTGTAGGCAGAGAACAATAGGGATGAGAAAATCTAAGTTTAGTTATCGGGATAAGGTTATTTTATAAGACCTCTGCAAAAGTTTGCTAAGTGTGACATGGGCCGTATGGGTGGTGGTGTATCTCCAGGTTGGTTTTGGTAGGTTAATCTGAGTCAAATGTCCCGCACTGATTTTTATTCTCAGTCTGCTTCTGTCAGATACAGATAAATTGCACCAGAAAAATATGTAGACAGCTGTGCTAAGTCAGTTATCTGAAAATTAATGAATTAATCAAAACATATAACTAAATCCAAAAGGGGGTGGGGTGTTGTGGCTTGTGTTCATCACTGTAAACTTGAATTGCGGCTGTAGCTCAGAATGTAGATCGGGTTTTGGTTCACTTTCACCTCTCTCATAGTGTCGTTTTTGGCCGTATAGCAGGCAGCTGTTTTAGCAAAAAAGCTCTAAAAAACCAAACCCACTACTGAGCAACTAGCTGGTGAACATAGTTGAGCCTATAGCTGCTTAAGAGCCAGATAGTTCCCTCAGGAGTTGGTGGAGACCAAAAGAGAGTGAATATTGGATTTATATTCATCAGGTGAACAGAAACACAACTGATAATGTTGCTCTGTAACTGTTTGCTAACATGTCATCATCAACTTAAAAGGTGATGATGACAATGATGTCAATGTTGTGTTCACACCTGGTTTTTCAACCATCCACGAGTGGCTAAAAAAATCTGTTATTGCAGGTTTAAGAGCACTGTAACAAATCTGTCACAAATTAATGTGTTTTTATTCTTTTTTTTCTCTCTAGTTTGGCAAAAAAAAACGTATGAAAAAACTTAGGCCATTAAAGCTGACCTTATAAAACAAACGAAAGCCTGTTAAAAGGCAAAACATCAATAAATGGTTTGATCAAGAATGCAAGTCCATCAGAAAAGACCTGAGAAAAGCAGCAAAAACATCACCAACCAAACAAGACTAACTGCCCCCTCTCAGACACAACAAACCAGAATAAACCAAATTATGTAAAGAATGTAAAGAAACCTAGAATATAGGAAAGAAGAAACTAAATGTCAAAGTAGATTTGAATGTTATCTGACCCTGAAAAGAGAATTGGCAGAATATCTCTCTGCTGTCAGAGAGAGAAAGCAGAGACAGATCCTCACCAGGTACAGGCTCAGTGAGCACAAACTGGCAATCGAAAAAGGACAAAACAAAAAATCATGGCAACCAAAAGAAAACAGAAAATGTGGTCAGTGTTCAACAGGTTATGCTGAGACAGAGATGCACTTCCTCCTACAATGTAAATCATTCAATGAAATAAGGAACATTTACTTTAACAACTTCAACTCTGTAATTTCAGATTTCAAAGAGCTTCCTCTCAAAATTAAAAAATACTCCTAGAAGAAGGAGACAGGGCATATCTTGCTGATCAACATGCGTGTATTTTGTTTCATTGACTCTTGATGCTTTGGCAATATTGTTGTTGTGACATTCATGCCAATAAAGCAAATTTCAATTTCAATTACAATTTCAATTTTAGCAGCAGGTGAGCAGGTGAGTGTGCAAAAAAGACAGCAGAATATGCAACTGCAGAGACACCAGTATATTTGCTAAATTTACACTATAAACTATACACCACTTTTTCTACACTTCCTTATTTACACTTCTGATAGCTTGAGGATAGAAACACCTCCTCAGTCCGAGCTTTAAGGCTGCTGAAGCACTGTATACAGTCCGTTACTGGGGTGAGAGGAGAGGGAGAGAGCCTTTAGCAATCTTCTGAGCCCTAGTCTTCTTCCTTAATATTATTATTTTATAACTCACCAACCTCTACAGCTGTGCCACTGCCTCCTCTCACCTACCAGGTGCCAAATATTGCATGAGCATTGTGGGTCTTGTCATGTTTGAAAAAAGCCATTACAGACCTCTGTTTGAAAGCCTAAAAGCCCTCACTTTTACAGATGTGGTACGCAGTGTTACGAATTTCACATCTGAAAAGGAATTACTTACATCTGTTTGTTTCCATATTTAACTCTAGAAGTCTGTCTCTCATGAGTGGTAACACACACCCACATGCAGTGAAGTACTCTCAACTCTTCTTGTTGCCGAAATAGCTGACATGACACTGGTAGGTCACCTTGCTCTGCCAGGACAGGGAGCTGAGAAGAATTCAAACTTATGTTTGCCCTGGTGCCAGGGGCCACATGTTTCCCAGGAACAGAACGTTATGCAGCTGAAAGCAAGTTTAATTTGCTGAGCACCCGACGTTCCCCAGAGTTGTCAAAGCAGCACGGAAACACCCCTTTCTTCTAGTCAGCTCACGTACGTGGAGTGAGGCATTTGCCATGTGCACACATACGCGCACAGAAAGATTAAACTTAGAGCAAGACAGACTGTTCCTCCCTAAGAGCAAATACCACACAGGCTCTCCATCGCTGACAGGAAGGTTTTTGCTGTTAAGTGACGAGATCGTTTTTAATACACGCTGATTATTTTAGAGCTCAGTCATAAGTTCAGTGAGTGAATGAATATCCTTTTTCCTCTTCAAGCAGCCAGTGACGCTGCCACTGTGTACACACACACACACGCACATGTGTGAGTACCAATAATCACACATACACATGCCCAAATACATATACCGATTGTACTACAATTCATGGTCATGTGCTTTCCATAGCTGAAGAGAGTGATAACACACAGCCTTATCTGTAACCATGACAACACACTGGATCCACTGTGGGCCCTCTGACGCCTGTTCTGAATCGGCAAAGTGTCTTGAATGGTGTTTAGATAGGAACAGAAGCCTGCGTCTGTGGGAAAACTATGAGATAGCAGGAACTTTTGATAATTCCGGAGATTACATGTTAAAATCCAATGGGACTTTAAAGTGGCGGCACTATGTTTCAGTGACCTTGGGTTGTATTGTTCATACTGACCTCAACACACTCTACCCATTTGAAAGCCAAAAATAATGCCTGCCCTGGACAACTGATGTTGAGATGAGGAGCTTTAGGAAATTCAGAGTAACATGCAGGACATTTAAGATGATGACGCTAATAGCAGTCTTTATCCAACATCTTTGGACCTAAAACAGGCTGTTCTTCATTCGGTTAGCCACAACAAGAGGCCATCACCCAACCCCCAGCTGCCTGCTGTCCTCCACAGACAGAAAGGTCAGCTGGAGAGCACCATAAAGAGGAGTAAAGTGTGGTCACTGAGTTCCTCTAAAGTTCAATCAGATTCAGCAGAAGCTCCACCTCTCACCCTTTGTCTCCCCTGCTCTGTTTGTGGCTGTATGTTTGTGTGTGTCCCCATAATGTGTGTGTGTGTGTGTGTGTGTAAGAGAGAGAGAGAGACAGATAGAGACAGAAAAGACAGAGATTTTCAGATTTTGTTTAATAAGCAAGGAAGGGTATACACTGACCGTCGGGTCAAATCAACAGGAAGGAAGTCACATGATCCATTCAAACTCGCAGTGAGTGAAAGGGGTAGGGGGTGGGCCGTGGTTGGATAGAGAAACAGAGAGGGAGAGAAAGAGAGGGAGACAGAGAGGGAGGAAAACGATGAAGGGGTGGGATCTGTTCTTTTCTCTCTTGTTTTTCTCTGTCGGTCTGACGCAGGTGTCCGCAGACATGCTTGGCGCCTGTCCAGGTGTGGATTACAACATCAAGACCACTACAAGGAAAACAAGAGTGAGAGCAGGCTGAGACAGAAAGGGAGCAAGAGAAAGTGACAGAGTCAGAAAGAGACAGAAACTACAAGCCTATAGGTGACATAAAACAGAACAGAAAAAAATAAATTTTTACTTCACACTTCCTATTCTCTTGTCACCATGAAATCAAATTGTTTGTTACCAAAGAAAGCACCATTAAACTGCCTGGCAACATTTAGTCTTACCTAAATGTGCATACATGTTCATGTGTGTGGTAAGGCAGGGAAAAAACAGGTGAGGCTGACTTTTTTTCTCCCTTCCTCTTTTATGAGAGATGGACAGGTCAAGAGGCAGGACAAGCAGCAGTCAATAATGACACAAGTTATTGGTCCCCCAAGTCCTAACAGAGTGGTAGTGTGATATTGGGTCATATAAAAGCAGGTTGTAAGAACTGCTGCTTTATTAGCGGGTTGTTAAACTTTGGCCTAACGATGTTTCCTGTGTGGGATATCACCGTGAGATCATGCTAGAATTGGACAAGAATAGCGTTCGTACTTTTCAGTGTGTATCACAGCTGATTTGCGGAAGATAAAGGATAAGGCTGCTGTTGTTTTATGTTCCTCTTATTATCGGCAAATCTCATGAAAAAACCAAAACCAACAAAGCGTTAGCACTCAGTCTGACCCCGTTTTTTTTCCTACTGAAGATGTGAATCTTTAAAAATGGATTACAAATTTATATCTGCTGGGGTCAAATGTGTGAATGATGCATATAAATGATGCATGCAACAGAATGTGCGGTTAAATTGCACACACCTTACACATACCTCATACCAGCTCCACATGCGGTTTTCTAGAACGAGCTGAGGATGTAATAAAACATTGCTGGTTTATGCATCTGGCCTGTAGACGCTGCAGTTTTTAGCAAACATTACCCAAACACTGCATTTATTGGGGGCTATTCTCAGATGTGGACTATTAAACATTTGGTATGCTAGTGAGCATTTACAACAGCAGGACTCAAAATAAACTACATACATCCTCTCCTCACCTTTCCTACTGACATATTACTGATCTTCAGCCAGTTCAGGAATGTTAATGTCCTCCTGCCAAAGAGATGGTAACTCCAATATTACACACTTGGATATAGTTCAACAAAGCATGTGATGCTGTCATGACTGTAAATCATGTTGTGTTTTGTTTTTATATCAGTATGGCATAACTGTCACTTTTAACCGACACTGACTGACATTTAGTGACATTTAGAAGTAATGTGAGTGGTATGTGGAATCTCCCAGACTCTCGGTCAGCAGCTTTGTTTGGGTGTCAGTGCAGCTCTGGTTTAGTGTTGCGTTTACACCCTGTGGCTGTATTATCTCTCCACCCGCTCTGTCTACACTGATAGTGATCAGCGGAAGTCTTTATGACTTCCGTTATGGCTGAATAATCATTGTGCACGGGGCTCGCGCACACACGTACTCTCATGCACATGTGCGCACGGATTCACCCCCTTCACACATGGGCTCTGCTGGCTGCCACGTCCTGTGTCATATACAGGAAGGAGATTATTAGCTTCCTGAGGAGATGATGGGACCGGCGGTGGGGGAGCAGCAGACATAGAGGAGGACAGGATGAGGTCAGCGGTGCTATGGATTGGCCAGTCGGAAGCTCTCAGTATCAGTTACCGCTCAACCCCGAGACATTTCGAAAATGGAGAGTTTGGGGGGTGGTGGATAGATTAAAAAATAGGATGAATGATGGGAAATGTCAACACGGAGGCTTTTGCACCAAAATCGGTCACAGTCATGCTTGGAGAGTGATGGCTGGTTTAGAGGATGGGGAGTGAAAGTGATATTGTTCCAGGCAGGATGTAAAGGTCAAGAGGCTGCCTGACCAAGGATACACCACGGGCAAAACACTCCATTAAAACTGCCCTGACCTTCAACCTGCCACCACTGTCAGAGAGACTGTTGTTTGCATGGATAATTATCAAGGTTTCAGCGTGTGCGCACACACACACACACATATTAAAGGCCGTCTCCACAACAAACACAACAAAGGGCCGACTTGGACAGCACCAAATGTCCAGTGCTGCTCTTATCAGCTGTCCGATGATAATTATTGTGTGTACAGCCAAATATGTGCGTGTGTCTTTCCGTCTCTGTATGCCGTTGTCCACTGCATATGTTTGAATAGCAGATACCTGGTCGCCCATAGAAGGTCACAGTGTACCTGGGGATTTTCCTGTGACCTGGCATGCACAGGAGAAATTAGAGAAGACAAAATGCCAAAAATGAAAGGCAGAGCAGAGGGATGGTACAAATGGAAACGTGTCCTGCTGCTGGTGTGAGTTGATCGGAGTGTGTCTGCCATGCTTGTTTTTTTTTTCCCCCACGCATTTGTATTTCAGGTCGTATGGCTGGGCGGAGACCGTGCGGTATATTGTTGGTGACAGAGGGGCAAAGCTCATCGTGCTCTCATTACCGCAGAGAAAAACAGAAAACACACATGCACAGACAATTCGTGTAAACACAAACACATCCCTCTCACTGTCTCTTTCTCTCATGCACAAACACATTTGCCCATTCCTGCCCTCAGCACAGCTTTGTTCCAGCGAGCAAGTGGGTTTAAAAACAAATGACGTGCTTGGCCTTTTATTATGTTCCGGACACTGTTTTTCCTGAGGCTGGAATGCGGACAGGAATGTGTTGTTGCTCTGCTAGCGCTCAGAGGGAGAAAAACCTATCATGCTATCATGCTGGAGGAAAGGGAGAGCGAGAGGAGTATGAAAAGACAGGAGAGAGAAAAAGAGTGAAGCAGGCACTTGAGGAGCAGTAGGAAAATTATATAAAAATGGAAAGTGGCTCAGGCCAAAAGTATTTGCAAAAAAAAAAAAAAAAACAGCGCATTACTGTTAAAAGTAGTGTGAATTCTCCTCAGTGCGGTTGAAGTTGTGATAGGTGGTTTGCTGCTTTTTCACTGGCTTACTCTCTCTGTGTCTGTCTCTGGTTTTCATTACAGCTGTTATGATGCTCTGTGCTCAAGCCAGACCTTGCATAACAGCCTGCCTGTTATTGGCCCACTAGTCAAAGCCATGCCCCCGCCAGTCTCTCCCCACTTTAATGTACTACTGTACAGTTCTAATATACTTCACCAGGCCTGCGTGGAAGTCAGCTGACGTGGACAGCTGTGATCCAAATGTTTGTTTTTTTTTTGTTTTTTTTTAAATGAAAGTATGCATTCATCATGAGCTGTTTTAAACATTTACGTCTTCAGTAGGAGCGAATGGACTAGCCGGGGAAGTCAGGAACATTAAAAGACGGACTGACACGTTGTTAGTTTTGGTGTTTTCACGAGATTTTTCGAGAATAAGAAAATGTTGAATAGTCTTACATAATTCATGAGGCAACATGAGGTGAAGTCAAAATCAGTTTGGTATGTTGGGGCCCTCAACATGTTAGTACTGAGCTACAACTGCAATCCTGGTGCTGCACTCAGAGTAAAATGTATCTGTTTAGACACAGTGCGGGGTGTTCTGCCCGCTGCTCACTGCGACGAAGATGCTATGAATACAAATTGAAACAGTTGTAATTTCATTCCAGATTACATACACAATATGTTTCTTCCAAGATTGTGATGTGCTTTCAGTATGGTGTAATTTGTGACACTCAGAAACACACAGGGATATCCATGTCTCACATATAGGCCTACTGCTTTGTAAAATAAACACTAAATAGGTTCATGGTGGAAATAATTTGAACTTGCGCAATGTGAACAGCGGTCTTTCTTTCCCTGTGGATAGAGGGTGTCGTATTGTGTACAGATTGTAAAGCCCCTTGAGGCAAATTGTGATTTGTGATATTGTGCTATATAAATAAAATGGACTTGACTTCAATTTTCTCAGGAAAACATTACTTCCCGTGTGATACCTTTTGTGGGTGCGATGGATTGTGTAGAGTATTTACTGTAAATGTAAAAGGAAGGGAGGACATCTCACTACATCTCTAACAAATCACTTGGTAATTGAGCCTATTCACGCGTCCCTGTTCATGTATGGAAAATGGGAGTTGAGTTTGATGTATCTGAACGTGAGAGTGCATGCATGAGAGCACAAGACGCAAGAATTAGTAAAAAAAAAAAAAAATTGGGGTTGTATGTATAACAGGCTCATCCTTCACCAGGGGCACTCTGGGACCTATTTGTCCCAGCAGGGAGGGGTGGGTGAGGGATGAGGTCTAGAGCCCCTCGGCCTGTCTGGAGCTCCGAGCAGGGCAGGAACACCCAAGATGGATGAGAATGGAGGGGGGCTAAACGAGAAAAGGTGGATCAAAGAGTGGGAGAGAACGGGAGCAGAGGAGAGGGTAGCTGTGAGGATGGGGGAAGAGAAGATGAGCAATGGGTGGACAGTCTTTCTTTTGATCCATCATTGAGTGATGCTCCATTCAATGTGTTGACTGAGACCACCTGGGGGACTCCGGGGGAGGCTGTGTGTTTGTTTATTAGCGCTCGGAGGGGGAGGGGTATCACTCCGCTATAGATGGCTGTCAGCCTCACAGCCCTCCACATTAGGGTGATTGAAGGAAACTGATGGCCCACTTCCAGACAGTGTCAATGTCTGTGGAGCGCTTTGTGAACCTGCTGTGTGATCCCAGTGATGGAAAACAGCTTTCGTTACATTGATACAGGAGAAGCCAAACGAGGAATTATTTGATATCTCGAGTCCCATTTTGTTATTGTTGTCAGTGGAATGAATAGTCGAGTGGGGGCATCAATCCATGCCTCTGATTTATGAATGTTTTTGCTCTTTTTTCCTCTTTTTTGCCTTAAAAAGAAGAAGCTTTGTGTTGTTCAACCATGTGTTTCCCTAATTATTTATTTATCTTCCCTTCACCACTACCAGCCTCCGTCATTCATATAATAATGTGGTAATTCCCAAATGAGACTCCCATCCCCCCCTCACTTCTCCTCTCACTCACCACAACCTCTGTTTTCTGTGCCCATCCACCTATCCTGTTTATCACTTGTGTATTTTTTTCTGCCCCCCCCCCACACACACACACGCACACACATGACCTCGTGTAAGGGTCAATGCACAGGCTGAATATATCTTTTGTGACCAGAGGTGTTACTCAAAACTCCAAATGTGAATGTTAAAAATGGTGCCATTGTCCTTCGGCTCTCATTCACTTTCTACATCTCTTTCTATCCGTCATTTTCAAATATAAAAACATTCAAAAAGAGTATGGACTTGTTCAGAGATTTGCAATTCGAGGTCATTGTCTCAGTGTAGCATAGAAACTGCGTGTCCTTGCTCTGTGGCGGCTCCGTGCGTCATACGGAGAGCAGCCAAGATAATACATGAGTCCTGAGAATTCAGAACATTATCAGTGATAAAGAAAAATGGAGATAGAGGCGACACAAAGATTAGAGGAACATTTGTGGTCATCAGTTAAGATGACAAATGTATTTTAAGATCAGGTAAACATTCATGTCATCTGTTGGTCTAAAATAAGTCTCTTTCTGGAATATGTAACAGATAACAAGCAGCAAAATGTTCCACTGCACAGTTGTCCTTTCACCTCAACACTACATAACATTAATTGGCATTGCCTTAGTTTGTGCTTCCCAAAAGGTTGTAACTGATAACTGAATGTTACCAGGTGGAAAGATGTGACATTGATTAGTATAGATTTTCTGCCTCAAGCTGAACTAAATGCAACACAACAAAGACACAACTGCACTCTCAGCTCGTGCTGCGTTGGCCGCACAGCTGTCAAACTATAGAAGACAATAGAAATTACTCTGCTGTTGCTTCCTTAACTGTTTGACATAGCGCAACTGTTAGCTGTAAGTTTTACAGTTTTACAGTGATTCATTGATACTTAATGGGAGAATAAAATGTTGAATTCATAAGCAATAAAACACACTTGCTCAATTAAACACAATCATGGATGTTGCCACTACAGCCATGGTCTGGTTTGACCAATTAGCTAGTTAGCTAATGTTAGCAAACTTTAGATAGATATTGCTGTGTCACTGACATTACTGCAGTCAAATTGCTGACTTTAGGTCTCCTTTCTGCTTGAGCTACTGTTCTGCTATGATTTACAGATAAACGTTTCAATGGTTTTATCACAAATGTAAGAAGTAAATGGCTGCATGTTACCTCAGTGCTTAAACACTGGAGATTTAGCGTCCTTAGCAACAAACGAGTGGTGCACAGTGCCTCTAGTTATTAGTTATGAAATAGTCATTTGTAATCTTTGTAAGTTACTGCAGGGTATCAGTTAGAATAGTAACATAATTTTAGATGTTTTACATTCAAACATCATAATACATCTATAGCCAGTGGGGCCCCTTTTAGTTGGAGGCTACCTTGCCTAAAGGTAAAGTGTAAATGAAATACTTCAGTGGCTTGTAAACAGCTGGAATTACCACAATTTCAGTCAACAGAAATTTCATCAAGGTTGACCTTTTTCTGAAAGACAGAATTGTTGGCACGTTGGCGTGCCCATGACAGAGTGTACTTTTTCCTATTTATAAGCAAGTTGACTTGCTTATGTCAACACTCGTGGATTTTTCTTTTCAAAGCAGAGAGCCATCAAGAGTGATGCATTTGAATTTGCCATTGAGTGAGAACAGAGGTGAGGTATCTGAGCTGTGAGTTTTTTTCCATAGCAACTGGTCATTTTCTAAAATACAAATGTGGAGGACAAAGTGTCATTATTCTAAATACACAAACATGATTCATCCACACTCACCACCGTGAACACATACACACATGATAATAAAATAAAGTACACACTCGTGGCTCATTGAAACTTCAGCAGAAGAAGCAGATGGTGTTTCCTTCTAAGGAGCTGGTGGCTGTGTGCTGTCTGCAGGTCGTGTGCTGTCTCCACCAACCACATTCATCACTTTGAGGAAAAGCAGGGAGGGGAAAAGAAGGCTTGTAGGGGGGCCAACTCCTAAAAAATCTCCCTCATACTGTCCTCTCGGGGGGATTGTGGTTATTTTCAAAGGACTACATACTCAAGAGTCTCCAAATGTGTAATCCTTATACCATAGCTACTGTTTTCTTAATTCATGTTCCAGAAAATTTGTTTTGAAAAGCTTTTCTTTCTGCAACACATTTCTCATTGTTGCATTCATTAGACCGTGCAGTGTGGTGATAAACAGCTGAAGCAGTTGAAACACTAGTGTGATGAATAGCTCTACCTGTGCTTGAGGAAACATGTTCCCCAGCAGTTTAATGAGGACACACCCTGAGCTGACCTGCAGCTGTAAACACACACCTGCCAAGTATGAGTCACGCATGGTGGGCAGGGTCAGGAGAGAGCATGAGCTCATCCTGTTGGTTCCTGCACATTCCCACATCTCATCTCCAACCCCCACTCCCCTCTGTCTTTGTCTTTCCATCTCTCTTACCTGCCTCTTCCTGCTTCTCCCTCTTCACCTCCTACTTTTTTTTTTGTTCCCATTCACGCAGTGTGTGTGTGTGTGTGTGTGTGTTGTTTGTGAGTGTGCTTGTTTTCCCCTGCCGAGTCTGTTGTGGCTGCCTCTCTATCATCAGAGAGAGGAAGGGGTGTGTGAGTGTGTGAGGTGGGTTTTTGTTCACCTGGTGGAAGGAAGGCGGGAGAGGCAGGACAGTGTGTGTGTGTTTGTGTTTGTGTGTGTGTGTGTGTGTGTGTGTTGGTAGGGATTACAGGCAAAGCAGCCAGCGTGAGAAACAGGAGATGCGCAAGAAGCGTGAGAACACTACCTGGAAAACAGCTGGGAATGTCTGCTGAACAGGCTGACCAAACACAAATGCGTATACTTAGAGACACACACTAATACATACAAGTGAGCAACAGGCACTCACCAGGCACATACATTGCTGGGTCAGACCCAATTGGGAGTTACGTATTGACTCATTTCTCAAGAATCATAGTTTCAGGGTCTGGGATCTTGTAGACAACAGAGGAATGAGCTCTTATGAAAGCCAGGAAACTTTCAACTTATAATCAAAACACAAATCTAAATCAACACAACTTTGCAGAACATCCTCGTCCCCACCAGCACTTCCCTTTCTTGCTACCCATGGGCCTTTCTCTCTCTTGCAAATGAGTAAAAGTAAATGAGAAAAAAAAACAGCTTCTGCATTCTCAGATTTTACTGGAAAGAGGAAGTTAACCATTGTTTACTGCACTTTTGTGTGCAGTTTATGCAACACTGAGTGAGAGAGAGAGAGATAAGCTGTTGTTAGTCACTGACCATGGTGAAAACTCAGCCAAATAGTAGCAGCAGTAGTAGTAGTAGTAGTAGTAGTAGTAGTAGTAGTAGTAGAATTTGTCCCCACAGGGGCAATTGGTTGTGCAGCAGTAAAAACAGTAATAACAAAAGATCAAAAACATTTTACATAGAGCACATGTAAAAACATAGAGTCCATAATATTTACCAAGTGTGGTTGGTTGGTCAAGCTGATATTACCTTTTTTGATTGGAGTTTAGCAGTAACATGGCTGAGGGTATGAAGGAGTGTTTGTATGGGTATACCAACAGATACAAGAAAAAGTAAGAATCGACTCAATAAAAGATCTGTTAAGCAAAGTCATCCGGGACCTGTCAACATCGAACTTAACCAGCTTCCTCAGACAGAAAAGGCTCTACTGGCTTATTTTGACACAACATATTGGTGTTACAACTAAAGCTCAGCTTATTATCAATTATACTGCCCGAGTACTTATACGACTGAATGATTTCTACATCCTGACCATTAATTTTAGTGTTGACAGGGTTGGAGTGATGACATCTAAAATCAATACACATATGCTTGATTTTGTCACATTTGATTCCATAAAACATCTTAAAAGATAATCTGTGCCAGGACCATGGGACATTTCCTATAGGATAGGAAGTGCTGAGTGCTTTGAATATGTAGCCCACAGTTAGAGAAGGATCGGTTACAAACACACAAGAGTAAAATGGGTGTGCCTCAGGGTATTTGCTCTCTCTCTCTCTCACTTGTGAACCTGTCATCCACTCCCTCCCATGCAGTATACAGCATATACAAATATGGTGAAAAAATTCCTGAATGCAGAAGTGTTTGCATTCCTCCCTGTTGGATCTGTGGGAAATATCTGGGAACCTGAATATTGATGAATCCACGCAGCAACAGACCACATCTGCAGGTAGATTTCACTGTGTTGAGTAAGTCCTATAAATCCAAATATTTTGGTATGTGATCATATGAGAGGCACATTTTGTACATGCATATAAACATCGGTCGTACTGTCACCTTTGTGGATATCAGCCAATTCCAACTCCTGCAAATCAACATCACCAACTTTGTCATCGAGAGTGACTTTTCTTTAAAAGGGTAAGTACATAAACTATAAAGAAGGACAGGTTCACAATTTTTCAAGTCTGTCTTAAAACAACAGTCAGGAGCCCAAATGAACATTGAAACACTCCTGTTCATACTGACCATTAGAAGATCCCTTCATAACGCACTTACAATGTAAGTGATGGGGGCCACAGTCCTGCTTCTGTGCAAAAATAGAACAGACTTGAAAAATTGTGAACCCAACAGTGTTCCACTAGCAGTCAACCAGTGCAAAAGGCCTCTATACATTGTGATTTTAGGCTATCCAAGATGAAAGTTGACAATCACCAGGAATAACACAGTGACATCTTTGGTGGACAAAGCAAAACAGTGGTCCTAGATCGTTATGAGACACGCCCCATTTAAAACTTTGGTGACCAAAAACAGAACAGCATGTGTCAAAATTCAGGCAGTGTCAGAAATATCTAAACATAGTGTGACTGCTGCTGCTTCGTCCATGTTCTACAAACAGAATACACTGGTGGATGCAGCATTGTAAGTGACATTTTGAGATAAGTTTAAAAAAAAAAAAAAAGAGTGGACAGAGCTTGTTTTTTTTGATTTTGCTACATTTTTTTTTTTTTTTTTTTTTTTTTTAATGAGTATCACAGATGGAAGACCCAAGTTGATGATGTGTCTCTGCTTGTGTAATTTTTTCCATTTTCCTCACAGCACTATGATTCACCGGGCATTCATCGCACAATATGACATGCCTTACAATTGACACTGTACAGTTTGACACACAGTAGACTGCAAACAAGATACTATTAAACCCATCTTGCAGCAGTGAACCTTCAAGATTGCACAGTGTGCAGAAGCCTGAAGTGTCATGAAGATTACAATGTTTTTTTGTTTTTGTTTATCAGTCCTCTGCTATAAGAAAGAATACAAGTAAATGTGTGTTAACAGTATTTTATATGTTTTTGTGTTCTGTCTCTCTATCGCATTCAGCCTAACACGTGCACACAATAATGCGGAAAAGATGTTGCACATTGGCTACAAAACCACTGAAGACTGATTGTTGTGGAGGACATCCAAAAATGGCCACAGCGCATACTAGCTTTTAAAAGCACACACGCACACACATGGCCACTGATGTAGTGGCGGTGTCCCAGACAGCTCTCCGGAAGCATGCCATTTCCTGTGGAGCTACTGCAGGTCGCTGTCCATAAGGCTGATGACTCCCTGGGGCTACAGGCTACTTTACGCTGCTCATATGGACCTATCTAATGTTGCACAACCAACCTCCCCCCCCCTCCACCCCCCTCCACACACACACATTTTCACTCACATAAGCACATGCATCCACACACAGTGACACGTAGGCAGCATTCTCTCGCAAGCTACTTCGTTCAGTTTTCATTGTCTCGCTGCAATTGTGATATGCATGGTTTTATCTCAAATGCACGTGTGAGTTTCCCACTTTGGCTCTGTGCTCGGGTATCATCTCCTGTCTTTCACACTTTCAACGCTCAGCAACTCGTCGCAAGTGTCACAATTTTTTCTCTTCATCTGATCAGTGATGATGAGACTCTTTTGACAGTGGGCAGTAAAGAATAGAGGATATAAGACATAAAGGCATAATGGCTTGCACCTTACTCTATATCCCTTCTTTACAATTTAATGAGATAAATTAGTCTTTAATAAAACTTGCAATGAGCAATGAGGAGAGCAGTGATGAATGAGGTCTAATTTATAGAGAATAGGTCACACTTTGCTCTCTCTTTCATAGCCGTCTACCTTCTATGCTGCTGGGAAAAATCTGCCTAATGGAATAGATACACCTTCAGACTATCATTCTGCAATAAGCCGGTCAGTCAACCTTCACATATCTCTGCAAACCGCCCTTTCTTTCCCAGCTGTTCTGATCCACCCTTCACTTTTGACTTACTATGTTTACCACTCACATGCGTAAAATTTAAGTACCAACATGCACACAAACCTAAAAGCCCAACCCCTCCTACCATCCAAACATATACCGCGAGTCGACAATTAGACCTATTTTTCAGCATTAATTACCATGTTAATTAGCAGGGCTGTGAGAATGAATAATCTGACAGCATATGGCCAAGGGTGCAAAATCATAATCCTATCACAGTGTTATTTATTCCCTCCCAGTTCCAGGGGCTGTTTCAACATGCTGGTCTAATTACTATTGTTGGGGGTGGGGACTGAGAGGCGAGCTCAGAAAAACAATAACAATGCTAATGCTGGAGGCAACACTAGGTTAGGCCTACACCCAATTCTTGATGCACTCTTTCTCAATAGGGAAAAGGGCCTTAAAAAAAACACTCATAGAAAACAAGGAGGGACGTGGGAAATGAAAAAGAATCAAGATATGTCCTCTTTCCTTCCATCTTTCCTAATGAGGGAGGAAACAGAATTGAAACATCTGCTCTGGCGAGTGCCTATTCAAATGAGAGATGAAAAGCCAGTGCTTGTTTGTGATGTGACGGGGGAGGAGAAAGGGAGGAGAACGGAAACAGATGCAAACATCTTTTCTTAAATAATATCATTATTTATTGCATGTGTCTATAAAGAATCAATACAATCTAAAGCAATGAACTAAGTTTAAATTATCATCTCTTAGTAGCATCACAATATGCAAGATATGAAATATTTACAATGAAAGACACAGCAAGATAAGCCAGGGCCCCTATAGTAACCTTTAGATGCTGAATAGAAACATTATCCAAATGCAAAACACTGCTCAAAACACCAATAGGCTCGATTAGCAAAAACAAACAGAAGAAAGTTTCCATTTCAAATTTGAAGAAAAAAAAAGTACAAACAGCAAAAATCTGATTTTAAGGTTTAACAAACATTATTAACAGTATTTATACATTTGGTATGTCTTTGTAAACTAATTTTCAAAAGTGTAAATATTGCATATATGCCATTTGTGTTGTACCTAAGTAACAAGAATTAATTACGTCAAGTATTAATGATTTCTCTTAAAATCTTTTTTCAGAATTACAGCATTAGAAAATGTCCTCATAGTGGCATCCGTTTCACAAGACTATCCCAAGACAGTTTAAAAAAAAAAAGAAAATCAAAGCCAAACCATACTGGTTAGCATATAACTTAATTAGTGCTTTTGTTGTATCAGAAAGTTCACTCAAACACATACTATGTACAGTACAAACAGCATAAGTTATTTAACTTAACATCTCTCAAAGTTTCTCATCATTTGCTTAGATGTAATTATCTGTAACGTTGCACTATTTACAGTATATAGGCAAAGGTTAAAGTACCAGTGAGTTCAGATAAATAAAGAGATACTTCCCCTGGTTTGTTTCTTATATTCGGCTCGTGTCTGTGTCATAGTTTCCACTCAGTACCTCTGCATGTTTCACTGTTGTTGTGGTGTTGGTTGGGTTGTGTGTTCCTCGGAACACAGCGTGTACTACATTCAATAAGTCTTGTGTTACAATCTAGAAAGTTTGTAAGTGCAAGACCATGCATTAGCTCCGGCATGTCCCGTCTGGCTCTCTCTCAGCTCAAAGTGGCAGCGGAGGCCAGGTGGATTCAAGCTATCGAGCGGCTCATTGAACAGCCAATCAGACTGTGTCCTGCGTTCGCCCCCCCCATTGCTCAGCGCTGCCTGCACCTGCCAGCCAACCCT
Source organism: Scomberomorus guttatus (assembly GCA_038419695.1). NCBI lineage: Eukaryota > Metazoa > Chordata > Actinopteri > Scombriformes > Scombridae > Scomberomorus > Scomberomorus guttatus. The sequence goes on along the minus strand of CM076456.1, from coordinate 13,157,329 downwards.
CTGGTGTGACAGAGCTCCGCAATGAGGCATCAGGTGAGAAAATGTAAGATTCTGGGCTGTCCAGTTACTCTATATAAATAATTTCAAACATTCATGTTCCCGTACCTTGTCCTGACAGGTCATAACTTCCTGCAGGCTGTGTGGGTGTGCAGGGTATTACAGGTGAACAGTGGATAAGTTGGGTCCAAATGTAAAGTGTATAAAGGTGCTGAGACTTGTGCTCAGACAGGCCACAGATCTGGTAGTCAGGTCAGGTTGGACCTGGTTCATGCTGCATTCCTCTAAGGTCCTCTGTGTATGAATCAGTACTCCTCCATCTCAGGCATATCAATAAATATATTACTCTGGATCTTTAAAACATCATCTTGTCATAAATGTAATGTGGGGAGAGAAGGAACTTAATCTCAGAGAGGTTGTCTCTCATTCGGCTCTGATGAACATTCAGTCTCTTAGATCAGTTAAATCTTTGATATACTGCGTGTTTATAGGTCCAAACTAAAAAGGTCCATCAGACTGGGGGCTGATGGCTAGAGTAAGGCTTTGGATTGGTGATTTTTAAAAAACATTCACCTCTGAAAATAAATATTTTATATATATTTCAACTGTGTGAATTGGTACCAACCTGGTTTTTGCTGAGGTAGGGTTTTTTTTTTTTTTTAAGCAAATGTTGACTTTGATTTTTTTTTAAATATGTTCATAAATGCCACCTCTTTTTGCATGTATACAAATTCACACACACACACACATTTCACCAAATGCATACATACATGATAAATAAATAAATATATGTATTCTGTATGCATGAAAGGTTTTTTGCGTGTGTGCGTGCGTGTGTGTGTGTGTGCGTGTCCAGGTTTGGTTCACAGGTTTTCAGGTGAGAGTATCTGGCAACTATTGGCTAAAACCAAAAGAAAACCAGTTGAAAGTGTATGAATGAAACAACAATAATAATTAACATAATATACTGCAGAATCACTTTGCAGGCCTACATACAGAGATAAATAGTTACCTGTCTATAGTTAGAGTTAATAGTCCATTTTTAAAGAATCTTTTAAGTAATCTAGTACAGCAGCAGCGATGGCGCCTGAATGTTTTGGTGCCGAGAAAAGCAGAGGGAAGATTTGGGGCAAGGGTCAAGTGTCCGTGTTGCCATGGTGATGGCCGTCCCTGTGACCCTCAAAGACGACAAGGAGGTCAAAGGACATCGGCTGCAGCGCATGGTCCAGCTGTCGTTGTGGCGACCTCGTCACTAGGCTGCAGCGAAAATCCTACGTTCACAGGAAAAGGAGAGAGTAGCTGAGGGTGGGAGGGGCTGGGGAGGGGGCGGGGGTGGGAGGACCCGTCAGCCATCATTCTGAAAGAAAAGAAGAAGAAAAAACACGAGTGAATTTTATTGTTGTGTGATTTACAGACATGAAGCTGAATGTCTGTGGAATGTAACTCAGCGAGATTTCTCAGTCAATACTCCCTTCAGGAACTTAATTTAAGTGTGTGTACATACAGTATATGTGATTAACTACATAGGACAGAGCAATAGAGGGGAGGGGGAGGTCAAACAGATACCCCCACTCTGTTACCAAGTAAGGAATAAGTGCTCTTCAAGGGGCCTGGCTTTGTGTGAGTGTGTATGTATGTATATTCCGTTGGTGGACACTGGAGCGGCAGGTGCTTTCACGGCAGGGGAAAAACAGAGTGTCATTTAGCACTGTGCAGCTGACACAGGGAAGTCTCTATTGACGGCAAAAGAGACAGCAACAACACTCCTCCACACCAGCAAACACAAACATACACACAGGTATCTTGATTGCATACCTACTGAAGTCAGATAAACAAATATGCCAAGTTCACTCCCGCACACACCACAGCAGTGTATTCTCATGCACTATAAATCCAGAGTCTTCAGAGTGTCGCTTTTCTCCCAGTGGAAAGCTGTGCTGACCCTTGCCCCTGTGTACTTGTTTGTGAGGTTTCATTTGCATGCAGCTATCAAACGGGAACGGAAGTCTTGGCTGACACACACACACACACACACACACACACAAACACGGCTGCGTTTCTTCCCTCGTTCGCTGTCTCCTCTCCCTCTTCCCCAGCCGTGAACAAGAGCTGTTTTCACAAAGCTGGATGTGATCGTCATCCTCTAAAACAAACCTTTCATTCAGACTCCTCACTGTTACCCCCTCCTCAACTACTCCCACCATAAACACACACACACACATTTGTTCTCTCTCTCTCTCTCTCTCTCTTTGCCCTACACATACTCACATCAAATAAAAATCAGAGGATAATGCCAGATCAAAAACCTTACAGACACTTGGCACAGCCCTTATTGACTGACTGGTGCACGTCCACAGAGGCTCAGCGATGTCTGAGATGCAAAAGCGCGGAAACACAGAGTTCATTTGACAGAAATTAATTAAATAATTGATTTCACTCCTGAGGCTACCTAGGCTGGCTGGGCTCTGTCTGTTCTTTGTTTGGGGTGTCAGACACAGAAGAAAATAGAAACACTGGGGTGGGAAGTGGTGGAAAAACCACAGTAACAGAATCAACCTGACAGAGAGGAACGGGAATGCAGTGAGGTCATGGGACCGACGGTCCATAACAATCTGAGTGAATGTGTGTGTGTGTTTCTCTCAGGGCTGGTCCAGTCATTGGCCTGTGGAGGCAGACACTTGGGTGAGAATGACTGCCGGGAAGGAGACTTGAATCACAGACAGCTTAGATTAGCAAGCAGGTGTGGACATGATAACATAAAACACACACTAAAAATTATTATCATCATTATTATAATCGTTAGAATGTGGTGTATTGGGGCTCTGATGCGAGCCTCGCCACACACACGCTGCTATTTAAACACATGCTGATCGGAGAAAAGGGTGGGTGGGTAGGGAGATTTGGGGAGGGGGGGAGTGTTATTGAGAGAAGGGGATAGAGGTCCAGCGGGGAATGAACCCAATGGCCTCTACCCCTCCTCTTTGTGGAGCACACACACACATACATCCCCTCAGCCCCTCCTAACAACCCATGTCTGTGCCCCCTGTCCCAATCCACACACACACACACACACACACACACACACACACACACACACACACACACACACACACACACACACACACACACACACACAGGGTCTGTTCATTATTTATTTAGTTCTCACAGGCTAAATTTAGCCCTGCTTCATTCAGGGATAGTGCTCTAGTGCTTCAGAAGCAGAGTAAACATGTCTACTGATGCCATCGCCTGCTCGAGTACTTCTGTGTTGTTGCAGAGTGGACTGAATGAGCCCTTTAGGGGAACTGCTCCAACTGTATTTCTGAATAGCAACAGCAAGAAAGGAAGAAGATAACGAATGTTTTTTTGGGTTTTTTTTTTTTTTTTTATAAGCTGAAAATGGAGCTTCTGCAAACAACAAAACCGATGTTGGGAGAAGTTTCTGTCAGTCGGCTAACTGATTAATCGTTAATTGTTTCAGCTCTAAAAGCTTCATAATTAACTACCGGATGCTTTATCGCAGGCTACAAAACATGCTCGACAAGACAGCTTTTATCATAAAAAAAAAAAGATTCCAGATGAAATCAAGCCATTGCTACAGATTACAGCGCTCCCTTCTTCATATCATCCTAAACACCTCTCTGGAGAAGCAGGAATACAGCACCGGGGTCCAAAGAAATAGAGGAGAGCTTATGATAAGCTGGACAGTTTATGAATGGAAAACTTCGGCGGTAACTGACTGAGCTTAACCTAGTGTGTGTGTGTGTGTAGTATATAACGTGCACTCATGTCACACAAGCTGTGGTTCTTCTTCTACTTCTAGACAAAACAAGCTACTCAACAATGTCTAATCCTGAAGTGAATGTAATCCTTCTTACCTCCAAGCTAAATTGAGGATACAGTAGGTTGACTTTGTTTTTATCTAGCACTGGAACATCCCGCCCTACTTTACTCAAAGAGTTATGTATCAGACAGTCAGGAACACTGTGTGTGTGTGTGTGTGTGTGTCTGTGAGGGAGGGGTGCACAGGACAGGTGAGGACAGAGACAATATGCTCCTTCAAATATTATATGTAATCAAATAATCAAGTAGAGGCATTGTTTGCGTAGATAAATGTTCCAGGAGAAGAAGAAAAAAATGCTGCACAATAGTCACTGTGTTCATGAGCTATGCTGTCATAAAATATCTAACATGTGAATTTGCTTGCTTCTTGCATTAAAAAGGTTACTGTTTGGCAGGCAGCTCTTGATTCTCAGATATCAAACTTTCCCATCAGCTCGTGAACGCACCATAACAAAAGACGTTTCAGATCAATCTTTGCAGGGTGAGATAACACAAGCAGCAAGAGGAGTGAGAGTCTTGTTAGTGGCTCTAATCATAATATGATTAGCTAATTGTTTAATGCATCGTTAGACAATCCTCTATGGCCTCCGGTGTGAAAAGCCAATCAGAGACAGTCCAGAGGTCAGATAACAACAACAAAAAAAAAACACACACACACCGGTGCTGGTGTGGAGAAGGTGTGTGTCGGGGGTTTGAATCACATGATTTCAGAAAAACAGAAACCGATGCCTGAGGAGGAGAAACGGGGGAGGAGGATGCAGAGGAGGAGGTGGGGTTGAGTTGGTGTACGGCTTCTTGAAAACTGCCTCGCCACGCCCCCACCTTCTCCCTGTTGTTGTTGTGGCAGATGGTGGCCAGTCATTAGCGTATTGTCACTCTCCTCTGAAGGGCCAGATAACCAGTGAGCACTGCTTGGCGGGGCAGGTGCAAAAACCCCTGACCCCCCCCCACCCCCCAACTCCACCCCACCCTGCCTGCCCCCTCCACCATCTGCTGATGGCTGTGTGTATGTACGTACACGGGACAGGAAGGCACACAGACAACGTGGAATTGTGTGTGTGTGTGTGTGTGTTTTGGTGGTGGTGGTGGTGGTGGTGGGGGTGGGGGGACAGCAGTCTGGGCACGCAAATGAAAGGCATGGAGAGTGTGAGTCAGTCTTCTCCCCCTGTCTGCACCCATGCAAGGATGTTGTTTATCCAGAGAGAGAAACACTAGATAAATGAGAGGAAAGGAGGGAAAACACGACGACAGGAGGATGATAGTAGCAGAAAGAAGATGTAAAAAGAAAACACATTTTTAAAAAAAAGTTGGAAAAGTAGTACACACACCTCCCTGTGTCTTTTCCAACACAGCTACTGAGGTGTGTGTGGTTTCCTGGATATGCCCTAATGGCAATAACCCCCCCTCCCCCCCCCTCTCTAACACACAGCGCTAGTTCAAAGGTCAAGAAACTGACATTGTCGGCAGGGCCAGAAGGCGTGCACTGAAAGCTAAACAGCCCCCTCCTCTTCCCCTCTCCCTGCACCTCATGTCAGGCCAAAACCCAAACAACAACAGTGTAACCTATCAACTAAAAGACTGAACCATTCCTCACCGAGCCAGGAGAGAAACTCCATTTACAGAGAAAACAGAGGTGTGTGTGTGTGTGTGTCTGTGTGTTGAGTTTTGAAGCAGCGTCTCCCTCACATGACGACGACTTCGGATGCCAAATGAGGACAGGTGATTTAAATTCCTAATCAACCAGTTTCCAAATTGATGTACAGAAGGGAATGCAAACTACGGTGAACTCAGTGATAACAAGAGAATGCGGTAAAGCCTGTAATCGTGTAATAAAAACATGTAGCCCTCGCTTTGCCTCGCGCACATAAACAACAGAAGTGTTGTTGTCTTTTGATGAGAGTATCAATGACTTGCCGCACTGCACTGATCACATCCCTGATCAGACCTGAGTAATTTACTATCGTGTACAGACATATTTCAATCCCTCAGATGTTTTGGTGATCAGGAAGATCTTATATAACCAAGATACAGTAGCTGAAGCCACCTCTTACAGGAACAACACTGATCTCTGTCTTTCTGTGTTTCTTTTCTTTCTTTCCTCCCCCTCACTCCCTCCCTCCCTTCAGCCAACAGCTCAATTGTCTATTTTGTTGTAGATGAAAAACAAAAGTCCCCCATCCTTCACTATTGTTCTGCCACTTCCTCCCCTGCTCTTGTACCATCGGACAAACATCCCCACTGAGCTTCAAAATTCAAAATTCAGGTCCTGAAAGACAAAACTGCCGGGACACAATGAAGTGATGGGACCAATAAGTGGGAGGTTTTACAATAGGTGTGGGGGTGCACATGTATGTGCGAGTGCCTAGTCAAAGTCATATGTATTCATACAAAACACGAGTACCTCCTGTGTAAAACCATTTCATTAGCATGTTTGTGAAGTTGCTCACAGTGAAAAAAAAAAAAAAAAATACTCCCATCCCCCCTCTGAGTCCATCCCGCCAGGTTAGGAAAACAAGTGAGCATTCACCTCTCTCAGCAACCTTTGCACACTGCCCGCATTCCAGCCCTGAAACCCAGTACCTGACAATTGATAAACAACTGACTCACTTGTTTTTCTGGGGAACCCGATGACTTGCACCAAGCCCCACACTGGCTGTGCTCACAGCATGAGAGCCAGCAGAGGCAGAGACAAAGAGAGACAACTTGGTTGTGAAACCACAAACAGCAATTAAACTCTTGTATTTCACCATCAGGAACACTGACTCCTGACTCACAAAGATCCCGACAGTGTGTTTTCTTTTCAAACAACAGCAACTTCTGACATGCCCCTGTTAGGTATCTATCTATCCCTGTAAATAATCCCTGCCATTTAGAGATGCATGAAAAAAAAAAAGCCACTGATGCAACAGCACACAAATGAGGTGAAAGGTAATATTTGGATGGTAACTGTTCTTTCCCAGAAAGACAACTAGTGACAAGGATCTCACAGCTTATTCACAAACATACCAGTGTCATAAAAGCTGCTGTTACACTGTGCTATAAAATGAACAATAAACAGGTATTTTTTGCCTGTTCTAAGCCATTCATCATGTGCAGTGATGCATGCGTCAGTGGATCAGATCAGGTGTTTTTCTGAAATACGGACGTGGTATAAAACTGCGTCACTAAGGGGAGACCAGAGCAGACCATTCTCACAAACACACAACAGCAGGATCAGATATACCCACAGTTTTCAGAATAAAACTGTTTCAAAATATGATGGTTACAACATCAATTCTGTAGTAAAAACCAGATGAATCCTGAACTGAAATACATTTGTTGTTTCCTTTTAAGGATATCTACAGCCAAGGGGTGCAAATAAGGCAGCATCCTCCGGAGAATATGGATTCTTTTTTTTTTCTTTTACTCCACACTTTCCCTCAGCTTTCTAATTCCAAGCTTTTATTTGGAAGGCAAACACACTTGTTTTCCGGTACGGCTGCTCAAATGTCTACACACACACACACATTTGACGCACATCAAAGACAAACAGCTCTCCTCAGCATCGCGCAGCCTTGAGATTTGTCGATGTGTCATGGGTGTGACGAGTAGGTGATTAATCCTATCTAAACATGACAGTCGAATACACCTTACAGCAATGTTCAGAACAACTTTACTTGCCTCTGCTCCTGTAGTCTGCCTTTACAGACAGAAAACTGTAACACACAGCGTTTGTCGGTATGTGACCACTGTTAACACAAAGCTCTGTTTCCCCTCATTTCACTACATAACACTGTAGCTTGTTATTTGCTACATGGATGGTCAGTCAGATTGTGGTTTGGCCTCTTATATGATAAGCAGTGGTGTAAACAATGAGCCTAAATAATACAATATTCTGGCTAATATGAAATGACAAGTTCATAACAACTGTCCAGAAAAATAAACTCTGTGTATCAGCTTTAAACTAGCAATCAGTGGGTTGAATCTGCAGTCACAGTGTTAAACACACAGGCTCTGCTGCGGACACACAAATGAAGCAGTTTGTTTTCAGCATGTCCTCTGAAAGATCATCATTATTCTCAACTTTGGAATGAAAATGAGCTCAGAAGTGCTGCTTAGCTACAAGCAGCCTATCTCTGCAGAGTACACAGTAGCCCTAAGACAGATCCGACTTAAGCTCTGACACCACTCCCTTCATGAATGAAAACCTACTGAATGAATGAGTGCGTGTGACATGTATGAAAACTCTCACCTTTCACAGCAGCAGCAGTCTCCTTGAATCCCAGGCTGGCAAAGGGGCTAGTGTTGAAACCATTCATGCCACCCTTGCAGCCACAGGCTGTCTTGAATCTCAGGAGTCCATCACAGCCCCCTAACCTGCATCCTCCTAGGTTTCCCTCCATCAAGTTTAAGGCAATGTAGTTGAGTCCATTCTGATAACCAGCTGACGTCTCCCTGCACATGGGGCTGCTGCTGCCATAGTCTTCGTCGGGTCCCTCGGAGCTGCGTACAGTGCGGGATACGTTCTCCACAGAGGCAGAGCTGTGTCGTTTGGTGTCATGGGCGAAGGATGGGCACACGGGTGTGACAGTGGTGGTGGAGGAGAAGGTCTCAGAACTGTGTCGCCGGCGTCCCTGAGGGTCAGCCCGGATCACTTTGGCTCCTCTGTGCGGGTCCACGAGGGTGACAGACAATGAAGGACCCCCCAGGAGAAAAGAGTCCACCGGCACATGGGGAACCCCGTCCACAATGCTGCTCTCAAGGCTGAGTCTCTGGACGCAGGCAGTGGGGCTGGTGGGGAGGGGAGCAGCATCGGTGGTGCAGATAGCGGGTAGAGGGGCAAGAGGACTGAAAGTCATCTCAGTGTAGTCATCCTTGACTGGAGCAGGCTGACACACCAGGCTCACCTGCTGTTGGAGAGGATATTCCTCTACCATCCCCCTCACCTCTGCCTGTCCCTCTATGCTTTTTCCCTCTTTTTCCCCCTCATCTGCCTGTACATCCTGGGCGTTCAGCAGACTAGGACAGGTCAAGACTTCAGGTGTGTGGTTTAGGCACCCTGCAGGGGGAGAAGCCCCAGCTTGGTGTGAGCTGAGGTGACCCGGGGAGCTGACATCAACATTAACATAGTCTGATAGGGGCAGGGATCCCCTCTCTGCACACGATGAACTCACAGAGGACTCAGAGCTCTCTGACACTGTGGATGCCAGAGGGTTGCAGTTAGTACTACTAAAGTCTATGTTGATATACTCTCCTGGGCTGCGTGGCTCTGAGGGTAGTGGGTGTTCGCTCATACGTGGTAGGGTTCGGAGAGATTCCAGAGCCAGGCGGGTGGGCCGACACACTCTATTTCGGTGTACCAGACCTCCGTCTACCCGAGCCAGTCTGAGAGGAGATGGAGCAGAGGAAGGGGTGCCCGGTGTCCCTGGAGAGCTGCTGGCCACAGAGTCTCCCGGAGAGACAGGACAATAGTTGGACTCCTCTTCTATCCGTTGTCTCTGTAAACTCATCACCACATACTGGTCTGTGTCTGTGGACCCGTTGCGCTGCAACTGGCTTTTAAGTGAGCGTGGCAGAGAGCTGTAAGAATAAGGCTGTCTGTGATGTTGCTGGGGGTGGGGATCTCCTCCTGGAGAACTAAGGATGTAGTCTGGGGGCGTGAGTGACACCAGAGGGTCGACAGGAGACATGTTCAGGTACTCTCCATTAGTGAGCTTTCCATCTGTGCTCTCCACTGACATCTTGGTTCCACACCACATGCGCATATAGCCGCTGTCCTCCAGAGAAACACTCCCAGGGGAGTCTGTGCGTGGGGCCTGCCCTGCTGGAGAGGAGTGTGTTCGGGGGTTGATGATCTGCTTTGGAGCAGAAACACACATGGGGCTCATGGGCATGTAGGGGTCTCCTTTGGACCGTGGTGTCTGAGGTGCCACACCTGGCATCATAGGCATGTAGCCGCTGTCACCTTGGAGACTGCTAGAACCAATCTGGACATCCCTGTAATCCTCAGGATAGGTCCCTTTAGGGGAGGCAGTGTGACACCTGCGAGAAGACTGGCTTCCACTGGTGTATGTGGCCCTCATAAGAGTATACTCATCCAGGGAGGCTGAAGATACTTGTGGTGGACCCCTCTGCTGACGGGGGGTCGTGAGGGAGTACGTGCGCTTGCGATAAGCCTTGTCCAGCTCTGATAACCGCCGGTAGCCACTCTGATTCTGCCGCTCCATCACCATGTATCCATCAAGCTCACTGCCATCCCGGGAGGGGGGAGTGTCAGCTTTGAGAGACTCAGGAGTGTTGCTACTAAAGGTGAGCGGTAGCCTGAGGTCCCGCGCGTCTGCGGGGCTAGAGCCATATTCCTCACATGATATAAAACCAGCATCACTGGGGGAGCCCGAGAAGGAGGCACTGCAGCTGGAGGGGCGAGCTGCACTGCTGTCTGGGCAGGAGGACAGGCTCACTAGGCTAGGGGTGGCCATGGGCGGGGAATGAGACAGAGGCATAGACATTGACTTACTGTGCTGGAGGGAAGAAGATTCAAATGTCCGATAAGGGCGCGTTGTAATGGTGTGAGATCTGCTCAGGAGGGTCCTGTGGACCCCTGGGCTGAGGGGGCTTCCAGTCACTGACATGGGGCGTGTCATAGTGCCATCGCCCTCGCTGGCCGTGCGTATTCGACAGGAGGAAAATTTGCTCACAGGAGAGGTCGCAGCCATGCTGTCAGTGCGTGACCGCCGGGGAAGCCCGGTCTGGCTGGGGGGAAGATTGTTCAGGTGCCGCCGTGTGGGCACAGAGATGGGGTTTGTACCAGACGACTGACTTTTGCTGCGCGGACGAAATTCCGACAGCTCCTTCATGGCTTTCATCGCCTCCAAGATAGTTTCATGGATGTTTTGCGCCACGACTGAGTCATCAGCCTGCATCCACAACTCACCGGGTCCCGTGGCTGCAGATCGACCAACCTCAATGAAGAAAAAGCTGTCAGAGTGGCCGCACCTCCGGATATTCATCAGCTGTAAGATGACGGAGGCAACCTCTGTGTTCAGCTTCACAAAGCTGATAGTCCGACTGGAGAGACAGAGCCTGTACACCCCGGTCAAATTTCTGCTCTGCCCAAGGCCTTTAGATTTCAAATTTACTTGCCATACCTCCTTGTAGGCGGCGGTAACCGGCGTTATTACACCGTAGCTCGCCTCGTCGAAGCCAACCAGCGAGGACGCAGAGTTGGACGCTGAGCCGTCGTATACTTTCCCCTCTGCCATTAAATCCGTCAGCACCCGATACCAGCTCTCCTGTTCTTGCTCGTTTTCAGACGCCACGGCAAAATACTCGTCCTTGGTATAAAGCGCAATAAGATATTTGTGTTTTGCGTCCGCTCTCTTGTTGATATTAAGGCAGCAGTCCAGAGGAATAACTCTCTTCGCGGCCGATTTGTTTTTCCATTTCTTCTCGCTCTCGTAGTACTCCAGCCGGGCAGGGAAACCTTCGCTCGGCTCTTTCAGCACGAAAAAGCGCTTGTGTCCGTGTTTTTGCTTCTTTAGATATCCACATTTCTTGATATTGTTGTTCACGTTCGTATTACTTGGTGATAACGGCTGATCTCCCGTGTTTGGCGGACTCGCCATTCTCGCGTCCTTCACTATCAGACACAATGCTTCCTTTCCTCGAGTTGCAGAAGAAACGACGCGCTTTATTTTAATCCTCTATTTCCAGAGCCGGTTGCGCGTTCGTTCGTCTTCTCCCACAGCTGAGCAATAAATAACACATGTCTGCTGGTGTCCGGACTGAGGAGGGGAAACAACATGTGACGATCTACACATTCAGCTCTGGTTTAAAAAAAAAAAAAAAAAAAGGAAGGGAGAGGAGAAGAAAAAAAATACACACACCGACAGTGGGCGGTGCGCACTCAGCTCATTGGGCTTATTGGTGGAAACGGGATGAATGCTGGAGTGAGATGGATGGCCCTGTTCAAAGGAGAGAGAGAGAGAGAGAGAAGGAAAAAGCCCTCCTACTATTACTCTGCCCTCTTTCGACTCATTTGAGCGCAGTTGGTCAGGACTGTAGCTTTATTTATAGCAGCTCTGGCCCTTGTGATCCAACATTTGTCTGATGATTTTTTAATCAATCTATATATACTTGGATTTGTTCATAACCCTTTAAAGCCTACATTTGCGTCATTTAAGGAGTTGAGGTGGATTGTAGGGAATAAAAAGTGACATATTATCCAGAGTCCAGAGCCAAGAATAAATAATTACTTGAAAATGTATTTCCCCTTATTCTGTTGTTTTATTCTCATAGTCTATTCTTATTCCCTGTGATGTTTTTCACAACCCCACGACCATATTTTAACGTGACTGTAGAGGGAGTCCTTCCAGTCCTCCTCTCTACCCGGTAAACAAGCACCATAGTAGAGACTGCAGCTCTGTCACAGTAATTTAATATTCCTCCTGCGTCGCCCAGCCAGAAAACATGCGCGCTTTAAACGGGATCTTCTAGCCCGCTTCCATATGCATCAAAAGTGTTCACGATAAACAACAAGATTTTGGGGAGGAGCGGTCCTAGTGCAGCGTAGTTTATTGCGTAACGCTTTATTCATGTTTGCCTGGAGCTCTCAGGATAGCTGAGCTGCTCAGTTATGGTCCCTTTCCCACCGCTTTATCTGTAGCCTACATTTGTCTTTCCATTCATAAACAGAACAGGCTGTGGCCGCGATAAAGATAGAGATATAATTCAGGATGACAACAAATGTTTAAGGTTACTGCAGGTTAAAGCTTAACCAACGAGAAGAAGGAAAAACAGACCTCCCTCTTTCAGCGAAACAGAGGGATGATCCATATATGGTTATATAAAAAAAATCAGGGCTCATGATGACGCAAAAAAAAAAAAAATCTCGATGATCTCGATGCGTCACTGCTCGCAATATGCGTAATGATGAAATGCGGGAGGCAGCTGGGTACCACGGTGTGGTGGTGCTGTGACTGTGCTGCTGGCAGCCTGACTTTTACTTCCCGAAGGAGATTTACCTCTTCCTGCCCCACATGGTGATGGTGTCCTGACAGTTATGTATTCACAACTGATATTTAGACCTATAGTAGGTCCTGAATTGTAATTAACTGGTGTATGTCTACATTTCATGTGTAGTGCCACTTTTTAATAGTGTCCCATGATGATAACATATTGAAATCTACCCCCACCTTATCCACACACACCACTTCCTCCACCTTATATTCCCATTTTCCCACACACCCTACAGTGCTGGCTCAGCAACAAACCATCCTGTCCTCAGAGGCAAGGTCAATTACCTTACCCTGTGCAGGTCAATTATGCCACCAGAAGCAATGATTTGACTACTGTCAGCGTGGAAAAGGAATCAGATCAAGCAACAACCTCTTATGGTTTGTCCCTGAAATAACCTTTAAGTTATAGATTTGGCTCAGTGGTAGTGATGGGTACATTTTGTGTTTTGTACAGTCGTTTTCATCATTTGAGCTATAGTGTGTTTACCTCAGCCCTGCCTAAAGTGCCATGAAGGCATATTGATATAAATAGATATAGCAGAGCTGGCTGCATAAACCTCCTAGGCTCAGATATCTCCCTGTAGGATAAGGAGGGTTCCCTGTCTGTTGATATTAGGTTTCCTGCATGACGGATGTTGGCTCACATATGAACTTTCACACTCACTGATGAATAAACAAACAACTACTGCAGATTGACAGAATTGTGAATGCGTTGCTTTATGTAACATTTACCGTATTAAACCTCTGATAAATTATTATCCTCCCAAAACAGATCGGTCCTTCCTACTCTGAATTTATTTCCTTGCCCACTAGTCCAGGTGATGTTCATGTAAGCAAACAATCAAACAGGGTTAAATGAAGAGTATAACAGATTGCCTGAATTCACTCCAGTAGCCTGTGGCTTTGAAGACCTAATCTCATTTAGTCTCTTTAGGCTAGCCTTCCAAATACAAACAACCTCACTTGCCCCATTTGCTGAGTCACAATCACATAATGTCTCAGTCAACCACTGCACTGTCACTGTGTACAACGATTACTTTCATAAGCTTTTATAAAGCAGATTAGAATAGCCAATCTGATGAGATAAGATTAAGGGCGGACAGGGAGGGGGTAAAGATTAGGCTCAGTCATACTCAGCTCACGGCCACATAAGGCCACATCAAATGAACAGCAACAACATGTATTGTTGGCATCCAGGCTTTAGTCTTTACCCAAGCTCTGCCTCATCTCATTAGTCAAAAACAAAACAGATTATAGCCACAGCTTGGAGTGTCTGACTTGTATTGTTCTTGCAGTGTTGTTTGGATGTTTTGAAGCTGAACATCCTCTTATTTATTGTTCTGAGCAGGTTTTTTTTTTTTTTTTAGGATTGTTGTGTCAGAAGCTGAATTGAATAGATTAACCTTTGTTCCGATGGTAACGTATTCAGTTAACCCTAATGTTCTGTTAGTGTCCCGGAGACCCCAGGCCCCCTTAAGCATAACACATACATAACATTGTTTTATCAGCTTGTTACTTTATGACTTTAATTTTGAGAATTGCTTATAAACCTGATTTTGAACTGATGACATGTTTCAGCAGTACGCCACAGAAAATGGCAGAGACAGAGATGACAGAGACCCCAGCTGTGAAAAATGGTTAAACACAATGGATTTTTATATTTTCATACATCTCTATATCTATGATGATGGTGTTGACAGTACTTTTTATGCAACACTATCCCTCCTACATCCTAAAGAAGTCTATTTGGATTTGTGTGGTTATCTGGTCTAATTAACATAATACAACATAAGTAACATCACTATGTAGGGTAGCATACTGTACATTTTTTTGTCTATTGTCTGTTGTTATTATTTTACTGTCTGTGCGACCCCAAACAACAAGGAAGTGAAGCCAGTGTCAACAAATTAAACCCAATATTGTAACCAGGTAATGATAACGAAAGCGGTTCTCTCTGCTCTTGAGCACATACAATATAGATTGCAGCATTCCATCTTATGTTGTCACCCATAATTGACTCGATTTTCTAATCAATACAGCAAACGCGAAATTGAAATTTCTCTTCTGGTTAATTTTTGCACTCATTGATCTCAGTCGCGCTGACCTGGAGGCAAGACGACATTTGCTGATGGAGATTTTTGTCTTATTGGACATGACTGCATGCTTGTATTGAGCCGGAGCACAAGTGATTACAGTTTTGATTACTTCAGTTAACTAAGTCATTAGATTGGACATAATCTATTTTTGATTAATCTGCAAATTGGACACAGAGTAGGCATGGCTGTGTAGGACACAATTTTCACTCTTTACTATGATCTTCTGCCTGATCTCCTCATAATGTTTTCACCTCTTTTTAAATAATTTGCTGCACAGACTCTCTGAATGACTTAGGTTTTCTCATTTCACAGGTCACTGAGACAGTTATTTATTTATTGTGCTCATTAGAAGGGACAAGAGACGTATCAGTCCCGATGCAGTCGCTGCATGCTTATTTGACCACAAGAGAAAGCAATGATAATATGTTTATGTGGGCTGAAGACATACACAGATAACATATTTATTCATGAGCACGTCTTCCCCCAATGAATTACTCTCCTGGCTGGACAGAGAGATACAACAGCAGCCTGCCATCTGAAATCTTAGCTCTCTGTAGTTTTGATTAAACAGATATGAATGCATATGATATGCAGGCGCCATAATACCATCATCAGTCATTTGTCATAATTATGCATTATCTGGAGCCATGTGGTTTCAGATAAATGACAATGACACATGAGCCCCCCCCCCCTCTGCTTCGGTCAGAACAAGGGGAATCTTATTGACTGTGACTCTGACAGAAAGACAGTATTAAATATGAAACTTAAGTGATTTTACTTTCAACTTTTTTTGAAAAAGCAACAGTTTGGACATTTGGACATCTGAGACTAGAACGGGACTCAAGAAGGACAGACCTGAGACTGATGATATATGCAGGCTTATTGATTGTCGAGGAAATTGTAGGCAGTGTTGGGATCATGGGGGTAATATTTGTAGCATAGTGACAGATATCTGTTTATTAACACTGTTTCCTAAGAGTCAATCACACAGTTCACACATAGAGCAGCGGAAGAAAGATGGAGGGATAGTGGGTGGCATCAACAGTATTAAAGTCAGCACTGATCTAATAGGAATATGTAGGAAGCGACCCATTCCTGCTTGTGTTTTTGTGTGTCTGTGTGTGTGTAGTTTAAGCGAGCATTGATTTTTGCTGTTACTTATCCTGAACTGACCTGCTGATCTAATCTCCTCTCCAAAGCACACACATCCTCTCTTTTCTCTGTTTCGCTCTCTGCCTCTCAAACAAACACACGCACTCATCACTGTGTTTTGCTTTGGAGCAAACCACATTTTCTCCTATACAATACACTGTGTAACATGTCTGATTGAGATTGCAATTTTAAGGGAGACCGAGTACATAAAAATGTGCTGCAACAATACAGTATGAAGATTTTGCAGAAGAATAAATTAACTCAAAAAACTGCATAATATTAAATAATGGGACCCCTCAAAAAAAGAAAATAATAACAGATATCATTCAATTAAAACCATTTCCTACTAAAACATGAGATTCAAATCTGGGATATTTTAGGAAATATGACTAAAACCTTCACAGTTAACAATACAATGTATGTATAAGAGGACATCTGTGATTGTACCTCAGACATATCAGCTGTGTTCAGGGGTGCGTCTACAGAGGGAATAATCTACAAGACAAACTTAATTTGCATACCAGGAATTCAAATTCATTTAAAACATGTTAAAAAAAGCTGACTTTTGGTTTATTTTACATTATGTCTCTCATATATATTATTGTGCTATATGTGAATGTTGTATATTAACTTTCTATGTGTGCGTTACACTATTGTGATACATTATCTCAGTAATGTAAACTCATTTATTTTATCTTTTCTAACTAATCTGATAAGATAAAATAAATGAAAGCAAATGAGTCAAAGGAGTCAGGAGATGAGGTGTCTGCTTTGTGACGTGTTAAAACCTGCATCCTGACAAACCTCCCATGATATAGTTGACACTGTCTATGCCAAACAACTCAGAGCTGTTTTTTTAAAGTCCATAACCAAGACGAGTGGCCAACCTCTCAGAGCAAATATTTTATGTCTTTCGCAGTGGTTCCAGTTTCCCACAGATATCTCTTGTTTAAGAGATAATGTATCTCAAGAGACTTCAGTGATAACTAAAGGTTAAATAAATAGCAAAGTCAAGTTTGAGTTCTCCTTTCGAACTTTCTGCATTAATTTGAAGTCTCAGTTTGAAATTTCATGAAATGTCATAATTTTCACTATGTTCCCTGTTAGCTTATCTTGGTTGGGCCTAGGGGTTAGAGCTGACCATGAAAGGCAACGTCCCCCCCTAAAAAGAAAAAAACTTATCTTGATTGAAAGGAGCTCCCTGCTCCATTACATTCACAAACTAGTGTGACAAGATAAAATGAATGGGAAGCAATGAAAGCAAAGGAGTGCCTTGTCTACTTTGTGATGTGTTAAAACCTGCATCCTGACAAACCTCCCATGATAGTTGACACTGTCTATGCCAAACAACTCAGAGAGTCCACAACCAAGTCAAGGATCCAGCCTCTTCTCTAGCTAAATGGCTCAGAGCAAAGGTATTTTTTCTCTTTAGCAGTGGTCCCAGTTTCCCACAGATAAAATCAAATGGGAGCAGCGAAACAAAATCCAAGTACTGATAGTCCTTGAGACACATTTGATATGCATTCCCATACCAGAACTGAACTATAACCCACTTTAACTGGCTATAGAAAAGATCAGAGTAGATACATGCATACAGGACACAAAGTCCTATATACATGTATGTAAGGATTCACAACTAAGAGGAAACTAGGATCCAGGTGTAAGAACACATTAGAACATCACATCTTCCCACTACTTTTCAGCCATTTGCCATTTTCCCTAAATCAGGCGGACACAGACGAACACAAAAGCGTCATTAAATGAGGAACAAGGCTATCACATTGTCCCACACAGATTACATCCTTGAGGAGATACTTTGTGTGACAGCTACAAGTTACAAATATCACATTTGACTCCACAAGACAGCTGGCCTGGAAAAAAAAAGACATAATGGCAACTTGATTAGATAAACACAACACTGGTTAGGGATGATCTCAGCTGTTAGGATCACATGATGTTAAAAGTCAAGGTTTATTACCTCAGTACAAGATGCTTCACACTGTTTTCTCTTGATATCACAACTACCACTCATCAAAGGTTGAGTGACTGATGAGGAAAATTAATAAAATAGAAACACAAACAGACAAAGGAAATAGAGAATTGCATAAACAAGTGCCACTGCAGTCACCACCACAGAAAGTTTATTGTTCCTCCCAGTAGTCCTCACCTCAGGACCCTTCCAGACTGTGTTTAATCATGGTAATGACAACAAAACATTACAGATTTGAAACATTCAACTCTGTAAAATTTCTAAGACATTCCCATCTTTCATGGTTTTATTGATATTGGTCCCAACCAGAAAAAGGCGTCACTATGTCTATGGTCCTCGTTTGATAGGAAATGTTTTGCATAAGAGCACATTGTAAAGCACCTACAATCCCCAGACCTCTTAGCGGACACGAGAGCCAAAAGAACCACAGTTTTCATTAATAGCATATCCAATTCCATCTAAATGACGACCTCACAAAACTGTTTGCAGGTCCCACATGGGAACAAAGTTGAAGTTACCGCTGTAGGACCTGCTTCACCAATGCAAGCAGCACCGCTATAACAAATGTTTTTCCCAAAACTGAACATCATACTACATTCAAACTGACACACAGTGATGTGGGTCAAACCCACAGTCTATTGGAATAGGTCAATGTGTATCAACCATTTACAGTCCTGGGGCCCGTTTCACCTAATTTGCAACATTAAAGCTGCAACTTATGACATCAGATAATTTCCACTTGTGTTAATTTTGACACGTTAAACTAATCAAAAGAAAAACCATATTTGCAACCCATGCATGAGCGTACAAGAGGACTGTAGGACTCGCAAATGTATCGATACAATTTCGTGAGTGACAATCATTTGTGAAACAGGACACTGGCACAGTTTGTGATCTGCCTATAAGCAGTGCTCGCAAATCACTTTTGTGAAACAGGCCCCTGCTCATGACCTGTACATGAGTCAGTTACTGCCTGGCTTTGGAGAACAAGTATGTCTACTGGAAATGGAAAGGTGCACATGTAGGCGACAGAGAGAGCGAGAGAGAGAGAGAGCGCATATGGATTGAGGGAGAGAAAAGAATCTGAAACTTGGGGTGTGCCTCAAACACACACTGCTACCAGATCAGCTGTGGTAAGGGCTCATAAGAAATAGTTTATGGTGAAACCCTATGAGCAGTGTGGCTGAGCGTAATGCAAGTATTACGGGAAATATAACTATAGTCCGTAAACGAGCAACATGAATACATTATTCCCTTAATGGTTCTACTGTATCAGTAAGTGAAAAGATGGCGTTAGAGTACAGTAAAGTCCTGCAGGTCTGTGTGTGTGTGTGTGTGTGTGTGTGGTAATTTTAATGAAGACAGAGAGGTCACAAAGTTAAATTATGCATGTAGTGTAATTAGCCAATCAAGAGTTTAAATTAGATGTTGATGACTCTTTGGCACAAATGAGAAGATGGCATTCCCTTAGGTCAAAGAGGGCTTTCCCCAACGAAAAAAGAAAAAAATCATGACAAGGTGCAAACTATATGAGCTTTGTGCCTCAAACGTGTTCACGTCCTCTGAAAAAAACTCTCGTGAAAAATAATAAAACATGGTTGCATTTATCTAATCTTATTTGTGTCCAAATTATGCCATTAATAGGTTGTAACCTTATCTGATATATGGCTTTAATTACATCCTCATCAGATAGTGCAATTGCACTGTATATAGTATGTAGCTTGTATTTCACAGAAAAGAACAACACATGTGGCATCCACATGGCCAGCAGTGGTTACAGACACACACCATGTAATTACAACGTCCACGGTTTGAATCTCAGATCAATTCATTTCAGTGGCATTGCTGTGATTAGTGGATTAATAAAAATCGCTTATTGTGACCACACATTAGATGTCATTTAGAAGGGGGATAAGCACTCTTTCGCTCATTTGATAGAAACACCAGAGCAGCAGCTCGTCACATTTGTAGGTGAATTACCATCACACACACAATTTCTTATCCATCACTGCAATTTAGTTGTAAAGCAAAATGTGATCAAAATGTATTATTTAGTTATATTTCTTCTCTTTCATTATCACCAAAAGTTTGGACACACCTTCCCATTCCCTTGAATTAGAAAGTGTGTCCAAACTTTTGACTGGTATTGTGTGATTTACTGTATGTTATTCGTCAGCACTGCGTGTGTGACGGCAACATTCTGAATGAAGGTGGAAAGCTACTCGCCGGTGGTTTTTGTTTTAAATGAATCCTTCATGTGTTGTAATGGTTTCAAATTATTATTAGTCAAGGTACATAAACCTGAAAGAACATAAATAATTTGTTGAATGCCTCGCACATACACACACACAACACCGCCGTAATAGCATTTATTTGAGGTGCAACATGCTACGAGTGGAGACATGATATCTAATAAATTGGACGTTGATAGGGGTTGTAATGAAAATCTATATGGAGACAGGGGGACGCACACGAGCTTGCACACAGTCACATACACACAAATACATATCCATGCATGCACACAGGCTCTCCTAATGAAAGAATCAGTCATAATATCCCAGACAAACTCACATATATAAATACATTCACCCAACACTCCAGAGAGCGGCTTCAAGCAAATCATTTGAAAAACGAGAACATTTGCTTTTATGTATTATTAGGAATATTTATATGAGCCCGCCCTGTCTTGGCTGTGTGCAATTAAAGTGGAAGTGATAGGTAATATGTATGATCACTGGCTGCTCTGGTTTTGCACATACACACAAACACATAATGGCCGTACCGTCACATGAATATGTAATGAAGTCTACACTGAAATTAGAAAGATGGAGTTTTATATCGTTCTACCCTCTCCTTCTTCATCTTTCTCACTTTCAGTCCCCCTCCCCCCATTTTCTGTCCTCTCCTCCCTCCCTTCCATTGCGAGGTCTGCAGCTCTTAAATATTTAACATTTCAGAATGATCCGCGTCCATCTTCCTCTTTTCCAGGGAATAAGACAGATTTTACTTGAACCCAGACTCTCCACACTGAGAAGCTCTTCTTGTATCTTATCTTCATATAGTGTCTGTAAGATTCATTCTTTCAACACGTTTAAGCTGGTGGCAGGTGGAGATCACAGGAAATCACATGTGTATTATATACTGTGATCTGCTTGCACATATATCAGTCAGAGGCTGGCTGTGTGGGTTGGAGTGGTGGAGTAGTTTTGGCAACCACAGGGGTGGGAGGATGTGAGGAGGTGTAGTGACTGCCAGAAAACACAGGAAACGTTCTCCTCAGGCACAGAACCCATCCAGTGGGACAGACTATGATTGTCTGCATCCTGAATCAACAATATGGGTACAAAGCATCTTCACACACTGAGCCACCATCAGCCGTAACAAAAAAGGTTTGGGTTGAAATCTGTTCATCTTTCATTCCATAAAATCTGCAAGGAAGGCCAGAATTACTGCGTCAAGCCAATAAGATTAGATTAGATAAATGCAATTCTTTCCAGTAGAACAGAATTTTGCTTTGTTAAGCTTTAGTTCAAGGCACCAAAATCTGAATGAATCCACCCACAGACACTGCAACACTGACATTAAAGGATAAGTCTGGTTTGTCCAAACATTTAAAAATACAGTGCCCAGTTGTTTTAGGAAATTATTCAGCTTTTAAAAAAAATCTAACTATATATTTAAGACCTGTACTTCTTGGGTAGGAACGAATGGGCTTGAGGTTGGTGGGTAAAGTGGGAAAGTACTGAGAGAGACTAACACATTGGTGGTTTTGATGTTTTCACAGGATTTGTTGACAATAACAAAAATATAGAATATTGCTTTATCCTTGAAAGACACTCTTCAAGACACCAATGTATTCCCAGTCCAAATAAAACGTGTACAAGATGACCGGGCAATTGGTACCATATGATTTTTCATTCTTGTTAAACACATTATAAATCCAGCAGCCTGGCAAATAGAAAGAGGCCGTAGAGAAGCATTAAGATCTTGATCATTTACTCAATAATGAATCCCTGGTTTAATTTAGTGGACCATAATTGATTGAGACAAGGCCTAATTGTACATACATTAAGCCAAATTCTAAATTTCTAATGATTTTACTAGTGAATTAAGAGAGGAATGAACTGAATAATGAAAGCATGTCTGAAGGTCTGACTTGAGGGGGCAGGGAGCCTGTGGGTCACAGCATTGAGGTTTTCTTCCTATAGCTGCCGCAATACTGAGAACGTCTGTCGCCATTCAGTGGGACTTCATTTACATACATTTACATACCAACATTTCACTCATTCCATTGTCTCTTTTATGGGGTTTCAACAAGATGGTAAGAGTGAGTACTAGTTAATGAATAGCTCATAGGTACAAACAATGTGCTATTGTGCATGCATAGGTGTATAGTTGTATGTGTTCATATGTATGTGGGTGATGGAATGTATATTTGCACATACAGTTTACAGTTCATGCATGTGAAAAATATTAAAGTGAGTTCAATCTGCATGAATTTGCTAAGGCTAAGACATAACGTATATAATGCATTAGATTCCGACTGAGAACAATCATAAGCTGTGGATATGGTAATAGCTGTGCGTGAAAGGTTGGAACCTCCACCAGCATGGTATAGCAAAGAGGCATTTTCCCAATGCATGGCTGCCTTTGTGTACAGAATAAATTATATATGGAAAGGATACATATGGGGAGAGTCGTTGGATATATATTTGCATTTTGGGGCCTTTGGGATCTGAGAAATTGTGGTGTTGCAGGTTGTGGCCTCTTGAGATGGGTCTTGACAATGATAATGTGTGGGAGGAGCTTTGATATGCAAGAAATTGGGTGGTTGCCGATCAGAGCTTTCATGTGTGACGGTACTGAAATAGGAGGCTTTACTGCCGCCTTCCGCGGTTTCACTTGTCTTCATCAGTAGCAATGCCTTTTCTTTAGTTACACACTGTCAACCTTTAATAAATACAGACTAGACACAGCATGGGCCTGTCAGCATCGATTCAGATCATTTGGAAAGTTTCAGTCATAAACGGCTCACAGCTGATCATCAGGCGTTACATGCACCAGCAACAACAATACCGAGTCTTGCTCCATAAAATAATGTGATCCTTTAATTAAGGTTAAAAGGTCATACATCTCTTCCACAGTTCCAGTTTAATTAATTTTGAAGCAGCTTTTTAGTGGGTTTTAGTTAAGAAGTGGTGTGTATATTGTGCGTATTGAAAGATGAAAAAAGCCAACATAACCCATACAGACTTGCTGCAGGTAGCAAGGGTAAAAAATGTGTCTTTTTTCGGAGCAGGGGTGCGTATGTATGTGTGTGCGTATGTGAGAGTAAATGATACGGGTGAGTGGGTCAGCCAGCGAATCATATGCTGGCAAACTATGTTGTTGCCACTACGTTGCCTTACGTAACTGTTTGTGTGCTGATAGAGGAGTCAGTGGTGGAGACTGTAAATATGGAAGTTTCCAGAGCGCAGTGAAAGGTCAGAGGCGCCCCTTATCTCCCTGAAGGGGATCACAGCCTCTTTATAACTTTCCCCTGATAGCCCATGACGATGGAAAAGACTTGTGACACACAAATATAAAAGGTCAGAAACACGTACGGTTTGCATACACAAACCGGAGGTTGCCAAGAAAGGCAAAGTCTTTAGAGCTCTGTTACATCCTTCACACATGCTTGTCACCATCGGCCTCGTGTATGTGATTGCGTGTTTAATCTGGAGTCTCCCGAGACATTGAAGGACAGCCACGCTCCGTAATACTGTTGAGCCAGCATGTGTCGCCATGGTGTAAGCACTTTTTCTGACGTGCTCAGACCACTGTTGAAAAACAGCTAACTCCCATGAGGGTCCCCCCCCACCCCCCCCAACAACAACTGTGTGACAGTGTTTGTGTCTGCGAGCGTGTGTGAGCGTGTGTGAGCATGTGCGCGTGTTTTTGTTGATGCAGGTGTTACTATGGCCTTCACTAAGGCTAATGGAAGGACCCATTAACACCACAACAACCCTAATAGTACTGTAAATACTTGGTCTGCTGGTGTGATGATAGCTTTGTTCAATAATTCAGCAGCTGCTAAGAAAATCAACAATTCAGCCTTCTAACAGAGCAAACAACATTGCAGACAATGTCATCAGATAACCAGGGGCACGACTCGTATACGCTCTGAGCTCCACTCAGAGCTTCAGTGCAGCCCGTGATGCAGTGTACAATATATACAAGTAAAGGAAAACTGATGCTTTGATTTAACCCACATTTAGTGGTGTTTTTTTTTTCTTTGAAGACCTCACCATCCACTCAGTTGTTGAGGATGCTTAGCGTTAGTAGATGTAGCTGGTTAGCCTCAGCATTCATGGCCCTTTCATCTGCTGTAATTGGGCTTCTTTTCGAGGGAGCACAATTGTTAATGGTGCTTGAGAGGTTGGTGATGACTTCACTCAGCATGTAAATGAAGCCGCCAAGTCAGCGAGAGATTCCCCCATCCAAGCTCGTAATATTAACTGAGGTAATTTAGCATGAAACACGGTAAAAGGTTATTTACTAAGGATGATATGCTGATATAAATTTGTCTGTTGTGTAAATTAGAATGTAAGTTATGGTGTAGTCTTTTAAATACAGCCAATTTATACTGTGCAGTGAGCCAAGACCCCTCCCCGCCCCCAACCTTTTACACAAGAAAGTGACATGAAGACAAATGGCAGTGTCATGCATAATCAATTGTGCATTTCTTCTTTAAGATATAGTTTAATAATCATTAGTTGGTAATTTACATTATGATGTGACAAAACCGTAAAAGCTGAGGAAAGTGTTGCCATCAGTTCGGTTCATCGTGACAGAAATACTGGTCAGTCATGGGTGAGATGGTCCAGTCCTGTGTGCTCACTCTACCGTACAGATCGTCTGCAACTAATCGTGTTCTTTATTGACATATCTAGCTAATTACAAGAAGTTGTGTTCAACTGAAAATGTAATTTTAAGTCTTCACACCCTTAGCTGCTAATGTTCACACAACACCCACAATCGTCTTCTCGCACTCGGAAAGAACAGTACCTAATCAATATTCCTCATTGGTGTGAAGACTGGGCTGCACAGAATGTACCTTTTTTCTCTCTGGTTTACGCTGCAAACATGAGGTGCACAAAAAAGAATCCTCCTCCACATATTAATGAATTAATATGTAATTACAACAGGCAAGATGTCAAAGCCCAGGTTGCAACATTGGCTGTGAGATTTTATCTCCCACAGTGTATTTCATGACCTTTTCGCCCTCTCTCTTCCGTCTGGCCTTCTATGGATGGTTTCTATGGTTCCCTTTTTGTCTGACTTCCACACACTCATCCTTGGTTTCCAGTACCAGACAAGGACGGCCCGTGAATGCCAACCATCTGATGGTACTAACGGTCCAGAAGGGCCAAACAGACCCTCCTGTGCTGACTGCCAGTCATTTTACCACCAAAGTTGTCCTAAATGCTCCACTTTTTCCTGCTGCAGCTCATATTTCGAGATACCTTTCTGTGCTACATTTCAGTAGCTCATTTCGTATTTAAGAAACATTACGACTATTTAATCAAGTGCAGTTGCTTGCTGTGATTTTCTCTTCTCTTGAATTGTTTCTTCATGTTAGAGATAAGTCATTTTTAGTGGGATCTTCACCCCTGTTGAGGTCTCATCAACAGATATGACAAATTGTGGCAAAACGAGATGCCCCATAGGAGAAAATACTGATGGGTAGGGTGCTAATTGCAAACTGCCATTTAATGTATAAATAATAGTGCTGGGGTACAGGACCGTACAGTACAGGGGGCAAAAACATGTGATTTACCTATAAATCAAACGGAAGGTAGCGAGAGAAGTATGAAGAGTTATTCAAAAGAGTGATGGAATTGAAACGAATACAGAAAAAAGACAGATTGAGAGTTATACTGGAATGCCTCCCACAAACTCACTCCCACTCTTCCTCTCATGCCCACGCACTCTCTGTTACTGTGACGTCCACTCTTCCTTTTTACTCCTCCGCTCTGCTGTGGAGGCGTTCTGCTCTCCACTCATTCATACGCTGCCACACTATTTCCATATTTCTGAGTGGACGCTGTGCATTGAGTTGGAGGAAGAAGAGGTGGCGGAGGAGGAGGAGGAAGCACCATGTTTGGCTCCATCCGAGCACATCAGATTTCCGATCATGCTGAGATCGTGATCAGAACTCACATGAGAGCCAAGCTCCACAGATGGAATTATGTCATCTTCTCACATAAGAAATTGAAGCAAAATCATGATACAGCCATATTCTCTAATTCTCAAGTCTTTATTATTATTGCAACTGAAAATAACACTTTTTAACATTAGTCCTGTGATAGATATCCATCCATAGAAAGGCCTCTAACACACACACATAAACAAAGCCCCCCTCCTAGGTCCCTAGTATGCAAACACCAGCCTATGTAGACACTTGACCCACCAACATGCAGGAGCCATGCCAACCCAGAGTGGCCAATAGCCGCCACATTCCACTAATCATGCTGAGAAACAAATGCTGTGCAGCATAACTCTGCTGATCTCACAACACTGTGTGATCCGGTACATCTGTCAATACCGGCCTTTTAAAAGAGAGTGACATCACACAGCTTCTAGTCTGATCTGGCATCGTCCAAAGAGAGATATAAAACACAGGACAGTGAACTCTGAAACCAAGGCCGAGATTTTCAGTTTCAAGTTCAGGGAGGACGTGATCTGGGAACTGTTCAAGCTACTACAATGAGAGCAGTGTGTTCCTAATGGCATGTTATTTATGTGTGTAATACACTGCATGTGCCACATGTAACCTTTGGCATTTGATGTGACATCCTGAGCTGGACAGTGTATTAAGAAAGGGGCATAAACACAGTGGCAGTAGTTATCTATTTGAAAAGGCTATTCAGTCACTGGTGACTAATGTGTATGGTTTAAATTCAAGGGATGTAAATATTTGTTGTGTTTTTTGGACATGTGAATGTGCTTCACAATCAAAACAATATGCAGTTGGGATTTTACAACTCTTTATTTTTATCTTCTTCTTCTTCTATTCCTCTTTTAGATGTTTGTGTGTGTGTTTCAAAAAAGAAAAAACACAATTCTTGAAATGGTGGAGAAGGATGGAGACAACAAATAAGTAGCAAAGGTAAGAGGTAAGGGGATGTTTTTCAGTTGGATCCTCAATGCACAATAACAAAAGGAAGAAGCAGTTATATAAAACATGATATTTAGCAATATCACAAAGCCAAATACCAGATAAACGTACATCATGTCGAACAGGATGTAAAAGCAGCAGTGTGTCTTCACATTGGAGCGTTGTTTTCAAGGCTAACAGAAAAACAGACTGTTTTGCTTTGGTAAGGATGATGACGGGGGAAAAGTTGAAAAGTTCATTGGTATTATCCTTCAGAAAATAAAAGATTTTGCACTCCTAATTTTTGTAAGTTGTGGTACCAGACAATTAGATGCAATCTACTGAGGACGGTTTCAGATGACCGTGAGTGCTCAGGCACCATTAAAGGCACCATTATTGTTATTATTATAGCAGTATCTTTTATAACCATTTGCTTAGTACTTTGAATTTGTCACGTGGTCAGACCAGATTTTGCCAGTTGTTTGGTCACACTTTCTCATTCAAGTGAATGGGAAGGTATGGCCAAACCTTGACTGGTACTGTATGTATGTTTAATACTGTAACAAAGTAACTGTGGTCACGGAGGGGACACTAATTCGAATAAGTGGCTGCACCTGTGTTCTTCTTTATATGCCACCTGCATACACCCTTAAAAAAGTTTGAGTATTTGCAGTGCATTTTCCAGTGTATGGTGCCCTAAGGGGACGTAGTGGCCTTGGGAGTCAACTGTGGTGTGATACATATTGGCTTGATGCCCATATTGGCGTTATTGGCCTTCAAGTGTGGCACCTGAGAAGTACGATAGGACTTAGACTTTCTCTAGTTGACCTGTGTGTAGGCTGCCTGGTTGGCACCTGCATGAATTTGTTATAATAAAGTCTGTTTTAACAAGTCCTGGTACTATCTCTTCATTTTTGCTGTTTAATTACAGAAACATTCTAGGCTATACTTACATAAAAATCTAGGTTTATTAAAATACATGCACTGTTTTGCCAAGGTTATCCACGTAACTTTCACAGTTGAAAACATGCATGTTTCAAGATGAGCAGAGAAGTGACAAACTGCAAATTACTGCAAGATTTTAACTTTAAACTACCAGTCAATCTTGCAGTTGCTTAACTCCTCACTCTCTAACACACAGGCTTGCCTCTTGTTTAAGTCCGCAGCAAAGCTTGCAGGATAATTTGTGAGCTTTAATGCTCCCCTCTACTGTATCTGATGTTTGGGGAACAGATATTTCATTTTTGGCTCACCAGGGCCCATCAACAGCACGTGTGCACACTGACAAATGGGAACCTTTTTTACAAAGCATACTGTCAACTGGTCTGAGCACTTAGTAAAATATGTTTAAAATATTCCTTGGTTTACTATATAGACTAATATATTTTAAATATGCCTCCGTTCATGAGTTGAGTTAGTCTGACTGACATACAAACCTGCAAGGCTCTCCAAGTTTGAGTGAGGGACTGAGATAGACCTCTAATTCAAAATATTAATGATTTATATCCTTGTTTATAACTGCATGATGAAACGACAAAAGCGATAGTAAGGACAATGACGGTAATGACAATACAGTGTTTGATAAGAAGCTGTATTTACAACTTACAGACTGCTTTTGTTAGCTGGCTAGCCATGCTAGGTTCATCATGCTATTTCCTTTCACCGGGCAAAATCTGGTCTGACCATGCCTTCAAGACTCTGTGAGCGTGTGACGAGTTTGTTGCACCTGTTATCACAGAACAACTTGTACCATTATCATTCTTATTGGTGGTAGATTTCTGCAACATCACATAATTCCCAGCATATATCTGCCTAGCTAGAGGTGTAATGAGCTAGGGTAAAAGTGCTGTGGGTGTGCAGGATAGCTAAGATTTTGAAAAGTCCAAAGCCTGCCTTTCATAAGGTTGTTGTTGGGGTCCAGGCAATCTAAAGTAAAAAGTACACATAAAAATACCCATATTAAACTAAATTAAAATCCAAATTGACTACAAACCGATGTGATTGGCTGAGAGCTACTTAGCTCTTTCCATTAACAAGCTTAAGGGTTTGCAGGTGAGGTTCTGCAGAGACTGCAGTCACATTAAGAAAGGAAATATTCTTTTATGCAGCTTTTAAATGCCCATTGTAGAGAAATAACAATAAATTGGGAATTATGATCCCCCAGATCATAAATTGGGAATTATGATCCTCACAGAATGTTGCTAGCTTAATTAGGGGGAGAATCAAGCAATTTGATCAGTTTCCCTCAGACTAAAATTGCTGCATGGATCTAGCTGCTGATATCAAGATGTTTAAAATCTGGAGACCACTCATTTTATTAAAGGAAATGAACAGCCAGCGGTAACATGAGGTTCTCACTGTATTTCGCTCTGACTGTAACTGTTTTCAGACTGACCCAAAAAGCACTGTTACGCAAATTCTCCCTCTCATATGGTTCTGTGTGCGTATATTTGTGTGTGTTTGACCTGTATGTCCTCTGTTACGTTTTGTATTGCTGGCTATGTTACAAGCTAATCTTCATTTGGCAGGGATCAGGTCAAGGGGATGTGGTGGAGGTTGTGGCCTCTGTGCTTGATCCACTTAAGAGAAAGGTCTGGGTCATACTAAAATCCTGACGCATTCCCGCACTGTATCGTAAACACATTCTGAAAAACATGACATATTAAGTTACATTATCAGTTTGACATAATTCAATGTTCTCTTTTCAAATTTCAGCACAGGTCAAAGCCAGTCCTCAGTTGGAACTGTTTATTGCGACCAGTCATGAGCAGAAAACAGGCATCACAAACGATAAAGGAATATATTCATTTTATAATCAATTTTCTGTCAGTCAGTCAGTCAGTCAACTTAATCTCCCCATAAGCAACGTCATGGACACATTATTGCAATAACGTTTTACCAGCATAAAACCTTGTGCTCTGAGGGTAATTGTAAGTCTTAAGTCGGGTTTGAACTTAGCAGTGTTAGCAAACAACCAAAAGGATTAGAACGCTTAAAGAGGTTAAAGTTTTAGAACTTAGCACCCGAGCAAGGCTGAGTGCTGACCCCCACCACATGGCAGTGATGTTGTGTGTTTGCATGTGAGTTCCACTTGATTTATTCATTTTTTAAAATCAACTGGTCTTCATCATGCAGAGTTATACCCAGGAATAAAAATCCTATATTTCCTGTGACCTAAAATGAATAAGAGCACCTAAACAAAATGACAAAATATGTATTTCTTTCTGCTTTTCAAAGTCTTTCCAGAACCGTTATGACTGCTTGAGAGAAGCAGTAAAAACAGTTTTAAACTTTTATTATAGATGGTAAAGCCACAGCAGGGTGTTTATTGGGTGAAGAGGATTTCTCCTCTCCTGACCCCATCCATATTTTCCAACTTTTAAAGAGCAACCTTCTGGTCACAAGCCTGTTTCTCTAATATAAATGCTACAGCTACAGGTTGTTGTTGTGTATATGTGGTGCTGTGATGTCACTTATTTAATGTTCATCCTGTCCTCAGATGTCATGACATTGGAAACAATAAAGGTGACAAATTTCACCAGGAGAGTTTGGTCACTTTCAGTACAATGTCAGATATATTCAGCCGACTTTTGAGTGATGATCAGTTTGTGTTGTCTACAGATACTACTGACTCTGATCACCATGATAGGATTATTTAAATAAAAATAGTGTTGCTGATAATTTTATTAAATACTTTGTTATATACTACAGTTTGAATGGCACTTATTTTAGTTTTTAGTGTAAGAACGAAATGTGACCTACTTTCCCACTATTGTGTGGTGAAATACAGCATCAGTAGTAATCGTCTTTAAATGTATTATGTCATACAAATAGATTGTATTAGTATGTAGTTAAAGATGTAACTTGATAGATTAACGTTCATATTTATTGCAAAGTAACTCTTCTGTATATTCCATTAACTTATTGCCTTATATATATATTCTGTTTGATCTTGATTGCGATCATTAGGCTCTGTTGTACCTGTCATTTGACCATTTGGCTTTTAGTGTGGCGTGACCCTCCACTGTGACTCCCACTTGAGTGACCTTGCACTCACCAGGCGGTCAGAGGCCAAAGCCTTGTTGGACTTGTTTATGAAGATAGCCGGGGGTCAAGGCCTCTCTGTTTGTCCGTCTGGTGACAAGAGAGGAAACAAGGGATAGGATTCCGGTAATAGATGAAAGACGAGAGTGGAGATAAAAGGAGGGGTTATCTGGTTCTCTGCGGAGTGTATCGATCTGTGTGTGTTTTCATGGGGGTGAACGGGTTTGTTGGCCACCATCCCAGCAGAAGTGCTGAGGTAGTGGCTGCATCGCGCTGTGGAAGAGTTGGTGCAGAGGATGCACTTAAATTAGGGTTCGAGATAGATTTGAGGTCAGCTTTTGCTGGAATAATAGCCAATGGCAGTAAAAACAAAAAAAACCCTCTGTGAACTTGTGAATCACCCAGCTGGAGAGCTTTGACTTCATGAATCTTCAGCAACTTACTTTCAAATTGTGCTGATGCTGCCCTCTTGTGGCCCGTGTGGGGTACTGTAATAGAAATCTTCATATCACAGAAATAACTTTCACAGAAACAGACAAAAGGAAAAATAACACCTATGATAAATTAATAATAATATTCTACAAAACTTTATTGCAGGAATTACACAGTATGGGATCTGAAAAACATGAAATGTCTGTTCTGTTTGTTAATCAGTCAAGATTATTCCCACTGTACTCAAGTTTGTGTGAATACTGCTAATACTTTATGTACTTCATGGAGCACTTTATCAAAACCAAGCACAACATACTAACAAAAAAAACAGGTTACGGTCAGTGTCAAGTAATTGCTATGACTTTAACAGCAGAAAACTGTGCATCTTTCAATAGCTTTGCAAAGCACACAGGAACTATGTTTGGGGTTTCTCATATTGACACAACTGAAGTTCTCTAAATACTGTATATTGAGGAATAAACATAACACAGGCCTACATTTAGACCTCTTAAAGCATCTCAACCTGCATAGGCACTTATAAATACAGCCCTCCTCATCTGTCTGTGTTTGACTTGATGTACAACCATGACATGAACCTCCACTAATGGGAACAATCACGTACATTAGCAGAATAGCAAGTACATGTTATGTGTAAGTATATATACATGTGCATTTCTTTGGGATCAAAGATTAGAAACATTTGATTCACTTAACGTGACAAGAGTAAATCCTTTAACACACAGCCGTTATACACAATGTTCAGAGTAACGGTATAGGAAAGGTGAGTGTTTTTTTTTTTGGTCTATTTCTTTTTGTGCATTTGTTTTGGATTATGTCGACAATAGGGTTGCGCAACAATATATATGCAGACGTCACAACACACACACACACACACACCACTTCCAAACAGCTCAAATCCATTCATATATGTACACTCACACAAACACACACACACACACTGCCAATGTTGTTTCAGTGCTGTTTTGCATGTTAATAAGGCGCTGATTGTCAGAAGTTGAAACACTGATTCTGGATTTATGGAATCTC
Organism: Scomberomorus guttatus; assembly: GCA_038419695.1. Lineage (NCBI taxonomy): Eukaryota > Metazoa > Chordata > Actinopteri > Scombriformes > Scombridae > Scomberomorus > Scomberomorus guttatus. Next base: position 13,124,593 of record CM076456.1, on the reverse strand, counting down.
AGATACACTCAAGTCCAACATATTCTCATAACTCTTATAAATAAAAATGGACTTAATAACACACAATGTAAATTCAATAATAACCTGAGGAGAGTATGTTGAACAAGGTTAGAGAGGAATGCATTATATTTACAACAGTGTGGTTGTTATATTTTGGTGTTGGCGACATTATAGTGATTTTAAGCTTGTGTAACCAGTGGTAAGTCCCATCCTTTACATTAGTATGTCTAAACAAGTTAAAAGGTGAAAATCTATAATACTAATATGTAGCTATATCTTTGAATGATGTGGCACTGGTAGGGAAGGGAAATAAAAAAATGGAATAAGGCAGATAAGTAAGATTCAATAGCACCTGTCTTACACAAACAATCCTTTCAAAATGAACACTAGTTTACCAGTTTAGGGGGCATGTACTCAGTGCAGTGGTAAACTGGGTGCCATTCCTTAGAGACATGTTGTGATCATGTTAGTTAAGTGTTCTGCATGGAGCAAAAGGCTGCTTGGTCTCTGCGTTGTGGTTTGTAAAGTTCGATCTCCGGCTTGTTCTGTAACCCACGCCTCTGTCCCTCTCCTCACACATACAGGGAATTAGCACCATCCTCTGAAAACAGGAAGTAAAGCCAAGTCATGGACGTCAGCGCAGGTCAGGAAGGAGGACTCAGAGGTCGGGGGTTTATGTCCTCTTCATGCACACCTGACAGCGGCTTATGTGTGTTCGGAGATTTCCTGCTTTTAGTGTTGTCGGGACAGGTTTCCTGGAGATAAGTAGAGAGAAAAACATCAGAAGTCAATTCTATATTGCCAAGATTATTATGTAGATGTGGTAAAGAAAAAAAAAAAACAATCGACAAAAACAGGGAGAATCAAGAAATACAATGTCTGAGTGTGAGTATGTCTGTCTTACGTAAACATCTCGCTGTCGTCGATTGTTGCGAGCCAGAAGCTGTAAGAGTTGGCGTAGTAGTTGCAGGTTCCACGACCGTGACACTCAATGAACGGAGCGCTGCGGAACTCCTCCAGGCAGGAACCAGGTGAGGCCAGAGCCTGGCCTGAGCCCTCAGCACCAGCACTGGTGTGCTACACAAACACACACACACATACATATCCAAATGAAGCCTAAAATGTGCATGTGCAAAAAGGGTTACTATGTGGGTTTTCTTTTGCAGACACTATAAATCTATAGATGTATGTATGTGTGCGTTTACATGTGTGTGATTACAACAGGTTTACAGGTGCATGCATGTCTTCATGTATGTATTTATAGGTTTGTTTGGAGATAAAAACCTGTAAATGCTGGGTAGATACACATATCTGTATATTATGCAGTGGTGGAAGAAGTATTCAGATCTTTTACTCAAGTACTTTTTCTCTAATCTTTGATTTTTGGTGAAATATTGGATCATTTGAACATTTATTGAGATCAAACTATGTGAGAAGTACACTGAGAATGGACTTTACAGTGAAGAAGGAGACATCTTGTGTCTAACAGTTTAACTTCTAAAATGAAATATATTTACATATTCATAGATTCTGTACATTTTAATGAGGGAGAAGGACTAGATGCCATTAAGGATTTTAACGTGGTAATTATACTATTTTGTGGAAAAACCATATCAGACTCACATTGTTGTTCCAAGCAGAGTATTTTATGTCTTTAATACATGTCTGGAGGGGATCTTTAACAATGTGTTATATTCTAAAAGCTTGGGAACCCTCCCCAAACCATAACCACTCCACCCCCAGGTAGAAGGAATGATATGTATTTGTATTTACAGCATGATGTAATTAAGTCTTTCAACATTTCTTTCAACTGTTCTCTACAGAGCAGACTCTGTTCACTTGCTCTGAACCCGACCCTGCTTGTCTTACCATGACAAAGGAGTAGCCAATCCACAGAGAGTCCCAGCCGTGAGGGCATGGTGGGATCATGATGGTCTGACTGTGAACTGCAATCACCATGGCCGGGGCTTCACACACAGCACACCTGTACACACATACGTATGAGAAGGGTACAGTATGTGAGTGTCATAAACACCTGCAACAGAACAGTATGTATTGTATAGAAATGCTGACGCACCTGCTGATGAAGGGTTTGATGCTTTCACCAGTGATTGGTGCCATGCTCATGGGCATGGGCTCAGGGGAGGTGAGCCAGTAGGAGTAGTCATTACGGGAGGCAAAGTTGCACACGTTGTTGATGTTGCAGAACAGGAAGGGCATGGGGCTGAACTTCCTCAGACAGCTCCCTGCCGTACCTAAAACACAGAGCCGTAAGACTTGTCATTCATCCTGCAAATCTTCTCCTTTCCACATTCCTCCTCTTTTTCTCAGTCTCACGTCTTTCTTTTGTTTCAGTCTTTCTTCCAAATATTGTGTTTCTCACCTAGATCCTGTCCGTGAGAGCGTTCGTTGCCTTGAACGTAGAGCAGGGAGTAGCCATCATATATGAGCGAGGTCCCCTCAGGGCAATATGGAACCTCCACTGTTTGGCTGTGACGGGTTACCAGGAAACCGTGATCCATGGAGGAGGGGCCGGGGGGACCCACTTGACCTGGAACACCATCGGGTCCTGGGGGGCCAGGGTATCCTCTGGGTCCTAGGAGCATGGAGTTATTAATCATTTATGAAAGCGACAAAACAACTGGAGACCCGTGTTACCCACTGTTCCTGTGAATCTCTCACCTTGAGGCCCAGTCAAGCCAGGCTCTCCTTTAGCTCCAGGCTGACCGTGATGTCCAGGGTGGCCGTCTTCACCTTTTGGCCCTGGAATACCTGTCATACCTGAGAAAAATAAATGAAATAAATTATGTAACAGTTATTAAAATGGATGTGAGCAGGAGGAACCGGATTACATGATGGGGCAGATTTTTTAAGCAAAACGTCACCTTGCTGTCCTTTCTGTCCAGGGAGCCCAGATGGGCCCTGGGGTCCCGGTAATCCTTCATTCCCTGGGAGCCCAATATCTCCCTTGATGAAGGTGTGGGGGCCGGGTGGACCAGGGGGGCCAACGATACCTGAAATAAAGAGTTTAATTGGAAGATATTTTCCTGTTACTCAGATTTTTAGCAGTTTGTGGACATCAAATGATCAGACAAGAGTAAGCACTTATTTATATATATATTATACATCGATATAATCATTATATACAGTATGTAATAATTCTAGTATGGGAAATAATAATCTCCTTTTTACCCTTTTCTCCTGGGAATCCTCTGTCTCCAAGTTCTCCTTTGACTCCTACATCCCCAGCATTACCCTTTGTACCTAGATACAGTATTCACAATAAGCTTTTTTGCCTTTAAAAAAAAAAATACACTATTTTCTCTCACAGTTGCATAAACACATACTGTCTTTCACACATGGTAAATGGCTGCTTTAATAGCGCTTTTATCCAAAGCGCTTTACAAAGTTTCTGCTGCTCACTCACCCTCTCACACACACACTTACACACCAAGGGTGGCAAGCTACCACGCAGGCCGCTGGCACAACCATTGGGAGCAATTTAGGGTTCAGACACTTCGACATGCGGACAGGAGGAGTCGGGGATCGAACCACCGAGCTTCTGATTAGTGGACGACCCAGTCTACCTCCTGAGCCACAGCCGCCCCACACGAATGCACACACACACTCAGAGACACACTGTATATTACACACAGTTATTTCACACTGTATGTACTTACCTGGGAAGCCAGGGACACCCTGCAGTCCCCTCTCTCCCTTCTGTCCATCAATACCTGGAAAGCCAGTTTGTCCCTGTAACACACACACACACACACAAACAAGCATGAACTAAAAGCACATTAGCGTTTCTCTAAAAACTTGCTCATGCTCAGTTTACAGTAACACAAAATTAAGAATTTCTTCTTCAGTGGTGGAAAAAACAGCATTTACATGTATCAGCTATCTCTCATGCACATTAACTATTGTATGACATGACATGACAGTAAACTGTGAAAGCTAAAGTCATAGAAAACAGCTTTGTGACATACAGGAGGTCCAGGAATGCCAGGGTCACCCTTATGTCCTGTCTCTCCCTGGAAACCATGTTGACCCTGATCTCCTTTGTCTCCCTTTAGGCCGTCTCTGCCTGGCAGACCAGAGGGTCCGGGTGCTCCTGTGACTCCTGTTTGATAAAGACAAGAAGAAGGTGAAGTGATTTTTTTGACTACAGCATAAAATGTATGCAGTATTTCTATTCAAAACACTTTTCACTTGTGACAGCTGCTCCATCTGTGGCAACAAGTCCTTGTACATGTAATGCAATGCTGGCATGTCATGTATGTGGCATACCTGATTCTCCAGGTTGTCCTGTTTCTCCCCGTTCTCCCTTAGGGCCCTCTAGCGAGACACCTGGGAAACCCCTCTCTCCTGGCTCGCCCTGGTTCCCCGGTGGGCCTTGAAGTCCTTTGTCGCCTTTGATACCAGGGATACCTGGATGACCTGGAGTGCCAGGGAAGCCAGGACTACCTTTGTCACCTGGAGAGTGAAAGACAAGTCCACATGATTAAACTCTGTTTGTCACCAGGGTTTACGGGATTAATGATGGATTAATCAATGATGGAGGGGGCTCTCACCTTTGTCACCGAGCACTCCAGGTGGCCCAGGGAAACCATGGCCAGGTAAACCTGCAGAGAAGGACAATTAAGATGTACATTATAATCTATTATAATCTAAAACATTTCTACAGGTGTGGAATGAGAATGTTTAGTACAGTAATGGGACCAGCAAAATAATAATACAGTATGTACAAAATAATATTGTCATCTTAAAATATGTCTGATACCGTTTACTCTGACATTCACACTGAATTGATGCAATTAAATTTAATTTGTCACTCCGTCCTCTGAATTTGTTCACTGATTAATGTGAGTTTGTGTAATTATCAAATATTTTCAAATAAATCATTTAAACGGTTTCAAGTGTGGAATTGTTTCCAGTTATAATTAGGATATGAAAATATTCAGTTAAAAACATTTCATTTTAAAAATTACATTTAAATTAAACAAGGTGTCAAGTCATAGTTTTAAACAAGGACATGTGCATAGTCTGAATGGATCCTCTGTGTATTATTCGCTTCATATGGCAAGAAATGACAAACTTGTTGACATGTTTATTGTTTATTTGGACATGTAGGACATACAGTTAGGTTATATGCAATAGTAACTGTGATCTGTTTTTCAAATTTTACAGCTAATGATGAGTTGATGAGTCTTTTGAAGGTGCATCTCTCTAAGGTTAAAAAACATCAACCTCAGCTTTGTTACCATTGGTTACCATATGACTGCTTGTGTTTCTTTTTGGCAGTTTCTGTGATGTCCAGATTGGTAGTGAGGGTTCAAATGTTAGGGCTGCCTAAAAAAAAAATCAAGATACTGCCATGTGTCTGCACTAATTAGTTATCACCATATTTGGATAAGTTACACTGTTACCTGAACTCCTGATTGACGCTGAGCTTGTTTCTTCCAGTATTTATTTTCTAAAAAATAATATGTGAACGTACATAAAAGTATTAAAATGTGCATGTGGTTGTTGTGGTGGAGAGTTCTCGAGCTGGAGTGACCCTGTAGGAAATATCAGGCTGAGAGGCTTGTTATACTGTAACGTCACATCGACAGACAGGTACATTTTAGCACTAACCTGGGTCTCCTCTCTCTCCTGAGGATCCAGGGATGCCATCCACTCCAGGGTCTCCCTTCTCTCCAGCAGGACCAGGAAGTCCCTGCAAGCCAGCCTCACCTGGGAGAAAAGAGGTTTACACAGTATTTGTTAGTGTGTGTTACAATAGGCACAACTTTTACTTATTTCATCATTGTCCAGCAAGACTAAATAGGCATTTACATGGGACAGGTGTCATTTCAAGTGTGATGCATAACAGATGAATGATAAGTATATGAGTCATTTTTGTATCTGTTTGGATAAGTACATGACTCACTGAGCTGTCGTTGATCTGGAGATTTTCCACAGAAATGGGTTTCTGAATAAAACTGATGTAAAAGAAATTGCCAATCTGCTGTAGAGTGATGCTTTATTTCATACTCACAATAGCTAATTAAAAAAGTTACCAAAGTTTGGGAGAGTTGGCAAGTTGCCCCCATAATTCACTGATTAGTTTGGATTTTTTTACAGACTAACAAACCTTGATCCCACAGGATTATAGCCGATTAATGATGTATAAAAACTGCAATTACTGCAGCATTAATGAAATGTTTGACATGCAGCAATTAATTGTGGGCATTGGTCTGACTAACGTATCAAAGAAGCCTGTTACTTACCCGGCCGACCGTCGTGACCAGTTTCTCCTGGAGACCCAGGGAGCCCAGGGACACCCTTCTCACCTGGCATACCTGGCTGACCTGTACAAAACACATGCACACACCACAATAAGAACACACATGGAATAACAACACATATAATATCTGTTTTTACCTGCTGTAGCGTTCAGCTTGTGGAAAAATAGGATGAATGCGACAACACAGACAGAAATCTGACCTGTATAGCCGATGTTTCCTTTTTCTCCCTTAGTTCCTTGCAGTCCTGGCTTGCCGGGCATACCCACATGACCCTTTTGACCCTTCTCTCCTGGTACTCCTGGGAATCCTGGCTGACCTGTCTCACCCTATGAGAGCAGAGGAATGGAGAGATGCTAAGTACAAACAGGCATAAATGTGAGGAACAAGGCAGAATATGTTGAAGGAAGCACAAAGACAGTATGTCTCTGATAACCTGCTGGTCACACGTTTAGAGGCATGACCACTCATCCTCACAGATACTTCATTTATTCAGCGACAAATGTGACAACACTTAATGTGACAACTATGAAGCGGCGACTTTCATAGCTATCTGTGGTTTCAAACTCACACTGACATTTATAACAACGCAAATTATTAAAGATACACGCAGGCCGCATGTATTAGGCAGCTGAATTTTAACTTTCTTATTGCAAGCTCCTTGGAAATCATAATTGACTTCTTTCCCAAAGCTATCACTCTTGTACCGTTGCCTTTTTTATAAAAGAACCAGGTTTTTTCAAGACAGTGTTTTATTTTTGTACTGATAATTTAACTGGGAGTTTCATGGCCATCCATGCCTTGAGAGCGCTCCATTTACCAATTTTTAATCCACAGATGATGACTTATAGAGGTCACTCCCTACAGTACGTTCACTAACGTAGTGTTGTAAAATATAACTGTTGGCTATGGCTATGGCTAATGGATTACCTTTTCTCCTGGATGTCCTGGGAGACCGATACCTGGCTCACCAGGTACTCCCCTGTCTCCTTTCTCTCCATCGTCGCCTCTGAAGCCGGTATGTCCTGGTGTACCAATATCTCCTTTAGTACCCTTTGGACCAACCGGACCTGCACAAACACGCACACAAGCACACACAAACAAACAAAATGCAGATATTTGTCAGAGTTGCATTAAACTTCCATTGAACACAGTGTTTCACACAAACTGTCAGAATGTCAACTTTAGTTATTCCCTTACTTAAAATATTCTCAATACAGCTGTTAACAGTTCTGTGTTTACAAGACAGAATTCCATGTTTGTAATACACACAATTAATGCTTGCACATATACACATGCTTCCACACTGTGTGACATTTTCATTACACATATGACACAGTTTTCCCTGCAGCTGGGTGAGTGTGTGTTATTTGTGTGTTCTCACCTGGTACTCCCATCTCTCCTACACTGCCCTTCTGTCCAGGTTGTCCCATACCGCCAGGCCTTCCAGGAAAACCAGGGTCTCCTTTCTCACCTGAGATACATCAATGCCAAAGAACAATTACAGTAATATTTACTTTCCCTCCATTTTCCAAGCAAGCGTACCAAGCAAGTGCAGTGAATTACCAAAATAGGAGTTACATTAAATGAGACTGAAATGGTTACCACATGCAGTCTACATGGTTTAACTATCCTATAAAAATATTTAACATTTTAGAATGGTGGTCAGGTAGGTCACCTGGTTGTCCAGGTAAACCAGGCTCTCCATCTTTGCCAGGCATTCCGGGGTCTCCAGGTAGTCCACGGAAGCCCTTCTGTCCAGTGACCCCAGGGTTACCTGATAGGAAAATGGAATTAAAAAAGAGAACATATATGGGCATCAAGATATGTCTGAAACTATAAGTCAATATACAGAATGGGCCTGTTTGTAGTTAATCTCTATATGACGAAGGTAATCAAGTGTTTCAATGAGTGAAAGATCAGCCTGTTATTTCATACCAGTGTCTCCGACGTCTCCCTTCTCCCCCTTCATGTGCTCCATGTCGACTTCAGTCATGTTCCCAGGAGGTCCCTGAAGACCTGTGTCTCCCCTTTCTCCTTTAGATCCAGCCTCACCAATAGTCCCTCTTGATCCAGGAACACCAGGGTCACCTGAGAGAGATGGTAGGAAAGGGAAATTACGTTAAGTACGTTTACACGGTAAAACCAGTAACAGACAGGATGAAGAAAAGTACTCTAACTCTTTATTGTTTAATAACTCTAAATTGTTTTAATTATTTGGTCTTCCTCACCTCTCAGACCAGGAGATCCAGGTGTACCAGGAGGTCCGGGGAATCCTGGTACTCCCGGTGTCCCCATGACCCCCATCTCACCTTTAGGACCTGGCAAACAAACACAAACACAAACACACAAGGTGAGTTTCTGTAACTGAAAAAGAGATTAAAAAGCTAGAGGAGTATTTCCTATTTCAAATTGAATTTTAGGTTGAATACCTATATATAGATTGCTGCCACTCAGTGGTGAGAGCAACATGTTTTGAAAAGACAAAAAGAAATAATGACATACAGTCAATTCTCAGATAGTACCTCACCTGCAGGGAGGATGAAGGTGTTTTTAAAAACAGGTTTATATTTTATAATTAATTCAGGATAATGTACATTTCTACCAAATTATTATACAAGTCATGTCATAGTCACAACTCTGCTGCTGCAAGTTTCTCTTTTTAACAGACATACTATTCTTATTCACTTCCAAACACGTCTATTTTGCAGTTCTTTTGTTTGGCGTTAAGCTACTGCTTCCTGCACAGATGTTTCACATTAAAAGCCAGCAGCTCAAAGGGCATAATCCCACCCTTACCTGAAAAACGTTTAATGTGAAACATGTATAGAAAGTGTAGAGCTTCATTGATAATAGCTTAAAATCGAGCAAAACAGCAAAGTTGAGTTTATTCATAAATGTACCGCATGAATACAAACAGTATTTCTGATATAAATAGTAACTCAGAGCAAAGACCCACAAAATCCCACATTTATCAAAAAAACTGTTAGTTAAAATGTTTTTTCTTGTGAATGTTTTTGCAGTTTTGCAGTCTCACCTTGGTTTCCAATCACTCCGTCCCTGCCTGGTAAGCCTGGTGGCCCTGGCAGTCCTTTAGAACCTGGTTGTCCTGGGAACCCAGGGATTCCCTTCTCTCCCTGTGGCCCCGGCATGTCCAGACCAGGAGGACCCGGGTAGCCCTTTTCTCCCTTTACACCTTCCCTACCTGTACAACATGCACAAATAGAAATATATTGTGTTTGATAGTCAAGTGAAGGAAATTAAGAGTATGCACAATCTGAATAGGTCTTCTTTAACAGCATACATTTTGACTTTTCAAAGTAGGAAAAGCACAGGTGTCACTAATAACATTAACGATGCCCCAGTAAGTCATGACAGTGTGACAGTAAGCCAGTACAACAATACTGAAACTGAAGCTGCTAAACTGAAATCATCATTAATGTTATTTACACCTGTTATTTTCCTACTGTGACATGTCAAAATGTCTTAGGGTGCTGAGGTTGTGCTCACCGTGTGGTCCTGGCTCTCCAGGTAGTCCTTGTGGTCCAGGAGCGCCAGGAGAGCCTTTTCCTGGAGAACCTGGTAATCCAACCACCCCGGGAGGTCCTGGGGGTCCCACTTCACCTAAGACCAAAGAAAAACAATTTTGTGCTTGGTACAAGCAGGTCTTTTAACTCATGGACTAAACTGAAGCAGGCTTCACACCAGAGTTGTTGTAACTGTCCTGCAGTACCTTTGATTCCCTGAGGTCCTGGTGGTCCTGTCTGGCCTTCCTGTCCAGGAACACCAGGTAGTCCAATGTTGCCTTTCTCTCCTGGGAAGCCAGTAATTCCTGGGAGTCCTTGCAAACCTTTTGGACCTGGCAGCCCCCGTCCTGGTTCACCCTGTAAGTTATAGAAATGATTTAAATGTCAACTCTGACAGTAATGATTTTACCTGACATTCAGACCCCCAGTTTATCATGACCATATATTAGATGATATTGTAGTTGCGATTATTGGATTTGAATTTTATTGTATAACGGAGCTGTAGGACTAATGCATTTGTTTGGTCCAATTCCCACCAAATACATATTTAAATTAGACACAAAGAAAGAAGCATAATCCATACCACAACTCTGGGAAGTTGCACAAAACACTAATGTTCAATGGTCAAAAGTCCCTTGCTGAGTCTCTTCCACAGTGTGTGGCAGCATATGTCTGCAGTATACATGTAATTAACTATTATTAATTTACATACACATGTAGAACAATACACACTTTCTGTCCAGGTGAACCAGGTTGTCCAGTAAGGCCATCCTGTCCTGGTTTTCCTTGCTCTCCTGGTAATCCCGGAGCTCCTGGAATCCCACTGATACCTGGAAACAGGGACGAAACATTTCCTCTGAGTTCTGTTTTGTTCTGTTCATTTACATGTTTTTTTTAAGAATCTGTAAGTATCCCCTGAATGTCTGTGATGTATCCATGGACAGAAGGACTGGGGTCAACATGGAATAATTTACCTTTAGGACCAGTTAGGCCTGGTAATCCAATTCCAGTGGGCCCAGTTTCACCTTTCTGTCCGGGAAAACCTGGCAACCCGGGCTCTCCTGGATGGCCTCTGTCACCTGCAGCCAAAAACATACTGTGTGGTAAACAAGACCACTTCCCAACAATTTTCACATATACATATATACATAATTAATTACATGATCGCTTCCTACACCCCCAAATCAATATATTATATATATATTCCATTGAGTTTCATTGTCAGTGATTAATTCACTGATTCTTCCTTAAGAGGCAATTTTCTTTTTCTTTTTTTTGCAGTGGAATATAAATCAAAACAGACTATGACAGCTGAAGAAGTTGTTGCCCACCTTGAAGTCCAGGTCTGCCGATTTCTCCTCGTGGTCCAGGTACACCCTGAGGTCCAGGACTGCTCACACTTTTACCTGGCTCACCTTTTGCACCTGGTGGATGTGAGGTATATGTTCTGAATTAATGAATGTACAATATGTGTGTGTGTGGATGTGCTTTCGAGATAAAGTTCAATATGACTTCACTTTTTTACAGTATTTGTGTAGATCTCAGGCCTACCAGGTGCTCCAGGTGATCCAGGAATGCCCGGTTTCCCCTGAGTGCCCTTCTCTCCAGACTCTCCTGGTCGACCAAAGCCTGGCAGACCAGGGGGACCCCTCTCTCCCGGGGTCCCAGTAAGACCAGGGTCCCCGTCTGGTCCACGCTCACCCTTGATGCCTGCTTTGGCCTGAAAGATGTCCAGTCTACTTAGTTTTTAAGAAGGTTGATAATAAATTAAATATTTATTAAGTCTTAAAAGACTTAATAAATATACTGATATCCTGATAGACTTCTTCACCATACAAACTACACACACACTTACAGGTTCTCCTTTGAGGCCAGGTGTACCTGGGAAGCCATCTCTCCCTGGCTGTCCATCCGGCCCCGGCTGCCCGGGTGAACCAGGAACACCAGGCAGACCTTTGTCCCCCTTCAGACCAGGAGCTACGAAAATGTCCCCTGGCTCACCAACAGCACCAGGGGATCCCATCAACCCTTGATTGCCTTGAATACCCTGCACACAGGTTAAGAAAGATGGTTCAGACAGGTGAAGAAAATGTCAGTAACATATTCTTTTATTCTTCTCCTGCTCCATTTCCCTCAATGAAATGGGGAATTTAACTCGGATCTTGTTTTAATAGTTTCAGACATTATTGTACTTACAGGTCTTCCAGGATTTCCAGCTGGTCCAGGTTGACCCTTTTCTCCTTTGCTGCCCACACCCCCAGGAGGTCCTGCCAGGGGGAATGGACAATTGTACATACTTAGCTCCTTCAATACTCATCACAGTGGGTGTCAATACACACAGGAAAAAAATGGTGGAATAAGACAACAGTAATGGTTACATTTGAACAACAATAACTGACACCTGAAGTCAAAAGTATTTAGAAAGGCAAAAGAAATATTTGAATGCTCACATATTGACAAGGTGAGCAGATAGGTCTCCAGCAAAAAATACCTTTAGCTCACAGCCCCATGGTTTCGACTACTGTCATTTGAATGCAACCACAATCACTTACCCTGCTCTCCTTTAGGGCCCTGGAGGCCAGGTAATCCAGGGGGGCCAGAACTTTCACACTGAACACAGGTATCTCCTTTGTCACCTTATAGGAGGCACAAAAACATTCATTTAAAAATATGTCAATTTCCTGATTGTGTCTAGAAGCAGTGAACATAAAACATAGAAACATGGAATTTTAATTTATCAATCACTCGTACTAATCAGCATTAATTGTAGATGTTCTTACCTTTCTGTCCCAATTCCCCTTGTAGTCCGGGGGGTCCAGGTGGGCCAGGAGCTCCTTTCTCGATGTTACATTCATTAGGGTCAACTGCGTGGCCATGTCACAGCACATACACACACACACAACACACACATTAGGTTATTCAAACATCTGTAGGTACACACTCTATGTAGGTGTCCTTTGTTTTCATTGATTGAAATGATTGTATTCAAAGGTGAGGCATACCCGGCAGTCCCGGTGGTCCAGGGGGTCCAGCAAGCCCAGGTTGTCCAGGAGGTCCAACTAGAGACTCTCCTTCAACACCCCTGTCTCCTTTCTCACCCACGTCTCCCTTCTGACCCCTCTCTCCGGCAGGCCCTTCAATAATTTGTCCTGAAGCACAAGAAAGCCAATGTTAGTGTGTTATTCAGGTTAGCACCTTAACACCTTAAAGTAGTGTTGTTGTGTCAAAAAATTTGATTATTTTACCTGGAGGACCTGCCTCTCCTCGAGGGCCAGGAAAACCTGTAGGTTAAGAAAAAACAAAAATGAAAGAAAAACATGGATATCATTGCAACTGATCTAATTATGGCATTTATGAGTGAGCATGTGAGCATTTGGGAGTGTATTATGGCGTCCTTTACCTTTTTCTCCTTGTAAGCCTGGGAGACCTCTGGTGCCAGGAGGACCAGGGGGACCATTACCCTATAATTACAATAAGTACAACAATTACAAAGATGAAAAATACATGACAATTTGTTAGCTTTTCCATGGGATTTCCCATTGTATTAAAGGTGCAGTGTGTAGGATTTAGTGGCATCTAGCTGTGAGGCTCCAGATTGCAACCAACTGCAAAAACTACTGAATTCTTTGATTTTGAAATACTAGTATTATGTTGTTGTTATTTTTTGAGGCTATTTCACGGTTAAATCAATGAATTTTATTTTATGAATATAAATTTCCATTTCAATTTTTAACAGCACCCTCAGTCACTTCACCCTGGTGCCAGGCCTGAGAGAGACAAAGGCTATTTTGATATTCATTGACAAGAATAATAAATATTCTGTGTGGCCTGTTTTATATTTCCAGTTGTTATCTTTGTATGGTGTCCATTTTGTAGCCTAAATGATCTCTGTGTTTGTTCACATTGAGTAGGTATAGAGAAGACGCCAGAGGTTAAATTGATTATTATTGATATTCTTGTTTACCTTACGTCATGGTTAGTTAAAGTGTTACAGTCCAGTCGCTTATTCCTCATGTGTGTGGGTTTATTTTTTAAATTTTTTTTTTTTCATCACAACTAGGTTGGAGCCAATCCTCATCAAGTATGCAACTTACATTGTGAAGTGTGATGTGGACACTTGAAGCCTCCAAAACACAAACACTGAGAACGGACTTTACAGTGAAGTAGGAGACATCTTGTGTCCAGCAGTTAAACTTTTGAAATGGAAAAAATTGCATATTCATCGAAAATGGATTTTTCAATGACGCAGAAGGAGTAGGTGTCATTTTAAGGATTTTAACAAGGTAACTAAACATTTTTTGTGCGTATAAACCATATTATACATAAATTATTTAAAGTAGAGTATTTTTATACGTCTTAAAACATGTATGGAGGGGATTTTTAAAAATCCATGCAACTGTTCTATTATATTTTCTTTAAAATCTATTTCCCTACATGATGGTGTAAATAATTAATATTATACTACCAGAATATAAAAACAAAATCCCTTTACTATATGTTAATTTAATTTTATTATTATTTTACCTAAAAACTTGTAGATATTTAGTCTAAACTAGAATTACCCTTTAAAACATGCCATTTGTGTTTAATTGTAAAATGCAATCACCTCCTCAGGCTGTTAAAGCCTCTTCCACTGGGGACACAATATCAGTGTCCTCAAGCTACAGGCCTCACTCAAGTGATTCTCACATTTTAACTAAATGAAAATGTGGCGACATCTGCTGGTGTTAGAATTCATCCTGCTGATGTGAAGGGGAGAGGGAGTGGGTGAGGGAGAAAGAAAAAGAGACAGACAGAGAAAGAGAGAGATTACTTACATGACCTGGTGGTCCTTTTTCTCCTTTTTCACCCTGAAACAAGATGAAAATTTTAGCCTGTGTGATCACCTCCAAGAAAATGTTAAGTTTATATATAATATTATGGTATGTGTCGAGTAAATTGAGGTGCATTATTTACCTGGGAACCCATGTATCCAGGATTGCCAGGAAAGCCTTTTTCTCCCTGTGTGAGAGTATGTATGTACTTTAGCAAAAAAATATTTCATAATATAAAAGCAAACAACAGTTAATATAGTAAATAAAGAGTAAATAATACATTAAGTTATTGTTACCTTGGGCCCATTCTCTCCATCCTTGCCAGGTTTGCCCTTAAATTACAGAAACAAAAATGTACTTTAATTGTCGCAGGGATTGATGGTTAAGAGAGTTGAATATGTATAAGATTTAAATCGTTACGTGAAAAAACAGAGCTAAAACAGAAAAAAGCATGTTTTCTGTGTTACATTTAATCTTCTCTAGTATTTTTTTCTTCATTTATTATACCATCCCATAGACAGGTAACTTGGCCACTTACTCTTGGTCCAGGTGGGCCTGGATCACCTTTGACACCATTGTAATGAGGGATGCAAAAGCCCTGCAAATGAAAACATGTGATAACCATGTTAAAAGGTGTAAAGTTGAAGTTGAAGATAACAAACAGCCTGTGTGCACAGTGATATTTGAGTAATATTTGAAAGCACAATACTAACTTTATCTCCTTTCTCTCCTGAATGTCCTCTCTCTCCCTTTAGAAATAAAAAACACAAACACGTTCAGGAAAGAACACACAATCTAAGTCATCTTTTACATCTAAATTGTTATTTTCTGTATCTATACACAACAAATCGCGAAATCTCTGTTTAGATTTATGAGAACAAAGTGAGTACCGGTGGTCCAGGTATATACTCTGTGATAGGTCGACTTTCCACTCCCAGAGATGGAGGTCCAGGAGGGCCGGGTGGGCCACGAAATCCTTGCTCACCCTGCAGGGACACGACGATCGCAGATGATTTAGTAAGATACTATGAAAATGAATCAGATTCATTCCAATTCCAAAAAAGAAGTAACTCAATCTCTGATAATGAATCATCATCTCCTCTCTTCATATAAACAATGTGTGAACAATTAATCACAAACTTGAATGGAGAAGTGACATATCCAGTAAAAACCATGTAGCTTCAAAATCTTTCAAACGAAACTGAAAATCTCTTGTCTCTTAAACTAAATAAACCATTTAAAAGCCCAGCGGATTATCTGTGAAATGCATTGTCACAAAGCTTAAAACAGGCTGTTATTCCTACCTTGTGAAAAGCTGACACGTGAGAGATACATGGTTTTCACAAGGGAACAAAGACATGCAAAATGTGTTGGGTCTAACAAAGCAAACCCTGCTTTGTTAGTAGTAGCACTTTACATTACAGCTCAGTATTAACATGGTGATAATATATAATTTAATTAATTACAATGGCAATATCTTGGTAATATTAGAGCTTTGTGTTTGTTATAATGAAGCAGAATATATCAGTGATAACATGGCAGTAATGTGGTTATTATAGGCTAACCTCAAAACAACTTTAAAAACCTTCACATCAAGCTTTACTACCTACAGATGGTACCTAGTGTGCCCTTTTATTCAATTCTGCTTTTATTATTTATTTATTTGAGTTTTATTAGTTCAGTCCTTTTTGAATGTATTAACCTGTATAGTGGACCGAGCTACAACAAAAAAGCATTTCACTGCCATTATTTACAGAATCTATTTGATGCATATGTGACAGATAAAAACCTTGAACTTGACATAAAAGGCTGAGAATAATGAGGTAATATTAGGGTAATGCTTTCACAGTATTTATTGTGTAATATAAATGTAATAGACAATGCAAGCTGGATCTTTGGTAGGTCAACATATTTAAAAATGATCACTACAGTCATGTATTTAAAACATTTTGACCTGACGAAGATCCAACAGGGATTTAAACATAGTCCATATAACTACCTTTATGGTTTGGAGTCAGCATGCAAGTGTTACTCTTTTCATTGATGCTGATTTCCAATAGCCTTGTGCGTAAAGCTACACTTTGTCTATTATCAGGGTCTATTATCAGGGTAATACCTTCAGAATCACAAGAAAATTCCAGGAAATCGTCATGTGTAAGTATCAGAAACTAATGCTGAAATTCCTATTCCTTTTCCAATTACATCTTACCTGAAAACACATATCATAAGAAAGATATTACCCCATTTTTACAATGTGACCACCATGCTGTAAAGTGCTCCCACTACCTCTACAGTGAAAACAGAAATGTTTTTTGTTTTTTTTTGCAGATAATGCATAAAGAACAAAACCTCTCACCTTATCTCCTTTCTCACTCACAAAGGCCAGCTTGTCACCCTGCGGGGAAGTAAAATAAAAAGTTCCTATGACATCTCAGCTGAGTGATCAAGTCCAAAGATGGTGGACTTTGTTTTATAACTATAAAATCTTTATGCATGACTTGTCTTACCTTCTCTCCAGGAGGGCCTGGTGGACCAGTATCACCCTGCCAAACACAGTTATTCAATTAGTCAAACAAACTGATAATACTAATACTGTATCTAACTGATGAGCAGCATCTGCCAGGTTTTAAAGTCAAGTATCTACAGGGATTGTACTTTCTGATGTGTGCTCTTTCCGGTGTGGATTCATGGGCTAATAAAATGTATCACTAACTCTGTAGGCTGATAAACAGTCCATCTCTGTAGGAGTAACTCACTTTGGGTCCTGGAAAGCCGCGAGGTCCTGGGGGGCCAGTAGGTCCAGGATGTCCCATTAATCCCTGCGATTAAAAGATGTGTGTGGGAAAAACTTGGAATTACATGAAAATTCAGATTACATTGTCGTCGTTTGTCTCTTTCTCTGTTTCTTTTAACACACATAACCACAAGCATGCATTCACACAAACACACACAAAACGTACAGGAAGTCCAGGTGTGCCCGGGAACCCTCTGTCTCCTTTCAGGGGAACAATCCCAATCACACCACCAGGGTCACCCTGCAGGAGACAAAACAACAAAAAAGAGGAACATCTGACTGGTGGATGCATTATACTTGTCTTGTTTTACAAACATATTTACATATAAAATGTTAAAATTTCAAAAAATTTCAACTGACCTTCAATCCAGGAATTCCTGGGATGCCCTGAGAAGAGAGGACAGTAGAAACAGATCTATACATGTAGCTTATTCTGGCAGATATATATTTCCATTTTCAAGATGATGGTCAATCAACATATTGCTATGTCATGTTGAAATCTTGTATTTCAAATGTTATAACTGTAATGTTTTAACTTCAGCTTTGTCCAACTGGACAAATCCCCAAAACACTTGGCAGTCAGTATAAAAACAAAGCAGCCTTTCTCGTAATTTTAATGTTTTTTTACAATGTTTTCACAGAACAGGGGTAATAACTGAAATGTGTGCTGCTCAGTGAGGTGTTGTTTGTCATGTGGGTTGCGGTTGCTTACAGGTGGTCCTTGAAGACCAGGAAAACCAGGAGTGCCATCCCTGCCTCTTTCTCCCTGAAACATAAACAGAACACATTCAGAAGGCAAAAACAGTCTGCAGGTTATAAAACAAATATCAGGTGTTGAGGTGGTTTATCAGTTTTAGAAGTGACTTACTTTAGTCCCATTGCATCCTGGGATACCTGGCGAACCAGGTGGACCATCATTTCCGTTGATGCCCTATGAGTGGGACAATTAGAGACAATTTACAGTTACATAGTGACAAAATCCCCTCAGCTTCCTAACCATTCTGCCCTGTCTTAACCAGTAAGTTTAACCAGTTTAACCATCTCTATCATTTACTGGATTCTTGCAGGATGTGAGACATGAAGCCAGATCAAAGGAACTTACTGGTAGTCCTGGGTTTCCTGGGAAACCTGGCAGACCAGGAGGACCCTGCGAAATCACAACCACATCAGCATTACTATCTCATGACAATACAACAACTATGTCTGTCTCATATCATACCACAATGCTTATATCAGACTGGATCATAATTTTAATGGTTAGCTACTTACCCGCACTCCTTTAATTCCAGGAGCCCCAGGCTCACCCAGATCTCCCTAAAAATAAATAAATGACAGCATGATCATCATGATAGAGAGAGATAAGTTCTGACGAGCTCTGTGTCTGTATGGCATGTATTCAATACATTTCGGGGATACAAAATTTGTTCACAATGTCACATGTGTGGCCTGGAGAACAAAAATGAGGTAATCACAAACTTATTGAAGGTTATTTATTTTAATGTGTATGTGTGAGTTTGTACTGACCTTGGACCCCATCGGCCCTGGAGGCCCCTCAGGTCCCTGCATCCCTGGGAATCCCATATTGCCTTGAAGACCGGGAAATCCACGCTCGCCCTGTGAAGCACAGGGGATCAGATTAATGGTACAAGGGCAAAAGAGCATGAATAACTTAAACCTTAAATGCTCAAAACAAGTAATTTTATGGTTTAATAAAAGACATGAGTTTGACACCAAAAGCAAATTTCACAGGAAACAGAATAAGTACTGAGTGACATTGTGACAGAGCTCCTCTGTATGTAACCAGTAACATTACAGTGTTATATATATATATGTATATTTCAGTGCAAACTTGTACATGTAGGTTCAGTCGGTGCTGCACTCAAAAGAATGTTTTCCCTCGTCAAAACAGCCAATCACAAATATATTTCCTGTTGAAATAATGAGTTCATTGCATTTTAGCTCAAAATAATCAGACATTTTGTTTCACATCCTTCATTCTTTCATTCATTATATTTGAATTGCTGAACAAATCTGAGATGCAATTTAGAGGTCTTGAAGCAGGCCATCATGATTCATCGTGCAGGCTCATAATGTTGTTTGTGCGCAATTTTTAAATTGTAAACAATAAAAACAAATATTGGTCCCAACAAAGCCTCTTCAGTGTCACAAAAAAATGACATAAAATATTCAGACATGTTGTTTGCACTGTCTGCCACTAGATGGCAGCATTGCGTCATGAGGGAGAGTCGTGCCTCAGTAATCTTCACAACCCTGTGGGTGCGTCCATGGATGAGACAGTGATGTGTAAAACTCAGCAATAAAGTGCCATATTGAAATTATTATTTTTGGATTGATTTCTTCCCCTGATCTGATCTTCCACACAAGATCAGATCAGTCACATCCGTCAGGAGAAATACTGTTGGTCTGAAACTTGGGGACCATCATGGGGTTCCCTTGGCAACTCGTTGTGGAACGCCAGGAAGTGATATCATTGGAAATAAAGCTCAAAGGAGATTTTGTGAAGGCTGTTTGGAGCCTTTCAGCACGTTTCAAAACACAGAGGTGCTTTGAAACCACAGTAGATTGGCCCGGCTCCACTCAACACAGTCAGTACATCTGTTGTTGTCGGTTGAGCTGAATGTTTGGCTACTGTGGCTGTAAGAATGAGCCATAAAAGGCCAGACTGCTGCACTAAGAGGGCAGATAACACTCTGGAGCCGTGTGACGTAATTGAGCCAATAATACACATGTACACACAAACAGGAGTTGTGACGAAAAATAAATCGTTGCTTTAAAGTGGTGGTTCCAAACCTTTTTTGCTTGTGATAACATAAAACAAAGCAACGTTGACTTACTGATTGCATCTACTTTAACCAGTTCAATCAAAAATAGTTTTTTTTCCCTTTATTTTAATCTTAAAGTGCTAAAGAGGTACAATTTATTACAATTCACTTGCAAAAGATACAAAAATAAGAGGAAAGTCTGAAAAATTAAACATGATTTTGTGTAACAGAAATATTTAATTTCTTGTTCCTGTCTTCATCAATCAATCAATCAATCAATCAATCACTCAATCAAGTTTATTTGTCACATGTAATCATATAAAGTACAATCACAGTGAAATGAAATCCTGCTCAGTGCTATCCTGTTGTATCTGATACCTGTGACGAGCCTGGAGGGAACTATGGTGTTAAATGCTAAACTGTAATCAATGAACAGTGATCTCACATAGCCCCCTTTCTTGTCCAGTGGGTCCAGTGTGCTGGGTAGTGACGAGCAGATGACCAGCCATTCAAAGTACGTCATCACTACAGAGGTGAGTGCCACTGGGTGGTAGCCATTCAGGCAGACTGGTCTTGTTTTCTTGGGCACAGGAATGATGGTGGACTTCTTGAAGCACGTTGGGATGACAGACAGGTTGAATTGTGAACTCTGGCGCTAGTTGGTCAGCACATAGTTTGAAGACCCGCCTACCGATACCATCTGGTCCAGCTGTTTTCTTGGTGTTCACACGCTTGAAAGCCCTTGGGCTGGATGGTTCTGGTAATCCATGGTTTCTGGTTGTGGAATAACTTAACTGTAGTTTTGGGTACAGTTGCTTCTGTTGCTTCACCAATTAAATCCACCACAGACTTAGTGAATCCATTGATGTCATCGGTGATGTCGACAGTGGTGTCCTGGAACATGCTCCAGACTGCGCCATGTAGTGAAGACTGTAGGGCAGCCTCTGATTGGCCTGACCATTTCCTGACCTGTCACGTCACAAGGGGCATGCATCATAGTTTTTTTTACATACTTTGACCTCAGCAAGATGGTTGCATGGTTGCTCTTCCCGAACGTGGGTAGCAATTCTGAGTGTTTATTCTCCTTGTGGCATAGTCAGTATGTTGATGGAAGTCAGGCATAACCTTAAGAAGGTTATGCCTGATTGAAGTCTGCAGCAGCAATGAGTGCAGCATCAGGATTACCAGTCTGTGAGCAGCTGAAGTCTTTGCAAAGATCCAACAGGGCAGCCTCTGTACTCGCCTGTGATGAGATGTAGACGGCTGTGATAATGACGATGAAAATTCCCTTGGTAGAAAGTGTGGTCTGCATTTCATTGACAATAACTCCAGATCAGGTGAGCAGGACCGGGATAGTTTATTAATATTCCCGCTGTCACACCAATCTTTATTCACCATAAACCACACACCTCCTTCTTTTCCTCTGTCCTGTCAGATCGGTATACAGAAAGAGTCACCTGGTTGAATGGTGCTGTATTTCAGGATTTAGGCACATTTCAGTGCAAGAAAGGACATTACAGTTCCTGATATCCCGTTGGAAACTGATGCAGGCATGGAGGTCATCCAGTTTATTATTCAACACCTGTACATTGGCTAACAGGATGCTTGGCAGATAAGATTCATGTGGTCAGTATCGTAGCTGGTGTTTATCCCCTCCACCTTTTCCTCGAAGTTTACTCCAATGTTTACATCTGAAAACCTCGACGACAATTTAACAGTTTAACAGTTTAAAGGATAAGACTGGTGATATTCAATTTCTATATTTATTACTGTCAACAAATCACATTAAATCACCAAAACCAACAATGTCAAAGTCCATCTCTAAATACTTCCTTAAACTGTCTGTGTCATTCAGCCCCAAGCCCATTAATTCCTACTGAAGACGTAAATCTTTTGAAATGGGCCAAAGCTATTTTTTAAAACAGCTTGGCACTCTACTGAAACAGGAGTAGTAGGAGGTGAATTTGTTGGCAACTATTTTCATCTGTGGATTTGGTTTTAATGTGATTTGTTGACATCAAGAAAAATATCCCTTTAATGTCTTTTTGTAATTTGTTTTGGGTTTTTTTTTTTTACCATTTAATACACTAAAAGAGACAGTTTAAGCACTCGTCGTCAGAGGGAAAAATGTAGTTACTACATTGCCCAGGGCATTTAATAGCAGCTTTTCATGTTTCAGGTCACTGATTAACTCTCATGCTAGAGTGCTGAAAAAGGCTCACAGCCAGTTCATGGCTGGTGTCCCTGCCGCTTGCACATCTGTATCTGAGAGCTTCACTCGGTCTGATGGGAATAAGGCCTTCAGCCCAGCTGTGTGTCCGGACATGCTTTAATCAAACTGATCTTTGTTCCCTTCTTGGTCTCTGCTCCATGACTGAGCCCCATCCACAGTGTTTCCACAAAGGCCTGACTCCTGTCTGTCCCACTGAGCTGACTCCATTAGTCTGAATATAGGCAGCATTGTCACAGCTGCCACAGCTTGTTAAGAATTTACGAATCCTGCACCAACTTTGCATTACCAGCAAATTTAACAAAAGGTCTCATATCACATAAGTACAAAAATAAATGAGGGCTGAACGTTAGTGAAACTGGCAAATGTTAAAACAGAAGTCTCACCTTTGCTCCTTTCACACCACTGCAGTCACATTTTCCACATGATGCCCCGCAACCCTGAGGAAGAAGAGAAACATAAAAATAAATGATCCATCAGCTTAAATTGTAGGTTTATGTTTGACAAAAGTTTTAGGCCAGCAGTACATCCACTGACCTACATAGCATTTGCCAGCTGTGGCAAATGCTACCTGCTGAGAGTCATTTAATGTGGTCCATCAGATGTGTAAAGTGTGTTGCACAATCTCTTCATTCTTTTATAGCACATAAGTGTCCTGCCCCTGTGAGCTGAATTATAGATACCCCACTGACACATTAAATCAGCACAGCGAACGGTCGGACAGATTCCTACAGTGTTTTCATGCAAGCCTGCTGATTTATCCCACAGATGAGCATTTATAAATCAGAAAACAGATTCTGGATAATTCAAGAGGTAACTACTGTTCTGCACTCTGTTGTCTTAAACCTACATTGACTATGTTTTTTGCCAATTGGGGACAATGGAAAGAAGCTGTAAACACAAAATAAATGTTGCTTTTTGCAGCCAGAAATGACACTATGAGAGCTGTCAGAGTGCTATCTAGAGCTGATTGGAACTGCTGAGTGGGTTGATAATTATCTGATTATCACCCCTTGCACATACACATAGCTATTTGATCAATTGTATATAAAAATATACTGCTGATGCTGCTAATAAGGTAACAAAGGTTTTATTTCCCGTAATCAGGTTACTTTTAAGCTACATCAAGCGGTCATTGATGAGCTTTGTAGAACTACATGCCGGCAGCAGGACATCAATGCAGCTGGCCTCGGCCTTCTCAGTCCCCCCACCCCACCCCCGCTTCCTCTCCGCTGGGGTCTCCAGAGGCCGGAGCCTGGGAACTGGCCTTGCTCTCTTCCATTTCTCTTCTTTTCCTTTTCCCTCAATCATCCAGCTGTTGCTTGACTCACGTGCAAGGCGTCCAGCCAAAAGTCTGTCCGGGCTTTGGACATGCTCCGCAGCCTTGGGTAGAGAGTACACAGCTATAACCACAAGAATTTCTCTCTGTCTGTCTCTCATTCTCACACACACAAGAAATAAATGGCTCCATTAACATCCATCGTGATCCATTCCCAACTTTCTAACCATGACATCTCATACATAAGTCATTGTCAATTACAGATTTTCTATAACTCAATTTCCTGTCCAAGTCTTACTTCTATTCCCTGTCTTCCCTCTTACATGCAATTCTCTCCAAAATACCTGATAACTGAATCAATGTGGCTCTGACACTTTAGGAAATCATGGGAAACAGACTTCACTCTACACTCTTCAAGCCCCAACTGCCCCCACCCTGTCCCAGTGCACTTGTTCTCCTCTATTTGCACATGTGTGGCCTGCTACAGCATGTCATTTCCCATTCCTGCTCTCTCAAACACCTCTCACTCACTCCATCACACCTTTCCACCTCTGGTTCCTTAACTGTTTTTTTTGTTTTGTTTTTTTTACCAGATTCATTTCTGTCGTGCCACAGGAAAACTTCAGGAACACCTGCTTCACATCAGATTAGTGTCATAAGACCAATAGAGGAAAAGGAATATTGACTCTGAAAATGAAGCACATGTGTGCTTCATTATAATTTTTTTTTTTTTTAAAACTGCTGGCTCACAGCAATAAGAGCTCCTGGTGCTGGAACTCACCAAGGGAGTTAAGGCACGCTAATGTAATGAGGGAACACGCTTGCATATTGTCAGCACTGCTGAATCACAGCTGTTCATGGTTGTGTTGCTTAATATTCCCGCATTCACCTGTAGCTCTCTGTCTGTCTCAGATTTGTCCTTTGTCTGCATTTTTCTGTGTCCTCTTTAAGACAAAACTTAGCTGAGCAGACATTCCTGCACGTTGGAGGGCATGACCGGGGAACCCAAACCTCAAACCGACACGCATGATGAGGATGCTGTGTGTGCTTGTGTGTGTGTAATGAAAGGCACCACCCTGTGATGTCTAATGCTGGATCTCCAAACACAGCACAGTAATCTGCAGGTAGATCAAACTAGAGTTTATGGTCTTTGATTTCTCCTGTATGTTTTCCTTCTATGTCCGCTATGCATCGCCGTAAACCCAAACACCAGATGGGAGCGATGGCACAAAGAACCAACTGACATCTGCACAAAAAGAGCGTCTTGCTAATGACTCTTTCAGTCATATAGTGGATGACATTGTGGTCTGATTACGTATCTAGGTCTTGGAGGAAAAGGGGATCTTAAAAGGACCTTATCAGACAGATCCTCAGGTATATAGGATGATGAGGGATGTGATTGTTTAGCTATACCACAAGAAGGGGAACTATTTCTAACGTAAATATATATATATATTTTTTTTACACCATGGAGGTAAAAGGCTTACCACTTCACACATAAGCAAGTTGAAATGAACATACAGACAGTGGTGCAATTTAACAAAGTACATTTACTCATGTACTGTGCATAAGTATAATTTTGATATAGTTGTACCTTACTTGGGTCCTTCCATTTTATACCACTTGCACATAACTAAATTTCAGAGGGAAATATTGTACCTTTTACTTCACTACATCTATCTATATCAATATTTCACTATATTTGCTTTGAAAATGTACCTGTACTTTTACTCCAGTAATATTTTAATTGAAGGATAGGACTATAACTATATATATTTATATATATATCTTCCTGATAAATCAATTAATACTATTAATACTTCTCAGAGTCCAATGTGATATCTTTAAATAGCATGTTTCGTCTGACCAACAGCCCAAAACCTAAAGATATTCAGTTTATCATATATGAGAAAAGAATAAATGAGAAAATCAGCAAATCTTCACATTTAAGAGGCAGACACAAGCAAATGTTTGGCATTTCTGCTTGAAAGATTGCTAGAGAAATGACTGGAACAATTAGTAAATTATCAAAATAGTTTCTGGTTAATTTCCTGTATTTTAACATTGTGTCATTGCTAATTTTACCTAAGAAAAGGATCTGAATACTCATTCCACCTCTGTATACAGACTATCAGCACAGTACAGGGTGTGCACATGTTGAATATTGCTGGAGCCACAGACTGTGAGAAAATCAGGAGATGAAGATGACGTTACTCTTCCCAAACAGCGTGATCTTTCACAGAGCAAACAGACTGAGCAGAAGCCTGAGGCTCTGCAGTGTTGAGTGTCCACTGTGAATATACAGTGGCTGGTGAGTCACTAAGCACTTCAGATCAGAATCCAGTAAACCTGCTGCAGACAGCCTCACGTGTCTCAGGACAAGTGTTTATGTCATTCCTAAGTCTGGATGGCAGGCCTTGATATCTCTGAACAGTGAAAAATCAATATGATGTACTCTGGCAGAGTGTTTACGTTCGCTGGGTGCTGCGCAAAACAGTGCCTTATCATAATTGCGTGTATATGACAGTATGTTTGTGATTGTTTACTGAGGCTGGAGCTGGCAGAGAAACACAGGCCTGAAAGTTTGCTTTGACAGAATCTGAGATAGATTCACAAAATGCCAACAGAAGAGGAGGATGGGGTGGGTATAATACCAAAAAAGATTTGTAGTATGGTACGCAGAGGCACATGCATGCACAGACATTCATAATGTAGGAACGTCAGAGGTGCTGGAGGTTACATCAGTTCAAGTCTCTTCCCAACGTCTACTGTTTCAACAACACTTGCTCGATATGTCTGACATCATCAGATACGGAAATCCAGCAGATGAGGCCAGGAGAAAGGAAGTGATGAGTAATGTTTACTTTCGAGATCACAGGCCTTGGCTAGGAAGAGATGCTGCTCTAAAGATCCCGACATTAACACAAACACTCAATGTAAACAGGCGGTGAGTGTATAGAACTGTTGCATAACTGGGTCCCAATCAGGAAAGGCACCACGATGGCAAGCACAGCCTGTTACAGAGTAATTTACATGGACTGGGTTTTGTATATCTGAAATTCATTTTCACAGATTTCACCTAGTGGACAGGAATAAGGAAAATACTCTGATTGACAAAACAATTTCACCAAAAGGCCGATTTAGTAGCTGTTTTGGAGCTTGTATCGCAGGATCTTCATCAGCAGACAAAGTTTGCCCAGTTGTCATGGAAATGTAGATGTCCAAATTTCTATTTTATCTAAGCACTTTAAAGACTTCTCGTCTATGTTGGCATAAAAGTTGAGTTTGGTTGAGATTGAAAGTCCATTCTTGACCTTGGTAACAGTGGTGGACAGCGGTCTTACCACAAGGTCCAATCAGTAGCTGTCCTGGGCCTTTCGATCACATCACACAATCTTCATCAGCAGTTGGAGTTGGAAGGAAATTTAAACATCTACAATTACACAACAACTGGGCAAACTTTATCTGTACAGCTGCTAAATGGACCTTGTGCTGAGATTGTTTTATCAACTTTGGTTTCCAGGGTAAAGAATGAACTTTCAATCTCATTATTCAAACTGCTCGGCTGCCTGTGTTGCAGCATTCACAGTGTTTTCTGCAGTTGCTGCTTGGTTTCCATTATTTCTGTAATCAGTTTTTGTGCTGTGTTGAAACTTTGACTTTATCTCTAAGGCCTGAAGGGAAAAGAATTTCTCAACTTTTCCACAACCAGTCAATAGCATACTGTCTCAATCGAACTGACTGTATCCCTGACCTCATCAATCATCCTCTTACAGAGTAAAGGCATCTTAACTATTTTTTGTAAAATGTTTAAACAATAGAGGGAAATGGAAAATAACTTATAGTATTTGCACAATTATGAGCTTTTGTCATGGCAACTGGATTTTCCCATTTTCCCAAATCTACATAGAGGGTCGCTTTCTTTGCAGCCCTCAGGGTAGAGTCATTCAGTTTGTCCTTCAGCTTTATGTGGCTCGATGACTCACTGCCTCCATTCTTCTTACCGAAGTGGGCAAATCCACCCCTACACGCTGACCTCCAAACATGGGTGATATACATAAAAATGTGTCCTAAAATGTTAAAAACTTTCATTTTGTGTGACACAATTACAATATGTTAATTCATCTCAGCCTGCTGAATACATATTGCACGCAGGTGTGAATAGTTTTGCTGCAGAACTGATTTCTCCCACACAGGGGCAGAAATGTTCCCACCACTGGAGCGCTCCACATTGAACATCTTTCCTTGCATGTTAAGGGAAACTGAATGATCACATAAACATCTGGTCAATGTCATCTACAGACCTTTCTTTTAAAGACATCACATTCCCAGCATATTCCTGCCATAACCTCCCACTGCTGCTAAAGTATCTCAGAAAACCGCAGGGGATCTTGCAGGGGTGCTGAAGTGTGGGACGACGGATGTGTTTTTTCACATCCCCTCATCTTCCTTACATATACAGTACACACACACACAAACAAATAAAGCGTAAAAGACCAACATTAAGATAACCTTCAACTGTAATGGCTCATCAAACAGACAAACCGTCTTTCCTTCGATTTAATCTGATATCATTCTCTGTTGGGGCTGAACACTTTAACTAAAGTCATGCACATAGCTTCTGGTTGTTTTTGTTATTGTTTTCAGAAAACAAAACACACTTTTTCCTGGCTCCATGGTGTGCAAATCTAGGTAGCCACAGAAAATGGTTTGACTATTTATCTCCTCGGCTAAGGGGGAGCAGAGAGGAGGCTTCCTTCCACATTGATAGGGATTTTACAGAAGGGGAACTAGATAACTTTGCCCTTTCAGTTTCACATTTTTACTTTGTTTTCCAGAGTTTTGTCGAGCGTGTTCTCACACGTCTATGCACCTGTAACCTTAGTTACTGTAACTATTCTACTACAGTATTTAGCATTTTTTCAAGAACAGGATGTTAGTACAATACTTGCATACCTATATGCATATTGAAAGAGCGACCGATCCTTCCTCCTCTCTATACTAGCTGAGAGGAGACCCCTTCCTATTTTGAGTTCAATACAAGAGACAGGAAGCCCACAGTCCTTGTTTGATGCAAAGATTAATTCCAAAGTTTAGCTGAATATGTGTTAGCTAAATCTTAGGTATTTTTATCTTATCTTTTTAGTGATCAATCTTTAAGCGAACAATGATCAATAGCTCTTTCAAAGTACATATGGACACCCTTTGAAGTATCCATTGATCCCTAGTCTCAGTTGTAGTTCCTACCAGCTTCTTAACTAATGTCAGTTGTGAGTGTAACAAGAGTCTGGTATAAACTCCATGACAGTGACTGTTGTTGATTAAAGATGATTACTTCAAGATAATCTGTAGCACAGCCTGGAGGGACAAGACAAGTTAAAGCTGCACTCATCAATATTTTTATATGAACAGTGCCTCATGACTTTGTGTAATGTGGAAGGTGTCACTTGTGGGTCACCCCGGTAACCTAGTAGTCAAGACGCATACCTGCAACACCCGTGGTTGGATTCTGGACCTGCATGTCTTATCCTTTACCTGTGTTCACTGTCTCTTTGCACTTTTAACTGTCAAGTAGAAGTGAAAAATGCCAAAAATCATCTTAATCTTAAAAAAAACCCCACAGATAATTATTACCAAACTCTGCAGGTCCCCACAGCTCTAAGGAGTGTTTTAGCAACTTTCAGCTCATTTTTTTGTTTTTTACAGCCCAACAAATATATTGTATTGATTCAGTCTCACCGCTCTCATAAATCTTCAGCAAAAAGCTCTGATCAACCTCCTGTATGCTGTATGCTGTAGCAGACAGACAAAGTTAGCAGCTAGCAGGTGAACAAAGTGGAGCATCTGGTAACAATACGTGAAACACGTGTAATGTTCGGAGTTCTACCCCCAAGTGGCCAAAAAAATTAATTAACTTTTTCTTAATTCAGGGTTTCACACCAACACTAGTGCAACCACAGTTATACTGTCAGCCACAATGCTGCTTCCCTGGAGATATCTAAAGGGCACTTCAGTGGTTCTGAGCTGATTGGATTTCTCACATGGATTTGTAACAGCTCCTCACTTCTTCACACGCCCCCAAATCTCTGAGTTTTAAAATTTCACAATCCCTCTGACTCAGTTGTTTTGCTTTGGTGTAAAACAGGAAACTGAAACTGCTCTAAACTGTCTCATGGCTCTCAATCACGTGTACACGAGTTAGCCATATTGTTGCATTACTTACTTTTTTGTTTACATTTCATTCTATGTTTTGGGCGTTTGGCGGTTTGGGTTGATTTCAAGTTGGCTGATCTAATTGCTCTTAATGACATCCAATGAAATTTCGACTTTGTGCCCCACCAGCAAATATTGTGCAACATTGTTAAATTGGACGTATCCATGAAGGTTCTCATAAACATCTGGGGTTTTTGTGGACTGAAATAACAAGTAGAGTTATAAATGGCTTTTTTTTTTCCAGTATGTTGAAATGAGTCTTATAAGCTCATGTGTCCCTTTACAGTCAATCCCAATTCCTACACAGGTAACAAAGATTTCAAGGCCATTTATACAGCACCTTCATTAGGATCCTGCTCTGTTATGGTCAATTTACTACAGTGCCATAGTACAGGTCTAAGATGTTTAACTCATGTAAGTCACCCCATAAATACGTGCTCGTGGCCTTAAGCCACAGATCATGGTGTACATATGGAGACAATCAGGATAGCTTTACTCCATAAACGTCAGAAGGATCTCACTTGGCAGCAGGGCTCATTAAGCAACACTAAATGAGACAGTAAAACACTACACTGAAATACAGGGAATAAAGTGCTTTGTAATAAATTTAGCAGAAACAACACATACACAAGCAAAAAAAACCTACACTAGTGCTACTTATTAGATTCTGAAGTCATGAAAACTGTATGAGATCAGTGTCTCTGTGCTGTTGACTCATTCTGGCTTTTCTGTGGTTTTGGGAATTGATTCATGTTTTTTCTTTACTGCCAATAAGATCACAGGTGCTACTGACTGTAACTATGCTGTCCCGCAGCAGTCCTCAGCTACACACACTGCATCAGGAGAGAAAGTAGGCTTAACAGAAAAAAACCCCAACAAAATAATAAAAGATGCGTGGAGGAGGATAGACATGTTTTT
Organism: Scomberomorus guttatus; assembly: GCA_038419695.1. NCBI lineage: Eukaryota > Metazoa > Chordata > Actinopteri > Scombriformes > Scombridae > Scomberomorus > Scomberomorus guttatus. Next base: position 13,093,748 of record CM076456.1, on the reverse strand, counting down.
TCGGACTATGCTGGGTTGAACTGGGCTGCTCTGACATTCCTGGCCTTCTCTGGTACTGAGAGGCTGGGATGAGAGAATAGAAGTGGAGGAGGGGAATTTTCTGTCTGACTGCCATACTTGGTAGACAAGGCTCCTGGTGCAACTTGCTCTGTAAACAGTATGAGTGTATTTCTGTGTGAGGGTGAACTGCGTGTGCTGGAATGGTACGACGTGAAACAGCACTTTTTAATGCCAAGGGTTGATATCGAGTTGAGCCAAACCATTTTTCATATTAACTGCTCCTGTGAGCTACATTCTTTGAACATATTTCATATCATCTGAAATGGTATGAAAGCACCATTTTACATATGATTCATTTAGTGGAGAAATTCAAACCCTATTAGACCAAAATAGGCAACTGAAGTGGCTTTTTGTTATATCATTTTAATATGATTAGTCATACATGCACTGAGCATTACATTGAAAGTTACAATAAATTAGGTAAGACATTTTTTGGATGTATTTGAAATCTGAAAGAAATAGTTTGACATTTTGAGAATTATGCTTTCTTGTGAGCTAGATGAGAAGACTGATACCACTCTGATGTCTGTATGTTAAATATGATAGTACAGTCAGCAGCCTGCTAGCTTATCCTAGCACAAAGTCCGAAAACAGGGGGAAAGAGCTAGTTTGGCTCTGTCCAAAAAAAATTCACCTAACAGAACATCTAAAGCTCACCAACTAACACGCTGTATCTCTTTTATTTAATTTACACAAAGAGAAGAAGAAGAATGAGACATTGTGTGATACAGGAGGTCATGGGGGGGTCAAAGCCAGGCTAGCTGTTTCCAGTGTTTGTGCTAACCTAACCAGCTGCTGACATTGGCATAAAGAAATGAGAGTATCAATCTTTTCATCTAACTATAAAGCAAATAAGTGTCTTCCCCAAAATGTCAAACTATTCCTTCAACAAATGCCCACTTGACAGCTCCAAACATCTAAGAGAGATTTGGTATCTCAGTTAGCATTACAAATGACAGACACACAGTAGTAACACATCAATACTCCAGAGAAACCAAACGCCAAGCTGAGAGTCCTACCTAGAGACATATGTTCTGCAATAAAACAGGGCTATGTTTTCTGTTTCCTTTATTTAAGGAGTCCTGTAGCACTTGTTTGCTGAGACCAACTTGATGTAAAACATGTCCTGTTCTGGCTGCAGGCAGCACCTGTATTCATCTACACCACTGAAATAATTCAGGGCTTCTGTAACCAAAAGCAGATGCATCTGCAGAGAGCTGTTCTCACACACACACACACACAAGAGCACATGTCTGCAAGAAAAAAAATGGACATGAATGCACATGTGTAGAAACACACATGCAAGAGATGTAAACACAAAAAAAATTAATACCAGACTTGGCGAAAATCCCTGAAATCATAAAACTTCTGCAAGCTTCATGGGATCTTTATGTTGCACTTACATTTCCCTGGGTAAATGTAGCCCATAGTTGTAAGAAAATGCATGAAATGACTGAACACACACACACACACACACACACACACACACACAAATGAATGACCAGTCATCAGTTTGTTCATGCATAACCAAGCGTGACCAGGTTAATGTTGCCTGTCATTAAATTTGGGGCTAGGAGACCAGAACTGGGGTCTGAAAGTTAAGAAAACTGCCTCTCTACCAAAAACACATCAAGTATATCACCAATTTATCACAGTCAAGCATGTCTACACTTAACTTCAGCATCTCAACAAACAGAGAGCTAACATGAGCACATGTTTACAGTAATGCTGCAGTGAAGCCAATCATATCCAGCTGTGGATGGCACTGCAAACACAGCTCTGCAGAAATTGTTGAACATGTCAGCGGACGTCCGACATGAAGCAGGAACACTGTCCAGTCCTATTCAGCAGAACACCACCAATCATGTCAACGGTCCACCCAGGAATTCTGACATGCAAAATTAACTCGGCAAATGGGAAAATTGTTTTAGAGAATTTCTCAGGCCTTGAAAACCGTGGGGTTGGCTGATCTTCAAGAGCTAGTGGGATAATTCCAGCTGCCGATTGCTCACTTTACATGCTGAGAAAATGATATGGGTGGCAAAGAGGCTGAAAAAACCGCATTGGTCCAATAACACAACATCATTAGACATCGTTACAGTTATTTAGTTGAAATGACCAGCACCAAACACAACAGGTCATCTTTCACTCAACTGCATTTAGGCCAGCTCCACGCCACATTAATGTTTCTAACAGATCCAATACAATATTCCTGCCATAGATTACAGAGGTCTCTGACCTCTCCTAATCAGCCAGTCCATCTGCATCCCATCTTGACCAGTCACATGACCCTCAGAGGCTCATCCTGTTGACCCTTAACCTCTGATGAGGTCATTAGAGGGGATTTAGAGGTTCAAACAGAGCTTTCAATATACGGTTCATCTTGATAACTAGGCTCTAGTGTTTGTGTGTGTGTAAGCATGTGGATGAAATGTTACTTTGTTAACAAATTAAGGCAAGACTTCTACTAATCTCTTGGCCTTAGAGGGGACTTTCCATCTTTAAGCACACACACATACATACACTAGTACTCCACCCAGGAACAGCTGATGGCACTGTTGCCCAGTGTTGAGGATATATGACGCAGTTAAGTCCTAAAATGCAGGAGATGTGGTGTCTATCTCTCATACAGAAATCTGGCGAGCTATCGGTGAAATGTATACTGCTGCAGTTCTGTTTCTGTCATTGAGAGAGATGGGCTTCTTGCTTTCTGTGCAGGGCTCTGTTCACGTGCCCACACATTACTGGTCTGGGCGGTTATTGTTCCAAATAGTAAAAAAAAAAACATTCCTCAACAATCCCACAGGAACAGGACTGGTCCAAGTAATACACACAAACATCAAATCGTAAGCGCTTTACCTCTGCACTTCTTTCTTTTGTTTGCTTTCTCTCTCTTTGCGACTGCATCAGTTTGAGCTGCCTGTGCCATAGAAAAGATCTGATGCATAATGTTTGCACTTTTTCTCTGCTAACAAATCTTGTAGTGATAGAGAGATGGCCAGGGGGTGGTGGAAGGAGCGAGAACAGGGAGAGAAAGCGGCAATAACTTTGCTAAGACGTTTGTTTTCTCTGAGAAAGAGCCAGTTCAGTTCATGTGAGCTGCTGCTGAGCTCTGCCTGTGAATGCGCAGCACTGTGCCACAGGATGTGGGGTTTAGGAAGCCATTCTTTCTCTAAGGAGGAAGGCCTCTTCCTTGCCTTTTATGCTCACAAAGACAAGAAGGGGTTGGGTCAGTCTCGCGTCTCTCTCAAGAGTGCTCTGGTATCTGGGAATAGCGTCAGCACGTGAGGACCAGGAATGACCTCTGTGACTTATGACCAACCGAATACCTCCAGCCTAGAATATTCTCACATAAACTCCTCTTTTTTCCCACTAGCTTTACACTTGTGTTTCTTTTTTCACAAACTTATATGAACACATCATTAACTAGACAACAAAATAATATAATAAACACACACATGCACACACACACACACACACACACGTTACATGGAAGCATCTGGGATATGAGTTAGTAATTTATATAAAGAAGCATTACCATCACTGTTATACAGGCTGACACAATGCATCCATCAGGGAGTATACATGTACAGGAAGTGTGTGCATATAAGCTCTATTACAGATCCTTTTTAACCAAGTTTCTTCCAGTTGTGCCTTCTGCACATATGTTGATGTCCTCTTCTTAAATTATCCTCATCATCAGAAACACAGCGACCTTTATATGATACATAATTGAGGCAATACTAAATGATTAAGGATAACTGTGAGAAAGAGGAAATTCCAAAGACCAGTGAAAGAAAGCCTTCATCTCTGCCCTTTGCTTCCAAGTCTGCAACAAACTAATGGATAATGGAGCCTTTTAGTCCCATTATCATACCATACACTTCAGATGATAGCTATCTAATAGACAGAAGTACTCTCTATTGTTCTCCTGTTTCTATATCAGGCCTTATCTCCTACATCACCATTACATCGGTGCCGTTTGAACATATGGAAAGACGGTAACTTACAGATTGTACCGCCCTGAGGCTTGAGCTTTGTTTGCAGAGAGTTGCCGAACCCCGACGACAGATCTGCTCTTGTATCAGCTAAAAATGTCTTAATCTGCCTCTAGACTCAGCTATGCATTGAAAGATTAGCATATCTCCTCTTATCCTGATGTGAACCACGTCATGTGGCCGGCTTAGCTTATTTCCTACTCAAAGTTATCTGATTAAGCCTTTCTGGGACAATTTAGCAGAACAACAGCTACATAAATGATCAATTCTCATTGTCCGGCAAGTCGACTGGGTGCAACCGCCAGCAGCGACTTAAAAGATCAACACAGGAGGAGATGAATAAAGCATCTGTTCTTCCAGGAAAGAGGTTCAAGGCTCCAGGTGTGGATACGTGAGCAGTCTCGGTTCCTGTGAATTACAGTCAGATCTGACTCACATTCTGCTATTTCTATTAATCCTCCTCTGTAAACTTTGTGCCATAACAGTCCAGTACCATGCTGAATAACTCTGGCTCAGTTAAGATGAGGAGAGTGTGCAGGAATATGTGAGGTCCACTGTGAGAGAAGCAGTGCACAGACAGATTTATAAACCAGATTATACCACATCAGATATCGCTGCTATGTTCAACCGACAGAAATAAGAAATGCCTCTATTCATGTAACGCTCAGACTTATTGAAAGGCACCGCATATGACCGCATATGCTATATTCAGAGCTTTAATCAGTTAATTCAGAGCTTTAATCAATTCCCTTTTAATGGGCCAAATATGAAGCATGTGCCTTCCTCGTCTGTAATATCACGGGGTCATGTGTCTACATCCAGCATCCTTGTATTCATCCTGGCTCAATATGCCAGCATCTCCTCACCCAAAACACAAACTGATAATGTTCATTTCTCTCACTCCTCTCTGTCATCTGTACTGTCACAAATAAAATGAGATGTGTGTGAGAAAGGAACCTAACCTGATCAATTGGATGCAATGTGAGCAGTGAGGAGAGGAAATCATTAATAAGTTAGAAAAAAAGAAAACAAATGCTGCTGATGTTACAAAAAAGTGCCGTCACAAAAGATGAGAAGGGGTGACACCACCATGTTTTACAGATGGTTGTCTCAAATTTTATCAATTGTCTATGACTTAATTGTTTGATTTTTTAAAAAAAGGCTACATGACTTGTGATGGTTGTTGGGAACACCTTCAACTTCAACTCTAAAAGTTGTTTAAACTTCTAAAAAGGATTCACTGGTTCCTGGCCCCAGTGACACACTGGGCCCTGTCTCTGTGGAAAAGTCCTATATGTAGGGTGTAGCTTGTCATAAAGGAAATAAGAAGATCCATCTGCTTCTGTACTAGAAAAGAATCAAATCTAAGCAGAATCAAAGTGAAATCTTCCACAGATTGCCTTCATAGACATAAATATCACTAATGGTAGGTAACAACCTACAGACTTTTTTAACTCCATGTAACATGATATATATTGTATAAGATAAAAGATGCAAGATGTCTTGTTTCCTGAGGAGTTGGAGAGAAAATGTAAAATGTTTGCTTTTTGGAAACAAGAGGTTTTGGACTGACAGTAATATTCTGTTAACTATCATTAACATTCAGGCAAAACTGAACAAAAATAAACAACATCCATGAACAATTGTGTTTATCATGGATGTGTTATTGCCAAAACCTAATTTGTTATCTGCAGTGAATTTTTTTTATCACAACCACCCTGTCTGATTAGATATAATGTCAGTTCAAAAACACTCAGTCCTGCAATGTAGTATGAAAGATTAGCAATCAATTTGAGACAGCTATGATTGGATCTTTATTTGATCTGGACTGGTTTTTATAACAAACTGTCTCGTTCTCTGGAATACCTTGAGTCGTGTCTACACGATACAAAAAGAAAACATGAAATACAAGAAGGAGGAGAATAAAGTCAAGCGTTTTACTGTTAAGGTTACTTCGGGTTAATGACTTCAAAAGGCAAAACTGGTGTTATTTCCAAATAAGAGGATAAGTCTTTCATGAACTTACAGAGTCAGTGCCAGAAGGAGAATCGACAAACTCTGTGATGTTTATCTGAGAAGATACATATTTATTTATACTGAAGGAACAAGAGGAGCACTTTTGTGGAAAAAATAGAAAGTGCATGACCAATGTGCATTTTGATTGTAGCCATGGGGATGTTCTGTGTTTTCACACACACACACACACACACACACACACACACACACACCTTTCCTACATTTTTCAGCAATGTCCCATGTAATGCAGGAGCAAGAGACGGTTTGAACTTCCCAAAGGAGAAACATTTCCAGGAAGACCATGAAAAATAACTTTTTTTAAGGTATGAGTTTTACACAGAATGAACAACCAGTCACTGAGAAGTCTAGACTTTAGGGTCAGCTATGTTGCACTCAAGAGCTACAATGATGTCAGATAAGAAAGCATGGAAGAGTGCCATATCAAATTATTTTGAAAATGATAAACAAATTAATTTAATAGCTTCTTGAATTATAAAGGCTTTAAATTCTTCTGGTGGGGGTCCTGGTAGCTCAGTGCTTCACTTAAGACAATGTAACCCTTATGTCTCCAGTTCAGTTTCCTTTGTCGCATTTGCGTCAAACACAGGAAAAAATGCAATAAAAAGCTGGCTGATTCCTGAGGAGGAAAATTGTTTTTTCCCCTAGTCTATATATCACATGAATTCAGCATCCCCCCCTCCACCAACACAAAGTTAAACTTAACATTAACCAGAGTGTCTGAGTGTCCGTGTCAGGCCATTGCCATGGCTCTGCAAGGCCCGGAGGAGCTGGGAGAGCAGGTTGAAGAGCCAAAGGATCTGGATGACCAGGATGCTAGTAGCATCTCCCCGGCAAAAGCTGCCTGTTGGACCCAGAGGCAATGAGGATCCCTGACACGTGCAAGTAGGCGGGGGTGGAGACAAAAAAAAAATACTGGGAGAATATCGCAAACCTGCTTCTGATTTCGGAGGTCAAATCATCAAAATCATGACACCCCTATTTGGTAGACATTGCCCAACCCTACAAGGCACAAATGTGTGGACAATGCAAACTAGTACCTTATCCAGATAGTCAAAACTAGCAATTTCTTAGATTCAAACACACACACAAATCCATATACAGACACACCCAGATGCAGAATTGCACTGTCCTGTAGCACAAACACAGACACAAAGAGTAACCGCACACCTAAATGTTGCCTACGTTGTCAAGAAAGGTTGCAATAAAGAAAAAACTTGACCAAACACTATTTTTTATTCTTGCACCTGTCAAGAAGGACACTGAGACTGAAGCTTTCCGGGCCAGAAACTGACACAGACAACAGCTGAAGAAAGAAACAGCCAAAACTCACTCTTCACACAACAAAACAGAAAGTCATAAATCTAATGATACCATCATCACTGGCTTCATTATCCTCCGTCAGTTGGTCAATTTGGCAGCCAGGGGTGGAAGTGTAGGTCAAGGACCAGAGAGTGAGACTAAAAGATTTGCTACGGGGTATCACCGCTGGCTCCAACCCAAATTCCTCCACTACTGGGGCTCATGACCTCATCACCTCCCTCTCTCCTCCTCTAGCAGCCCTTCCACTCTATCCCTCCATCACTCTCCACCTCTCTGTCAGACAGACGTATCCATTACACCATCTCCGTCCAAACCACAAATGACATTTATGACTCGCCCATTTCACGACTAAATTGCACATTCGCCATAACAATACACCTCTGGGAAGTAACCGATCTCGAGGGTAACAGTGAAGTCGATGTTGAGACAATTAATGGGCAAAAAATTATAAGCGTGGGAGAAAAGGCATGTTTTATGTGGGAACAGTGAAATGCAGCTGTGACGAGTGAAATGCTCAGACCCAAGGGAAATTTGAACAAGGCTTTATCATGCTTAACCACTATTTAATCCTCTCCTCGCTTGGCATAGAGCGGGAACACACACAGAGGTGTTTACACATACACACACACAGAGGCAGAAAGTGGAGCATACCTGCCACACCACTTGAGTATCAAGGTCAGAGAAGACTTATCTTTGCCACCCATGAACGCCTGTCAAAATACTGAGACACAAACACAATCTCAACTCTTCCAAATGTAGGCATTTTTACAAGGCTGGGAACAGGGGTCAGGCAGGTTGTGCCTTCCAAGGAGGCATTACTTGGTTGGTGGCCAGTGGCAGTGACAGGGTCAGCTGTTGTCTCTGTGGGGGGTGCTGGTCTATAGGATCCGTCCCAGACCAAACTACAAGCACCCATGTGGGCACTTTGGGCTAACAGATCCAAGATTCTTAGCTCTCAACAAACAATGCACACGCATTCCTCAGGATGTATGAGGACTGAGAACAGTTGTCAGAGCTGCTTCCTCCAGTCAATTTGTGTTCGTGCTCCCTGTGATACACCCTGGAACATCATGGCCAAGCCGGGAGTGGGAACCTGGCAGCGCAGAGGAGCTTGTCTTTCCCACCAGCTACCGCCTTTCCCAATCCTTCCATCACACATCCCACACACAAACTGTTCCTTCAGAAATCTGTTAAACTGCCCGTCCTCCTCCTCCTCCTCTTTCTCCTCTAGGAATTACAAATGACTCATTCTGACCAGATTAAATGACCGCCAAGGGAGAAAAACTCTATTGTGTTGATACAATATAAACAACAGAGAAATTCACTCGGGATCAGATGATGCAGAGAAATAAGGGGAGCAAAGGTTTGCAATATTAGCTTGTTGCTACATTCTTAAATAGAGGAGAGAGGGTAAAGGGAAAGAAACTTACTTTACTTTATTTTTGTCTTTCTAAAATCAGCATAACCCATTCCAGGCTCAGGCTTATGGCACTTGTATGTGCCTAGTATGAGTTGTTTATACTGTCTATTCACTGCTGGCCTCAGTTTAGCCCCACTGATTGTGAAGTAGCCCAAACAGGAGGCTCTAATACTCAAAGTGACATCCTGTGTTTTTGGAGACAAAGGGATAAACTCACTGATGTGTGGACATCAGCCAAGACACTTACTTCTTTCACCACCAGGTTCACATTCAGGCAAGTGTGTGTACATGGAATTCTAATTAAAAACATGTGACTCTATCTCAGCCTTGTATCTGTGTCATTGTTCTGGATATAACTGATGAGGAAACCCCCTTTCTGTTCACCGTGCGGCTTTAGACAGATGAAAGCCCCTGACAGGATCACAAACTTCCTGTTGCATACCTCCCATGCGTGGATGGGGAAAAAGTTTCATTGGTGTCATCTGATCAGTGACAAGATGTTCAGCCAGACATTCACCTCCTCTCCTCTCCTCTTGTTATGTCCAGATGTCTTAGGTCAAGCTTGGGTTTGTGCTTCTAAAGCCAAGCAGGCAGTGGATAAAAGATAAAACAGTCTGGTCTCTTCTTCCTCACCTTCATTACATGATACTGTCCACCAACGTCTCTTCCCCCTCATCTTGATTTCCACAACTTCTGTGTGAGAGATGTTTCTGCTGGAAACTTCACCCACGCTTTAAAATAAAGCACCAAATCTGATCAGCTGACTTTATGTATGTTGCAACTAATTGTATTTCTCTCTTTGCCATTAAAGCAATTAATGGATTATCTACTTGAATGTGGAAGTTGGATCTGGAAAAGCATCCAAATATTGCCTTCTTCTTCTGGGATACCACCTTGTCTAGCTGTTCCCCAGAATTTGGGATTCCCTTTTTGTCAGATATTAAGTTCTAGTGACCGAAAGTTTGGCTTTATTATTAAATACATGCATTGAACCTGAGTTAGCATGTCCATTCTAGCTGTTCCCAATAAATTCTGACTAAGGGAGTGACCTACATTATCATTGTGAGTGACAAATTAACTCTAATGAAGCTTAATTGAAACACAGAACTTTTACATTCATCATTTTAACACTGCAATGGTTAATTTTCATTTTCACAGTTGATAAAGTCTGTTTTGGTTATTCCACTTCCATAAGCACAAAAGTTATAGACAGTTTTCAAACATTCACCCACTAATGAAGACTATGTGACAGAGTTGAAAGCCCCTGAAAACGCAATTAAGTATTTGAACCATGAGTTGTTTTGTCAAATTATTACAAAGGTCAATGAACTTTCATGCGTATTTTTCTAAATGTTTTTTTGGCTATTCAGTTAGTTTGTCGTGGATTAACAAACTAACTGAATGTATCATCTTTAACTATGTTCCATATGGCATCTAACATCCTTTAGTAAATTGAGAGAAAAGGCTTCATTAGTTTTATCCACATGAATGTCAACAGCTCTAACTGTAATTTTCTACCTGATGATGCCTGATAATATCTCATATTATTTACTTGAAATGGGAATGTGCACCTTTGCATCTTGGATGGCAGGGAAGTAAACTGGTTGTATGTTGTATGACATCCCTAAATCACCAACAGCAGACAGAGCTACATGCTGACAGAGTTACAGGGACAGTGATGAGTGGAAGAGACAGAGCAGTTGTATTTCTCTCTGGCTCTGTGGGAGCAGACAGCTGCCAATACAGAGCAGATGTGTCTTTATTCGTGTGTCTGAAAAATGCATAAATGGTTCTCTATACCATGTACACCATACAGTGCATATCTGTCTCCCTCATTATCTCGCTATACCTCTCTCTCTAACACAAACACACACACACACACACACACACACACACACACACACACACACACACACACACACACACACACACACACACACATACTTCAGTCTGCCCCACCCTCTCCTCCTCTGCCTCTGCTCTTCTCCGGCAGAAGTGGAGGAGGCAGAAGTAGACTGAACTGAAGGAGTGCAGAGTAGCATGTCACAGTCCGACCAAAAATAAACAAGTAAATGACAAAACAAATAAAATCACCACAGATTCAAAAGTACATCTGGGAAACATCTGGGAAAAAGACTCAGTGACACTGTGTCATTTTAAACTACTGTGGTAGGCTACTAACAGGGATTAACACACTTAATTAACCATGTGAGCACACTTAAATTCATCAAAGAGAGGGCAGATTTGCTTGCAGACAGAGGATAGTAGCCTAAATGTGTGCATGTATAAATTATAAGAAAACTCCTCAGTCACACTCTGGTTGAAAGTTGCGCACATTAACTTCAGATCAATCAGATACAGTTCAGGTGATTTTTTTTTTTTTTTTTTGCACAAATAAACCTATAATCTCCCCCAAATTATAAACTGTATATACTTTGTCCACTTACCTCAGCTCTAGTCAGGTCTATACTTGATGAGAGAGCCGCCAGCAGTAACAGGGTACCTGTCGGTAGCAGCATCGTGGCGGCGCGCAGTGGAAACTGTGTGCGCAACAGTACAAAGTGCCCGCAAAAAACCACCTGTTGACCACTTCTTGTCTTCTTTCTTCAGGTAATTCGCAGTTTAGCGGCAGAGCAGCGGCAGCACGTTTGGCTGCATCTTTGTCCGAGACGTTATGAGGTTCTGATCAATGCAAGTTGGTCTTGTTTCTTTTGCACCACACCCCCCTCCCAAAACGGCCACCCTCGCCCATGCAAACGGACACAACCCAGCTCTTACAAACACTTTGACTTTCCTCGGTAAGGAGAGGGACTACTCGGCACACTTTGGTGTTTTTGTGAGAATATTTGAGAAGGTTTTGGTGTCACAGGTAGTTGTTCTGAAACTTTTCAGCTCGGGAACCCGCGCATCCTCCCCGTGATACCTGTTATTCCCTTCATCCTACCACTGCATGCGAGCCTGGGGTGACTGTAAGTAATGCGCTTTATTAGAGTGATAGCAGGTTGATGACATAAATCCGTGAAAAATCTAACTTTTTAATTGTTTTCTGAGAGTGGTTTCATGAGGAGCAGCTGGAGGACAGCAGCCTGTTTCTTCTCAGGAGAAAAAAAAACAGTGAAAATAGGATTTTTGTGTAGTAATTCAGACACCAGCCAGGCAGGTCAGAGGTAAAGACTCATGAGTAGCCGGTGATATTCACTTTGGGGGTCTTGGTTTGCCTCAGGTCTGTCAGTCATGCGCTAGAAGTGTCTCCACAAGTGAAACAGCGGCGCGGGACTTGAGTTTGCGGTCTGCATGAGTGGGACCATGCAAGGACAACACAACAGAGGAGTAAAGAACCTGAGGTGAGCGTGAACATGAGCGCAATTCACTGCAAGGCTTTAATAATGTGTTTGCTGATTATTAACAGTTGTTTTCATGAAACTGCAGGCTGATGCTTCTGTGCCTCTTCGTCGCCATCCTCGCCTCAGGAGTGCACGCAGTAAGTTTTCTGTCCCACATGTTTTTTTTTGCTTGTCAGCTTTCACTTGCAAACTGCAACCTGTTGACAACTAAAATGTATGAGAGGGAACCCGCTAGAGTCTCCAGGCTCATTTTGTCAGAAGCACGCAGTGTGCTGACAGTGGGAGTGTCTGGCTCAGGGAGTTCCTCCTATAGGAGGGTTTTGGCTTTGCATGCTGGTAAATAGCAGCTAAAGTGAAAACAGTTACAGTAGAAATGGCTCATGATGCAAGTTTAGTGGTTTAAATTAGGTCACTTACATTGTTTTGCTTTTGCAAAGTGGATAAACAGACATTTAGAGTGTGTATATCATGTTTTACTTGACCATTGACCTGGCAGGGGTTGAGGGGTGGGGTCATGACCTCTACAGGCGGGATGACATGTTGTGCTTTATGGGTGCTTATATAGTATGTTACAACTTTCAACCAATACTCTCCTCTCTCCTTAATGAGAAAGATGTGTGCCATTACATTCCGCAATGTGTTGGGGGGGGGGGGTGACTTAAGTCACTTTCAGGGACACAAACCAGACTTAAGCCCAGTTGACTGGGGGTGAGGGTGAGGGTAAGTCTCCAGGAAATGAATGCAAGTCTGTAAATACCCCAAAAGTGACTTAAGTAAACCTGTGTGTGTGTCAGTCATTCTGTCTGTCAGTCAGATCCCAGTATTTAAAAGATTAAAGATACATTATTATGAGAAAATACAGTGGACACTATCCAATCTGCATTTATCCTCATTATCACTTAATGATGATGGCACTAAAATTAATGCAGACTAGACCTGAGCTACCCTCCAACTCCAAACTTAATTTGGAGTTGGAGGGTAGGTTCAGATCTCTTGAAAGCTGCCTTAATACAACACTCACATGCTCTTAGGTACATGGATGGAGTTATTGGTCACTGTAATCTTTCTGTCTGTACTGGCACTGAAGTGATCCCTTCCTACCACGACTCCACTGTAAGAAATGGGGATCAAAATCTGCAGTCTTCATTCTTAAGTTCAGCTTAAGTTAGTTTCATCAGTGTCAGTTAGACAAATCAAGTGAGTATCTTCCAAATTTGCAGTGTTTTTAGTGCAAAATTCCCTCTCTGTGTTAATCTCTCTCTGTCTCAGCTCAGCATGGAAACACTGTTCAGGAAAACAGGAGGACTGAGTTTTGTATTCAAAAGTTTTAAGGAGATAAAACTAGTATGGTTATTTAAGTAAACTGCCTAAGTTTGTTGTGTCCCTAAACCCAAATATTCTCCCATCATTTATGGGCTACTGACATTCATGTCAAGAAAAGGATCCTTGAAGCAGTTTTAAGTTGTCTAAATGTCCTTGAGCATGATGCTGAACCTCTTTCTATTCACTTGTTTTGAGTCAGTGTAGAGCAGTGGATGCAGAGGGTCAGAGAGGTTTTTTTTAGAGTTGCTCTGGTGACAGTAAATTGGAGAAAGTATGGTGGTGTTAACCTAGTGACAGTCAGGAGGAGTCTTGAGTGAATGCATGGACCCATGGTCCTTCAGCTTTAAGACAAATAAAGACACAATATAACAGTGGAGCAGCTCCATGTGTTTGCTGACAGTCTACTGTTTCCATTTTGGAAAATACCTTCCTAATAATGTAAATTTGATTTTTTTTTTTTTCTCACACACCTACACGCATAAACACCATTTAACCTTTCTTTTACAAGTTGTCAAAGAAGTTAATGTTAAAGAGAGAATGCAGATGTTTTATCAAATGATTATAAAGTTTGACTGGGCCCAAGAAATAACGCATAAAAATGGTGTGTAATGATTTAATTACTGTTTATCCTCTCTCTCTCTCTCTCTCTCTCTCTCTCTCCAGGCCTACTTACATTGCATGGCCTACTTTCTTTTTCTGTTTTTTTTTTTCAAAAAATCAAGCCCACCTTTGTGATGCTGTGTGTTTGTGTTTGCGAGCGTGCAGCACATGAGTGTGTTTTGCTTTTCTGTATGTCGCAGCTTGTTCAGAATGTCAGATGTTCGTTGGTTCTGTGAGGTATTTAATATCATACTCAGGGCTCTCAGATGAAGGGTTATTTTTACGGATTTGATGAAAAGGCTCCGTTGTCTCCTGCCTTTATCAGATTTGGTCAGGGCTCGATTAAAAGCGTGTGACACAGCTCAGGTCCTCTGTGTATTGTGCAGCTTTGCTCCAAGGCCACGATACCGAGAGACAGCAGGCTAATTTTAGTTTGGCACCATCCATGTGCTCTGTGCAGGCAAGTTAACTGTCAAATGAAGAAACAGCTCACATTGATTATACTAACTTAAGTAAAAACAAAATTGCTTCAGTTTCAGGGTTCAATGCACAATTAGCATCTGACTTCTTGGGAAAATATTTGTTTGTGCACATTAAGGAGTTGTTGGAAGGGTATTAAGGAGTCCGTTTCAGTAGTTACGAGCTGCTGGTAATGAGGCCATTAAAAGTTGTTTTTACATGTTAAACGGGTGAGGAAAAAAGTAACCTTTCACACATCACTCTCTCATGTTTCCAATTAGAAACAGAATTTCTCAAACTCAGCTGCGTATCAGAAAGCATGTTTCTGTTTAATATCAAATCCAAATCTGACCCATGGGACTGTTTCAGTACTTTGAACCAGACCCCCGCCTCTGTGTTGTGCTGTTTCCCACCATCCGTCTCCACGTGATGTTTTACATTTGGAATTCCCCTGCCTATCAAAAATATAAGTCTCAAGATCTGTTGCATGTAAGATTTGCGTTTTCTACGATTTTCACATTCTTTTCACGTTGTTAACAAACTGGAAAACATGATGTGCAATGTGACTCACTGTTTTAACAGACTAAGTATGAGAGCCCTTGAGATTAGGAGCCGAAACAAGCTGGAAACACAACACACACATACGACATATTATCACCTTATAAACTTGTTAGCAAAGAGTTTCCCATTTACATATCTAGCAGACACAGAGCAACATTAGTATTTACTGTATTTGGAGTTGTGTTTCACCTGACAAAATGCACGTCCAATAACCACTCTCCTTTTAGCTCTTTTTTGGTCTCCACCAACTCCTGAGGAAAATATCTGGGTTTTTATCCTCTAAATGTTCCAAGTGCTAACTTGGTCTGTTTGGTGCTGGGCAGGTATCAGTTTGAATGAATAAAACAAATGAGCTCAAAAACACTAAAAAGCTAAGTAGAGCTGAGAGGGGTCGCTCGGTGTGAATTATCACAACGAACGACCCCTCTCACATTACACTTAGCTATTTGGGCCCCTGTTAATATAAAAACAGTCTATGGCCACACTAGCTGGCTTGTGACTTTGTGAAAAGTGAACCTCTGGGGTCATGACAGCAAGAACAGGACTCTTTGCATGGATGCATTTACAACCTCCTTCACACACTCACACAAACCTTGCACACAAATACCATTTATCAATGTCCGTTGGAGGAAGGAAGGCTCTTGAGGCAGTAATGTTAACAGGATGTTTCGTATAGGACCCTCTGAGAGGCTTTGATTCTCGGGTGTTTGAGAATATATTTCAAGATGCGTTTGAGCACGATGGAATGAGGGGATGATGCTGGCAGCGGATGTGTGAGTTGTGGGAATTGGGTATGTGACCGAGGAAGAGAAGTTTTTTGGCTGTAGATTCCTCCAGTACCTGGAAGCCCATCAGCAACATCTGCTTTAGCACTTACCTCTTTTTAGCTAAGTGGATGATTGTGATAAATAGTGTTTCTGCATGTGACTTCTTGGCCCTGATATTCCACTGCAACCACTCAAACTAAATCAAACCGAGTATGTTTTGAATATCCATAAGAGAATAAGAAAAAGATGCAAATGATGGAAACATGATTTATACAGCCGTGCAGTTCACTTGGGAAACGCTGTGTAGAGCATAACCCTACTTCTGAATGTGAATGAGCAATGTGTGATGGGGTCAGCCAATAGAAAGCAGACACGTCTGACCTCTCAAACGTGATTGTTTTATAGGGGAGGAAGGCGTGTGTCCAGGGCGAGGGGAAGATGTCTGCCTGTGATAAGAGTAGAAAAATGGTTAGCACATCCCCTGCCAAAATAGTGGCTGTGATATAGAGAGTGCCTAGCTATAACAATCAGGGGAAGAGCCCATTGTGCTGTGCTGCAGGAAGCCATAGCCTCGGATGAGAATCCCATGTGTGGGGCTTCCCTGTCACTGGTTTGTGCGAGCATGAACGTGTGTGTTGCATATTGAAAAAGCGATTGAAGAGAGGCGGCACGCAGTTTCCATCGAGGTGTTGCCCTCACCTCAGAGACAGACCCCCCTGACCCCTTCCGCATTTGTATTGCAACATTTGTTAAGTTGGATGGGAACGAGCATGTGCGCTCACATGTGAGGGGGGTGTACAGTATGTGTGTTTTTTGTTTGCTCAAGAATTGTTTCCTCAGCAAAAGCGTTCTTTTGTAAAACACGACTTTGTGGTGATGATTATTTGATTAGTCTCTGCCGTTTAACATTGTGACTGTGAGGAAAGGCCTGGTGAGCTTGGCTCTTTGCCCCCATTGGTGTCCAGTATGCCTCATTAAACAAGCATCACTGAACAATTATGAATACAGCTGAATACAGGTCATCAAAGAAAGGTCAGTAAAGTCAATTCTACGTGAGATTTGTTTGTGAGATACTGAAAGATGATTAGCGAGCCATTTTACACTCTCGCCAGATTTTCTTTCTCGCACGTGCAGAGAGTGTGGGCTTGGTGAAGTTCACTTTTATGGGAAACATCCTGAGTCCAGAATTGTGTGAAGAGAAAATAGATTACCCAGAGAAGCTCTCTAAACAGGAAAAGGAAGCCGGGTGGAGTTACATGTGTCAGAGTTTCTTTACAGCCCTACTGGACCCCACATAGTTTGGCTACTCCAGAGAGTGTTTGCTGAGATGTATGTTCAGATTTTAAACTCAGTCCTGTTCATACTGTACATGCAGGAACATGAGAAAGAGAAGGGACTGCATACATGTTGAGTAAGAACATGATGGCAGTCTTGTTTTTTTTTTTAAATTTGAGTCATTTTCATGTAGTGTGAAGACTATTTAATGTTTTAGTTGTATCAGATTAATTGTTTTGCAGCTCTTCTGGTCTCATTCCAGATACCTTTGAGGTTATAAACATGACCCATATTCTGGCAACTAGTTAGACGCAGCCTATGGGATAAATCTTAGATTTAGTAAACACATAGATTGTTTTGAAAGTATATACAGTCTATATTTTAGCTCTAAGGCATCTTGGGTGCCTGCCATTGGATGTTTGACGTCACCTGGGTGCTGTGTGGTCTGTACGGCTTGATCCCATTTCTGAGTATATATCCATGTATACCTTTGCGGTCCTTCCAGAGACTCAAGAGCACTTTATTGACCCTCTTCAAATGAAATCAAAGGACCAGGATCTTGTCATCGGTCATTTTGTTGGCAAAAAGCAAAAATGCAGAATAATGATGTTAAAATACATCCATGTGCAAAGCAACAGGGAGGTAGGAATACCAGTGGTTTGACTTCATGGATAATCACAGTTCATGCTTCATTTTCATTGCCGGTCAAGTGTGACAGCCCGCAGTCACACACCACACGCGTACCAGTTATCTGGTACAATATGTGTGCGCGCACACACACACACACACACACACACACTCTCACTCTCTTTATCTCTCTCTCTCTCTCTCTCTCTCTCTCTCTGTCTGTCTGTCTCACAGAAATAGTGCTTATAGGTGGTTTACTTCCATCTCAGAAGTTATCTATACATACCGTAACCGTACTTCTATCTATGGAGCTACAAACCTAAAGGATTCTATTCATATGACCCATTCCTATACCTACCTACTGCATGGACTTTTGTCTAGGAAGTACTTCCCTTTAGGAAGTAACTATCTATACATACCTCCTTATTTACTTGCATCTTGGAAGTACATGTATCTAACTTTATACTGTATGTCCGTAGTTCGTTTGAAGTAGAGATATGTAGCCTACTTCCAAAGTACAATATTCTTCCATCCCAAACAAGATGCCATCACCCCTAATTGAATAGAGTCATTATGTAAATAGGCATGCAGTCTTGTTTTATTTTAAGTTTTTGGGGGAAAAAGCCTCTTTTCACCTCTTTGTAGTCTCCCCATAATAATGTAATTTGCTGTAGTAAAATCCAGTTTAAACTGACTTTTATTGGACTTGGAATGAAGTTCAGAAGTAAATTCATTGTGGACATTGCCTCTGGAATATTCCTGTATACTATATATATATATATGTATGTAAATCCGCCCATGTCCTCTGCCCTTCTCCATCTCACAGTGATTAATGGAGGGACACAGGGGTCCCATCAGGCTATGCTAAAAGAATTCCAAAGCCTCGGGCCTCCCAGTCCTCCCAGGCTTCAGTCTCCCACTACAGCTCCGTCCCTCACTTCCTTTTATAGCCTCATTCTGCCCCTGGTCTCTATCTCCCCTGTCTTCTGTCCCCTTGCTCTCTCTCCATTTATCTCTGAAAGGGGACACTTGGCAGACAGTCTGTCCTCCCTCTCTCTCACTCTTCCTCTCTGTCTGTCTCCTTCAGGTTTCAGCTCTCTCCCCATTTATCCTCCCTCCCCCTCATCTCCTCCTCCTACACGTGCATCTCTGGTCGTCTGTCTCTCCTCAGTAGAGGTGACTTTTCTCAATGAGCTCAGATGGAAGGATTGTTTCAGCTGTGTTTAGACAAAGAACATACATACTCCTTTCTCACAAATTTGCTCTGGGCTTTCTAGTTTATGTACAGGTGCCCACATCATGATTGCATTTCTGCAGTCGTTTGTTTGAATTTGATTTAAGGGGGTTTCTGTGATGCACTGATCTGTAGACTGGAACTAGTCATATCCTGCAGGTGGTGTGAAGGCCCCACCAAACTGTCCCACCAACGATATCTCATCAAGAGACCATTCACTGATCTCACTGCCGTGCCTTGTACAGTTCCTCTTCTGGACGAGACGCATACACCATTTATTTCCATTGCAGCTGTGGTCTAATTGATTAGACTGAATTATTTCGTGTCATGGGAAGAATGTTAACAAAGTTAAATGCGCACTCTGTGATAACATGACCATGTCCAACTTCTCCCGCTCTCTCTCTCTCTCTCACCCGTCTGTTGCTCTGTGTCTTCATCTTTTTTTTTCCTCTCCAACTCTGCCATGAAGAATAAAACAACGACTGTCTCACCATCTCTGAACTCAACTCAAACTAAACTTAGTGATAATTGTTGAAGGTTCACTACATGTCTGATTAAATCAAACTGGAATTTTAACCTCAACTTTAACCTTTGTGCATATTTTCCCAAAGAATTTCCTAATCTTTGGATGCGTTGTGAAGATTATTCATAAATAGAAATAAAACATGACTATTCTCAGGCCTCTGGTGTTGTTACTGAATGGATCCTCCCATCTGGATGTCATTGATCATCTGATTAGAGGGGTGAGCAGCAGGGCTATCAACATAACACAGTCTGACATGCAGGTCGGCCTGTGCGCACCAAGGTCCAGAACAGAAAGGGGTCTAATCCCACCTCCATTTAGTTCATGGTCGTAGCAGGAAGCACTGATTAGAAGTGTGGCCCACTGGGAAATGGA
This sequence comes from Scomberomorus guttatus, assembly GCA_038419695.1. NCBI lineage: Eukaryota > Metazoa > Chordata > Actinopteri > Scombriformes > Scombridae > Scomberomorus > Scomberomorus guttatus. The sequence goes on along the minus strand of CM076456.1, from coordinate 13,073,825 downwards.
GTTGAGTCTCTGTTTGACCTGAGGCCAGTTAAGGAGAGGGAAGGTCCAGCTGTGTCAGGCCCAGGGCAGAAACCAGAGCTGTGTTTACACTGGAGCTTTGCCAGAGGAGCACAGTGGGAGTTTCTGCTCTGCACGGCTTCTCTCAGGTCCCTCTGCTCTAGTTCATGGTCTCCTTCAAAGTCATGTCCTCCTCTTTGCAATGTGACCCTGTCCCTTTTCTCTACAGTTCGCTTTCACTACTCCCCCGACTTTATTTTATTTTTGCAACAAAAACATAAAATGTGTTTAAAGAGCAGTCTCTTAATGAAAATAGAAAGGAGATGTCAAGGACAGCTATAGGGGAGATCAATAAAGTAACTTTACTGATGGGCTATAGACCCAATGAAGGGTCAGTAGGGTTCAACAGTTTTCGGGCAACAGCTGTAAATGCACATCTGGTGTGACCATATTTCTTCGCAAATCCAGCACACAATATTCCGATTTGCTCAATGTAAGGCTGACATTTCTGTCCTTCAGCCACTGAGTCTCATATTGAGCCTTGAAGACTTTATAAGACAGGAACAGTGAGTTTGAGTTTAGTTTCACACGCTGCTGGAATGTTCTACAAGTGTGTGTCAAAAACCAGAGAAGCTGATCACTGCACACGCACCAAAAAAACTGACAGCTGGTTTGAGAAAATTGTTGACACAAGTTTATTTCCATCGGGAATAAGTGAAATAATCTAACATGTTTTTAAAAGATAATATTTTAGGACTCAAAAATAGGCTAAGTAACTTGATGAGGTTATTTTTTTTTTTGAGGGCCACTTCAAATACACAACTCACTGGGCCGTCATTCATCTTTCTGTCAAAATAGAAATCTTGGCAGCAAACTTATCAACTTAAACCATTTTGAGATCAAATGTAAGCAGTGCAGTCACTGAAATGTTGTTTCTGATACACACAATATCTGTCAGGCTCAGGTGACTCTCAGTGGATGATTTTTGTCATTCCTTGTCAGTCATTCGTCCATCTGTCCTTTCTCTCATTCTTCTCCACCACATACTCTTTGCCTGTTTCCGTTTGATCTTTGGCTTTTGTAAATGTATTTGTCTGGGGGTGTTTTATGAGTGTACACCGGAGACTACAGTGCAGAACTCAAACTCTCCAACAGGAAATCCATGGTAGTGTGGCAGGAAGTAGAATTAGCTGTAAAGAAGCAATGGTGCAGACAAGTTGTTCTGTTTATCAAGCAAAAGAATCAGATAGATCCATTATGGTCGGCACGAGAGTTATCTTTATCACCATAATGAAGGCCTTTGGGACATGTAGTGTTATATCAAGACATGCCTCAGTAAAGAAAAAACTACGCCAACACAAACACGGTAATGTTTGATGTTTTGCTTTTCCGGCTTCTATATGTATGTGTTTCTGTTTTGTTTGAGTGTGTTTGTTTAACAGTTGAAATCTGATTATTTGATTCAATTCTAAGTCAGACTATTGCCGGAAGGCAAAGCTGCACAGGAAGTATAAACTCTCCCTTTTGACACGCTGCCCTACTTTTTAAGCCATTTTAGTTTAAGCATTTTTTAAAAGTTGGTATTATAGTAGTCTGCTGAAAAATAATTACCAGCCTGAAGGACAAAATAAGAGAGGATCCCTTTATATAAGGTGTATAAAATAAATTAATAAGTGAATTGATTGTTGAAAAAGTATTTCCAAGTGTTCTGCTGTATTGGTCCTGATTTATATAATGAGGGAAACATTTCCTACAGCCCACACATGAGTCACACAAGCAGACAGCAACAATAACCAGCATGATTTGGTCCCCAGCTCTGCTCGTCAACTCTTTGCAGTCTGTGTGTACGCTCACGCATTTGTGGTTTTATGTTTATACCTTCCCACTCACAGACACAGGGGGCATTTCCACATCATTCTTTATTCTCTTTATCCTGCAAAACAAGAATGTCCTCACCCGAATTCCTGAGTCCTGTCCTGGACTCATTCAACAATGAAAGTCTTCAGCTACAGCATCAGGACCGACCTTAGTGTCAGCCATGTAGCAGCAACCCAAACTACAAGTGTTTTAATTACTTTTTGGGGTTCGTCCTGTTTATGTGCAAGTGAGGGCAAAGACTTGATGACATAAAAGGCCAAATGTGAGATTGCTCTTTATCAGCCTTAAAAGCAACTTCAGGGTAACCCTGAAGTTACCCGCACATTACCCAGAGGAGCTGTATGTGACAACACAAATGTCCAAATCAGTTGGACTGGACATTAAACAGACTTTACCCTGCCAGCTCCCTAGTATAAAGTCTGTCCCCTGTGATAATGGCAGTTATAACCCTGAAATTATACTGACATTAGCCGTTGTTCTCTGTCTCATTAAAGCATTAAAACTACTCCAGTGATTTCAACTCAAAAGGTCATACAGAAGGTGCACCAAGCTGTTGTGACCTTTATTTGATCCTTGAACAGTTTGAACACTAAATATATATGTAATATATATGATATATGTGGCACCTATGACACACTATGACACACTTGAAATGAAAAGTGTAAATGGGGCCTTAGGCACTTAAAAATAATAGAAGAAACAAACACTGTGCTGCCCTCTTTTACATTTTTATTATTTTTGAAAAGTTTACCATGAACAAAACCCTTCAAGTTACCCCTTTGATTCACATGTGTTTCCTTTAACTTCCTGCTTTCTTGCTGTGAGTCAAACACCGAGATGGTTCTCAGCTGGCAAAGGGAGTATCACACACTACACGCTTGCGGCGCAGAATCTCTCCCAGCCTGACATTGAGATATAGTGCAGATTTGTATCACGCAGCACGTTTCCATCACAGATATGTCTCACACAAACAGTAACCTTCTCAGAGTTTCTTGTTGAAAGTGGCCAGGTGTTTCAAATTCAATGAATGAATGATTGTATTTTCTCTTTGACATCTACATCATTAGTGTGAATAAGGGCAGCTGTTGCCTTGGTAAACCAGTGACAGACATGCAATATGTAAATATACACATGCAAGTGAAAATACACACAAAATGCCATTTATTATCCTGAATAATGTATCACATCAAAATTCATCTCAATTATGTGGTCACAATGTAAAGCTGCTATGGTCCAAATTAAAATATATATTGGGTAGTTTGTTGAATTAAATTTAAAGCACCCTGTGGACTTTATGGTATTCCACTGACCAAAACAATGTGATGCAGCAGCAAAAGGCAGAAAACTGGTAGCTGATTTAAACATGGATATACAAAGTGAATGGTTCAATAAAACTCCTTCCTTATCTCTTATATTGGCCCTTTATGTAGCTCTCAGTTCAGCCTCTGTCTGAAACAGGTCGTTTTAGCTCCTGTCTCTTTAAGGCCCCCCTCCCGATGAGCCAACTCTGTTCTGATTGGTTTGGTCTGGAGGCTACGTAATCAAACAGTAGTAATAGGATTTAGCTTCTTTTTCTTTATATGAAATATAAACTTCTCAGATACATCTGTATGTCCGAGCCCAAATCCGATCAGGATTTGGGCACAACCCTAGTGGACAGCACACACAACCCGTAGAACAACCGTCGCAACAACCTTCGCAACAAAGGTTACAGAACTGTTGACCATTTGTGGGCATGCACGAACAATCTGACGTCAGTTTGATGGGGAAGAAGTAGAGGTAACTTTGCAAACGGAGCATTCAGAGCAGACTGACGCCATGGATTTTGACTTGAAGGCTGCATTTTTACATACGTTTACCTCGAGTTGTTTATCTTTGACCATGTTTAACGAAGACATCCAACATTATAACAGTATATAAATTACAGAAAATCACAAAAAGCATGATATGTCCCCTTTAAGGTGTAAAATGGGTTTAAAGCTGTGTTGAACAGCAGCATCATGTTTGTTTTCTTGTCCCTGCTTCTTGAGTGTGTTAACATTAGATCACTTAACATGACGTTTGGTGGCAATGAAAGCAGTCCTCTGAGGGTTCACTACCTGACCATAAGCTGTAGAAGGGTATTGGTCATCCACCAAATAGCATAGTGGTCCAAATAGAGACATGCTTCTAGAAGAAGATCAAAGAGGAAAGGCCGCAGGTCAGATCCTTCATTAAGGATGAGCACCAGCCCCTGACAAACAGCTCACAGACTTGTGGTTGCAGGTTTCCTTGTAGTGGGATTTAGTTTCTGTTGACTCTAGTAGCCTTGAGATTCTTCATTATGATTATCACAGCGGCCATATTTTACATCTCTCTGCTTTCCTTCATGTTGTCCTCCTCGTTGGGTGAGTTAGGGAAGGGCACAAACCGTGTCATCGCCAATCGCAGATCAAACACTCATCCCGACCTGCGATACTCTGTGATCTCTGTTCATTTGATCCCCTCAAGCACACGGGGGGGTCTCACACAAACACTGTTTATGCTTCACTGTGTCGTTTCATGTGTGAAAACTGAGAAACCATCTCGAAGAGGCAGTTTGTCATTTCCAGCACCTGAGGTTCAGAGTGATTGCCGTTACAGGATCTGCCTGTGGCATCAAAGTTGATTTGTGAATGCTTGGATGTTTAAACAACAGCAACAGAGACATAGTATCTTTAAAACAAAGAGAGCTTAACATTTTTTACTAGTTACAAGATCTGAACAGAAAGTTTTAAAGAGGATTTTGATTTCTGTTACTGTCTCTCTCTCTCTCTCTTTCAACCATGTAGGGATCATGTGTCCCTTTTCTGATATGCTCTGAAATATCATAAATTATCTTTATTTTGGTCTCTTCACTGTTCTCATTGGGGGGCATAAGATAGTTACAGCTCCCTCTCAAAATCTGGCATTATTCCTCTGCGTCTGTATTTATAATTTAGCCTCAGTTTGTTTTGTCTGCTGTTTTGCTCTTGCCATCATCCTGTCCTCACGCCTGAGATTCTGTGTTGATTTTGGCTGTTTGACATTGACGGGAGGTGTCAGGAAGTGGTTGTGTCTGTGGTAAACCCACAGTATACAGCACATGGAAAAAACAAAACTGTGGTGACTCACGCTGACCACAGACAATCCACAACTAACCTCCATCCTGTCTGAATATGCTGTGTGATGGTGGTACAGTAACAAAGACTGGATGGACACTAGAGCTGAAATCAGTTCACAGAAAATTAATCAACTACAATTTTTGTAGGTAGTTGCAGCCAAACAGGACCCCCACCCACACCCACCCACAAGAGTGAAGGAAATGCTCGCTATTCATTCAGAAATGAGAAAAAGCAGCATAATATTTTAATGATTTGGGAAACTAGCTATTTATTAAACAGACTTCAAATCAGTATTTTAACAGTTAAATTCATTATTTTACCAATTTCAAGATTCAGGAAAACTTGGTTCAGCTCTTAGGGCTGCGTATAAAGCAAAATGGAAACCAGTTGTCTGTCTCTGCTTTATACAGTACAGTCTATAGTCACAAACTCACATCATCTTTACGACAACAACAAAAGCCATATATCTATCTGACACAGTTACAGTCAACAGTCTAAAAATGTAAAGTGGAAGTGGCTATTTCAAGTGCCCAAAGTTATAGAAGTCCCATTAATTTTCTGTGAGGTGAGGTGACGCACATTGAGAGCACTTACATGGCTCAGATTAACACAAAACTCTCTTGAATCATCACTTCAAAAGATTAACAGCTGCATCAGAAAATCTCTTGTTCTTTATAAGACGTCAAAGGAAGCCTTTGTACATAAAAATATAAGGTGAGAAGTATATGATTCATTGTAACTATGGTGCAGCGCTTTGTTCACAACTGCAACAAAGAAGCATTTAAAGTTACCAACACTCTTGACTTTTGGTCTGGCTTCTTCTCCATAGCAATAGTGGTGGAGGCTCATGGGTATTGTAGTACTTAGAGCCATCCATCATGTCAAAGTGAAACATGATTTCTCAAAAACAAAGTTGAAATAATTAAAACTGGTGGCCATAACATAAACCTAAAGGATCGTAACATTATCCATTAGAGCTATGTGTTTCCCCCCTTTGCAACTCTGTTCTACTTTACTGCAGGTAACCATAGCAACCATATTCTTAACCACGCTGTAACACAGCTGCCTTTTTTGCTTTCTTAGGCTGCCATACTAGTATGATAAAAAAATGAAATGAATGACCAGAGCTCACAGCATCACTTCTCTCTGTATTCACAAAGCCAACTCATAGGAGGGAGGGAGAGCGAGAGAACTGACCGTGAGAAAGAGTGCAGTTGACCCAGCTGGATTTATTTCATTTACTGTACAGAATATTGAAGTCTGCGGACGTTTGGAGGGAGGCACCAGTACAGCCATAAAGAACAGGGAGGCAACAAAAACAACATTCCTCATTAAGGAAAGCATTAATCTGACCACTGTGGCCTGAAGATCTAAGAACTCAAACTCTAGTTCTTCTGCACAAAAAAATGTTTACACTTGTTCAATTTCAAGTTATTCAAAGAAGCATTTTTAAAGGCTGGTAGAGGGAAAACACAAAAATATTACATGTGAAATGCCTCTCATATAGAATAGATGCCCCCTTACACACACATAGATACACACAAGGCCACAGACAGTCACATATCAGTAACAGAAATACATCACACAAATGTGGCCTCACTGGCTCTGTTGTTACAGACTGATCCAAGATATATTTACTTCTTTTATCTCTTAATTATTGTTTACCTTTCATAGTTCTGTTTATAGTAATAGACTGATATACTCACTCCAAAAACATTCAACTGAAAAGAGAGGTTTTTGAGAGATACTTTGGCTCTTAGATGATGGCTCAAAAAGGAAAACAGCATGTGGTAGTTGGACAGGCCGAGTCTATTTTTCTATTTTATCTGCTCTGGAACATTTTATGTCTCCTTTGGCAATTTTATTTATTTAGCACATTTCATTACAAGTAAGCTCAACGTGCTTTACACTGAAAAACAAAATATAAAGTATAGGCATAAATATGAGAACATAGGTAACATAAGCAATATAAATATAACAATATAAGCGTGAAGCATAGACCCAACGTACATTAAACATACCACACAGCAATTAAAAACCCCAAAAGACACAAAACATCAACACAACACAATCAAATGGAATCTCCTGCCCTATCACATCACATTAGTACCGGAGCAATATGTTGAAACTTTTCTGTATGTGTAAGGACTCTGGCTGCCACATCTTAAATGAGCTGGAGCCGTCCTACTGACTGTTTGGGTAATCCTGCAAATTCAGCATTACAGTAGTCTAACCTGCTTGAGATGAATGCATGAGCCAGTTTCTCAGAGTCAGTTTGAGATATGAATGCTCTGAGTTTGTCTTTGGCTTTGTCGTATGTGTGTGGGCTGAGCGGTGTACACAAATGCGCAAGTTAATTTATCTATGTAGAGGAGTGAATGGGTTTCTGGAAAGCATGTTTACGTCTATGCACGTGATTGCAATTTTGAAGCTGAGCAGATGACTATAGTGGATCTTCCAGACCGCTGAGGAGCCACACTGTAAACGAGGAAACACAGATCACCTGTTTTATAGTCATTGTTTCATATCATATACACTTTTTTCAGACATCTCTCATAGGCTAATGGCATATGTTTTCATTCATACTCATTAAACCTTTGTGGAATATATAGAGAAAATATTGAGGTTTCTTTATATAAAGATACTGCAGAATGGCATCAGCTCATCTGTACGTCTATGGTGGAAATAAACGACATCTAGCAATGCATCTCCTGCCTCTTTGCATGTCTCCTTGGGCCACAGATGATATATTGAGTCTGGTATAGTATTCAGTTTCTCAGTGTTGAGACTGGGAGCTGATCCCCTTTCACTACAGCTTTACATAGGTGTCAGATTTATGGTAGACAGACCCAATGCTGTGACGTTAGGTGGTCTGGATTCATCTCTCTCTTTTGTCACATGGTGCAGTATGTTGGCAGCTACGGGGTCCATTTGTTGATCTTGTTTGGTACACCTCTGTGACCCATTTTCTTTTGTCTGATCATATATCCTGATGTTGCTTTCACATCTGTAGTTCAGTTCACTTGGACCTGGACCACGTGCATACACTTCCCACAACTAGCAGATGGATTAAATAGTACTTTAGCTTTTGAATTTATGCTAGAATTACATATCTAATATCACAAAATCCTGTTGGAGTCTGCTTTGTCTTCACATCCCAAAAGATCCGCACCAGAGTTTTCTTGGAAGTGGACGCACCTTTTCACAGGTCTGTTGTTCTTTGGTCCGAAACAAAACTTGACTTGACAGCTTTACTGCCAGCCAACCAGTTCACTCGAATTCTGCTTCATTTGGTTGGCCTGTTTGGCACAAGCTTGTGTGCTAAGCCACGTATTTTGGTAGTTAGTTAGTGAGTGAAACATGGCAGCCACGCAGTAAGTATCCCGCCACAGTATTACATTACAAGATCCCTCTTTTTTCTCCCATTTCTACTTGTTCATGAGTAGGGCTGCAACTAACAATTATTTTCATTATCCATTAATCTGGCGATTATTTTCCCGATCAACCGATTAGTCGCTTATTCTGTAACATGTCAGAAAATGATAAAATATGTCTCACCAGAGCCAAAGGTGACGTCCTCAAATGTGTTCTTTTGTCCTGACCAACCCCAAAACTCAATGATATTCAGTTTACTATCATAGAAGACTAAAGAAACCAGAAAATATTCACATTTAAGAAACTGGAATCAAAGAATTTGGGCATTTTTTCTTAAAAAGGTTCAAAAAGATTAGCCGATAATCAAAATACTTGCTGATTAATTTTCTGTTGATTGACTAATGAATTATCAATTAATCGACTAACTGTTGCAGCTCTATTCACAATTAATGCTATACGAGGTCCACTTGAAGTTTGTAGTATTAATGCTCGTAATCAATCATTTCATCATAAACACATAAGATTCAGTGCTGTCAGTCACCAGAATGTGATTTCCCCGTGTGGTGTAGCTCTGTCCATATGACTCCAATATTACAGCTCTTTGGTTCGTGAAATAAGTCAGCGTGAACGCGGAATCGACTGGAGCTAAAAGGTAATAATGTAGTTTTTTCCTTGGTCCGGACCAAATAAACCAAATTAAGTGTGAAAGCACCCTAAGAAAGACAGAACATGATTGGAGTATTAGGCAGCAAGTTTTTGAAGCTCACCAATTTCATAAACATTTGAACTTTTCTAGTAAAGTTTCCTTCTTGATATGGTGGATTATTGTTGTACCACCTTTGTTGCAATGATGCACTAACAGACATAGTCATCCAATATGTTTCCAAGGTGCACCATACTGTACAATGGGAAAGGTGATTTTAACAAAGACTGGGTACTTGTGATGGTGGGTGGAGAAAACAGGATACTGTAGCACAATCCTATTGTCCCCTGCTGAAGCAGACATCAGCTATTTTGAGCCTGTAAACTGTAAAGTTGGATTGATGGTGCATTGCTCCACGATGCATAATTGCTTTTATGGGAGCCATTCCTTTGTGTGCCTGTAAGGAGATGACGCACTCTATTGTCTGTGCTTTTGACTTCCGCCTCAATGTGGAGAAAGGTCATGCTATGACTATGTTACATCCTTATTGGGATGATATGACCTTTTGTTTCACTTTGGAAACTAAAAAACTTCTTCACCCTGCAGAGAATTCTTCATTCAATATACTCTCTTTCACATAATGATAAATAAATAAATGATATAATGATATAAATAAAGAATGTTGTTTGTGTAAATGTATTGAGTTATGAACCGAGTGAGTCTACCACCAAAGCGTGCAGTCAAAATTAAACCCATTAAATGTGTCAGATATATCAAGCAGCGGTTTCAAAGGAATCCCTCCGTTCCACTGATAGTTAACAAAGAAATGCAGCTTTGTGCATTCCATAAGAGAGGGGAAGAGGGTCTTTTTGTTGTGGAGATAGGGGATCATTAAAGGACGATGTCTCTATAGTAAAAGAGGGTCTTTGTGTGTGTGAGGAGGGTCTCAATGTGGCCTTTGTTAAGTCGGTGTACTGGGATCTGCTTTCAAACTGAGGAGGGGGAATTATTCTAAATTCTTAATCTGCCGCTTTGTCACCGCTGTGGGCATAAAGTGGCCGTTTTGAATTTTTTTTAACAAAAGAGAGGGGAGGGTATTGAGTCATTTGCTGCCAAAGCAGGCTATGGTATGGCTGTGTAGGTGGAGGATGCAGGCAGGCACAGGTCAGAGACGTCATAAGATGAACCAGCTACATGGAGCTTTTCTGCATGTCTGCACTCAAAGTTTCACTTGTACAACCTCTCTGTTGCATTTGTGTGTCTCATTACTATTCACTGTCAGGCACCAAAAGTTCAGTGGAACATTTTAAGCTATCAGTAAGCTTTGTTTCCGCTCATGCATTTAAATAGAAACAGCACTGAAGGGTCTAAACAGTCAGTGATTAACCTGCAGATCTACTAAAAGAACGTGTGGATCAGGGACACGTTAATTACAGCAATGACTTTGAGCGAATCTGTTTTGCAGCATTAAGGTTTAACGGTTTGTCTTCTGTCTCTCGATATGTTATGTTGTGTCTGCAGTTTAGTCAAGGCTTCAAATTATTTTGCTTCTGCTTCTGGTGAATAAGAAATGTGGTCATGGCACAGATCCAAAGAAACTAGGTTCCACTTGGATTTTGCATGTGATTTTCATTAAAAAGACTCCATTCTGTCTTAACTAATGTCTCCAGCATTCTCGGCTATCTTAGGGTCTTGACACCTCTGACCTGTCGGTTGCGACTGCTTTCTTTGATCATGTCATGTTCACAGTGACCCCACAGGATGTGTTTGTGTTTGTGTCATATCTAGTACAGACCGGTCTGTGATGGTGGGTGGTTTTCTTGGTATGCAGACATTCAAAGACAAATTGTCCCCGTCAGTGGTCGGACCCAGCCTATCTGATGAATAGGATTTTCATGGACACATGGCTATCCATTATGTCTGGATGTTCGTCATGAGTCATTCAAGCCACATCCAAAACCAAATCCTTTCTGCACACCAGACCAACATAGACAACACTGCAACAATCTTCCACACTCATGCAACAGAGCTGCAGCCATAAACAATAAGTGTATTCACAAACCGCAGAATACACAAACACAGCCGGTCACACCTACAGTACACAAAGTTACCCCAGACTATGTCCCATCTAACGCACAAAGATGGAGGCTGGAAACACCACATGGACACATATCGCTGCCGTGTTTATGCAAATGAAGTGGACATCAAAATGTTTGTTTCCTGTATATTTGAAATCTATAAACTGACCTCTATGAACGCATCTCTAACCTCCATATTGTCTGTTTGTGTCTTACAGGGTGGGAAGAAGCACAGTGGCCCCTGTGGAGGAAGAGACTGCAGCGGAGGCTGTAAATGTTTCCCAGAGAAGGGTGCCAGAGTAAGTCCAATACTGTTAGTACTGTTTCAAATAGCGTTATAAATACCCCTCTCTCTTTCTCTCTCTTCTTCTCCTTCTCCTTCTCTCACTTTCATTCTGAAATGCCAAATAAGGCCATGATCACATTGGATGCTTTCTGTAATTGTAATTTCAATAACTTGGTTGCTGAGAGTGCTTACCCTCCTCCAAACTAGCTCACACTTTAATGCTTCAGGCTTATACTTCAACCTTTCCCACAATGTGGTAGTATGTAGAAAACATAATTTGCAGAGCCTGGAACTTAATAGCTTCTTATAGATCCTCAATTCTATATCCTCCATTTTGAAAGTGGCCCACATCCTCTTCTTTAAAGGACAAGGCTGTTGTTATTCTATATTTTTCTCCCCAACCACCAATTAAAGGACCAGTGTGTAAGATTTAGTGGCATCTAGCGGAATGGACTAGGCAGAAATGGAATATAATGTTCATAAGTATGTTTTAATTAATGTTTAATCCAATGAAAATAAGAATCATTGTGTTTTTGTTACCTTAGAATGAGCCCTTTATATCTACATAGGGAGTGGGTCCCCTTCCACGGAGGCCGCCATTTTGCACTGCCATGTTTCCACAATAGCCCAGAACGGACAAACCAATTCAGCTGGTTGCAATCTGCAACCACTAGATGCCACTAAATCTTATACGTTGGTCCTTCAAAAGATCAAAACCAATAATGAATTGAAAAGTATTGTCTGTGTTGCTGTAAATACTCAATAGTGCACCAAATGCTTATAAATCCATGGTTACAAATAGTCCCTGTCAAATTCGGTTTGAGTAATGTTTGCGAAAAATGATTAGTTGATTCAGGACATTTCTTAGCCTTTTACTAAAAGCTATATATTTGTGACAGTCAGAAAGTATTGAGAATTGGTTTTGGTCTTTTATGGGATTCGTGCAAGTCTTATAAACAAAAGCAGAACATCCATTCTGGTATTTACACCATATGTTACATCACGTTAGCTAGCTAATTCTAAGTAGATACAGTTTCACAGCAATCAGAGTGATCATAAGAATAATCATTTCACCATGTAAACTTATCTGTTACCAGTGAAGCTCATAGCAGCATCACGTGTGATCATGGTGTCTTGTGGGTAATTAAAGTATCACAACAATGCAATATAAGCATGTTAGATGATGTGAATGTATGAGCCTGACATGGGCATTTAGCCATATGGAAGACTGTGCTGCTGAAACCCATTAGTTTGAAATACTTATCACACTTTCTGAACAGTTTAAGTGATGAAATTCACACCATACACCACTGTCAAAGAAGAGGTCAGCATGGAAGGAGTGTGTGGAGTGTGGGAGACCCATTAGGGAGAGAAATGAAAGATAAAAAGAAGAGCGTAACCTGATGCAGGGGTTTGAAATTGGAGACAGACATAGACTAAACATATTTAGATAACAAGCGCAGAGTGTGTGACTGGGGTTCTGCATGACTAAAGACTGCTTTTTGCTTTGGACACGTGCTGTTTAGATCATCAGATAGTTTTCTGATCGTCGGAGTGAGGGTTCCACATCCTTAAAGTTTTGTAACTTTCACCATCAGACAGCCAACATGTACTTTCCACTTTGTTTAGGAGAAGAAAACGGTTTCATCTGTTCTGCAAAACCTTTCTTTTCAAGGATGAAACATATTTTGAATGGGAACATAGAGAAGTGGTTTCTCTTGGCTTACACAGGTTTGTAGAGGAGCTGACACAAACACCTCCTAAATCTCTGCTGCACACTGAGCCTACCTGCTGCATAGAAGGTATTTCTATGCAGCAGGTAGTTGAGCAGGAAAGTTAGTTAGTTGAGCAGGAAAGTAGAGCAGCAATGATTAATTGATCAATCGACGGAAAATGAATTGTCAACTATCTTGATATTCCATTCATTGTTTTGCTAAAATTCTCTTCCAGCTTCCAGCAAAGTTCCAGCTTCTTTCCTAATGTGAATATTTTCTGGTTTATTTAGTCCTCTATTCGTGGACTGTCGACCAGGTCAAAACAAGATATTTTAGGTTGCATCTTGGGCTTTGGTAAATGGTTATCGTCATTTTTCACCATTTCCTGACATTTTAATGACCCAACGATTAATCGAGAAAATGATCAACAGATTGTTTGAAAATAATCATTAGTTGCAGCCCTACAGGGAAGAATATCTGGACAAGCATTGGAGTTGGGTCAACTTCCAACTGAGATCAAAACAAAAACTAGGTCAAGACTAGTATATGGCTGGATTGTGTATGGTCAATGTGCAAAATTGTGGCCAATTTGTTACAGGGATAGTCAGTTGTAGTGTCATCTGCAATTCTGTCAGTGTCGGAGCCTCCGTGTGAGATGCTTCAGTTGGTAAATGTGTGTTTTTAACACTTATTTCGGGGCTGTGCTGTAAATGCCCCCTAAGGACGTAATTGAAACTGTTTGTGCCGATTCATTTTGAAAGAGCAACGGCCAATGGGGAAACTCCAACACTGGGCCAGCTGCACCAATGGTGTAACTTCATTACTCAGTCAGTGAGTCAGTCAGTGACTGACATTCAGGGTTGTAGGGCTGGTCCGTGGCCGGTCCAGCCAAAAAGCAGTCAGATTATTACAGTTCTGAGTTGCTTTGGGGGCTTGAACCCTAGTATACCTGCTACCATGTCTAGTTTATTTTCATGTTATTTATTAGATTTGTTTTCCGTATTTTTCATTTACTGTCCATTCTGGTTCGGTAAATGCAACATTGCCCCCTACTAAGTAACATGTAATGAACATATGTTACTTTATATTTGCAGAAAACTAATTTATACAAATGACTGCACTCAGTGTCTGCTCAAGGATCGAATACAAGGCATTAAATATGATTTCAAAGTCATCATTAGTCAAGTAATCTGCTGTGAATAAAATCACTATGACAACCTGTTACAAAGCAGTTGTACAGAAAATAAGGGATCTACATCACATATATACCATAAGCTATTGTTTAAAGTTTTGCTTCCTTCTGTACATTTTAAAGACAATCTTTCCAAAGTGGCCAAACTGGCCAGTTTCCTTTGTTTCTCTTATCTTGTAAAGAGTGCTCACAGGAACTATAAATGTCTCAGTTCAGCTCTGTGATGTGGTAAACTCAAGGACTGAAATGGACTCCTATAAGACTCCCTGCCTACCAATAGAACAGCTCTGTAGGGAGGCAGAAGGTGAAGACAGGAATGGTCTAGCAACTGTACTTTGGCATGCACTGAGAATTTACCAGACCAACTTTACAGTAGGTCTGACCTGTGACCTACACACTCGCTGTGGATACAGGAAACCCCATAAGTAAGCGTAGAGAGACAGATGGAGGAAGTTCCACATTCCACATCTGAACGACGCAAAAGTCTGATACCAGGGTCAGCAGACCACCTTTCTCCTCCTCCTCCCCTCTCTCACTCTTTCTGTGCGTCAGCCGGATGTGAAGGAAAGGATTGCTCAGTAAAGAAGAGATAATGACAGTACCAAAAGAGTGAAGTTTTTCTGGTCACAAGTCCTTAACTCATCTGTTAAGTCAGTGTGTGCATTTCTTGCACACACTGACTTTGGCTCTGAAACCATTTGTCGAAAGATAAGATTTCCAAGAAGCCAGGCATTATAAATTTTCCCTTTTTTTGTCTGTCAGTTGTTGTCTCTGACTCATTGCGTACGTGTTTAAGCTGTACATTTTCCAAGGCCTAAGAGTTTTGTACATAATTTGCTTCTCCCTCCATGCATTACCCAACTGATGTACTTGTTTTTGAATACAATGGGAATGAAGATGGTTTCTCACAGATGTGTTCACCCCTTTAAGTCTTTAGCTTTACGTCTACTTTCCGTCCAAATCTTTCCCTCGAGAAGAGTCAGTAGATCTTTCGCAGCTGTCTGGATTGGCTGAGACTTGTCACAGCTGTGGTGATTAGGTGATGGTCAGTCATATCACTGTGACCTATGAGTCATCAAGGAAGAGAGATTAGCTAGGAGCAGAAATATAAAAGTAATGTTAAAGATATAATCCTCAAGTTTTTTTTATGAAATTATACTATTTATGGTAACCATTTTTAATAAAGTCTTTCATATATATTCTTCTATTCTATATATTCTGGAGGAGTCCGCGATCTCCACACAGGATTCAAATTGCCATCCTACACATGAGGGATTCATAGAAAGTGATGCATGCTAAAATCCAGCGTAATTTCACCTAATTATTATCAGACCAAATATTTCCTGTTGGTGCTAGTTCACATTAAAAGCGTTAAAATGGGGTCGCCTCAGTAGCCTACTGGTCAAGACGTCTACCACATACCCTCAACATCTTCAGTCATACTCTCCTCTCTACCCCTGTTTCCTGTTTCTGTGTAATCTGTGTAGTCAAATAAAGGCAAAATTAATGAAAATTAGCCACAAGCTGCAATTTTAGAGCAGAAGACCAGCAGATGACTAAAACAGTGAAAGACTCTAGGCCAAGCCGTTTTCGGGATGATTGTGAAAACGCAAAATTGATTATTACAGTGACACCTTGAGGTCAATGAGTGTCATTATACGTGCCTGAATAGTGGGTGGAATTTGCAACCCACCTACCAATTTTGGTGTTTCTAGGTCTTACAGTTTTTGCTGCACAAACACTTTTAGCACTTTTTTTACCTCAGTAAAAACTTTCCACATTCATGAATTGCTACATTGTTGGCAAGTAGGACTTGGCCACCTGGAGATTTGAACCCTGGACCTTTGTATTCCCAGAGAAGGTGATTTACTGACAACACCACTGGGGAGACATGGTTTCCACACACCTTCTCACAATGGCAATGACATGACATGTGCAAAACTGGGGTGTTTTTGTCTTTTTGAACTTAAAATGCTTACAACATTCAAAATATTGGTGATTAAAAAAAAATCACACAGAAAGAGGTTAAAAAGGAAGCCACCCAAATAGGCTGAGGCCTAAACTAGCCAGGTGGAGGCAGTTTCTTGACACCCTCTTCAACCCCCCACTGGCTCCTGAGCCAGGAAGCCAAACCAACCTCACAAGCAGAAAGCAGAGAGAGGCATGTCACAAAACTTAAAGAATTCACAACAATTTAACTCTGTTGGGGATACAATTCTGAAAAAAATCACACATCAACCTGCTTTTCTCGAGTGTATTGTCAAATATTTTGGTGAAATTTGTTTAAAAATTAGATGAAATAGAAAACGTGTGTACAGTACAAATTACAGCAAAGATAATGAATATCACTGCGGACTCACTGTTTGACTGATCTGAATATCATTTGAAACACTTGATATCTACTATCTAAAGAATGTCTGTGTCAATTATAGTAGCATATGAATGAAGACATGTGGAGATATAGTTAATTGATTTAGCATATTTTTGCCCACTTTCAATTCATCAATCAATTACCAAATTTAATGTATGGACTGAGTCATGACCCTAGATCGTGTGAACTGAATATCGTACGAATCCATGCAGCCAATTATGAGATCTAAACTTTTCACATTTGTGGTGCCCCCTAGTGGCAGAATATCCCAGGACTGCATAGCGAAGCTTGGACCCAGCATCTGAACATGTGCACCAAGTTTGGTTACAATCGCTTAAGCCAATTTTGATTCATGAGCATTTATGTAATATTTAACTGAAAGACACAGGTATAAAAATGTATAATTTCAAAACAAATTGACATATCGAAATTTATTTAACAACTTCAGGTCAGTGGAGTCTGTAGATGATCCTGACAAATGTTCGGGACGATTGGCCCAACAGTTTCTGACCAGTTGTCAAAAATAGGACTTTGAGAAAATTGAGAAAAAGTCACAAAATTTGACATTTTTAGAGCAGAAGACCATTGGAGCAAAGATGCAGATGAACTGAGAGATTAAAATCATGAAAGAATTTTGACGCCGAGATAATTGCGTAAACGTGATTATTACAGCGCCACCTTGAGGTCAATGAATGTTTTTTATGTACATGAGTAGTTGTTGGAATTTGCAACCCACCTGCCAATTTTGGTGACTTTTGGTCTTACAGTTTTTGCTGCACGAACACTTTTAGCGGAGAAAAAGAAGAAAGAAGAATAATGAGAACAAAAACAAAAGGTCTTCAGCGGTGAGCTCCGCTGCGTATGTTTTTCTGACAAAGTCGCAGCGTGTCCAAATCAACAGGATTGAACTCTTAAAGGATTATAACTTTAAGGAACAAAGTGATTTTTCCCATTAAAATTATATTACGTGAGAAGTGCAGGAAGAAAAGGGAACTGGATTATGTTTCAGTGGACAGGGGGGTCATGTGAGGTTCTTCATAAATTAATGCTAGACAAATCTGGAGAGAGACGAGAGACAGGCAGCGAGAGCGTGAGAGACTGAAAGAGTGAAATGGATTGTTTGGTGGGGACTAAATATGTTACTTTCATGGGTTTTTTGCTTTGAGAGGAGAGCAGAGATTCGGCAAGCCAACTCTCCAGCCTTACCACCCACTCCCCTGGCAGAGTGCACACTGAAGGCGTGCAGAAAAATATCAAGCT
Organism: Scomberomorus guttatus; assembly: GCA_038419695.1. Lineage (NCBI taxonomy): Eukaryota > Metazoa > Chordata > Actinopteri > Scombriformes > Scombridae > Scomberomorus > Scomberomorus guttatus. The sequence goes on along the minus strand of CM076456.1, from coordinate 13,055,908 downwards.
CCCCGCAGCACTCTTCCAAAAGTCCTCATTGTTCTTTTGTATCATTATTGGATTGCACATTGAACCTAAAATGGAGTAACGAGAAAATAAATTAGGCACACAGTTAATCAGAAGTAGTTCAGAAGACTGTACTTTATTATAGCTGAGTAAAATGGGTACAGCTGTAATCACACAGCAGAGTTGGCACCTCTACAAAGAAAGTAAAGTGTAGCCAAATAAAGAAATTGAGAATCCCAGGAGCTGTGAGTGAGGTGGTGTTATTAAACAAAACAGCTTGTGGTCTTGAAAGCATGAAAAACCAGGGCAGCATTAGAAACTGAACACAAGGCACCCTGCATCCTCACCAGAAAACATGTTCAGCAGATCAATGCTGTCTTTTGTGCTGGGAGTCTTTCCATTTCAGTTCTCAGAAACAAGGAGTGGCGCCAGGTTTTAAACAGAAAAAGAAACTTTGGGAGAAAGAACAGAAGTGTCCATCTGCATGAGCACACTGTCTCCTATACAGTAAGAGAGACAGAAGCTATGGAAGGGAGAGAAAGATAGTGTGTGTGTGTGATAGAAAGTGCAAGATTTAGGCACCTTTATAGACACTATGCAGATGGAGAGATGCTGCCCTTTCCACCATGGGAAAAGCTGCCACAGCTGATGTAGAACAGGAAATGACACATATCTCAGGAAGCTGAGCACAATGACAGTCTACTGATCGTTTTTTAATATAGACAGTCTCTGTTTTTCTGGGAACAGGATTGTCCGTGTGTTTGGTCGACTATGTGTTTTTTGCCTGTAACTATAAATGGCAGAGATTTCCTTGTTCCATGAAAACAAGTCCTATACAGTACGTTCTGAATCCAGCACCCATGAATATCATGCAGTTAATGTCTGCTCAGAGACAGGACAATGGCACACAGAGGAATGTTGTAGGTTTAAAAAGGTTCAAAGACCTTTTGAATATATTTTCACCAAAAGGTGAAGCTTTGTTTTGATCATAACCTCTTGGCAATGAGGGCTTTTTACAACGCCTGGGCATATATAACCGTTTCAAAGCAAGTCATAAAGCTCACGAATGCATGGCATTCATGGTAAAGCAAGAATGTTTTTCTCAGTCCCTGAAAAATGTTTCAACTCAAAGATGCACATTTTTCACCTGACAGCAGTGATATGAGTTTGAAGCAGACATTTTGGCCTTATCTAACCCTGAAAATTGTCTCAGTGTAACTCTTGAACTTAAATCATGTTCAACTCCTCTGATTAGAGCTGCACACAGTACGGTCAGTGGTCGGTAACTACGATCAAACGCGGTTGATCTGTTTTGATGGACACAAATTGTCTGACAGTAGAGGAGGAGAGATAAGTGAGTGAATTGATTTGCTGGGACTGACAGCATGTCTTTTTGGATTAGGGGCCTGTTGCAGCTTCACATATCGATACAAGAAATGATGTGTACGGGCAGTTTTGTGTTGGAAACACCTCATTCCAAACCTGCAATCAGGAGCCTCATCTATCCCTGTAGTCCGTCTCCCCTGACCCTGACCTTGACAGGGCCTGTCAGGGAAGAACTACCAACTGTGGAGCAATGATGAAAAACTGGTGCGTGTGAGTTTGTGATTGGAAGGGAGGGGAGGTCAGTACAAACCTGCTGCTATCACTAAAACTTTTGGGCAGGAGGATTTTCTTTTCCATTGGAAACAAGAATTCAGTGGGGATCACAGGCTGGTTTTTGTCCTGTGTGAAAATTAAAGCTGTGGGGCAGTGAGAAATGTCTGGGGAGATGCTTAGACAAACAGACAGTAACCAGCTGTTTCTGTGTGTTAATACAGCATGAAGTACCAGGCAAAAGATGGAAAGAAATGTCATCACTAGCTTTTGCTACGGGTGAAGGATTTTAAAGGCACCTCAGCCACTGTGCGAACTTGTAAAAATAATGGTGAGACATAGAAGTCATGCCTAGAAGAAACACAAAGTCTTAACTAGCCTGTTAAATTTTCCACACCTCACACATTCCTCATGTGGTTTGTTTGGTTTCAGCACTTCTCCTAGACTCAGAAATATCTGTGTATGGAACACACAGATCAATGAGAAAATATGCGCAAATAACAAAAATATTTTTGTCAAGGTCACTAATTATACCTTTTCATATACAAAGAATAGTAGCAGCTGAGCAAGAGTTTATGCAACAATAATGATAATAACAGTATACTGTATAAGAAACTGAATTTAAAAGGACAATTGATATTTTAGGCTCATTAAATCTCGGTGATGTTAGACTAACACTATTCAAATGTTATTTTGTGAGTTCTCATCTGGTGATGTTTAAATCTGCATGATTAGTTTTCTTTTTTTGGTCCACTTAGGGGCAGCGCAAGAACTTATAAACATAACACTGACCAGATTATTACCATATAAAGCTATTATGGTGAAGTTGGCTACAAATCTAGCACATACAAAGGAACATTAGCATTCCTTGCCAACAGGCAAATATTCAGTCCCCTTTTAGCTCTGTTTCGGTCTCAAATATACCAGCATAATACAAGGCTCTCGTTTAGTGCTGGGAATATAGTGTGCAGTAGGTTTTTAGAGCTCTTTTGCTGAAAACAGCTGCCTGCTGCGGATAGAAATAAGGCTGATGAGAGCGGTGAGAGTGAACAAAACTAGTTAAGTTAAGGGCCATAAAACCAAATCATGAGCTGAAAGATACTAAAACACTCTGCAGAGCTGAGGGGAACTGCATAATTGGCTTTAAATGTGTGTTTGTGTGTGTGAGTCTACCTTGATACTCTACAGAAAGACAAGCCTCACTGTCACGGACAACAAACAAGAAGGCTGACACATACAGTGCAGCTCTCAGACACAAGCAGTCTCCCTATAACTCAGAAAATGGATATCACAAGATCACATCATTTCTTCAATGACATCATCTGCCTGCACAATCAAAAGAAATCCTTTTCCTTATATCTTTCGGGTTTTTTTCCAGTACTGTCAAAGCCAATTTTGACCTTTGTCCTGCACCCAGCTGTGGTTTGGCTTTAAGAGGCTATAAAAGTGGCTCACCCTCACATTTTAAGTTGATGGGTGCTGTTTTGGAACAAGAGGACTATTGTTGGTGTGGACAAAGGAGCATCTCTTTTTAAAAGACGCAAACACAGGGGAACATGCACAAATGGGCACATGGATACAGTTATTGCTGAAGAATATTGACTGTTTGCTAAATCCTTCCCAGTAGCAGAGTGTGTCCAATCGTAACCAATACTAGGCCAGCCTGTCAAGCTTTGGATTGGTGTGTGTGGGAGTTTGGAAGGCCATGTCTATTTATTTAGTCTTTCCAAAACCAAAAACACAAGAGCAAAAGTGTAATGCCTGCTTTAATGTAAGCTGCAAACAATGAATGACTGGCTAACTACTAACTGTAATAACTAACCCAGTGTTACTTCCAAAACCACAAATGTCATTTGTGGTTTTGAAGTGTAGGCTACGTTAGCACGTCCACTGTGAAGTATTTCCCCACTGTGTGGAAGCCAGACCTGGATGCTACTAGAGTTCTGTTCTGCTCTTCATTAGATTTGGGGAAGGAAGTTTACACTCAAGCAACCCCAGCCAAATTCATTATCTGAGATAGCGTAATGTTCGTCAAACGCATTAGTTCTCATCCTAGAAGTCTTTTTTCTTATAACATTAAAAATGAAAACATACTTTTTGAAAATAATAAAGCATAAATCTTTAAACCTTGAGACCTCTGCTTTTCTTTTCCAAGTATGTAAGCTAATTAGCAGGGTTATGTTATAAGAGTATAATAATATTAGAGCCAAATGGATATATCGGCTGATTATCGGACAATATTAGCCTATCACAGATATATCGGTATCGTGTATATGTTGTCTGATATGCACCAATTTTTTTTAAAATTTAAGTTATATAGGCAGCATTTTATGTATATTTGATCCTTTTTCTTAATTCGTACTACATACATATGTGTTTTTTGTAGTTTTTTTATTTATAGTTATTTATAATTATTAAATTCCCAGTGAAGTTTACTGTTTCAGCGCACTGATGTCATTTTATACAATAGTTTATTATTAAACTGTAAAACATCATGCCTCCACTACATATCCATAAGTGTTTGATAAACACATTTGAGGGATCATTGCAAAAATGTGCGTTTATGTACGTTTATATTCTGTATATATAAGATTATCAGCCGATATATCGTTATCGGAATTTTTTTACTCCATAATATCGGCATCGGCACCAAAAATCCATTACTGGTCGGGCCCAAGAACAATGCTGTTATTTCCATGTCATCTAGTGAGGAAGCTGATTTTTTTTGTCTTTTTAAAATTTCTGAAAGCATTCAAAAATCAGACAGAGACAATGTTTTGAACCCAGAGAGTTAGCTTAATCAGCTAGTTGTCATTTCAAAATCAACAGTCACCAGTAAAAAAAAAAAAGAAGAAAAGCCTGCTTTTGTCTGAAATCAAGGATCAAGGAAGAATTTTGAGTAGTAAATTTGCCAGTTATCATTGTAAACTCCATGTGCCATGTGGGAACGGAAAGTTTGTAGCTGCAGTAGCTAAGGGGGCAGGGCTTAGCAAACGGACAGTTGATTGGACAAATGTGACAAAATTTTGATTTAAAAAGAGATTAGTTAGACCTCACCACTGACAGTACAGTCATTCATTAGTTCAGTATTTGTGCAACCTTGTGTGTATTTAGGCAGCAGACACTGGTCTTGTGAAACCATCTGTAGCCTTACTGTGTTATCATCGGCCTGAACACGTGGCGTGAGTGTAACCAAGGACAAACAAGGTGGATCAAGATGAGTAGAATAAGCCTAAGATATTCTGTTTCATGTTGTGGCTGGGAGATTGTTTCCTCATGGGACTCTGAGCGTAAGCATACTTCATCCCTAATCACTTAGAAATATGGCAATAAGCTCCTTTTATGTCCCGTAACAAGCCTCTCTCCCTTTCTCTAATTGTTTCCTCATTATTCTCCCAGGGACACCTCCTGTTACCAGTTCAGTCCATCTCCCTCTCCATCTCACTGAAAAGCACATGCACACACCATTCAATCATATCTGTCTAGTCTGTAATAGATAGATAGACAGCTATAATAATAGTCATAACAGGAAAGTTGGGTAATTAAGGTGTTCATCCTCTGGGATCTGTGCATTTAATCTGCAGGCAGCAGTCAGGAAATGTTATGGTCGGCTCTGGGCTGTAGGAAAAATGTGACCAGAGTTGTGGGTCACATCAGCAACGCCATGTGTTCCCCATCAGGCCTTGTTGTGAAACCTACATTGAGGGCTGGTTGCAGGGGAAATAATTAGATCCCATCTAAGTCCTCTCATATTTAATTCCCCCAGTATTCGAGTTTTCTGAGAAGGACATGTTTTCAGTGCAGGCTTTTTTCTCAGGAGCAGGGATCGGGTCTACCGTACCATCTGTGCAACATGTACTCATCAGCATGTGATTGGAAATGTTAAGCAATATGTGACTAAAGTGATCAGTCTGGCGGTTTTTCTTCCTCATGGCACAATGTCAAAGTCAAACATTGCCCCCACTCTTAACCATCTACATCTTACAGAAAATTAGGACAATCACCTCGATGTAATTTTACATCTATGACCACCTGATAAGTCGTTCAGTTGGTAATCATATCCATGCATAGACCTATGTATCCAGGAATGTGAATCGCAGCTGGAATGGCAGTGGGTGTTGCATCCTCATGTGGGAAAATTAAAAACTTTTCCAGGATGGCAAAATTGGACTGTACACTGGGCCAGCTGGATGGGTTGGAAGTTGCCAAAAGAGACCTTGAGGATTACATGGGTATCCCTGACACTAATGTGACTGGCTGAGATCCATATTAATCAGGGCCAAACTCACAGCTGGGTATTTGACTATAAATCTAGTTTTCCAGACTTGGCTCTTCTGCTGTTTTTTTGTATTTCCCACCCATTTGTAAAGCAATTCATAAAAGTGCCATGCTCGTTTAGTCTATAAAAAGTCGGAAAAGGCTAAAAGCTCTCCTTATGTGAAATAGGCAGCAAATCCACACATTTGAGAGGCTGGAATCGTCATTTGTTTGGTATTTTTGCTTGATAAATGAAGTATTATATTATTATCGGTAATAGTTTGGAACTAATTTTCTGCTGATAGACTCGATTAATCAACTAATCAAATTGGCACTAAAACTATCTAGTGATTATGTTGTTATGAAAAATATCAAAATCATACTTCACCTTAGCTCCTGTGGCCTGTTAAACTGTTTCACGCCATATATAATTCAATATACATACCTTTGTGCCCTTGGGTGCGATACACAACGTCAGAGTACATTTGTTAAGGAAATGGTTTTCCTTAGTGGACTTTTATAAACAGACACGCTGCGCCATGGGCGATCCACTGTATGAAAGCTGTAATGGCATTATAATCACAGTGATAAATGTAACAGTGGGATTATAGAGGCAATACACCCTTGATGGATCTCATTACGCACAGACACACACTCAGACTCATGCAGACACACGATACAGGCACACAGGTGGTTGATCTCGGAGGTGAGGGCAACACCTCATTTGAGACTGTGCGCCACATCTTGCTTTTTCTCACATACACACACACACACACACACACACACACACACACACATATACATATATACACACAAGCTGCAGCTGTGTCCTGTTTAGACACACATGTGCTTGGACCACAGACTCGAGACGTGTCATTCCTCTTAAGTGAGGCAATAGCACAGGTGTCGGGCCCAGAGATCCCTGGGATATCTGGCGGTCCAAGCTGTTCTGTTCTCAGCCTGGGATCCCCCCCCCCCTCGAGTCTTGATCTGAACCACAGATCCTTAACAAAAGCAGCGCACATGCAGACTCACACACTAACACACACACACACACACACAGTCAGCTTCAGTCCAACCACTGGTCCTCTCTCTCTGGTCTGGATGCTGTCAGATCTTTGGCACATGCGTGTGCACGTGTTTGGTGAAAATGACACGTGCATGCAAAAATAAGCTCAGTCTAAACATATTAATTCTAATGTAAACTGGTCTCAGAGCATCAGAAGGCTCCATGAGAAACAAAGCAAGTGGCGACAAATGACTTGTTTGTCTGAATGTCATCTGTTTTTATCCCTCCATTTCAACTCCTTCTGTGCACATGAGAAACATTAAGCGGACAAGTCAGAGGAGCTTGTTTTTATGAAGGTTCAAGTGATGTTTTCACAATTCTGGCTGGAGGTTTGTCTCCACGGTAACTAAGCATGTTGACTTTCTCATGGGTAATTCTTCATCAGATGCTGTTTTCATATTGCTGTTCCACCTGTAGCCTGTACAGTATGGCCTTGTTGCTTTTTCTTTGACCCTTATTGTATCATTTTATATCCACTCTGATCCAACACAGTCATCAAGCATTTTCAGAAGTAGGACTTTTTTTTTCCAGCACGGGGGATTTGGAAAGCTGACCTCCCTGACTGCACCCAGGAGATCTAAACATACTCTCACAGATATCTAAACATCATCTACAGATGTTTATTTACTCTGCCTGAGTCCTCCTCGGGGCATCCAGTTGAGGGCCCTTCTCGTCCTCCTAACCAAGCCCCTCAAGCCTTCCCCTAACCCCTAATTCCTGAGCCCCGTTTCCCCCCGGGCATCATGTGGAAGGGATGCAGATCTTTAGGAAATGAGTCCAAGAAAAATGTGGCCAAGAAAAACATGTACGTGAGCTGGGTCGCAGAGCGGTGGGACCAAATCTGCTGAAGTGTCTGAGCCCCCCGTTTGTAGGAGTCAGAGAGAAAGGGCAGACATTAGTGTTTACGGGCTGTAATCTGCCTTCATGGCCTCTTTTCTTCTTTCCTTGTTTCCTTTCCTACTTTCTTCCTCTCGTCTCTTCCTTGATACATATTTCTTACCTTACACCCATTCAGTCCTGCTTTATATTCTTTCCTTTTTTCTTGACTTCCCTCCTTTTTCTTTTGTCCTTTCTTTAGTCATTCATTCACATTTCCCCTCCTCTCGCCTCCCCTTTTCCCTTTTTCACACCACCTTTCCTGCCTTTATTTCTTCTTTTTCACTTTCGAATTCTCGGTTTCATCCGCCGTCCTCACCATCACGTACTGTTAATACTCTTCAGGGTATTGTCACCCCTCAGCAGGCAGCTCACAGAGACACTGACCATCTATTTTAGTTCACCAGGAGGAGTTTACAGGAGTATGAGTGTTGTGTGAATGTAAGTGTACTCACTCTCATCTGTAGATGTTTTTGTAGAGGTGGGGAGCTGTCAGTGCCCTGTCCCATACCAATGACATCAGAGGACACTGATCACACTGCATAAAATCAGTTATTCTGTTTAGATTCTAGTTTTATTTCTGTGGAAATGCAGTATATACAACCACTAGAAGGGCAAGTCATGGCTTTAACACTGTTTTCAACAGAGTCAATGTAGAGAGGAATAAATATCCCATATCCATGAAAAAGAGGTGTTGAATCACAGTTTATATCTGATTGGAAGATAGCGAATATGTACAAGCATGCGTGTCTTCAGGACAGAAGCTATTTCTTGTGAAGATCAGTCATGGACCAAATGTTCCTCTCCCAAAGCAAATATCTTCCACACGCTGCAGCTTCAACACAACACGACCACAAATAAAAGACAGAAAATCCAAGCTGGTACATTTTTAAGAAATATTATAGGGTAGGTTCACATTTTTTCAAGTCTGTCTTTAAACAATAGTCAGGCACCCAAATGAACATTAAAACAGATTTTGTTTGCTGTAATCATTCCTCATCTTCTAATGACAAGATCCCTTCCTAATGTAAAGTTGCAGCTTTTTAGTAAGAAATTCCCTTGTTTGTCCAGGACTCGATTAATAAATAAATCACTTTAGCACTAAAATGATGATTATTATTTTAACCCGTACCCTACTAGTGATCATGTTGTTTTACTGTAAGATGTTTTTATGAGTGAAACATAATTGGGTCAAAATAACAGATCCTGAAGAAAAATACAAAAAAAGAAAAACCCACTGTGGCCCTTTTAAACAGTTAAACTGTGATATATAGCACCAGTCAAAAGTTTGGACACACCTTGCCATGCGCATGAATGAGAAAGTATGTACAAATTTAAGTAACTTTGGAGATACTCACTTGATTTGAGTGACTATCTGAAGCCTCATATTCTGGGCTGAAAGCATATTTGGAAGGATTTTCTTCAGGCTCTTATGAACAGTAGAAATGATTACAGCAAGCATAAACAGTTTAATAGTTCACATGGGCACCTGGATATTGTTTTAAGATAGACTTGAAATCCTTTTCTTTGGTGCTGACATTATTTTCTTACCTCTAAGACATGATAAATGTTTTGATTTTCCTGCCATTTATCATAACTGCTTATCTCTGCTGACCCTTTTTACCTACCAGCAACTCTGCCCATTTCTTGTCTAAAAATACAAAATGTCCAGAATGTAGTCCCCATTTTTTCCGAACAGACAGATGAATCAACAGAGGGAGCTTCCGGCCAGTTGTTTATTGGTTTATTTTATTCCACTCTGAGGTCAGAGGTTTGCGCACTGGGCTGTTTGTTCCCATCCTGCTCTTAGTGGGTCATTCCCAAACTGTCCACCCCAGGGAACAGTCTGGGCCCAGATGAAATTTATGGTGTCAGACAGGGGAACTTTTAATATATCTGTGATTTAAGAATGAGAAATGCAAACACACCCACATACACACAGGGGCGGGTTGTTGTATTTTATACAGTGTGAAGAGGAATTTTCTCAGAGTTTTTCCGATATGGGTCAAATGTCATGAAGGCACAAGTACAGTTAAGTGCTGCAGTGAAGAGGACATGTAAATATGTCAGTTACAAATCCAACCAAAAGTAGGAAATGTACACACTTCTAGACATAGGCATGTGATTGCATCAGAGGTGACATTAAAAAAACAAGCAAAATATATCCTGCATAATTAGATATACTAACTTTTAAAAAGCAGCTTAACCCCCGGCTGAAAACCTGTGTTTCACTGCCCTCTCTGGTTGAGACTGTCAAGTCTGTCACATCACTTACGGTTGTGGTCAGAGGAGAACCACACCCAACAGTGATGTCACAGTGTACTGACACACCCTGGAGTACATGTCTACATCACTGCAGCAAGACGAGCAGTTCAACCACTGGAGGGCAGCAAAAACAAAATCTTAAGCTGCTGTAAAGCAGCTCTTTGTATAGGGTGGCTTCTAATTTTCAATGCTGTTAACACCACAGGTGAAATTTCATTCACCTCCATTGTACTGGAGTGGTGGCAGAAATCTTAGTAGAGTTTAGGGCCCTCCTCGTCCTCCTAACCAAATATACCTCAAACCCTGGGCAAAACAATAGAGATAGATATCTAGAATCTACACAGCCATGGTTAGGTCAGAGGTTTGGGTCAAATCACCTGTAAACCTCGTGGGTCCCGTGGGCACCAGTTTTCTCCTCATCTGGATGCTCACATGCCAGATTTAACTGAAGAAGGCTGTCCAAAATCCTCCTCACACATTCCTACAGCTGCAAAACATGGAGCTGGGACATCTCGTTATCATTGAAATATAATTTATATGAAAGAAGGGGTTAATCTGAGACAAAAAATACTGCCGTGGTAGAGGTAGGAATAGCTAAAAAAGATAGTACTGCAAAAATTTGAGATCTTATGTTTATCGGATATGTGTCTGCATCTTTTTCTCTGCCTTGTTGCAGAAAGAAATAGATTTTTTTTACTCTATCAGTATCCCATCATCACACACCTCAGCCTCAGTCACTTTGTTCCCTCAGCCAGGGTGTGTGTGTGTGTGTGTGTGTGTGTGTATGTGTGTTTATGTGTGCGTGATAGTTTTATGCCCCTCAAATGAGGTGAGAAGTGATCAGATAAAAAGCAGACACCAGTTGTCAGACAAGGGCTGGTGTTTTCTTGCTCTTTTACAGTCGTTCTTTTTTGTCTGCCTCTTAACAATCCAAACAATCAATTTCTTGCCTGCATTAAGTGTCACTCTTTGTTTTATTGCCAATTATTTTTTCTTTTTTATCCCTTTTCCTTTTATTTAAACTCTCCTCCGCCTGTCTGTCTGTCTTTCAGTTTCTCTTATTTAGCCGGCTGCATGAGGGCTGCTGATTTTACCTCCTAGTGTGCTCGTTTGTCTGGGGTTGAGACATTAAATGCAGTTTATAAAAGGACGTGTCTACCATAATTTGAACCGTGAAATACATCCGTACAAGCTGTTCAAATTTCATCACTGTATAATTTTGAAAAACTCATTGTCATCATTGTGAACAAAGAATGTCTTCTAAAAAAGTTAGGTGAAATCACACAATTCCCAGCAGAGTTACTGAAAACACCTGTGTGGGTGTGAAGGGTCTTATGGTATTAACTTGTAATTGTGTTTCTCCATATTGCAATTCTATTTCTGCTACTTTTCTACTATCTACTTTTCTATCTACTCTGTACCTGTTGCATGTCTGTTCATCCATGTCTGCTGTTGTATTCTGTAAAGTTTTTACCTTATACAAATTGACAGTCGAAGAATACAGCGTTGTAATGATTGGAAAGCCCTCAAGAAAATCATTTGTGATTTGAGGCTATATAGAGTAAAAAAAACTGGCTTGATTTCACAGTCAAAAAATGCCTTGATAGATTGCGGTAAGTTAAACTTTGGTAGATTATTGGTCACCTATGATCTACAGTCTGCCTCATCCTCTCCTTGACCTCAGTAGACTCGAGTGCTGATTGATGGCTGGTCGTATCCCATTATGGGGCTCACGAGACAAGAGGCTAAAGGTATGACGTGACCCATTTGTGACAGAAAAGGAGCACAGACTGCTACAGTTACAGAAAAAGCAATAGGGCAGCACGTGTTTCCTGAGCTTCATAATCTGTTAAAATCAGCCTTCAAAGACAGAAGCTCAGACTTAAACAGACACGTGTGTTTGTCCTTTTATAAATCCAAGACATGTCTTTTTTAAGAGCACTCAACTCAGGATCAGAATTTTACTGCACAAAGCTGTAACAGGATGTTTTCTCTTTCTTATCTGCTGTCATTCTGCATTTTGTTTCCTTCCATCTGCCAGCTGCTGCATCACAACTCAGACCTTTTTTATCTTTCAGTTGTTTAGTGGCAAGATGACCATTGTAATGTGTCTTTTCCCCATGCTTTTTGGTCATCTTGTTAATTGTGGCTGGCTAATTTGTTGGCTTACATGTTGGTCACTCTTCCCCCAGCAGAGACTGGAAGGGAAGTGAAGACTGGCATACCAAAGAGGGTAAAAAGAAAAGGAATGTGAGAGTGCTTAAGAGTTTGGGGAGAGGAAGGGAGGAAATGTTTGGTGGAAGTAGCGTGAGCAGATAACAATGGGAGTGTAAAAGTATGGAGGAAGTGAAGCTGTTGAAGACTGGTGAATAGACAGTGGGGAGGACTGGAGAGACACTTTGCTCAGGAGTGGATGAAGAAGGGTAATGTTGAGTGTCCTGAGTGCTAATGGAACAATATAGTATGCTGTATGGAACAGGTGTGGTCGGTTTGATTGACTGTAGACGTACTCAAGCATTAAGTATGCTTAAAACGACCTTGTTCGTGCAATAGCCTGAAAGCAAAAGTCGTACAAATGGGGATAAGGGCGCACACTTTCGGACAGTCTCTCCTTGAAGGCATTCATGGAGTTGCACTCAGTTGTGCACAAGCGAACTGACAGAAGTTTTTGTGTGAAGAATGAAAAAAGAAAGCTTGACAGAGAAATTAAAACCCTGCATACTTTCTCACATCTGCACACCTGACATACTGCTGCGTGAAGTAGGCGTGTATTTTGGGGAGACGTACCCGCTACGAATTCTGACACTGGAAAGATGTGTAGGGAGACATTTAAGATGCTGTTAGATGATCTTAGTTCTTAGAATAACTTGGTTTGAAGCATACAAAGGTAGAGCAGACTTGTACCTTTTGCTTGCCACTGAGAGTACCTTATACAAGTACAGTAAGGTACCATTTATTGCAGGTCAGTTTTTGTATCCCCACCATTTGTACCTGAGAAGAACAATTATATACTTCAAAAAACATGTCACATTATTTTCCCCTTCAATGTGGAATGGCCAGAACCTGATCCCTCACTGACTTCCCACCCAATAACACAATGTACTTGCTGGGTCCCCACACTGTGGTGCCTTAACTGACTGTAGTAACTGTGCATGTATGCCAAATACTGTAGGTACAATGGTGTACCTAAGGTTACAAGGAGCTACTTTGTTGTCCCCCTTAATGTGGGATTCAAGGTTACGTTTCTGGGGCCCTTTAAGTGCCTGTGAAAAATGCTCTACCTCTGTTTTTGAGTCCAGCATTGTAGCAGAACCACACAAATATGCACTTAGAAACATCTCCTTGGTTATCACCTATGAAAGGAGACTGGCATTTATCAGCCCTGTGTTTACGGCATGCAGAAAGATACAGAACAGTGCACATAGTGTACCATGCAAGTGCTCTAGACAAGGATCTCACTTATACGCTTATACGCACACATACACACGTGCAGTCTATTTGAGACATCAGCCACTTTTGAATTACGACACTCCATTCCAGCTCACCCCACTCCTCCCTTCTGTCACTGTATATTTTGCTTCTCCCTCTGTGTGAATTATAGCAAAATTATTACTTTGACAGAACCATTTGTCTTCAGTAAAGTAGTCAGCTTGATTAATCTGCTTTTTTATGAGGATGATTTACAACTTTAACTGTGTATGAGTGGAGTTCACCTTACTTCATGTGCCCGAGGGCCTTTTTTTCACAATACCAATAGTCAACATGGGGTTTAATAGCAAAGGAAACAGGTGTCAATTTCTTACCGCATCTAAACTTGCCAGATTACATTTATAATCTTGACAAGAAGGTGCAAATTATGACTCCACATTCAAACCTGCATTAACTGATTTTTTGGCCACTTGGGGACAACAGAAACGAGTTGTGAACACAACATGACATTTCATCACCTTTTAAGTTGATATGTTCATCTTGTTAGCAAACAGTTGCTTACTTACACATCCAGCACACACAGAGCAACATCATCTCATCATCATTTATTATATATTTAGTCTTGCTTCTTGCGACTTGTCAAACCTAAGTCCAATTTTCATTCCCTTCTAATTCTGTTTTGGTGTCTATCAACTCCTGAGGGAAATATCTGGCTCTTTAGCTGCTAAATGCTCCACTATGTTCACAAGCTAGTTGCCAACTATGTCTGTTTGTTGTTTGGTGCATGACTTTTTCTCTGAAAACAGCTGCCTGCTGCAGCTAAAATGACACTGAGAGTAGCGAGAGTGAACCAAAATAGTGCAGCCGGACAGCTAAAAAAATGATCTGAAACTCGCTATAAAGCTCCGTAAAGCTGAGGGGAGCTGCGGAGTGGGATGATAATTCTCTGTAGATTCATCACTACAAGCCCAGCCTTTTACATTACACATTGTCATTTGACCATTGTTATTATGAAAAATGTCGATTATAGCAACTTTAATGATGAAGAGGATTGGGAATCACTGATGTGTTACAAATAATAATAGAGTCAGAGATGTTTACATGTTGTTTTCTTGGAGACATTTGAACTCTGAACCACTCTGGCCGTTCAGGGCTCTGCCAGATTGGGCAGGGATGGCAGTTTCAGTCTGTCAGTCAGTTGGTCTACCACTTTAGTCCAGACTGAAATATTTTAACAACTATTTGAAGGATTGTTATGAAATTTTATGGTCTCCAGAAGATGAATCCTACTGACTTTGGTGATCCCCTTTCAGTAGCGCCACCAGCAGGTCAAAGTTTTCACTTAAGCTGTGAAATATCTGTAGGATAAATGAATCCTGCTGACATTGGTGGCCTCCTGACTTCTCCTCTAGCTCCACCATGAGGTTAACATTTGTGTTTCAGAGTTAAATATCTTTAAATATTGGATGGATTGGTGAAATTTTTATTTGGGTCAGACGTTCATGTTCTCTGACTTTTCCTCTAGCGCCAACATCAAGTCAAAAATGTAAATTCGTCCAATCAATTATTTAGTTTATGACTAAATAATTAAAATGTTAGCATGCTAAGAAGCTAAACTAAGATGGTAACAATAGTAAACATTATACCTGCTAAATATCAACATTGTAGCATTGTCTTTATGAGCATGTTAGCATGCTGATATTAGCATTCAGCTCAAAGCACAACTGTGCCAGAATGCAGCATCACAGAGCTGCTGGCTGGTCATGAGCGTTTTGGCTCTTTATAATGCAGTGAATCAGTACAGTATGATTCCTGTCCATTTTATGGTGTGTTTTCTTCCTTATGTTAGGTACCAAGATTCATGGTTGGACACCATAATTTATAATAAATGACTATTACACAGAATAGCCAGGAGGGTGATACCATCACCTTAGTGGACAAAATATACTGATGGTGTCATATCATGACTGAGCCTCTGAATGCCTAATTAGTGCAGTCCTCCAGCTGTTTCCATCTGTAAATGTAAAAAAATCACAGCACACTGCCCATTATTTGCGTGGAGTTTAAGTTGTTTTGACAGGACTGTTGTCTGTCTGTTGTCTGCTCTACAGGCAACAGCTGAAAAGTCGAGACTGAAGACAAAACACACACCTCCTGTTCCAAAAAGCCACCCATAGACAAGGCTCTTGACTACTACACACGCACACGTACACACAGGCTGCATTTACAAGTGAGCACACATCTAGTATCAGTTATACAAGTTCAACTGAGGTCTTATCTCACACTATCTGCATCTGACGTGTCTGTGAGCTTGTTTGAATTGCTGTCTGATATTGTTTAGGCTTCCTGCAGCTTTATTAATTCCTTTGAGACCCTTGGCTCTAGCTTCATATGGCTAGGCCCAGAGTATTTCTGACTGGGGAAAGCATCACTGTGTTTGTTGGCTCTCACAGGAACACTGTCATGCCCCCAAACTTCAGAGGTCATCACTCGCTGAATCCCTGACCTCCCAGACCATACAAACACACCCAGTTCTCATGGTATCGCCAACCTCACGTGTTTCTCGAGCCTTTGCAAAGTACTTTCCTCATATTAATATGTTTCCATCCCACCAATCCTTGTCTCCTCTCCGTCCAGTCCCTCTCAGACATGTGTACTGTTAATCACTTTTCTTGCCCACATTTTTTAAAAACAAGGTGATGTATAAAATTGTAGCCGAGGTATAGTTTGGAAACCAGACACATAACGTCTGCCACTGCCAGACTCACATTTTCCTTCCTTCCTATCGGCCTGCCTGTCTTCTCTCTTTCACCACGCTGAGTATCATAATCAAATTGTAATATTTAGCTTGCAGATTAGGGGGTCGGCTGCAGTTTCAAATAGTCAGCAATCAAAATCCTTTTTAAACAGCCCTTTACTTTGCCTTATCTACCTTAACTTAATCTACTCAGTGCTCTATCTGGCATGTCTTGAAATAACATTATATGTGTGTGTTGGGGGCTGTTAGAGGGTCTCTCAGTTGCGTGTGAGATAAAAAGGTTCTTACCGGTTATTACATGCTTTAAACCGTTTCAGGGCAGATTTTTCTAAAATGAGAATATATTAAGTAATTTGTTTTTGAGCATAACTCGTTGTTTTTGCATGTTCTCTCCTTAAAAATTGAAAAGAAGAGGAATCCAGAGATGTTGAAATGCATTTATGTTATGTTCCTATGTATGCATTTTGTTGATGTGGGCTTTTAAGTTTCTGAGTCGAGCAGTTTTATTTACTTGCAGTTCTTCTCTGACAGTGGACTTGTGTAAGAATACAGTTTGACCACTGGATGGGTGTAGAGAGCTTAGAGTGCTGGAGGAGAGGATTTCACTAGCAAAAGAAAAGTGAATGACTCCCCCTTGTGATGAAAAGAGAAAATATATGCACACATTTCAAAGCAAAATGTAGTAAATGTAGTTAAGTGAGTCAAGTAGTCAGTAAGTAAAGTAAAACATTGTTTTTATTGTCTTGCCATGCATTGTGTTGTGTTGTTGTGATGCTTTGATTATTGTACCCATACCGTCCTATCTTCAAATCTCTCCTCTAATTCCTCTATTCTCAACAGGTGAGTTAAAGTTTTCTACAGCATTACCCATCCTGTTACTCCAGATATCATGTGTTATATGATATGTTAATCTAGCTTTTGTTAAACTCATAACACTCATAACAATAATTGTGATAAAGAGAAATGAATTATTCTTTGAAATATGCTTCTTCTTCATCTTCATCGTCTTCTTCGTCCTTGACTGGATGTTGATCAACTCTTTTTTTTCTTTCTACCTTCCCAATCTCAGGGTCACCCTGGGCCTGTTGGTACCCAGGGCTCCCATGGGCCTCCAGGGAGACCAGGGGATCCAGGCATCCAAGGACAAAAGGGGCAGAAAGGTGACCGTGGCCATAGTGGCATCATAGGTCCTAAAGGAAATGTGGTAAAATATCCCTCTTTTTTAACATCTACTTGTTAATAATCCTCACAGTGACAGTTTCTCATGTTTAACGTGGAATTCTTGTTGCTCCACAGGGAATGACAGGTGTACCTGGGTTTTCTGGAAACGATGGCATTCCTGTAAGTCCTGTAGGAGCTCAATGTACTGTATGTTGACTCAATATTGATTCCGCTTGCAGTGCATTGTGACTTTTTTGCTTTGCAGGGCCACCCAGGACAAGCTGGGCCCAGGGGGAAGCCAGGTGCAGACGGCTGTAATGGGACTCAGGGAGAATCTGGATTACCAGGACATATCGGTGATAATGGCTTACATGGTTTTCCTGTAAGTGCAACAACCTGTCTCAATAGTGATTTGTCAAATGCAGAGTTTGATTTCCTGTAAGTGACTTTCTGTGTTTGTGTTCCCTCTCTCAGGGACAACCTGGCAGGAAGGGAGAGAAGGGAGACTCCCTGGACGTGAGAGTGTTCATGCAGCGTTACATGGTGAGGCTTGGGGAGGAATAGTTCACATCAAACATGGTTTTAATTCTGAATTAAATTTAAAACTTAATATTGCTGAAACAAAGCCATATTGGTGTCATTAACTTCATGAATCTTTAAACATCTCTCCACAGGGAGATCCAGGCACACCAGGAATGGATGGAATATTTGTAAGACATTATTTAAAATATTTGATACCGTATGCTGATCATAGTTTATCAGATCACGGTTATTACATAAAATATTGTCATATGAAATACTAACTTCTGAATTTCCTTTTTCCCAACGGTTTATCTGAATCTTACTTTTCCTCAATTGCAATCTTTCTTTACTATCGTTCATTTGATTTTTGTCAGGGGCCTCCAGGAAACCGAGGATGGGAGGGTAACAGAGGCTTCGTAGGACCAAAGGTAAGTGTGTGAATGTGTGTTTGAGTGTATTAGTTCAGGTGTCATTTTAAATTTGTGAAGCCTAACCATTATGATACACAGTGCTTATTAGGATCCCGTTTGTGTCTTCTGCTAGGGTCCCCCAGGGCCTCCAGGTCCCCCAGGACCAAAGGTAACTTAACAGCAATATGTATTTAATGCAATATAATATAATTGTGGTGTATGACTGTGTAAATACTGCATGAGATGTTATCTTATACTGTGTCCAGCATGTGACCCGTGGCAAATTGGAGCTTGAATTCATGAATGCAGCTTTAAGTGTTGTGTTTTTCTGGGCAGGGCACTATGACCAAAGTGTTTAAGGGAGTCAAAGGAGACCAAGTGAGTGACCGTGTTCGTCAAATGCATTGCTAATATATATTAGTTAGGTCTATTTGCTGGTTTTATTTAGGTCACAAATCATCTGCCTCATTTCCATTTGAGGTCTATATCTGTACTTTCCCACGCTATGATTTGTTTCTCTCTGGGCTGGCTGACTTTTGTTGCACTTCCTACTTTCACCACAGGGGGACATCGGACCACCAGGGCCTCCAGGAAACTCTACTCATCCTCACACTCTGCCCCCCTTCGGACCCCCGGTCTGTACATCAGCAAAAATGTGTTCATCTTGATTCATTAAAGCTGCTGTAATGACATCAGTGTTACCAATACTGACACATGTATCCCAAAAATCCTTTACTCTCATTATTTTAGGGACCTCCAGGATTGAAGGGTCTGAAAGGAGAAAGAGGAGATCTGGTATGTGGTCACTCATGGGTGTAAACACATACACCACAGCATGGCATTTCTTCTGCTGATCTTTTTTCTTTTTTTCTCTTCTCTTTTTATTTCAGGCTGACAACAAAGGAGAAACTGGTGTAATGGGATTCACTGGACAACGAGTAAGCACATGCACATTTCTACATATTTCAGCCAAACACAGTCCTCTATCTGTGTGTTAAGTTCATTTTATGTACTGTATTGGATGCTGTTGTAGGGTACATCTGGTGCAGATGGGAGTCCTGGACCAAGGGTATGTTTGACAGATGCTGTATTATCAAATCACTGTATTATCCATTTCAATATGTAATCATCACAACTTTCTTTCAGGGGGATTATGGTGAACCAGGACCAAAAGGCAGAGATGGTCTTAAGGTGAGAAAACAGCTGATCATGACCAATAATCATGAATTATGTATGCAAACTTTTCCTAACTGATTGACAAAAATATGTGCACTCAAATTCACAGGCTGATGATTTCAAGATGCACCAAGCATCGCATAAATTATTACAAGTATACATATAAATCATGCATCTTTTTAAACAAAACGCTTTCTTAAGTTTCATCTCATCGTTCTTACAAAAGACCATAAATTCACCATATTCGTGTGATGAAATTTTAGCGTGATGTTAAATTGTGGCGGGCCAACCTATCATGTATAATATTTCCATTTGGTGGAACAGTGCAGCGATAAAAATATCTCTCAGTGTATACATCACACAGCTTTAACAAGGTTTCATATGGTCAGTAATTCTAAGGAAATGCTTCAGTTAACATGATATCATGCTTTTCTCTCAGTAAGAAACACATTTCCTCACTGATAACAGGATACGTTGGCATCTTCAAACAATGTATCTACATTTAGCATATGATCTCATCCAGTCACATCTGAGCTTTATACTCAAAACTCACGTTAAAATGACAAGTGAGCCTGCAGCCACCAAATACTGTAAGACTGACGCATTTGTTTTTCAGGGAGTCAGAGGTGATGCGGGAGATCTGATTTTATCAGCAACCGTTTGGCCTTGGCCTTCAGAAGGTAAGTTGATTAAAAGCAGGGAAGCAGTCCAACAATCAGCCAATAGAAAAGAGAAAACAAGTTTAATTCTAAAATGAATCCCCTCTGCTTGAGAAATGGTAACATGTACAAAGTAGTAATGACTTGAAATGAAATTCTGTGGAGAAATTAGTGACATTACTGAAGTTCAACTTTAAAATCAAAATTAATTTGTTATATTCAGTTGTTACCTATTTGTATTAAACAGTCAGAACAAAATAAAAATAAAACATTATTATATATATTCTATTATACATATTCAAATAAAGATTATTATTTTATTACAATTAGGGAATAGCAGTTTAAAAGCCTTTATAATCCTTCATATATAATCTATTACAGAGGTGCATGAGGATGAATTAAAGCAGCCAAAGAAAATGTCAGTGACGTCCAAGCAAAAGCTGTCTGGAACAGCTTGAAGTTACCTGTTACACAGATGCTAATAATTGTTTCTTCTAACTGTGCTTTGTCTCGATAAGGTGGTAGTCCTGGTCCCCCTGGTGAGCAGGGTCCACAAGGAGAGAGGGGCCCGATAGGAGACCAAGGCCTCCCTGGACCCCCAGGACGCCCCGCCTCTCACACACAGCAACAAGGTCTGCAGACAGAAGCAAAACAGATTCATTCACACATTTAAAAAAAAAAAAGTGCAGGGAAAAGTGTTTGGAGTAAAGACAGCGGATCAGAAAAGAGCAACAACTAAGTGCCACGAGAGAGCTGGGAGGATTACAGACAGAGTGGGAGAAGAGACAAGAAATGCTAAGAGAGGATTAAACAGTTACTCGCAGACTACACATGATGCATGTACAGTTAAATTGATGTGTTTTTAACAGTCACACCTTATTTATCAGTGTAACAAAATTACAAAGTAACAAACTACAGATGATGAGGTGGACTTTTTTAAAATTTAGGCTATAGTGAATCAAACTTAAAGGTCCAGTGTGTAGAATTTAGTGGCATCTAGCGGAACAGACTTGGCAGAAATGGAATATAATATTCATAAGTATGTTTTAATTAGTGTATAATCACCTGAAAATAAGAATCATTGTGTTTTTGTTATGTTAGAATGAGCCTTTTATATCTACATAGGGAGCAGGTCCCCTTCCACGGAGCCCGCCATGTTGCACCGTCATGTTTGAGTTTGGGTTTTGCAGCCACCGTAGGTTCTCCTACACGCTTGGAAGGGGAGGGTGAGGGGAGCGGTATTCAGTTGGTTGCAATCTGCAACCTCACCACTAGATGCCACTAAATCCTACACACTGGACCTTTAAACAAGTCCTACATCTCATCTCTAATATACAATGTTGATTTCTGAAACTTTTTCAGGTACCTTGCCTTCATCATGGTGGTGTATATATATAAGGTTCTTTCTGGTTTCTTTATACACAAACCATCAATAAGTCTTTATAGTTCCCTTTGTGTCTTTACAAAGGGAAATTTAAATTGCAATAAATATAAAACATACAAGGCAACATTACAACATCTCTTCAAACCCTTCAAATCTCTTTTTACAAAATGATTTTTTAACAAAACGTTTAGGCTACTTAAGTGTTACACAATTATACCATGGTCACAACTCAGTTACTTCAGCAGGTGTGAACAAAGGAAAGTGGTGTTGTAGTCTTTTGATAAACTGAGCAGTGACTGTACTTGTTCTAAATCTCTCATGATCACGTGTTTTAGATAAATGCCAAAAATGTAAATTTCCTTTTGTGTCTCTCAGAAATTGATTTCATGGGGCTGTTCGGTATGTCAGGGGAGCCAGGGGAGAAGGGCCAACAAGGGGAACCAGGACTCCCTGCTGTCAATGTAGGACCCCCAGGCACTGATGGGCGCCCAGGGGGCAGGGGCCCTCCAGGTCCCAAAGGAACATGTGAGTGAGGGAGTGAGAGAATGACTGTGCATTTGTTTTTATACTGTTAAACTAATGTTTTTAATATTTGATCTCCATTTTTTTTCTTAAATGTCTCTTTAATATGTTGTATTTTTATATGTGTCTCTAGGGGAAGAGTTCTTCAAGGGGGCTCCGGGCGGGAGAGGAAGACCAGGCAATGCAGGCTTAAAAGGAATGAAAGGTGCATACTGTTTATGCTAAAGAATGGTGGATTAATGCTCAAAACATATAATGTTTTCTGAAATATTCTATCCTCATGAGTTAAACTCATGATATACTTGCACTATGCAGCTGATCTGTGGTTGGTGTGTGCATTTAGGTGATCATGGGGAATGTGAATGCAGTATTGTGAACTCTCCACCTGGGCCACCTGGGCCTGCCGGTGATCGTGGTGATGCTGGGATGACTGGAGAGTTTGGTCAGGAGGGTGATTTAGGAGATCCAGGTCAACAAGGACATGACGGATTCCCGGTAAGAAAAATAAAGTTGCATCACATCAATTATCTTTTTTTTTCATTCTTTTAATTTTAAGCCCTTCTTAAACTTTTTATAATGTGTTGCAGGGACCTCCCGGGCTCACAGGTGTTCCAGGTCCAAAAGGCCAGAAAGGTGTCTTAAGTGAGGCCACAGAGAAAGGTGCCGTGTACCTGTCATCTTATCTCATTTCAGATCAGCACCAGGAGTACAGGTGGGCTGGAAAACAGACAATAACCTCTGCTGTGTGTGTGTGTGTGTGTGTGTGTGTGTGTGTGTGCTGTATGTACGTGTGTTGTTGTATGTGTGTGTTGTGTGTGCATGTACTTGTGATCTCCACAGGGTATGCTGGAGACCAAGGGGTTCCCGGGCAAGATGGTGAGCCAGGAGGGCCAGGTGCCCCAGGCCAAAATGGTCAACCCGGTTTCCCTGGCGCCCGAGGTCTTCCAGTGAGTCCACCAATCCTGTCCATAATGACAGTTTGATGTTGCACATACTTGTCATGTTTTTGTCCAATGACTAAGTAATTGAAAAGAACAAAAACAACGTTTAAATGTCTTTTCTTTTTCCTGCAAAAATAAAGTCCATTCAGACCTTGTTGCACATTAGGAGTGCAGTTTTTTTTTAATATATTCTGAATATATTTATTGGTTTTCACATTTTTTACACATAAAATAAAAACAGAAAAAATTAACAGAAAAAGAAAAGATATATATATATAGTTCATGAGTTCAGCATACTGTCATACATAAAACAAGTATAATACAAGTGCTACAGTTTAATGATTGTGCTGGTTCATATCAACAGGGAGATGGTCCCAAGGGAGAACGTGGAGACAAAGGTTACCTAGGTCTGCCTGGTCGACCCGGTGTAGCCGGGCTGAGAGGAGAACCAGGTGAGGTCCTGGGGGGTTTCAAAGGCCAGCCTGGTTTACCTGGTGATGAGGGCCTTCCAGGATATCATGGATTTCCAGGACCACCTGGCAGCCCAGGTGAGATTCAGCTGACTGCTGCCTTCCCCACTTCTATCTCATCAATCTCAATATGGTGTTGCATATTTCCCCCTCAAGGCTTAATCTCTTTACAGGGATTTTATCCATTTTCACTCCACTAAGTGTTTCATTTTATCTCACCTCTCATAATATACACTCTTTTTGTAATTTATTGCAGAGCAGCAACATGGGAATGAACATTAATGGCCTGTGAAAAAGTAGAAAGCATGACAAACATATTTTGCCATTTTGTTACTTTTTTTTCTTTGCCTCCTGTTGTCACCTTGTTGCAGGGGCTGCATCCCTCAAACCAGCTACAGCCAAATTTGTTTGAGATAATGCTTGTGATTTTGAATAACTCTTGTTTTGAATGCCTCTCTCTTTCATTCTCTCTCATTTGCAACTGAAAGGCGGCTGTAGCCAGACAGGAGATGGAGGACAGGTGGACGTAACAGGTAGCTGGTATAACAACATTTTCACCTTATAGCTAACTAATTGTTTGAGACTTGAGTACTACTGAGATACCAGCTAATATAAAGATAATGCCATGTTCTGAACAACAATTCACGCTGGGCAGCAGACAAAATCACCACAATAGTCATTTCTACACAAACAGTCAGTTCTACATTCAACCATGATGCTTTCCTAAGGATTTCCTGTTTTCTTCTCAGATCCTTGCGGTGGTTTTCCAGGACCTCCTGGGCTGCCTGGACTTCCAGGACCAAGTGGATCAACTGGTATCTCAGGTAACACCACAAGAAACAAGCGCTGAATGTTGCCTCACGGTAATTGCTTTGAGTATTTTTGATGCCCTGTTTGTATTTCATGAACCAACAGGTCCTCCAGGCCAAAAAGGATCACAGGGTCTGTTGGGAGCACAGGGAGAGAAAGGAGAAACAGGAGATCAAGGCCGAGGTGGCCATCCTGGACCACCAGGCAAGAAGTGACAAGAAAACACAGACACTATCATTCCCAAAATACTTGTTGGGCAATAAAATCAATCACACCTGACCTTTAATTTGAATATTGTCTTTTATTAACCACTATGGTTCTCCAATACAGGTTTTGCCGGCCCCCGTGGAGACTTCGGGGTTCCTGGCATAAAAGGTTCAGTAGGAAACCCTGGTTCTCATGGTATGCCCGGCCGGAACGGGGCTGAGGGTGAGAAAGGTGTTCATGGAGAAATCTTTGGGGCATCACCTGGACCCCCTGGTGACGAAGGACTGCCTGGGCTTCAGGGGAATAAAGGCCTGATTGGAGTTCAAGGAGAGCCAGGCTACCCAGGTGAGCCATGTTTTCACACTGTCATGTATAACTCAGCAATTTATTTTACTTACCTATCACTTAGTCTTGCTTTGCCTTGTTGTCTTTAAAGGATTCGAGAGCTTTAATTTAACATTCTTATTCATCTGTTCCTCCAGGAATGGTCGGCATGCCTGGTATGATTGGTTCAAGGGGTGAGACAGGCCCTTCTGGCCTGCAGGGGGAGCAAGGGAGGCCTGGGCCAGCGGGCAAGTATGGCTTCCCTGGTGATCCTGGCACAGAAGGTCCACCTGGGCCACCTGGCACCACCGGACAACCGGGTTAGACAAGCAAACACAATGACACACTGTTTGTGAGAGCACATACACATGCACACTTGTTTCCTTTAAGAGGTGTCCTTTTTTATGTCTGTTCCTTCTTGAACATCATTCCTGCTCACCAGGATTCACTGGAGAGAGGGGAACTGAAGGAGACCCGGGTCCTCCAGGTCCAATAGGACTAAAAGGGGTCCCAGGGCCATACGGAAATCATGGTGCTGTTGGCAAGGACGGTGAACAAGGTGACCCAGGACAGATTGGTCCACATGGACACTCAGGACTTCCAGGAATTAAAGGTTTGTTTTGACTTCACTTTGATAATCTACTTCGTATGAAATGTTGAGTATATGAAATTTATGTAATTGTTTTAGTCAAAATGTTTGTTTCTGTGACTTCTGACAGTCCTGCTCTCTTTCCCAGGAACCACAGGGTCTCCCGGCATGTCAGGTTTTGAGGGGATCAGGGGTAATATAGGGGTGAAGGGCTTCAGCGGGCTGAAAGGAGAACCTGGAGTGTCAGGCCAAATTGGCCTTAAAGGACTGAAAGGTCAAAGTGGAGAGAAAGGTGAGACTGTTCTTTTATTAAAAAAATGTTTGGGATCCCAGTGACTCATTGATGTCTGCTGTGTTATGTTTAGACTACCACCAAACTTTTTAACTTTTTTTACTCTTTACTCATCACTGTCTGCCAGGTGAGCGTGGTTTAATGGGGCCGCCTGGGGAGAAGCCTCACATTCCTCTCTATATGATTGTCGACATGAAGGGAATCAAGGGAGACCGTGGATATGAAGGAAACCAAGGTTTCACCGGGCCGAGAGGTGTGCAGCTGCAGTCCCATATTAGCCATCACTCTTTTCTTCTCACCTCCTCTGTCCTCTCACTTCCTCACAACCTTTACTCTTTTCCACAGGCGCTAAGGGTTTACCCGGTATACCGGGCAACGAGGGAACTCACGGTCTTCCTGGAGACCCCAGCAATATGAAAGGTTACCACGGGGATCCAGGTGCACAGGGGCTGCCAGGGGTGAAAGGAATGCCAGGCCTAACTGGAAATCGAGGAATTACCGGCTTTCACGGGATGAGTGGTAATAAGGTGAGTAGAGCCATACTGGGAAAATTCAGTGATCTTCTATGCTAATTATCATGCCTGAAGTCTAATTTAGATTAATGCACTCACTCTGCCATCATTTGTATAAGTTTACTATTCTTTTGTAACTACATGTTATTTTTTTTAATTTTTTTTTCATTGGAACATCATATACAGTAGAGGTTTAATATGCTGTTTATGTTGTTTAATATGTATGTTTTTGTTTACTTTTCAGGGAATTAAAGGAAGCCCTGGCGCCTATGGTGCATCAGGAGAGAAAGGAAGGAGGGGAGTCAAAGGTACAACCTCAAATTTAAACACCAGCCACATGTGAATCTAGATGCAAATTATAAAAGGATTGATAGTGAAAATATTTTAAGTCATAGTAAATTTTGCATATTATTACAGGTGAGAAAGGCGCCAGTATAGACCTTCCAGGATCTCCCGGACTGAGAGGAGAGTTTGGTTTCCCAGGAGAGCCAGGTACAAACTGTAACTCATACTGTTTTTGTTGCTTCTTCTCTGGTGTTGATCAGCACCAACTGACAAATAGAGGCTCAAGCTTGGCTGATATGAAATGTTTGATGCCCCCCTTACAGGTGACAAAGGATTAGGTGGACACATTGGGGACAGGGGCCCCTCTGGTTTTGACGGTATAGAAGGGAAAAGGGGAGAGCAAGGTCATCCAGGTATATCAGGAGAAACAGGTAAGAGACTCCCATTCACTACTTATTATAGGCTTTCTAATTAAAGTATGTCATATTGTTTTACATATAATGTTATACATGATAGCAGAAATACATTGCAGTTGCTCTGACTCTTGACACAATCTTATCTTTTTCTGCAGGTTCAGACGGGCAGAAAGGAACTCCTGGTAACCAAGGTCAAAAGGGTTTTCCTGGAACGCCTGGAAAAGAAGGGCACCCAGGCTTTCCTGGACTCCGAGGAAACAAAGGTAACCGGATCATCAGACCAATGTCTTTCTTTCTCTTCAGATTACATACATACAAATATTATCTATCATATTCATACATCTTTTGTATGCAAATGTGTGCAGGTTTCCCTGGCCTGAAGGGTCTTTATGGATTACATGGACTAAAGGGACAAAAGGGTATCTCTGGAACTCCAGGTATTTTACCACCTTTTAGGTGTTCACAAAAACAAAAAAAGATTTCTCTATGCACCTATTACTACTAGAATATGCCATAAATGTAGCAAGTAGTGAACAATAGTTTGGTGTGCCATCAAATTCAGTTGGAGATAATTTTAAGGTGCACAACCAATAAAACAAACAGGAAATGTTGCTTGCGTTTACTGTCTGGTTGTATTTTCACCAGGCGTGGATACCATTGGACCAGCTGGGCAGCCAGGAGTCAAAGGAGAAAAGGGAGAGAGCGGTGATCCCAACAACCAGCCAGGTGTTCCGGGCACATCGGGTTTGAAAGGCTTCCAGGGACCTCAAGGTTAGCCACTGTTCTTCTGCATGAATAAGGCCCCCACCATCTAAGAAACCTATTGAGCTCTCAGTAAAAGAATAAGATTAAGACCATCCAATGTTTCATTTGTTCAGGTGATCATGGTCAACCTGGACCAGTCGGATTCCGTGGCTCTGCAGGACCAGATGGGACCCCAGACAGATCAGGAGCCACTGGGGACATTGGATATACAGGACCTAAAGGATACCAAGGTGAGAATGTGCAGTTTAAGAAAAATAAACCATTGTCCAGTGTCTTATACCTTTCCCCCTATCTCACATTGGTACATTGGTACGCATCCAAGGCTTATATAGTTGGCGATGCAATTCAGGAGCATTTAATATTTGTATTTCTCAATTTGATTGAATTTGATTTTGGAAGCCATGATTCAATTTTGTAATGATTAACCAAAAAATGTAAACTCATTAAATAATCATTCCCAATAATGTGAAACCATTCTTATTCTCCCCCAAGCTGAAAAAAATAGCAGAATTATGTTTTAAACTCTAAAATAAGGTGACCTAAATTTTGGAAAAGTCTCTGTACAATCCCTAGATGGGTGGGGAAAATTAAGGAGAATGAATTGTTAAAGATATTAAAGGGGGCCTATTATGCTTTTCCTTATTTTCAGTCATATATATATATGTAATGTTACAATGTCAGATGTTCATATTAAATGTGGCTAAAGTGTCAAATAATGAGTCAAATGCATGTAGAGGTAATCCCTGTGAAAAAAGCACCGGCTTCAGACTGCTCTGAACGCTCGGTTTCCAACGTTTTTTTCTACTTTCAGCCAGAGTCAACGTCAACTTGTGACAGATTTCTTTATATGGTCATCTGCTCCATGCACAGAGCACAAGTTCACTGCTCTGCTCCACTAACATTACAGCATTGGGAGGCTCATTGGGAGGGGGGCCTTAAAGAGACAGAAGCTAAGACTGCCTGTGAGAGACAGAGGCTTAACTGAGGGGCTGCATAAAGGGCCGGTATAAGATAAATAAGAAGAACTGTGAATCATGCAAAGCTGCTCTAGTGGAGTCCCAGAATAAAAATATATAGCTGAAAAAGAGCATAATAGGTCCCCTTTAAAGAAATGAGAGAATTGTCATTTAATACTGATTTTGATGCTGGTGAGTTTTTGTTCACCTTACATACCTAAGTGCATTTATTAACCCAGCATTGTTTGTTTCCCAGGTTTCCCCGGACCCAGAGGTCTTACTGGTGAGAATGGTTCCCCCGGAGAAAAGGGTATACCAGGATTCAATGGGTTTCCTGGAGTCCCTGGTAGGAAAGGAGTCAGTGGAGACGACGGTGCACTGGGATACAGAGGACCTGATGGTGTCTCTGGGAAGAAAGGTATGCATAAAATATCAAATCTTCACCAGCAAAAGCCTCTACCAGTAGTTTTCAAATTACCACTGTACCACAAGTGCCATTATTGTAATATCAGGTCTTAAGGTTAAATAAACTCCCAATGTTATGTCAGGTCATGGTCAACCATTTGAACAATACAAAATATGATGATTTACTGGAACAAATAATACAAAAATATATTGTGATATAGTCTCTTTATCTGGCACCATTATCCCAATATCATTCTCACTTTTGCAAGAACTAATTTACTGGCATTTTAACACTGGAACTGTACTACTTTCTGGCAGTTTAATCTTTTGCCATTTATGAGTGTTGAGATAACTTTATTGCAACAAAGCTTATTTGAAACTTGCCTTGGTGAACTCAAAATGCAGCACAAACAGGCCATGTTTACAATTCAAGAGTCAAAAAACCTATAGCATAGTAGAAGACACACAATTCCACAAATAATTGCAAAGAAAAACATTAGCTAACAACAAAATGTACCTCAAAGTGCAAAAAAAATGACCCATATGCTCAATATGTTCATAGCATCATATTATGAGTTAATCCTTTGTTTCCTATTTCAACTGATGTTCTTCTACTGTAAAGCACTACAAATGTTTTTTGCTGGCATTCAACTTACTATTATTTCTTGGCCTGTAAAATCTTATTAATGCACCTGTCTGCACAGCTTGGTAATATGATCAACAGCTACCATTTGTGCACAGTCTTAACGTGCTTTTGTCTTACAGGAGTGAAAGGAGAGCAAGGATTGATGGGAGTTCCTGGTACGATTGGTGTGAAGGGAGAGAGAGGACCAGTTGGTCCAAAAGGAAACACTGGACCCCCTGGTAAATTATAAACTCGTAATATACTGAATGCTCATTAGTTATTATGTACAGTATATGTGCTCTATCGATGGTTATTACATGATCCATCTGTTCTGCAGGTGTCCGCGGGTGGCCAGGCAACCAGGGTCCTCCCTCCCAGCCCATCAGAATTCCAGGAGAGAGAGGCCCACTGGGACCACAGGGTATCCAAGGACCAAAGGGGGTCCAAGGGGAACCAGGACCACAGGGATCCCTTGGGGACACAGGTTAGTTATTCTAATATAATTTAAGTTGTTGAACATCCCTAAGTGAAATGTCCTCCTCAGCAACATATACACAAATCCTGTTACTGTACAGGTTTCATGGGACCCTTTGGACAGAAGGGCATGCCTGGGATTAGTGGTAGACCAGGAATACCTGGATTCCGTGGAGAGGTTGGACGAATGGGCCACCCTGGACTGCAAGGCATGGAAGGTAGGTCTGACACTGTGGGGCAGTTTAGGATTAGGTTAACAAACCTGGATTAAAGGATTTTAAAGTAGGTGGAGATTCAGGCGGGGAACCAGTCACCAAAAGGTTTGTTATTGTTATTTGTGAAAGTTGGAATAAAACACTAATTACTGAGAGCTGAAAACTATTAGCAGAGAGCTGAGGACTAGAGAGTTCCTCAAGGTCTGTTTGTATCATTAATAATTATCTTAGCAGAGGTGTTAATTAGGCTTTAAACGCAGTTATGAAAGCTTTCGGCCACATGCATCTAATACTGTTTGTACAGTATGTGTGGATGTGTTACATAAATGAAACTAAAGTTCTGAACTCATTCTTCAATAGGTCACCGTGGCAAACCTGGTATCAGTGGCTTACCTGGTATGCCTGGCCGCAGCGTCAGTGTGGGTTACCTGTTGGTTAAACACAGTCAATCAGAGCTGACGCCCATGTGCCCTGTGGGCATGTCTAAACTGTGGGATGGATACAGTCTGCTGTACCTCGAGGGCCAGGAAAAGGCCCACAACCAGGATCTTGGTAAGTCACAATGAATATTTAAATTGTTCTACAGTCTGCAGGGTATAAATATGATTTTGCTAATACATTAAGCTCAGAAAATAATCAGTTATCAGTGCATTGTCTAGATACTATATGCCAGTGTGTTTTTGTTGTATAGTCTTACCAGGATGCAGTGATTGGTCAGGCAAACATTCCCAAATTGAATCTCTCTGACATCCAATGAACCAGACGACATTTCAAAGACACTCATCAGATCTTACTGCCTGCAGAATTTCATTTGAGGGCATTCAGATTCAGACCAGTGTTGATTGATCGGCTATAGAAAAAGACAGACTTGTTTTTCATGGAACTAGCTGTCTCATGGTCGTCAGTGCTGGCATTGTCTTCAGTTGTGCTGCTTGTTCTCAGTCTATTTTAACTGTGCATGTCAGATCTAGCCTGTTTGTAACATTGAATTTTCATCAATTCAATCAGATTTGTCTGTCAACGATGCATAAGGGGCAGAAAACAAGAACAAAAGACAGTCTCATCTAAAAATATGTTCCCTAAATATTACCAAAATAAATACATTTTACTTTTTACTACAAAAGTGAATCAGGCAAAACTTATCTTAGTGCTGCTTTTGGTGCAGTTGATGAAATACAACTAAACAGACTGTAAAACTGGGTTAGACTGTCCTACAGCATCCTTTCTTCAAAGCAGGAACTACTTTGTTATGCTGCATGTAACTAGAACAGATTTTCAGAAAAACGTAGCTCAACTTTGACCATCATTTAAAGCAAAATTAAAAACGGTTATGTTCTCCATTGCGTTTAACTAGATTTTAAGCACATAATATTTAATTTAAGAACATAATCCACCCTATACTTTTGTTCTCATCTTCTAAAATGACTCTTTTATGCATTATATAAAAGCATTTAGAATTGAGTTAGTGTATGAAATGTTCTATATCAATAAATATGCCTTGCCTTTTTAAAAAAGTTTCATTTGGTTGTTTGTCCTTTTCAGGTTTGGCTGGTTCCTGCCTCCCACGGTTTAACACCATGCCCTTCCTGTACTGCAATCCTGGAGACATTTGTTACTATGCCAGCAGAAATGATAAGTCCTACTGGTTGTCAACAACGGCTCCTCTTCCTATGATGCCTGTAGAAGAGGGAGAGATCAAACCGTATATCAGCCGCTGCTCAGTATGTGAGGCTCCATCAGTTGCCATAGCAGTCCACAGCCAGGATATCACTATCCCACAGTGCCCTGTGGGCTGGCGCAGCCTGTGGATCGGCTACTCCTTCATCATGGTGAGTTCAGACAGAAAATGTTTGTGCAAAAAGACAAAGCCCACACACAGTGGGGCTCACTGATTTTTTTAAAATTGTTTTGGACAACAATGGAGCTCTATGGCACAGAGGAAAAACACATAAAAACAGGAAACAAAACATTTGACTTCTCACCTGCGTCATCTCTCCCCCTCTCACCTTTATCCCCACAGCATACTGCAGCAGGAAATGAAGGTGGGGGTCAGTCCTTGTCATCGCCCGGCTCCTGCCTGGAGGACTTCCGAACAACACCATTCATCGAGTGTAACGGGGCCAAAGGCACATGCCACTACTTTGCTAACAAGCACAGCTTCTGGCTAACCTCCGTAGATCAGTCGTTCCACACTGAGCCGGCATCAGAGACGCTCAAAGCAGGCCAGCTCCTGTCACGCATCAGCCGCTGCCAGGTCTGCATGAAGAACTTGTGAAAGACACCACAGTAACGCTGACAAAAAGAAGTTGTTCCATTGACAGTGGTCTAGTGTCATTTCTCTATCCATGTACTAAACCTATCAGCAAAGGAGATCTGAAATACCAACTTAGATCAGTGTGAATGGGAAGCTTCCTCCCCAAGCCGCAGAGCTCAGATATGCAATGACTGTTTGACGCCTTGAGCTTCGAGTGAAAAGAGTCCCGCTGTAGATAAGACAGAAGTCCCATAATGAAGTCAGCAGCATTACGGGGAAAACAAGTATTTTTATGTTAAATGTGGATTGGTGCTTACTGTTAACTTATTACCTCAGCTACTATGACACAGATCAAAGACCGTACTCTACAGCTGAACCAAAGATGCCCGTGTGTATGCACTGCTTCAGTTTATCTACATGTTGTCATTTTTTAGGACTTACAGCCCACCATAAAGCTACTAACACTGCTTCTCAAGGGGGTAAAAGAATGTGTCATTTGAGGTCATGAACTATTGTTGGTTGAAAATATTGACAGTATTATCCTGCTTTTATTCCATCGCTCTTACAAAACCTCTTTTTATAAAACGACATGTCTTTTCAAGTTGTTAATCTGTTTATGCATTTATCAACTATGGCAAATTTCTCTCCATTTTTTTATAATTTTTCATATACCATATGTTCACACAATGCACTGATTCTCTTTGTATTTATATCAACTGAATGAACTTGACCCCCTTCCCCTAAGAGTTTTAAATATATATATATATATGTATATCTAATACTACCCACGTCACACTCATTTTCCTAAGCTACTAATGATTGAACCGCCCCAAGCTGCCAACCAGACAGAATGTAAACAGTCTGGATCAAAGGTCTGACTGCAGCAAATGCTCGCTCTGGTCAGTGATCCTGGGTTAGATTAAAATATTTCATACAATTTAGAAAGCAGGCCAAAAGTAAACACACTTGTTTGGAAATAAACTGATTCTAAAGATACTGACATCATTTGTTTTCATTGCAATGTAATTACTGTAATTTCCATAACATTTCATTGGATTGTAAAGATTAAATGTTGTTTGTAATACTTCCTGTGTGATTTGATTCTCACAATCTTATCTTAATGTGACAGACCACACCAACTGCAAAATAAAAATCTTTATTACGACAGTGTACTTAAAAATTCAACAGGGGTGTTCACTATTTACACTCATTGAAAAGTCACAAATGTGCAGATAGAATATAAAAATCAGTATCAATGCTAGTAAGAGCATCAAAGTGGACAAAAGTGTGATTTATGAAAAACTGAACTACATTAAACACAGTGCAGTGTGCCACTTGAGTAGAAATTAGTGCTGTTAAATTAGTGACATTCTAAAAAAAAACAGCAGTGTTTGACTTCTGATGTGTATTATTTGCCTACAGACACATCTTTGGGACACAAGTGCAGTTTCAGTCGTTGGGATGAAAGCTTTCAAAGCATAGAGTGATAACACAACACTTGTTTATTTCCCTTCCTTACATTGAAACACTTAAAATGTCGCTGGACACTATGCTTTTCAGTTTGGCCGTCTTCACAGCATCAAGAATGTGTTTGTGTTAAGTGTGTGTGTGTTACTGGGAGGTCATTAATGCTATTGGGTCTCAGTCAAGGCAGATAAGTAGTACCGTCACAGTATGCAATTTGGTTGATTGAACCCGTTGATTGTCCTTTGTTAAAACAAGTCTCTGCTGGTGGCAGTGTCTCCACCCTCGCATCCTAGCAGCAGGCAGATCTCGACCGCTTGCTGGTGGCCCCCCTGCACTCCTCCAGATCCACTGTAGGAGACTCCTGGTTCTCATTTCTCTTCCTCAGGATGGAAGGCAGCACCAGATCAAACAGCGTCTCAAACAGAGTGTCCACATTATACCCCGTCTTTGCACTTGTCTCGAAGCACATCTTCTCTGCAGGCAGGCTGTCCTTTTCATCCAGGCCCTTGTAGCGCAGTATCCTCCCATAAAAAGCCACTGCATCCTCATGGGTCACCTGTTTGTGAAGCATCAATCCAGTGAGGGACGCAGGGGAGGCCGGGGGTGTGGGGCAAGCAGACAGCACCTGTGGCTCCGTCTGGTCCTCCTCGCACTCAGTTCGGTCCTCTGACACCACATCTGTCTCCTGAGGCAGCTGAGCTTTAGGGTCTGTGAGATCGGCCTTGTTGCCCACTATGGCGTAAATGCAGTCAAGGTTGGCGGTATCAGTCAGGGACAGGAAGCGCTCCTCCAGCTCAGCTAGGCTCTGCCAGTTGGTGACATCGTAAGTCAGGATGACAGCGGCTGCACCTCGACAGTACATGGAGCCCAACCCGTGGAACTGTTCGCGGCCTGTGGAGACAAGAGGGAGGTCACTGAACCCTATTAACACACAGACTTAAAAACAGCCACCCTGTATAAACAGCAGGGCAAAAGAACGCAGAACAGAGAGAAAATGTGCAAGACAGTCAGCAGTTTGAAAACAGAAACAACCTTTGTTGCTGAGATATGCAGGATTCTTGAAAGAGCACATTGTCCAGTATGTGAATATTTTGCCATTGGTGGCCACCCAGCAGCCAATTTATTAGGTACTATACCTCTAGCTAATGTGGTGTAATGCAACGGTCCTGTAATCAATCCTACAGTTTTAGAGGTGTTGATTCAACTTCATGGTCATTTTGGATGCAGCTCTAACATTTTTTCCACCTCGTTTATATCAGTGAGGACAGAATGAATGTTAGAAACTCCTCCCAATACAGCACAAACAACCACAGCCTCCAAGTTGAATCAACACCTCTCTCAAAACAGTAAAAACTGAACTTCTTACCTTCATGAAGGTAGGATTTTCAGGGCTGTTGTATCAGACTGCATTAGTTTATGTAGCTGTATCAAATAAACTGGCAACTGTACATGGTATCTAGGGCAACAGCTAACGATTATTGTTATTATCAATTATTCTGTTGATTATTTTCTCCATTAATTCATCAATCTTTTAGTCTGTCAAACGTCAGAAATTGTGAAAAAGGCCTATTATAAATTCCCAGAGCCCAAAGTGGTGTCTTCAAATTCCTCATTTCATCCGAGCATCAGTCCAAAACCCAAAGATATTCAATTTACCATCATATGTGACAAAGAAACACAGCAGTTCCTCACATTTAAGAAGCAGGAACCAGTGGCTGTTATACATTTTGGCTTGAAATATGACTGAAAGACTTGTTTGATTATGTTGTCGATGTTGTCGATTCATTTTCTGTTTATGAACTAATCCATTATTGGCTAATTGTTTCAGCTCTAATGGTACCTAAGAATTTAATAATCACATGTATACATCTGGGAAGACATAGACAGGAATGTATTGAGGATCTGAGATGGAGGGCTTTTCTTTTTACATGCTAGAAGTTTAAATGTCAGAAAAGAGAAGCCCTACCTTACTCAGCCCTGCTTGTGCTTCTGGAAAGTACTATATCATGCAAGTTTGGAAACGACAGGATAAAGCACGTGGA
This sequence comes from Scomberomorus guttatus, assembly GCA_038419695.1. NCBI lineage: Eukaryota > Metazoa > Chordata > Actinopteri > Scombriformes > Scombridae > Scomberomorus > Scomberomorus guttatus. The sequence continues at coordinate 13,019,778 of CM076456.1, read as the reverse complement.
GTCAAGTCTTGCTGTCATGGCCGTGTCATATGACTATTAAGAGGAACAGGGTAGGCAGCTTAAAGAGCCTGTGTGGGGCTTTGAAACTAAACTGTCCACATGAAAAGCGCTACATCAGTGGGAAAAATGAGCAGCAGACAGCCTGTTTTCACTGTGCTGAGCCAAAGATCTGACAGACTGTTGGACAACCGTTCTAACGGCCACTCTTCCGTTGCTTTATGGTGTATGCTGATAGGACCGCAAACAGTAGCCTTGAAATGACTCAGTGCTGATCCGGCGTTTCTTCACCACAGTGACTAAATAAAATGGACATAACAGCCTCCTGTCAGAGGTCATAGAGTAAAGGAACACACATACAGGAAATGTCTTACTGGTGACACAGCCGGCCATTCCTTATCTCTGTGGCCCACTGACTCAACTGTGAATTGTGTATTTACTCAATACTGGAATGTATCGCAGTTATGAGCGTATTCACCAGCAGTAACCGGACAAAACACCTAAATCACTCCTGTCACAGCCAACATGAGTGGCCAACTTTTAGACTCTTTAGGAGTTTTGGGGTTAGCTAGGGGCAGAAGAAAAGAAACACAAGTTTATATGTGTATAATTTCACCATGAAAGAAAACAGACTGGTTCTGTGTATAACAGACTAACAATACTCTGCTGAGGTGCAACATGCTTAAACAAATGAGAATTCAAATGCTGACTTAAGATCTACAACAGGGTACAACTAACTACATGTATTAGATGATGAAGATCACGCTGTTCTTCACCACTGTACTATTTCATTCTCACTTTCAATCCATTCAACGAGTAAAAGTCTTAAACCTAATTTGTATAACAAAGGTGTTACCAGGTACAAAGCAGAAAGGCTGCTCTCCATGTAACTGTGCCAATAACACTTTCAGTCATTTTAAGAAGATATTTCCAAATTCTCTTTTTCCAGCTTCTCAAATATTTTCTGGTTTCTTTAGTCTTCTATGATAGTAAACTAAATATCTTTGGGTTGTGGACTGTTAATTGGCACAAAACAAGACATTTGGTGACATTTTATGGACCAAACAACTAATCGATTAATTGAGAAAATATTCGACAGATTAATTGATAATGAAAATATTTGTTGGTTGCAGCCCTCGTCAACAGAACTAATCCAATTATAATCATTTAACTTGCTAAAAAGCAGATAATTTCTCTCTCTGTTGAAGATCAATATTTCATGGCATTTGGTTTCGTGGCTGTTTATTCAAAGTGATTGAGCAGTTTGTAGACATCAGTGGTAACTTTAGAGGCACATTCATCATTGTTTGTTTGACATTTCAGGCCTGCAGATTCAACGATTAAGTAATTAAAAATATATCTTGTGTTACTGCGTTTCAAGATCAAATTACCTTCTCTGGTGTAATGTGGGGTTTTGTGATGTATATGTTGTCATTTAGGCTACAGCACATGTACACAAGCTTAGCTACGCATATATCTTTTTGGATTGACTATGCAGTTTTAGAGGCTCTCCATTGTGAGACGAGTAGTGAAACTTGCAATCGTCCATTTTTTTTTCACACCTTAATCATTGATTGTCATTTCTTAAGCCTCTATGTCAGGCAGCTATTAACAGATTAAGAAACTAGGCTAATAGTACTGAGTGTGTGTGCGTGTGTGTGTGTGTGTGTGTAAGAGAGAGAGAGAGAGAGAGAGAGAGAGCGTTGTGTGTGTGAACTGCAGAAGAACAATAGCAATGATTAGGTCAGATTAGTCCAATATTGAGCAATATGTCACAAGGCGAAACACACAGTGATTTTAATTTTTTTTTTATGATCTGTGTTGTTCAACAAGCAGGAAATACTTTAGAGTAAAATGACTTATTATTATTTGTAGCATGATATATATATTTTGCTAAAACAGTATTAAGGAGCTTTAAGTGTTTGTTAAGAAAGCAGGTGTCAGCATGTTGGGCAGCTTCCTGTCATCACACGAACAAATCCATTCCTAAACAAGTCACAGGGCTTCAAATGCATCTCATCATAACCACCTGGAATAAACTATTACTTTCATTGTTTATAAAACTATCAATTATTTTCCAATTAAGACTTGAATAATTTACTCTGGAAAAAGGTTAAAATAAGTGACAAATTTTCATCACAAGTTACCAAAGAGACAGTTTGTCCAGAATGTATACTGATACAAAACTCAAAATGACAAATGAACAGCTAATTATAAAAACAAGAACTGATACATTTTCTTCCGTTTCACTGTTGAATTTATTGACAAGCCTTTCTTTCTCTTCGGTTACTTGTATGAAAATGTACTTGAATATTATGTTTTTCAAAAAATCGGAGTTGTTTAGTATTTTATTATCTTGTATTATGTCTGAAATTAGATGTTTATCATCACATTTAACTGTTAAACCTCCTTAAATCGCTCTTTTAAGATTCAATTCTGTAGTAAGTCATTTTTAAAAAGGGAAATACAACTGAATTTGATGTTTAATTTAAAATATTTTTTGTTTTTTTTATCCTGTTTTTACCCAAAAAGGTTTGAATAACATTTTGTTTACTACGTCATTGTTATATGTGAGAATAACACAGAACTGGAGGCATGTTTCCTGAGTGCCAGTGTTGCCAACAGTTCCCATGAGACAAGCTGCCTACAGACCGAGCAGTCACATGCCAGTGATTGCCTCAGGTGGTGGGATCACGCGTTATCAGGTAAACACAGTTAGTAAGTCACAGGAAGGAGACTTGATAATGGTTTAAAATAACATTGTGGAAGAAGTCTGTTGAAGGAGGTATTACCAGCAGTGTCCCATATTGAGATATTGTAAGGTCCCCACTGTTTGAGGAAAAACGCCCCTCCGACGGTGCTGATCGTGTCTTTGAACTTCCTCTCCGTGTACCTGTGGAGCAGCGACGTCTTCCCCACGTTCATGTCTCCCAGGAGAACAACCTTGACGTCGGGCTTCTTCATCTTCGACAGCTCGGGCATGATGCTGGGTCGTGTCCCACCAATGAGGGGAGCTTTTTTCTTCCTCTCTCTTTATCCTAGAAAAGAAACGCGGTCTAGCTGGTAAAACTCATTGTAGACTGCTTACGAATTAATTTTAGATACGTCATTTTATGAGCCAGAGTTCAGTTGTGACACCGTGGCTATCCAGCGTTTGCTCAATCTCAAATCTGATCCCAACTTCAAAAGTAACTGAGGTGAAACAGGAAGTAGGTGAGGACCTAAAGTAACATGGAGACTCTTTACCCTGAGTTTCGCCTCTCAGGTTCATCCAGTAGCAGGCTCTTCTTCCTAGGATTGCGAAGTCATGACCCGCCCTACTCTGCCTCTGATTGGCTTATCCTGATATGCTTACCCTAATCCTAACCAATCTCACTCCTCGTGTCTAAACCTAACCAGCTCAACCAATGAAGGCAACGAGTACTAGCCAATCAGAGGCAGAGGAGGGCGAGTCATGACTTCGCCATCCTATATAAAATTATCAACTAATGTTACTTAATTATTAATCTGTACCCTTTTATTTATTTATTTATTTATTTATTCATTCATTTATTTTTTCCTCCTCCTATGTATTTTGCTTCTATAGAATGTAAAAATTATTTCATAATCCCTTAACTGAATGTTTTTTAACTTTATTTTTGTCATAACCACATTCCCTGGTATATTGTTTCCCCTTTTTGTTCTTTAAACGTAATACATTCATGGTTTTTATGTTACTGATGTTTGATTTTGACTGTTGTCAATAAAGAGAGAAAAAAGCAAGACAAAAATAAATTGGATTACTATCAGAAAAATATATTTTTTTTTAGCTTTTCAATTTATCTTCAATATAAATTTGTAAAGAACTGGTAAAAAAAATCTGGTAGTCTAAAATGTCTCCTTTTAAGAATAAAGAAATGAATTGCTAGAAACATTCTGGCAGCGTTGTGCAAAAGGCATCTTTTACCAAAAGGGAATTATGTTCCAGATTCGTTATAAAAACTTTCCTGGCAAACCCAACAATTTGCTCTAAGTTCACTTGCATACCCTATATTTATATTAGTATTTAATGAAAACGGCTTTTTTTTTTTTTTACCTACGAGGCTAGGCTCAGGGCAAAAAGTAGATTAACTATTTTACACACGATTTTTCATTTTGGACTGCCCCTGTCGGCTTGACCAAGTTATATGTGAGACAGATTCTCTCTTTCGTTTGTCGAAAAGAAAAAAAAACTTGACAGTCTCGACAATGGGGGGCTCCTCAAACTGTGGACATCATTAATGCAAACCAACTGTGCTTTTCCACTTGAGATAGCTCATTATAAAAATAAAACAGAATTCAGGCAACAAAGTTTTAGTCCATGGTTACTGAATGATTAAAATACGTTTTATTCCTTATGACTGTCATCTGTGTGCAGCTTTGTAGGTTTTAAACCAATTCTAGTTGGATCAACTCTTGTGCTGCCTTCAATTACTGTCGTAAATGTGCAACACCAGTTTAAAAGGGGACTAACACTCGGGAAACCAAGACAGGACACTTGCTGTGACAGAGTGCAATGCTTCACCCCTCTTTGCTGAGCAAAGGACAACAAATACTATACATTTTATAGTAGGCTAATTTGGCAATCATTTACATCATATGTTTTATTATGAATAGTTATTATTGTATGAAGTAACTTTAAGGGAAATATTAAAGCAGCACTTAGAGCAAGCTTATACAGTTACACAAACTGTATAATGGATGTTATATAACACTTCCAAATGGCCAATGAATTAATTAGTTTTGTTATTTCTGAGCAAAGTAATGTTGAAAGTATGATTTAAGCCTGGTACATATCTTTGTATCTGCAAGACCTGATGTTTGCACGTGCAGATATTTGCCTAGGTGTCTAATAATAATAATAATAATAATACGTCATATAATAATATAATAATATGTCAGAACAGCAGAATATTCTGCTTACAGCATTGTTTTGGATGATATGATTGACAAGCATATGTTCACTAATTCTCATACCTTCATATCCACCAGGGGACAGTGTCACATTTACCAAACTAATGTAGACCTACAGAAGAAAGAAATCTTTAAAATACATTGAAAAAATAAACCAAAGAAATTGTCTATGTCCTTACATTATTATTATTATTATTATTGTGCATATATAATTATTGGTGGGACATTGATGTTCCATTAATGTTGCAGCCATGGATGTGTTAGATTTAAGGTACTTCCACTAAGCAGCTGTGACAGATTTCAATTAAATTCAAAGGGGCTTTATTGGCATTAGAACATACGTTTACATTGCCAAAGCAAGTGTGAAATAAAAACAACATTGTAGTCAAATATATAAATAAGAATAAGTAAAGATAACTTAAAACAAAATAGAAAAATGTAGACATTGCAGTTTAAAAAATACAAATAGCTACAAATAAGTGAGAACTGTATAAACACTAACATTTTTAAAGAAATGTATTTAAAGATATCCGTTCTGTATGTACAGTAAGTATGTCTATGTACAGAGATCAGCACGGTGCAAATGGTCAGTGCAGGAATACGCAGCTGACAGTCTTTACGGTGGTTGTAGTCCATTGGCGAGATTTCAACCTACTTGGATGTAGGAGTCCCCGAGGGGCCTTCAAAGGCATCACTAGCTGTTTCTTCCTGCATTGCTGTCGGTCAGAGCGCCTCATGATCAGGATTTGTGTACAGTTCACAGCGTTGAAACGCAGCTCCGGTTTAGGTAAGAAGAACTGAGCACAACACTGCTGGAAAAGCTTCATGTGTCGGCGGCCACAGTAAAGTAGAGAAAAGCATGAATGACAACAACATGCCGCAACAGATACAGACGCTCGCCTTTTGCTTTATCACAGTTGCGCTGTCGATTGTCGCCACATTGGTCTGTTTGAACGAGAAAGGTAAAGTGACAGCAGCATTATAATATTTGGTTTCATTAGAACACCCTGGTAGCTAACAGCTAAGCTAATATCCCTGCAGTGTTTGTAGTGTGAGCAGTTGCACAGGTTAAAGTCCCGGTGTGTGTGTAAATAGGGGTCTCTAGGACCCCGCAGACACCTAGCATGGGCGGTGGAGCAGGCGGAGAAAGGTGAAGTTACCCTCAAAGGACTGATCAGAGGTCAGTTTCATTTCCCCCATTAATGTAAAGGTTGGGAAAAGGGCTGGGAAAGCCGTTCTCCAGTCAGTTTATGTCTAACCGCTAAGCTACGCATTTCGCCAACGACGTAAAGGATAAACATAGTCGGGCTAGGATACAAAGAGTTGATCTGCACAAGCGATTGTAATGGTTCCTACATTGAAAAATTGTACATATTGGCCCCAAAGTCCGAAACGGTCAGTTGACGTTGTTTGGGATAGCGGCGCAGCTAGGAGCAAAGATCCAGACCAGACGTCCGTCATAATCCGCAGTGTCAACATCTCCCTTCAACTCCCTGTCGTGGCGTTTACTCTGTAAGGAAGCCTGCTTGGATCAGCTATGCAGGCAAACACAACGCGGGGCTTCCTGTGGTCGGACGTAGAGACGAGGACCTTGTTGAACATCTGGGGGGAGCAGGACATCCAGGTAGCGCTGGATGGAAACTTCCGAAACAGCTTCGTGTACCGCGACGTCTCCCGGAGGCTGGGGGCGATGGGGTTTGAACGGACCCCGGAACAATGCAGGGTGCGGATCAAAAGCCTCAAGAGACAGTACTTGTTAGCGAAGGAGGGTAATCTGCGGAACAACGGGCAGTATCACAAGATCTGCAAGTTTTATGACACCATGGAGAGGATTTTGAGCAACCGGCCCGCTCTTGACCCTCTGGAGTTAATGGACGGCGGCGCGGGAGGAGAGGAGGCCGTGGATGGCTTGGAGGAGGATGGAGAGGATGCTCAAGATGCATACTCTGAGAGCACAGGGGAATGTCCCTTTCCTGCAGAGACCGAGGTGAAGTTGGAGTACCCAACTGTTCCCATCCCTATTCCGGTTAAAGTGACAGTGGGCAATAACAGTAAGTGCTCCCTCCTCGTCCACATACATTCATTCTTCTGTGGATACAGTATGTTTTTATATAACATCTGAGACCATGATTACTTGGTTGTATTTGGTCAAAGATGCGTCACATAATGTCTTACCCCTGTCCACTTCAGGCACGTCAGTAAGACCACATAACAGCAGCCAGTCGGCCAGTAATTTGTCAGCCGCGAGACCGAAACGGCCCAGGAAGCGGCGTGCCAACTTCCCCATGGAGAAGCTAATGGAGCAGTTCCTGGAGCAGAGCGCCCAAGCTGAGGACAGCTTCTACCGGATGGAGGAGCAGCGCTTGCAGGCGGAAGACCGCCGCCGAGAGGCCGAACACGCCAGGGAGCTGCACATGCTTCAGATGCTCGGCCAGATGTTCTCCAGCATCTCCTCCGCCAGACCCAGCTCTGCAGTCACCCCCTCCAAGACTGTTCCCCCCACCCGCGCTCCTGTGTTCTCCAGTGCCTCCCCGTCATGCACACGTGGCCAGTCCGGTCATCTGAGACGGTCTTCACCCCAGACAAACTGTTTCACCCAACAGAGTCAACTATTGAACCCAGATCCCCAGGCATTAGGTATTAGTTTCGGTGTCATGTGTGCAGCCACGAGGTGGAATGTGTGAGGAGAAAAAACGGAAAATAGAGATGTATCAGCTGTGATATCAGAGCTCAGTGATGGAGTTGTCACTCAATTACTCTGTTTCTGGGGTTAGGTGGTTTGTTGCTTATTCTTTACTCAGATTGCATCATTATCTGTTTTAGTTGTGTATTTGTTGCCAAACTTTTGTTTGTGTGTGTGTGTGTGAAAGGTAAAAAAAAAAAAAAAAAAAGACCCTGACTGAGGCCAAACAAGCATTCCACACTTTAATGCCTCACTCTGTTTATTTCCTCAGTGTTTGAACGCTACCACAGCTTGGGGTCCACATCACACAGAGGCATGGACGATGACCTCCTCTCACTGGTAAAGAGCACAGTCCCTGCACTGACATCCAAAAAGCACAAGGGACAAGATGGACGCATTGGGATCATTGGAGGATGCCAAGAGTACGTTTTGCAAAAAACAGCTTCTGGTTTGGTCTTTCAATATAAACCACAGTCAGCAAACAAGAGTTTGATTTCTCCTGTGATTTGTTTCTCCACGGAACATTAGCCCTAATCCTTTTTCATCTTCACCCTTTTAAAGCTATACTGGAGCTCCATACTTTGCTGCCATCTCTGCACTGAAAGTGGTAAACACTAGTTCTGACAGATTTATCATTAATGCTCCCTCTTTGTTTTTTTTTCTTGGTTTCAGTTTTGGTACAGTGCCTTTTCTCTTTTTTTGTCTCCAGGGGGCTGACTTGTCTCATGTATTCTGCACCAAAGATGCTGCAACTGTAATCAAATCTTACAGCCCTGAGCTCATAGTTCATCCTGTTCTGTAAGTAGCAGATCCACTTGAAACAGTAAATAGCTGAATATCATTCTGCTGTAGGATTTTCATCACAAGTTTTTTTTTCCATCAAGAGTTTTTGTAAACCTTCACAATGCATTATGATGTGTTATAACAGCAGTAATAAGGCGTTATAAGTAGGATTAAAACACTGTATAAGGTCAGAAATTACAATTGCCTGTAACTGGTCTCCTCATGGTGCTTTATGTAGCCATAATAGATGGAGAGGGAGCTTATGGCTGCCATAAAGCCTTTAAGACAGCTATTTGATTCAGGTAAAGTAGGTTAGTGTCATTATGAGATGTTTATTGTTTTGTTCAAGTAAAATGAAAAGGAAGTAATTGTTCTGCCATTCATGTTTTTTTTTTCATTTTTTACAATACAATAACAAAGTTAAAAGACGTTAAAATTGGCTGTAGCATCTTTGATACAGTGTCAGTCAAAGACAGAGCTGGCCCGACGCATAAGCGAACTAAGCGTCTGCTTAGGGCCCCCAGCATGACGGGGGCCCCTGAAACACACTGTCTCAAAATGTGGGGAATCATGCTTGTAGGTACGCCCTTTAAACTCGGGTTTTCGTTAAGCACAAAGAAACTCAGTGGCTGAACGTTAAAACAGCCTTCCAGTGTCATCCTGCACAGTGAAGGTCAAACCCTCAAGTGAAGTAACAACGAGCGAAACGTATTTTTGAGCGGAGTGCGACTTTAAGGTTTTGAATGAGGGGCGTCAGAAACAACAAAGCACCCACGCTGAAAAGAAATATGATTTTTATCATCATTGATTTTCATTTTCATTCATCTTAATTGTCTCGAGAAAGTGACTGCATAGTTATAATTCCCTATGCCTGTTGTTAAGAGCCATCATAATGCATTATATAGACTTAAGAGTAACTTCATAGAAACATACCAAAACTGTATATTTTATAGGGAGCAGAGTGCAAATGCCAACAATAACTCAGACAAGCCCTACTGGAAGATATTTGCTATTTTGGCAAATATCCAAATAGTGTACATGGTATGTACTTGATTACATACCATACAGAGATATACAGGCATATATACATCTTTGAACTATATGTGTATGTGTGTGTGCAGCATTCAGAGGAGTTTTAATCTATGAAAACTAGTATTATTTATGCATAAGGCATGAAGAAATATATAAAGAGCTTCTAGGATAGGACTTATAATAATTTGTGCATTCGAACACATCTAACGTGTCTCTGTATTTGTGTGTGTGTGCATGTTTTAAGGGACAGTCCTAATGCAGTGGAAGAGATAGAAAAATGGCTCCCAAGACTGCACGGCCTTGTGGTGGGACCAGGTCTAGGGAGAGAAGACTTCTTACTAAAAACAGCCAAGGCACGTGGAATACTTTTATACTCCCTTGCACCCAAAACAGCCTCTTAGGCCAGCTGCTCGTGCATAACCACAACATGGAAATAAATACATATATTTAACAGTTATTCGATAGAGTACAGTGCTGAATTTAAGCTGCACAAGGTAATTCCACATGTTGGCGGCTCCCTATTGACTGGTAACAACTTTAACTTGAATTCCCAGAAAACATGACTCGAGTAAATGTGCCAAAAAACTGAGGCAGACCTCATACTGGTGATTCTAACTTTCTCTGAAAGAAGCACATGCACACTGATGCTTGAGTGACACTCTGGAGCTTTGATTGATCAGCCCCCCCTGTGTAGAGAAATGTATAAAAATGACACTAGAATATATTTTGGGTAAATAGGGTTGGAAGTGTAGCCCAACTTTTATTAGACTGATGAATTTTTCTGTGAATAGCATTATACTTAACATTGTGTCTTTTTCTTTCTCTCTTACAGGAGGTGATAGAGAAGTCTAAAGCAAGAGATATTCCTATAGTCATTGATGCAGTGAGTACTTGTCTTGATAAAATCAAGTTTCAGCTGCAAAGCCATACAGAATCACTGAGTGTGTGTGTGTGTGTGTGGTTTGTTTGTTTTCAACAGGACGGATTATGGCTAGTTACACAGCAACCATCTGTTATTCAAGGCTACCAAAAGGGCATCCTTACACCTAATTTCATGGAGTTCACTCGACTGTACGAGGCGCTGGTGAGTCTCTCACCACTGTTCAGTTAGTCTCCGATTGATATAGAGCATGCTGCATATACTCCTGTGTGTTTGTTAATGCATGTTGCCTGTGTGTTGCTGTCTCAGCACCATGAGCCAATGGACAGCAGCGATCACCAACGCAGCGTCATGCAGCTCAGTGTAGCTATGGGCAACCTCACTGTGGTGCTAAAAGGAGAACAGGATCTCATTACAGATGGCAGCAAAGGTCTGTATTAAGCCCAGATACTGTATAAACAACTTATAACTCATGCTTTTTCAGTTTGTCATTCGCCTTTTCCATCGGTCTAAATCACTACTCATATATTTATGGAGATAGTTGTGACTGTGGACAGATCTCATGCCGTGTCCTCTTGTTTTCAGTGGTCTTGTGCAGTCTTGAAGGCAGTGGGAGAAGATGTGGCGGTCAGGGTGATCTTCTATCTGGATCTTTGGGAGTGCTGGCACACTGGGCCCATGCTGCCTCTGCAGCTGGACTGATCAGAAGGTGGAGACATTATTGGCTGCCTGTGCATTGTGTTTTAATCATAGTATTTTGCACCTTTTCTTACCTTCAAGCAGCCACTGGTTTGCATTCACTTCAGCTTGTTATAAAAATCAACTTGCAGATAAATCTGCCTTTATTATATGTGTAATTGTATGTTTCCTAATTCATCGCTTGTGTCCTCCTCCAGTATGAATCCATCAATGGTCGCAGCATTTGGGGCCTGTTCTCTCACCAGACAGTGCAACAGTCAAGCCTTCCAGCAGCATGGCAGGTCCACCACCACCTCGGACATGATCCAGGAGATTGGCTCAGCCTTCAAGAAGCTATTTGAAAGCTGAAAACTGCCACATGAAATCAAAAATCCTGTTTATGAACTTATATATAGTCAATTTTGCATTCTTACAAAAAACAGAAGACAGAAAAGATAAAAAGATAGATGAACTTCTCTCATTTGCCACCCTCTGGATGGGTTAGTGGCAAATGCTCTCGTCAAGTTTGATTTGAGTATAGGTTAAAGAGGTGTGGACTAATCTGGTGCAAAAAACACACTGACATGTTGTTTGCAGTGTACAAAATGGACCCCCTAAAAAAAACAAAACAACAGACAGTCTTCCATGTCTTCAGCAGTATTATAAATGCATCTGTCAAACATGATGAGGTGTCTAAATTCTTCCCAACCCACCAAAGAGACAGAGATTGTAAGATAAAGGGAGTCAAAGTGATGTTTGAACTTTTGAAATAAATAATGAATCAGATTTTGTGTGAGTTACTTTTTCTTGAAAGCGGTCTACATGGTATCATAGCACCTGTGTGTTGCCTCGGCGTGGCAATATTGACCTGCAACATGGAAACACATCTCAGGTCAAATGTATTGCTACCAAGGAATTTGACTCCGGTTTAGCGGCTCTCAGTGTACTTAGAGAGAATAACAACACAACAATCTTCAGAAATACACACAAGGAATGAACCGTTTCTGTGAACTGTAAACAGGATACAAATGGTGAAAAGTGATGAGTGGGAGGAGTGCTGAGATAGATATTAAATAGTAAAAAAAAATACGTTACATTATATTCCGTGCTGAAATTTGAGAAAAAGACTCATATGCGCCACATATGTGTGTTAGTTGAGTAATACATAGTTGAAATTCACAAAAAAGTGCAAAAAAGCAGAAGTAATAGCTTTACTCTGTTAGTTCACCATTTCACTGTTAGTGGTTGCTATAGCGCTTCATACTGCAGCACATGCGCAGAACAGCAATCGTTTATTCAGGCACTCTAGCTACCAGCTAGCATTAGCATGCTAGGTACCGACTCCCTACACATGATCTAGCGCTAGCAACAAGAACAAATACATACTACGTACTGAAAAACGACTAATATCAACACAGGTGAGTTATTCTGACAACCGGTTAACTACCAAGTAGATCCGTTTGCTGTAGTGTTTGTTTTTGCGGTGATGAACATGACGTTTCGCACAGTATTGTTATAGCTGCGTTAAAGGCTAACATAAGCTAATTTAGCTAACTGTTACAGACCGTTTAAAGTGTCAAAATGAGTGCGAACAATGTTTCTGGTGATTCAGACTGTTGTGTTTGTGTAACGTTAGTTATGTTTCGGATTAAAGTGTTCTGTGTGTGTGTTTAACGTAAAGTTGTAGGTGAAAGAAGTGGCTGCTCAATGTTTTCTTTTTGCGTCAATCTTCGCGTTTGTCACATCATGATGTTGTTTGATAAAACTTTTAACTTGTCAGAAAACGATTAAAGCCAGCTGACGTTACAAGTTAAACTAAAGTCTCATGTTATTGTTATTTTAGCGAACCTAAAACTTGGAGAGTTGACGTTAACTCACCGGAGAGTTAGCTGTAGCTTAGTTTACGCGCTAATCAGGACTAGCTAGATGTTGGAGCTCAACTGCTTTTTTTTACGGAAATACTCTATTTCAGCACTAAATTAGTATGTGGTTGATTTGACGTTAGCGTGTTGGTTTATCACTTTGCCACACATCCACTCAGTGACTTAGTCCAGCTAACGCTAGCCATCATTACTGCTTTACGCTATCTTTGTTGTTGCAGGACACACAGATGTGCGCTCAATAATAACACCAAGTACTCCATCTGTAGTCAGCTGGCTCCTGTTTACATCAGCTATGATCTGAGTTATTTCTCTCTGGTGCCAAACCACCTCGATATCTGCTGGCAGCTTTATAGTACACGTACCAATTTTCAGAATGGCTGACTGTAGTTCAGCTGCCCCCTCCCCCCTCTCACGTTTTTGACCATCATAGTCAAGATTTCCGGACTGATTTCAGACAACCCATATTGTAAAACACGAAAGAAACTCTTTTAAATACATAGATGATATGCACACTAACAAATCAGAGACGTCCGATGCAGTATGGCTTTATAGCAACAATAGGCGTTTTCATAATGATTTGTTGTTAACAGGTGCAGGTGTCGGAGTGTCCTGTGATAAAGACGGATCCGCAATGTTGAACCCGACCAATGGCGACCCAGGCCACGTCGTCGTGAATTATGTTGAGGAGTATTTGGACCTGGTGGAATCTCTACCTTTTGATTTGCAGAGGAGTGTGTCTCTCATGAAGGAAATTGATGCCAAGTATCAAGGTAAAGAAGCTAGACTTGATGACACTTATTTAAGACACACCTCTGTCTTTCAAATCTTTCTACTTCAATCAAATATATAAAGAGGTTACCAAAACATTATTGTTACATTAACATACTTCATTTTACTTTTTACTTTATTTCTTATTTAACAATGTTCTGATGAGAAACTGACATGTAGCTGTTGTTTCTTAGGAAGTTCCTGGAAAGCACAATGCATTTGCATTAGTGTTTTGTACACTAAGCACAAAATACATTTAAGTGTGTCCTAAAGTCTTTTATAGTGATCAACAGGCAAGGTCAGCAATATAATGTTTGTCTTCCTGTGTGGTTGTGCATCACAGGTGAGCATACAGTTAAGCAGATATGGATACTACACCTTCATACACATGAATATTTAATCAGCAGCAGCTTTTAAACTCCAAAAAGCGGCACTCTTGTAGCTTAAGCAGGTGCTTAACAACTGAACACTTAACAAATGATATAGTACTCTGTAGACATGCAGCTGCTATGTGCCATTACAGAGAGTAATGTCTGAACCCACCGTTAGGCTCGTAACCTCTCTCTGTAGATCTAGTATGACAGCTACCACTTTGGTCTCTCAGCAGACTTATTACCAGCCAGTAGTCAGTCCCACCTCCTGTAATAATTACCAACCACAAGACTTGCTTGAACAATATTCAGGATGAACCTTTGATGAGATTAAAGACACATTTATCTGAAGGTGCATGTTGGCTGGCTTTACTAAACCTCACAAATTTAAACCTTAACTTAGTGTATATAAATTAACATCTCAGAACCCAACAATAGCTAACTTGTATCAGCATTGCAGTTGATATTCTGTGTTGTCATCCTGCACCTCCTAGTGCAATTCTACTAAAGCTTCAGAAAGTAATATCTCCACATTATAGACACATAATACAGTCATTATCCATTATGACATATAGTAAGCTTAAACTATACATTTATTCATCTGTGTGTACGTTTTTTTGAGAATATTTTTGATGACCCTCTTTCTTCTTTGGCAGATGTTCTGAAGGAGCTCGATGATGCTTACGAACGGTATCGCAAGGAATCCGACTCACTTCAGAGGCGCAAGCTTCAGTTATCCATTCAGAGGGCACTGATCCGCAGTCAAGAGCTCGGAGATGAGAAGATCCAGATTGCTGGTCAAATGGTAAGTAAAGAACTTCCTGCAGCTGCTCAGTGGCTAACTGCCAGGTCTGAATGTGTGTATAGAGCAGTGATTTCCTGGAACATATTTGCTCACCAAATCTAAACTGGAGTAGTTTTTTTTTTACAGTTTATATCGGCATGCTAAAAGGCCTTTTTGTACTGGGGTGTATTAGGCTTTCCATTTTGCATTTGCCATTTCAATATCACTGAAATCATTACCAGGAAAAACCTATTTGAACATTTACAGGACTCCAGCAGTAAACACTGAATCAGCTTATTATAACTACACACTAGAGGGTTACCAGGAACATAACAGTGTATTTAACCTTCCCCTTTGACATATATTTGGTTATGTCAAAGTCTAGTGATTGTTCCTGCACCCCTTAGGTTGTTGCACAATGTGAAATGTTACAACATACAACTGAATAAACAAGTAGCATGCCTCAACCTTTTCTTTTCAGTCTGTTAAACTAAGTAATTGAAACCATACAGCCACACTAAATAAATTTTAGTCTCAATCCTAGTTTTTAAAAAGTTTCACCTTTGGATGTGCAAACTTAACAAGTATTTAGTCATCCACATATACTCAAACAGCAGACAGACTTTTTTTTATAATAAAACATGAACATTCTTTGTTTCAGGTGGAGTTGGTTGAGAACCGAACGCGTCAAATAGACTGGCATTCTGAACTTCTCCTTTCCTCTCAAGAACTCCCAGAGAGCCATGTTCCCATAGCAACATCTATGGCTACCACTGCAGCATCCATGATGTCGTCATCGTCATCATCAGCCACCATAACTCCAGGCAAAACTGGCCACCACGACAAGAAGCGCGATGAGGTCACCCCAGGCTCAGGTGGCGGAGATAAGGCTGGAGGGAAACGCTCGAGACGACAGAAAAATGGGGAAAGCAGGGAAAGTTACGGGGGTCTGGATCCAGCTGAGGACGTCGGAGTGGGGGCCTCTCGGGAAAAGAGGGCCAAAACATCTTCTAAGAAGAAGAAAAGGTCAAAAGGAAAGTCTGAGAGAGAAGTGTCACCTCCAGACCTGCCCATTGATCCAGATGAGCCAACGTACTGTCTGTGCGAGCAGGTGTCCTACGGCGAGATGATTGGCTGTGATAACGATGAATGTCCAATAGAGTGGTTTCATTTCTCCTGCGTCGGGCTTCATCACAAGCCTAAGGGGAAGTGGTTTTGCCCCAAGTGTAGGGGTGAGAATGAGAAGACCATGGACAAGGCTTTGGAGAGGGCAAAGAAGGAGAGGGCATACAACAGGTAGCTCATTCTGCCTGGCCCAATGAACACTATTGCTTAAAAATTTGTATTTTGTGTCTCGTCTTTGTTTCCATTCACTGTTAACAGCTGTTTAAAAAGAGTGATGACTTGATCAGAGTGATCTTGTAAATAGTTATTTTTGTAACTGCGACATAGCTGACAAACGTCCTCCTGGTCAGAAGAATTTGTAAAGAATGGACATATTACTGTACAACCTGCATGTTTGTAAGCAGCTGTCCTGCACTTACATCCCCTTTTGTTTTTGTTATGCACGCAACATCACCCACTCCAATTATACATGCCCAATTAACAAATAAAACATTTCTAAACAAGAATTTTTTATGGTTTTAATGACCTCATACAAGGTTCTGACAGGTTCTGGTTTTGAAATCACTCCTACATTCACTCACTGAATAACAGACACTTAGTAGTTTACTCTGTAGTGAGCAGTAAATTGAGATTTAGGACACTTATCATCACTGACAGGTGTGGTATCACTACAATTTTTGCATCTATAAAGCGGAGCAGTGTAGTGTAGATGCTGTGGACACTATACGTGACATTGTGGGAATGTTTTAAGGGGAAAAAATGGTGCAGAAATTTTAGTCAGAATTTGTCCACGTAAAAATATGGTGGACAGTAAATTTAGTGCACTATATAGTAAATGGGGAGTGTTTCTTAAAGCAGCCTAGATGAATCCAGAGTATTTAATAACATTTTAATGAATTCTAAATTAGCCATAAAGAATTTGTTCTAAAAGTGAAAGCAATCTGAGAGCTGTATATTGAATTTAGTTGCTGTAACTTTTAAATTATACCTTATTAGTGGCATTTCAGCCTGTTTTAATACTGACACTGTGGCGAGATGTTGCGGTAAATAACTGCAGTCCTGGACAGTTAAGTGTCTTATCTTTCCCGTCAAAGACTGTTTTTATGTATGGTCAATTTGCCTTGGGAAATTGATCATGTATCACTGTTGCTATAGCAAAGATTTACCTCCAATGTTACATGTTTTTTTTAGTGGATAGATGCTCACATTTGTATATGAAACCAGTTTACCTAATGGGCAGTGCCACAGTTTGTGGGTCTTCTTGGAATATCAGCTCTACACTAACTAAAAAGCAGCATAAGTATTTACTTCTATCAAAGCAAAAAAAATATGTTTAGGTCAAATATTAAATTTGCAGTTACAATAAAGAACTTCCCAAATAAGACTGTTTTAGCCTTTTTTTTTTATTTACAAGTGCTGAAAAAATGACATGGGGGACAACCAGTGCAAAATCTGTACATATATTCAGTTGCAGGTATCTTATATACATGAGTACTGAAGAGGAACATGAATACACTCTTTCTGTCATGCATGTAACAGAGTTCACGGCACAGCAAAGACACGGTGTAAAGATCTCTGATTTAGTCGTAGTCCATAATGCTCAGACTGCTCATTCTCCCAGGGAAAAGTAGGATGATCACACTGGAGCTCACACAAACTGCCTTGTGAAAACAAACTGACATAACAGAGCAGGGGTACAACAGAAAAGGACCCATGACTTCATTGATAAACCCTCCAAGACATTTAACATAATTAGTCATGGGGAGTTATTACAGAAAGTTAGAGCACACCAAAGATTTGGGGTAATGGCCCACAAGTCCAGACTGACAAAACATAAAGGCAAGATTCAGCACAAATCCCCCGATGGGCTGGAAAAGGGGGGTAAGAATATAAAAAATAAATCCCTCTCGGCGGGCAAGAAGAAAAAAAAAAAACATTCTATGAAGGGAAGTTGAAGGTAAAGTGCATAAAAGCTTAAAATCAAAAAAAGGTGAAGGGGGCCAAAAATTAAGAGGTTCTCCACTAAAACTTGCAGCACACACAGCTTAACAATGGAGAGAGCAGCTATCAGGATTGCCAGGTCAACTGTCTCTCCAGCTTTGTTCTACGATGGCAGACACACGCTTCTCGTACTCCCGCTTGTTCTCCTGGTAGAGCTGAGCCGCCTGACTGTTGGCTGGACTGTTGGGATTTGGTTCATCAAGCAAGGACTGGGGAAAAGAAGATAAATACTGAAGGTGAGGTTGTTTTAGTGGAAAATAACTAACCTGCAGCAATCCATTAATCTACTCAGTCACATGCCTTCAAAATGCTCAAACTGTCACCTGGTTTCAAGTACATCCATTTTAACCAGGGATTAAGAGTCATTAGACATTTTGTCATCAAATGTCTGACTTTGTGAATATAATTTTAAAAATTGAGCAGCAAACACTTTTCTTTAAAAATATAAATATGATCCACAGAATAATCTACTTTCGACAGTCCAATTTTTAAGATTTTTAAACTTCAAAATCCTAATATACTGACATATTTGCAAATCTTTGCACGAGCATACTGTAATTTTGCAAATATTTGTCTTTTTAACTGTACAATTTAAACATTTCCCTTCAGCAGAGAAACAGATTTTGTACAATTTTATGTGTGTTATACTGCGGAGGGTCAATTAGTAGTCTAACATAAAAATAACTTGAGTGTGTTTTTGTCACTTGTGGTATAAAGAAAACAAAAGCCAGGTAAAATCAGTAAAATCAGGTGTACACACTTTTAGAATCTCCTATTCATTGACATTTCCTACCTGGATGGATGTAAGAATAGAGGACACATCATAAGTGGGACTCCAACGATTCTGTAGGATGTCCAAACATATACTGCCATCTGCATAGACTGTGGATAAAAACACAATTATACACTAACCCACAAATAACAACTCTATAATGTGCCAGAGGATAAGACAATATTCCTACCATTTGGATGAAACATCTTTGACACAAATCGCACTGTGGGGGGTTTGTTGGGGTATTCTTCTGTGAACTCTACAATGAGTTTAAAAGTACCTGGGACAAAGACAAGACACAAAGACATTTAATTATGTGCCATTAAATCTGACTGTGTTTGTGGTGTGGCATGTTTCAAGACAGAAAGAGTGCACTGGAGCAGTGACTTGTCCTAACCTGAACAAACACATCTCTAAGCAGGGAAAGTTGTGTAGTACATGTTAACAACTTTTTTTTTTTAACTAATGAGGGAACAGTTTTATACAGGATAGTAGTAGAGATATTTACAAGAATACTTACTTGATTTGCAATTATTACTTGGTCACAAAGTATAACAATGTATTTGTAAAATAAATGATGAATGAGTAGTACGGAAACTGGCATCTATGTGAACATATTAACAATAGGGGGTTAGGGTGCGACGAAGTTACTTTGTTAGACATGTTTCACATGCGATACAGTAACATTATTCCTTACTACACAATATAATAAGTCATGAACAAGATGAAATACTTACCATCCTCAAAGGGAGTTCCTTCAGGGCTGTGACGTTGAAAAAAAAAAAAAAAAAAAAAGGTCATTCATTTCACACTTCAACTCTCAAGATGTGTATTTAGGGGGGGAATCTATCCATGTACATTATTGGCTGTGCATCAGTCTTACCCAAAAATGACTGCATTCCACACCATGATGTTGTTTTCAGATGGGGCACCACTGACACCAGCTGGAGGATCCTCTTGTAGCCTTTATAACCAAATAACAAAGACGGTATAATGGAACCTCTATAATGCACATGTTAAGAGAGGAAACTAGATTTCTTCTGCCAGTGCTCAGTCAGGTAATCCGCTTCCCTCTTTCAATATTTAGCCACAGCCAAATTTAATATTTCACACAGCTATTCACCATAGTGACTGGTGGCAGGTACTTCAGGCTGGAGTAAACAGACTCCATTGCCAGACTAAAAAATAATCAGATCAATTTCCTACCTCGGTTGGGCCATTTACACTTTTAACCATTGTTATGAATAGTATTTTCACAAAAGAAAATCAGCCTTCTGCTTCAAACAAATAAACATATCATGATAGCAATTAAGCAACTGTCTGTCAATCAAATCAAGTCAGTGCCATGAACCATGTAAGTATTGGCATTGTAATTTACTATTATCTGCTATGCAACATCTTAAAGTTTCATCAGCTGAGATGTCCAGTACATTGTCATTACTAACTAGTTAGTGCCACAGGTAGCCTCAACATGTGGCAGCTTAAAGTGCTGACTACCTTTGAATTGAAAAAAATATATAGTAGCTGTAGTAATAGTTAGTAATAGTAGTTTATAGAAGCTTCCATGTAATGTGGGTATTTGTCTTCTAGTTAAGGTTAACATTACCCCAAAATCAGCTTCTAATAGGTAATAAAGTTAGAGAAATTGAGCCTTTCAGCGTGGTAGTTGATTGCACAATACTTCTCCTCTTTCATAGTGTCCCCCGCTGACTAAATAGAAACACTGCTGTTACAAGGTCAAGACTAAAATGTTAATCTCGTACACCGTCTGCATCAAGCAGGACACACATCTAGCCAATTCTGACACTGTCTGTTTCACAATCATTCACAATGGCCTTACTCTGTATAAAGACTTGCGGATTATAGAAGCTTGTGAAAGGTTTCAGTGGTTTACATTGAGAAACACATATCATGACTATCATGAAACTCAGTTGCAGATTGCATTCATTTCCCACATTCCCACACTGGCCTAAATCAACCGTCCATCTGGAAAGACATGTCCAAAACCCATGGCATGCAAGACAAAAGCTAATGACTAGCTGCAATTAAGAGATCTGAAGCTCTTGATCATTAACTGCGGGATGAAAACATGTTTAAGGACCCTGAAGTAACCAGGCTCACTTAGATAGGATAGTGGCATTGAAAAAAAAAAATCATCATAAACATCTTATTTGCACAAAGTGTCCTGCAGCTGTTAAAAACAGAACAGGACAGTTTGTTGCTGACTTCAGAAACTACAGCCCGAGTACCTGAGCTACACTGAGGCTTCTGCCATTAACTCATGTTGTTTTCGTCTGAGATTACAGGATAACACACTGTGGTGTTACATCTCATTAAATGTGCCGATAATTCCTAACGTTACCATGGTTGACTTACTTTAGTACTGACCGTATTCATTTCAAATTGCTATGTTGGTTAACAACGTACGGTATCTTACGTTTATGTTACGTAAACTATAAACTTATAGTCACTAATGTTCGCTACGTTGCATTTATTGTGTTTGGACAAAGGATACATTTGCCAACTGGTCACTTTTCATGGACATTTAAATGTTAGCTCGTAAGCTAGAAGCCTTACAGTATTTAAGTACATCAGCCGGCTAACCTGCTAACAGGTATCGGTTAGCACTGTTAGCCTCTTAACTACAGGTGAGTAACGCCATTTCACTAACATGTTTCAGGTTTGTAAATATACAAGAGAAACTGCACAACGTTTGAATTAATGTCAGTTTTTACTGTTGAAATTAGCGAAAAAATAGCTCTATGTTAATAAATTACTGGTTAGCTATACGAAGCTAATGTTAGCTGTTTTTGACAAATCATAGCGAACGGTATCGGCGTCGACCATTAACTCACCGTTTAAAATCTCTCATAAGTCTCCTTCTAGCCGGGGTTGACATAACTCAACTTATGAAACGCGTATTGGCAACACTGAGATTTTAACAGGAGCTTGTTTTCTATCAAAACGTCGGTGTATTTAATGGTTATCTGACACCATCCCACAGTTAACCCGTTCACAACCACTTCTCTCCGTCGCTCTCTGATAATCCGTCCTCCCTCTGGTGAAGCCAGCGAGGTTTAAAGGACGATACCATATCGTGAAGAGGGGGGGCGTTACGAATGCTAAATTACACACACTTGTCTTATCAGTACAGGTTTGCGTTGCTGTTACATTGTTTATATCTGAACATACATTTATAATGTGCACCTGCAAAATACACGTATCCATTGTTATTTTATTTAACTGCATTTGTTTTCACTCCCCCATCCCCTCCCTATTTTCAGCGGCGAAGGCGTCGTCTGTCACGGGGCGTGGTCACAGTGACGCGATGTTTGTGCAGCGCCGCGACGACGATGATGACGATAATGATGATGAAGGTCGGGGCCTTTTAACTAATTGTCAATTTTACAGGGAACAATTATCCAACTTCTCGAGCTCTTGCCCATCGTTTGAACTTTTCATGATTTAATTTAGAAAGTATTTTGAGCCAACTTATAAACAATAAGACATTTAATTTGTACCGCACTTTTCAGTCACAGTGAAACTCAAAGTGTTACAGTATTAATAGAACACAACATAAAGAAAAAAATTAGTTGAGATGAAAAAGTGTTCCTGAATAGAAAGGTTTTTAAGCCTGTTTTAAAAGAGTCTAATTTTACTGCCTAGCTTTTCTGTTGTTATTTTTCTATTTATTTATTATAGTAGATTAATGGATTGCTGCAGGTTATATTATTTTTTAACCCTTTGTCCTGTTACCATGTTGACTGACAAATTGAAGGTGAAATCATTATGCCTAATTGTTTTCTGTTATTCTATTAATGTCACACATGTTGTAAGTGATGCTGTCTATAAATAAAATGATGGGGGGGGGGGGGGAGGGCCTGTTAGCAGAGAGCAGTGTGTGCCCGAACACGAGCAGCAGTATTCTGGATAAAACATTTTAATTGATGCAGTTAGGTCATATAGACATGTTACAACCAAACAGACAATAAAGACCACAATATAGAAAACTGGGGAAAGTTTAACACGTAGAGTTCAAAGTATCCTAATATGATTTTCTATCCAGCCGACAAACTTGAAACTGATAATTGGCTGAAAGGGCATCTTTTTCAGGTTATTCAGAAAATAAAATGAAGAATAATCAAAGTTTAAATTTTGCAAAACATCATTCATGAGTAACATGTGGTTCTGCATTTTTTTATTAACATCAAGAGGAGGGATCAGCCCACCTCCAACTGAGACAGACACAAAATCTTAGTATTGGCAGTGGTTCAATACAGATGCGTACTTTCTTAATCAAACTTATATCACAAACTAAACAAACACTTTCTTTTTAACGACACAAACAAAAATCCACCTCTTAATCAACATTGTCGGCTACAAATATCAGATCCATCCACAATAACGTGCCTACCCTTTACAACAAAAAATAAATTCAATGAATAACTGGACCATTTAATGGCTTTAAGGCAAATGAATGCTTATTTAGGCTTACAGCCCGTTAACTAGGTCCTTTGTAGTTTAGGATCCATGGTAAAGTAGCATGGTGCTAAAGAGAGCATGGTCATAAAACTGCTCTGCTTTCACAGACTTCTGGTGCTCCACCTGGCTGCCTGCAGTGTTGTTCTCAGGTGAGTCACTGTAGATTTGTGGGTCGTGGAGGATTTCAGCTGCTGGGTCACATCCAAATGGAAGTTGTGGTTGATTGTGACCATTTGAGGAAAAATCCTCACAGTGTGTTTCACCTGCCACTGGAAATAAGACATAATTAAAGGGCATATGAATAAGTAATCTGTGACCACATACCTGCTTCAATAAATATAAGAAGATAGAGGCAGGCAGGGAAAGCAGAAAACAGTGGATTGATTTTGTTTTGCACAACTATTAAAAAGGGGTCATTATGAGCAGCTAGCTAGAAAAAAAGTTTAGAAGACATTTTATAACTGCATTTCAGAGAAAAATCATCTAGAACCCTTTGGGTTACACGAAAAACGTTGGATCAATAAATTGCAAAATACACTTTAGAGCCTTATGCAATTTCACAAGCTATGACCCCAGATCTCGTTTTAAATAGGTCACTTCCTGATCTATGGTTGCTTTGACTTGCAGTTAGTGCCGAATGACACAGTGACCTAGTTCTGTTTCCACAGAGGTATTTAGGCTGTCAAGAAAATTGCAAATCTTTGAGACGTGTTGGTATGCAATAAGCCATAACCCAACATATCTAGCAGAGGTGATTAAAATGAGAGTTTAGTCTAGTGAAAATATTTTCATGTTTAAAGCCCTTTAAAAATTATTGTACTTTTTACACATCTTTAATCATCTTTAAAAGCCAATAAAAATGCCATAAATACAGAACAGATACATAAAAATACATCAAGAAAACAGACGCAGTCCACCACAATCACATTTATAAAATTTAACATTTAATGATTTTACATAATCAAGTACAAAGCTAAGCCTGCTCAGTACTAAGCACTCAACGCTCCATGTTGAATGACTGTACACTTAATCTTTCTGGCATGTAATACAAAATAAACAGACACCACCTGCAACATGAAATACTACAAAAAAAAGGGAGAGAGAATTTCCCTTACCGATGTCAGTAAAAGTTGAAAATATTGTCATATTGTCAGGTTATTGTTGAACTATTAAACACAGCTCAAAAGATAAGGCTTTTTGCAAAGTATAGAAACTCATGCAAAGTTGCTTGAGCTTATTTACAACTACGGATTGTAAAATGGCCCGATTACCAATTTCAGAATAAGAAGGGGTGTTATTATATAACATGTAGATGTGCAAGCCCTGCTAGTTGCTTAAAAACATTGAATCCTTTGCTAACACACACAGTAAACTTTCACCATACTTGAGAATCCGTAAAGCACACAACCACAATGAACGCAAAGGAAATTAACTGAGGAATAACCGAATGCCGAGCCAATGGACCGCTATGTCTTACATGACATCTACAATCTACAGAAAAGCTGCACAGTGAATTATTTATACTTTAAAAGCTACATTCAAGTTGGGATTTGCTTTGGCATAAGGTCATTCTTAAATATAAACTGCATCAGCTAATGCGCAGTCGCAGTTTAACATTAGGAGACATTTCCTCAGTGTGTGTATCAGTGCTGAGGCCCCATTTTTAAATAAATGTCCTCATTAATCGAGCATTGTTTAAAATGAAGAATACCTGAGGAATTTAATGTAATTAATTCAGCTGGGGAAAAAACACTCCTAAAGAGAACCGCCAATTAACCATTTAGACTTAAAAAAAAAAAAAAAAATTACATTTCACATGTATACTAATGATCTTTTTTGCCATTTCCCTTAATAGATTGTAAAGAAACATTACACTTTTCCTAAACTGATTAGTATGAGCGTACAACAGCTTTAGCCATTCCAACAGAAAGTAAATAAGTCAAATCTGTAAATTACTCAAAGAAATGCTACTAAAATGCACGTACGTTCGAATGTTGACATCTTCAGGTGATAAATTAAGTTTCTCCTCTTATTCTCATATTGTGCAAAAATGCACAATTAAGACTTATTTGAAACATGACAAATGTTTTTTTTTTTCCACAAAGCCAATATGACCTCTATTTGCACTGGTGAGCCAACAGAGTTAATGCCAATCATTTTGTGTTATCTAGAACTTTTCTGTAAAATTGTGCAAAACAAAAATCATCCTTTTATTATAAAGCTAAAAAATAAGGATTACACAACAATTATCTGTATAACTGGACGGATGCATTAAATATACTTGTATGACAAAGAAATCTTTCTACTTTTATGCATCCGAGTGTAATCAGGTACATGAAAAAGTAGAAAACAAAGCTTACGCACACTGCTATACATCTTTCAAATGTCGCTTACCACCACCAAGTCAGAGCAAATGTATGCCTTTATGCATATAATATGCAAAAAAACATAGCTGGATACCAAAAAGATATACTACACAAATAAGGAATATTAGAGTATGCCACTACACACGCGCACACACACACACGCACGCACGCACACAGACAGACAGACATACACACAAGCCCTCTACAGATAGGCATAAGAGTTGGTGCAGCGACAGGGGGTCTGCATTGAAGCCACAGTGATGACCTCCAGCTCTTTAGTTGCGGGGCTGGACCTGTTCTGTCCCCCCTGGTCCTCACACTGATCCATGGGCCCTGGCCCTTGTGGTGGTGCAAACCCATTCTGCCCAAATGCAAAGGGTCCTGGCCCACCTGAGGTTACAGTCGCTGCCAACTCCATGGTCATGCTTTCCATCTGGGCCTCTCCAGCACCACCCAGTGGCCCATTCCCATTCAACAATTCTGGTGGCATGCCCAAACCTAAGAGTCAAGAGATGCATAGACAAATAAAACAATGAATTAGATTTTTAAAATAACTTCACTTTTACCTTCAAACAGACCAGTAAACCAGCCTAAAATGACAGGCTGGCAGGCTTCAGTTGAATCTCTTGCTGTTATAGCATCCATTTTTATTTTATTTCTACCCCTGGAAATTAAACTACGCTGGATTTTTTCGGTTCCCTGCAGGTGTTCCAGCTTCCTCCCACAGACCAAAAACAAGCAAGTTAGGTTGCTGAAAGGTATTTAGTGTTAATGAACCTTAATTACCCAAAACCTTCTCTCTCCTTTCAGTTGTAAATGTCACCATCGTTCAACTCCTTCTTCCTTTAAACACACGGCCTTACAGCACTGCTAAATTAAATGAATTGTTGGTTTTATAATGTACATTATATTCCAGCCTAGCCTTTTTATTTGAAGTCATTCATACGCAGATCCCACATGGTGCAGTGCTGTCTGTGTATTTGTCTTAAACAACAACGATGACAGCATGCGCAGCAATCTTAGCTAATGGTAAATGTTCAAGCTTGAGAGATGCTGGTGTCCCCTTAAACATTAAAATCCAAAACTATGAAAACAAAAATCTGATTCGTTTAGTGCCTTACCGTTAGGTCTAGCCTTCTTCACTGGGTTTGCTTCCATGCCATCGAATGACCTCTTTCTGTTGGGCACGCAATTTAAGAAGCTGCGGCCCTGGATAGTGGGGTGAGCGTGGCCCCCTTTTTGGGTCATGCCATTCAGAAAAGCTCCGTTATGGGACTGAGCCATGTTTTGTTGGAAGTTCTGGGCATTGGAGAGAATCTCAGCGCACTCCTGGAATCCCTGGGCGTGGGCCAGGTCAGCAGCAGTCAGCCCACTGGCATTCCTCATACTGCACAACGGGAAGAGGGAGTGTCAGAAGCACTCACTGCATGTTTGATTTACACAAATAAAAAAAAACAAAACAAAACAAAATAAGACACACACACACAGGCACACACAGACAGACTCATTTAGCAAATATTCACACACACACACACACACACACAGACAGACACACGCACAAAGATGTATAGAAATAGCCTGTGCTGCTCTACCCTCTCACATCCTCTTCGTCATCTTCATGAAAGATGACGACTGATCCCTTTTGGATCATTTGCATCTTCCAAAGTACTTAAAACTTCAAACAGTTTCCAAATAATTAGGGAAACGTGTCTGCTGCAAAAGGGACATGATTAAGACAACTGAAGGTGCGCACCAATGTATTTGAATGAGTACCTGAAATGATCTGACAGACTGAATTGGATGATGAAGTTATATAATCCACTGAACCCAAAGGAGACGTATTATGTAAAGCTCTCAGAGGTTTGTCTTGCAGGAAAATGTGACATCAAGAAGGATTTTGCGAAGGGTGAAAGGCCGCCATCATCTCATCTTTCCACTGGTGATGATGCTCAAGGATTTCTACAGTGCTGCATCAAAACGACAGATAATGTTGTTGATCTTCCAAATACATGCGGCAATAAAAGCACTTTCAGTGCGTATGAATGTATGATATATAAAAAGGGGTTGAGTGGAAGGGCTAAATTGGGAAAAAAAGCTGTATTCCTAAAAAACAAAAGATGAAACCGAGCCTGGCAAGATTGTAGAATTCCTCTGAGACAAGTTCAAGATTCAGAGGATAATCATTCTTCGGGGGAAACTCCAATGAATGAATGGTTAGAAAGGAGAATGAAACAAGGACAAACTGCAAACTTCAAGCATCAGAATTGTAGTCAGGTTTCCTCTTGAAAAAGCGGAGCTCTCCGGACGTGATCTTCATCTTGTTTTAAGAAAGAAGAACAAGAGAATGACAAATGAGAGAAAAAGCTGTACTACCCTGAGAGGCATTTGTACAACCATTCCCATTTCAAATTAGAGTCTGTGCATTACGTACAGTTGTGTTAATTATACCCAATTGCAGCAGGAATATAGTGATTTTCTCAGTGCAGTAATGAATGAGCAAACAGTGCTGTGACTGGTTCATAGGTTTCAGCTGTCACTTACATTATTGTATGGAAGCAAATTCACTCAACAGTAAAACCACAAAAGATAACCAGTCTCACCAATACAATTTAATACTATGTGAATCTGTATGTTGGTGCTGCAGTTATTTAGTAAATAAATTCCCAGATACAATGTAGTGAATTATCTCCTGCTGCTGTATAATTAATGTGCAGGAACACATTTCTGGAGTCCATCATTTGAGAAGGACGTAGCAAATATCGTACTAACCGACAGATGCCTTTCAGATTAATGATGAGAACTTCTGTCCTCTCCATTGGCCAATTACTAAACAATACTGCACTTGTTCTGTGTCTAAATGTCATCACACTGCTAAATGAGTTCTCTAAGCAAACAGCGAAGTCTTTGTCAAAGAATTGGGACTTTTGGCCCACATCCAAGCTCGTACTCGCTGTTAGAAATGTGAAAGAAAAGATTAAAACTTGTAGCAAAGCGCTAGATAATAGATTATGTCCGTACTTGGCGGGTGCTTTAACAACTGCATGATTAAAAAGACCGTTTTATAATATTCTATTTTATTTAACTGTTCACTGTTGAGCTAAAACCAAGTGACATCGACTTCCACACAATAAGACACACTTTCCAGTACAATGTAACTGTTTGGTCATTCATTTGGTTTTGTTTGTTCTTTCTCTGCATTCAATCAAAACAGTTGTGCAATAAAAACATTTCAAGAACTAGTGCACATGAAAAACATTTTATAAAGAATTTAAGATTGAAAAACAAAAAAATAAAAATCACACAATAACTTGTTGCACATTACCCGTCCCCTTCAAATTAACGCTTCCAAAGGATTATTCTTAGAAACTGCATTTATATCGAAAACCATTTTGTGTTGAGGTAGATGGATTGGTCTCACTCTAAGGAATAGAAATCCTACTATTTAAATTACATTTGCTGCTTTTTTAAACCCCCAATTCAACAATTTAGTATTCTAAAAACCCAAATTTCTCTCTTAACAGGATCAGTTCCCTCAGCAAAGCCTTATGGACTCGATAGCATTAATTAATGATAACAACATATAGACATATAAATATTAAGGAATTAACTGTAATAATTTGTCATTTAAGCCATAATCCGGTACTAGTATTGTGTCCATGCTAAATGCTACACAAAGTACTTGTCCAGTGGTTGAGTCTGCAGCCTCTGGACTCATACATGTGTGCTGTCCTCAGATCAAATCCCACCAAAAACTTTCCGTCCCCCCAACTCAGACTTCCTCTCCATTTTCTAAAACTCCAGAAATTCAAGGTGGGTGACTTTAAAGTCCACCCGTCCTTTTAGGGAGTAAAGTTCATAAGTTTATGGACAAATTAGCTGTCACAGAAACTCCCGCAGATTCTTGCTTATCCAAGAGTTGTGGTGTTGAGGTGTTTTTTAGGGTGTAGGGTAGTTTCAAGTACTGTAGCATAACAAAAGCAGACATTTTGGGACATTTTTTGTTTCTGATACACAAAAACATCAACTAGATGATCTGAAACAGGACACAAAATGTCAAATGTTTGAGCCGTTTCAAATAGCTGACTGATACACTCAAATTCTGCTCAAATCAGACGCAAATTCGGCAGATAAACTTTTCCAGATTAACTCGCTGTTGAAATTTCTCCTTTGTCTCACTGCACTGCTTTAGTAAATCCCCAAAATCTCTCCATGAGCTTTATTCTGATCTGCAGTTTAACATTAATTTGTTTCTTAACCTTCTTCCAACGGAAATTATTAGATGACTCCCTCATGGCTGAAAGACAGTAATCCCTTTACAGTATCCTAAACACAGTATTCCTTTAGTGAGACCTGACATCTACAATATGCACTGACCCAACAAAATGGACAGCTGAGTAAAATGATTACCCCTGGTTTGGTATGTGAATTTAAAAAAGGAAGCGTTAATTCTTTGTAAATGCCTGGTATGCTTTGCTTTTCCGTCCTAAGCACATATGTATCTTCTCTAACTATCGTCTAACCTTCCAGAGGCAGCCTATTATCATGCTAATGGTTGACATGGGACTCACGTGATTAAACCTGTCCATATAAAGGGCTCCTATGGTTAGTTCACAAAATCAAAAACAAAAATCATAAAATAAAAACAAAAACTAGATACAAGAACAATCATGGATAATAAGCAAAGCATGCAGGTCTAAAACTTTAGTTTTGATTCATTAAAACCTAGCATTAAAACCAATCACCGCAAGAAATACCTCAACAGTTTGCCAGTGTGTAGATAGGAAGCGATAGTGAGAACACTCAATGCCACAACAGTGCGGCTATCCCAGGGAACGGGGCAGACTCAGCAGTGTCTATTCTCCCCCTTTCTAGGATTACTTGAAAAAACCAAGTCATTTCCAATTCAATGGCTGCAAAACATTAAGACGTATGGTTCTGTTTTTGTTAACAGTATAGAAAACGTTTTTTTTTGTA
Organism: Scomberomorus guttatus; assembly: GCA_038419695.1. Classification (NCBI taxonomy): domain Eukaryota; kingdom Metazoa; phylum Chordata; class Actinopteri; order Scombriformes; family Scombridae; genus Scomberomorus; species Scomberomorus guttatus. The sequence goes on along the minus strand of CM076456.1, from coordinate 12,989,267 downwards.
ACTTATTGTCACTTTCATAAAGGAAAAGGTGACAAAGATTAGATGTCAAAACAGACTATGATATTGTATAGGGTTAATACTGTGACATACAAAATAAAACATTTCTTTGTATGAAGTAAAATATTGGGTACAGTGAAATGACAGTGAATAACCATTGCAACAGGATGATTGTTAGCATTATACAGTTAATAGTTCAGTACATGGTGCTATGCAAATCTAACCCATCTCACTCAGCTGCTCTAAGCCTCTAAAGGTCTCTGCGCTACTCTCACCACCGGCAGCCTAGAAGCACTGTCCTGCCTTCTGCTAGCTTGCTAATGGACCAGCTTACACCTTTGAGGCTCATGACAAATAAAAATAAAAAACTAAACTATAAAATATGATTTGACGAAAATTAGATGAGGGGGGAGTTAGATTAAAAAAAAAAAATTTAAGTTTGTTTTAACCCAACTAGATTACATTAGAGGTGGATATTATCAAAATGTCAAAATTATTTTTAGTGTTATTATGATATAATGATACTTCCTGACATTTTTATTAAAAATTATGCATGGTAAAGTTAAGATAATGTTTGTCTCATTTATTAAAATGGATTTTAAAGGAAACGGTACGGTTTGATGCTGTAACAGATTCCAGTAAAATGTAACTTATTTAGACATGAGAACCATGGGCAATGATTTTAATATCAAAGTGTTGTTATATTAGGATTATACAAAGAGACGGTGGGCGACACAGACCAGTTTTTGAGAGTAAAGTTGGGAGTATGCTTGAAACAAAGAAGTAGTTTGTACGACCACGTCAGAAGGCAAAAGTGTTTATGGCTGTTGCAACCACATTCAAAGGCGGAGAAAAAAGCCAGTCTGAATGTCTGATTGTCGGTTTTAGAAAGTTACAGAAATTGGTGGATGCAGCCCCCTCGCCCTCCCAGTTCTGATGTCAGAGAAGAGTGGGGTGTGAGGGGGTTTCACACGATGTTGGACCATCCATCCAACAAGCGCTTCCACTGAAGCATGCTGACACCTTAAAGGCTGGGTCAGACCACAAGACTGTTCCAGTCATATCCAGCGAAGACAATGCAGATGCAATACTTGCTGTCCCAATGGAAAGCTCATCTCACTATGTAATTAGACAAAAATAAGCATCACATGAGGATGTGGACGCTTCCATCTTCTGTCATTCAGGAAACAAGGACACGTAGTTCAGTACAAGACTCCAAGTAAAGTAAATCAAGTTCCAGTTGAGCTCATATACAGTTCAGCATAGCCAAAGGTTTGCTATGCTGAAGAAAATGTAAAATGCATGAAAATGTTTTTATTCATAGACAATAGTGAAATTCTATGAAATTGCTATGAAATATTTCAAATAACAGATCAGAGCTGTTAGGGCCCTGATTTGACAAACCCACAGTCAACCATCAGGTGCTGTTGAGCCTTTATTGGTCATCTGTGGCCGACAACGGTCCGTAGTTCTTGTGGTGTGTCTAGCAACACAGTCAGCCGTTATCAGCAGCTGTTAGGCCACCTGAGTGTGCTGAATCAGTGGTGGAGGCAGAGGGTGAGAGAGAGCTCTCCGCCTAATGAATCAAAGATTTATCCATTTAGTGTTCACCTCCACCTCTTCTTTTTCTCTTCCACAAGCAGAAGGATGATGACGCCAGTGCAAGAAAAAGCAGGAAATGCAAAACGTTTCAGTCCCTGCGGCAAAGTGTTCTCAAATGATATTTCAAGCATACAATGAGTGACAGGTTATTTCCTCTCATGTAGGCACAGGTCGTCTCGCCATCAGCTGGAGCTTACAATTATTATTTTTTTTAATATATCAAAGGGATCCATATTTTGTTTATATTTTTAAAAATTACTAGATCTGATATATTGTTATCAGATATATGAAACTCAAATATCGAGATCATTATTGGTCTCAAAAATCCAGTGTCCGTCAGGCTACAGTAGCATCAGTGTTAAAGCACTGATTCCAATTTGAAAACATGATGTTAATGTTGACATGAGTGTCTTATATAAGGCTCTGCAAGTTTACTCCAGTTAATACACTGGGATGTACCTTCTCAGTACTGGGCAAAACACACATCCAGTAAAAGTGTGTTTGTCATTGAGCCTTAGCACCCTGTAACTAAGCTAGCTACTATTAGTTAGCTTAGTTATTACAGTGTAGTGAGTGAATTTCACTGTGGATGGCAGCGCAGATGAACGCATTAGATGTGTAACAGTTGGGAGCTTCAAGCTGTCTTCAAAGATCAATTGAAAGAATCAGCAGACAGGTCCAGGTCCAGTCAAACGACATAAATCTTGAAGGACAGACTGTAAGCAAGCGGATAGCAGTAAAATGTTCCATGAACAAGGAAACTCATCACATCTGATGCAGGTTTGAACCTGGAATCAAGAAAAGACTCATCCTGGAATGATGGAGAAGGAAAATATATAAAAGCGAAATATTCATGTAGCTGAATTGAATTTTCTTTGGAAAAGAATAACAATCTTTTCTTGAAAATATTATAATTATCAAAGATGGAAGGACAACATGTCCAATATACGACCCAATCAACTGAAAGGGTAAGAGCTCACATTTCTGCAACAACTATATTTCGAACTAAATGAGAGAAACTAACTTTGATTTGAACTAAATTTGATAAAATTTAGTCTGTAATATTTGCATGTCAGGTAAATTGTAATTGCCATGGTACTGGGTTATTGACATTTATATACCTGCAATTTATGAAGTAAATTTTTGATTTGTTGGGAGCCATTCATAACCATAGCTCATACCCGATTACCTTCAATTATACTTGAACCTGCATTTATGATAATGATGATTTGAATAAAGCAATTTGTAAACTGATATTACATTACTTTTTTTTGTTTTTAGCATGTAAGCAAAATAATGTAATATAAGCCACACAACATATTTTGTCATGTCACACTAGCAATAAAATATGAATAATCCAAAAAGCAGATTGATTCACTGGATATTTTCAGGGCTGCCCCACAATAGTCGACCAACCGTTAGTTGATGAGAAGAGTCTTGGTCAACCAAGTTTTCATTGGTCGGTTAGTTGCAGGAAAGAAAAAAAAAAACCCTCAATTCTCCATTCGGGAGCTGCGCCTTGTCAAAATTAGGTCTAAACCTGGTTTATGGCTGGACCGTGTATGAAACGATGGATACAAGAAGTGGCGACACCCAGCCGAGGCGACCAATGAAGTTACGCCATTGGTCGGCCAATGGCGTAACTTCATCACTCAGTCAGTGAGCCGGTCTGCTGTGATAACAGAAGCACTGGTTCCTCTGGAAATATCTGTCAGCTTCAGCGCTTTCCTGCCGGGAAACCGCATAAAATGAGAGATAAGTGGATTTAACGGAACTAACTGACCTATGGGTCTGAAAAAGGCGACTCAGTCTTCTTTCTGGTTTTTACGACACATTCATTGTCGTTAACAGGCGGCTTGCTTCACGCGCGCACTTGTAAAGTTTATATTTTAAAGGCTCGTTATTGCGGTTTTGTATTTCTTTAATGTAGCACAGTGTTAACAATGTTACTCAGCCCTGGATCTCAAACCATTTTCTGATGCCCCAAAAATATATATTTAAATAATTAAATTAATATAATAAATGTGCAACGACTAGTCGACTAGGAAAATCTTAGGTCGGGGGCAGCCCTGGGTATTTTCTTTAGAATTAGACATATCAAAATATATCAGTTTAATTTGATGTCTTATGAGTGTTGTTTATTTATAGACTCCTAAATATGCTTTGGGGCACCTTAAGTAGATATTTTATTTATTGTATTAATAAGAACACATTAGTGAAATTTTTTTTTAACATTTTTGGTAACAGACACTAGACACCAACTTAATTGTGAAATTAGTCTAAAGTTATTTTGTCATGAGCCTCATTCCCACCTCGGGTGCCTTAGTTTCCCTCCCAGTTGTGCCCAACTACATTTCTGGGTCATGAGTTAAAAAGAAATAACTTAATAATAAACTAGACTAAACACAATATCTGTGATCTGCAGGGGGGAAAAAAATCACATATCATTTTCATCACTTATTCATATTACTCATCAGCTGATAACCAAATGCACATTACATGACCTCAACAAGAAATGAAGCATTGTTTGAACATGTCTGCACAAAGGCAATGAATTTAATTTCCTGAGCAAAACAACCAGGGGGTTTATATGCCATGGAAAACAAAGGTTCCCCTTAGAGTAAAAATCACCTCAGTTTACAGTCTTACTATTAAAAGTCAATATGGCTCGTCTTTCAGATTCACACTATAGCGATGCACAAAAGATACTTTTATTAAATTCTTTTTTTTTTTCCACTAGTGGATATGTAGTCTAATAAAAAAAACTACAAGAAGATTTTATACATTTGCTTTTCTACAACCCTTAAAAACGGTAATGCTAGTGTTGTCTGCATTCCTTGTACAAACCAGAGGAAACTGGTGGTTCAGTCAGAAATGCTTATTAGGGTCAAGTAAACAAATCTAATGGTGTCAGTACAAAGGCTTTTCCTCCTCACTCTATCAAGCGCCTGAGAAAAGAGAACTTACAGCCAATATTTTTAGTGCGGTATGTCAGAGTAACTTTGGTCAATGACATCATTCGGTGAGCTCAAATCTGCTTGATCACATCCTGACAGGATAGATAAATATAGAAGCTACTGTACATCTATAAACTCCCTGGTTGTTTTAGGTCTCTGGACATCAGTGGTATCAGAACAATAAGGCTTACAGCTTGTTGCAAAATATGAAACTGCAAGCAAAATATTAGCAGTTTAGATAAGGGAAAATTGGTGAATCCATCGTCTTAATATTTCTGCATTAAAACACTTGTTACTTTAGCCAAACCAAACATGAAACTATGATTTATTATGGTTATGATAAGTTAAGTCTGCAGTTAAGCTTGTATAAAACATGATTCTGGCAGCAGGTAAATCAAGTGCCGAGATCTCTGAGTTGACTGAATTACACGACCTTTGGGAAATAACTATGAAACAGGAAATAATAATATAGAATTACTTGTAATTATTTTTTATCTCCCTTCAGTTCTTGGATCTATATTTAAGAAACAGGAAAGATGGGTTTGTTCATGCTTCAGCTGCTCCAACAAAAACAAAGTAGAGAAAGCACAAAGGCATCTGCTGACTATAAAGGTCTGGCTGAGCATTACAACTGAGGTAGATTATTTATCCACTTCCTAAAATATCAGCAGGAAACAGGATGGCCTGGGCTGGTTAAATTTGTAATGTAACATTTATTATCCTGCAATAATTTTTTTTAATCTTATATCAAGGCCATTCTTTGTATCATCAGGTCAAATGACACCTGTTCTAAAAAAAAAAAAAAAAAAGTCTAGTCTCCTACACTGTCAATAAAGTATGCAACCAATTATGTATGATGCATTTTCATTCTCTGCAACAGAGCTGTAGCCTTTTTATACTTGCAGTAAAAGGGCTTCAGAAAATAAAAAAGGCAATGTGCATTTAGTCATCCAGTCAAACTGTGTATGTAAGACACTAACAAAAACAAATGTTAAATAAAACCACACTCTAGATTTAACAAAGATCATGCAATATGGCTTACTAGGCTAAGAACAGTTTATCAACCTTTGCATTAAGTTGTCCTGGTGTCTGTGTAATAATTGTGCTGGATTTATCAAGCTGCTATTCAAGATCAAAAGGCATTGTGCCGAGTTAATTATCCACCTTTATTAACGTGTAGCTCGTCCTCAGATCACTGAGGTAATAGAAGTGTTGGCTGAATGTAGATGAAAGGTACTTATAAAATCATTCTCTATGAACCCAATATGATTTAGCTAATATTATTACACACAGAGGACTACTTAATGAAAATTGTTGCAATGATAAACAACAATTTCAAGGATTAACAAAATGTGTCACATTTTCAAAGGAGCACCACCAAATCTATTAATATTTAACATCTCGTAATCAAACTGTTATCAACTTTATATTTTATATTGTGACAATACTTTTAGCGTTCTGCAACACAAACTGTTGCAAGCTAGCTACAAATCAACTCTCATTAAAACCTCCCTGCTATTTAATAACTGCATCTCCATAATTACTTAAAAGATGCTGGGAGGTGTAAATGTTTTACACAATTCTCGGCCATACAATCGTAACGCTGGAATGAACACATAACAGCAGACCCAAGGTGCTGTTTTATTTACAGTGTGAATCTTTAAAAGACTAATTCTCCACTTAGTTTGATCTTCTGTTAAAATGCACGTATGCTCAAATTTTAACAATACAACCAGCACTGATTACAGGGGTGTGAAGTATACAGCCTAAAGTGATTATGTGTAAAGTTAACAGCTAATAGAGCAGCTTCCTTATGGCTGGGTATGTGTAAGACAGCCATAGTATCAAAAAATGTAATGTTCAAAATCCCACACAAATTCTTACATTTGCATGTTTCACAAATCAATGTTTGCCGCATCTAGAAATGTTCAAACCCTTATGTCATTTGCAGATCATCTGACTTATTTGTCTGCATCTTTGTGGAAACGGCCTATAAATCTAACATTTAAAATTTCATCACTGCTCCATCTTGAGTTTGGTGGTGATCCCTTGTAAAGGTGTAACTGAGATGTTGGATAGAACAGAAGAAGAGAAATGAGGACACAGGAGTGATCACAGGACTTACTCAGCTTTTGCTCCCTGAATCAAGAGAGCGTTGATACACTCCAGACTGCCCGCACGAGCAGCCTTGTGGATGGGCGTCTCGCCCACATAGTCCTGAGAGATGACAAAAGACTGCAGTTACAAACAGAAAAGTGTGACTTTATTGTGCACAAAAGCAGCTGCGTGAACCTAAACACTCATCAGTTTCAGATACCAAATATGAATGATGACGTTTTTAATCAAATATACACTCCCTATCTACCTCAAGAATGGGAATAGGGCGTAACTCGGCAGGGCCTGAACTTTTCACCCAGACTTGAACCCTGCCTCCACACATTTACAGTCACACATTAGTGAGAATGCAGAAGGAAGAGAGAGAGAAAAAAATACATACAGCAAGAAGGCTGTTTCAAACCACCGGCGCTATAATAACAGCCAGGTCAAATTATTATGAATCCAAGAGAGGGAAGGTCATAAATCTGAAAGTTTCCTAGCCGTCATGGTTTGTTTGCTGAGTAAATTCAATGCCGTTATTAGAAATAAAGTGTTTCATGATGACGACAACACGTTATGTCATCGTGACCTACTAATCTGATTTCTCTAAGCAGTGCAGCGGAGCATAAAATATAGCCGCCTCAGTGCCTGTGTCTGTTCATGAAAATATATGAAGGGGAAAAGCTGTGAGGAGCAAAACACATAACAGTCTGAGAGCAACTCAGAAAATGTGATAAGATATACATAATCTGAATATAGGTCAAGTAAGTAGCAAAAGGACACTGCGAGGATCGTGACCCCGAGTTGGAGATCCTCTTTGATGGGATCAGTCTGAGCTCAACCTCTCACACAGCTCTGCTCTTTTTACTCACGCATTTGTACGCCTGTCCGTTCAAATTTGTGAGTTTTTTTTAATGTAATAGTGATTTCTGTGATTTGTTATAACTGTAGTCTATTCTCTTACACTGTCCCTTTGTCAAGCTCTGGTTTCTTTGCACCACTGTCAGTGTGTACTTTGTGAAAGATCGTGTTTACACACGGTTTTGCATGAAATATCAACAAAGCAAATTCTTTTAAACTTACTTGACAAGTTAGGTCATTTCCAAAGTGCTAAACTGAACTGTTTCATTTTTCTGGTGTACAGTGTGCATGCATGTACTGAGTGCTCATCTGATGTCACACCTGTCTGTTAATATCTGCACCAGCTTGGAGTAGCCATAACAAGCACTCAGGGTGGCCTCCAAATGCAGCAATGTGAGTGGGCGTCTGTGCAAACCTGGAGGTCACAGTGTTCACACCACAGCCCACCTGAACCAGACGCATCACACACTCCAGCTGCGAAGAGACAAGGGCAGTGCATAGAAAGATTACGGCATGTGCAGTGATTCATTCATTGCTTTCCTAGACGACACTGGGCAGGTATGGACAAGTGTAGTACAGTAGCACCTCACAATCTTAGACGTAGGCGTTTCCTTAAGATGTCTGCAGAATGTCCTGATTTGTTTTCTATGTCTGATGAATGCAGACTTCAGTACTCGTTTACAGACCTAGCTTAGTTAGTGTTAAATGCTTACCAACAGTGTATGAGAGCGCTTTATGTTTGATGTGTTAAAGGCACAGTCTGTGCCTCAAGTATGCCTAAGTTATGTCTAAGGAGCAGGATTGTGTTCATATTTGGTATGACACTGATTGACATACATAGAGGTGTATTATACTTGCTCTTTCGCTTTCGTTATTGCTCTTGTTTGTTGTGTTTTATAGTGTCCTGTAAGCCCACGTGGGCTTACAAGACAAATTACAATTACAATTTACAGCAGCAGGTTAGAGGCAAACATGCAGCACTCTTGTGTTGACTGGCTCAGTCAGACTCTTTATAGTTCCTGCTTTGGGCATGCATCCAGTTTCTGTGGAAACTGTAGGCCTGCCCTTCCCAAAGTGCTGTTACTGGGAAACAAATCGTGGCTAAGTACATGGGTGTGTGCGTGTATTTATAAGAGGTGGTTACACAGCCATTAACGTTACTAGTTGACTTGAAAGTTGCTGTGATTGCAACCACACGTTTTCAGTATATTGACTGAAGGAGTATACGAAAAAATATGGGTATATATATTTTTTGTGTTCAGATATCAGGTTTTACAAGTTTATATACACGTTAGTAAGTTAATACCGGCAATTTCATTTAACGGACGTTTCAACAAAAATGTCTGTCAGCTTCTTGTCCGTGGGCCGTTAATGTTGTTCCCGCTCACCGACATGTATTTACAAACAAAACCTCACTCTAACGTTTAACCCACCTAAAATATTAGAAGGTAACGTTACACGAGAAAGAATGAAGAAAAATCCTGTTAGCTAGTGAACAGTATCAAATGAACGTTAATGGTCCATTGTCCGCCATGGCTGTTTTTTTTTTTTTTTTATTCACATCAGCTAGCTACCAAACATCAGGAAATGGCCGAGACGAGGATCATGTCGGAGAGCGTCATTCTTGTTAGTTTTTCAGCAAAAAAATATTTATAAAGAGAAACCTGGTCTGTCAAACATTCAGCTTAGAGAGCTACCTTTCCGAAATGAGCAGCCCAATGTATGGGGGTCCAGCCGTAGAAGGTGTCCTCCACCGTGAGGTCAGCCGGGTTTGAGGTGCACTGAAGGAGGGAGCACAAGGCACCGACATCGCCATCCCTGCACGCCCGGTGCAGCGGGAAGCGGGAGTTTAACACCTCCTCACTCGAGAATCCAGACTCGATTCCCACAGACATTGTAGCAGGGTGGATAAAAAACGATCAATATCTAACTAGCTACTGTAGAGCAGGCAGCACATTTAACGAGCTTTTGTCTGTGTGTGAGGACACGCGCCGCTCTGGCTGCTGTGTCTTTCTGCCTGACAACACAAACGCGCCGGAGTGAAACTTGAGAAACGCCGAGTGAGCCCCGGATTTGCGAAATTCTCGCACATGCGCACTTGATTCAACACAGTAGCACATCAGTAGATGACAGATATACCGCGAGCCGCTTCAAAATATTCTTGTCTCGCCGAGGAGAATGATGCGACAGCGCTGTGGTTAGGTTTAGGTACAAAAAACACTTGGTTAGGATTAGGGAAAGATCATGATTTTGGGTAAAATGACCACTTTTTGTGCGGGTTAAAGTTACTACTCCCTAAAATTTAGCTAACCTTCGTCGTCATGGCAACAATAAACACCACGACAATCGTAGTTACGGTTTGTAAAAATCTACCCCAACTCGCGGTTGGAAACGTGATGCGAACAGCACTCTCTTTAAGGCATCTGCACTTTTTGCAAGTTAGTTAGAAATCTCGCGAGAGTTTCGCAAAGCTAGGGTTACCATCTAGACACGAGCGGCTCTCACGTTCCTGACCGCTCTTCTGGCTGTTGCAGCTTCACAAGTATTACCGCCACCTTTCTACATAAATACATACAATAGTAACATAACTATAGTAACATAACTAAAAAAAAATCTTAATTACACAAGGTAGATTCTGCAGATGTTTGTACCCATCAGATTCAGTCACCCTGTTAGGAATTTCAGCTACTTTATTTTGACATATACTTACACACATACTATAGTTTTGCTTATTGTATTTTCACTCTTACGTCATTGTCATGAAACCACAGAGCATATTTTCTTTTCTTGCTGTCACTCGCCAACTATTTTGGAAACAAATGGAGGAATGGTTCAAACAAAGGAATGTACAGTACAGGCCAAAAGTTTGGACACACCTTCTCATTCAATGCGTTTTCTTTATTTTCATGACTATTTACATTGTACATTCTCACTGAAGGCATCAAAACTATGAATGAACACATGTGGAGTTATGTACTTAACAAAAAAAGGTGAAATAACTGAAAACATGTTTTATATTCTAGTTTCCTCAAAATAGCCACCCTTTTGCTCTGATTACTGCTTTGCACACTCTTGGCATTCTCTCGATGAGCTTCAACAGGTAGTTCATGTATGTTTAACTCAGATCACATGTAGATATATGGACTGGTTAAGAAAGAGAAACTAGAAAATCTGCTGTTTAACACAATTCTCGTAATGGCAAAATATTATATACACAAAGCTAACTTTATGAAAACCCCACCCACTTTTGATGCTTTTTATAATGAATGTATTGTAATTGTATTGTAAATCCCTGAAGTATATGAATTTATAATCTGCTGAAATATGTAAAATTGTACAAATGAATAGACCCTGAATGTACTAACCTTTATTTTAAATTAAAGACTGATTTGTGTTAATTTATCTTTTTTATTTTGTTTATTGTATTGTTTATGTTGTATTATTTACAATTTATATATTTTAATTCATTTCTTCTTTTTAATAGTTTGATTTTTGTTTCCTCTTACTACTCAGACACATGCCCAGGAGTTTTAATACCATAGTTGACTTGCCATGTTGTTTATAAATATATTGTTCAATAAAGCATAAATAAATAAATAATATCCACTACTTGGTGACATTAATGTCTCACAGTTTCTCAAACCAAGGAGTAAATAAAAAATAAAATAAATCAGGTATCAAGTGTCTGTCTGCTAGTGATGACTGATAACCACCTTGACCTTTTTTTCATGATAATCAGATCAGGATCTTGTTACGAGAAAACTAGATCCTGGTCTGGTAATTATGGGACAGTTTTTTTCTCGTAATTATGAGAGAGTAATGCAATAAATAGATAATAATAAAAGCCATAATTGCTATGGTGAATGCAATGTGCTCTTATAACTTTCTGCCAGCAGGGGGCAGAAGAACTTCAAAAACCAGCTGTAGCACTGACGTCATCATATAAAAAACTGGATTACCAACCAGCCAAAGTCTCTCACTTAATTTACTGCCTTTCCTTGCAGAAATCCAGTCTTCTGCATGCTTTAAGCCATTATGAAGAACCGCAAATGTGCCTCTGTTTGTTTATTTACTTTTCTTTCTTCAGTTCTCTTATTTCTATTGTTTTTTTTAAATATATGATTGGATTTTTTATGGGACTGTCCCTTTTATTTTGTGATTCTTTTAATCCCTTAAATAGAAATATTCGAATATTTGTTTTGTTGTTTTTTCTGTATTTGTGTGATACTTTCTTCTTGTTTTCTTTGTCCACTTTGCCCCAGATGTCCAGGGGCCCTGAAAGCTCCAGAGTGTCAACTTGTTTGAGCTCATTTAATTGAGATTTTGTTTGGGAATTTGCACCATTGAAACATAATATCAGCTGACATAATAAGGGGCTTTTAAAGGATTAGTTGAAATGTGTCAAGTCAGTCTTAAAACAATACTGATGCCCATATATACTGCATATTGAAAGCACTGTTGGGGGCCACAAAGAGGTCCGTTCTTAAACGAATAAGATATGGGAGGACAAAATCCACAGTCCTATTTCTGTACAAAAATGAATGTCAAAGATCAACTAAAGCTAATCTGAAAAGTCCAACATGTGGATGCCACTAATCCACAATATATATTTACTATTACTTATCATTAATAATATTACTATTTTGCTTACTAAGCCTGTTGCCAGATGGTCTGCTCTTGGGTATCAATGACTGTATTCTAGCATTACATTAACAAAGTGGTAATATTTTCACAGTTGTGTCTTACAGCTGCCTGGTTTATGTGTTTGGTGTGTAATATTTTCATTTTACTAACTTTGATAAACTATTTCTAAACATTTTATGAAGATTAGTAGTATGGATGTTAACATTGTAGTACTCCTTTATTGTTGCTTAACACTGCTCTGCATGGCTAATGTGTGCAAAATGTGATGATTATCAACAATGCTCATTTGTATTTTGATGTTTCATATTGCTTTGCATATAATGAATGGTGGATGTAATTGCTATATTACTAAATCTGTGTTCTGCACTTTTCAAAATTTTACTTAGGTAAAAATACAAAAGTATTATCGCCAAAATCTACTTAAAGTACCTATTATGCAGAATGGCACCTTTCAGTTATATTACATTATATTATTATTACTCATGCATTAACATGATTGTTTGGATTTTCAAGCTTGTTTTTTTAGTATATTTTGAGCAGTCTAAAAAACGGTTCAGTTCACGTTCTGGTCACAATGATAATTTCTGCCATTTGCATGCGTTTTTGTTAAAAGTAGTAATGTCAAACATGCATGTTTGACATTACACACACACACACACACACACATATATTCTTTCTTCTATTCTTCATTAAGTCTTAAAGCTCTGTTTTAACCTTAATCCTACCAACTGGGGTACCTGCAGACCCCAGAGGTATATTTTTGTCATATCTCATAGGTGCTTTATTCTATCATTCCAATTTTTCATGACTTTGTTAATCAATTTGTTCCTAATGACTTAATATCATTGTTTTCTGTTTCTGTTTTAATTAGTACTTTTTAAAAATTAAAAAAATTTAAAATGTTTTGGGGTCTTGGGGGACCCCAGTCAAAAGTACCCAATTCCACCTATTAACAGTTTTAACAGATGTAACTATTTATTAAGTTCTTGTTTGCCATGGATCCTAATTTAAAGTATCACACGATATCAGGGGGGTGGGGGCACTCTGTCAGTCATTTTGAAGGTTTTGTGGAAAGATTGTACTTGGGATGAAAGCTGCAATTTGTATTAAAGAAAAGTATATATTTCTGTTTTACACAAAATGCAAATTAACTGAAACTTTCTTAAAATAATAATATTTCTTTTTCAGATGACATTAATTACAAAACTAATAATGTTTTGAGAAGAATTAAGTGAACATTTTGCTATGGTGGTTGTTTCTTACAGTAGTTTATTCTTGGGATCCCCAGGGACCCCAGTTGGTAGTCCTTGTATGTTAAATATGTGGGTAGGATGAAGGTTAAAACCATTCCCACGAAACTAAAAATACAAAGTTAGGACCGATCAAATTGAATTTCTCATGGTCCCATAACTTTGATTTAGTATTTTTTTCATAATTATGCGATAGTATCTCACAATTTATATTTAGTAAGTCAAAATTTTAAGCTATAGAATCTCAAATTAGTATCTAAAATTTCAATATCTCAGAATTTTGAGCTGATGTCATCTGGAGCTGCAGATCAATCAAACTGAAAAAGAATATTTATGATTGGCTAATGTCTCACAGTGGAAATATGTAAAATAGGCCACAGAGATGGTGACATTTTAAGCAAACAATCTGCTCAATGTCTTCTCTTTACCACAAGATGGGAGTATACAACAAGAACTGGACACAAGTGAGATTTTGACTAGTGTGAACAGGGAAGAGATGACACACATGGTGATAGAAGAGTATTTGCTTTTCTTTTTTTCTTTTTTTCATATGTTTTCTTTACATAAGATTTAATAAGCCATAATACTAGACCTATAGTAAGCTATCTTTAACAAACTATTTTATCAGCCATAACTGTTTTTGTGGTGAAATATTATTTCTGTACACTGGAGGGAGAGTTTGACCACAGTCAGTCACCATTACTGCATGATGTAGTGTAGATGTCCCTCTTAGACGTGAGCCATAAGAAGCCAATTATGGTTCAAAACCAATCCATATAAATTTAAGTCAGACCAGGAGCAGTCTTAGATTGTTTTCCTGGTTTCATTTAGCATCAGTGGGTTGAATTCTTATGCTACATAGTTGAAGAAAAAAGACAGAAAACAAAGGAGGATTAGTTGTAGCAGTAGTAGTAATATCTCATATATGCAGAGCCAGTTTCACTCTTCTTAACAAAAGCTTGGAAAGCTCTTTGTTACTCTGTTACTCTAGAGTTCCACTCATCAATCCATTTCGCTCGTCCCGTGGAGGGTCACACACTGTGCCTGCTCCAGTTTTCTGTTAAGAAAAAAGCTTTGAAATGAAAAGCATGTTAATGAACCTCTGTGAGATGCGTCATCCTGGTATCACTGTGATGACTCACTCCATTGGCCAACCGCTTAGCATGCTCTGGGAGGCACTTCATTACCCAATTTTCCCAAGTCACCTCCTTCACCTCTCTTCAACAAGAGACAACAAGGTAAATATTTATGGATTTTGGGCACTAATTCAATTCAATTCAATTTGTTTATATAGCACCAAATCATAACAGAAGTTATCTCAAGGAAAAACTCTTTAACGGGAAGAAACCTCAAGCAGAACCGGGCTCTAGGTGGGTGGCCATCTGCCTTGACCGGTTGGGTTGAGAGAGAAAGAGGGAGGGGGGAGAGGGGAGAGAGAGACACAGATAAGGATAATAACAACAATAATAACAATAACAATGATAATAATAATAGAAATATGACTAATAATAATAATAGCAGGCGTGGGTGGAACCTGTAAGGCTATTATTCCGAATAATATTACCTAAAGGAAGCATAAGGTAAATAGTATTGGTCCAAGCACAGAACCTTGCGGAGCTCCATGTCTAACTTTTGCTTGCATAAGGTCTAACAAAACAAGTACAGAGAAAAGTCCTTTGTCCGATGCAATTAGGTCTTTTGTAACTTTCACCAGTGCTGTCTCTGTGCTATGATGCGCTCTAAATCCTGCCTGAAAATCCTCAAATAAACTATTGTTATGTAGAAAGTCACACAACTGATTGGCAACTGCTTTCTCGAGGATCTTAGAGAGAAAGGGAAGCTTAGATATGGGTCTATAGTTGGCTAAAACACCTAATCCAGAGTAGGCTTCTTAAGAAGAGCTACTTTAAAGGACTGTGGTACATAGCCTGTTACTAAAGACAGATTGATCATATCTAGTAAAGAAGTGCTAACTAAGGGTAAGACTTCCTTAAGCAGCCTAGTTGGGATGGGGTCTAAGAGACAGGTTGATGGTTTCGATGAAGAAATTGCTGAAGTCTAAATATATATCAGGTTTTACAGCTGTTTCTAAGGCTCCTGTGTTTGAGGGCTGGAGGTGATGAATTTTATCTATAAAAGTTAGAGATAACTTTTATCATTAAAGAAGCTCATGAAGTCGTTACTACTGAGAGCTATAGGAATACATGGGTCAATAGAGTTATGACTGTCAGCCTGGCCAAAGTGCTGAAAAGGAAACTAGGGTTGTTTTTATTCTCCTCTATTAATGATGAGTAATAGGCAGCTCTGGCTTCACAGAGGGCCTTTCTCTATGTTTTAGGACTATCTCGCCAGACTAAGCGACATTCTTCCAGTTTGGTGGAACGTCATATCCTTTCAAATGTTTGAGATGTTTGCTTTAATTTGCAGGTTTGGGAGTTATGCCATGGAGCTAACCTCTTATGTTTTATTATCTTCTTTTTTAAAGAGGCGATGGAGTCAAGTGGCATTCACAATGAGCCTGTGGCACTATCAACAAGATTATCAATTTGGTGGTGGGGGTGGGGGGTGTGGATATAGGTAGCAGAAGAGTCCTCTGTAGTATTGAGACATGGGATTAAATTCAGTGCTGATGGAATCACTTCCTTAAATTTAGCTACAGCTCTATCAGATAGACATCTAGTGAAGACGTTTTTGTCTAATGGCGTGTAGTCCAGTAATAGGAATTCAAAAATTATTAAGTAATGATCAGATAAAATGAGATTTTTGTGGAAAAACTATTAAGTGTTCAATTTTGATGCCATATGTCAGAACAAGGTCGAGGGTGTGGTTATAACAGTGAGTGGGTTTATTTACACTCTGAGAGAAGCCAGTTGAGTCTAATAATGAGATAAATGCAATGCTAAGGCTATCATTATCAATGTCCACGTGAATATTAAAGTCACCTACTATAATTACTTTATCAGTACTAAGGACTAAACTTGGGTGTGAAAGACTAAGAACGAGGCTTTCAAATGAGTTATAATTAAGTTTAGGTCTAGGGTTGATTATTAGGCTTGAGTTGAAAATGGCCGCAACTCCAGCTCCTCTGCCGGTGTCTCGAGGAATGTGATATGACTGGAGGGGAGTGGATTCATTTAGGCTAACATATTCCTCATGACACAGCCAGGTTTCAGTAAGACAAAATAAATCAATATGATAATCTGAAATTAGATCGTTTATTTATATGGCTTTAGATGACAGAGATCTAATGTTTAAGAGTCCACATTTAATTATCCTATTTTGTTGTACTATTGCAGTAGTGGTTAATTTTTATTAGATTTTTATGAATGACTCCTCTTTTGTTTACTTTAGATTTAATTGATTTAAGTGGTCGGGGGACAGACACTGCTCTAATGGAAACACAGAGAAGCGTGTAGGACTGCAGCTCTGCCTCCTGGTCTCAACTCTGGGTTCTCATGGTTTTGGTCTACTAATAAACTCAGCCATATTTCTAGATATGAGAGCAGCTCCATCCAAAGTGGGATGTATGCCGTCCCTCCTAATCAGACCAGGTCTTCCCCATAAAGTCCGCCAATTGTTTATGAAGGCCCACGTTGTTTGCTGGACACCACCTCGACAGCCAGCGGTTGAATGATGACATGTCCCAACCGGTCAAAGCAGATGGCCACCCACCCAGAGCCCGGTTCTGCTTGAGGTTTCTTCCTGTTAAAGGGGAGTTTTTCTTTGCCACTGTCACCAAGTGCTTGCTCATGGGGGGAATGTTGGGTCTCTGTAGATTAAAGAGTACGGTCTAGACCGGCTCTATGTGAAAAGTGCCCTGTGATAATTTTTGTTATGATTTGGTGCTATTTAAATAAAAATGAATTGAATTGAATAGAATTGGTCAGATAAGGCAGGGGCCCAGAGAAAACTATGGAGTCCAACATTGTCTTTGTATATGTACACCAACTCAACATTAATTTTAGTGACCTCCGAATGGTGTAATCAGGAGTCATTACCGCCGACATGAATAACAATCATACCATATTTACGCTTATCCTCAGCCAGCAGTTTTAAATTTAATTCTATGTTAGTACAAGACAACACAACAATAAGCAGAAATGTTTTGAGGAACAGGGGTCCATTCAAAAAAGTGCACCACACCTCTTTGTACTGTACTTTCCCCACTCCTTATCATTGTGTGCATAACACACACATGTGCTTTAAGGAAGACCATACAAATGTAGAGCAGCATTTTTTTCTTGTCTCCACATTGTCCACTTACATTGTGTTAAAAAAATCCCTGTATAGGCTATATTTAACTGAATATTAGTATTGTAATCCATACAAAATGCTTAAGTCCAACTTCAATGAAAGATATAGAGACAAAAATACTTTGCATTTAGTTATGTAGATAACTATGTTGGGATACCTCCAATGTTATATATGTATAACAACAGGAAGAAGGGACGAGGTGGAGAATTGTTATAGAATTAAGTCATGTTTCAAATCTTCCTGTGGCATCAAAGATGTTAGAAAGCGTTAAACTCAGCAGTTTTAGTCTTGGTTCAGGGAATCATCTTCTCCACAGTCAGTCCTTGTTGACCTGACTCAGTGTGGACAATCAGTTATGGCATTTGACACAGTAAATAACTTCATTATGTGTGATAAATCAGAGGCTATTGGGTGCAGTAACTGAGATTGCTTTTTTTAAATGTAATTATTTGTTAATTTGATATTTAAATTGCTGTATTCGTGTATAGAGAGCGCTAGTAACCAAAAGTTTCATATCACAACTTTTACAACCTTTATTTGAATCTGTGATGTAGCAAAGGCACAGCAGCCTGTGTTGCTGTCATGGACGGGGTCAAGGAAGGACTTCTATGCAAATACTTTGTGGTAACTTTTTGTGTTTTCATCCTGTCTCGTGTTTCAGTTCCTCGAAGCTATTTGTTCATTTTGCATTTTGCGACAAAATGAGCATTTGTTCTTATGTTTGGTACATATTTTTGCAAGTATTTTATTTATTTCCCCTTTGATAGACCTCTCTGGAGTGGACCGTGCCTCTTGCTCAGTGCATGCTGGGATAGTCTCCAGCTGCGAGCAACATTGTACAAAATAGTTTATAGAATAGAAGAATGGATGGTTGTTATGTGCATAATATTTCATGACAGAATGAAACCAAACCAAATCTATGTTGTGTACCGATGCGACTGTCAGCTGGCTGCTCTTTTGCCACCAGCCCTTTTATGTTTACGAGCCCTCTGTATGTAGGCCTAAACTGTCTGCATCAGCTGTCTGGCTCTGGGCACTTTAAAACAATGTGGAAAACACCTAACATGAGGCTTCATTGACAGGAAGGAATCCCTCAGGTCTGTACAGTAAGGAGAAAACTGTGTCTATTGTGCATTGACATACACTCATCATATAATGTTTTTAATGTCAGCCAGAGAGTTAGAAGTTTAGTTAGAAACACAGTAAGCAAGTTGCTAAAATGAGCTTTGATCAGTGTTTTTTATTTGGTTGTTTCTTCATTCATAATTCCAAAGGACAACAGATTTGGAGCATATCAAGAGTGAAACTGAGGGCAGTCAAAACACAACATGCACAGTAAAGTTTCCTGAATGTGCATTTTATGCTGACAGTTTCTCTTTATTATTAAACCAGTGTCATACCACCCTGACCAAACAAGCAACTATATCAGTTTTTTGGCAGCCTGAGTCAAATATCAAAGAAGCACGTTTGAATCTCTGAGTACAAAAGATCAGGTCAAATCCAAAAACTTTCTGCAGGGCTTTCATTACCTTTAGGTCATCATGGCTGCTTGAGAGTTGTGACTACTGCATATTGGTCTAGACAATAGACAAGAGAGGTGGTGTGTTAGGTCAGCACAGTAAAAAAATAAAAGAGTTGTTGTAATATAGATGAAAGAAGACTTTATAGCTGAATCACTGAAGCTTTTTTTTCCTTTTTGTGGGTGAATCATATTTAGTTCTGTTAAGCCTCAAGTCATGCTAATGAGCTATCGTTCTGTCTCTTCATGCGTCACTCCGATGTGAATTTATGGAGTGGCTGCCAGCTCGTGTCTTGATCCCTGCCACTGACCTTGACTACACATCTACGCAGGAATGTCTGCTGATAGCTTATCAGCCTGGATCGATACCCCACCTGACTACTGTCTGTTTGCTCAGATCAGACAGACTGACACACTTTAGTCCGCTTTGTCCGGCCTCCACATCGATGCTGACTACCCTGCTGAGGTGAGGGAAGCTCTGCCTCTGCTCTGACGAAACCAGATTGGACTATTTGACAAATTAAATGACTGAGTGTGGGTGTCTTTTTGCTAGATGAGTGCTGGAGCATATCCCATTTGTCATGCGTACAGAAATAATTTTCTTCTCTTTACACATTTCTTCACCAGTGTTACAGGAGTAGCCTACAAAGGATTGTTTGCTGATGTCTGACAATACGCCTCTGAGTCAACTCCACACAGATGAAAGAGGAATGACGCAAAGGTGTTTGGTATCACTTTGGTAAACAGCAGGAGGACCGGCGGGATATGGATGTTGGGCTTGCATGGAAATGAGTGAGCTCATTTGGCTGAAATGTCCACACACGTAAAAGCACACACACACACACACCTCTTTGTCAGTCTCAAAGTGATGTACTCTTAATGTAGCTCGTCATCTGTCGTGTGTTTATACTTGTGTCGCCATGCTGTCATTGTATAAACAAAGTTAGTCTTTACACTTTCACATGTGTAAAAGGTGTTTATAATAATAAAAGAACCTGTAACTCCAGACATATACTCCCTATTTCAGTATATTACACGTTGTAAGCATAACTGATCAGTGCTGCACTTAAAAAGCATAAAATTAATGCAATTCTAATCGAATAGACCAATTACCTCGAACAGAACTGGGCTCTATGTGGGCGGCCATCTGTCTTGATCGGTTGGGTGTTGATGCCATATGTCAGAACAAGGTCGAGGGTGTGGTTAAAACAGTGAGTGGGGTTTATTTACACTCTGAGAGAAGCCAATTGAGTCTAATAATGAGATAAACGCAGTGCTAACGATATCATCATCAGCATCCACGTGAATATCAAAATCGCTTACTATAATTACTTTATCAGTACTAAGGATTAAAGTTGATAAAAACTCTGAGAAATCAGATAAAAATTCAGAGTACGGGCCAGGAGGGCGGCACATTATAACAAATAGAATTGGCTGAAAAGTTGTCCAGGGTGGGTGTGACAGACTAAGAACAAGGCTTTCGAATTAGTTATGATTACGTTTAGGTCTAGGGTTGATTGAAAGGCTTCAGTTGGAAATGGCTGCAGCTACACCTCCTTGGCCACACAAATTCACGAATGCACAAAAATGCACAAAACCCTTTGATAAAGAACCATGGCCATACTTGTTCCAGACACTTTACGCACTTTATTTTTAATGGGTGCAAATTCTAGACTTAATTAATCATGAAAGCGTCAGAATTAATTGCCTTTTTTCACAACCTTTTAGTATTAACAGAGAAGCGCCTCAAGGTTGCCCTTTAAGTGGTCTTTTTTTAGCATCAAACCTGTTGCACAAATTATAATAATTATAATAATTGTATCTTTCCGATGGAATATCAATGGGAAATAATGAAGTCTTATTTTAGGGGGACTATAGATATTTGTTGAATATCCTTTTCATCAAGGAAATGTATAACTGCACAATACTGGCATAATTCATATATACCTTCCACAAGAGATAAAAATGAAATGGAAAAAATGACATATAGGATGGAAATACAGACAGAAACATTTGACAAAGAGACCCATTTATTTTAAACATTTCTTAGGCCACGGTAAATTGTTTTGCAAATGCAAATTAAATATGGAAGTTTAAAACGTGATTGTGTTACTCATAGTTCTCTGCAAATATCACTTATATCATGTTTGTGCGTAAAAAAGCCATGTGGCCACAGTTAAAGCTGTCCTCTTGTCAGCAAATAAAAACCCTCACTGATGGATTCTACTAGAGTCATTCCTCTGTGTTGTAATTTGTGCGCACAAGTGTATATAAGTGTATATACAGAGAGCCACCACAACAGACCTGCCATTCTTCCCGGAGCATGAAGTTGAAGGATGAAGGACTTTTTTTTTTTTTTTTTGCCCATGTCCCCTTAGGGGCTCCGTAGTGTTGTTAAGCATGTGTGGTTATATTTTAGAAATGCACTTCTTACTCGTTTTCTCTTTACACATGTAGCTATCAATGTTTATAAAGCCTGCAGTAGAGCAAAGTAATGTGTTTAACATGTGCTGCAACAAGTCTTCTCCCAACTATTTCCCTCTTCCTGCCTTTCGTTATCTGGGTCAAAGGTAAAAATCCTTCCCCTAAGACTACAGCTTCCTGTTGGTGTAAATCATTTCCCAGACTCACCAGTGAAGTTTGTGCCACCATTATAAACTCCTGACTGAGCCAGTTCACAAGTTAAACCTTTCATGTCATGTGTGGATGGGACGTTGAGTTAAATAATTTTTCAACAGTATATGATCCACACATTACTTATACTGGTGCTGTCAGAGTAAGTTTGAACCATGTCAGCAGCCGCTATGGTGGACTGTTTCCCTTTGGGGTGAGAGGTCACCCAAACCTGTAATGTTACTCTGTAATGTGAGAAGAGTCAAATCATGTCATTTCTAAACTGGTTATACTATTATAAGCCACTATTATTAAAACTAATACTAATAGTACAGCAACTATTAACATATCAGTCTCAAACAAGACAAATGTACAAAATTCAGCATCGTATTAACATGAATTTTACATTTTTGCAACGTAATCTGTAATTAATGAGTTCTTAGCCTAAATTGGAGAAAGAATATGACTGTTGTGCTTACTGGAGTGAGAGGGTCTTTATACTATTTGTAAATCTGGAAGATGAAGAGTCGGGGCAGCATGAGGCAATGGACAAAATAGCTCTGGAAAAAAGGAAGCCATGAGGCCAGCAGTGATGTAACACAGATGATGGTCTGGCCTTGTATGTAGGGCTGGACATGACTAGCTGACAGATTTACAGCATGAAGATTTTTCTGGTTCACTCCTCGTCCAAAGCTGCTAAACCTTACTAGAAAACATTCTGTTCACAGTATAAGTGCTTCATAGTGTTGACTAAATGTACCAAAACGGTATGCGAATTATTACAGACTTGACTGGTGTACAGAATACAGATTTTGTAAGGTTTTGTTCCTTCTGTGATTTTTTTTTCTTTGTAGTTTTTACCCATGTGGAGGAGCCGTTTGGTAATTGTAATGATGTTCAACCAAAACTAAAAGTACTGTATGTAATAATTAAAAAAAAAAAAAAAGACAATTCACTTACTGTACAAAAGTTAAAACACTGGTTGAAGATCCCCTCCACACATTTTCTTAGAATGCAATATTGTGTCTGACAATATTTCTTTCCACAAAAAATGTTGTTACCATTTTAAAACCCTTAAAATAACATCTGCTCTTTCTCACCTGAAAAATTAAGGCTCTATAAATATGCAAATATCTTTCATTTCAAAAGTTTAGACACAAAATGTCTCCTATGTCCTATGTCCTATGTCTACTTCACTGTAAAGTCCATTCTCACTGGAGGCTTCAAGTTTCCACATCACACTTGTTGTTTACTGGTCCTCGATTGGCTCCAAACTAGTCGTGATGTCACAAATCATACTCATAGATATACACTTTTAACTCAGATTTAAGGTGAGCACAGAGAAACGTTCCCACTTCTAGTGTCAAACTCTGCACATACGTCATTCTGCACAGTGAAGCTCAAACATCCAAGTGAAGGAACAAGAAAAAAACACATTTGCGACTGAAGGGGCACATTACGATTTAATGGGTCTTTAAAAAGCTGTTGGATTGCAACTTGTGCAAATATACATAAATATGATCAACAAACAGATGTTTGAGATCCGTAGTTACAAAGTTCATTTGACCTCAGAATACTTAGATGTAGATGATACAGTGCAACTGGGAAATCGAAAACTTGCCAGCCGCATTAATACTTTTGGCAAAGACATACTGAATATTTGATCTGGGGTCAAAATGACTCTAGTTCTGGTCTTGATATATTCTTTATGGTGTTTATGTCAGTATGGAATGTGGATTGCAAACTGGCAGTCGCCTGATCCAGTGATCATGTGTTTGCTGAAGACCAGACTGAAGGCAAAAAGCTCCCAAAACAAGCCAAAAGTGAAGATGGCATCAATACAGACCTGGCAGAGCATCATTAGAGAAGTGTCTGCTATGGTGGGTCAGGCCTCTGCAGACATATCAGATCAACAAATCAGTCTTTTCACCTGATATTAATGTACAAACTCACAAATTAAAGCTGAAAGTCAGCATTTTAACCTAATAGCCTTTGTTTCTGTTGCCAATCTGTGCTAGAGTACAGAGTCAACACAACACACAACAAACAATAATGTTTCACTGGTTGCTAAACTGTGGACAAAGGTTGCTTTCCTGTCTGTCAGTCAGCACCAATGTAGAAATAACACACACTAATGTGTCCTGCATGCAAAAGTTGTCTGGTGGGGTTTAGAGGTAAGACATGACCATTATTTGTATCTAAGCACTCACAAGACTCAACTTAAAAGTGAATCTTACATAATATATTTATTCTCATTCATTCTGCATTTAATTTAATTTAATTTCTATTGGAGAAACCCTTACTCTGTTGTCTTTAGCTGTGTAATAAGCGTTGATAAAGACTGTTGACTGCTGTTTGCAATAATCGGGGACGATTATAATATAACACTTATAATTATAATTATAATTACAATTATAATACTCTTGGGGATGTTAGGAGAAGTCAGCGAGTCTTGTAACTTCCCAGAAGAACTGTATTTCATTACTAGTATGGTAACAAGACTTTATCCTCCATCGCTCTATCGCAAGGCTGTGGTTGTTCATCTGCGTGTGTTAGATATCTTCCCTCCTCTTCCTCTTCCTTGCTGTGCTTATCTCAGAGCTGCACATGGAGAAAAATGGACTGCACGTTCCCAGAGCATTAGAGGGACTCTTCTTCTCTCTGACAGTTATTATACCCCCACCCCCACTCACTCACGCAGAGATGTATTGGATTGAGGTATATGTACTGTGCCATTTGTGGTTTTGTGTGATTCACTGTGTCACTGCAGAGAGGAAGTATACTGTATTATCGCACACACACACACATTGTTATACCATCTGTTGTTCAAAGTATTCATCATGCTCAGTATGCTGCTTTGTCTCCTGTTTTCCTGCGAATTGAGCTTTCTCAGTGCATTGTTCTTGAGCTAGATTGTTAATTGCTCTGCACGACACTAGTCTTTGTCCACAATAGACTGTTGAGCACTTTGGGACTACAGCATATGTTCATGAGATTACGACACATCAGGCAGTGCACCTGTTTACTGTCTAATCTAAAAAAACACAAGAGTGCTGAGAGATACCTGTGACAAAAGGTCATTTACGCACTCAATGAGGTGCCCTCCAGGGAGAAACAAGGCGGTCACTGGGCCCAGCAGTGATGCAGATTTTCTGGGCACATTGGAGAAGGAGGGGCTGGGTGCAGCTTTGGAGGTGACATCAGTTGCTTCTGACGCCAGCACACACCATCACCAGCGCTTACACAGAGAGATTATGATTAACAGCCCCCCCCCCCCTTTCTTTCTTTCTTTTTTATCGAAAGTCTGTATGTGTGTTGTTTTCTCTTTCCGTTTTAATTTGATTAAATTTATTTGAATTGAAGGTCAGGAACAATAATGCATTCATGCATACTACTCTATTTCTCTGTTTCACTACCTGTTTTTTTCTAAATTGTAATGCCATTTCTGGATCTACAGTTTCCAGCAGACATTTAAATACTACCTTTTTCAAAACATCATCTCATCTCATCAAATTCATGTTGAGTATGACAAGCTTTTACGCAATGCGCTGAAAATTCTGATGAAAATGATTTAAAACCAACACTCAAGACAGGAAATTATGCTCAACAAAACAGTTCCTTATTATTAATAAGGTTCCAGTTGTGCCAAAATAATATTTATATATAGGCTATTGTTTTTATACAATAGTGAGAGGCGTCTACATCTGTCTTACCTACTGCTTAATGTGAACTGATGTTTCAAATGACACCTTCATATGACACAAGTGATGTACAACTCAAATGACAGAAGTGATGAACAGCCAGAAATGTCAGAGAGCGTCAGCAAACAGAAATGACATGTGCGGTAAATGTTAGCACAGTAGTGTCATTAAGGGCCGAAGGACAAACAGCTAGACAATGCACAACTGCAAGAAACACACAGAACTTCACCATTTCCCCAGACGACCCCTTGAGCTAAATCTTTCACAGCCATGTAAGTGTCACTTTTGATGTTTCTATTAACTGCTGCTGTGACTTTTATCGTGCCATTTGAGCATTGTCAAGGCAAACTCACTTTCTTTAGGCCAGAGGCCCAAGACAATGGAGACAAATATAGAAGTGGCTACAGTGAGTCCAGCAATGAATGTTGAATGGTGAACTGTGAATTGATCCTCCTAACAAGTATTGTCCTTGTAACTTATTCCTATGTGCCATGGGAGACGGACCGCTATGACCTGCAAAGCAGGGTCACGTGACTGGTGGAGACAGCTGAAGGCGTCAGAAGGTTAATTGTCAGTAGCCTTGCTAGCTTGGCTAGTTGTACTGTAAAAGAAGGTTAACAGTGGAGAAGAACAAATAAGAAAAAGTTTAGTTTATCAGAGTTTGAAAACCACATTTAAGGATCCCGTTCAGTATTAAAGCAACTACTTCACATTACTACTTCACACTTCACTTCACATTTCTGTAGGTCTGTTAACAAAATTTCCCCTCAAATTCTCCAATGTTTGGGTCTGTCGCCCAGTAAAACCAACTCTGATCAGGATGTCTGATCAGAGAAATATCAGATAATAAAGAGGACACTGCTCAATGCCAATGTAGTAAAAACAGAACAAACATAACTTTCAACAAATTCTAAAATACTGAAATGTGTCCATTGTAACAATCTTTAAATAAAAACTCATAAATCAACATCAGCAAACAGTCAGGGTGTATACAACATAACGTTGTAGCTACCAGTTAGTAGTAAACATGCTAGTGGAATAGCTTGCTAGCAGTTGGTGACGTTGTGCCACATGTGCGCCACAGACCACCACTTTTGTCTGAAAAACAGCTATTCTAGAGACTTTGTGAGGCTGCACTTCGACACAAGGGTGCTTTGAGATAAATGCTAAGGTCAGCATGCTAACAATGTCACAATGACAATGCTAACATGCTGATGCTAAGCATGTTCACCATCTTAGTCGGTAGTGGTTACATTTGCTGATTAGCACTAAACACAAAGCACAGCTGCAGCTGATGGGAATGTCATTATTTTGGGGGTATTTGGTCATTTGAACCAAATTTAAAATTTGACCGGTGATGGCGCTATAGAGAACAAGTCAAGGGATCACGAAAGTTATCAAAATTCATACTGAGAGGGACATTTCATGAAAAATGTCATGACAATGCATACAACTGTTAAGATATTTCATTCAAAACCACAATTTTGAACCACATAGTGGTGCTATAGGAAAGGTCAGGTGATCACTAAAGTCATTAGGGTACAGTGTCTGGGTACCATGAATGTCTGTATAAAATTTCATTTCATTCATCAAATAGTTGGGATATTTCAGTCTAGACCAAAGTGGTGGACCAACTGCCTATTTGAGTTAAGTTTGCTAAAAACTACAATGCCCTGCTGTTTAAGGAAATGACTCAGTTTAAAAAAAATGTAAGTATATATTTGTGATGCATTTTTTAAATAATTTTGCCATAGCAGTAAATGGGCTTGGGGAGTGCCACATAGTAAGGAAGTCAGAATGTAATAAGAGACAGACTAATGCATTGTTGGTTTTCGTCTTTTCATGGGATTTGTTTATAATAATAAAATTGCTCACCTTAAAAGTCCCCATGTCAATTTCCAGCTAATGTGCTCTAACCTTTGTGTGACTAGACTGTGTCCTATAAACCCCATATTATGCTAAAAGGCAAAGAGTACTCATTTACAGAGATAACTGTGCATAAGTGTTTATGCTGTAACAGGCTACAGGCATGCTGCATCCAGAGAGTTTGACCTAGTTAGTAAACAGCTTTTGCTTTGCCTTTTGAGGACACACACACACACACACAAATGCCTGCACACACGTCAGTGACTCTGACAACCAACACAATGTACTGCGTCTCTCCTCTTACATTATTCTAGATTGCCATCAGAGAGCAGACAGGGAGACAGTTATAAGGAGTGAAATATGACGTACAACTGATAACTCTCTTTATTTGTTTTACCCTGAACAGCTCCAGTGAATTTAGTTTTATTCTCTTTTGTTATTTTCCTTCTGAAATTCCCAGACCTTATCAAGTTCCCACAGAATTAAGAGTGGGAGGTTAAAATCCCAAACAGTAGACGTCACTCCACACGCTCCCTAATTAAAACAATAAACACCATTTATGAGTCTGCAGCCCGGTGATTTCACACCCTCACGCACACTTATGTTTCCTGCTAGACACATGCAGGCTAAAGCCACCATAATCCTGTCTTAAACATGACATGACACCTGTTATAATCACTCAGCCATGTGCACTAAATGCCAAGGAGGATTATAGCAGATGTCATGTCATGGATTATAGAAGCTTTATGTATGTACGTCTATGGATGTTTTCTCATCACCTCCGTGGAAATGCCATGGGCAACCACTTTAATCTCATTTGTGTGTCTGTGTGTTGCATGTGCACATTGTGGAACATATCAGCGTGTCCGCAAAAGCAAACATACAGCTCCTTACAGTGTTTTTCTTTCCCAGTCTGGCTGACTCTCATAGTATTGCAGGGGGGAGGGAAGAACCACAGCTGCTGTCTGACGTAAATGCAGCACAAACGCTCTGTTTGTGCGGTCACAGCCCCTCCGACAGCTCTAACCAGTTAATGGGTTACCTCACACTCCCTTCCTCTCCTCTCTAACTCACTTCTGCAGTGCTGCTAAGCCTTGTGATAGATGTTACAAACAAGCCCGAGCTGTTGTTGAGAACCCTTTGATGATCAGAGTAAAAAACAGTAACAGTCATCTGTCTCGAGTGATGCCAGTTAAGTCTAATGAGTGCATGAACCTGAGATTTACATGCAAAATGAATATGCATGAGGCTCGGCCAGGACACAGCAGGAGCTCGATAAAGGGAACTCCACAGATTGTACAAATTAAGTTTAGTTTACTCATCATGAGAAGCACTACATGGCATGTGAAAACATAATATCTTTTTTTTTTCTTTGGAGGAGCTGAAAGAAGTCTGAAAGAATAACCCTGATGATTATGTTGGGTTGGACTTGGAGTTTCCAACAATTTGCAGCCACACTAATGTCATGGCTCTGTATGACAATGTTGGTTGGTCAGACGATCACTGTGGTGCAGACGGAAATATCTCCTAATATGGATTTTGGTACAGACGTCTGGTGTCCCCAGAGACAAGTTATCCTAATGACTTATTAGGTCAAAATTTAAATTTGTCCAGTACGTTCGTTTATGACCAAATACATTGACTGCCAAACATTAGCATTGTCATTGTGAGCATGTTAGCATGCTGATATCGGACTTTGAAAGATTTGGGCATTTTACATGCAGCGACTGTCTAATGATACATAGTGAGTTGCATTATGGGAAGTGTAGGATCCAGCATTTTTGGAGCTTGACCCAAACTAGAGGCTGAAAGTCAGGATACCTCAGCCTCTGCTGATTCAGTTTTGACTGTCTTTGTCTCTCACAAGTCTCCAAATTAATGGAAGTTTAATAATAAATGCTACTGTACCCCTTTAAGTCAATGACAGGTCATAGAAATTTATGGGATATGGAGTGACATGGATAAGTACGAAGCAACTTGAAGGAAAGCTAAAATATCCTTACCATATTGGCTTTCAAACACAAGGCTGAAACAGATTTGCACTGTTGCTCTTTTCATGTCCACTATGCATGAAAAGAGCCACTCAACACGTTGCTTGTCCTTGCTGTATCATCACTTTCTATTCTATGTACTGTAGTTGCATTTAGCTAGCAAAAAATAACCAATGATGATGGAGACAAAATGATGGCTTGAGAGTTTTGTAATACTTTATTGTGTAATAATTTGTGTACAAAGTGAATCAATCCTGCCTTTTCAATACCATTGATGGCGATTTATAGAAAGCAAATCTAATTTAATTTTAAAAATCTACTATAAAATTGCTTCTGATTTACCTGAGTTGTTGATGTATTCCACCCCACCCTTTGTCTCTACCAACTTTGACACCAAACATGCGCCCTTGCAATGAGGTCAGTGTTTATGCCACTTTATGATGCAGTCAAGCATAAATGCAAACCACGGGCCAGCTGACTCATTTCACTGGACGCCCAACACATCCTGCAGCACAGTGCTATATTATCTGTGCCCATGAACACCGTGCAGCATTAGAACAGCACTGTTCTGCAGAAAATTGTAACGAGGAGAGTTTTTTTTCTTTCTCAGTAAAAGCCTCGACCCACAGGGAGAGAGCTACGACGGATTGGTACACCTCAGAAAGGATTCAGTCACTGCCATTGAACAACCAGAAAAATAACTGTAATGAGCCACTTCAAGGTTACACATTGTTTTTCTAGAGGAGTGCGGGAGGGAGACTGTGAATGTGTGTCTGTTTACACACATGTCCTGAGCATATGTGTGCCTGTATCCATTTAGCTCAAGGGGCTACACATTTGCAGAGTACCTGTGCTTTTTCTGTTTCTCTATGAAATGATGGAAAGAACTCGAGGAGAAAACTGACGTGCATGCAGCAAGATGCACCGCTGTTAGTGCAGATTTGATTAGTGCGCAATGATCTCGATCGAAGGCTCAGTTAGGCTAAGGGGATTGTAAACGTGCCCCTGAGACTTTGACGTAGGCTGCTGACATCATTGCCCACACCTTCTTTTGACCAAGCAGTCTGCTCACTGCCATGGAGGAGGAGGAGGAGGAGGAGGGAGAGAAAGGGAGGGAAAACTGTGACAGTGAGTCTTATATCTACGAAAGAGGAGGCTTGGTGTGATGGAAGGGAAATTAAATGAATTTTATTGTAGCAGTAGAATATAAAAAAAATATGATGTGGCCTAACTAAAATGCCACAGGGACATATTATTCAGGAATATGCAAGAACTTTGCACAGGGGGATAATTTAAAAAATGACTGGCGGTATTTGGCATTCAGTCACCCACCTGACCCCTGCCAGCAGGATATTTATAGGAAATAATTCCACCACCTTCTTCTTCATATCTTCAGAACATCATTAAGGCAGCTGAAATGTCACCATCCACCTGATGCTAATTATATACAAAGAGTATCACACTGAGATAATGATATTTGACTCATAGTGTGGGAGGCATAGATATTTATATAAGAGAAAGAAACTTTCCTAGAGAGCTGCATACAGTGCATATCGTCAGTCTGACGTCATACATGCTACAGCTGGAGTTTGCCAAAAGAGAGAGCAAGCAAAAGTTTAAATGAGAAATATGCCTTTTGTTAATAATAGTTTTGTCGTACGGAGCACTAAAGACACAATTGTTCTGATTTGGAGTCTCGCAGCTCTCTTATCTCTGCTGCTAAAATGGCATACAGCCTGACTGTGGATTGTGTGCTTTAAGCTGGATGAGCAGATACTGCTGTGCAGTGTGGCAAGTGACTCCTCTGGCTGCTTCGCGCTCTGGTGTATTTATTTTCCTGTCCTAAGTGGCTGACATTTATTGGCTGCTGAGAAGGTAGTGGAAGGAGATAAACTGAGGAAGAAAAAAAAAAGGGGGTGTGGGAGGGTGAGAGGAGATGGAAACAAGAAGGGTCTTTGTGCTGTAGTTAATCTGAGGTTAATCATTAAAGTGAGTAGTGGGTGGTCCGGTGTTGGATGAAGAGAACAGGTCGAGTTGGACAAAGAACAGAGGAGCTGTGTCAAACTATCTGCTGCCTGTCTTTATCTCAGAAAAACCCTAGCAACAAAAATAAATACAATGCAAAACACTCTGCAGCTCAAACATGCAACAGGGTTCCTGTCATTTGGTTTGCCTGAGAACATGTTAGAAAGCTGCACCAGTGATTGTGCAAATAAAACAGAATACAGTATTTTTATGAGAGGATGGTTGAAAAACGTAATTTGTCAGCGCTCTTTCTGCGGCAAATTAAACGCTCTGCTGTTAAATTAATATAACAAAGTATTAACTGGACCAGAGTTTTCCTGACACATTTAACCATGACAGGGCTGCACAAACACACATGCAGCACTGCTGCTGATTTTAGTACATTGTGTTCCTTCCAGTTTGTTCTCTGTATTATGTGCAGTTTAATACTGTAAATCAGGGGAAACTTACTGTGCACAGCAAAATTAAATTAAATAAACTGTATCAGAGACTGAATCATCTTACAGTCTTGCAGCTCTTCAGAAGCCAGAACACATTTTCTGGATTTATTGTACTGGCACATCAGAATCACTGGCATACGAGGGAAGAGAAACAAACAATATGTACTGCACTTAGTGTGTGTGTGTGTGTGTGTATTTGCACATTCTTTTGCAGTGACTGCATAAGTGCTCTTGTGTAAAGATTAGCAAGAAGCTGAGGATGCATTGGGTCCAAGATGACGAATAATACTATATAGTACTGTACCACTTTCTGTTGAGCTCATTTATTCAAGACCATCAAATTGTTAGTGTAAGTTTAAACACACAAAAAAAATGTTAAACCTACAATACAATCTAAAGACAGATAAGTCTGTTGTTTAATTGCCTCCACCTTATCTCCATGAATATTATGCGAATGTGCACATACTTTTTTTTTTTTTACCTGTAAGCTTTAGTAGGACTAAAAGTGAAGTTAGAAGTTAGAAGAACTTACACTTTGAGAACCAGACCACATTACAACTCATCCTACAAATCATGAGGACACAAACCTTGAGGACTGACCTCTTGACCCCAGCTCTTGCTTTCCTTTTTTGGCATTGGTGTAGAAGAATATACCCCCCCCCCCCTCCCCTCCTCCTCACATGGCTGGAACAGGTGAACACACAGATGTCCTGAATGTCATTTCTGCCTCTCAGACACCCTCCTTCACCCAGCTTAGATCTCTTAATCCACGCTTAGCTGTTCTTTTCTCTGACAGACTTCTCTCAAACTCTCCACCAGCAAATCAAAAACACATTACGTTTCTCTCAATCTGTTGCCAATCCGTTGACAGCTGCACATGGAGATGGCAGAGATCAGGTGGAAGAAATTAAGCAAAGAAAATGTGGAAATGAGTAAACTGAGTTAAGACGCAACAAGTTTGGGGTAAACAAAGGAAAGATAAGTCAATATAGATGACTGCAGACAAGCCAGAACAATATGTGCAAGGACAAGTAATTGATAATGCTTTGCATTCCAACTCTTATCACCAATTATATATAAACATGTGTGCTGGTATGCAGCCTGTTCTGTCTCTTACAAGTCAGCACTGGACGGTTCAACCACTAACTTTGCCCCAAAACCCTCTGTACATATACTTTATGTGCCTCTAGCTCTCTCTACACTTCCTTCCTTTCCCTCCCCTGGTGAGTTAAGGACTGTTATCCGGCTTTAGGGGGCCAGCTGAGAGACCATATGGTCATTGAGCAGCAAGATCAGGAGCACAAGATGCAACAACACCTGGAGGGATACAACTTGCAACTTTCTTTCCATCTGGACTCTTGCGATGTCACTGTCAGATCACTCGTTATTCATCTCCTCAGAGAATAAAGAGAGAGCATGTGGTATTAGTATTAATTTTTTGTACAGATGAAGCTGTTTCCTATCCCCATACTTTCATAGTTTCATCTCCCTTCTATATATCCTCCAGGCTGGTGGAGCTTTGATGGGTTTATTTGTTTTAAACATGATTTTAATCAAGTCCGGCCTTTCCACTGATTTCCCACTGTCCTATATATCAAATCCATGTCATCATGAGCAGCTCAATTCTGTAAATCCCCTGTTAGTTCAGATTGTGTGTGTGTGTGTGTGTGTGTGTGGTGGTGGTGGGGGGGTGTTGTGTGTGTGTGTGTGACTGTGCACGTCAGCAGGGCTGTAGTGGAGGATGAAGACACGCACATTTTGAAATTCTAGGATTGTGACATTATATCTTCATATCAGTACCATTGTATCCTGTTAACAGAGCAACCAGCAATCACCACCCATTCATGCAATGTGGGAGTAAACTCAAATGAATTTTTCCACTTTAACAGAGCGGAGTTAAGAGATTGGACATGTGATATTAGACCATGTAGTAGGTAGGTATGACTGCTTAAAGGGGACGTATTATGCACATTTTCAGGTCTATATTTATATTCTGGGGCTCTATTGGAATATCTTTGCATGATTTATAGTTCAAAAAACTCCTTATTTATCTTATACTGGTCCTTTATGCAGCCCCTCAGTTCAGCCTCTGCCTGAAACAGGCTGTTTTAGCTCCTGTCTCTTTAAAGCCCCCCTCCCGATGAGCCCACTCTGTTCTGATTGGCCAGCTCCCAGAAGCTTCCTCTCTGCAGACTTCCACCAGCTCCGGAGGCTACGTCAACAAACTATAGTAATAGGATTTCACTTCTTTTTCTCATTCTTTACTCAAAATGTAAACTTCTCAAGTACATCTGAACATGTTCGAGCCGAAATCCGATCCAAAATATGAGAGTCGACAACGCGAACAACAGATAGAAAAACCTTAGCAACAA
Organism: Scomberomorus guttatus; assembly: GCA_038419695.1. Classification (NCBI taxonomy): domain Eukaryota; kingdom Metazoa; phylum Chordata; class Actinopteri; order Scombriformes; family Scombridae; genus Scomberomorus; species Scomberomorus guttatus. The sequence continues at coordinate 12,955,078 of CM076456.1, read as the reverse complement.
CCTTAGCAACAAAGGCAACTAAGCTGACGTCAGCTCGTCGGCAAGGTAGAAAAAAAAAACGTTGCATATGAAGCATTCAGGGCAGGTTGAAGCTTGGCCTTTTGACTTGCAAGAAGCATTTCGTTAACCTCAAGTTTAGAATTTTGACCATGTTTAGTGTAGATATATCCAACATCATAACAGTATATAAGCTCAAGGTTTTAATTTTTTCATCAGTGTTGTTTTAACTGTCCAGTAAACTAACTTGTTGCTGCTTTTCTGTTGCTTTATAGTCTGTCCCAGTTTGTGCCTCTCATGTCCATTAGTATTACATTTGAATCTAATCCAAGTTAGTTTGAATGTAAACTCTGTAGCTTATAAACTACATAAAGTTTTATTAAGTTAAATTATATGTAAATACTGCTTCATGCATCTTCAGATTTCAGAAGGGACTTTCTACATTTGCATAGAGATAGAAGGCATAAGGAGAGGAGACAGAAAACTAAAATTGGAACTTGGAAATACAGGGATTAACATTTTACAAAAAAAAAAAATAATTATTGAGATAATGAATGTTTGCCATTACAGCAGTAGAATTGGCAGATAGTTTATTTTATGATCATTTGAGAAACACAAGTTCATCTGTAAGTCAAGCTATCCAATTATGAATGTGATGCAGCTTTGAGTTCAATTGAATTCCACATCAGTCACTTTTGTTATTGAGTTATATTGTACTTCAAACAATGATCTATAATAGAGATCATAGAGATTGTATTTGATTAGAGATTGTTGTTTGATATGCAGACTGATAGGTTCCTCTTTCCATCCATTACAGCCCTCGCCCTCAGAGTAACTGAGACAAGGTAGGGTTTACTTTTTTTTTTTTTTTTTTACCACAATACAGTCCTGCACATCACTGCCTGTCCTGCAAAAGCTGTGTGTGTGTGTGTGGACATATAAAAGTGACCCAGACTTTTTGAACATTCATTCACTCTCCTTGTTTTTGGAGCGGTCAAATAAGAGCATTACATCACTAAATCAGTACGAGGGGTGCATCATCCTGCTTCCACTCTGATGCTGACCTCTTTCTAATCTTCCTCCTCACTGCTCTCTCTGTGTTTGTGCCCTCTCTTCTCCATGCCACCATCATTTCCCTATTTATTGCTCTCTTTTGCTTCCTGTCTGTATTCTTCTGAATTCTTACCCACTCATTTACTCGTACCTATAGCTGTGCTTGATCTACTTTTCATTTCATTCCCCTTGTCAAGCTTACAATCATCTTTTTGGGTACCCCACATCCCCTTCCCCTACCACCCTCAGCCCTGGATAATAGGCTGATCCGTGGTATGACGCACATGGCTCTGTCTCCAGAGGGGCTTTTGCGCACACAAGCATTCATAAAGGCTCTGTGTAGCCTGGTGTGCAGATACAGGCGGTGGCCAGGTATTTACATCTTGAGATAACTGACACCACAGGCTTACTGTATCGTCAGCTCTGCTGATTGTACAATACAGCACATTCTTTAGCAGAAAAGGCTTTTGTTACTGTTATGAATAGTGTTCATAAAAACAGATACTCTATAGCCATCAGGTATCAGGGGTATTGAATGATGTTGCATATCAAGATAATTTTACTGTTCCCCTTGTCTCGAGTTCACAGGACTGTTTACTTTTGAGCCCACGAGCCAAAAAATCCACAAATTTCCTTAAAGCAGCTATAATCAATATTTTTCATAATAACAATGTATCAAATGTCAGTATGTAATGTGAGAGATGTGACCTACAGAGAATTATCACCCGACTCTGCAGCTCCTCTTGGCTTTACGGAGCTTTATAGTGAGTTTCAGCTCTTTGTATAGCTGTCCAGCTGCCACTTTACTGTTTTCCTTCACTCTCACAGCTCTCATAGTGCTGTTTTTGGCCGCAGCAGGCAGCTGTTTTCATAGAAAAAGCCCTAAAATCCCGCTGAGCAGGTAGTGCACAGCGGGAAAGGGCAAACAGACACAGTTAGCGACTAGCTGGTAAACATAGTGGAGCATTGAGCAGCTAAAGAGCAAGATATCTCCCTCAGGAGTTGAGACCAAAACAGAGATAAAACTTACATTCACCAGGTGGATAGAAACACGACTCCAAATGAATGATAATGTTGATCCGTAACTGCTGGATGTGTCAATGAGCAACTGTTCAACTTAAAAGATGATGATATGTCAGTTTTGTGTTCACAACTTGTGGCAAAAAAATCAGTTAATGCAGGTCAGTGTTGGTTTCTTTTAACGATGCCCTCGACCGCTTCCTAACTATCTTATTGTAACAATCTCTTATCTTATCTTATCTCTATTGTAGCCACCACTTCTAATTTTAACCCAAACCACAATGTTTTTCTAAATATAACCAAGTAATTTTTGTGCCTAAATCTTAACCATAGCATTGTCACATCATGAAATATATTTTTCAACAGTGATTTGTAACAGTTTTTGTTTTTAAGGCTCAGACAAATGATGTTTAATTTGGAGGACTTGTTTCTAATTTAGACCATTTATATTGTATGTCTACTAAGCTAGCAGCGGAGGTAACCATGTGGGAATAATGCGTGAACTCCAAAGCGTGCATAACAGGAGGTTTTTCTGTTCTTCCCATTCTGCCAGTACTGTGTGAATGCAGCATAAATCTTCACCTCATGTGGCCCGAGAGTCATCACTACTAATGGTAGCAAAAATGTTCTTCTAAGTGACCTGGCAACCAGCAGATGTTGGCTTTCATCGCAAATATTGATTCCTGTCCACCTCATAGTAATAGACACAGGGACACTTGACATCTAAATGAATGCTACAGTAGCTGCAGCACAACTGTGCACTTCAGTAACAGGGGGGTTTTTAGACAGTATGATTGAATGAAAGGATGTTTTGTGTTTACTGCTAGCTTCTTATGTGTGATGTAAATAAATATGCACTCTCAAATGTGAACATTAGATTTCGCAACACCCTTAAGCAGTTCATACAGTGCACCACACAGAATTTACACCCACTTTAGGAATGACAAGGCTCAAAGATAAACCAGAAGAAAGAACCAAGTGTTTCTGTAACATAATGATTGCACACAACCAGTGATGTAAAAATATACATCATGCTTTGTTAAAAACAGCAGATGATTTTGATTTATTTGTTGGTTGGAGTGTATCTTAAGGAAAATCAGTAAAATATTCCTTTAAGTGCTAACCATTTGCATGTTGAGCTTCTTACTATGAGTGGAAAAGCTGTGACAATCATTCACATCAATCATGCATTTTCCACTAAACTGCTGCTGTGGAAAAGCATTCAGATGATGAGTTAGTTACCATAATCTATTTTCTACATAATAAATCACTGTTGTTGTGATCCTGTCAAAAATTGCTAATTTTCCGCTTCAGACTAAAGGATATGGATACAGAATCATCTTAAATGTATGACTTATTGTCTGATAAACATAATTTATATGGTGGAATTCAAACAAAAACCCCTTTGGCCTTAAAATCAGTGAGAAACATGTCTGCATGTGTGAGTAAGTGATTTGTAAGGCCCCCATCACTGAAACTGTTTGTTTGAAGAGGGTTGGTGCTGGACATCCTGGATGATATCTTGACGCACAAGCTCACGAGGACAGACGCCGCCTGCCAAAGACAACAAGCGTACACAGAGCCACGTTAATTACCACAGAAGAATGGTACCCCTGTCCTCCCCCAAGACACAATGACACCAAATAATCAGACAAAGGAGCAGACTGTTCACAGACTGTTGCAAAAGCAAGGAGCAAAATAAATGGATAAATGGACTGAGGTCAGTGAGTATCAACCCCAGGTAGTCTGTCAATGGTGCGTGTGTGTTTGTATACGAAGAAATATGCGTCTTAAATATGAGCCTTTGAAGATGGAGCTGCCTTTTTTTCCATAAAGAATCTCTTTCACGCATGTAAACACACACGTGATGCTTTCAAAACAAGAAGTAGAGCATCTTTGCCTCACAGCAGACCTGAACTAAACCGCTTTTGTTCTGGGTATGTGAGCTGTGACGTTGTGTTTACCTATTTTTATGTGTAGAATATATGCTCAAAAGTGTCTCTGCTGTGATTATGAAAGCCAGTGACAGTACAATCTGTGTCAGAGATTCGACATGGATGCAGGAGACAGCTACTGAGATCCAGTGGAGGGAGCAGAGGGGGAGCGACCTGGGAGAAACTGCAAATAATCAGGGCAGCAACATTCAGGAGTCGCCTCATCATGACTATTTGTGCATGTATATCATATATATGTAATGTCTTTTTGTTTTTCTTTTACCTTTGTTCAGATATTCATATATGAAAGATGGAAGTGTTATGTTACACCAGGCCATTTTGACAATAACTTATATGTTGACATGAGACATGCATGCATTTACACACATTCCATTCTGCAGCCTTTGTTGCTAAGGTTGTTGCTAAGGTTGTTCCGCGAGTTGTTCTCAGGGTCCTCTTGTATATTTTGGATTGAATTTTGGCTCAAACATGTACGGATGTACTTGAGAAGTTTCCATTATGACTATATAACGAGAAAAAGAAGTGAAGTCCTACTACTATAATTTGTTACGTAGCCTCCGGAGCCGCCGGAAGTCTGCCGAGGGGCAGCTTCTGGAAGATAACCAATCAGAACAGAGTGGGCTCCTCGGGAGGGGCGCCTTAAAGAGACAGGAGCTAAAACTAATGAATGTGAATTGATTAATTCTTGTCATTTTACTTAAATCAATCAAGCAACCAATCAAGTTTATTTGTCACATATAATCATATAAGGTACAATCACAGTTAAATATAATCCTAGTGGCCTGAGGGTAGACACTCTTCCTGAGCCTCTCAGTGCTGTCCTGGTGTATCCGGTATCTTCTTCCCGACTGCAGCAAGGAGAAAGGGCCATTATGTGTGTGTTTGGGATGCTTAATGTTTCTTCTAGCCTTATTGTTGCAGTGGCTGGTGTAAATATCCTTTAGGCAGGGTAGAGCACCGCCTATTGTATGTTCAGCCGAACGAACCACTCTTTGCAGGGCCTTGCAGTCCTGTTCGGTTCTGTTTCAGGCAGCGATGTTCCACGTTAGGATGCCCTTGATGGTGCATGAGTAGAAATTCCTCAGTATTTGAGGCAATACCCAGAATTTGTTCAAGTGAAATCGTCTCTGCCTTGCCTTTCTCACCACAGAGTCAGTATGCAGCGCCAAGGTCAGGCCCTCGGTGATGTGGACACCAAGGTACTTGAAGCTGGAGGGATGTGTTGATATTAGGAGGGGCGTAGTTCCTTCCCTGCTTCTTGCCACTATCTGCTCCTTAGTCTTGCTGATGTTCAGGAGTAGGTTGTTGTCCTGACACCTGCGGGTTAGGTCCTCTACTTCCTTCAGGTAGGCCTTTTCATTGTTGTCTGTGATCAGGCCCAACACAGGTGTGTCGTCAGCAAACTTTATGATGGTGTTGGAGTCAAAAGTGGCTTCCTCACTACAGAGGTGAGTGCCACTGGGCAGCAGTCATTCAGGCAGGCTGGTCTTGTTTTCTTGGGCACAGGAATGATGGTGGACTTCTTGAAGCAAAGGACGGGTTGAATATCATTGTCAACACTGGTACTAGTTGGTCAGCACATAGTTTGAAGACCCGCCCACTGATACCATCTGGTCCTGCTGCTTTCTTGGTGTTCACACGCTTGAAAGCCCTCCTGACGTCATGCTCAGAAAAGGGTGATAGGTGTGAAAGGTGCACCCACCCATCCATTAACCTCTGCTTCAGCTGTTTTTGCTTGCTGCCTGCCGATGGCCTTCCTGTTTCCTTCTCTTTTTCTCTTTTGTATTTCTTTCTTTTATCTTCTTTGTCGCCTTGCCTTTATCATTATTTTTCATTATTTTGTTTCACATCCCCCCCTTTAGTTTACCTTTTACTGTCTGGGTGTGTTTGTACTTGCTGTAGCACACACAGCTTCATTTTTCAGTTATAAGAAAGTCCACAAAATTACAATGTAATAACACAAAATGCTCAGTATAGGTTATCAGTTTAGTAATGACATTATCCTCAGTTATATAATGTAACTGCATTATGCACAGTTATTAAATCAGTTCCTGGTCAGTAAGACAAGGTCAGGTCCAACAGATGTTTTAGAGAACATCCAGTCCAGTATCACACTTGGATTTGCGATGTGTGACACAGAGGTAACTGCAGTCAGTGATGAGAGGTCTTTGAGAGGACAGCTAATATGAAACGTTTGTATGAAAAGTAAAGTCATACGTAAAAAAACTGTAAGAAAGGAAAATAAGTGAAAGGTAATATGTTCAGTCATAGCTGGGTGTATGTAGTGTCTGTGTGTCTAACAGTGTGGGATTTGTTTTTGCCCACAGTGTCAGGTTTAATCTTGTTTTGCAGACGCACATTTCACCATCAAAGGATCTTGTGATCCTGACCTTGACGTCCAGATGGACCTTGATATGTATTGTTTGAAAAGAACAGCCAGAGGACATTGAATTAAATTTTATTCGAGCTGATAGATAGACATAATTGCATGACACCAGATTAACAGTAGTGAATGTTTAATCTCCACTTTGAATGAATCACTTCTTTTGTTCTCTCTGAAACCTACATTCCTGCCATTATTGACAATTTCAACAATGTCGACAGCAATTAGTGTGAGTACTAGTGAAAAGATGACCCTAAATGCCCCTGCTTGCTTACTAGCACAAACAGCAACTGCATGAGTGAAAAGCATGACTCATTACATCCTGTCATACACCCCCTGTTTACTGTCAGTCCGCAAAGTCTTATTTCTCAAAATTTACTAAGGGATTCTGAAATACCCCTTGAGTTGACCTTTGTACGCCCACATTTGATAAAAGGGTACCAGAGGCACACAAAAGACCACAGACCAAAGACACTCATGGTTCACTTCTCTGTGATAACACAGTGTATGTGCAGTGCAACGTGCCTGATAAGTTACCTGTTTTTAGTAAACACTGATAACTCCTGAAGACAAAACAATGACTGTTCAGCCATAGTTACTAAGAATTACAGTCTTTTCTTTTGTGCACAAACTCCTTTTCAGCATTAAGTCTGAACGTTGTCAGCAGTTCATTTTGATGAACACGCCAGATATAGAAAATCGCACAAGCATCTACAGATAAAATGATTATTTGCGGACTGTGCGCGGTGAGTCAGGCAAACAATATGTATCATAAAAAAGCCAGACAGAGTGAGCCGGTGCTCATGACATTTCCAGGAATGAGAAGTTGTGCGGATGAGACCGATTTGTGTTGAATGTGGTTTGGCACACATTCAACTTATTCATCTCTCCTGAACACACGCTAGCTTGCTATGGTTATTAAATTTTTGGGAAAATATGTTGCGGTTTAGCATCACAAACTACCATCCCCACTTGATACCACACCTGGGTCTGTATTTACCAGACTTCTAAGGATTGCACTTACAGTGAAGTGTGCAGCATTCAACAGCTAAGTGATCACATGATTAATCACATTTACTCTTAGAGCAGGAATGAAGGATCTGCCATATTGTTCATTCTTTTCCGAAATCCTCACATTTTATCACTTATATGTTATTCTGCAAAAACATATATGACTTTAAGCTTTTAAAGTATATCGCCAGTAACAATTAACATGTGACATTTGTAATTTAATATACATGAATAGGGAGGACATAATAGAAAATTGGAAATGATGAGAAAAAGAGAACCAAACTGAGGTAGGAAGGAGTTAATTATAGCAATACAGACAATAAGGGGAATTTAGTACCACAATGGCAAGTGCAGACAATGAAGATATGCTGCCTATCTGCAAAGAAAATCAACACTGCAAGCAAAATCAATGCCAAATTGTATTCTTTGTTGTTGAAACCCCTGAGGAATGCAATAAGAATAAGTGGTTAAATATCCTATCAAATGTGCATTTTGCAGCAGTTGCGACTAGCAGAGTAGAACTACCCTACTCTAAATTATATATATTACTTCAGATAACATATTATTCATCATGACCAATTTTGTGCAATCTTTCCAAAACATGTCTCAGAGGGTGTGTGCTCGCCTCTGTTGCTGTCATCTAAGATCTGCTCACTACAACAAGACACATCTCTTAAATTTAACAGCATTTTTAGGTCGTAAGAAATTTGAATTTAAATAGCTTTTATTCTTAAGTTCGCAAGTTGGGCTTTCTTCCAGCTTAAGTCCAAAAATTCACTTCACGGTTTGACAAATATAGATCCAGGATACTCTCAGATAAGTGAGCCCGTGCTCTCTTATCACGCTTAAACAATCTGACTCAGGTGAATACAGTTTATATAACTAGATGTGCTTTGCCCACTCAGGAAATGAAACAACCTTATCATGCAAGTGAGGCACATATTCAAATGACACCAGGTAAGTACATTTGGTTAAGAAAACATGCAGATGAGAAGCAGAGTGGGCTGTGTGGTTTCATTGTAAGTGTGCTACAAAATATAGCGTGACCTTTCAGTGGAGACTTTTTGCATGCAGTTTGCATTCCTTTAACATTTCAGACTGTACGAGGGAAGGATCTGTCTCAGCACTGAGGTTGATGTTTGGTATTTACACTCCCTCGCACTCACTTTTATTCTATGTACGCTATGAAACATTATGTCCACCATCCTCAGCATGTTATAGTTGTCTTTATGGTCTCTGCCACTTTGTTTTCTTCAGCCTCTGCTTGCAGGCCAGACATCTTTGTGCATCTTTGTCACTGCAGTCTATGTCCTCAGCTTGACTGCTTGATAATTAGCTGCAGCTTACTTTGCCCTTTCACACACCAGTTCTATTAAATGAATCTTGTTTTTTAGCTGGATTACCACCAAACCCACAGCAGAATTGCACACAAACACAAACCCCTCCTAGCTCCACTCCAACAGCAGTGAATATCACCTGTGTTCTCTGATACTGTACTATTGACCTGGACTGTGTTTTCTCCTCAAAGTGATTGGCAGAATGGCACCATCACAGGAAAATCCCCAATAAGCTTTAAGCTGCTGCTCAGTCTGGGAGAAGAAAAAGCAAAGAAAGTCACCTCTGCCATTATATATTGAAACCCAGTAGACTATATAAGAGAACCAGGTCCTTTTCCATAATAATCACAAGTTTGGATGCATAAATCACAAGGACACAGTGTGACAGATGTTCAAATGACAACATAGCTTTGCTTTTCACTTAAATAATCACTTGGAATACTTAATTAAAATAGGCTTTGTAGTGTGAGGATTAATATGAGTGTGTGTGTGTGTGTGTGTGTGTGTGTGCGCGCATGTGCATGTTATCCCCTTGTCTCCTAGTTCTCATTCAACTCTTTTCCTTGTTCTTTGGAAACCCTGCCTTTCTTGTCTTTCCTTTTCTTCCTCAAACTGTTGTGTTCCCTCTGTGCGGAGGTGCTGCCAGTCTCCTTTTCTCTCCCACCTGCACTGTGCAGAGGGGGGGAGAGATTTTCTTGGTATCCCTGTGCTTTACCTGCAATATGAGATGGGCCAGACAATTGCAGCAAACGAACTTGACACGTAGGGCCCGGTCTATGTTTCTTAATGTGACCACATAAAGTTGTTACTCTGTAACATTTATTTTCTCATTTGATCATAATTTAAAATATTGATAGATAGATAGATAGATAGATAGATAGATAGATAGATAGATAGATAGATAGATAGATATCCCAGTATTCTCTTACTGGGATATCTATCTACTAGTTTAAAGATCTTGTTTATCTATGACATGTGAAAATGTACTGTAACAGGAGTCAACAGACATACAATATTAGAATCAGTTAGACTGTATCTATCTAAAGTTTGCTAGCTTTAGACATCATACGTTACTGGTCATACCAGACCAAATAAGGCTGTAGAGGCAAAACTCTTGAATGTAATGAAACAAACCAGGGTGTGTTTTATTGCTTATGAGTTTAACTTTTCATTTGTAAGAGGAAGAATGTGTTATTTTGTCTTTCAAACAAAGGTCACATAGGGAGACATTATAATAGGCTATAAAGTTTTAAAAGGAATCAATGTAGGCTATAAAGTAGAAACCTAATAGAATTTGAATAACAGAGTGACAGGACCAAAAATAATTAAAACAGAATACAATAAAACACAATGTACAACAGAATAGAAGACAAATATGTAACCTGTATTAATATGAATCAAACAACTTAATTATTCTGTTACACAAGAACAGAATATAACAAAATATAACAGAATGTAACAGAATATAACAGAATATTTGCTTTAATAAGTGAACAATAAAAACTAACTGACGATCACCAGTTGCTGTTCTGTTTCTGCTTCGCGCGCGCAGCCTTGCTGTGGAGTGAGCGAGGCAGCCCGCGAGCAACAGCCCTGCAAAAGGGAAACATCACGTGGTGACACATCTCTACGACTGACGTCACCGTCTCCATCTCCAAGCAACCTCTCCATCAGCACTCACGTCACCGGGCGCCCGAGCCGCGCTGTTGCCCGGCAACCTGTGCCTTGCGCTCGGGTCCGGCCTTGCCTTGCACCCAGCTCGGAACTCTGACGCGGGTGTGACGTTAGTAAGGTGGGTATCAATTTGTTATGGTGGCGGAGGGAGAAGGAGGAGGAGAAGCAGAAGGAGGAGGAGGAGGAGTTCCCCCTGTGAGCACCGAAGCCCTCTGCTCTGCATTCCGGCGGAGCGCACAGGCACACACCGGCCGCAGCCCAGTCCCGGGCCGAGAGATACTTGTTGTGGAAAAAGTCCAAGTAAAGACGAAAGAAAAAAAAGTTGCTCCGCACTCGTTTTCTACAATTTTTCTCTTCCCGTTGTGTTATTGATACGTCGCTCTGGTTGTGGAATGGTTTACGTTTCCTCTGAGAGCTGTCTGAACTGTGAGAGAAGGAGGTTTATGTTCGCTTTTTAAGGTAAGACTCTTCTCTCTCTATTAGACTCACATTTAAACATTTACCTAACGACACATTTATGATTTTCTAACCCTAACCCAAAGCTATCTGACGGCTTGTTTTACTTTCTGTTTCACCGGTTCTAAAAAAGTACATTTCGATAATTGAATTAGGACTTTTATAATTGAATTGTGCTTTATGGTAGGTCCATATGAGTTTAAATGATTTTCTTTTTGACGATATCGCTGTGAACAAAATTGTGATAGCACCTTACTCACACAGCTTTATCTACTTATACTATATCTATGTAATACAATGTAAACATGTCATGTGTATCTGTGAGTATATATGTGTAAAATAAAAAGCACATGACAGATACTACTGTGTCTTTGCCTCTGCAGGTATCAGCCTTAAACTAACCCCCGCGCTGTAACGCCAGACATGGTGATCATGTCAGAGAACAGTCAGGCGGCTCAGTCCAGCCCTGCCCAGGGGAGGCCACTCCAGGTCGGCTTCTACGAGATCATCCGCACCCTGGGGAAAGGAAACTTTGCAGTGGTGAAACTGGCCAAACACAAAGTCACTAAGACACAGGTCAGCAGCTCTTCTCCTGTGTATTTATTGTGTGTGTGTGTGTGTGTGTCTGCAGGTTTTTGAGTATGCAAAAAAAAAATCTTTGATTTGATTTTTGTGTGTGATTTTGCAGGTGGCCATAAAGATAATTGACAAGACCAGACTGAACCCTTCCAATCTGGAGAAAATTTACAGAGAGGTGCAGATTATGAAGCTGCTAAACCACCCCCATATCATCAAACTCTACCAGGTGTGTATTATCATTCATCTCTCTGCAGCGTTGCTGTTTGCCGTGCATGTGTTTATATGTGTGTGCAGGACTCTGTGTGTGTGCGTGAGGCTGTGTTATTCAACCTGTACTAAATGCTCCCAGTGTGCAGCCTGCGCTGTTAGAGCTCCATGTGCAGGGAGCTGGTTGCAACACATGCATGAATCTGAGAGTAAGATGCTACGCTGTGGCATAGTGGGGGACACATTTTGTGGTGCAGAGCATTGTGCCTCATTATTGTAGGTATGTGGATGTAGCAGCACCATTATGTTTAGCAAAAATGAGGGGCATTTGTTATCTAAGTGGTTTGTACCGTCTTCTGGTGACTCTGAGAGCACATTGAATCATAAGTACAGCACAACAGCATTAGTGCAATCCCTTCTGACCTCCCTCTGCGTGTGTGTGTGTGTGTGTGTATTGGGGAGAGAGAGGCAGAGTTAGACACTGAGAATAATCATGGGTACCAGTCAGTGCTGGGAACAATGGATTTCTAAGATGTTTTTAGTTATATAATGGCAGAGCTGATTGTAGTGAAATGGGAAGCAGAAAGTGTTGGTTTGCAATCTAACCTCTGTGCAATATTCTGACCAATGATTGTATATGCAACCTTTTTGTGCCTTGCTTCTGTCTTTATATACATTTTTAAATGTATATATATTACATATATATATATTTATATATATAAATGAAATATATATAAAAATATATGTATTTATATATATATATTTATTTACTGTTTTTGTGTAATGGAGTATTTCACACAATTGTATTTCTATAACTGGAGTGACATGAAACATCTTGAATCTTGAAAAAAAGCATACACAGGTCTGAACATTAAGCCCAATTAGGATCAGTTAAAGCCAAGTGCAATGTGTCTGCGTGTCACGTGAAGGCCTCCCCACAAAGCACTGCTTTACTTCTAATCAAATTGAAGACTTAGTGGAAAGAATCCGCTTTTTCCCCCCTCAGCTGGCCTTGCGAGTGCCATGGCACACGTCTGGCAACAAACCCACACCCACACAAGCAAACACACAATGCCCTTCTCCTTTTTTTTACTCTGGATTTGTTTGCCCTTTGGTGAGCCTTGCACTGTTTTGCCACATTTGAGGATTACCTCAAGTCCGGTTTTAAGCAGCTGAGCAGCATTTGCTGTGAAATCATGTCTCAACTGCATTGATGTGTTTCCCATCATCAATATCACCATCCCATGGGTGATACTGACAGAATCAAACGTCAGTATCATGTAGAGTTTGAAAAAATTACTCGATTAAACAATTTGTTGATAGACAGAAAATTAATTGGCAACTATTTTAGTAATTGATTAATCATTTATATAATTTTTCAAGTAAAAATGTAAAATATTCCAGAGATCCAGCTTCTCAATTGTGAATAATTGCTGCTTTTCTTTGACTTATGTGATAGCAAACTAAATATCTTTGTGTTTTGGACTGTTGGTTGGACAAAACAAGCATCATTGATTGCAGCTCTAATTTAACACTCAATACCTCGATATTGATAATACAACAGTATTATGGGCGTGTGTGATGTGGCTTTCATGCTATATTTAAGTAAAAGTATTTATATTAGTAAGTATTAGTAATTATGGTCAAATGATCTAATAATCTATAATCTAGACCAGGCATATTTTAATATATATTATGACAATGTTATGATAACCAAACATAAGTACACTGCAGCTCTAGTACACATGGACACACGGATCCTTTGAGGCAATCATGTTTCATGCATTCTTCACTAATCAGCATTTCCAATCAGGACTAACAGCCTTGTAAGAACTAATAGCTGCGCTAATTCAGTTATAATACAGAAACTGTTATGATTAGGGGTGTGTGACATAGACAAAATTAATGAGACGTAATGAAATGAATTAAATGAAATGAATGTAAAAGTGGAGTAAACCTTGGGGCTGTCTGATGTGAAGCTAGTCAGATGGTTGGTGCTTGATGATAGTACGCAATCCTCTTTACCATTGCCTTCCTCTCCTTCTTGTAAAAAGAAGGACGGTGGCATAAGACCATGTTGTGATCCAAGGTTTACATCCTCTCAGTGTCAGTGCAGTTTTTTGGGGGGAGTGCTCTGAGACCTCGGGTCTGATTATCAGCTGCTGCTTCTACTCTCTCACTGATCTCATGAGAACAAAATTTTCCTCTGTAGTTAAAGGTCATTAAAGCCACTGTTCTGTTTCATCGTCCCTCTTTTTTTGGCTCAGCCTCTCTCTTTGACCTTGCCTCAATCATACACTTCCCACTTATTCTTCCTTCTTCTGGGCTTTGAGGGTCCTTGATGTGCTTTGCCAGTTCTTCAGTGTTGTGACGTCAGCTGCACCTCAAGGTGACAAAGCCCCAGAGAGCTGCCCTATCTCACAGATAAAGACTACTCCCCGCTTGCAGACGTCTGTGTATTGAATCATTGTTTGCTTGGTTTTCTTTTCAGTGGTTGGTGGCTGAAAAAAAATTAAGCAGCATTCAGTGGAATTTAGTGACATTTAATTCAAAGTTGGCCAGCAGCACAGCTCAGACAGTGCATTGTCATCTGACGAAAATTGCTTTGTTGTGCAACCTTTTAACTTAACTGCTCTGCCCTTGAGGGCTCTCCTGAGACGTGGAAGCTTTCTATGAGCAACAAGAAAGGAGTGGGAATTGCGTTTTTCCGGCCCGCATCGTCTGCTGGGGTGTTGAGTGACTGGACGTATGGTGTTTTTGATACGCTAGACAGGGCTACCATGTGAACAGCCCATGTGAATCTGTCCCTCTGTTTCCTAGAAATAAAGAGATAGGGGTAGCTTGAAATTCAACACTAGTATCGCTTGCCAACTAGTGTGAGCTTCGCGGAAAACATTTTTGAGTATGAATGTTATGTATTCATGCATTTCCCTTTACGTATAAATGGATTTTAAAACATTATATAAATTCACGAACGTCACTGCAACAGGGCATATCATGGAAAACCAGAGTGTTGGTATTTGCAAGTGTGTGTGTGTATGTGGGACAAGCATATGGAAAAGTGTGAGAGGGGGATTTATGTGGTTAGAAAATGTCCCATGCCTAGAAATGCCTGCAGCAGGCTGCTGTGAAGCTTGGAATAAGTTTCACTCTGAAAATTCATTCTTCATAAATAACCAGCTGCCCGCGAGCCAGTTGGTTTAATTTTTTTTTTTCACTCTTTCTTGTAGGTCATGGAGACCAAAGACATGCTATACATCGTGACAGAGTATGCAAAGAACGGAGAGATGTTTGGTGAGTTCAGCTTTTAAATGTGGTTTTTTTTGTACCACAAATATGAATGTAGGCTAGAACTGTTTACACATATCACATATGAATATCACAATATTTCTGTCTGACTTAAACTAAAAAATCCTTTCTCCTTCCAGACCACCTGACCTCAAATGGCCGTATGAGTGAAGATGAGGCACGAAAGAAGTTTTGGCAGATTCTTACAGCAGTGGACTACTGCCATCGACACCACATCGTACACCGTGACCTAAAAACTGAGAACCTGTTGCTGGATGCCAACATGAACATCAAGCTAGCTGGTAAGTCTGCTGTTGTATATACTGTTTACCGTGACCATGTGTACCGGTTTGGCTGTGCAATGTGAAACAGGATGTTCATTTATTTATTTTAGAAGTCAGTGCTGTTTATTTATTCACTTCAGTTTCACCTGAAGAAAGTGTTTGAGGCTTAGCTATTCGAATTAAATAACTGTTGTACTGTCTCTGTGCTAATTAAGCGAGAATAATTCACCCATTTTACCAAGACTAATATTAACAATGGGAAGTTTCTTAAGCACACAGACTAACAGACTCTCAAACATAAAGAAATATGATTTCCTAAGAGCAGAGCAGAAAGATATGATCTGGTCTATGAATGCCTCTAAACATCATGATGTCAAATTGCATAACACCTTGAGGTTAAGGACACATAAAGGCAACACATCTGCGTCACAGTGCCCTGAGCTACTTGTGCTGGAATGCAGAGAAAAGCAAACGAGTTTTAATAACAAAGCCGTTTATCTCTCTCTGTGTCTTATAGACTTTGGATTTGGAAACTTCTACAATGCAGGGGAACCTCTGTCGACATGGTGTGGCAGCCCGCCTTACGCTGCCCCTGAAGTATTTGAAGGGAAAGAGTATGAGGGGCCTCAGCTAGACATTTGGGTAAGCTCATACAAGGAGAATATACTGTAGACGGTCTTTATTCACAGAGTAAGCATTAACATTGTAAAAATATTGCTTATATTAATTTCATGCTCTTTTCTTTGCAGAGCCTTGGTGTGGTGCTTTATGTTCTTGTCTGTGGCTCTCTACCATTCGACGGGCCCAGCCTTCCTGCTCTCAGACAAAGAGTCACTGAGGGACGCTTCAGAATCCCCTTTTTCATGTCCCAAGGTATCTATTATCCTGACACAAATCACAACAGTTACTGCTAATTGCCATTTCTGTTTAAATCCCAAAATCGCTCACAAACCAACACAAGAGACTAATTCCTTGTCTACGTCCTCCAGACTGTGAAAACCTGATCCGCAAAATGCTGGTGGTGGATCCGGCCAAGAGGATCAGCGTGGCTCAGATCAAGCAGCATCGTTGGATGCTGGCAGACCCAACAGCTGCCCACCAGACACTCAGCCATTCCCTGACAGAGTACAACTCCAACCTGGGGGACTACAGTGAACCTGTGCTGGGCATCATGAACACCCTGGGTATTGACCGCCAGAGGACTATCGAGGTGAGTGAACAAGAACAAAAAAGCTGTCAGTTGTTAGCAGTAGTGGGCAATCATGGTAGAAACACAGCATACAGTTACAGACTTGTGTCTTGAGGTGGAGCAGTGAGTAGGTGGGGTCATAAGACAGTTAGTCATGTCTGGCATCAAATGAAGAGGTTTGCTATCTCCCCTGCCTCTAGTCAAACCCACCATGGATCACATGCGTCAATGTTTACTGCTCACTTTGTAGGTAGAATTTGCTTTCTGCTTTTAAAAGAAAAAGAACATTTTTTCTCTGTTGTTTCTAAAGAGATTATACTTAAAGAGTTAAGTTAAGAAAGAAGTTAAACAAACCACTAATCTACTGGCTTTCAATCATATTTCCTCAGTCTCTGCAGAGCAGCAGCTACAATCACTTCTCTGCTATCTACTACCTACTGCTGGAAAGAGTGAAAGAGCATCGTACCCAGCAGCTGAGCCGCCAGTGTGGAACCTGGAGCCAGAGACCCAGGAGCACCTCCGACTCCAACGGCCCAGAGGTGAGTGCTCCTGCTTACGCATCCTCATCCTGAACTAATCTGCATTCTCTACTTGGAGACTAAAAATGCGGTGTGCTTTCTGCTTCCTTATAGGTGATCATGGAGTCCACCGACAGCTTTAGAACTGCAGCATTTTCAATTCCAGCCAAAAACCCTCCTCCAGTGTACCCAGAGATGGAGTGTGATCAAGGTGGATTGTTCCAGGTAAACATATTTTTAATAAAATATGACATTATTCAGCAGCTCATGGGTCATGGGACTTCACCTTCCACCCTAATGCTTGTCTACTAATAGACCAAAAGCAAACACTGCAGCGCATGTGTCTTCTGTCAATCAGTGGCTAATGGTCTAACTCCTCTCTCCAGCGTGTGGTGTTTCCAGTGGAGGCCAGCCTGAACAGACTGCTCTGGAACCGCTCAATTTCACCCAACAGCCTGCTGGAGACGAGCATCAGCGAGGAGGTGCGACCCAGGGACCTGGAGGAGGAGGAGGCAACACAAACTCTCGGACCCCTGCTCCCTTCCACCACCACCTCCCGCAGACACACTCTGGCAGAGGTGTCTGCCCGTTTCCACCAGTGCAACCCACCATGTGAGTATGCCACCCGCACATCAAGGGTCATGTACTAATCCACAGTCTGACAGCTCTACAGAGTCTAATATCTTCTGTATCCTGTTTCTTCAGGTATTGTGGTCAGTCCCTCAGATGGTGCCTCCTCTGACAGCTGTCTGAAGTCCTCATCCAGTCCCGCCCCCACTTTGCAGGCTGCTATGGGTGACGTGTCAACACTTCTGGCCTCTGGGGCAGAAGGTGGGGCCCTGGTGCCTGCCGGAGCTCCCCTCGCCCTCTCCTCCCACCTCCTGCCCCAAGCACAGGGCAGCCTTCCTGCTGCTAGCTTCCAGGAGGGTCGCAGAGCCTCTGACACTTCCCTTACACAAGGTACTGGAGCAGTGACATTAAATCAAGTGTCATATATCCACCCTAACATTAATTTTTCTCATGTCTACTGTGTCACATTATAAGATCAAAGGAGTATTGTGTAACACATTCCAATGTATTTCCACAGGCCTCAAAGCTTTCCGCCAGCAGCTGAGGAAAAACACACGCACTAAAGGGCTTCTGGGATTAAACAAGATCAAGGGTCTGACGAGGCAAGTTGTCCCTCCACCCTCCTGTAACCGTGGCAGCCGTGGGTCACTGGGTCCAGCCCTCTCTGAGCACCGCAGCATGCTGGAGGAGGTGCTGCACCAACAGCGGTGAGACACACTTTTACATGAAAGCACTTTTCATTTTCATTTTTTTGTCATTTAATCATCCCACAAATGACATCTTGCAGAAGCAGAGTCTGATCTTCGGTCTTTGTTTTCCAGGATGCTACAGATCCAGCACCAGCCCCAGCCTCAGGTCCAAGCTGCTCAGACAGGACCCACCAAGAATCCCTTGCTCTTCCTGTCCCAGCAGCAGTCACCCTCTCCTCCACCTACTTCAGTATTTGCTTCCTCCTCCTTGTTTGACACACCCACCCCCTCCGTCCTAAAGAGCAAGCCTCAGCACCCCCTTCCTCCTCAGCAAGCTTCAGTGGGTCTACAGCACGGCCCCTGGCAACAACCCCTCGAGACTTCCTCATCCTGCTACTCCTCTTCTCTGTCCCCCGTGGCCTCCGCTGCTTACCTTCTCGAGGCTCGTCTGCACATCAGCCAGCAACCTCACCCTCACCTCCACACCAGCCCCCAACAGCAGCCGCAGACAGCGACACAAGGCGCCTTCATGTCCAAACCAGTGATGTGGAGCATGGGCTCAGCCTCCAGCACGGATCCCGACGTGTTGGATTTGGGTCTGGCTGGACAGCAGCAGCTGAGCAGCTGTGTGATGGTGAAATAAAACATTAACCATCAAGACCAATGATCGTTCTCGCTGTGGGAGAAGCTCAGAGCAAACTGACTTGATTTTGAGCCCGAGAAGAATAGAGAGCAGAAGTGACGAGAACGAACAAAAAGCAGATGCAAGTGACAAATTGACACGTAATTTAACAGCATGGGGTACACATGTGCTTTTGATATCATATAAGCTAAAGACTAAGCAATAACCAAACTCTGCACAAGGCGTTTAACTCGTATCAAACAGCCAGAGAAGCAATAATAGACTGAAAAACTCTCATCCATTTCCCTGATGAGACATGTTCCTAGGGAAATTGTGGTCTCACTTGAATGAAATGAGAGCTGACGTTAGCCGATACAATTATGTCTCACGTGTTTTGATGCTGACTAAGTTATCATTTAGGTTTTTTTTTTTTCAATTGTTTGAGAACAGGAAGACACCATCTTCCTCATTCTTTTTTTAGTCACTTTTTGATTTCCTGTTCTCAATGTTGCTCACTTGACTGGAGAGAAGACCAAAATCCTTTTTTTTTTTTTCTTCATTTTTCCCACTTTGTTCGCCTTTCTCAAGAGATATTACTCTGTAGCAGTGCAATGAACATGCGGTATAGTGCCCTAAGCTTAGAAACGTTCACTGAAGGTGTTGATTTCGATTTGTATTGAAACTGTGATTTTTTTTTTTTTTTTTTTGCTGTGCAAGATTTTAGATACGCAAATGCTGCTTTTAATCTTTACAAAAGATTGCGACATCCTCATCAGCCAAAATTGAAGGAAAATAGTGTCTAGCTGAGTAAAGCACAACAGGTACATTAGTCAGCTTGGTAGCACCTTATGTATGTGGATACATCAATCCACATTCCCTTCGTTTGATAAGCACCTTCTTTTTAGATGCTTCTACTACCTCCTCAGGCAACATGTCGAGAATTTGGAAATTTCAGCAAAACCTGTAAAAATACGCGAAAAACACACGTTCAGTCCCAGAATATCAGAGGAATGTTTTCATACAGAGTGTGCAAAGACTGTTGGGACAGTGCAATATTTGTCATGGAAATACAGAGGAAAGATGAGGCTAAGAATCGACATAGGAGGGTCAAAACATACATGCATAATTGTCCTGAGGTTTTTTCGTTCGTTCGTTTCGACCTTGCTGTGCTAGCTAGCTGACTAGAAAAGGTACTAGTTATGTAAAATAATAACATGGTACTGTAGAAATTGAGAAGAAAGACGGCATTTCAAAATGCTGTTACTTCACACAGCAAGCGTGTAGTCCTCTAACTGAAAGGAAGAATATGGGTTTTACCAAAGAGCGAACCGCACAAGAGAAGGGTGATCTGTCACAGATACACTACTGAACTTTCATTTGAATGCAGCCTCAAAATGTAGCATGGTGGTTAGCTTGAATTTTCACATGATCTCCTTAGCTTTCGCTGTGAAAAAACTCCCGCTGCCACCAAATCCTAATGCTACACATGTTGTAATATCTCTAGCTGTTACTGTCAGGACCATGGTGGTATTCATTTTGTACTTTTCTAGAAAAGAAGAAAAATGACCAAAAAAAAAAAAAAAAAAATCAGAACATAGCAATACCATGTTGTGCTGGAAGTTGAACTTTCTTCAGTTGTCTATAAGTGAGTAGAAATAGGTAGAAATTACCTGCAACAAGCTGATTTATTTGTGCAGTCACTTCAGAACCTGCAAGAAAATGTGTAATATTGTAAGCGTAGTTAGTTCTGTCATATCTGTGAAACATCCAGTGGTTATGAAAGTGTTTTTCCAAACCCAGTTCTACATTGGAAACATGCAGTGTTGATATTTCTGGTTGATTGCACTCACTACCAACACTTGTGCCTTTATCTGAACAAACCCGCGATCAGAGGTCCGCACCTCCGAGCTCTACACTGAAGAAAGAAAGATGAATGGCCATTCACTCAGAAGCCCCTTTTGATATCTTCTTTGACCTTTGAACTTGCTGTGTAAACAAAAGCAAGAATTGCACTTTATTCATATTTCTTATTACTGAAATTGTTTTTGTTTCTCATGTTGAAAAACATTTCACAAAACTATTGAAACACTAAGGCTCTTGATGCAAATCTGTAAGACCCTTTTTGATAAACTTTGGATAATAAGAAGTATTTCATGTTTTTTTTTTTTTCTGATTTGTTACTTGACTGTGTGTGAGTGTGTGTGCGTGCGTGCGTGTGTGAGTGTGAGTGGAGGGGAACATGAAGAGGTTAAGAGCGAGAATGTTAGTTCAAGAAAGATTGTTTATTTATGTGGCTATTTATTTGAATAAAGTTCACTTCCTAAACTGTCTGTGGTTTGGATTTAACTGAAATCTTATCTGTATCCCTTTTTTTTTACTTGACTTTAAGAACTCTTTCAGAATGTTTTACATGCATTCACATTCATATTTACAGTTTATAATAATAAAAAAAGGGTTATGAAGGATCTCATCACCATAGCAACTGATGCAGAGACTAAAAAAAGGCCAGCATAGTGAACTCTGCCCTTTGTCCTCTGTATATCCTCAATATTTTATTAATATTTTATATATATTTGCACTCAGAATTTTATTGTATAGATATACTTTATATTCACACCGGGCCAATTTGCACCTTATCATTTTAATACTTATAATGCATATATTTATAATAATATTTATCTTTGAATGTTTATCCTTTATACATTTTTTCTAATTCTTATTTTTATTTTCATTATTATTCTTCACTGCACACTAAGCTCAGCCTTAAGAGCATGTAAACCTGCATTTTACAGCACATATTGAATGAGCATGTGACAAATAAAACCTTTGAAACTTTGAATCTAATGAATTCAGAGAGTCAACAGTGATATTGTCCCTTAAATGGCATTAATATAATATAACTGGTAACATCAGTATCATTGGACTACTTATTTTATCATGTGATGTCCTCAGGTCACAATTATTTTATGGATATTTATTTGATGAAAATAAAAACTGAAAAGTCTTAATACAGATAATACATGATCACAAAACACTGGCACTAATTTTTTTGCTGGATAAAAAACTTCATATTGCCTCATCCTCTTCCCATAATTGATGGTGAAACACACTGATGATGCACTTGCACCTTATGATAACGCTGTGATGCAGATGACGATGATGCAGTGCACCCTGACAACCCTCCTAGTGACCAGTTATTCATGAAACTGGGAGTGGATAGGTCTGACATCTTATAGGAAAGATTGTGTGGGAGTCAAGTGACGCAACAGCAAAATAAAAAACCAAACCATCCAAGAGCCAAGTGAACTCTGCTGTACTCCTCTCCTCTCCTCACTGCTCGCTCATTATCTCAAGACAAGAGAGTAAGAAAGTGGTGAAACTCCAATTTAAATTTCTGCAGGATGAACAGAGCACTGCCTGTTTCAAAGGTGATTTGCTGTTCGCTACATGTACAGATTTACACTGTGAGGGGCCACTTCAGCGCCTCACACACACACACACTTGCTCTTACACGTGTAACATATGGCTTGACATTTGGCATATGACCCTCGGGGAGTTGCTAGTAAGCGCTCAGTGTGAAAGGAACGCTGTGCATTTGACGTCCAGGCGCCACAAACATATCAGTCATCGGCTGCAGCCTGCTGCAGACATGACCTTATATTAACTAACAAGCATTGTGTAACATGCTCTCAACAACACTGTGACCATTTGATTTATAACTATGTTTATATGTGGTACAACAACAAAGAGAGTAATATAAACCTTTATGTAAGATAAGTAAAATAGGCCTTTATATACTCCAGCTTATTTCATGTATGAAACTTTATTTGGTTGGCATAATAAATTTCAATAAACTAGAAGAGTGCACTCAGTAGAGTGCAGATCTCCGTCAGGTGTGTACAGTCTTTTGCTATGTTGTAACATATATTGTAAAATGGTGACGACTGCTGAAAAGACAAAAATCTAAGCTTTACGATACCAGTAAAAGTACCGAACTGTAAAAATACTCTATTACAAGTAAATGTCCTGCATTCATAATTGTTTTTAAGTAAAAGTGCAAAAGTATTAGAAGAAAAATGTACTTGAAGTATCAGAAGTAAAAGTACTCATTATGTAGAAAATATTCACTATATACATTATATTATTGGGTTTCCTGGTTATTGGTATTATATTGGTATAGTTTGCAGAGGTTTCAATAATTTTACTACAGTTGGGTAGTGTACAAATATTTTATAAAATGATCACGTTTTGTATGTAAAAAGTACAATATTTTTCTCTGAAATGTAGTGATGTAAAAGTATAAAGTAGCATAAAATTGAAATACTTAAAGACAGTAAATAAATAAATGTGAGCTGCTTTCTCCTACTGAAAACTAAGCATTTCATCTACACACAAAAAAGATATCATCCTAAAACATATATGTAGTAGTAGTATGAGTTCTGTTCTTTGCTCCTGTTAAAACTCTGGCAGTAGCTTTATAAACAAGATTTAGTTGTTTCAAAGACTTTTTGGGAAGAGCTGAGAGCAGTGATCAAACCAACTTGTAACAAATGAATGTACTTGTTTCTGTATACAAAAACAGAAGGAATGAAAGAGCAGATATTTAAGAAAGTAATGGAATGTTTCAGTTTGATTTCTTACACAGATGGAAAATTAAATCTGATTATAATAACACTATTATAATGTCTTTCTTTACTTCCTTTGAACCAATAATTACCTGTTATATTGTGATATACCTGCAGCAGAACAGAATTTAGGTCAAACACACATAAATGTATAAAAAAAAACACAGTTTTGCAATGACTATAAATAATTGGGTGTGGTCCATATAACAATCAAAATCAATATTGTTGCTTGTGCATGATGATGATTGTAGCATATAAAGATAAAGAAGAGAGGACCTAGATGTGAGCCTTGTGGGACTCCGCAAAAACTTCACAGTCTGACAGAAAGCAACAAAAAATTAGAGTTGTGACTGATCAGTGGTCAGTAACTGTGTTGTGACTGACTGTCAATGCTGTACTCAAATCTAAACATACGCTGACATTATTTCACTATTGATCTACTGTTTCCTGTGCTCTCCCACTGGGCCTCATTCCATAATATGTGCATAGAAATGTTCTTACTTTGTGCACAAAATAAGTGCGCACACAAAATTACTGTCGGATTCATGACGCATGGCGCACCGGCCAACTTTGTTTTTACCATTGTGCGTATGTTAGTGAATCAGAATCATTCTAAATTGACGCATGCCGGCTGTGCAGACAGACCCAAAGCTCCCAAGAGACCCATACATCCGCATGCCCACTATCTGTAATTAGCATACTACCATGCTCCCATTTCTCTATATAAGGAAAGCTCTGTTGGAGCGGTGCAGCAGTGGAGAGAGCTGCCACTCATTGCAAAGAGGACCGTGATGGTAAAAATGTAGAAAAACTGCTAGTAAAATGCAAACAATAGTTTCAGAAGTAGAAGCCAGAAAAGGCAGATTTGGCTGGTAAACATGTAATTGGGACAACTGTTTGGAGCCTGATTGTGAATCCTGTATACAGCCTGCATACCTGCTGCACCACTACCACGCAGTCTGTCTATAACAAAATAAAAAGCTGGTAAATGTGTAGATCTGTGGAATTGATCTAAATAAATCTCTACTGCTGCGCCAGGTGTGCGTCGTGTTTCGTGTTTCGTCTCTGTCCACAACAGGCCGTGATGTAGTGAAAGCAGAGCGCCCCTCCCTCCCTGTGCCACTACTGACCTGTCAGGCTGTGAGGAACACTGAACAGGCTGCTGGTTAACCAGCTGCATATATCAGCCAAATCTGATGGGGGAAATTAATCGGCGTCATATTCCAATATGGAAATTCTGATATATAAGCTATTATCATCTAAAAGTGGCAACAGGACAATTTTAATATGTTAATAATTTCATTACACTTATCATGATGATTTATGGATTACAATGTCTCTATTAATTTTATAATTAGTAAATAAATTGTGTATTATTAGGAATTTCACACTTTTAAATGTTGTATATTTAGGCCCAATCATTTTTTAAATAATTGTGGTTCTAATATACTGAATAAATATGGACTATATCATCATTTTTAAGACCGTGGGACATTTATGATTTGTGCGTACGCCTGGTTTAAGGTAGTTCTAAATTTGTTTGCAGAGTAAGAACAAATTCAGGTAAGAACATATTGATGAATCCTGGATTTGTGCTTAAAATGTTGATACGCAGGTTACGTTTAAGCACAGATTTGTGCGAATGCACTGTTTGTGAATGAGGTCCATTGTAAGGACGATTCTTCCCACTGCACTTTTACTTGGGTTTAAGTCCTGGTCAGTTGCCCTTGGACAAGTCAGCATTTGTTTGTCTGTTGAGGATTTAGTATCATCTCAGCGACAGATATATAGGGGTGATTCTGTTTATAACTCAGTTCGTTGTAAACTGAGCTTGAGGGTTGGGATAGTTCTATCCGGGTCACATAGTCCACAGAAACACTGTGACCAGTACAGGTTGTCTCCGAGCTCACAGTGCTACACAACTCTGTGCACACATGAACAGGTGGCGAACAGGCGGAGCAGAGAAACGATTCATAGAGATGTGAGAGCAGTAGTGGATAAGTACTCAGATCATTTACATAAGTAAAAGGATCAGTACAACAAAAGTATTAAAGTATGGAAAAGTAAAAAAACACTCATTAGGCAGAAAAATGGCACCAGTGTTGCACCATAATATTATTGGATTGTTATCACTGATGAATTGATGTGTAAGTAACATTTTAATGTTGCAGCTGGTCGAACAATGCGTCATATTTTATTAGCTGATCATATGTTTTGTTTAGCAAACCCTGAATCTGCATGTCCAATCTTTATATCTTCTATTTAATAAGTTATATGAAAAGACCAAAGCCAACAATGTGTTTGTAGCTTCTGACTTCCTTACCGTGTCTGTGGTTCGTGGCCAAGCTCATTAGTTCTTACTGAGCACATAAGTCACAAATGACAAATTAAATTGACAATGGCAGAGTAATTTCCTAAAACAGTTGGGCACTGTAGT
Organism: Scomberomorus guttatus; assembly: GCA_038419695.1. Taxonomy (NCBI): domain Eukaryota; kingdom Metazoa; phylum Chordata; class Actinopteri; order Scombriformes; family Scombridae; genus Scomberomorus; species Scomberomorus guttatus. The sequence goes on along the minus strand of CM076456.1, from coordinate 12,929,184 downwards.
CTTTAACAAATGTCAAATTTGTTTAGCGATGGATTAATACTCATTTGGTACACAAGTGAGTATTTATGGCAGCAGGACAGTGCATGTAAAAGGACTCATAATAAACTACAGTGCCCATGTTCATGGTAATGAAGAAAGATGTCATCCAGTGCAACAATGGAGCTCTACGGCACAGAGGAAGAAGATATATCAGGCTTTGACAACGCAGACAATATTTGTTAGTAGGATCAGTTTATTATTGGATTTGGTCTTTTCATGGTATTTGTTGACAGTAAGAAAAATATAATATATCACCAGCCTTAAGTGCAGTTATCAGATAATCCTACTTTCACTACTGACTTGCAAAGCATTTTAGGATTTGACCGGGACTATTAAGCACTTGGATGGACCTATCCTATCTCACCTTCTGCTCTCTGCCAAACACACACACACACACACGCACACACACAGAGGAAGTGAATCAGACTCCTAAGTTTCCACACACAGACAGCTTGCCATAAAACATTCAGAGTGTTTTGAATAAGTCAGTTATCAAAGTGAAAGTGCATTGAGCAGAGAGGTTTCCCAGAATGTCTTCATGTGGAAAAAAGCAGAATGATGCCTGAGAGAAAAGTGTAGCTGTGGAAATGTAAAAAATAACTTAGACTTAAAAATAACCCCAGTGATCAGATGTAGATGACAGAGGAACTTTATGTCTGCTGACAAAAGGGAAATTCAGGCTCATAAGGTCAGTGATATATCGGTCACGAGAAGTTTTCCATAAGAAACAAGTAAATGCCAGTTACTGTACACAAAAGGCCTACCGGCCTGAATGTCATGTAAAGCACATATAAACACTCAAACACACTCAAATATTCTTAGGAAGCCACTGAAGCGGCTGTGGGATCTCTCCCCTTGCTGTGAGATTAGCATTCTCCTAATTGTGTGTACGTGAGTGAGAAACGGTACACATGCGTCACTGCCAATAATCGAGCTCTCTGGCAGGACCAGTGAATACCAGAGGATTTGTGGAGCTCATGGAGGTCCAGAGCAAAGTAAATAAATAACTTTCGGAAGTACACAACAGGGCTCTGCAGAACAGAGCTTACTGCTACACCAATCAGTTGACACATCCATCTGGGAACAGCAGCAGAAACCGGAAATGTTTCATCTAAAAATAATACTGATAATAAACAGACACAAGAATCACTCACTGTTATCTACTGTATAGAAAATCTATGAGTAAAAGACATTACAAAGTGATCTGGAAATGTATTGTAGCCTCATATGACTTTTCCCAGCTGCTGCATTCCACTTCAGTCAATTAAAAGGCACATTTAGGTTTTCCTCGTCAAATCATAAAGTCTGGAAATATCATGTGACTTTGTCGTATTTGCTCGTTCACAGGTAAATATCTCACTCAAACGGACTTTTTCCTTAACCAAACTGAGGGTTTGAGAATGGAGGGTGTCATGTTGTTTATACTGTAAAGCCATCTGAGACAAATGTGTGATTCTGGACTGTATAAAAAAAAAAAACAGCCACTGGAGGAAGTAAAGACTTAAGGCAGGAATAAACTCCACTGTTTGTTTTTTGTTAGCAGCCTGGACATGTTATTATTCACATGGCATAACATAATAGATGACCTTACATACTGTTTGTCAGTTATTAATCATGTGTTGTTCGTACTGTGACCCCATGTGTCATGAAACTGGCTATTTATCACTTCATCTGCTTTCTGAGTGAAATGTCCTTGTAATGAACTTGAACCTGAAAGTATTTCTTTATAATTCTTCATGAGTCTTTAAAATCTTTAAAAATTCTTTATTGATCAATTGACTATGTCTAATGTGGCAGATGTTACCTGTAGTTATGAATCTACAGAGAATTATCACCCGACTCTGCAGTTCAGCTCTACGGAGTGTTTTAGCATCTTTCAGCTCATTGTTTTGGTTTTACAACCCAAAACTTTACTGTTTTGCTTCAGTCTCACTGCTCTCATCAATAACTAATCCAGCCACAGCAGGCAGCTACTTTCAGCAAAAGCTCTGATAAACACCCAGTTACACTATCTGGTCAACACCAACATGTGATTAACATAGTGGAGCAATTATTGTTTTCGGGAGTTGGTGGAGACCAAAACAGAGCTAAATGGAGAGTGAATAATGGATTTACATTCATCAGATGACCAGAAATATATGGGATTACATTTGTGTCATAATAATAATAAACAAATTATCATAAATAAAACATTATTTTGAAAATGTATTCTAAAAATGTATTGAAACCAATAAAATGACCTCAAAGGCAAAACTTACAATAAAACTACAAGAGTTCTATATTTGATTACAATATTTTCCACTGATCAGGATTTCTCTTTTGTGGTCACTTTTTTCAGTTTCAGTTCTGACACAAAGCTCTCATGTCCCCATTGGTCAGTTACTTTTGGATTACTTTTGTTTCTCGCAACTATCAGTCCTAATAGAAAGTAAGAGTCATCTTAAGTTTTCCAAGGTTATTATTAGTAATTATAAATAACCATATAAATATTGAAGAGAACTGAATTAGAAAAATTAAGCAGTGAAACTGAAAAAAGAGACCACAAAAGAGAATAACAAAAGAAATCTTTTGGGAGATTTAGTTCAGTTATTATGACACAAATTTAATCCCGTAGAATACGACTCGAAACGAACGCTGGATGTTTAAAGTCATCATGACGACTTTATGAGGTGACAATATGTTAATGTTGCATTTACAACTTGTTGCGCTGCACCTAAAATCAAAACTGATAATGCTTTATATATTGTGAAAACCAGTGTTGGCAGTGGTAACTGAAGAAGTGGCTATACTATACATATTTTCTCTTGCAAAACTGGATTACCACCCAAAGCCCCATATTCACTGTGTATTAGATGGTTTATGGAAATCTAATCAATTGCTACCTTAAGGCAGATCCTGCATTATTACCTTTGTCAAAATTCACATGGTGCATATTCTTAAAAACACCCCACACGCAATTCTCTGCTTGTGATGAAGTGGGCTCACAGTTCACTTTTGCCCAGCAGGTAAATCTGGCCCTGTATTAATGGCATTGGGCTGAAGTAAATTGATTGTTTATCGTTATCGTCATCCTAATCATAACTGGGAACCAAAACAACACAACTAATTGCCTTCACTGTCACACGCTCCATTCATAGGTCTAATCTTTCACATAGATAGCACGTCATGTACCCTGCACGGTGGGTTAATGCAGGGCGGCCATTTTTCTTTCACTGTAGCGACACCACCCAGGACTTTGATTTGAGGCCTCATACATCAGCACATGACTAGTTTTGCACTACAGTGGAGAGAGATTAAAGGGAAGCACATAACACAAATATACACACTCAGTCACACACACACACACACACACACTGTCAGCTGTGAGAGCTATGACGCACTTTGGACTCTGTTAATATTGTACAGCAGGCTTTGGCGTGTGTGTGAGCATTCCATTACATTCCATTACACTCTCGTACTGAGTTCCCTCAGCAGCTGTGTGCTCAATTAGTCTCTGTGTGTCACAAACTCAGAGTGTGTAACGCTCTTCTTTGTTCACTGTCACCTCACCTTTCAAGTTGGGAAATTAAATGCTTATCTATTCTCTTTCTTTCTTTTTGTCCATATCCTCAACAAATGAAAAGACCAAAACCAACAACGATTTCTATGAACAAGCATCGCTCATGTAGCCACAGTCTGTCTGTGCTATCAACTATGCATTGTTGTCCAGCCATGCTAGCAGCTCTGTGAGGCTGCATTTACATTTATTTGTGTTTAGACATACAGACTCAAAAACTGGGACAGCAATAGGCTGCTATTCTTTGTGAATGGGACCTGGCACTGTAGCCCAGCACCGCCTGCTGATTTACAGCAGGCGGTAAATCAGCCCAGCTACATTTCAGGGGAAAATAGAGAGAAGCTCAAATGGCTTTTAAAATGTCCTCTAATGCTCATTTTGATTACTTCCAGCACAGATACAGGACCAAACAACACCAATCAGTCTTGCCAGCTCAAGTATAATTGCTGCATTAAAACAGTTTCAACAACGCAAAGTAAAAAGACAGCAAACAAAGCAATTCTGTACTCAGGAAACAAACTGCAACAGGAAATTAACTACTGTATTCCCTCAAATAAAAGACAGTAGTCAATTAAAAAAAAAAGCAGGCCGTGGAAAAAACAAGGGTGGATAAACTCCTGGTTCCTGTTGTATAACATGCATGTCAGTTAAGCATAAATAGTAATTACCTGGATGTAACTCCAGTTCTATGAGTACATGCGTAGCCCTCTACCCAACCGTTGCAGAGAGGGGAGGGGGACGGAGGACACGCGATATCGTTTAAATATGAGGACACATACTTTAATAATAATGACGGCAGCAACACTACAGGAGTACTTGGCTAAGCCGATGAGCATACATCCATGAGCATGCTCCCCGCATGCTACAGCTAAGTGGTGCACTGCCAAAACGTCCTGGGTGGAACTCAAGCGCAAGAATTATTGTGCTGCATGTCGGAATAAGTGGATTACCGGTGATGTAACAAAAATTTAACAGAGCAAACTGAAGCAGATCAGAAAACAAGGAGGCTTCGTACTAAAATATGAACAAATATACTTATCAAACATTAGAAATAAAGGACTCTCTCTAATATAAGCCTGCTTCCAATAAAGGCCTGCTACCCTCTGCAGTTGAGGTAAATAAAGGCCCCGGCCACTATTTGAGGAAATGTGGTACTTCTTCATGCGTAGTACGGAGGCTACATCAGAAAACAACAACTCTCGGAGCAGAGTATGTAAATAACGTTCTCAACGCAACACACCCACAGATGTACAGATTCATGAGAGGCAAGAGATTTCCTACTAGTTTGTGTCTGTATGTGTGAATGCAGCGTTAGGGATGAACAGGTTGGCACCTTGCATGGCAGCCCCTGCCATCAGTGTATGAATGCGTGTGTGAATGGGTGAATGTTGACATGTATTGTAAAGCGCTTTGAGTGGTTGGAAGACTAGAAAAGTGCTATATAAATGCAGTCCATTTACCATAGAGAGGGAGGTACCTACTGTACTGACTCATCTGGAATATCCGGGGACATATGTGAGGATGTTGTTCATGTACTTTAGCTCCGCATTCAACACGATCATCCCCAGCAGAATAGTGACCAAACTGCTCGACCTGGGTGTCAGTCAGCACACATGCAGATGGATCAAGGGCTTCTTAACACACCGACCACAGACTGTCAGGCTCGGGACCCATCACTCCCCGACCCTGACACTCAGCACTGGAGGTCCACAGGGCTACTCCCTCTATACCCACGACTGTGCACCAACCCACAGCACAAATGCAATCATAAAGTTTGCAGATGACAATGGCGATGAGTCTGCCTATAAGGAATGGGTGTTCTAACTGTCAGAATGGTGCTCAACAACCTGGCACTCAACGTTTCCAAAACAAAGGAGCTGATCATCAGCTTCAGGAAACAGAAAAAGGAACCTGCTTCCTTACACACTAGAGGAGACAAAGTGGAGAGAGTGACTAACTTCAAATTCCAAGGCACACACATCTCCCAGGACCTCACATGGACAACACAACTTCTCTGGTGAAGAAGGCACAGAAGCGGCTCTACTTCCTAAGTACACTGAGGAGAGCTAACCTGCGCCAGCAGCTGCTGGTGTCCTTCTATCACTGCTCTGTTGAAAGCATACTAACTTATGGCATCTTGGTGTGGTATGCCAGCTGCACTGTGGATGACAAAAAAGCTCTTCAGAGAGTCATCAAGTCAGCACAGAAAATCACCAGCATGCAGCTACCTTCACTTGAGGACATATACAGAACCCGATGTCTACGTCAGGCCACAAACATCATCACTGACATCACTGTACAGACATTCATGGTTCTAAGACGTTTCTGAATGACTTTTGTGACCCCCTGACTTTTCCTCCAGCACATCTTGAGATTTTCGGTTTTGGGTTAAATATCTTGACAACTAACTATTGGATGGATGATTATAAAAGTTGGTACAGCTCAATACTTTGATTTGTAACCAAAATACTTGCAAAACTAAATTCCCATCAGCCTCAGCTGTACTTTGTGTTTAGTGCTAATTCGCAAATGTAAGCATGCTAACATGCTAAACTGAGATTGTAAACATAGTAAATATTTAACCTGCCAAACATCAGCATGTTAGCATGCTGACATTACCAGTTAGCTTAAAGCACCACTGTACCTAAAGCAGCTAGGCCTCCTCGCCTTACCTTTTCGACGTCAGATAGGGGGGCCGGATGTGTACGACCATTTCTTTTCTTTTTTCATTCTTGACACGATTTCTGTCTCTCTTCACGTGAACAACTGAGTGCAACACCATGAATGAAGAAGATACTGTCTGAAAATGTGCGCCAGTATCCCCAGTATTTAAACAATATCATGTCCTAGCTTTGGTCTTTGCATGGGATTAGTTGATAATAATAAAAATGTAGAACATTGCCAGCCTTATCCTTTAAATCCATGTTCTCCTGTACGCTTTTTAACAGGTACAAATGGAGCTGGTCCTCCTTGTGTTATTTCTCATTTCAACGTTTCATTTCTCTCTGCAGGGTCTTTGTACAATATGTGTGAGAGAAATGATGGAGTATAAGAGAACAATCACCAGAGAGAGAGTCAGAGAGTCTCATTGCACCACATAGTCGTGTCATGACACGGGAGTGTCAGAAGTTGTGCCTGTGTGGAAACTTGGAGGGCTTGAAGTCAGATTGTGGGTGCGTCACTGAGCCTCCTGGGCCTCTCGCTCCTGTTACACTTGGCTTGTGACACCAGAGATAATGCTACTTTGTTGCTATGTGACCACATGTTGCAGGTGGGTATCATGGATATCACCAACCCTCCTGCACCACAAAGACAGGCCAAAGTTTAGTCATTGACTTTTCCAAGGAAAAAACCCTCTGATATCACTGTCCCCCCAGGGTCTTTTTTTCTTCTTCCTCAGAATAACATTTTAATCTTCCTTATGACTTTGGTGATCACCTGACTTTTCCTCTCGCACCACCATGAGGTTCAAATTTTTGGTTTGGAGGAAAATGTCGCCCGGATGGATTGCCGTGAACGTTGGTACAGACATTCACATTGTTCATGAAATTCCCATCAGCCTCAGCTGTACTTTGTGTGTATTGCTAAACATGCTAAACTAAAATGGTGAACATGGTAAACTTTATACCTGCTAAACATTACAGTGTCAATAAAAAAACTGAAGAAAGCAGTTTGCTGAATGTTGACCTTCATTTGTTAAAAGTGGATGCATCAGAGTTATGAGTGTGTTAACATTGTCTTTGTGGGCATGTTAGCTTGCTGATGTTAGCATGTAGCTCAAAGCAACGCATGTGCTTAAGTACAACCTCACAGAGCTGCTAGAGCTGCTCTTCTGTTGGAATTATGTGTGGAAATATTTGTCTTGTGCAACTCCTTATACACATTTCCTGCAAATTTCACCCCATGCACTTGGGTTTATTTGATACATTTGGGCTCCTCTGAAGTTCTTTGGTTTCAACAATGCTTGGCCACGTTTTTGAAGTGGTTATTAGAGCTCCTTAAGGAGGCAAAAACTTCTCATCGGAACACAAACACACACCAGAGCGCACGCATAGCCTACAGTCATCCTCCTCCCTCACATGGCTGTGTGTGTGTTTGTGAGGACAAAATGCTCCAACTAAATCGTTAATAACACGACAAGGAGCGTTTGCCCTCTCCAACATAAAGTCACACACACATAAACTGCTATTTTTTTCTGTAGGTTAAGGTCAGAACCATAGACTGTAGTTACAAGTGTGTAGCAGTTTATTTTCATTTCTGACCATAGACTGTATAATGTTGGACAACGCGTATCCACTTTCTGCTGCTATGCAAAACTAAAGCCAAAATATCGCGTTTTCGGGGGCTCCCATTCTGTTTGTGTGGCGTCATATGCAACCAGAATCGCAGTAGAGTCGGGATGACTCAGCAAACACTTCAGGTGTCCCGCGGGCCGTCATCCCGACTCTACTGCGCAGACTATGGCTGCAAATGACGTCACACAAGCAAGATGGCAGCCCCCGAAAACGCAATGTTTTTGCATAGTGGCAGGAAGAGCAGACACATTGTCCAACTTTATATACAGTCTATGGTCAGAACAGCTGCTTCAGTGACTGACTCCTCTCTGCTCTGTGTGGATGCAATTTGTGTTTATCTATCTGTCACCTCTCCAGGCTGCAGTGGACACATTAAGTCATCAGCCTTCACTGATCATACATCATACTCCAGCTGCACAATACAGTTCACAAAATGCAAGATGTTTACAAGTCTTCCTTTTATTTCTCAGAACTGTTGGTTATACAAGATTACAGAGAGAGTGTGTGTGTGTGTGTGTGTGTGTGTGAGACAGAGAGAGAGATAGAGAGAGAGTGTGTGAGCTTCTCTAAGTGGGTCATGTGTGTTTGCACAATGGGATGGAGGGCAGGGAAATGGGTCGAGTATGGGGCAAGTGTTGGCATTAGTAGAGCTGATTGTTTGAGACAAGAAGCAATATTTTGTTCCAGCCCAGCAGTCATGAGGCTCCGTTGAATTTGTCGAGGTAATTAACAGTCTCATCTATGAGATTTGCACCTCCTACTCTTCTTTTTTTCTTTGCCATTTGTCCACCACTGTATGTTCAGTGTCACGTACTCAGATCCTTTCTGGCTGTTTGTCTGTCACTTTGTTAATCCTCTGCTTGGCTGTGTTCGTTTACCAGACTCAGCCCACACTTTCAAGCTGCTCAGTTATATCAGCTATTTCCCGTCTCTGTTGCACAAAGTTATTGCATGACCTCAAGTCAAATGACAGGAACAAGCACTCTGTTCAAAGGAAGTGAGCGCACATCCTGTTAACGTCATGGTCTTGTGATCATTGTGCCATTTCACTGAGGGAAAAAAAATTAAAATTAATGCGCCACTTCACTGGACACAAACACCTGTTTAAAAATTGCCACAGCCTAACAAAAGAGACAAGGAAGTTGGAAGATTAGTCAGGAAGCTTAACCACTATTTCCACTGAAGTTCTCTCCTTAGCCTGTACTGAAACCCATCTGCCTGTAAAAGTGCCTACAATAATGAAGCAGGGCTTGGCAGCAGCTCTCCGGAGGCTTCAAGCGGGAAACCCTTTCCCTAACAGTCTGGAGGCATTGACGTAAGAGATGAAAAAAAAATGATGGGAGGACGGGGGCTCCCATAATGGAAAAGCTTCAGAGTCAAAACAACAATGTACATTTTTCCTATCATCTGTCACAAACACAAGCACACACACAAACAAGCACATGCGCACATGCCCTAAAAATACACTGACGCTTGCATGCACAGGTAAATATTAATTCCTCAGAGAGCCATTTGTCTGATATTTTATTACTGAGATTTCAAATTTGCTGCATTAAATCAAACACACCATACAATATGCCACCTAGCTGCTAGAAGCTTGATAGAAACGTGTGTTTAATAGCAGTTGTGTGAGAGGTGACACTCACACACTGTGCAGTGCTCATAGACGGAGCTGTGTCAGAGCTCATGTTACACCTCTTTGGAAAACAGAGACCGTTACAGCTACATAAGATTGTAGTTTGCAAGGTCACTGATAGCAGAGACACTGAAATAAAAGGTGGCACAGACTGAGGTGACTGACAAGTGTAAGAGCCACTGGAGCCATTAACTGCTGCCAATACTGTGAAAGTCAACAATTAAAATGTCCACTGAAACATTTTTGAGATTTTCTGTCCGTTTTCTGATCAAAAACAGAATCAACTACTGGATGTTTGGATGTTTTGTTACCATCAACTACAGGTACAGTATGACAATTGCTAAGAAACGTAGCTGTTTTTTGGTTCAATAGACGTGCCGAGATCATGGTCGAGTCGAGGGGTTGCTAATAGTTTGGACGTGTCTCTAATAACGTAAGGACAGAAAGGACTCAACAGTGTATATTCGTTTTTAGACAGTACCCATGCTGCTGTGCTGGTAAATTTTGATTTAAAAATTACATTTTCATGTGAGTTGCACATTTTGTTTGCATAAAGTATTTGTTGTTTAACTTTGTAAAGTCATGAGGCTAGAGCGGATGTGACATCATGGCTCATTATTAATTTTATATATTAACTTTCTTTTTATGGTCCCAAACAACTCCTGAGAAAAATCTGATTCTTTAGTCACTAAATGCTCCATATGTTCACCAGCTAGTTGTTACTTTGTCTGTCTGCTGGTTGGTGCTGTGCAGGTATCGTGTATAGTGGGTTCATGAGAGTTATTTGGCTGAAAATAGCCGACTGCTGCAGCCAAAACAAACCAAAACAGTAAAGTTGCGGGCCGTAAATCCAAAATAACAAGCTAAAAGACACTAAAACGTTCAGTCAGATGATAATTTTCTTTATGTGGGTTCATCACTATGACCGACACCTTTCATTTAACGTGGTCATTTGATCCAATATTAATTAATCCAATATTAATGTAAAAAGATGAGATGATGAGAGCAACATTAAAGTACACTTTAGTAGCAGCTAATCTTAGGACCACACTGTTCCTCATTCAACAATTTGACCAAGTAATTCTCTTAACTCAATGAAATATTGGATTGTGCAGAATTTTGAAATTTAAAGGTGGAAAAGAAGGTTGATTACATGGACTAAAATGCCTTTTAGATCATGCAATAAGCCATTCACAAAGGCCCAGAGTTAATCTGTTAATGGATGTCTGATTTAAAAACATTTTATACCAAAGCACTGTGACCCTCAGATGAAGTGCTGCACCGTGTTGCCAGGCAGGCTGCATTGAAAAGCTGCAGCGGCTCCTGCCCTGAACTCGGGGGTTTCATAACAGAAAAGCCCGACTGTCCCTTAAGAGACACCTACACACAGCCTGGAGAGCAGTGTCTGTCTGGACGAGCTGACACGGCAGCGCAGTCTGACTCACAGCAGCTCTACAATCCATCTAATGCACCACCTCTGCCTTTCACTGCACATCAGCGTCAAACCCTTCTCAGAGGCACAGCTGGGTCTGTGTGTTAGTGTACGTATGGGTCTGTGTGCCAGTGATCTTTTGCACTGGTGGTTCTCTCCCCCAGTAATCCTTTTCTTTAGATTCTCTGTGCACTCCTCACACTGTTAGATTATAGCAAGCTTTTTTCAGATTCTTGTCTGCCTGGCAGCTGCTGGGTGTGTTTAACCACTAACAACATGACAGTACAGGTCTATGGGTGCTTGGCTGCTTCCTCCCTCTGGCTCACAAAGCCACTGTTAATACTGTTCACCTTCAGGGTCAAAGCAGGTTAAAGATTGAGCTACAAGTAAAGCTGAACTGAAATTTAAATTAAATTTTGCCACAAAATCAGTATATATTTCCTCAGTGTGCGTATTTGGTCAAAACTGTAATTACAAAAAAAGTAAAAATGTTTTTCTGCTGTGACAGCGCCCCCTACATTGATGTTCTTCAGTGAATATCAGTACTGGAAGTGTTTTGGGTGAAATTTGGGCAGGCACTGAATAGTTCAGTTCAAACAAACACAAAGGGAGAAAGTTAAAAAAGCAATTGTTTAACTAAGTAAACAAAACCCAGGGGATTTCTGAATGTAGGCCTGTTACCGGTGGCTAATATTAGCAAGCGAGCTACAGCACAGCACAAACACAAAACATTTAATGGGACAGCTTCTGAACAGGGGGACTATTTGTTGGGGTTTTTTTTTTTTGGTAGGGGCTCCCCTCACCTCAAGCAGAAGTGTTGATAATGACCTGCAAGGAGAGATCATGTGGGGGAAATTCTGTCTGCAAACTATGAAACAGAAACTGGAGAGTAACTTATACTGAAGGATTCGTAAATGTGGTTTTCAAAATCTGATAAATTAGATGTCATGTTTGCATGAATATTCGCAGAGTATGAGTATTTTGGAGGGAGGTTGGCTGCTAGAAGTGTTCTCTAATCGTTTTAACATTTCTAAGTGTTTTGCATTGTTCAAATCACAATTTGCCAAAACTAAACAGATGTGAAATAATAAAGAAATAAGGCAGGTTGATTAAAAAGCTTTACTGTGTTTTTCTCTTTGCTATAGAAGGTTTTACTTATTTTCCGGTGACAGTTGTGTTCTGTTCTTCACGGTTAAAATTATGTTACAGTACAACTACACAAGCAAACAAGGCTAACGAAAACTAGCCTACTAATGCCTTCGACTGTCTCCATCGGTCACGTGACCTTTTTGTACAGTCTGATCATTTGCTGTCACCACAACCCATGAAAAAGAGGCAGCTAATGATAGCTACACCCCCTCCTTTCAATAATGTGGGACAAACACTGCGTGAGTGTGCACAAGCTGCCGATGATCTGCTGTTGAAATAACACAAAAATTAACACCTGGTGGGAATCCGTGCTTACGTTAGCTTTCTAGCCTCAAATGTGACTGGGCCTGTAATAAAGTAATGCAAGTACACCCTTTCAAAGAGCGATGAACTTTTAATTCAGAATAGCGAATAATAGTGACAACTACTTACTTAGCCAATGTGACGTGAATTTTGAATCAAAAATCGATTCTGAATCGAATCGGCACCCAAGACTCGCAATCGAATCATGAGATTCCCAAAGATTCACATCCCTTATTGGAAATGCGATTTTAAAATGTGTGACGTAATCCCAATGTAAAGTCTGCGCTGATGGGAGCATGTGGGCGGGGCCGACAGGAAAAACATTACAGAGCCTGTGCAGTGGTCCGCACAACGTAGAAGCAAATCTGGAAGCAAATCAGCTCCGTTAGAGATTCCGAAATTTACGAAAAGACGTACATCGCACACAACGACAAACATCAGGGCACGCAACTGAGACTCCTGCAGCTTTCCAAATAAACATGCACAGTGAAAAAGTCCGCCTCATATACAGTACAGGCCAAAAGTTTGGACACACCTTCTCATTCAATGTGTTTTCATGACTATTTACATTGTAGATTCTCACTGAAGGCATCAAAACTATGAATGAACAGATGTGGAGTTATATACTTAACAAAAAAAGGTGAAATAACTGAAAACATGTTTTATATTCTAGTTTCTTCAAAATAGCCACCCTTTGCTCTGATTACTGCTTTGCACACTCTTGGCATTCTCTCGATGAGCTTCAAGAGGTAGTCACCTGAAATGGTTTTCCAACAGTCTTGAAGGAGTTCCCAGAGGTGTTTAGCACTTGTTGGCCCCTTTGCCTTCACTCTGCGGTCCAGCTCACCCCAAACCATCTGGATTGGGTTCAGGTCCGGTGACTGTGGAGGCCAGGTCATCTGCCGCAGCACTCCATCACTCTCCTTCTTGGTCAAATAGCCCTTACACAGCCTGGAGGTGTGTTTGGAGTCATTGTCCTGTTGAAAAATAAATGATCGTCCAACTAAACGCAAACCGGATGGGATGGCATGTCGCTGCAGGATGCTGTGGTAGCCATGCTGGTTCAGTGTGCCTTCAATTTTGAATAAATCCCCAACAGTGTCACCAGCAAAACACCCCCACACCATCACACCTCCTCCTCCATGCTTCACAGTGGGAACCAGGCATGTGGAATCCATCCGTTCACCTTTTCTGCGTCTCACAAAGACACGGCGGTTGGAACCAAAGATCTCAAATTTGGACTCATCAGACCAAAGCACAGATTTCCACTGGTCTAATGTCCATTCCTTGTGTTTCTTGGCCCAAACAAATCTCTTCTGCTTGTTGCCTCTCCTGTGGTTCTCCAGTGGTTCTCCAGTGGTTTCCTAGCAGCTAATTGACCATGAAGGCCTGATTCGCGCAGTCTCCTCTTAACAGTTGTTCTAGAGATGGGTCGGCTGCTAGAACTCTGTATGGCATTCATCTGGTCTCTGATCTGAGCTGCTGTTAACTTGCAATTTCTGAGGTTGGTGACTCGGATGAACTTGTCCTCAGAAGCAGAGGTGACTTTTGGTCTTCCTTTCCTCGGAAGAGTCGGTCGGTCCTCATGTGTGCCAGTTTCGTTGTAGCATTTGATGGTTTTTGCGACTCCACTTGGGGACACATTTAAAGTTTTTGCATTTTTCCGGACTGACTGACCTTCATTTCTTAAAGTAATGATGGCCACTCGTTTTTCTTTAGTTAACTGATTGGTTCTTGCCATAATATGAATTTTAACAGTTGTCCAATAGGGCTGTCAGCTGTGTAGTAACCTGACTTCTGCACAACACAACTGATGGTCCCAACCCCATTGATAAAGCAAGAAATTCCACTAATTAACCCTGATAAGGCACACCTATGAAGTGAAAACCATTTCAGGTGACTTCTTCTTGAAGCTCATTGAGAGAATGCCAAGAGTGTGCAAAGCAGTAATCAGAGCAAAGGGTGGCTATTTTGAAGAAACTAGAATATAAAACATGTTTTCAGTTATTTCACCTTTTTTTGGTAAGTACATAACTCCACGTGTTCATTCATAGTTTTGATGCCTTCATTGAGAATCTACAATGTAAATAGTCATGAAAATAAAGAAAACACATTGAATGAGAAGGTGTGTCCAAACTTTTGGCCTGTACTGTATGTAAACAAACCAACGTGCGCAGAGGAATATGAAGGGTGGTTCAGTTAACCAGCAAGTTGCCCTGGATATACGTAGATCTCTTTGCCATAATGACCACTACAGGCGGCTAGCTTCTGTGTTTACTTTCATTCAGACTCGGAAACAAACTTTTGAAGCGATTCATGTAAAAATAATTTTCATATTTGGAAAGACGTAGGAGTCTCAGCAGCTTGCCCTGATGTTCGTCATTGTGTGCAATAAATGTCTTTTTGTGAATCCCCTGAATCTCTATAACAGAGCTGGAGAGAGCAAAATTAGCATGACACATAGAGCCACTGTGGCCACATTTATGGGAAATACATCAAGCTGAAATAAACTGGAATTTTCAACAAAGGTTTTGTTGAAAGTTCTGTAACAGGCCAAAACTACCCAGCGTGTCCTTCACACTGAAATCTTTTTAAATTTGGCTGACTTCTGGGGATAAGGGAGAGATCAGACGTGAGTATTCAGCATTCAGTCTCTCCAAAGGGACACTTAGTAAATGGGAATTAATAAACACTTTTTGGCAACCTCCCAATAAAGTGCAGAGGTTAGTTTCAAACTGCTGAGTTCCCCCTGAGGGGCCTGTGTGTGACGCAAGAGAGAAATCAGAGCAAGCAGCTGCTTTGCCCTCCATTCGTTTGACTTATTTTCTCTCTTATTCAGTAATTCAGTCACATACTCTCTTTGCATGTCTGTCTATCAATCTGTATTCATTCAACGTCTGCCACTGACAAGATTTACTTTCATCTATTTTCTTCTGGAACTGCACAGAATGATGAAAGCTAGATAGGACATGAAGCAGAGTGGAGATAAGAGACGGCAGGGGCAGGGGTCGCTATCATTTCAGAAGATGACACGCGTTTGATTTATACGTTTTGATGGAGGAATGACGCAAAATGAGAAAATTAAAACCAGGACGTGTTCTTTTCCTCTCCGCTGGCTCCTGCTCCCACCTCACAGCCTCATAAAAACCCTGTGATTCCTCACAATGTTCTCCATTGTGCTGTGTTCCTGTTAGCTAAAGAGGCATTTCCTATCAGGGATCAAACCCTGGATCCCCTGCACTCTTTTCCTGAAAGTAATCTGAGGGGAAAGTCATCTGAGCGGGGTTCACAGTTGCTCTAGGTCTGACCTTCACCAGGTGCACTTATGTTGAAAAATGACTCATTGTGTTTAAAAGGACAAACACATAAACAGCCTGTTTGTTAATGTAATGCTCACCTTTGGTACGAGCTTTGTAACAGAGGGATGAGGGCGCCAGGTGTGAACGTAGAGTTGTGTCACTTGCACTCTAAGATTACTTAAATATGTAACTCTTTGAGGCACATACAGCTCTGATCACACAGGAGCCCAGCAAGAGGAGAGAGACAAGAAATGTTGTTAAATTAGTCCAAAAATAGGAGGATGCTGCATTACCTGCTCTATATTTACATTATAATTACACACAGTATATGTGGAATAATCCTTGTCCTTATATCTTATATGAACATTAAATCTGACATTTCATATTAATTATATCTACTTCTTATATTTATTACTTTATTACGTTTATTACTTTTTTGACAAATTTTTATAAATACTGAGTATTTTGAACATATCTGTGACATTTTATTCATTAAAAGTTGTTTAGATTTCTATAAATACATCTTTCCTTACGGCCCAGATTCCCCTCTGTCCTCCAGCAGGCAGCTTCAAAAGCTTCAGAAGCATAAAATCGGCATTATAAATGACCTACTCCGATTGGCTGGAGGTGTGGACCTCACCTTCACCCCCAGCCAATCGGAATACGACCTAATGAATAATGCAAGTTCCCTTAGGCTGCATCTTTACCTGGAGTAATGGCTGCAGCTGGAGACGTAAGTATATAGTGTATAGCGGTCTATGAACTCGAGTCTGATCCTAAATGGGAAGGGGAGGAAGATGCTGTTGCACAGTTGAGATTTCAAAAGGATGTTTCAGAACGGTAAGATCGTGTCTAAGTTTCCTAACAAAGTAAAATCCTGCAGCGTAAGTTAAGCAGACAGTCTGCTGTAAAATATGCGGAACACACAAACAACCATTTCCATCCTCTGGAAGGCTGTAAAGACTTTAGCTGCTGAACAACCAACAACACTCTCAGTGTCCTGCTTTGCTCGTCTGACTACAGAAGTTTGGTACACACTCGGCGTCTGCTAAAGCTTCCTGCGTATTTGATTTGACTTTCTGGTGTGACGTACTAACGGATTCTGCCTCAACACACAACGCTCACTCTTGAGCCTCAATTTTCAAAATTTCAAACAACTTAAAAAGACCAAGGAGATAGAATTGAGTAATTTTACAGCACAGGAGGCTCCACCATCACCCTAATCCATCCCAAAGCTTATTTTTCTTGTTTTCCACAATACCAGCCCTTTAACGAAGTAGTAAATCTTTTTTTATTTATTAAGGAACTATTTCTTTATGTTTTTATAAATACTGTTTACTCTCCATGACAACTGAGCAAACTCCATCTGCAGACGAAGGCCATGAGATCCGGCTGAAAGCATTAAGAGAAATCTAGTAAGTGGACTCTGAATTAATTTTTCAAACAAGGTCAAGAATGAACCTTAAAGCTCAACATGTCTTTAGATAAATTTGTCTTTGTGAGTTTTGAACACATTCTAAAAGCGCCTGTGAATGATCTGTACATGTGTATAAACAGGTAATAAATGTTTTATAACACATTGTGTTCATCATATATCATTAAATATGATTACAGCTATGTTAATATGTGTTATCAGTCATTCATGAACCGATTAAACACCAGTTACGGATGCTTTGTATTTATAATTGTTAACGAATATATTAATAAATTGTCCGTATACCTGTGTCTGCTTGCTACTACATTATGAAGTGTTTATACACTGCTTATAAATCAGTTAAAGGGATTTTAATTACCAATTCAATATTCAAAAACTACATTCAAGTTGATCAAAATCAGTTGGTCATTTTGGGATCTAAAGAATTCAAGTCAAATAAAAAAAATAATCAAGTTGTTCAAATTGGATTGGTGAAAGAATTCAAAGTGAAAAACTGCGACATTCAGGTTTCCAATAAGAAGCAATGAAGCCTGAAAGGATTTCATCAGACTGCTGTGCTATCAGGTCACATTTCAAATGACAAAGAGAAGTTCAGATGAGTTGTTTGGTTTCAAGGGAGAATTCAAACCACATCAGTTCAGCTTTCAGATAGAGTGTTGTCTAAGGAAAATGTTTTAATGCTATAAATTCAGTAATATTTAAATTTCAGCATTAAAATAATCATATAATAGTGCTTAGATTCCACAATGAGGTATTCAATTATTTAAAGAATTCAAATTATTATGGCCTTTATTTACTTCTACACATAGACTACATATTACTCTTTAGGATGGCAGCTGTCTGTGTGTGTGTGTGTGTGTGTGTGTGTGTTTTGAAACATTTTTCATTGATTGTTTATGTAAAAAATAAAGAAAAGGTTTCTGGGTTTGAGCTTTGAATTGGGTCATTCTTCAGAGGATATGAGTGGAAACGTAGGCTAATAGTTCCCATGAGAATCTTTCAGAAAAAACTCCTTTTAGCTTTTAATGGTTTCTTAGAATGTCTCTTCTGAAACAGTTATCTTTTTTATCTTTTAATTACTCCTTTCGGCACAGACGTTAACCAGTATGGTTCTTCGAAAGACCAGTACATTTACAGCACATCTCTCTCGTGACAGCTGGAAATACGTCAAAAGCTCCATCTGGAACATATTTATTCTTTTCTTTGTTTACTGCAGTTGTGAAGTCCTTGTTGAATTCTGCTCACACCTTTTTTTTATATAGAGCAAACCAGTGGGGGCTTCAGTACAGCACACAGTTCATTGTTCAGTACACAGGCTATAGAGATACTATACTATACAGATATGTGCTATTTTCAGCCCTATTGATTGATCCCAAAGAGGAATGGCCATGGCCGTGATAACAGCTCAGAGCCTGAAGCATTTGGAGTGCTGACGCAAGTGTAACTTTCGAAGCGAGGGGTCGTGATTGCAGATGCCATGACCCAGTGACTCCACTCCAGTGAGTTAGATAATGGTGGCCGGGAGGTGTGACGGGCCGTTCCAGCAGGGTTGTTACTGACACCGGCAGTGGCACCGAGGGACAAAAGGCCTGAGTCCAACTGGGTGACATAACCGTAGGCAACAGCCCAGTGATGTCCTCCGTCACTGCCTACAGCTGTGCACTGGCTCAGAAAATGATGGGGTTAAATTTGTGCCACATGTCATCCACACCACAGTGTATGTTTGTGTGTGTCTGTGTGTGTGTGTGTGTGTGTCATTGTCAAGCGAGTGCTGACAGGCACATCTATTACGTCTTTCCTGTGGCTCTCTGCATCTCTCATCTGATTTTAAACACACCAAACACAAACTAGGACACACTGTGCTGTACTACACTGTCTTTCAATGATTTAGGAATTTTTGTCATGAAGTGTTTGAACTGACATGTTTTGGCAAACTTGGGGAGCAAAAGCCATGCCCTCTATAAAGAATTATATGTAACCTTGCACACGGAAGCAGCTCAGTATGCTGCTGCAACAAGACTCATGCTAGCAGCTCTGTGAAGCTGGCACATCTTAGCTTAGCGCGTTGGCATGACAACACAAACTACAGCTGAGAATGACGGGAACATGATTAGTTTTGCAGATATTTGGTCATAAACCAACTTATTTGGACAAATTATGATTTTACCTGATGACGGAGCTCGAGGAAAGGTTAAGGGATCACCAAAGTTTCTTCCTGAGGGGGGACGTGAATGTAATAAATTTCATGGCAATACATCCAACAGCTGTCGAGACATTTCACTCCAAACTGGAAATGTGAACCAGCACCGTGAACATGCATGTGTACCTGTTTCACATACACTGTTAGATGCAGACAGTGCAAGTTGTAGTATAGCTACATAATAATTAGCATGGCTTAATATAACTTGTGTTCTGGTTTTCAACTGGTACTGTGTGTACATACACGGAGGTGAATATCTTCGAATGTTTTATAAGTTTAATTGCATGTTTTTGGTAAATATGAAAGTATTAGTTTGTATGTGTGCATGTCAATTCAAATCAAATAGTTCTTTATTTATATAGCCCAATATCACAAATAACAGATTTTCCTCAGGGGTCTATACAGCGATACAACATCCTCTGTCCTTAGACCCTCGATTTGGAAAGGAAAAACTCGACCAAACAACCTTTTAACAGGGGAGAAAAATGAAAGAAACATCAGGAAGAGCAACAGAGAGATCCCTCAGAGAGATCCCTCTTCCGAGACGGACATGCAATAGACCAAGAAAACAAAATTACAGTATGTAAAAACAGGATTTTCCATGTTTGTGTCTCCAGTGTGTGTGGTACATACGTAAATTGTAACAAATGTTCCAACGCCCCTCCATTTTTTTAAAGTTATTTTTCTCTCTTTTATGTCTTTATTTACTATTTACAGTACATTTGTGTGGATGTATATGGTTTAAGAGTATTTTATGTGTTTGTAGATATGTGCAGTTTTTTTTTTTTTCTTTCTCTCCCTTTTATTCACAAAAAATATTTTTGGTAACAATCTCAGAGCATGTGTTTACATTCTGGGAAATGTCAAGCACGCAGTCTATGGTTCAAACAGGGTTGTGCGTTCTCACATGTAGCCTCAGTTTAAACGCTGTTTGAACAGTGGCTACGTGTGCTTGTCAAGTGGTCAGTGAGCATAAGGGTCAGGCTCAGTGGTTTCCCATAGTAAGAGGGCTGATGACCAAATTGGGGAGAGAGAGGAGTAAGAAAGACCATGATGGAAAATACAGAAGAAGAGATAAAAAGCGCTGCTGACATGCTAGGGGAAAACTGAATGCGGTGTTTTCCACATCAGACAGGCTGGTGTAAAGGTCATGGGCTGATTTGGTTGTTTAAAAGAACTACTCCATTCCTTGTTCAGAAAATACCAAGATATTTTTGCTCACTCGTTTGCTCCATAATGCTTCTCTGTGATATTTTCCTTTTCTGAACAAAACTTGAACACACAAATAGGAACTCACAGGAGAAGATGCATATACGGTATGACTGTGATACAAAGACACCAAAGGACACATACTGACTGGTGGACTGAGTTATTTGTGTGGTGACAAATAAAGCTGTAGCATTGGTTTGTTAGTGTATAGTGAGCCTAAATGTGATTAAGTGATTTCCTTCATATGGGTATTTGTCTGAGGAAGACCTGTGATGGGTCCAAATATTGCTAATAAAAGCTTAAATTTGCTGTTAGTGTGCAGGTACTTTTTTATCGTATTCTTGTTAATTTTTTGGCATTCAGCCCTCATCCTACTGAGGTTTTGTGGATGTGCACATGGCTATTCTTGCCTAATGCCTCCAGATAAATCATTAACTCTATGGCTAATTAACCATAGCACAGATTCTCAGCTAGTGATGCTGAAACAACCTTTGAGGCATTTCAAACAGTGATTCATTGCTCAGAGCTTCAGTATATGTGGGCGACATTTAGTGCAGTCAAATGGGGCAGGGGTGAAACTGGGATTTGTAAGGATGTCCTGCCTTCGCTTTTCTGACTTTCCTACACTCATTTGCTTTCTTGCGAAGAGTTAGATCATATCTGTCTGTTAAATATAACCACCAGCAGCCGGTTAGCTTAGCTTAGCACAAAGACTGGAAACAGGGAGAAACAAACGGGTAACAAAATCTGCCTACCAGCACCCCCAGAGCTCACTAATTAACATGTATATGGATTGTTTAATCCTTATAAAAACTACAAATCACACAGGGTTATGTGCAGGACTATTTCTTGTCTGGGCCCAGTGACTTTCTGGAGTCTCCGCTGGTTACTCCCAGCAAATAAATAGCCCAGCACATAACAAACAAACCCTGGAAAACCACAACATGTCGGTTTTCAACATCACAGTTTTTGTATAGATTAAACAAACAAGATAGAACGTGTTACTTAGAGTTTTAGAGGCGCTGGTAGATGAATTTGTTTACCATTGGACAGAGCTACAGCAACTCTCAGCAAGAAAGCCAATATGTGTATTTTCAAAAATGTCAAGCTATTCCTTTAGATACCAGATTTACATCATGAAGAGATTGAACATATATATGTATACACACACACACACACACACACACACAAATTAAGTGAAATTAAACAATTATCTGGCTTTAAAGGTCTTTTTCGGTGACTTAGAATTCACCCTCCTTGATTTGTGCATTCAAGTCGCTGAGTCTAAGGCAAAGAATTTACCTCTAATTTTGCAATTATTCTTAATAGGCAAAAGGAAGCATTGAAAAGCTGAGAGGGAACTGGACGTGCGTCATTCTTAATTTCCCAACGCACCCACTGTTTTAAATCACCAGTCACACAGTAGCAGCGATGTGTGGTGCGTCAAATGATCGCATTTGCTGAAAATGGTTTCATTTTCTGATTGCGTCAAGAGGCAGTCAGATCTGAGCAGCTGTCCATCAAACTAAATGGTCCTGATCACAGGGCAAATAAGAAAAAAGTCTATATATTTATCTTTTCAGGAAAGAGAAACACATTAAAGTATATAAAAGGCACGAAAAACTCAGCAGCTCTACTCTGCTGAGTCACTCTAGATTTTAGCGATATAAAACCTTCAAAAACACCACATTCATTCACTGTTGATTCACCGTAGAGAGCAACAGACACTGTGTGTGTTGGAAATCCTCAAGCTGACAGAACAAGTCAAGGGTGGGTTAAAATCACCTTAACTCAGCTTTTCTGGATCATTAACTGAAGACCATTTATGAGCTGGGACTTAAACAAACATGTACAAATTATACTTAACTTGTATGACACTTGACATACTATACCTGGAAGACCATATCAATATAAAGTATATATTTATACATATACACTAGATAGGGGCTGATTCAACTTTGTGGTTATTTTGGAGGCTGTAGTTCATTATATTACAGTAGATAATAATTAAAATGTAGGCCAGTTTTTATTAAGTGTCAGAAGTCCCCACCAAAGAGTCACCATGACCACTTCCCAGACGGAGGAAGACAAATCAAACACTCCTACCTGAAAGTACCTCCCTTTGTTCTCCCTTTTTGACTCCAGCCACGTGTTGTGTGCATGTGAGTGAGATGTATTCATTATTTGATTAATTCAATTATCTCACGTAACTTGTGTGCATATCTTTGGTTCTGTTATCAATGGTGACCTGATTTGTTCACATGATCATGTAAAACCAGGAACTTTAAAGAAAACTAAAGTTAAAATTAAACTCTGTACTGCATCCTTGGAGTCTGCCTCACCTGTACAAGAAAGGTTGGGAACCACTGATTTAAAGGTCTTGAAAGTAATGTATAAGTCATGTTGTATATTTGCCTGAATCAGCAACAGTTAAAAAAAGACTGATACAATGAGATATTTTTTTTATGTTAATTATACTAAAATCAATCCATGAGTAATGTTGTTTCAGGACTCTACAAAGAAAACACACGTTTCAAAAGCTTCATGTGAATCACTGACTGAATGAAGTGTTTGACTCAAACAAACAACAAAGGAAGGAACAGCTTCCAGCTAAGTCTGATGTACTGTTTGCCTCCAGCTTCAGACTGAGACATACCATTATTACTGTGGGTTAGTAAGTACAAGATCATAATGAGGCGCTATCTTTAGGCTTTGATGTGGTATGTGGAGTCAAGAAATCCAAGTATGAGATGAGGCTAATGTTACTGAGATATATTGAAAATGCTAGGGGTATTCCCAGAGGTGGAAAGTAAGTTTTAGTTTGCAATACTTTTCAAAACTAGAGGTGGAAATAAGAAATTACTGCAAATCATTTCGTTCAGTTCAGTTCTTTTTAGATTAGTCGTCACTTATGACTTATGTATGTAGTTCATTCATTTTTTTTCTGAGCTCTTCAAAGTGAACACGTCGCGGCTCAAATCAGTACGTACACGAGTAAGTGAATGCATCACTTTGTATAAAACTCTGCCTGTATAATCTCTCTCAGTCATCAGTGAGGAGCTCCACTGCTTCAAGCTACTGATTCAGTAACAATGGTGGTTCACTATAGCCAGCTCAGTGTGAAGATCCTGTCTTAAAGAATTTTTTTGTACATTATTTTCAAACTTTCACTGTGACAGTTCTGGTCGTAGATGTTTGGACTTGAAAGCAGGACTTGGGGACACGGCAGGTATAATGAGCTCTACAGACTCAAAGCAGAGCGCAGCAACAGGCAGACAAGCAGAGGAGGCAAACAAATCCAGAACAGGTGCAGGCAAGCAGGAAACAGAGGCTGGAAGGCCAATGGCTGCAGGGACACAATAGGCCTTTTTTCACAGAAGACATTTTGACATGTCACAGCAGGAAAAGAAGGTAGATAATGAAATTACAGTATAGTATTGTGCATGCTGCCTATGCTGAGTGACTGATTAGGGTGAGTGAGGAGCAGGTTGCTGGCAGGTGAGGATCAGGCGTCTGGGAAATGACGGGAAGTGACTACAACTGGACAGGCAGGGAGTGGCAGGGTTTGAACTGGCAGGCCTGGATGATAGCAGGGCAAAATATAGAAATGATATGACTAAGCTGTTGCTATGACATCCAGAGGAGCATTTAGTCCTTCAACTGATCTGAAGGCTTTATTTCAATATTTCTTCAGGTCCAATAACTGGGGACATTTATTCTATTTTGTGTCTCTAATTTTAGGATTTACAGTCATTCTGACAGGGTGTCTTCACAGTGAGTTAAGCTTACTGCTAAATGGTTTGCTTACTTTTACTTAAACCTGCATTAACTGATTTGTTTGGCCACTTTAAGTTAACATGGCGAGCCTGTTAGCAAACAGCCGCCTACTGTAATAACACATCCGGCAGATACAGAGCAACACTTCATTATGCTTCCTTCAAATAGGGTCGTGTGTTCATGAGAAGGTCCATATGAACGCCCCCTTCTTGTGGTATTCATAACTTTGGAAGTGGAAATATTCACGAGTTGTGACATGTTGACATTTTCAGAAATGGCAGAGACCATGGAAGTTAATTTTTTCGGTGGATGGTAAGTTAATATATTGTAATTTTAGTCGTATAGAGTTTTTCTTTAATAATTTTTTAATTTTAATAGTTTTATAGTTATAGTTAATAATTTTATGATACACCCAGACTTTCTAGCTACATTGTGTAACGGTATATGAAAATTTGTCACCTTTGTCGTCTCATGTCTGGTTCCTCCGCACGGTGTTGAAATACAAAGTAAGTCAACGTTTCTTGAAAAGAAGACTGTTGCCTGGCAGCGGTTTTCTCACTTCAACGCCAAGCATATCGTCTACACAACTTCCCATGTTGTAACCAAGAGCTCACAAGTTCCATTTGAAGGCAATAATAGACTGTAAAAAAAATAATGGACGTAGCCACTGTGATGTTACCCATTGGTTTGTGGACTCCCGTTTTAAAGCGTAGAGTTCAGCATTTTGATCATTGCCATCTTCTATTTTTGTAGCCAGAAGTCACCATATTTGGATAAGAGGGTGAAGCTGACCCTAACGCTAGCTGCTAGCTTGGTTAGCACGGTGCATTTACAGTTTGTGGTTAACTGTGATAATGCTAATGCTGATTTTGGCTAGCCAAAAACAGGCTTAAAACCATTAAAACAAAATGTACTTACCAGAAAAACTGAACAGCCGATTCCTTACAGGCTCTTTTAGTACAACCGAACGCTGAACAAGACTTTTTCTAGGTGACCAAAATGTTAACTTTCATGAACTGAAAACACACTGAAATAGCGACGGCCACACCTATACTCTTATTATAATTTGGGGTTGTGATACGTAACCAACATTGTCGTCGTGGTAGCGGTACAAAATGAACATTATGTTGTATTGAAGAAGACTTGAAACTAGCGACTGAGACCATAAACTCATTAGGAAAATGTTTACTGAGGTAATAAATCAAGTGAGAAGTAGGATCATTTTCTCATAGACTTCTATACAATCTTACTTCTTTTTGGAGCCAGTGGAGTCGCCCCCTTCTGGCCAGTAGAAAGAATGCAGGTTTAAGGCTCTTCCGCACTGGCTTCACTTTTCAGATCCAGAGCTTGCTGATTGATTTGGAGTCGTGTTTCTGTCAATCTGATTAATGTACAGTAAGCTCAGTATTCACTCTTATTTTAGCTCTGTTTGGTCCAGAGGAAAATATCTGTCTATTTAGTCAGCTAGTCGCTAACTAAACCAAAACAATGAGC
This sequence comes from Scomberomorus guttatus, assembly GCA_038419695.1. Lineage (NCBI taxonomy): Eukaryota > Metazoa > Chordata > Actinopteri > Scombriformes > Scombridae > Scomberomorus > Scomberomorus guttatus. Next base: position 12,903,360 of record CM076456.1, on the reverse strand, counting down.
TGAAAGACACTATAAAGCTCTGTAGAGCTGGGGGAAACTGCAGAGTTGATTATTTTATGTGTGTTTATCACTATAAGCAACACCTTTCACACAAGTAGTCATGTTGCTTCAGCTGCTTTAAATGAAATATTTGAAGGCACTCAGGAGGCTACTTGACAACATCCAAAGACACCTAATGCGATTGTTTCTTAAAATATACATTTAAAAATAATCCTGTGCTGATGACTGGTGTATGACTGGTAGTGTCATCCTGCTGATGATGACACATCAGATGACCTTGTGCAAAGGACAGTCAAGGGCAGCATGATGTGTCATCTGCTGATATATTGGTTGTGCTTTGACTAGTTTGCCCCTTTGGAGTGGCCCTGTTTAATAATGGAGTTGATGGTTACAGTTTCCATATCAGCACACTGAGTGTCACCTCTGTATGAAGTCAATATTCAGTGACATTGGAGGCGTTAAGTCATTTGAAACAGATTCCCTTTTGCTTATTGGGAATAATGGTGTGATGAAAAGACTAATAACTTAGAAAGAGTCACAATTTGTTTGTGTGCGGGCAAAACGTTCTCATTTTCTCAGTTTAATTTGATGTATTCCTTTTTGAGATGAGATGTTATGAAAGGAAATAATGCAGGAAGGAAACGCTCATCATTGTGACCAACTGAATAATCCATGATGGGTTTTTTGTTGTTGTTGTTGTTTTTGTGCACTTAACATGTACATTATGAAATCATTTCATTCAGTTTTACATAATATCAACTTACAATATGAACTCAACAAAGACTTCTCTAGAGTTCACGTCTCCAACAAACAAGATTTCTCAGTATTGTGGTAATCATAGGACATTAAGATTTTAAAAGACTTCACATGAAAACAGCATAATTAAGAGAAATTAAAGGCTTTGTAGAAAAAAAAGATATTGCCATTACTCATAGGGAGTAAATGAAACCACATTACAGATATTTTGCTTAATTTCTCTCTGAAAATAAAATAAAAAGCTTAATCTTAAAATCATTTTAGATGTTTAGAAAGAGAAATAAATTAATTTTACAAAGTCTCCAAAAATAAAATTAGTGTTTTTTTTAGTGAAAAAATTATTCATTGAAAATAAATTGAATGAAATCAGTTAAATGTGGTTCACCTATTGACCTAATGACAGTAAGTCATTATAAAATACATTTCAATGGAATTTCATCATAAGGACATGATGTGAAGGCATTGAATTGAAAAACAAATGCTGTAATAACTGAACGCAGCATTGCCCTTTAAATTCTACTGAACCCAGTGATGAGGAACTGAATATATCCTACAAGATGTTAAAAGAGGACAGTTGTGCTGTTTGTGTAAATAACACACACACACACTGCAGCGTGTGTTAGTACTGCCTCCATCTGGTTTATTGAGTTACTACACATAGTGACACAGGTATTCACAAACTCTGAGGATACTCTCAGAGAGCTCCTAATTTAGGCTAAACATTTCTAGGAGTCCCAGTTTAGGAGTGATTTAGGAAAATTCTCAGAGCAACTCTGAGTAAGGAAGGGACAGAAACTTTTACCTTAGTGAGGAGGTGTGGTTGACCCTGTTGCTCGGTATGACTCATTCTTTTAAAAGGTGTGTTTAGTTGATCAGAAAAAAAAAAAAGAAAAAAGAAAGAAAAATGCACTCTTAGTGATAATGGGCATAGAATACTCTTTATTAAGACATGGTGTAACTATAAATACTATTCTATGTAATAAATATCTCTGTTGAATAAATTTTACCAGCTGCCAGCAAATTCCACATTTTTCCAGTTGCCAAATATCTCAGTGTTGTGATCACTTTCATTTCTGGTGTTATAGCGTTATTGCGTTGGGTGGGAGATGTGAGTGTATCTCTAATGAGATTGACCACAAACATTATATAACGCTCTAATCTGTAGCCTTTCATTAACTCACTGTCATTCAGCGTTTGGAGAATATTTCTCCTCCCTATTTGTCTTTCTGCCATTTCCTCCTCTGCTTAAGAAACTCTTAAGCCTCTTAAAAGTCTTCCTCCCTACTCCTAACAGTTTTTCACCTTAGGAGCTCTCTTAAGGGCTAAGATGCTTTGTGAATAACTTTTATCTTTACCAGGTTCTAGTCTTTACTGTAAAGGTACTGTAGAAAACGTCATAATTCTAAGAATTTTCTTTCTTTCTTTCTAGTACTAGGAAGCTTTATGAATACGGCCCCAGGTGATCTCTTAAAAATTAAACACAGGTCTTTTTAACATTTTACTATTTTCTCATATTGCATTTACTTAAATGATAAAGTCTGACCCAAGATTGTCATTTGCTACATAGATCCAGATGCAGGTTGACAATTATAAATGTTTTCTGCAACAAATTTAGAGCACTGTGGTGTCTAGCCTATCCTGTGTGTTTTACAAGACTGTCAAAAGGAAAAGGTGGAACTCCTGCACAGTGTCAGCACTCTCAGTTTATTAGTGTTATTATTACAACTTTTTGAACATGGACCTTTGTCAAATATATTCATGGCCAGGTGTGCATTATGACACTTAGACTTAGAGTGGTTTGAAATTTGAGCCACTAGATGGAGGCATTCATCCACCTGCCTGTGCTGACCTGCAGAAAAGCTGCAACCTGCTAAAATGTGCCGGTATCTGTGCTTCCTCACATAATATTTTGTTTTGGTGCTCTGCAGCAAACTTTCCAAGTAATCCATAAAAAGATAAGAATGACAGCTCTCTAAAAATATCTAGAGAGAACAAGAACAAGCCTAAAGCTGTAATGCTCAATACTTTATATTATTAAGACTTTTCAGTTTATTTTATTTACCAATATAATGTTTTTTAAGAAAATAAATACTTAACTTGCACCATAATTCCTTCAACATGAACATTGACTGTTAACCTTGGAAAAAATATATCCAGTTTTTCCACTGCTTTCAACTGCATCTCATGGTCTTCCTCTGCGGATTGATGTTTGGAAGTTGTCATGGAGATTTTTCAGCTGCTAGTATGGAAAAGTATGGGCAGTTGTATATGTGGGGGGGGGCATCACACACATCTGTATACAAACACCAAACCAAACCCAGTCAAAGTCATCAATCAGGATTCCGCACATGACTGGAGAAAGATCAAGGATGCCGTTAACTTCTGATGCCAAACACCACCCGGAAAATACTAGTAAGTGGACCTTATGTTGTAAGATTTTTTTTTTCAGATCCTTCTTGGCTTTATTATAACCTTTAGAGCTACAAGATACACAGAATGTAAAACCATAACATTTAACCTAACTTAACTAGCATTATTAATGATTAATGCCATTAAAATCATTAGAATTAAATTACATTCAGTAGGCATAAAGACTGTACAGATGAAGGATGAGGCGGGCCCTTTTTTATGTTTTTCTTCAACAAATTCCATGAAAAGACTAAAACTAACATTGTGTTAGTCCATCTTTCAGTACAATCCAACTAACCCTACTCTGTCTGCACTCAAGACGTACAGAATATCACAAATATATTCTTACATTTTTATAGAAGGCCCAGTAATTTCCTAAAACAGCTGGGCACTTTAGTTTTTTGCAAATGTTACTCAAACAGGAGTAAATAGTGCATTTTATAGGGACTACTTTCAGTGGCGGATTAATACACACTTAGGGCTCTAGTGAGTTTTTACAGCAACAGGTGTATGTGGGATTGACTCAAAATAAACTGCAGTGCCCACATTCATAGTAATGAAGAAACATGTTACTCCAGTGCAACAGTGTGGCTCATTAATGTGTTTTAAATTTTTGTTTTTGGACAACAATGGAGCTCCTGGCACAGGCTTCATGCACACAGGCATCAGTTCATTATTGGTTTGGTCTTATTTGTTGACAATGAGGAAAATATAGAATATATTATCCTTAAAGTTTGATTTCAGAATGATATATATTAATTCTACACAGGGAATATTGCTTATGTGGAAACAAAGTCAGTGAATCACCTCCACGTCTTAAACAGGAAATGGTCACGGAGACACGTCGTCCGACAGCGTGCATTCAGATGACGAGCAATCCTCTCTCTCATGTGTGGTGATGTAGTTGAGGAGGTCGATCGCTGTCACAACGGCAATCACCATCTGCCTCTGGCAAGCTGACCCATCAGCTTTATCTAGAGAGAGACAGTTGACTGCAGTTATACTGACATTACGGCAGAAAACTTAGAAGAGAAAAGCAGAATAAACAGTGACTACAGAACATTTCAAATGGTTCTTTTTACTTTACTGAAATACACCAGTATGTAGGTCACTGATAACGTGCAGTGAAATAGACGTCTTCTCATTTACTTTAGAAATCTCTTGCGTATATAAAAAAAAGGTATGTTTGCTAAAAAGATGCACAACTCAATGTTGAACTCTTCATTTTTAATAGATGTTAAAGAGATAAAGGATGCAATTGACAGAGTTATAGAGAGACAATGAGGTTCCTGTTCAAATCAGAGGATTTCTCTCACAAACAACTGAGTGACCATGACAAAAATGAAAAATTTGTGAGTGCACTTTCAAGTAGGAAGGCGGTTGTAACTAAACAGTATGAAATTATTTCCTTCAATTCAAGCTTTTTAGCAACATGGAAATGCAGCTACAACAGCAATGATTTGTGTCCCTTTACAACCTAAAATGCATTTATTGTATCTCCAGTGTCTTCTACCAGAAATATGATTATATTATTATTAAAATATTCATGGTTTTAAGCACTGATAAGGACACATTGTGGAGCATGAAAGGTAGGGCCGAAACTATTTTGATTCGATTAATAATTGTTTGTTATTTTTTGTGATGTGAGGATTTGTTGTTTTTCTATTCTTATGTAATAATAAATTGAACATTGTTGGGTTTTAGTTATTGGGACAAAACAAGCAAATGAAGATGTCACCTTGGGCTCCTGGAAACTGTGACTTTTCTGGAGCTTTTCACTATTTTATAGCCCAAACTACTCTCATCTCCACTCACCCCTATATTATCTGATATCAAATGAAGGAAAAAATGCCACAGAAAATGGTATAAAGAATACTACAAAAAGGTATCTTACACTGGGTATGATCATACACCACCAGGGCAAAGTCGTCTTTCTCAAGGATATGGGACAGCTTCCCCAGGTGGTCTGTCAGGTTCACCTGAGAGCACAAATGTAAGGAGATTAGTGCATAAATAATGTTAACTCCATATGCATATCATGTCCAGTATGCATATCTGCCATCCATGTGACCACACACTCATGTTTGTGCTCACAGACTGACCTGTTTGAAATGCTTGCAGAGCACCTTGCTGACAGCATCTGAGGGTTTGACCTTCTCAGACAACACAGAGGACACAAGGGTCCCCAGAGTCACCACTCCCTGGATCCCACTGTACAAACACACACACACACACGCACACACACACAAACACACACACACACACACACAAACACACACACAGGTGACAAACCCCCCAATTACCTGCTGATTCTCTAGCAATTACACAGATGATACAGTGATGTACATTTAGGTGTAACACAAAGCTGCTTTCTGTATTCGTATCTGTATATTTGAAGTGGACATGGTCTACACCAGAAGTTGTAAGAAATTGTCAGGTCAGCTTAATTTCCTGCATTAAATTGTGTTGTGCTGCCATTTATACTCCTCGTTCATGTATGTAAAAGTTTAGCTACTAAAAAAGTAATAAAATAACATAAAATATTAAATGTGCCTAAATTAATCAGATAACAAAACATAATTATTTAAAACCCACCTTCAAAAACTTTAAACTAAGTCTAAAGAAAAGCAATTTAACTGTTAATGACAGAAATGAATTGTGGAAATAGACCCGGAGGTTTTAACACAGGGCAGAATTGCACTTGGTCATATTGCTTGATTTTTCTTAATAAATTGATGGTTGTCTACATAATGGGAGAAAACCAGACGAAAATAAAGTTAGTCTGAAGTGTTTATGACACGAATAAAAAGCAGAAAGCTATGACAAAAATGTAAAATCCTCACTTGGCCATTTGGTATGCACTTTTGAGACGGTCCCTAACTTCAGTTTTTGTTCACTGTCAACACGCACACACAGTGCACGATTCAATATCAGATAATGTGGTACAAATAACACTGTGGAACATCAGTCAACCTCTATCCTGCACTGCCCAACATATCTCACACACACATAGGGAGAGTGGGGTAAGACGAGTCAGTGGGTAAGTTGACCCACCCCCGTGTATCTAGGCAACTGTGCACGTTTTGTCATGTGGCTATAAATTCAGGAAGCACCCATCATGTCAATCTCGCTGTGATGGAGAGAAGCACATGAGAGAAGTGGGAAGTATTTTCTCACACAGAAAACTGCATGTCAGGTATAATGACTCTTATGTTAAAGCAAACTGTGGTTCAACTTCAACTTAAACATTGTAGAAACGTTATCATGCCAAGAACCTACAACAGAAAATCCAGCTGCCACTCAACACCCCATGAAGAGATGGAGAGAGCAGCCAATGATGTCAAGCCATCAGACCAGTGGCAAAAGACAGAAATATTGACGTCTTAAAAAAGAAGGAGATAAAAGAAGTAAAAAAAAGGGGGGGGTACTGTGGAACAGCAGAAGCAAAGAGGGTCCTCACAGAGGAGGTAGAGAAGGAGTTTTCAGGCCATATCAAGAAGCTGGCTGATCAGTTCCGTGGCCTTACTTCAAAAAAATGCAATGAACTGGTGATGAGTCCAATATTGAAGAAAAAATATGAATATTACTCCCAAAGTTCAGATGCTGTTCACATCTGTTCATATCCAAAAAATGTATTGATTCACATTCCTGAAGTAAGAACATTTTTGAAGACATATACCCCGACTCATCGACGACTGGGGCCTGGTCAAATGCTTTCTCCTCCAGGATCTGAATGGTTTTCTGGCAGGACACAGACGGTAAGACAGTGAGGGGGTCAGACAGATGTAGACACTGGATGGTCAGGTTGTACCACCTGACAGAGAGAGAATGAGACAAATGTGTTATTTAACATCTGTGTTTAGGATTAGTTGCCTGATTATGTACAGTAGCTGACCTTCTTACCAGGTTTTGAAGTCCATGGGAGGCTCCGGGCTGAAGAAGCCCTTCTCAAACATCCACTGGTCACTCAGGAACTTTGACCTGGAGGGCAAAACAACCAGCAACGAGTGTGAACACATAACAAAGCAGATTAGAGGTCGGAAACAGGCGTGACAAAGTCGGCCTGGTTTCAGGCACATTTCACCATCTGGAGGGTTCTGATAAGGCTTGAACCTGAAATTCGTCAGGTTTGTGTTATTTGTGCATTTAACCCCTGCGAGCAAACGAGACTCTCGCTGCACTGTATCAAGGAGAGTATCCGTCATCGTGACCTCTGTCTCTTACATGTAGTTGCGGACGGAGTCAGCCAGGATGACCACACAGCGCTGGCCCTCCTCAAGCTGCTGAGCCATCTTCACTGCTGCTGCCATGGCTGAGCCGGAGCTGCCGCCTGCGGTAAAACAGGCAGATAATGAAATACATAGTCAGAGGGAACTAACGAAAAGGATGTTCAAAACCTCCACATGACAATGCAGTAATATTTACCTGGGAAACCCTATCAATGGTATCAGTGACATGAACTTACCACACAGAAGACCCTCCTCTCTGATGAGTTTGCGTGACATGATAAACGTCTCCTTATCAGTTGATTTATACCACATGTCAACAAGCTGCACGGATTTGTAAGAGAGAGGGAAACAGAGGAGTAACTTAGATTATGCCACATACCGTGAGCTCAAAACAAAACCCCCAAAACAAACCAACACTTGAAGGCACAAACGTACGTGTGCACAAACACACTCACAGATCTGTCCAGCACTGTGGGGATAAAGTCGTATCTGATGCCTTCCACCTCAAATGAAATCTTGTTTTCATTCTTGTCTTCTGATCCAACCAGAACGGAGCCTTCAGGGTCCACAGCAACTATCTAAAACAAACAAGATAGCGTGAAGACTTTGTCTGCACTGCAGCATAAAGATTAAAAAGACAGAAGATAATAAACAGAGGATTATAACCAGGAAATACGTGCATGGATCCACTGATTTAATCGTAAAGGTCCAGAGGAAGCACTAGTACTAGTACTATAAGACTGCTCTCAAACAACAGTAACCTCATCTGCACACCACATGTCGTCCACACAAACCTCTCTCAAACCATGGTCATAGATTTAGGTAAATAAAGTTCATTCAAAAAGGTTCTTAATTACAACAGAGTGTGTTTCTTGCCTTGATATTGGGGCACTTCTCCTTCAACTTCCGGGCGACACCAGTGAGTGTACCACCTGTGCCAACTCCAGTCACCAACATGTCCAGTTTACCTGAAAGAAAAGGCACATTTTCCTTTCTGATCTGCAAAATTTGACATTTGTTATCAGGTAACAGCAAACAGTTGTGCAGAGAATGTTTACTGAATTCTTTTCACAGAGCAAGTGTGAAAACTTTTGAATATTATTAAAGTGGTAGTTTTGCGGCGCACAGACATTCATGTCTCCCTCTGGATGAATTGTAATAACTAAAATTTGTTTTTGATGACCAAATACCTTCAGAGACTAATGACAGTTCCATCAGCCTCAGCTGTAATTTGTGTTAAGTGCTAGCCAGCCTTGTTTGCACATTTCAAATAAATTGTAAAACCCTCCAATTAAATCTTGAAACTTCCTACTTTAACCTCATTGTCGGTGTTTTATTCAAATCCAATGTGCTGGAGTAAAGAGCCAGAACAACAAAAAGACATCAATAAGTTACAACATACTGTGTATCAAAGATTACGCTTAAAACTGATTTTATCTTTCAGTTCTTCCAAAAACAACAACAACAAAACAGAATCTTAAGCACAAACCATCACACTGCTCCAGTATCTCCTCGGCTGTAGTATCATAGTGAGTCAGGGGGTTGCTGGCATTACGATAGTGGTCGAGGATGTGCGAGTTGGGGGTCTCATTCTTTAGACGCCACGCCACACTCACATGGGATTCTGGGGAATCAAAAGCTGCAGAAGTAGGTGTATGCACTGTTTCTGCCCCCAGAGCTCTCAACACATTCACCTAGAACATACAGTAACATCAGAGTTAAATTAATCAATGCATCATATAGACTTGATAAAAAAAGTTGTGATCATTTAAAAGAGCTGCTCGCCTTCTCCATGCTCATGTTCTCAGGTATGGTAATAATGCAGCGGTAACCTTTCACTGCAGCAGTCACGGCGAGGCCAATACCTGCAGGCAGCCAGAGGAGGAGGATGTTTGCAACTGGCCATGTTTTGCTTCTACAGCTTTCTTGATATGAAATCAATGTTTTCTTCACATCTTGGCATGTTTGCCTTCTGTACTATAAAAGGTACCTGTGTTGCCAGAGGTGGGCTCGATGATCGTGTCTCCTGGTTTGAGGATCCCAGCTCTCTCAGCATCTTCCACCATCCGCAGGGCGATCCTGTCTTTCACGCTGCCTCCTGCGTTGAAGAACTCGCATTTTGCCACTAAACACGGTCACATGTAAGAAAAGATTGTGTCACTGAGTGTGTTGAAGTTTGAGTCAGAGTCTCAAAAGAGCACGTGATGGATGTAAAATGAATTCATAATTATTTTATGCATTTATTTTCTTTTAGTTTTTTTTTTCTTTAAAAAAATGACTGAGAATGATTAATTGATTACCAAAATAGTTGGCGATTCGTTTTTAGACAATAATCTGGTCCTGAAAACCACAAAAAAACCAAGAAGATAATTGTAGACTTTAGGAGATCCAGGACGACCGCCCCCTCCACATAAATGGTGAGGAGGTAGAAAATGTCAACGACATCAAATTCCTGAGAATCCATATAACAAAAGATCTCTCATCGTCCCTTAACACCTCCCACCTGCTGAAGAAAGCTCAACAGAGGCTTTTCTTCCTAAGAAAACTCAAACAGGCCAAACTTCCCTCTCAGCTCCTATTAACCTTTTACAGGAGCAGCACAGACAGTATCTGTATCCTCTGCTGCTATGCCACGGTGTGGTATGCCAGCTGTACCACCGAGAACTGGAAGGACTACAGAGCCATCAAAGCCCCAACTAACAGACTGAGCAGCTTTTTCCTCAGAGCTATAGCCTCCATCACCCCCATCCTCCCATAGCTGTTGAGGACTGAGGACTGTAAATATTACCCCCTTTTTTTTTATTATTCATTTCTTTTATTATCTTGTTTTTTGTGCGGTTAGGCAGTGCTGAGAAGGTTTAAGTTGGTTTTCTCTTTTTCTCTCATTGTTTTTAACTTCTCAGGATTTGTGTTTTGTTTCATTAAAGTTCTCCTCCACTCCAAAATTTGTTTTACTTGTTGTTACTTCACCTTAAATCTGAGTTAAAGACGTGCATGTACAGCCATAGTTACGCTATGACTAGTTTAGGACTAGTTTTGGTCCAAAATGCAACTTACAGGAATTATGATGGACCTGAAGCACTTTTGAAATGAAAAATATTTGCACATTTGTTCATTCTGGATTTTTCAATGAGGGAATCATTGAATTTTAACAAGGTAATTGAACTTTTTTGTGGAAAAAACATATCTAAAACAAATTATTATTCAAAGCACAGTATTTGTATATGTCCTAAAACATGTCCGGATATTCTAATATTTTTGTCAATATTATGTTAATATTATATTACGTTAATATTTTGGTGTCTATCAATATTTTGATTTTGTACATACTGTGCTTCTTTAACATTTCACACACATCCACTGCACTATATGAAATGGCAGCACTGCACACTAAAGCTTAAACAAAAAACCTCAAATGCTAATCAGCATGCTACCTTTATACAGGCCTTTTTCACAGAAGATATTTTGAGGTAAAATTAATGATATCTGAATTCATGTTGGCTCACTGTCACAGTGTCATGGATTATTGGGATTATTCGTAACACTTGTGCTTTGCCTACAATGAGTCAAAATGTCTGCTGTGAAAAAGGTCTTTAAACTGTCCACACTGGACTACACCAGCCAACCGGACCAGTGCAAAGCAGATTATGGAGGATGACTGAACTGAACTGATTTTGGACATCATATTTGTGGAGTGTGGGGTTATCCAAAGGTCCTCTCACCCACACCCGCCAACTACTACTCATGTGGGACAGCTACAATTAAAATCTGGAGTGAACTACAGAGTAATCCCTGTCACGTGAAAACCATGTAAGCATCGAAACAAGGTCCCTTGTCTAATTAAGCCATGAGAACAAACCAGGGCTTCACTTTCATCAGTTCACAGGAGTGTAAAAGGACATTTTTAAGGAGGCTTAAACTGATGGCTTAGGCAGGTTTCATCCTCTGTGAAACCAAAAACCTCACCGGGCAGCCAAAGGAAGTATACTGTACTGAAATAAAAAATACTTGTCACACTTGTCAAACTCAAGGACAAATGACTTTTTCTCCTAATGATTTCCAGATCCTGAACAATTGACTATTCTCTTTCTCGTTTCAGTTGCGCTTTACTCTCTTGGCCAAAAGAACAACAGGTCTTTCATTTTCACCTCCACATCCATTGGATCCCAGTACCTTAGACAAAACCCCAACAGTCACACAGTGGGGAACAAAAGGCCACGAGCTACATGATACCTGAATGTTCCCTTCTTAACAGGTAAGCAGGGAGCGAATAGGGACACAGTGGTATCAAAAGTCCTTAATAAAAGCAGTGACGGCTCTTCCGCTTGCACGTATCAACTTAATGTTTGTCTGCATGCCTTATCACTGAAAGAAGGCTTGTCTTTCTCAGATGGTATGCCAGGTAAGACTACCAATCAAATCAAGCCAGCATGTTTTTTCCACACTGAATGCTGTAAGCTTCTTAACTTTGATGCTGTTCCAGGAAGGAGAACAATAGTGCTGTTTGTCAGAGACAGGAAAACAACATTTTACTGTCCCGTCCTGTTCATCTTCTCCAGCTATCTGCATAATAAGTTTGCATAATAGTATAAGTTCCTCTTGCAACTGATTAAGAAGTACAGCACCAACTTCTCATTTCTTTTTTTAGAAGTTTTGACCTTTTCACTGGTGTGCACTGAAAGTATGTAAGTGTACCGTGTTGTTTAAAGTTTTCTTTTATCACTACAGCGTTGCACTTGCATTGATTGGTCATTACTATACTGTAAATAGAATCATCAAATCATTTTATGTTAAAATCATTTTGTGCAAATATTTGCATTTTTCTGTTATTGATACACAAGCACGTGTGGGTGTTTCATATGTTAGCTTTGCAGGGACTACATGAAGGTTTTCACTCACAAATCTCACACTTGAGTCCAAACTCCTTCGGGATTTTGTTCAGACGAACCAGAGGTGTGTCCCCGATTTTCCTGAGGATGTTGGGGAGGATTCTGGGGGCCTTGTTGCTGTTATGGACAGAACAGAAAATACCCATGAAAAAGTCTGATCACAGTTTTAAAAGAATGTGAACCTATCCTTTAATAATTACATTTGAGAGCGCCAAGGCCGTTTAAGGCCTATTTCAAGTCATACATTTGATTGGTCAGAGCCAGGAAAACACGGGTGTAATTAATAACACCAGTGGTGGGTGTATTTAATTTTGGTGAGTCTGCTCCAGGGTCCCGGATTGTGGGTGCTGGATCACTGAAACACTTAATGGAACTAGTTACAGACCTCCAATGACAGGTCAAAATATCAGCTATGAAAAAGGTTTTTTGTGCATGCTGGTACAAGAATGACAAGCTGTCACACCTAAATTAAAACATAGTTAATGTTGCCTCTCCACCTATGACATGCAAGATATTTTAACATCCCAAATACACTGATCATGGGCAATAAAATACACTGTTTATTTAAATTGATGTGTGCATATACCATACACTATTGGTACAAGCAAAGTGAAGAGATGTCTTCCCTTTTTAAACTTTTACATAGCTGATTTTGTCTAAACCCACCCCAAAAGTTCAGTATAAAGAAGATGTAGCATGACCATGCATGCAGCATGAAAATATTATTAGATAAAGTGGCATCACAGGACATGATTAGGCCTTTTTCACAGCAGACATTTTGACTTGTCATAGTAGGAAAAGCACAGTTGTTACTGATAACATGAGTTTTGTTACATGCTTTTCATACACTTTACTCCTGCTTCCAGCGTTAATTAATCCCAACAATGACGACTTTGCTTTCATTAGTATAAGTCTTACTGTGCTTGGTGGCTGTGAGGTGACTCTGAAATCGGTGCTTCCAGCCTCCAGGTACAGTTCCTCTCATCAGCAGCCACTTCTCTGATCTCCAGCTCACTCTCACAGGGTGATTCATCCTGAACCTCGAGACAGTGCTGTTCTCCATCCACATGAGTCTCACTGGAGGACTTTTGACCCAGAGCGATCTCTGCATTTATCGGGTTAGCTGCATGTGGGCAAGGAGTAGGAACATCTTCCAAAGCTGTCTTATCAGAAACAGAAGACATGGCTCACCTGTAGGGAGATGGGACAGGTGTTACAATCACACATACACATACACAAACCCTTCAGATTTGAATGAATAAACAGCAATTTGCTTGAATCAGGCTAAACATTACACACATTAAAGAGTTTTTGGTCTGGTCAAGAAGTGAATGACAGATGTCAGAATGCTATAGACAGCATCAAAATGGCCATTTACACTTAACTGGCTCTTCCTATAACTCTTCCTGTTGGTTAAAGTCCAACAGAAATTACATTTAGTCATCCAATTTTTCATTCAAATAATAATTATTTGGAATTAATTGTCAATAGTTTTTTATCCTTAAAATAAAAGAAAAAAAGGTATTTGGGGGAAAAAAAAAGTTTTCTGTCTCAGCAGCTGGAGGAGCGTGTCGCTGTCTGTGTTTGATTGACATTAGCTAGCAGGTTGCCAGAGTGCTAATGAAAAAACATGTTGCAGTCAAACCTGCATTAATTGAGGTTTTGGCCACTTTGGGGCAACATAAAAACACTGACACATTCTTGGTTCCTAGAGGATGAACCCTATAATGACTTAGGTGATCCCCTGACTTTTCATCTAGCGCCACCATGATGACGACATTTGTGGTTTGGAGTGAAATGTCTCAACAACTTTTAGATGGATTGCTATGAAATTTAGTATAAACGTTCATGTTCCTTTAGAATTAATTGTAATATCTTTGGTGATCCCCTGACTTTTTATCTAGTGCCATCATCGGGTAAAAACCGGTCCAATAATTCGGTTTATGACCAGATACCTGCAAAACAAATGCCATTCCCATCAGTCTCACATGTAGTTTGTGTTTAGTGCTAATTTGCAAATGTTAACATGCTAAAAGGTTCAACTAAATTGCTGATAAACATCAGCACGTTAACACTGTCATTATGAGCATGTTAGCATGCTGACATTAGCATTTAGCTCAAAATATCATTGAGCCAAAGTACAGCCTCACTGAGCCGCTAGCATGGTTACAGACTCTTGTCTACTCGGCAGAGTTTTGTTTAGGCCAGCAGGCTTGTTTTATCTCTCACCCAACAGGTTTTTCTTGGTGTACAATTAGTGCCAAAGTGCCAAGCCTTCAAGATATGACCCTTTCTGTACAAAACACTGCAGTGTTCATAAACTGTAGCAGTTGTTCCTTATCTGGTGGGAAAAATGTAGCCAAACACGCAAACATACTGCAGCTCTGTTTGATGAGTCAAGTAATAATGAAGACAAACAGCAAAAAACTAAAGGAGAAACATACTGGTTGGTATTAACACAAACTTGTTGGATTGCAGCAATTACAAGCAGAGACCTTGCCAAGCAAACAGTTCTTTTTACTGTATAACAGATGTCACAGAAGGGTGTGCAGCAGATATCCTTCCTCATAAAAGCCGGGCACCAGCCTATCTCTCAGACTTGCTTTTTAGTTATGTACCTAGCAGATCCCTCAGATCCTCTGCAGCTGGCCTCCTAGTCGTCCCCAGAATTTCGACAAAAACACAGGGGGAGACAGCTTTTAGTCTCTGTAACAGTCTGCCTGAGGATCTGAGGGGCTCCACTTCTGTGGACATTTTTTAAAAGAAGCCTTAAGACACATCTTTTTAGCCTGGCTCGTACTTAAGGCGCCTTGTCATTTGTTGTTTTATTCATCTGTTGTTGCTTCATTCTCTTATTTGTTGTTTTGCTCTTTTGTACCTTTGCTCACCTCTGTTTGTTTGCTTTTGTTTTTATTGGCTTTCGGTCATGTGCAGCACATTGGGCCACAGCCGCCATATTAAATGTGCCATATAAATAAAGATTGATTGGTTGATTGATTACAGCTGATTAAAAAGCTGTTTTTGTGGGAGAATCACTCAAATGCTTAAATGTCACTCCAGCACTCAGAGAGATAACACAACGAAGACTCATTAATGTCATAAAGGCTGGTTCTGATGTCAAATACATTAATTAAATAAACTGTAGGTACTATTATCACTGACATGTTGATTTTTTTTATCATCTTGCTTGTTGATAGAGTTGTGGAGCTCTTCAGGAGCCACATGCCAATAAAGGCCAAATAATTATTTAATAATCAATTAATAATAATTGACGCCAAAAAGTCATCTGGTGAACTTCACCAGTTTTGGGGAACACTACCACTGAACAATAATCAAGGAGTTGTTGACTGGACTGGCCACAGAGCAGCCCTATAACCCATTGTCTGAGTGAGTGATGAAGTTACACCATTGGTCAGCTGGCTGAGTGCTGGAGTTTCCTCATTGGCTGTTGCTCTTTCAAAATGAATTGGAGCGAGATGATGGAAGCTGATTACCTTGGGAGGCAGCTGGATTCACAAGATCACTACACCACGAGATCACACGGGAATCCATCTTGTCAGGCTTCAAGTTTTGCCCTTGTGTCCGAACCACCTGAGCGAATCCAGCTGCCTTGCAAGGTAAGACGGTGATAGACAGATAGTTCATCCAATCACCTGCCAAGTATTTTTTTTTTGGAAGTACCTGCCCTTTTTCCTAACCCTAATCCGCAGAGTGAAACAGATGAAAGAGCAGGGGGAGTTTACAGATAATAAGAATAGTTGTAATCAGAATTCAAATAAGTGTCTAGTGTCCTGCAAGTTTGATAAAATCAGTATCTGCTGAACATGTCATTCATAAAACGCCAGTGGGGAAATTTAAAATCTTCATTAAAAAGTAAAAAAAAGGAAAAAAGATAAAATAATACATTGAAAAATAATAATTAATCTGTCGTTAAAATATTTGGATAATTACGGTAATTTATCCGGTACTTAGTTTCGTTTTCGTGGTTTTATTTAGGTTATAGATTTATTATAACATCACTATCAAGACGAACATCTTATCGCATGTCTGTGGCAATTATCAGTTTATTGATACAGTTTTATATTTTACATTCATTCGCAAATTGAACGCAATACTTCAGCTGCGACATTAATGAAGAAAAAATCCGGATGTTCCGTCGCAGTAACCTGACATCAGTGATGAAATGAAACATGATGCAATAACCGCGTAAAGTAACATACGTCTCACCGAGGATGCTGCGGCATTTAATCCTGGCAGGTAAATTAAACGAGCTCTTACTGAGGTTACTTTAAATAAAATATAGTACCAACGGTATGTAGATCAAGAACAACGCAGTGTCCGTGTAGCCCAGGTGGTGCGGGTGCTGAATCACTATTAATAAACGTGCTAAATGCTTTTCATTGTCAAAACAGCCGCGCACTCACCTGTACGTCAGCCAACGTCAAGACAACCCCAGACTGACTGAGCCTCCTGCCAGCAGACACGGACCGGACCAGCCCACATCCACAAACCCTCCCTGCAGTGATGGATGTGGGGCAGTTTCTATTTTATTTTCATACCTTCTCTCTCTCTCTCTCTCTCCAATCAGCACTCACTGATCCACACAGCCACTAACCCAGTGTGGGATTTCAACTCCTATACTGGTGTAAAAATAGCAGTACCAGTGTAAAAATAGTCCTTTACAAGTAAAAATCCTGCATTCACTATTTAGTTTATGTAAACACAAAGTGTTATCAAAATGTACTTCAAATGTACATAAAAAGTACTGGATTATTATTACGGATGCATTTTTATGTAGCCGGTGGAGGTGCAGCTAATTCAGGAGCTATTTATTTGACTACATTATGTTTTCTATTGCTACTTCCTTGTTTTCATTGTGGGGGAAATGGGCGACACCTCGTATAGGAGCACTGAGCACCAGAGCAGCAGGATGCATGATTTCCTTGATTGTTTGCTTAAGTGCAGGAAAAATAAACCACAAGAAAAATGGAAGATTTTCTGCACAGACGTCAGACCTCTTTTGCCTGTTTACACCTTATCTGGTCATTATTAAGGTGCATCAGTGGCTTTTTGATTTCGAATTTCTTAAGATTTTGATCGTGGACAAATAGCCACTGCAGGTAGTTTAATCTATTACATCATATTTCAAACTGATTGTATGTTTTATATGTAAATTCTTAATCTGTGTAGTAACCACAGCTGTTAGATAAAAGCAGTGGAGGGTGAAGTACAATATTTACAGCTGAAATTCAGTGTGGTGGAAGTATTAAAATGGAAAAAGTAACTCAAAATTGTGCAGTACTTGAGTAAATGTGCTCCATAACTGGAAATCACAAGGCACCATCTCTTACTGGCACGAAACACCCAACAAGTTTTACAAGTTGGCTTCTGCTTCCTGCACACAATATAACATCTGGGAACATCTTTATCTTACAGTTTCTCAGTTAGTATATTTTTCTCCTATACAAATCCTCCATAAAGAACACTACTAGTTATCCTACAGTTTGTCATGTGATTACTGTATTTCCTGAAGTAGAATTTGTGCAGCGCATTTCTGAACACAAAATCCAGAACCAAAAACACAGACTATGCTGTGGCCAAACACTATATGGAAGTGAATCATGGCCGACCTTCCTCCTCCACCTTTTTTGGCTTGAACAGATGTCATTGATACGTGGTGGAGACCTCCCAAAACTTCCCATCTCAAAGAGAAATGTTCTGGATAACCTAAATGCAATGGTCCCATATGGTCTTTAAACCTTTTATATGTCTTGTGTTGAATTGTCTTCAAAAGCTCCTAACTACACCTCACTGTTTTTGGATATTGCCATTAATGCAGAACTAGCGGCTGTGAGTGTTGGTTTTTTTGTGGGTGGGGGGTGGATGTAGAGGGTCTCCTCTGTTTTCTGTTGATTAGTGATGATGTGTCATTTATAAAGAGAGAAGTCACTGCTGTCACACATGATCTAAATAAGGCTTCATGCCGAAACAAGTCAGCAGATCTGTCAGCCCATAGATTGTGAATAAAATCATCTTAAAGATACATGGTGATTTTTTTAAAATGTTTTTTAAGTATGGAGTGCTGCCTCTTTTCCTGATTTTGTTTTGGAGAACATAGCATTTGTGCATATTTTATATAGCTGACAAGGAAGAACAAAAGAAATTCAGTTGGAAATAATCTGCAAATTTGCAACCGCAAAACAGGCAGACTGAGATAATAGACCTGTGGTTAAAAGGCAATAAGGAGGAAACTGTCTCTGTTATCAAGTGTGTGCTCGACAGAAAGCTGGTAATTATAGACAAGTAGGCCAGAGGAACGACTGTATGATACTGAAAAACACTCCTGAGTATTACACAAAATTAACAGACTCATACATAGTTACGATCTCCAAACACACAACGCATGTCCTGCAGGAAAAGGGAATGTTTTATTAGCCACATGCGCCAATTAAGCTGTTACAATCAACATGCTCTAACCGGTTTATTGGGGCTTTATGAACCTTTCAGGCTTATCTAAATATTAGCTAAATGGCCTCTCAGTTACTTCAGTCATTTAGAGCTGCTAATAATTTTACATATTTATCTTCATGTATTTGAATGACATGCATTTTAATGCTTTATTTACTGCATTATGTTTTTAGATTATTAGATTGTGTATTAGTGTGTATTTAATCATCTTATCAAATGGAGAATTATTTCATTTCTCTTGTACATCCCGTGAGGCAATATGAAAAAACTAACCCAAAGTCAACAAGGTCCCTTCAGGAAATGTGTCAAGTAAAAACTGGCTGCAGACGATCCGTGCTTGTTCACCGGAGGCAAACAAGAAAATAAAGTAGATTTGTGATATAAGGATTTTAAAAGTGAACCAACTTCGTAGCCAGTGCCCATAAAAATGATCCGATCTTCAAAAGACCAACAGAAATGTATTTTTTTGCGGTTTCCTGTTTTAAGCAACTATGAGGTTGAAGACCAGCAATGTCATTAGTTTAATTTATTAGCACAAAGGAAGTGATAAAAACAAATGTATATAAAAACAGACATGGCAGAGACTGTGCAGGAGAGGTAAGAAACCCTAAAGGGCTCATAGTAAACTTTCCCTCTAGGATTTACAATTTATCCTAAAACTATGGATACTTGTTTCCTTAACAACAACCATAATTATCTGTATCAGGCAATGTTAGACTGTTCATTTGAAAAAGTGACCTCTGCGCACTCAAATGAGTTGGAAGAATAACAGATTATATGTTATATGTAATAATCAGTGTGTAAATTTACTTCTTGCTGTACTCCACCTGACTGAACAGGAGCAAGTACTGGCATCCTAACTTAGAGTTTTATGCTATGTAATGACAAGTGAGATTCACAAATCAGTCGTGTTAAGTAAAAATTTTAAATTTAATGAGGTGAAAGTCATTTCAGAAATCAAGAAAATACATGTTCATCAATGCTGTCACAGCTTCAAAATCAGGTACCTGTCAATTCGTCCTAGAGTAGATCGGGGAAGGTACAAACTTAAAAAAAGAGTGGGGATGGATACGGGGGATACAGGAATGGAAGGACAAGTAGTCATGGCTTGTGATTCAGAATCGTCCTGAACGCTCTCTGTCTCTGGAGCGACGTCTCTCGTGGTCACGGCCACCTCCTCGACCTCTGTCCCTTGAGCGAGATCGTCTCTCTCTCGATCGTGACCGAGACCTATGACGGCTATGGAAGTGAAGAGGGAGTGATTAGGATTTGTTAAAAATTAATACTTCCAAACCCTGCCTGAGAAGGCTTTTATAAGCTGAACGTAAAGGTAATGAATGTTTTTACCTCTTCCTCCGGCGCCCATAGAGCTCTCTCCTCAGTTCACGTGAGATGGGCTTCAGATGCATGAAGTTACAGAAGCCACCACGAGTGCATTCCCTATGGAGAGAGGGAAACTCAGTTAGAGCAGAGAAGAAAAGAAGAATCACATCTGAGGTGGAAGACCGTCAACCGCAAACACAAGTTTCACACAGCAGCTGCAACAGACGAGCTTTGGTATCCTGATGTGGAGATTGAGCCATTTAAAACCAAAGACTTGCTACATACTTAGTTAAAGAGACTTTGAACAAAAGCTTTAGGTTGGAGCCTATATAACACTGAAAATATGACAACATTGAGTCACAAGAATTGATTTACTTTTAAGAAATTATTAAATCAAAAGCTGCTAGTGATTTTCACTATTCACACATGCAGCTACATTCAGGTACATTTCCGTCTTGTACCTTTTTCACATGTGCCATGGCAATGCTGGAATAGATGGGGCAAGGGACAGTCCAGCAGATGGCGGTAATGCAACACTTGAGTGGATGCCAACCACCATAAAACTCAACAGAAAGAAGAAGGCGAAACTCACAAAACACATCAAACAGATCAAACTAGGCAGTCCTGATCAAATATGAAACAACGTTATCTTACTGCATTGTCTATTTCTTGCCTCAAATGTTTCTGGAAACACATTTTAGTGTACTGTTTATCTGTAATATGAGAAAGTTTGTGACATGGCCACCATGTTGAAAACAGACGAGCCAAAACCAAGCACCGCCCAACTCGCAGTACGTCACCCACACGTCAAGTCTTGTGATTGGTTAGCTTGTTCTACGTGAAAGCGTCGTGAGGTGGTCTTGAGGTGGGAAATTGGCGGTACAGATTTCCCTGAATATCAATCCCTGCTCCCATTCACACATGACCCCATGCAGGAAATGTTCCTGAACATTTCAGGGATAGACTGCATGTGTGAGAGAGGCTTTAGTGTTAAAAAAACATGTTCACCAAACTGCACAAACTAAATCGCTCATTTCAGCCTGATGAATATAATCTGTTCATGAGTCAGTTGTACGTTTATGCCTTAAAGGGCTACCTGTTCCGCTCCATTTGTGCTTTGTCATTTGCAATCTGCTTTTAATGTTGTTCATGGAAGATTACATGATCTAAAATTGGATCTAAATGCTGAAAAGTAATGTTGACAAATTCCAAGCAAAACTATTTCTACCAGATGTCACCACCATTCTGGGTGCTGAAAATTGTCAGCATCTGGGTTTGTAAAGGATAACTGCATTTCTATCAAGCCTCAAAAACTGAAGCTAAGACTTTGCCTCTAAGGAAAAACAGGACTTATTTCAAAAGCAAACATTTCTTTCTGTTCTGTACCTGTTATTTACAAGCATGCCTCTTCTCTATGTTTTACATTTACAGTGGGGTCCAAAAGTCTGAGGCCACATTGAAAATCTCTAATATTTTCACGTAAACCTGGAAATAATCAGAAAATTTGAGGATTCAGAAGTTATGAGATGTAAAATGAAGAAGAAATATTTAAGATTCTGACCTATTTCTAGGTCAGCAATCAAATTTAAGCAAATTTGTGGCATTGACCAACTTAACTCCTTTGTACAAAAGGTCAGATTTCCTTGAGTTGTATCCCTTCCATTGAAACATGCACTCAGATGACACTCAGGTGGATTTGATCTACTCATCAGAGGCTCGTTCAAGTAACTCAACTTGCAGCCAGTGTTCACCTGTTATTGTTAAGTTTGGCGTGCATCTCCCTCTTTTGTTGTGGCCTGCGAGCCGGTCCTAACAGGCTTTCTCACCATCAAACCATGGCTAAACTAAAGGTTTCCAAGGGGGCCAGTGCAAGGAACTCTAAAACCCTCTGCAGAAACTGGATCAATTGTATCCAAAGCACGATCAGGCAGACCAAAACTGACCACACCATCAGAAGATCAATACATCAAGCTTAGTTCCCTGAGAGATAGAAAAGCAACTTCATCACAGATACAGAATTTGCTAAATAAAGAACGCAAGACTGCAATCAGCAAAAGTAGTGTCAAAAGAAGGCCGTCTTGTGGTCTCAGAGGATAAGTAGCAGTTTCCAGTTTTTCTTGGGGTGGGCTAAGAAATACCAGCATTTCACAGTGGATGACTGGAGTCCTATTTACTGATGAATCCAAGTTAGAGATTTACAGCAGTAACAGAAGGGTGTATGTAAGGAGAGACAATGAAACCGCAGTTTATCAAACCCACTGTGAAACATGGTGGTGGGAATATTCAAGTCTGGGGGTGTTTTGCCTACTCTGGAGTTGGACACCTGCACTGAATTGACTCCACCCTGATGAAGAAGTACCACTCCATTCTTCAGAGACATGCTTTACCCTCTGGTTTGCATCTTTGGGGAGAAGGATTCATACTGCAGCAGGATAATGACCCCCAACACACCTAAAAAGCTGTGCAAGAACTACTTTAAGATCAAAGAAGACCAAGGAGTCTTGACTGTCATGGACTTTCCTCCACAGTCACCTGACCTCAACCCTATCGAACATTTATAAGGGCACATGAAGAAAGCAGAGCACCCTGTGACATCACAAGAAGCTCCTCAGAACATTGCCAATCATGCTGGGATAACATCGGTCATCAGGTTTTGCACAAACTTGTGGAGTCCACGCCAGCTCGAGTGCAAGCTGTCATTCAAGCAAAAGGAAGACTTACCAAGTACTAAGATATTCTGAAATACATGTACATTTTTCAACGATTCAACTTTTCACTCAAATTGTTAAGCAGATATTATCATTCGTAATGAAAAAAATTAGTATTACATTCTAAGCAAAAGCAAATAGAAGTATCTTGACTTGTGGACCCCTACTATATTCAGTATATAAACTCTGTTCTATCACGTAGCACTCACCCCATTTCATACTGGCGACAGCAGGCTTCTCTGAAGTCTGTGACAGGAGAGAGTTCAGCATGGATGGGCTGCCCATTAAACCACCGATTATTCAGGTCTATCACGGCCTTCTCGGCGTCCTCTTCATAACGGAACTACAAAAGACCACCAAGGGACAGACAGAGTGTACTTTAAGAGAAAAAAAATCACAAGCTCTGCATATAAGCTAAAAGCAATGGCATTTCAGTAGCAGCAACATGCGGTTTTCAGGCCTGACACCCACCTTCACATACACATTTCCCACTAGGTGGTCCCCGAGGTTGTCACACACGTTCATTTCCTCCACCTCTCCGTATTTTTCTTCCATCTCTGTGAAGACCTCCTGAGAGGATGGCAGAGAAAAATGTAGTGTGACATCAGGTAATTGAGTACATTGCAATGTTGACGAGCCCATTATCTATATACAGACTACTTCAACTTTTGATTAGATTTTGGGTATAAACGTGTAAATAATGCCGTTATTTCAGATGCGATTGTTTGAACAAAGAATGCTAGTCGATAAAGTGGACTTGCAAAGTTAAGTTGCACTGGTAATGTTAGCCAGGTGCTGATAAGCTAATACAGTTTTGTTATATGCGTTTAGTGTAATATGGGATACTGCAATTATAAAAGCCAGGTCATATGTGTTGTGGAGAAATTGCTGATCAAGGGTCAGGTCAGGAGGGAAGAAAGTGTTCAGGAGACTCTGAAGTCTTATAGTGTAATGTTTATTGAAGCTTGGCCAAGGAGAAATAGAGACACCCTCAATTACAGCAGGTAGATGTATGAGTCTGTCTCACATTTTGACAGCTCATGCTGGTGGTCAGACTTTAAACCCCTACAGATATCGCCATGAATACTATGGAATATCAGCGGCTAGCTATCTGTGATGTCTAGGAAGCCAGCAGTCAGTTCCTCTGACCTTGGTTACTACGGTAATGTCGACATAGGCTGACATCTGCCTTCCTCAAGCAACCCAAACAGCTGCCTCGCATATCAAGGAGAGACAGTGTTGTCTCTCTTAAGTTTTAGTGCGGTCATACTGTCTATGACCTCAAGACCCATGCCTGACCCTGTGTAACCTAAGGATAGAAAATTCCATAACAATATGGACTACACACCATTCAGTGCTCTATACAAGAATTCCCTGATGTTTTAAGATAGAAAATACTGTATATAGTTTTGATCCTGAGCAAGTACTGTTAAAGACAATGTACCAGTTGCAAAATGGTGTGGTTGTGGTTTGAGACCAGCACTACATGAGACAATCTTTAGAATGGCATGAATTACCTCAAAAAACTCGTCATAATGCTCCTGCATCTCCATGTCACTGATGGCACCTAGTGGTTAAAACAGAGAATTATAACAAGAAAAGCGAAACCACTAAACATGGATATAATTCATAAATTCTGCAAAAAATTCTTGAGACAAACTTAAATTCTGGACATGAAGTGCTGATTGGCAACAAATAGTTTTTGATTTAGTAAACTATTTGCTGGTCAATAAAAACCTTTAGCAGAGTGATTAAAAGTGGCCTGTGCAGTTTCACATGGTCTAAAAATCTTCTGCTGCCTTCTTACGGCAGGGATGAGAAAACATGAGTGTACAGTTCTGAGGGCCAAAGATTCATGTCAAGGGTTGAAACACTTACATGTCAGACCATCAGCAGACTGGGCACTGTTTTGAGGGTTCCGGTAAATGTTCAGGAGGGCAATTGTCTGAAACACAAGATGTACATTTTTGGGATGGTCTTGTTTTGATTAGGGCTGGGTATCAACATCAGTACTGTTGTGACATTGACTAATAGAAATCAATTCAAACAAATTGAAAACTGTTAAATAGCAATTCCTGTTCTGACTGATCAACCGCCTACTGTAACAATTCTTTGACTATTGATAAGCAAGTACTGCCTGCGCGCAACCTTCTACCCTGCTGTGCTTTCATCACAATGATTTTCGTCACTGTATACTGCGCCAGTTCTTTCCTTAGATCGTCGAACAGCTTTGGAAACCCCCTTCCCTACATCTTTTTGATGTTCGAATTGGGACGCCTGTGTACGACAATTTCTGTAACTTTCCGAAAACGACACACCCACTTTCTGCAGTGATTGGCCAACTATCCCCCACGATCATTGTGTCTCGTCTCGCTCTCTGACGACCTCAAGTGCGGGCGTTCAAAGCAGCTATAAACACGTTGTTGGAACTGGTTCCTTTCCAGCATAACCTGGCCCTGTTGCCACACCTCTTCCATACAACCTTAAATTGTATTAGCTGAAATCTACTATTTAGTGGAACACAACTTCACACTAGACAGACTCTCCTTCCATGTATCTTCTAAAATATCAACCCCTAGTTCTTCACTCCAATATTTCCTCAGATTAACAACTAAATATTCAATATGTTCATTAAAAGGATGTACAAATTTGGATATCAAATATCTGGAATTACTGGACATTTTTAAAATATCAAGAGAGGATGCTGAACAGAAAGAAATTCAGAATTGGGAGTATTGCTTCCAAATAATTTCAGATCTGTTAACAACAAAAAAAATGTTGAAGATTATATTTTTCCTGTAAGGAATGATGCCAATTAAATCTTGAATTGTTTTAAGCCCCCTACCCTTCCACACAAAATACACTGTATTAGAGTAGAAAGGTAAAAATAAAGAATTATTGTTCTTATTGTATTGTCAAGACTAGTATATGGCTGGACTGTGTATGGTCAATTTGTGAAATTGTGGCCAGTTTGTTACAGTGATAGTCAGTGGTAGTGTCTGTAATGTGAATTCCTGGATATTAAATGTTCATCTGCAATTTACTGTAGTGGTCCCAGTAATATTTGTTGTTAAAGTGTAGCATATCACATGACATGGTTAAGCTACGTTTGAGTAAAAAAAAACAGGTTATAAATGCAGTTGCAAGAACTTTCCATTCATATCTTGGGATGTTTGATTTGAAAGAGAACTTAATTAGAATAGTTATAATTAGAATTTAAATATCTGTTAACTCCCCCTGCTCTTTCATCTGTTTCACTCTGCGGATGTCTCTCGTTTTTCACTCTGCATTGAGTGTTTTGTCAATCCAATCCAAATGCAAACACACCACGCAGCGTTTCTCCTGCTGGCTGCCGACAGCGCTGTCAGCTGGAGAGTCGATCACACTGGGTGGTAAAAGAGGAGACAGTAGAGACGCTGGTACGTGTCTGTTTAAAGTTTAGCTGACTTCACTGCATTTAAACACCAGAGCTGAGAGCATCAGAGCTCAGAGCAGGAAACACTGTCACTCGGCGACGTGTTGCTGTCCTCCGCTTCCATCATCTTACACTGATTCATTTTGAAAGAGCTACGGGAATCTCAATAGGGAAACTCCAACACTTGGCCAACCGATGGTGTAACTTCATTACTCACTCAGTCACTCATGGGCAACCGCAATTATATGGCTGGTCCGTGGCCGGTCCAGCCAAAAAGCAACAGAGACAGTGGGTGTTCATTTCCGCAAAGGAGCATCATTCATCCTCTTAATCTGGTCAATCACTTGCCAGTAAGCGATGGTTCTGACATCAGCAACTCAGTAATAGTGTAATGGTGTTGGTGGCTTACGGCAAGGAAGAGCTAAGCCACCCACTGCTTTTGATTTTTGCAAATTAACTTTTGATATTCTGTGAGTTTTATATTCCCCCCAAAAAAAGATCTTACCTGGCTGAATGTCGGCTTATTGTGTAATCTGGAGCAGCGGTCTCCATGTCGGCAGGCACCAATTTTGAAATAAAAAGAGCAGTTCACTCTGGGGAAGACAATAATGAAAATGAGATGAGGCAAACATAAAAACATACAAATTCTCTGGACTTAACCATTATGTTTGAAAAGAAAAACTGATCATCTTGATGATGTAGCAAAAAACACTGTTTTCATGGGACTTGAAAATCCACATCTGAAATCTGAAATTCTTTCTCCAAATAGATGCAATTATCTCAAGATTACCTAGATTATCTCTAGATAACACAATTTTTCACAACAAAAGTTACAACTGAAACAAACTGTACAAAACACTATTTCCACTGTAGGCTTGATGCAATAAGTTACGTGAGCCTGGAGCCTTG
The DNA here is from genome assembly GCA_038419695.1 of Scomberomorus guttatus. NCBI lineage: Eukaryota > Metazoa > Chordata > Actinopteri > Scombriformes > Scombridae > Scomberomorus > Scomberomorus guttatus. The sequence goes on along the minus strand of CM076456.1, from coordinate 12,876,254 downwards.
GTAGACCAGGGTCTGAACTCTGGCAGGCTTTCAAACATCCCTCTGACAATGTTTCCTATTTTGATTTATACATCTAGATAAATACGCTGCCTGAAAGTAAACAGCAATGTTATTTCCCCATCATTTCAAGCTGTACCATTTAAGCAAGGCAATCGATAAAGGTACCCTTATTGTATCACACCAGCTCCATCTATGCATGACCACCACCTTATCAGATGAAATAAGGATGAAGATATGATCTGACTTGCAGGAGCTCGTCTAATTTTCCCTCCTACTGTAATTCATCCTACTGACTACATTCCCTTGTATGGTACCACTTCTTTTCTTTTCAAACCTTCTTTTTTGGTACCAGCTGAAAGGTAGTATTTCAAATAGTCAAGTACCTGATGCCCGGACAGGTTTGTAATCTTGTTTACTTAATTCTTTGATCACTTTGTTCCTGAAGATTTTTCCAGGTTTTAGTTTTAGACAATTTTATTTAGACAAAGTTCTTTTATGGCTGCTTGTAATAATACTGAATATCAGAAAATCCCAAACAATATCCAGCCATGGCATGTCCACTAATATTTGATTTTGTAAATAGATAGGTGGGGCTAGCTAGAACAAATTGTTTTTGTGTGACAAAGAGATTAAGAAAAACAGAAATAATGTATGCTTCATAAAATATTCTTAACTATTCTTCATCACTTAATCATTATCTACAGGGAGGGGGGGGGTTAACTACATATGACCATTATCACTATAAACGAGTGTAATATGGCCAATACTCCCACAGCTTTGGTAACTAACGCTTTCAGTTAAGTTTAAATTTAGCTTTAATAGGGGCATGGCATGAACTGTTACCTAGCAACAAGAAAGACTATATCTAGGACCAATAAACGTTGGAATAAAATAAGTTTATAAAGTAGTATGAGAATAACCACGTCATTGAATGATTCAAGCACCTGTTCTCACTCATTACTTTGAACTTTAAAATTACTACCGTGAGATCACACGGTTAGGGGGTTGGGGTTCAGATATTTCAGGGTTTGGGGACCAGTTTGCTTGCTTAATAACGCACTGAGAAGTTTATTTCGAGCCCATAACGTTACGAGTCTTTGTCTAAATGTTTCCATGTTAACAAAGGGTTTAAGAAAGAAGCTCTCCAACTACAACGTGAAAAGGTAGTTAAGAGTATCACCTTGATTCTAGTTTAACGAATAAGGTAATTGTATTTTGATTCAGGAGAAATAACTTGACTGTTCCTTGTGACCACCCCGGCACTGTTCAGCCCCCAGATGTTAACAGCAGCTAACGTGCGGTTAGCAGCCGCGGCGCGGTATTTTACTGTTAGCTTGCTAGCATTAGCCGCTACAGCCATTGTATCACCTACAGGCTGTAAACAACACATATTTACACACATAGCGGCACTAGTCAACGAGGGTTTTTGGAGAAAATGGTTAACAACAATTGCTTAACAATCAATTAAATCAATGTAAGCTACTTACTTATCTTTTTCTGTCCCAAAAATGGACGCCAGGTACTCCGCCATCTTGGCTGGTCTGTGTTCAACCAGCAGCAGCTACGACACACTTCCGTCCTGAATCCTTCACAATAAAAGCGTAATCCGTGCAGGCAGAATCTGAATCTTTGCACACAGCCTGCAAAAAAATGCATTAACTTGTAAAAAATTAATTAGGCACAGTGGTTTACTGAAGTAAAAGTACAAACTCTGCAGTATAAAAATACTCCTTTACAAGTAAAAGTCTTGATTTCAAAGTTAAAGATATAAAAATCCTCTGCTTGGAATAATAAATTGTGTTGGACATGTTTTTCCACAGAAATGTTTGGTTACCTTGTTAAAAATCCTTAAAATGGCATCTTCTCCTTCTATCTCATTAAAAAAATTCATAATCTATATATATGCAAATATGTTTCATTTCAAAAGTCAAGCTGCTGGATACAAGATGTCTCCTACTTCACTGAAAGGTCCACTCTCAGTGTTTGTGCACTGGAGGCTTCAAGTTTCCACATCACACTTGTGTAAATTATATACTGGCCCTCGATTGGCTCCAGACTAGTTGTGATGTCAGAAGTCATGCTTGTAGGCCCGCCCTTTAAACTCAGATTTAAGAAGAGCACAGAGAAACTTTCCTTCTTCAGCAGATGAAAGTGAAAACTGACTTCTAGTGTCAAAATTCTGCCCTTACATCATTCTGGAGGGGGACTTTGAGTAAAAGTACAGAAGTATTAATTGCTAAATTTACTTTAGTATCAAAAGTAAAAGTGCTCATTATGTGAAATGGCCTTACTCAGTGATATATTGCTTATACATATACAGAAATAGTGTCTCTTGGAAGTTTTATTGTTTTTTGTCTCACAACATGGAATCAGATTGGGATTTACTGTGGCTGTTTTAGACTGATCAACAGGAAAAAAATACCCTTATATGTAAAAGTGAAAACTAATTTCAAATTAAAAATGTAAAACGCATCATAAAAAGTACCATATTTCCCTCTGGAATGAGGTGGAGTGGTATAAAGTTGCATTAAATGGAAATACTCAAGTAAAGTACAAGTACCTCAAAATCGTACTTAAGTACAGTATTTGAGTAAATATATTGTAACACTGATTAGGCACACCTGGTCAAGCTAATGAAATAAAATACAATATCCCTGCAATGAATGTTATCTTTGTGAAGCTATAATATAACACTGCATTATACATTAATACAATGTTTTAGTTGACACTGTCACTAGCATTTGTTAATTGAATTCTGTTGGATTTTGAGTCCGTAGTTAATGGTGTTGTACTGGTTTGCAGTGTGTGTGTGTGTCAAAATACTCATGTTAGCCTATTGCATCTTAATATTGTCATTTAAACTATAATGAAACTACAGGCCTTCAAAGTCAACCAACTCTTGTACAGGGGTTAGATATGGGGTGTGCTCAATGTACAGGTTGTACAAATTATACGTCAAAATACACTCACTGGCCTGTACGGTCCTCACACTGTCATTTAAACTGTTATTCAAGAAAGAAAACTATAGACTAAAAGTTGCCTATACTGTACAATGTACTGCACTAGAATAAATGCACTACTAACACTAATTTCTTTCTCATATTTAATCGCTGTACATCATAACAACTGCAGGGCAGTGACTTGTAGTTTTGTGATTGTGACACTGATTGTGATTGTTTTTTTCTTTCTTGTTTTTATTGTTTATATTAAATTTTGTGCCCACGCTGCAAACCAATTTCGCTCTGGGATAATAATACAGTTAATCTAATCTAATTCATTATCAGTTATCCTCAAGATATTAAAAACAAATTAAGAAAAGGTTTAAGAAATAAAACTTCTGATTGGCAAGTTGTCAGTATTTTATGTAAACCTGTGTGTGCAGTTAAAGTTTTTACACATTTTATTTATTTTAATTTTTATTATTTATTATTTTATTATTATATTATTTTGAAAGCAAGACATCTAAATCGGAAATGTTCGACAATATCGGCCATTTCCGGCTCGAGCGTGACTTTCGAAACAAGAGTTGCTTTTATACAGTACAGTCATTTAATAATAATAATTATAATAATAATTTATCTGTTAGTATTGAAAACATATTCGGACACTACACTAATAAATCAAAGAGGCACATAGATAAATAGATAGACAGATAGATATATAGATATAGACAGATAGATAGATAGATAGATAGATAGATAGATACAGACAGACAGATAGATAGATAGATAGATAGATAGATAGATAGATAGATAGATAGATGGATAGATGGATAGATAGACAGATGCCGGGGGGATGGTAGGGATTTCCCCCCCTCTGGTCTCTATATCCCTGCCTCTGCTAAGTTAAATTTATCCCCCTCATAGTGATTTATGCTGCTTCACCTAGAGACCATATAAAATATCTAAAATAAAAATAGGCTATTAAAAAAGTCATTAGTCATGCAAACAACAAAATCAGAAAAGGACTTTCACTGTCAGCGCTCGCGTGTCTAAGCTACATGATGACGCAGTACATGGACCAGGAGACACGTTAATGGACCAGGGGTTGCCTCCCTCCCTGCTCGGAGATTTGCAGAGATCACGTCTGGCCGAGTATCCACAGTACTGAAAGGAGCATTGGGGGATCTAATTCTGGCATGTTAAATTAGCATTTAACCTTTTGTTTTGTTGTATATGATCACATCTCCTCTGGGTCCAGATGAAGAAAGGAGACAAGGCATGAACGTGACATCACATCCCTAAAAGTGACAACATCGCGCTTCTTGATAAATTAAATGTTTAAAAATGGATTAAAATATTCCTGCAAATGCAGTAGTCAAGTTCAAGTTTCATAATTGTTTATTTAAGTTCATAATTATTTAATAAATGTTACTGTAACAGCTGCAAGAAATAGCCTAATAGGCTTTATAGTCTATATAGGCCCACTGTGGTTCTGATTTATTTTCATGAATAAAGACGTTTAAAAAACATCCCCCCCTTTTCACAAAACGCACCCTATATGGCATATACAGTATGTATATATATATATATATATATATATATATATATATATATATATATATATATATATATATGTGTGTGTGTGTGTGTGTGTTTGCTGAGGCTGAACGGACAGAAATGACAAATTTAACTTTTGACTTAAATTTGACTTTTTCTCAGTATGGCATGCTTACATGCATTTACAAACAGCTGGTTAAGTCATGCAGTAAATTATTAGTTCAAATTCTGTATTAAACGTGGAGATTTGAAGTTGTCTGGGACAAAGTATTTATGTGGGCATCTACTTTACCTTGACTGTAGAGCTTAGGGTTAGGAGTAGCATTAAAACAAGGTACTTGTGAACCGTTTACATTATCTTATGATGTTAATTTGCCATTTTGATGTTGTAAAGACCACCTAGTGTGACTGTATATGAATGCATATTTCCAAGAGCCAACTTAAACCTGTGTGGTTTGGGTAACAGTTGCAAGTTAATGCACATTAGCACTTTCCAATTACAGCATGGATTATACACATGGTTTCATAAGATCCAAATAGTCTTCCACAATATTCTGTATTTTACAGTGATATAATTTAATCATGTTTAATAAAATAAAAATGACTAATCCAGGTGATCCTCATGGAGTAATATTTTGACAAACAGGAAAGAGCGCAGATGGATCTTATCCCGATAAGTTTATGCCTTCACAACTTTTTGTGCTGCATTTGAGAAATTCCCATCAGAGAGCAAGCATGTAAAAAGAGAAACATGACAACAGATCATTAACAAAACAACACTCGTCACATCTATATCCATTTGGTTTGTCCTTTGGATAATATTTCACAGCAGGTTAACAGAAAGGCAACAGCATGAACCTACGTAGGATTCAAATAGTTTAATCTGTATCACTAAACAACACTTGTCTGTAAAAACAAACATGGTGCACCACAAAAATGTACATTAATATAACCATCACATAGTTTTTACCAAACACGTTTAAACACAAAATACTACGTATTGCAAAACAAGGCTGGATTAAGAACTGGGCAAATGGGCATCTGGCAAAGGCACCATGTTGTCTGTGTGGCAAATTACTGAAATGGCAAGAGCCCCAAGGGGAGTCCTGTATTTTTACCCAATATTGAGGTTTTGTAGAGGGGGGCTATGTCAAAATGTAGCTTTAATACTGTTAATATATTATGGTTACATGGTGCATATTAAAGGACCACTGAACACAGCTGTGTTCATGCTCAATAGTTGCTTTCCAACTATTGTCTTTTTAAACATATCCTACTTGCTTTGGACTTCTCATGACTTCAGTATGTTGGGACAAACACTAGGAAAATTCAAATCACTGGTGGGGATGAAGGATAGGCTACTCAGCATGTTAGTTACTTGGTGGTGAAACAATAAAAAAAAGGTAATATTTTTTGTTTAATTGACTAAGAAATGAAGAATGGGTGATCAGTTCAGTTTAACGCTGATGGGAAACCATGCAGGCCTACTTTATTATCACACCAGAGTTTAAACTGAGGAGCACATGAACACATGTCAAAAACAATTAATATAACAACAATCACGATAAAACACGATAAAAAAATAAATAAAAGAAGTCTAGTAGGTCATCTGTATTTCAATACAAGTTTTAGAGTAACTTCAGTCCTGCCGGTTAGTCTCCGCCCCTCCTCTCACTGAGTGTACTTCACCAAAAACTTGCATGAATCGACTCGACTGTGTGTGAATTTTGGCTGCTTATCTACCACAGTTGAACATTTTCCAAGATCTCTCGAGGCCCGAGTTTTAAGAGGTATGGATATTCGGAGAAAGATGTGTTTGTACTAAAGAAAAATGTATTAAAATGTGGTCATCTTGACGGGATATATATTTGTCGTGCTTTGGGACTCTTCCCGCTATTTTGTCGCTCACTAGCTTAGCTTAGCTTAGCTGTTGTTGATGATGATTCCTGGTTAGCATTAGTGGGAGGAGGCCGCCGACACTTACAAACACACAGAGCTCACTTCAACTAATGGCAGGTTAAGGCCAGCTTCCACAGTTTAGTTATCTACCCCCGGTGTGATCTAGAAAATAGAAACAGGACAAACTCTTGTACCAGTTGAGTGTTAGCTGCGTTGCTAACGGTATAGCTGCCTGCTGCCCCGGCGCTGCTTCACCGTCCTGCTACAAACACACAGTGCGTATACATCCAGACACGATTAATACCGCATTTTAGTCCTTACTTCCCCTTTTAGTTGCAGTCTGGTTAACCGAGAGTGTTGTTTCAGAGTATTAGCGCTGTCAGAACTGCTCTGTAGTCTTATTTTTCCTCTAAAACTCGTGTCGTGTTACTATCACGGCTGCTCTCGGAAGTCTTAACAACGCAGTAAACCTTAGCCAGGATTTCCGGCTCCTTTCCATTTGCCCTATGCTGTTTTGTTTCCGTTTATTCTATTTCCGTTTTTAAAAGTTTCCTACGCGCAGAGTTAAAGTGCGATTTAACGTGAAATTGTTGAAGTTATGAAGACGCGATGCGTCTTTACGATAAATTTAACGGTTGTTTAGCTCGCCGGGACCCACGGTTGTGTAACGGGCTGCCTCGCCCCGACCTGCAACTATACACCAGCTTCAGTGCAGCGACACGTGTAGTCCGAGGCTTAAATCTTAGTTTTATGTGCTTTCTATAATGTGTAGTTATGTTTGGTCACAGTTTTTGGTGACTAATGGCCTAGCAGTTGGCCTTTAGACGCCAAAGCCTCGCCTTCGAGTGGGCTAATGTTAGCAGCTGGAGCAGTCAGTGAACTGTCCCAGACGGCCAATGAGGAGTCGAGGCTGAGAGGCCTTTATCACTGCTGTCTCACATTCACACTGTGCACACTGTACACACTGTTTACTAGCTGAAGCTGCAATATGCTCTCTGTGTTATTATTGAGTCAGCAGTCATTAAAATTCTTGGGCTTCAAATTACAGCATAAACAATAACTACAGCAACTTTTCTGCAAGATAGCCAATGTGTCTGTGTTATTTAATAGTGACAATATAGTTGTTTTTGATCTTTATGGCATCATGAAAAGTAGAGCTGTAACAGTTGAGTTTACTAATGAATTAGTTGATCAACAGAAAATTAATCAAATTGTTTTGATGATCAATTACTAATTTAAGTCATTTTTCAAGCAAAAAGAAGCTTGTTCCAGGTTTTCAAATGTGAGAATTTGATGCTTTTCTTGGTACATTTACATTAAAATTGAATATGTTGGAGTTTGGGAATACTGTTTTTTAAAAGACATTTAAGGACATCACCTTGGACTCTAGGTTATATGTAATCTGTGATGCGCATTTTTCACTGTTTTCTTATGTTGTATAGACCATATGACTAATCAAGAAAATAATAGACTGATTAATTGATAATAAAAATAAGCGTTAGTTGCAGCCCTAATGAAAAGTATGTGATAAACCAAATTTAGAGTAAAACTACGGGTACCAGTGACTCCTCCTACGTGTGTAGTGTGTTGAATTGAATCTAATGAAAAGTGTTGCTTAAAGTTGTCTGAGTTAATGTTGTGGCTAGACACAATGTTATTAACACCTCTATAATTTAATGTGATCAAATAAAAAGCATTACAATTTAGCACCGCAACTAACATATATTATCATTATCTATTGTGTAATCATTTATTTTTATTTGTCACTTAGGCCCAAGGCAGCCACAGATCAGATGTTTTTAAATGATCAACAGTCTAAACTCCAGGAATAGAGAATTTACAACTATATAAAACTGAGAAAAGCAGCAAATCCTTACATTTGAGAACCTGAAATGAGAGAATGTTTGGTGTTTTTCATTCATACATGATTAATCAGTTGTCAAAATTGAGTTGTCCCCCTTTGTCGATCAATTTATTGAGCCATTGTTTTAGATTAAAGATAGATTTTTAAATACCATTAAGAGTGTATTTGTTCCTTTCTGTTTTTTTGTTCCTTTTTAGTGATTTTTGATCAATAAGTTATGTTAAAATAAGTCACTGTAAAAACAGTTAAACACCTCTTTCATTACTTTCCTGCAGCTTGGCTCTCTGTTTAAAAAGAGGATGTCTAAAAGTGAACCAGAAGAGATGATAGAGATCGAGATCGATGAACGGGAGAAACAGGGGTGCCTGGAGGAAGGGTGAGGAAATATGTGAATTTGAATCACATAACGTTGCACCTGCAGCAGCTACATATTTACAGTTCTTTCCCCTTTCTTCCTTTTACCTGTAGTGTTGAGGAGCAGACCATCACTGCATCAGATCTGATCCAGCAAGACATTGACATCAACGAGCCAATCGGCAATTTGAAGAAGCTTTTGGAGCCTCGTATCCAGCTGTCACTGGATGCATATGAGATCTGCTTGCAGGATATTCAGGTAACAACATACATAAATAGATCATTTTAACATCTCTTTGTGATTCAATGGAGAGAGAAAAACCAGTACTCAGGTGTGTAATGTGGGTCTGATGAGGCAGGAGATATCAGTCTGCCCTTGAACTGCAACGTATATTGTCTTCACTCTGTCTGATTCAGCTCCTCTGTTGTGTTCTTCATTTTAGTTGCACCCTGATCACAGCCTCTTCGATCAGGGAGTAAAGACAGATGGCACAGTGCAGCTCAGCATGCAGATTATAACCAAACCAGGTACTGATCTAACCAGAAAACATAACAAAATCCACAAGAATTACTGACAGCGTGCTTCAAAGGTTTGCTGTTCGAGTGCAAATTCAAATTGCACATACACACTTTAAGCTTACTCATTTATCGTGTGTTTGCTCTTGCCCAGGTGAGGAGAAATTGAACATCTTGGAAATTGTGAAGCCGGTAGAGACGGTAGAGGTGGTGATCGATCCAGATGCAGCCGGGGAGGAGGCCACTCTGGTGGAGGAGGGACAGCTCATTGCTGTGGAGAGATCTGCCCTGTCTGATGAGACCTCAGAGCAGGTTACACGCTGGGCCGCAGCACTTGAAGGCTACCGCAAAGAGCAGGTCCGCCTCGGCATACCATACGGTGAGAAACACTTAATTTAAATACCTTTAAAACAATCCGTAATATGGTGACAACTATGTATGATATGGTGGTTGTTAGTATATGAGGTTTCTTTCTCTCCTCAGACCCCATACTCTGGACCGCTGACCAGGTGATCCACTGGGCTGTGTGGGTAATGAAGGAATTTAACATTGACGAGATGGAAATAGGCAGCATTCACATCCCAGGTCGAGACCTCTGCTCTTTCAGCCAGGATGAGTTCCTTCAGAAAGTGCCCAATGGAGAGATACTCTGGAGTCACCTGGAGCTCCTCCGCAAATGTAAGTCAGAAGACGTTTGTACTAGAGTCAACTTTGAGTTCTGTACAGAGTTTATCCTTATCCCTTTTTTTTTTTTTTTTTGTATTTATTTCAGATGTGCTGGCAAGCCAGGACCAGTCTGGTGGAGATGCCACTGTCACCATTGATCAACGTAAGTGTTCTAGTAAACAACTTTCTAAAAACGCAATAAAAGGTGTTGAAAAGTCTTGCTCTTAACTCCATGAAACCTGCCGACACTCAGCTAGTCACAAGTTATCAAACACTACACAGTGACTCCCTTTACTCGCCCGCAGGGCAGCAAGATTAGAAAAAAAAAAAATATGTTTGTGAGAGAGAATTTATCCTTTTCTTGCAGATCCACTTCTAACATTGTTGACTAAGACTGTTTGTTTCACTAGTTATACACAAATTTCCTGTGTCTGTCTCCAGCTGTGCAAATAATCCCGGCTCAAGTCAGCACACCCACTGCCATAAAGGTATTGAAGCAGAACCGTGGCCCCAGAACACCTCGTATTTCAGGAGAAGAGCGCAGCTCACCTGGCAACCGCACAGGTAGTAAACACTACACACAAGGACTATTTTGTATTTTTATCAAACAGCTTTAAGTGCTTCTTTAAATGCTCTGTCTAGACAGTCTGAAAGCACTGAAAAACATTCGGTGCTTGATTGTGCACTAAGCTTTTTATGTTATCTGTGCCAAAAGCTTCTCAATTGCGATGTTTTGCTGCTTTTCTTCATCTTGTGTGTAAACTACATATCTTTGGGTTATGGACAGTTAGAAAAAAACAACCAAACAGTTAATTTATGATATAATCATTATAATAATATGATAATACTCGAGGCGCTCACAAGTTTCGGTCCCACATTCCTGGCGTCAACTGTGACAGCAATAATATATCGTGTTGCAGTGTTTATCAAATGCAGTGCAATGCCTGTGACCGCTTGTAACGTTTCAAACTGAATGCCGTGTTTCTCCGGTGCCAGGCAACAACGGTCAGATCCAGTTGTGGCAGTTCCTGCTGGAGCTGCTGACAGACAAAGATGCGAGGGACTGCATCTCCTGGGTGGGCGAGGAGGGGGAGTTCAAACTCAACCAGCCCGAGCTTGTGGCACAAAAATGGGGCCAGCGCAAGAACAAGCCAACAATGAACTACGAGAAACTCAGCAGAGCTCTCAGGTTTGTTTTTGTCTGCGGATTGTCACTCAACATTGGGAAAAACACGCATATGATTGTTTCACATGACAATATACTCCTGCAGCTAGATTCTGACGGTATTATTGTCATTTAGGTATTACTACGATGGAGACATGATCAGCAAGGTGCAGGGCAAGCGGTTTGTCTACAAATTTGTATGCGACCTGAGGACTCTGATTGGCTACAGTGCTGCCGAGCTCAACAACCTGGTGACTGAATGCGAACAGAAGAAACTGGCTCGCATGCAGATGCACGGCATCGCTCAGCCCATCACTACAGTGACCCTGGCCACCACTACACTTGACAAGGACAGTTGAAGGAGGCCGCATTTCAGCGCTCTCCAGCCGCCGCAGGCAAAGTTTACTCTCTGCCAATGATTGGAAATCAAAGCAACTTTCTTCTGTTTGACTCAACTTTGTTCATTAGGCACAGAAATGTGAAGCTGATCCTCGATCACTGTGGATTAACTTTGTCATCTTTACAGTTTCAAGTTAGACTGGGGCAGGTAAAGTTTGTTTTTTTTTTTGTTTTTTTAGCTTTTCTTTAACTCTAATCAAGAGCAGAAGCGTGCTCAGGATAAGGAGGCGACTGTCTGTGTGCGATTGCTGAGAAATGCTGTTGTTGTGTGCATGTGTCTGAATGCTTGAACGTGTGACTGAGAACTCAGACTGGAGCTTTGTGTAATATTTTCCTCGCCTGTAGTTTAGAATCGTTTCCACTGTATATACCGGTACTTCATGTTTTTGATAGCCACAAGGGCAAGTGTATTTTCATATTTTCCATTTATAGAGGACCTGTTTTGTATTTTATTTAGTGTTTGTTCCCTAAATTGTTGGACCCTTTTTGTCCACTAGGGGGAATAAAGTGGCAAGCATTTTTCTTAATGTCTCCTATTCAATCAATTTGAGATGCAAATATTTATGTTTTAAAGAGTCAAAATGACAGACAGCCAAACATCTATATGTACATTCAAAATTTTATTCATGGTATAGTGAGTGTAGAAAGCTTCTTACTCTAAGCAAATGGTTCATTTAACTACACAGAGGAAGGTCATTGAATCAATGAGAGAAAAAAAAGCATCATATTTTAGCACTAGCCTCCAAAGACACCCGAGGGTGAGCGTCAGTACAAATTTTAAACATTCACCTGATTAAGAGCTTCTAGTGTGTCTGTACATGTGTGGATAAGGTGTAGAGAGGTGATATGTGTTGTATTTCTATGGTATAAATGCATGTCACATTCATATTCATTGCCTTAATAACTTAATTTAGGGAGAGGGATATGTGTCTCTGTGCTGATGTGAGATGTGTTCATCCTCCCAGTTGATGGTAGCTCTTCACCTCTACTATTAAGAGACTTAACAGATATGCAGGGAAGGGATATCAGTCACAGAAGCGCTGTACATGTATACACACGGAAATGTAGAAAAATAGAACGTGTATGTGAGATTTGGTGAAGGAATGTGTACAAGCGGTGTGTGAAGAGGAGACGGGACCATCTGGAAAACTGTTTTGATCTGTGTAGGCCCAAACAACTCCCATCTATTTATCAAATACACTCACACACAGAGTCCCAAAGTGCTGCACTGTAAAATATTGCTGACACAGCCAGAAAGAGGATAAGCATGAGAGATGGGAGGGTTAGGAAAGACATGAAGAGCAGGAAAAGCCTTGATGATGAACCGGGACCATTGAGAACTGGAGCTCCATCATCCAAATATTTACAATCAAGAGAGACAATGGAATGATAAATCTGGAATGATACACTTTCTGACCCGAGTGATGTATCCATCTCTGAAGTCAGATCCTGATTCTATTAAAAAACCCAACCAATGTGTAATGACTGTGGAATTGGCATCAAGGACTTAACAGCAATAATATTTGGTGATAATAATCAGACTTCCAAAAATGACAGAGTGCATAAAACGCAAACAGTAACACAATCATCTTCCTTTCGGATACTATTACACTTCATATATTACATAGAGAGTATTTTGCCCATGCAGCTAACACAACAGTGAAGCATGGAGATGAGCATAAAGCAAAGATTCAGTTAAAGCAAGTCTGTGTGACAACAAAGCAGACCAGATTCTGAATACTCTTTTCTTCTTCATATCACAAGGTCACAAAGAAGACACTAGAAATGTACAATCCTGCTAAAATATCTAGTAAGAGGACCGCTTCCTGTGGACCTCAACATACAGTATACTGTATCTGTCATCAATATTGCCATGCACTACATATACTTACAGCGAATCTCTGTCTTAATATATTACACATAAAAAAAAATCAGAAAACAAAACAGTCAATATTTTTAACATTTACATATTTTGATTCTGTATATTTTTTCTGCATTTTTTTATTTCTCCTTTTTAAAAAACAAACCTGAAACACTTGGGCTTTATTCTTGTGGAGAAGGCGCTCTGAGAGCCCCTCCTCCTCCAGTTAACAGCTCTAAGAGCTGTTATGTCATCAAACACAGCACAGCTGTCATCTGAGAGCAGTGGAGTGGGATTGTGTAGGGCGGCTTGAGAAAGAAATGGAGCGATGAGGGAGTGGCTGGGAATTTAACTGCTGGGTTTTTACATGTTTCTGGTCTCTTGTGTGAGCGCAGTACTGCAATGACTCCATATAAATAGTCAACAGGGTGTTGGTTTTTCAGTACAAACACTGTAAAGTTTTCATTGTGGTTGACTGAAATGTGCAGGTGAAACAGGGTACCCTTGTCTGACAAATTGCAGGTAAATTTATGCTCAAGTGTTGCTCTGTACAATCAAGGGATCGGGGATTAAGAAGGCTTTGTTCCATATCAGTTTCCTCTAGCCCAAACCCCTGACTGAGGCATAAATTGGTTTCTTTTTCTAAACTTTCAAGCAAGATAAAAATCAGCCTTCGCAGCACTCTTCGTACCATTCCCTCCCCCTTAAACAGGGTGAGAAACTGGATGTGTGAGGGCTAAGGACAAAGGGACCAGAATGGAACAGACCCTGACAGTGAGAGTGGGGGGTTTGGGATAAGCCTGAAGAAAATGTTGATGAGCAGTTCTTTAGTTCTGCATCTGCTCGAAGAATTTGTAGGTGGGATTCTCATAACCGTTCTGCTGCATCTTGGCCAGATGACGCTCCTCTGGTGTCACTGCTGCATCCACCTAGCAACACGCAGAAAGGGTGGTCAGTTCAAATTATTTTTATACAGACATAAATGAACACAGTGGATCTTTTGTACAGAAATCAACACTGTTCTGTATTTTACACAAAGCCTCCTATTCATTCAGCCCTTTACCTCAATTACACCGTGATGAATAGAAGTATATTGTTTCTTCCTCAGCATCACCAAGGTGATGACAATGACGGTCGCTATGACAACCCCTCCAACCATAAGCCCAATAATGGCACCTTTATTGGACCCAACATCCTCGGCGAAAAAGACCTGCCATTAAAAAAAAAAAAGGATCTATTCATGTGTGCAAAGCACAAACATCTGCAGGAGCAAAAGTAAATTCAATGATGATGTGTGTAGTGTTGGAATCAGCTGGTTTTCATACCAGTTTCTGATGGTGAACTTCGTAACCAGCACTTTGCCTCTCTTCAGTGTCCATCCGCACTTCTGGCATCTCCTCTGGCTTCAGGGCAGATACTGAAACCGAGGAACATAAAGTGCGTTATAAAAACACACACACACTCAATGGTGAAATACAACATTCTGGTCCTGCATACATGCTATATTTCCAATGTGTTTGTATTGTGCTATTAAATGAAATTACATGCATGCACAATGGCAGAAAGGTATTACACATGATACAGTGTGGAGTTAGGGGTGGGTGTTATTAGCAAAATTCATACTAATAATTATCACAGCCTCATCTTAATATTAATGTTATCATATTTACTCAGTATTCAAAATCAAGCTAAACTGATGTTTTGTCCCATCTTTTTCCAGTTTAACTTGGGTAAAAGTATTTCCATTACACTCTCCAGTAAATAAAGCTATCTGTGGAGTTTTTGACCACTAATAGCGCTGCCAAGCAGTGTTTTGGCAAGTGGGTCCTTGTTTTGTTTGTTTCAGCAAATGCAGCGAAGAAAAAAACTGCTAGCAAGTAAACACGGATGTAACAAAATACTTTAAAATTTACAGTTGTTTTACTAGGAAGGAAATTCTTTCAACGTGTTTGTTAGGTTTCAAAGACACAATGCGTACTGGTGAGAGACACTGAATGTAAACACAAAACTCCACAGGACCCCTTTAAGAACTCATGTGATGACAGCTCGCGGTACATTTTTAACTTGTCATTCTTGTATGAGGTTTATGTTGATGCATCATCAAAGGTACTATGACTTCATTTCCCAGTTCGCCCAGGACTACTTGCTTGTGGCCATAATGGATCAAGAATTACACATACCAGGTCGTGTGGGGAGCCCTCTATCCGGAATTGGACGAGCATCAACAGGTTCAACTGCAACATTTATAAAGAAAATAACAATTGCAAAATGCAAATTGACATATATTTCCATCACTGACACAGTTTCTGAAATTTAATCTCTCTACTAATACTAATTAGTAGTTAATCTAATACTCTACACTTTGTTTTTTGTTTTTTACTCTACATTTTGTTGTTGTACCAATTTTCTAATGAGGGTTTATACTCTCAGAATCATTTTTAAGCGTTGAATATCTCATTTTATAATACAAGACTAAGTCTATGTGTGTACTAATCTACAGTGTGTTTGTGTTACCGTGGTTCTCTGTGTTGGGCTGATTGAAGCTCTCAGGGTGGATGAAGCCCAGTCCGTCAAGGCCGGGCTCCATGGGAGCAGAGCTGTAGGCCTGATCAGGCATCAGAGCGTCATTACCGTAACTCACCCTGCCGTCCACCTGGAAACACAGAGGAGCGTTAATCTGGACTCCACCATTCCCTAAACACGTCTGCATCTAAGTTTCTCTCTGTGCAGGGCAACTTTGTTTGGACCGTTCTGAGCAGCAGATGATTCCATTTATATATTATTTATATATGTGAGAGAGAGGTTTACACAGGACAGACTCCATGCATATTTGAGTGCTGGCAACTGGACTCACCCGCCCATCGCTCTGCAGGGAGGAGACTTGCTGAGACAGCTCGGACTGAACTCTCTGCATTATGACCGCTAGGCAGAAAAAGAGAGAGAGAGAGAGAGAGAGCCTCAGCATGGTGATAAATGATGGATAAACAAAATGCATGCCAGGTGAATTTCATACAGTGTCCCTATTACTGAGAACAAACGATCTGTAGAGATGCATGCTGTGTGTGTCCGTCTCATCTCATACATTATTTAAAGGGATCAACTTATTTTCATACAGGAAATAAATCATAGCGAAATAAAAAATAATAATGTGAAGATTTCCAGTAATAATCTCATAAAAATACAACCTTTACTCCCTTTTATTACCTACCTACCTTATGAGTAGACACGCAGACATTTTTATGATACTGTAACGTTTAAAATCAATTTGATATAAAGACCTGGATCCTCACTCCCTGACTGATTGTGCAGACGTGAAAAAAGCAACACTTACAGACTTGGTTGTGGATCTCATTAGCCACACTGGGCACTTTGTAGAGCAGACCCAATGACTGATTCATCCTCTCATCAATCACACGTAAGTGCGTCAAAACCTAAAGTTCAGAAGAAAGTTGAGTACCTTCTGGTAGAAATCGTTAAAGTACATCTAAAAAAAAATATACACTAAGAATAGACTAAACTAATCATTCACCAATACAAACATTTAAAATCCTTTCATCACATTAAAGGTTTAGCGCGGATAAAAGTTTTGGCATTGTGTGTGTGTGAGGTACCTGAGGTCGGATCTGTGCGGCCTTCTTGGGATCAACTGTGCGGACATGCTCGTAATGTTTCAGCGTGTGCTGCCTGTCCTTCTGCTCTGCACGGACGTATTTCTTCAGCAGGCTCAACACCTGACGAGGCTGGTGGTGTTATTATTGTTATTATTATTATTACACTCAGGGCTGCATTATAAATATGTATGTATGATGTGTTTTTATTCTATATATTTTATACATAATATAAATTGATATATTATACTCCATCGAATTTTTTGCCGGTTACTTCAGCAGAATAGTTTGATACAAGTCCCATTTGATTCATTTCTTTGTCTGTGTACATACCAATGACTTCATGTAACAGTTTAACAACTTTTATTGAAGTGTGTGTGTGTGTGTGTGTGGGTGTGGGTGTGTGTGTGTGTATGTGGGTGTGTGTACCCGTGGAGGATTGGCCTGCAGTGCACTGAGGTAATTTTCCAGAGCCAGGCGTCGGCGGCTGTTAAGCAGAGCTTCTACCCGGGCCATGTGCGTCTCCACCAGCTGCTGCCTCTCTCCTGCTGCCTCCTGCTCCAGAGCCTCCACCTTCTCCTGGAAGTGCTGCATGTCAAATACATTTGAAACACACACAAGCAGGCTTTAATGGTAATAACAGGTGAAAGAAGTTGACAAAACTCATGCTAAACGTGCCAGAAATGGGACAACAACTCATTCAATTATATGCTTCATTTAAAATTGGACAGTTTCAGTTACACAGTTCAGTAACGGTCCTTCATCAATTATTTCACCACTGAAATAATTTTCTTTTGACACTAATATATTTTATTGATAAGTTTAACATTTACTGTTCTGAACTTGCACTTTACCTTATTACTTTTTTTTCATTAAAAACGTGTTCAGGAATTTTTTTTTTCAGGAATGATGTTTTTCTCTAACCTGACACGCCAGATGGTTTGTTACACAACCATCTGAGAAGTCATCCTTGGCAACGGTTTGGAAAAGAGCAGGCACTTTAAAAAAAAAAAACACTGATAGATGAACCATCTGTCTTATCACCGTCTTACTTTGAGAGGCAGCTGGATTCGCAAGATCATGAGATCATCCTCACAGGATGTTGATTGGACACAAACACGTAACTTGAAGCCTAACGAGATGGATTCTCACGTGATCTCGTGACGTTGTGATCTCGCAAGTTTTTCTCTACTTTAGATTTTCATCTCTTAGTTATTATCAAGATAGTAACCTATATTAAAAACACAGTGATATAAATGACACATTTTCCATGTTCTACGTCTGTTCCCTAAAATATATGCAATAAAAAATAATTTCTGTTTTATATAAGATGACTCTCTTTGTTCTTCCTGTAAAACAATATATATAAAACCATACCTCAATTTAAGCTTGACAATAAAGATTTTTACTGAAATCTGTGACTTTGTGACATTTTGGCCAAGATAATGATACTCAGATATTTTAATAACAAACACCTATTATCATTACTATTGTGTCATACCTGGATGACAGCTTTCTTGTCAGCGCGAGGAAGATTCTTGGCCTGTCTCTCAGCCTCCTCCCACTCCCTCATCACCTGGACATACAGAGTGTCGTGTCACACACAAAATCAACCATTTCAAAGTGACAAATTCAGGTTTTCTCACGTCAGATCAGACACCCTCAAAGGTGCCAGACAACTGGAGTTAAAGAGAGCAACAAGGCACACAGAGATGTTCGGGATGTAAATGTTAACCACGATACACACACACACACACACACACACACATACCTGAGACATCTTTTCACGGTGCTTCGCCTCCAGGCTTTCCTTTGCCTTCTGGAAGTCAGTGTGCTCGTTGTCGTCCCCAGGAGATTCGAGGTACCGATCCACTGCATCTGGAGGACTGGGAGCCATGGTGGGCACTGGTGGAGAGCACAGATGGAGGAATCAAATATAGGGCAGGGAAAGGCAGAAGAGAACATATTTAAAGCAGAGGGACTCAAGAGGATGGTGGGAACACAGGCGAAGAGGGTGGGTGAAAAGGTAAATGCAGGGAAAACACTGATCCTTGTGAGTCTGAAACACACAACGCATTCAATAGAGGCAACGTTACACAGGATTCAGCTCGAGGCACATGGTGAACATGAATTATTACTGAAATTTAAAAGACAGTATGAACACGTTTAAACAACTGTTAATAATCACATCTAACAGGTTAGGTACACACAGAAAATTGTTTTTAAATACACATATAAAAGACACACAGGTTCTCAGGAGACAAAGATTAGTTTCCCAGTACAGGTGTGTGCATGTCTGCCCTGAGATAAGATGATAAATGCTGAGTCAGGATCAGGGCAGACGCTGCAGCACTGAAGAGTGTGGTGCTTCACTTGGTGGAAACAGCAACACACTGCAACACTCAGCTAGTTAAGACAACATTACTGCCAGGTCAGACTACTACAGAGCTGCAGCATCGGATACAAGACCCTACTGCTGCATACTACAGTGCAAGGCATGCAAACACAAGTGCAGAAGCACTGTTGACATTCAAGGTTCAGTATTTTTACGCTGCCTCGTCCACATGCTGTAACAAGTATGTATCAGTTAGTGTTACTGGTTAGAAAATGATGAAATGAGGTTGTGAATGACTCGTTTACGTGAGGAAGTTTTAAGAGTTTTTCTTTTCATTTCCCTTTTATTACAAAGTTCAATCACTGGCCAAACTACAGACCGTGTCAATGTAAAATGGCGATTGAAAGGATAAAGCTGGCAATATTCTATATTCTATATTTTTCTAAAGCACTGCACACTTTTTGACCTGACGAAGATCCGAGTAGGATCGAAACGTTGTCCTGATTACATTTTGCAGCTTGGAGTAAGTGTGCAGGCGTTTAGCCTTGATGTGTGTATGATTATTCTCCTTTGACTCATATTTTTCTTATCTCCCACAAATCCCATGAAAAGACCAAAATCAACAATGAATTCATCCTATTAACAAGTATCATCTGTGTATACAAAGCCTGATATTCCTTATTCCTCTGTGCCATAGAGCTCCACTGTTGTGCAAAAGTTGTTTCAATGCAATGAACATGGGCGTTGAAGTTTATTTTGAATCAACCCCACAATCATCATCCAAATACTAACTCCAAAGCCAAATGTGTATTAATCCACTGCTGAAAATAGTCCCCAACAAATGCCCTATTCACTCCTGCTTGAGCAAGAAAAAAAAGAGTGCCCTGCTGTTTTAGGAAATTACTTTTCAAACGATAAAACTACAGTATATATTTGTGCATTTTCAAAGATTTAAGTTTTCGGCTTGTGGCCGAGACCCACAGACAGAGTAAGGACTCACACATTGTGGGTTTTGGTCTTTTCATGGGTTTTGTTGACAATAAAAAACGAGGAATGCTTTATCTTAACCACATCAAAGATACTTTCTTTGCTTTTTGTGAACAAAAATATATTATTCCAGGGAAATGGAAGGGTTCATGGCCTTCATTGTTTCTCTGTTTCCTTTCTCTTCTAATCAAAGATACGTTTTTATCTTGCTGAGAAAGTAATCCTATAAGACTAGAAAACGAGCAACTGAATCCACTTGTCAGTGCTCCAGATGGTTAAGAGCCATTAGAAACAGGAAAAGGAGAGACAGAGTGTGTGAATGAGACAGAAAGACAGTCTGCAGCAGCCTGAGGACAGTAATCAGGCTTATTAAGGTGTGGACACTTCAGGCTTTAGACGGCTCCAGTCCTGGGACTTACACGAGCTGCTGCAGACAGCTAGGCAGTACTCCTCCGACTCAAAGTTATTCCTGTTGCCCCCACAGCCCCCAAACAAGAAGGGAGCACAGCTGCCCTTGTCAGGCACGAAGTACCAGCGCTCCAGCATGGCATGACACGGGCCTGACTCAGCACGTGCCCAACAAACCGCTGAGATGTGCACACACACAGGTAGCAACACAAAGTGAAAATTAAATATCAAGCAAAAATAAATGCAAAATGTGAGCTTCTGAATTTGATGAATTAAATAAAAGTGTCACTTGTGATGTAATCAACAAAACAACACCTGATAATAAATCAACAAATGAAAACATGTAAACAAAATAAATAAATGAGCTCCTCTCGCTTGATTTCTTACCTCGAACGACTTCTTCAACTGATTCAGTGGTGGTGGTGGTGGTGGTTGTCATGGCGATGTTAGCACTGCGCTCATCGCTATCCCGTTCAATGGTCACGTCGTCGTCCTCGTCTTCCTCGTCCTCCTCGTTCTCCTCGTCATTTTCATCGCCATCTCCATTCTCATCCCTTTCAAAAGTCTCTGTCTCTTCGTCCTTGTACTCATCATCCTCAGTGGTGGCGGGCTCTGTGTCTGCCTGACGCAACATGCTGTGAAGAGAGCGGTCAGTTCAGTCTTTGCGTCATCAAATGTGTGTGTGTGTGTGTCCGTGGTGATGAAAGTCAATGAATGACGATACCTGTTATCGGTGTATTCAGTCTCGGCTCCGCCCCACCAGACGTCTGACTCCTCCCCTTCTAGCTCCACGCTATCCGACTCTCGTTCCGCCTCCGCCGGACAGCAGACGAATTCCACCCCGCGGAAACGGTCGATACCACATGGCAACAGCATCCCATAGTCATGCAGATTCATGGTGCGGTCTCCGCAGGACTAATTTAAATAAAAGCCATTAATCATAATAACTTCCTACAGCGTTTCTATGGCTCACATGTGAATAGCATCACAATGAAACCACACAACATTCAATCATTTCAATCCTTTCGAGAGCTTATTGTGGTAAACCTTGGTAACTGGAGATAGAGAGCGTGGCCCCACACTTGTACAGTAGCTCTGATGTGCGGATTGTTTATTATAATAGTCTTCATGGCTGACTGCACATTAATGAACAATGAAAAAAGAACGAGGATGAAAGGAACACAAATCAGAACAAAGTGGCAGAGAAGGTTGACAGTAGATATGAGTGGGGGTGGGGTGTAATTAAGGAGTGCTGAGTCATTCAGCAGGAGCTTACAGACGACCAGAGGGAGAAGGCAGAAAACAAGTGAAAAGAAAAGGCTACTAGCAGATATTATGATGCTGGGAGCATAACATACAATATGAGGCTCATACAGTGAGACAGACTGCTCACCTCTTTTGCTACAGTGTGCCAGTGCAGGTGGCTCTCACACTGGTCCATACGCTCCTGGTGCAGGAACTTACACTTGTCAGGAACAAGCAAGGCATCACTCACAAACTCCCCAACTGCAACACAAACATGTTTTGGCTGTTTACAGGTACAGTATTTATCATTTACATGTACACAGTCATGCACAGACACCTGTATCAGCAAAGCTGCTTACCCAGGCAGCGGTATGGCACCACAATGTGTGTGTGAATGCGGCATTGCTTGCGGCCTTTCTTGCACCAGTTCTGGATGCTGACGGGCTGGTTGGCCTCCACAACATTTGTGATCTGCAACTCTGGATACACCTGGAGAAAAGAGACAGATTGTTATATTCTCTGTTTTTTTTTTTTTACCTGCCTTCCTGTCTTTTCTTCTGTCACCTTTCAGACAGTTTCTCTGTCTCTGCAGTGCTCTTTGGCTCGTTTTAAATACCTCTTGGCAGTACTGCAGGATGCCCTCCTTGGTGCCGATGCAGCTCTTGGTGCCGGAGGGGTCAGACTCCCATTTGCCACTCTGCACGTTGATGTGCATGTTAAGCTTCCCACAGAACATGGCCACCTGGGGCTCAGTTAGCAAACCCACAGAGTCATCAGCAGGCACCTGGACAAACAAGGAGAAAGAGAGGACAACGATGAGGATTGTTTGTACCAAACTGGCTCAAGTATAGTTTAACAATAAATGCCTCCTGATGCAGTTTATGTATATTTAGATCCTCTAATTTTATTCTGCTTCTTTTCACAAACACTCCTGCCCATACATCTGTTTCATGCAGTATTGGGATTAACAATTTATATGCCTCTATGAATTACTCTATATCACTGCACATTTAAGTTATTATATAAATAAATAAACACTGGTTTAAGCATAATCCAGGCAAGATACTCTATTCATCCCTTTAAGCCCTCTGGCCAGAAAGCTGAGCATTACAGCCACAGGGCAGCACACGTGCCCTTTGTTAGCCTGTCTTTTAAGCTGAGTAAAGTTTTATTCAATTCTTATATTAGAGAAAGTGCAGTGCAGTGAAAGTGAGACAAAAAGATGAGAGAAACTCCAAGAACCACAGGCTATTCAAATCCAGCTGTGAACCAATATGAGGTGCAAAAAACCTTTTCTTTTAAATGACCAGGTCTAAGCCTGCTACTGTCCAATGGGACATAGCTGTCTGCACTTATTGTTTCTCCTTTCTTTGAGATTTGGGGGAATAATTGTAGGAAGTCTCAATGTTTTGTGTTCTGGGGACCCTTTATCTTTCTGGCAGACATCAGAGAAGACTGATACTGCAAGGCAACAGTATGTTAGCCACCAAGCCATCCAATCTATAAATGACAAAATTCAGACTTGATGCTGTCATTAGCATATCATTAGCCTTGTGTGAGTCAGGATGTATCCATCAGTACTGTGCTATTCAATTTTGGTATTTGAATCTAAACGGTAAAACAGAAACTGCTGCAGTAAGCAGTGGGTGCATGAACCAACGCCCAGTTGAACACAGGGAGTCTTGTGGGAATATGTTTTTACAGGCTACAAATATAAAACAAAATGTTGTTTAAAAAACATGTGATAAGACATCAGCTGATAGTGGTAGTCCGGCTACTTCAAACCACATAAATATCAATATTATCCTTTTCTTCACATATCAGTGGTTCATGTTCCTCCAGTAACATTCCTTTTAGAAAAACGAGAAAGAGATAGCTACATCAAGCCTTGTTGTACCAGTAAATTGTTGTTACACAGTTACACTCACTTAACCAGTTTGACTTGGTCTTAGATTAAAGAACAAGCTCAAGACAATCCTTGTGATTGTAGGGGAAAGTGGCAGCAGGCCATGCCAGTGTACAAAGGTTATCGCATTTAGGTACTGCTGCTGCAGGGCCCGTGTGACTCTTTATATCATGACTCAGCCTGCAGGTAACAAAACATGCAGCACAGAAGTGGAATTGCAGAGGTCCAAAACAATGGCTGGATTTAACTGGGTACATAATAAGTCACCAGACTACATATGAACTTTAAGAAGAATGGTTTATCAAAATATTACAGCAAAAATACCAAATATATGTCATAAGCTAGTGTAATATAAGAGGGATAGTATAGTAATAATATAGTAATAGCAATAGGAGATAAAAATACAACCAAGCATGATAAAAATGTATATGAATGTACTCTTGAATGACCCCAAATAGTAGAACTACAGTATCATATACTATCATATGTATATGTATATGGTGATATTAGCTGAGGAAAGTTCTTGAATGCTACATCAAATGGTGTGTCATGTATAACTCTTCTGTAGAGACATTTTCCACTGCAGCACGCAGGGGGTCTGGCTGGGAAAGCTACAGAGGGTGTGTTATTATATTGAGCCTGCATTGTAGTAACACTTCCCATTAGTTAATTGCATCTCTAAATCCAGAAAGGCAATGAGAAAACAGCAGTGTGCATCTAATGAGTTGCCTACTGCAAAACAGGCCTTTTTTTTTTAAATCTCATTTTCAGCTGGACCTGAGCTGTGTGTTTTTCTCTGGTACAGCGCAGCAGCAGCAACAGCAGCAAGCTGCAGGCGCCATCTTGCTTGTGTCAAACTAATAAGACTGCATCCTTTTACCATTCTCCTCAGCAATATCACCAGCCTGCATAATAAAGGTTTAAAATGACAAACCCGTTCAAATCCCTGATAATGGTTTATGAGGACAAACTGTGTCTGTAACAGTTTAAAAGGACAGACTATGGTTGTAACGGCTTAAACAGACAGACTGTGGCTGTAACAATTTAAAAGGACAAACTGTGGCTGTGACGGTTCAAAAGGACAAATTGAACACACAAATAACTCTATACTGGTCTACAGCGGTTGCCATGCCAATCCGTTTAATTTTCTGGTAAAAGCTAGCTAATGTTAGCTCTCTGAACCCTTCTTACTGCACTAGTTAGGTGGCTTTACAGCCAGTAACCAGTAACCAGTAATAGGAAAGAGAACCTAACTACTGTAACAGCTTTGAGGGGGGTTAAAAAAAACTCCTTAGACAAAAACAAGTCCAACATGGCAGAACCAAGTTGTCAATCACTGACATCTAACGGTAGGCCTTGGTAGCAATGCTAACGTTATTGGTTTGCTAATTGTGCGCAGCAAATCTGTGTACACCGTACACCTGGCACATCGATGGACTTCTATGACAAAAATGTTCAAAACTATCAGGGAAAACTCAATTTAACCGCTAGTTACTGGCTCAACTGGAGTGTGGGCCTCGGGAAACCCGGTAATAAATATTGGTAGCAGCACTGTTGTTACCGTTACACCGGTGGAGCATTATAGACTACGCAGTAGCTATAACGTTTCCATTTAAACCGTTATTCTAACACGTCATTATTCCGCTGTGAGTGGTTGGCACTGTGGTCAGTTTGATGCTTGCTGTAGCTACAGGCCGTCAGATGAGTACAGCCAGCCGGGGCTCACCGACACACTCTCTCCCACAGGCGGAGATTTTCTCCGTTGTACTCACCTCGGATGAGAGCGTCAAGGTCGCCACCAGTAACAGCAGAAACGCCGTGTGTTCTCCCATGCCGTCCTCCCGGTATCCAGTACTCCCGTTTTGTTCACGATTTTTCCGTTAGAAAAAAAAATATGACAGCAGGTGGTAATGTGTGTCACGGCAGATGAAGCGTCCTGATCCCGCTTATATCCCTCCCTGTTTGGCTCCTGACGGTGACGGAGTGAGGCTGGAGCAGAGGGATGTGTTTGGATGGGGGCGGGAGAGCGGAGGAGGAGGGGGGCGCCTCTGTCCACGCAGACATTTAATAACACTGAGTGCATTTACATGCACAGACTATCCTGGTTTTTTTATCTTATGATATGGCACAGTTTACACGGAACATGAGAAACCAGGTTATTCATATCCCTGCTTATATGATTCTAACAGTATCCCAGTGGTGAAGTACATTTACTCAAGTACTATACTTAAGTACAATTTTGAGGTACTTGTACTTTACTTGAGTATTTCCATTTGATGCTACTTTATACTTCCACTCCACTACATTTCAGAGGGAAATATTGTACTTTCTACTCCACTACATTTATTTGACAGCTTTAGTTACTTTTCAGATGGAGATTTGACACAATGGATAATATAACAAGCTTTTAAAATATGCCACTGTCGATGAAACCAGTGGTTTCCACCCTTTTTTGGCTTTTGATGTCTTACAAAAAGCAGTGTGTAATCGGGGTCACATTTCAGATGTCGATGTGTTAACAGCTCCACCAAATAGTGAGTTTCCCCTCTAAACTTATCGCATGGTTTCATTTCGATAAATGTTCAAATGATCCAATATTTCACCCAAAATTCCAAAGAAAATTTTGAAAATTTTTCTTCTCCTGCAGGATGAACAAGATGCAGTATTTTTCCTAAGGACCAAACTATATTTGGCATATAGACTCTTATGATAAATCGAAACCTTATGGTATTTGTATTAATGAATGCATCGATGGCTTTTCTAGAAGAATAATCTGGTGGTAATCTGGCCCTAAAAAGCAGTGATCCACATGTAATTGGAGGCTACTTCACAGAAGCTATGGAAAAAGTAGGGGGTGGCCCAAGGATTGCCCGCACAGATTTGGGAACAGAGAATGTGGTTGGGGGCGGCTGTGGCTCAGGAGGTAGAGCGGCTCGTCCACTAATCGAAAAATCCTTGGGCAAGATACTGAACCCCAAATTGCTTACCCTGTGTGGTAGCTTGCCACCATCGGTGTGTGAGTGTGCGTGAACGGTTAGATTTCCTCTGATGGGCAGGTTGGGACCTTGCATGGTAGCCCCTGTACCCCAGCGTATGAATGTGTGTGAATGGGTGAATTGACTCGTAGTGTAAAAAGCGCTTTGAGTGGTCGGAAGACTAGAAAGGCGCTATACAAGTACAGTCCATGTGCTATTATGTTGCATAATAGTAGTGAACATGACGGATGAGTCATAAATGGGGGGAAGCATTTGAAAGAAACCACATTTGTGTCCAATATGTGTACAAGTAAGCTAATGTTGAACTTGTCTCTCTTTTCAGGGGCAAATAAATGAAATCACAGAAGTCTGGAACACGCGTCGCATCAACACTAATGTGCCCTGTGAATTTTTGATCTACGCCCAGGTACCATAGAGGTATAACAGGGTAGACCTAATGTGTGTCTTGTGGGGTATGGTCTTCACGTGTGGTCTGGGCTGAATTGCATGGTGGTGGGCTGTTGGTATACAGGTATGCTTGGGTAATGACCTCCAATCTGCAGTTACCTAACCACCCACTGATACTGTTACTGAAGTAAAGGATATACTTTTTCCACCACTGCAGTATCCACAGTTTCTAATCCCATGTGTGTAGTTATATGTTAGGCAATTTAAACACACTCATTGTGTAGCTTTACAAGTAATTCCAATGAAATAATTAGTTACGCCTTATTGGGAAGAGAAAACTGATAGCCTATTGTATTTTAATTCCCTGTCACGCACTATTCCGGAAATGTATTCTGATATCAGCGGGTCTTGGTGTTGGACTTTGGGTTGATTTCAAACTTCCTCTTAAGGCTGACAGTCCTACCGACAGGCGCGCATAGATCGCTGAACTGCTCATGGTCTGGGATTTCCAGGTAGTCTACTTCAACAGCGTGACGAGTCTTGATCCACGCAAAGCTTTATCAGATCCGAAGCAGAATAATAACTTGAGAGAATAGCAGAATACTACTTTAAGAAAGTAATATTATTGCCACATAGCACATTCCTTCGAGAGATCGCGGTGCAACATGAGGACTTTCCTGGTCATCTTAATGCTGGCAATTGCTTCAGGTAAGCCTTCATATCATTCACATCGCTACAGCACTAATGTAAAGTTTGAACATTTGGGTGTTAATATTAACAGTAGGCTGTCTGTGGCGCAGTGTAGACCCTGAGTTTCAATATTTGAAAAGTTGTCATCTTGAGTGACTGCTTTGTTACATTTTTTTTCCTGTCTTGTTTTTGCAAAAGCAAAGTAAAATTCTGTTTAGATGATTCATGATTCATGATACATAGGGTTTAAGGTTAACCGAATTTGAGAAAGGGTTTGCTTGACAAAGCCATCCGGCATCCCCAACTATTAAAAACATGCATAATGCAAACGTTGTGCTTTCTTGTAAGAGGTGTAGGCTATATTCAGTGATAAATTAAATGACCTTTATAGGCATTTGTTAGATTTAACTGAGGGAATAGAAAACACCCGTGAAAATTATACCAGGCACTCAACACAGATTCACAGTAGGGGGAAAATGCGATATGGTACAGCAACTGAAAAATAGATGGTTTCAGCAAAAATGTGACATTTCAGCATTTCCTTGTTCTACATTTTGAGGTTTTTTAAGCTAAAATTTTGCAACACTACGTGTTGCAAGTGGAGATCAAACACAGACTGCGTTTATTTAAATATACATAGATCAGTTTAAAATAAGATTGCACAATATTGTCTTTATTTTCCCTGGTAACTGTATTTTTTTGCATTTGTCTCTCATTTTTGCTAAAGGTGTTCACCAAAACTGGGACAGTGCTTTCATGTAAAGTGATAAAGTATGTTTCATGCAGTATTCTTACAATATTATATAGTTTAGTTTAATAGTGGTTGAAAGTTTGATGAGGCAGCTCAGGATTTTAAAGCTGTTGTGTCATAAAGCAGAGGTTAAAAAAGAATATCAACATTTTCAATTATGAATTATCTCACGATTTATTAATTATGTAATTATCAATCATCTATATGACCATTTTGTCAATTTATTTAGCCGACTACAACATATTTTTGAGCTGTAGTTGAATCCATATTAGCCTGTAATTCTAGCTCACCATAAAAAAACAAACAAACAAAAAACCCTGTTCCCACAGGAGGGGTCAGGAAAAGGCAAGGTGATAAAGAAGAGAAAGAAAATAAGGAAAGCTTGACTAAAACAAAACAAATCAGAAGGTGAAAGTCAAAGCTGCAACGTAAGGCAAGGCAAGTTTATTTGTATAGTACATTTCAACGATGAGGCAATTCAAAGTGCTTTACATAGATCATAAAAGGCATCAAGACAGAATATAAAAGCAGCACAAGGCAATGTAAAAAGACATTTAAATACAATAAAAAAGTGTTAAATTGGAAATAAAAAGAAGCTAAAACCCACCTATAAGTATTAATCCACAATGTCTGTAGACAAGTATGTGTACTGCTCTGGTAATAGACATACAATCAAGGTTTTACTATTAATCCAAAATGATTTAAAGTCTTTCAGGCATCAGCCACATCAGTCCAGCAAACCATTGTCATGTTTATAAAACAATGTTTTTCTCATTGTTTTGTCTTACTTGAGGAGTATGGTGACAGGTTATAAATGAAAATGTATTTGAGCTTTTTTCTCTTTTGAAACCAAACTGTTATTTGTTGGATATCCGCAGGAGCAACATTTAGGTCAGATTGTTTGCACTGTCTCTAATTAACATCATCATTTGGTTTCTTTTTTTTTGTTTTTATTTGAACAGAAATATAAACAAAACGAGAGTCTGTAGTTTCTCACTAGGAGTGACTGCGGCTGTGTTTGAAGTGAGAGGGTCAGAATAAGGTCAAGTCCACACAATCTGCACAGTATTTATTTAGTTTAGGGCATGACCCCATTTCAATATGTAAAGATTCAAGTGCACTTTGGTAGTTACCACACACGGAGGGACACAAGGGGAGAGATAGGGAGACAACAGCAGAGTAACAGCTGAGGCCACAAGTTGTTATGTGACTATTAAACATCTCTCACACAAATAAGAGACATTCCTTCTAAAGTAAACACAGCGCTGATGTTATTTTGAGAGTTATCAAACAACAAAAAAGGGCAACATAACAAACACACTGAAAAGTGAAAGACAGCCTTCAGAAAATGAAAAAAATTGGTGTATGTGTGTGTGTGGATGATGGGTGGTGGGCCAGAGGATGACCACTATGTTCTTACTATATAAAGAAAGTAAAGTATTCTCAAAAAATATTTGAAGAGAATCTGAGAACTGAGTGGGCGGATTCTGGACTACAAGCAGCAATCTTCAGGACTGAAAAATGAAGCCAACATGGTAGTGCCAAAAACTGCAGTTCCTTGAATAGCTCCAAAAGCGAGTCGATCCCCATAGACCCCGATGTCAAAATGCCCAATTTTACAGCAGAGATAAAGATAAACAAAAAACGGCTTTTTATACATCATGGGAGTTAGGTGGAGTTAGGCATTGCCAAGATGGCGATGGCTGGAGCCACCAACTTTGAGCTCATGGATCTATAATAAGAGCTGGATAGGGTGCCGCCGCTCAGCCTTGCAGCCAATTTTTCCCAGTGGTCACTCATGGTATTGCAGCAAAAAATCCCCCTGCAGCCCAAAATGCATTTTCCCCATAGACCACCATTGTAAAAGAGACGTCTGTAAAACTGTTGACAGGACACCTCAAACTGCAAACAAGGTCAATTATGACTCTTTTTCCTTTATGAATTTTTGATGGGCGGGGCCAGCAGGAGAAACACTACTGCGCATATTCAGTAGGCCGCACAACCTGGAAACAAACCCCAAAGCTAGAAACCTTTTTTGGTGTATTCTCATTGGATTGAAAGGGCGCCATTTTTGGTCTGATCTTATAATACATCCATGTTTGAGCTTCAAAACCGCTCTTCAGGAACCAATGGGTGATGTCACAGTGGCTACGTCCATATTTTGTTACAGTCTATGGTCTGGACCAATCTGAGAACTGGACTAATCCCTATTTACCTTTTCTAGGTGATGACGAGATCACTATCAATGGCGTCTTGGAAGACAGTGTCCTTCTGCCATGTTCCTGCCCCAACAGAAATTTGGAAAAGGAGTGGAGGTGGCAGATGAGGAACCCAAACAGAATCCCAAACACAATTGTGGTTGTCAAGTACAACGGGAGCAATTCAAGCATCAATGATAGTTATAAGGGCAGGGTCAACATGTTTGTGGAAGCGAACAGCAGTGACTGCACTCTTTTCCTAAAAGACATCAAGCAGGAAGACCAGGGGAGCTACAAATGCATTTTCTACAAGGAAGAGCAATACACCCCTTACTCTGTAAATCTAAATATATCTGGTGAGTCATTCGTTTTATTATACATACCAAAGTATTTGATCACTCATTCATTCACCCATGAATTTACAGGATGATTAGTAGAATGTTTCACAATTTTTACTTCAGGTCTTCTCTTGTCAGTGATTGTCAGGCCCCTGGCTACCATAGGTGTAGATTTGGGTATGGACGGACATGTCCCTACCAATGTCAAGGTGTTGCTACCAATATTTTTACCGATCTCAATTGATTTTGCCATTTTAATGTCACATAGTGTTACCAGTAAGATCTGTGCAGAATTGCCAGGTTTGTGTGTTTTCTGCAAAATGTGTTATGATAAAGAGCAGGTTATAGGTGAACTTGATGCTCAACCCAACTTGATGATCTGGCATCCACTTAACTTCAAGCTGTATCACTCTTTTCTTTTTTATAGAAAAGTCATCTCAGCTGCAGCCTGAGTCAACCAATGACTCACTCACAGGTGAGCTCTGATACTAACAGATCTTAAAGGAAAAACAATACAAACAGAAGTTTTTGAGATAATTTAAAGATCACTGTCACTGTGGCTCTGTCATGAAACTCTTGAGTTGTGTCGCCCAAATCAGCAGATAGTTGGTTCAAACAGAGTAGCACATTACCTACAACTTATGCATCCTTGCTGGTGATGGGAATTACATACAGCCCATTAACCCTCTTAGCTTACAACAGGCGTAATACTACACATATATTAAAACTTCTTTTTTTCCACAGGATCTACCTGCCTCCGATCAGCATGTCTCATGCGACACTTGGTGGTGGTGCTTGGATTTTCCCTGATGTCAGAGATCTTTATCTAGGTTAGTTTGCCACCCTTCATTTAAGCATTATTCATTACAGTTGCACAACATTTTTTGCTTTTGAACTATGTCATTTAGGCATTATTACCTTGTCTCTCAGTGGAATTTGTTTTTCCATGTTTTTTTTTTTTTGATAAAGGGGCTAATCGAGGATAAGAGGAGGGTGCAATACATACAAAAGGAAACTAACATGACAATGTGAAAGCACTTTCCTCGCAAGCATGGTGATTAGTCATGAATATGGCATCCCGCCCACAAAGAGACTGACTTACGGGCAGGTTACATCCTGTGTTCATGACGCCTGTGGAATGTTTTCATGTATTCTTGAAAAGGATCTGTGATTTGTGAGCATTTATGGATGTTTGTAAGCAGGTGTTATAAAATGAAATTATACATTTAAATATGAGCAGTTATCACCTCAAGTACAAAGCACAAAAAAATTACAGAAATCATCACAACAAAAATATATTGATGGATGTGTGAACTATTGTAGATTCTGTTTCAGGGAACAGTGATGCTAAAATTCAGTCAGAATAACTGCATTATATTGAAAAGTGACACTCTGTTCATTTATTAAATGTGAAACATGTAATGCAGGTATTTACAGAATGTGAACAGAATATGCAGCTGTATACTGCTTTGTACAGGTGTGTAATGTTTTAACCTGTTGCTCTTTCACTGTATTTGTTAGACTGGCTGTTTCACTTCTGAAAAAAGTTTAAGGTCAAAGTTTAAGTATACAGTACATCAATGTATGTACAGTATTGTAAAAAGCTTTATGCACTAAAAGTAAAGTGAAGAGGCTTTCAAAAATAATGCCATGAATAGTTTTTATTTATCAACTAAAATCATGCAAAGTTCAGTAAACAGAAGAAGCCTGCACACGGTTTTTCAAGGTACTTGGCAGGTAGGTTCCTGCATCTTGGAGAACTTGCCACAGTTCTTCTGAGGATTTAGATGTCTCAGTTGCTTCTGTCTCTTCATGTAATCCCAGATGGACTTGATGGTGTTGTGATCAGGAATCTTTGCAGGACTCCTTGTTCTTCTCGTCTGGCTGCACGTTTTGGGTTGTTGTCATGCTGCAGAATAAATGTGGGACAGATCAGACGCCTCCCAGATGTCCTAGATTTCATTATGGATAAGAATCTAAACATCTAAAGTGCCTAAAACCTTTGCACAGTACTGTGTGTGTGTATATATATGTAAGGTTTGGAGGGAACCCCCGTGTGCCATTTTTGTGACATTCATGACACAGGACACCAAGAAGAAAGGAATGCAACTGTTGTATCAAATTCTCTGGATCTCAGTTTTGAAGAAGTTAAGATGTCCCAAAATCAGCTCAGGAAAAATCATCAGGAGTCAAAGTTCAGAGCAGCAAAGTGTTCTTTAATGCCAGGCAAAAAAGGAGAGCATTTCACAGTACACACAAGGTGCATCAGAAAGACTCTGGGCTGCTTTGGTCTCTGTCTTGTCTTTTATATTTTTGGATCTGCAGAAGTCACGCCTATTGGCCAACCCATTACCTTGTTTCATCTGTTTAATGCAAACACACTTTGAATTTCACCAAGTGCAATGAGTGTGATTATCATCAACATAATATGTGCCTTTACATTAAATCACAGATCTTGTGAAGTATACATGAGATATGATTAACACAGTGTTTCATAACAATATTTCAACATACTTTTGCTTAATGCTCATCATGCAATATGTCACATCACAATCATCATTTTTGCATTGCATTTTGTTCCCTTCAGCACATCACAGGTCTTAGAAAGTATACCACATAACCAAGAAACCATGAATTTTAAAATATTTTTTTTATAGTTTTCCATCTGTGTTGCTGAATTTTGGAAACTGGAAAACACACTGCTGGTCCAGATGCCCATTTCATCACTGGTCCTATATTGTGGGGTTGGGACAGCAGGTGCTGCAAACTGGAGAGTAAACTTGTTTTTATGGCTATGTACTTATGGCTAAATACTGAGTCTTTTTGCATTTTGTCATTATTGTCACTTGTGCTTTTTGTATGTTAATAGTTTTGATGTCTGCAGAACAGCAAAAAGACATTGGCACACTCTATTATTGAATAGATTTCTAACATGTTCATGTTGAGACTGGTAGCTAGGACAGAGCTTAGGCAACAGTATCGGTCTTATGTTTGTCTAGCTGAAAGAAATCTGGGTACATTCAGCACTGCATATACAGTACATGAGGGAGAGACATTACACAGTACATTTTACATTTTTAAGATAAGTTCATGACCCAAAATTATGAGAAGTAATAAAGTTTAATAGAGAAAGCAGGTATGTATTATGTATTAATAAACCATATTCAATAAACAAATAAATGATTATATATAGAATTATAAAACTAGATGCATTATTATTATTATTATTATTATTATTATTATTATTATATAATTGTATTATATAATATTAATATTAATAATAATAATAATAATAATAATAATAATAATAATAATAATAATAATAATAATAATAATAAACAATTCATAAATGGGACTCTTGAAACAAGGGAACAATGAACAAAGGGAACAAAACGTTTCTTTGTGCGTATGTGAAGTGCACACATAAAACATGACGTTTGTTACAAATATGTTTCCCCTGAATTGTACAAACGTCTACTCAGCAACAGATGGCAACAGTACGTCATTGCGCGTGACGTGACGTCGTGAAACTCCAGGAAGTTATGTAGGCGGCTAACTGGCTAGCTCAGAGCTAGGGAGCAGAAATGAATTTACAAATACGAAATTGTTCTGTGTATTTTTACAGGCTGGAGCAAGATTGACATTTTGTCCACGGTAAGGAAAGTTCGTGTGTAATGCAATATCTGCATTATTGTAAGTTAACTGGTCGTAAATATGAACGAAGTTCGTTAGCTGGTGCTAATGTTTAATGCAAAACACGACGTAAAAAAAACGTTAGCAAACGTTACTATGAGTTTCACCTGACATGAAACCAGCCAGTCTGTGAGAAGCTGCTGTATGTAGTAGTGAAATGAGACAGGTGCTTTGACACTATGTATATCTATATATCTGTGTAGATATATTCATGTGGAACCATCTGCATTCGTTATGTTTCTCCACTCATTTATTCAGGTTTTTCCTTTAATTTGTCGCCCGTCTGTATCTATGTATAAGTATCTATATATCTGTATATGTATATCTATATAGATCGAAAATGGTGAAAAATCTCAATCTCAATCACTGTTTCCCAAAGCCCAACTTCAAATGTCTTGTTTTGTCCACAACAGTCCACACCCAAAGATATTCAGTTTACTATATAGACGACTAAATAAACCAGAAAATATTCACATTTGAGAAGCTGGAATCCGACATTTTTTGTCTTAAAAAATGACTCCAAATGATTAATTGATTATCAAAATAGTTGATGAATAATTTGATAGTCTGCAACTAATCAATTAATCGACTAATCGTTGTAGCTCTATTTGAAGAAAATTAATTTAGATCTAATTGGCGCTAAAGTGATGAGTCAATGAATGGACAGATATTGTCAATGGGCAGAAAGTTATTATTTAATTTATCAATAAATCATTTAAGTCATTTGTTGGATTTTCTCTGGTTTTCTCACACCGTTTTATATTGTTGTAATTTAAATAATTTTGTGTTTTGGACTCCTGGTTGAACAAAAGGAGGAAACGGAAGACATCATCGTGAGCTCTGATTATGACATGATGAACATTTTTCACTTTTTCTGACATTTAACAATCTGAAAGACATTTACAGACATTTTAATTTGAGAAAAAAAAGCATTTTACCACACTGAAGAATTTGGTAACAGGAAATGTTTGGCATTTTATTATCAAAATTGTTGGCGATTAATTTTCTGCCTATCAACTAATAGATACACTAATCATTTCATCACTAAATGTATGGTATTTACTTTAACCCACTAAATGATGATTGAAGTACTGTTCTTATCATTTAATTTTTTGTTAATCAACTAATCAATGAATCACCTCATTATTTCAGCACTGGTGAAGTGCCACACAAGAAGTCTACGATGGGCCAAAGAAGGAGAGCGGCAACTGTCAATAATCCTTCATCTCAGAGAGTCTCTGGAGCTCCTGCAGAGGCTGTCAGGGTCCCCAGCAGGAAGCACAACATCTGCATGGTGTCTGACTTCTTCTATCCCAATATGGGAGGAGTGGAAAGTCACATTTACCAGCTATCCCAGTGTCTGATAGAAAAGGGACACAAGGTGGTAATCGTCACCCATGCCTATGGCAGGAGGAAAGGTGTCAGGTACCTGACTAATGGACTGAAGGTGTACTACCTCTCCCTACAGGTGATGTACAACCAGTCCACAGCAACCACTTGCTTCCACAGTCTCCCACTACTGCGCTGTGTGTTTGTCAGGGAACGCATCACTGTGGTGCATGCACACAGCTCGTTCTCCGCTATGGCCCACGATGCACTGTTTCATGCTAAGACCATGGGCCTTAACACGGTATGTGTCTCATAATGAGCCTGGTCAAGAATTGAGAAAATCTCATTATACTTTCATATCACTATGCTACATATATTCCACTGATATAAACCTAAACCAGATTATCATTCACAGATGTTCACTGACCACTCACTCTTTGGCTTTGCTGATGTGAGCTCTGTACTGACCAACAAGCTCTTGACTGTGTCGCTGTGTGATACCAACCACATTGTGTGCGTGTCATACACCAGTAAGGAGAACACTGTGCTGCGTGCAGCACTCAACCCAGAGATCGTGTCTGTTATTCCCAACGCTGTTGACCCTACAGACTTCACACCTGACCCCACCCGGCGCCAAGACGACAGGATCACTATCGTTGTGATCAGCCGTCTTGTCTACCGCAAAGGTACGAAGAAGCTGCATATCAGTATCTGTGTATATGTTGGCAAACTATGCATTTTTGTAAAAAAAAAAACAAAGAAAATTATAGTCTTTAGCGATATGTAAATATTTCACTTTTTAAAATATCTGTATGCGTATCAGTCGACTATAAAAGGGATCAGTGACAGCAACTGTCCATATTCACTTCTTCTGTTCAGGAATTGATCTTCTTGGTGGAATAATCCCAGAGCTCTGCCTCAAACATCCAGATCTGCATTTCCTAATTGGTGGAGAGGGGCCGAAGAGAATAGTGTTGGAGGAAGTGAGAGAGAAATACCAGCTACATGACAGGTACTTCTGGACGCTCTTACTTCCTGAAATTATGTGATAACAGTGCATCTTTGAAATGGGCACAATGACAAACTTATGTTTTGAGGTTGGTGAGAATTATTGCATTAACCAGCCTGACACCACATTACCTGCACATTTATGATGAATATCAGGTATTAATTTTGCAGCTGCCACATTTGTATTTGTATGAATTTATAATTATAGAACATCCAGTACAGTTTTTTTAGTTTCGCAATGATGTGTGTGAACCCACAGTTGCGGACCAGGGTCTTATGAATGGTCAGGAATTAACCCATAACAGCAGTCTGATAGCGTGGATGGTCAAAAGTTTGTGTGCGAAAACGCTTTTATATTTGCCTAACTTGTTTTGATTGGATCACTGCAGGGTGCGTCTGCTGGGGGCTCTGGAGCACAAAGATGTGTGTGGAGTTCTGGTTCAGGGTCACATCTTCCTCAACACATCTCTGACTGAAGCGTTCTGCATGGCCATTGTGGAGGGAGCCAGTTGTGGACTGCAGGTTTGCTGTAATTCATACACTTGTTTTAAGGACAGGAAATCATGTGTCTGAGAGAGCAGAGTGTCTGTAGGACTTCAGTCAGTCCAAAGATACTAATACTTTCACTGATGACACACCTTTCACTGACAAAGAGTAAAATGACCATTATATTCACCTCATGTATTGCTGGATTGAAAACCTATACACTCTTGGCCTTACATGGTTCAATATTTTCTAAATCTGTATTAACAAATAATTGTGAAAGCTGCATTTTCTGTGTTTACATTTACTTTTTAAGAGTAATTTTAACACAGTAGACATACTGCCTCTCTTATCTCCCTTCCTTCCATGGTCTTATCTGTCTCACAATCTCAATCTTTGGTTTCATTTGATGTTGCAACAGTTATCACTCTGCCTCAAACATTCAGCTCAATTCATGTTGCAACACAAAGAAATTAAAATACACATAGAATTCAACAACTTAATCAAATGTATGTACAGAATGTTTACAATACAAATTTAACTTTATTTCTAACGGTTATAAAACAGTAACAACAGCTTTACAAAAATGTCTCTGTTGAGGCCCATTTGACTAAATAGGGCTGGCATGACACAGCTGAAGATGTTTAAGTGTTTGTGTCACAGATTTCCTGTGGGTGTTTGCTCGTAGGTGGCTGCTCAACTCTGTCTCCTAGCACCGCTTAAAAAAACTTTGCACATTAGGGAAGGAAATGGAGAGCTTATGACCCAAAAGGAGCCAGAGCTTGGGAAAGGGCAGTTACAAACATGAACAAATGACCCAGAGATTCACATATGACAGAAAAGGTTGTATCTGATGAGTCACAGGAGGAAGAAAAAGTGTCTATGTGCAAGTGTTATCAGGAACTATGCAAGGAATTGGGAACAAAATACCAGAGAAATAACAGAGCTAGGAGGATGTGGTGCTTCATCCACAAAAAAACCTAAATTTCACACTTTTTACACACAATGGTAGAACGTAAAATAAATGGGTTTAATGTCTAGATTTGGAAATCACAAGGCAGCCACCTTCCTTGATAAAAGCTGGTAGTTTAGGGGGTCGGCGGTCGCGAATCGGCTCCATTTCTTTAGGACTTTTGTCTTAGTTCCTTGGATAACAAAGAGGCCTGTCTGCTGAGTATTTAAGTGAAGGTTGTGAGCGCGAAGTTAGCATGACCCATAGTCAGAGCAGCCGCTATATGAGAATAAGACCCAGGTTAAATTTCCTTTTTAAGCATTTGAAGCAACAAGGACTGATGAGGTTCATTAAGAAGTCAGTTAAAACTTAAAACAGTGCGTCAGCAGTGTGCACCCTGATATTACCTTTGGGTGCAACAGAGCACACTGATGTCTGACCACACCTAACAGTGATGCTGGGTGTGGTCAGAGGCCAGATGAGCACTTTAAAATCTTTAAAAGGATGCTAGGAAGGACGTTTACTCTCATGTTGAGGGTGATTTATACTTGTGTTTGTCTCTTAAGGTGGTAAGCACTCGTGTGGGGGGCATTCCTGAGGTGTTACCTGAGGATTTGATTACCCTGTGTGAGCCTACTGTGCGGTCATTGTGCGCTGGTCTGGAAACAGTCATTGCCCGGCAGCGCTCGGGGTCTGTCCCCTCCCCTGCTTCCATCCATGCACGTGTGCAAAACCTCTACACCTGGAGAAACGTTGCCGAGAGGACTGAAAAAGTAGGTTCACCAACACCAAAACCTGTTGCTTCTGTTGTTTCACTGTATACGTTATCATGTGATAAAGAAGATCGTGTTTCAGCATTTATTCTTTGACAGATCAAGCTCTAGTTTTGATTTTTGGAAGTAAAGTCAGTTTTCTGGAGTAATCAGATTTCTTATCATCATCTAAATGAGAAACCCAGTTTACCCCAGATAAATTTTTCCTGGAGAACACAGATTCCTTGGTCGTGTATGTGCATAACAAGGTTTCTAAATGGCTTTTTACATGTATGCATGTTCTGGATAAAGGATTAAAGGAGAGATATAAACTTAAAGATGAATCTTTGTATTTGAAATAATTGAATTCAAAGTTATACTAAAACTAAAGCTGACACTAAGTAGCCTCTATAAGCCTAAATATGTCAGTTTCCACAGACATTTGACTAAAATTCAGACACCTTCACGCTGATTACTAGAAATCTGATTACTGTCCTGCTTCATGTATGCACACATTGTTTGTTGACGCGAGTCATTGTGTTCTCCCTCTCAGGTGTATGACAGAGTGGCTGGAGAGGAGGTACTTCCCCTGCACAGACGGTTACGGAGGCTGAGGACTCACTGCGGCCCAGTGGCTGGCTCCATCTTTGCATTTGTAGCTGTTCTAGACTTCCTCTTCCTGCTGCTCCTGCAGTGGTTGGTGCCTGATCAGGTCATGGACATGGCCGTGGACGCCACCGGCCCTCACGGACTGTGGAGGCAAGAACCGAGCAGTAAAAGTGCCACAAAGCGAACA
The DNA here is from genome assembly GCA_038419695.1 of Scomberomorus guttatus. Classification (NCBI taxonomy): domain Eukaryota; kingdom Metazoa; phylum Chordata; class Actinopteri; order Scombriformes; family Scombridae; genus Scomberomorus; species Scomberomorus guttatus. Next base: position 12,836,169 of record CM076456.1, on the reverse strand, counting down.
GCAGAACCAGAGACTCTGCCTCACTCACTTCAAACTTAACTTCAAACTTTAAACATGGCCATTGAACATTGTTTACACTTACTTATCAGAAGGGACCATGTGTAAAAAAGCCTTTTATCCAAGCTTTAGAGGGAGGTTTTTATATTTAATGCTTAAATAAACGTGCTTTTATAAGCACTTTTTCTTTATTTTGTTATGTATGCATTGCACTGAACAGAAGCATTAAAAAGTGTTGGTTAATTGCATACTTACTGTTGGATTGCACAGGGAAACAAAACTGCAGTAACCTATTCTCAGTTAGTTGTTCATTTTGATATCATGTATGCCACTCCTTTTTGTTTGCAGCTGGGAATGTTTCAAATACTTTCATTTTATTTCGATTGTTCACAGTTTTATCTCACTGAGGTCTACATGAGGATACACCCAGAAAGACATTAGATGACTACTTCCTTAGAATTGGTATTACAAAAGAGATTGCTCTCTGGAATGAAGAGCGCCAGACAAAACAGAGTGGCTGTGAAACGGGAGGTGCCAGAGATGGGACGGCACGGCTTTTCAAGGCTAACAATAGAGATTTGCATTTCGTCGTGATTGGAGGTTGAACGTTAAGTCATGCCTGCAAAAGAAAAGAAAACACTAGATGGGTTCATGTAGATAGAGCTTTAACTGAGAGTGTTTGTTGTGAATTAAAGGTGCAGTTACTGAAGAAATAAGATGATGTGTAATTCTGTGAAGTGCACTACATGCAGTAATGTGTTTCTCAGATGATCAGAGAGAGTGAGGAGCTGTGTTTCTGACTGTTATTGCAGTTCAACAGAATACATTCATGAGGATATGAATGTGTTTCACTGCATTTCTATCACCAATCTTATGATAGTAACATTTACTGTGTCTCTATCTGACAATATAACTAATTTAATAGTTTTTTTTCTGTTTAAACATGGGCAAGCTGCCACACACCCAGATATCTACAGTGTAAGAAAGTTGTCCAAGCCAGTGTGTGTGTGTATGCACATTTGTAAGTGCTTCATTTCAAGGTGTATCAGTGCAGGTCCATTGTTATGCACATACTGTAGACTATATCCACAGACTGGGATGAGGTTGGGTGGGAAGTGGCAATGTGGGGGAGGTGACCAGGGACCCAGATAAGAGAGGGAGGAAGGCTGAGTTCAGGTTTGTGTATCTGACTCGGCGAGTTCAAGCCCCGGACAGTCGTGGAGGAGTCTGCTGTTGGTTCATTTTCATCATGGCTGCTGTTCAAACAGAGGTTTCCCTGTACTTGCAACCTTGGCAGAGGCCTCTGCACATCTATGGGGGGCTGGTGTGCAACTCTCTGATGGCTGGTAAGCTTTTTTGTCTTCTTGGCCAATTCAGCTCAGTTATGCGAGACGTTAAAGAGTCACACTGCATTACATTTCTTATTTCTTTAATACATGTACAAACATTTTAGTGACTGTGGTATGACTTTGAACTTTATATTAAGCAACAAATGCCTGTGTGTTCATGGTTTTGTTTTTTTGTTCTTGAAAGTTAGTTTTTGTAATAAGGATTGCATATTGAAAGTGGGCTTTGCAGCGGCCCTGGTGTCTATTTCATTGTTGTTAGTTGAAGGAGTTTGCTGTTTAGAGTTGGGATGACCCTGAAACCAGATAAACATGTATTCAAATGAGGTCATCTTAACATTACAATGGACAGAGAACAAGATCACTTTGACTGTGAGCGTATCTGTGTGTTTTCTGAACATGGAGACGTCTCTGATTTTACTGTGTGTCTCAGACTTCTGGTCGGACAGAACTCCTCTCCATGAAGCAGCCTACCAGGGCAGACTGCTCCACCTGAGATCCCTCATCGCTCAGGTAAACTTACACCGGCTCTTTCTTGATATGTGCATTAATGCACAACACATGCATGGATTGTGTGATGAAATACAGATGAAAACCTAAAGACAGTTTATCCTCTCTGATGTCCTCTGCAGGGCTTCCATGTAGACACACTCACCATGGACAGAGTCTCTCCTCTCCATGAGGCTTGTCTCGGTGGACATTATGCTTGTGCCAAGTTCCTGCTGGACAGTGGTGCAAATGTAAGAACGTTGGCTCTTTTCAGTTTGGTGATATGTTCATTTTTAGGGTTTATGATCTAAATGTGGAGGAATTTGTGAGCACATTTTGAATAAGGAACCACTTTGATTTTATTTTCTTATATCAGAAGGTCTTTACTATCATTTTGTTTCCTCACACATTCCTCCACAGGTGGAGGCAGTATCAACAGATGGCGCCACACCTCTCTTCAACTCCTGCAGCAGCGGGAGTGCTGCCTGTGTCAGGCTGATCTTGCAGCACAGTGCCTCCATCCACACCACGTACCAGCTGGCATCGCCCATCCATGAGGCCGCAAAGAAAGGTGTGTATGTGCAAAGATGTGCAAATATAGAGACGCGGTCTGTCGCAGCACAGATTCTGATGCAGTGTTGTTTCTTGTTTCTCTTTCATCAGATCACAGAGAGTGTCTGGAGCTGCTGATCTCCTATGGAGCTCATATTGACATGGAGCTGCCAGTGGTGGGGACGCCGCTGTATTCTGCCTGCATGGCCCGGGCCTCAGCCTGCGTAGATATGCTGCTACACTCAGGTAATCTGCAACTCCTGCAGTGTAAAACAATAAGAGACAATCCTCACAGACACAGAGGGCTGTTTATGACAAATGTAGAAAATGAAAAACTTTACACTGAGCCCCTCATATGCTGCCTTTTGTTGGTTTCACTTCTGATTTATCATCACCTTACCTACATGACCTACATGATACCGAAACTGCAACAAGGACCATTATCCTTCACTTGTACTATATGTTTTCAGTTCTTGTTGCATTGCATATTCCATGTATTTAATTAAATCAAGGTTTTCAGTGATCGATAATTTGCATACTGTGATTACTTTATTAGGTAATACAAACAGTACAGAGTGGAATTATCCATGTCATTCACTTCCATACTTTGTGCTTGATAACACTATGATGACTGATAGTATAAAAATAGCATAATCCAAAGAAGGAAGAACGTACGCAATGAGTGTTTTTTTTTTCCATTATACTGCCTATAAATTCATGAATCTTGTTTATAAATAATAATTTAATGAAGCTGATTTAGCTGCTTTTGTTTCAGTTGGTTCCTGAGAGATTTTTAGCCGTGCACATTTTGTGTCCAATTTGTCTTCCCCCGCATTTACATTCTCAATGGAAACAGGAAACGGCAAATAACTGCTAGATTTATCAGTCTAATTTACAGAACTGTCAGATGTGGCTGCAAACCATTTCCTACTTTTAAATGCTCTGCTCTAAGTTCCCATCTTTTCATTTAATTTTCACTCAGTCAGACTTAATCAGTCTAACCACAAAGCGCTAAAATGGATTGTTTTACTGTTTACGGCCTAAATAACATCATTGGGCTGATCTGATGTGTTTACTTGAGTCCATTTGTGGTTGTTTGTTCATGTAGGGGCAGATGCTCGAATAGGCTGTGGGCAGGACAGCCCGCTACATGCTGCAGTCCGAGAAGGAGGAGCTGACGTAGTGGACCTTCTGCTGGACTTTGGGGCTGATGGGTGTTGTAGGAACGCTGAGGGCAAGACCCCTCTGGATCTGGCAACACCAAACAGCGCAGTGAGAATTGCACTTCTGAAAAGAGGTATGTTGTGCACACATGCATGTTAAAGAAACCCCCCAAATCTAAATCTAATCTAAAGTATAACAACTCCACCCTTTCTCTCTCTCTCGCCTGATCAGGTCCCTGCTCGCTGTCTCAGCTGTGTCGTTTCTGTATTCGCCGAACTCTGGGAAGGAGTCGTCTCCACAGTGCCTCCACCCTTTTCCTTCCACCAATTATCAAGGACTTCCTCCTCTACCAATGAGATGTCTCTGCCCAGCTTGTGTGGCGCTCTGTGTGCCACATAGATTGATTTGTCCTTCACATTTTTGCCTTGTCACTGACCAATGAGGCAAAACATGTGAGGAAAAAAACATCTACATTCAGAGAATGGAACTAAGTTTTGTCAATCGTCTGTATTTTATTATACAGTTTCTTTCAATAATATAATCATTTCCATTTACATATTACTCAATGAAATATGTTGGATACAAGTTTGATAAGATAGCTTTCATATATGATATTTGAGGTTATGTATTTTTTTACTTTTAATGAAGTGCTCTCCATTTCCTTTTTTGGATTTTACATTATTCTAAAAAATGTTTTTTTAAGATGACAGTTTTATATTTCTGTGCAGAATCTTACAAGATAATTATAACTTGTAAATCTCTGTATCCACTAAGAGTAAATATTGTATTTTGTAAAAAGTATTCTCAAAAGATGATGGTAATGTTGTTATTGTTAGTATCTATGGTGATCTATAAGTCACATGGCTGATCAATGGACTGTAAATAAGGAAACCTGAAACAAGACAAGGCAGACACCAATGTTTGGTGAATAAAGTGTGGTGTACTGAGGAAGAGTTGTGTGATGGGCATTAATTTTGATGGACTTACAAACAAGATTTGTTGGAAATATATCCAGCTTTTGCTGTATTGTCAACACAAGGATTAAAGAAGTAGACAACTTTAAAAGAAAACTGAGTACACTGGATTTGAGGAAAAAGGTGAGCGAGTTTTGTGGACGGTGTTGCTCAAGTGGAAATAATTTCCTGCATTGAAATGCCACCCTGAAAGGTCACCTCTGCAGAGACTTAAAGAATCTTGATTGAGTAGATTTAACTTGACGCTTCCTCACTTAAACCAGCACAGAAAAGTCTTCAGCCTTCAGAGAAGGGTCTGGAAGGGGGATATATGCTGTGATGTTGTGTGTGTGTGTGTGTCGATGGATGTCCTGCTGCTCATGCCCACATTCAGTGGTTACATGCTATACCTGTGAGACAATAACACCATTCAGAACAAAATGTCCATAATATTTCACGGATGTGTCCATTGTGTACAAAATGACATTTGAAGGTGCTGTACACAGATGGCACATTAGATAAAGCAACTTGGATGTTGACATTTTCTGAGAAGCCTGCAGTTCACAGTGGGTTTATACTGAACACCCAGGTTACATTCAAAGAGCAGGTCTACTGACTCAATCTGATAAAATTAATTCTAAAAATATAATCCAATTTACACCTCAGTTTTGAGCTCTGGTCCGTTGTGTTACACCATGGGAAAAATCAGAAATGCAGCGGAGTGAATGACTCAGTGGTGCTGCTGTGCTTCTGTCCCTCTGTGGTATCAATCAATCCACCAAAAAGTTTCATGTATTTATTGACTTTTAACAGCTCACAATCACAAAGCCTCTTAAAAATGACATCTCAAATCATATTTAATAGTATAGAAACATCCAAATATTTTCAGCACATATTCACGATCAAGATGGCACAAATCAACAACAAATTTACAGCACAGTTCTGTAATATAAACATGATTAATAGTATTATCATGCCTTGTGAATACTTTGTGAAACCACATATCAGCAACATATTATTAGGACTGAAATGATTAGTGCGCGGACAGAAAATTAACCATCATTAAGTAATTTATCAAAGAACATGACTAAGAGTCTACAAACATGCTAGCACATGCTAGGCAGAGCAGCAGATTGAGCTAAACGTTTGCATGTTTACCTTCTCAGTTTAACACATTAGCATGCTATCATTTGCTAATTAACACAAAATACAGCTGAGGCTGATGGGAATGTCATTTCATTCATTTTGCAGATATTTGGTCAACAAAATGAAAAAGTCAGATGATTGAAGTTATTACTATTCATTTTGAGGGGGAATGAATGTCTGTACCAAATTTAATGTCAATCCACTGAATAGTTGTTGAGATATTTCGGTCTGGACCAAAGTGACCGTCCCTAGAGCCATGCCTAAAGATGCTTAATATTCACTGTTTCCCGCTTCTTAAAATGTTAGCATTAGCTGCTTTTCTCTGTTTTATATCATTGTGGATGGATTATCGTTGGGTTTGGTCAGACTAAAGTTTTTTGAAGGTGTCACGTTTAGCTTTGGGAAATTGTAATTGACATTTTTTTACTATTGTCTGACATTTTTTAGGCTAAAAGACAAATTATTTTATTTTAAAAATAACCAACAGATTAATTGATAATAAACATAATCATTATGTGCAGCCCTATATATTATTATACATATAATTATTACATATGAATTTAACATTTCATCAAGAATGAACAAAAAGCTGCTGAATTCCAACAAACACACCACTAACTAACTCAAGATATTTAACAGGAACATCTCTGTGAATACATGTGTGACATTTGACAATTCTTCTGGTAACTTAACATTCAACACAACATTACATTTGACAAACCAGTCACCAGTATACATAATAGCAGAAATTAAATTCAGTTTGAATATTTTACAACATTTAAACCCTCAAATGTCAGAGGTAACTGCTGCTCCTCTCCAGCAAATAAAATCATGCACAACAGAACCAAAACCATAAGTGAGTTTCATTTTACGTCTAAAGAGTTTTACACCAAACAGATTCATAACACAAAGAGAAAAAAACTACCAACTATAAAGATGTTTTTGCTTTGTTACATTAGTTTGACATATGCACAAAAATGTTCTTTACCAGAGTTGCTGACGAGCGGGTTTACATCTGCACTGATTGCTTCTGATTTTCAGAAACAGTTCTATAGATAGTTGGATGGTTGACAGGTAGGATATTCAGATATATGTTTTTTTAAAGTCCATGTAAAGGAAAATGAGAGATTTCTTTTCAAACACAAAATAATTGCTGAAAATGTGAAAAAACTGTGAAGTATGTAGTACTGAATTGTGGAGTTAGAGTGTTTATTGGCTCTATTACAGGGGTAGTTACAGGGGTAACTAGCATGGGATTCACTTTGGCTAATGGCCGCCGCTGACACCACCTGCCACTTGGGCTTCAGCGCTGGCTGTGTGGCTGAGAGGTCCCTACTCAGAGGGAGAGCATTTACCAGGCAGCACTTCACCAAAAAGCACAGTGTGAGAGGCAATTGCTCCAAGGGTGACGGCCACAAAGTAGCCACTTTTCAGCAGAGAAGTGAGTAACGTTAAGTACATTGAACTCCATTGAAAAAAACGACAATTTAAAATAATGACTGGTAATGGTTTGCTTGTTAACTAAGTTACATTTTTACTAAAAGAAGTCCACATTTACCTACAAAATATGTGCCGAATTAAACAGTGGCTCCTAACATTACTTTATTTTTAAAATATCATCCATGTTCCTTGCCTTAAACCTACAAACAAGGCCTATTTTAAATTGTGATTTTTATACGGGAGTTTGGGATGAGCATTGTTAACTCAGAGGCTGTTCAGTTGGGCCGTGCTCTCAGCACCTTCAGCGGACACGCCCTCAGCGTTTCAGGTCAGAGAATACTGCTTATTTTACCACGATCTTGAAACCTAACTTTATATACTTGGTGTTTTTTTTAATCATTCAAATTTGGCCAGGTGGTTAATTACACATTTTTCTGTGGTGTGACAAACTCAGAACGTGTATTTATTATTGCTTTACACAGACTTTAACATTATTTCAGGATGTTTTGTAATAAAAAGTAAGTGAGAAGTGATGAACTCATGACTGAGATGGCTCAACAAGTGTTTGTTTCCATTCATCACACTGACACTAACACTTCTGAATCAGAACTGAACATGATGTCCATTGCAATCAGTGTGAGGAGATAATTATGACATGATCAACATGACTCCAGAAGTTAATGAAACCCTCTGCGGGGTGACAGATGCTTTCAGACGGTGGTTATGTTTGTGCTCCTGCTATTCTGGCTGTACAAGCGTCTCCGAGTACGGAAGCACAGGAGCTGCTTGTTAAAGTGTTTGCTGAAGCTTTTGCTCATCAGGTAGAGGGCAAACGGGTTCACACAGGAGTTGGTGAAGGCCAAGATGCGAGCACACACGCTGGCGATGAAGTGGCCCAGCGATGTGTCCACCTGGTCGTAGTGATAGGAGCGGTACAGGTAGATCACATGACTGGGCAGCCAACAGACAGCAAACAAGCCAACAAACACCAGCACAGTCTTTGCCAGACGCTTCCTGGACTTTATCTGAGAGGAGAGAACAAAGAGAAGAAGCGTTTATTTGTCTCCTTGTAGCAATTTTTGTTTTCTTGTTTTACATTCTTGGCAGCAATATTGTGTTTTATCATGTAACTACTACCCCCTGTGTATCACGAATAAAGGTTTGAAACAATCAATCAATATTTCTCAACACACAGGAGAATTACTGAATATGGAAATAATTAAGAACAATACAATTAATAAATGGCAAAAGGTATCGATCTAAAACTGGCTTCCTGCAACCTGAAAACATAAAAAAAGAAAAAAAAATCTGACAAATATGTACTAAATATGCATAAAACGTCAAACTCATTTTTGATTTTTGTATGCATCAACATTGATATATAGAGTAACCCAACACCACTGAAAATCTTGTTTTTGCCGACCTTCAGTGGTTTAACTTCTCACCTTGCTGTAGTGATGTATAGGTGTACTCCAGGACACCGTGACATCACTGGTGGGTGCGGTCAGAGGGGCTCCATTTGAAGCTTTCAAATGGAGAAGGCAGTGAAATACTGCTTTTCAGACTGGTGTTCAGTTACTCTTTAAATACATTTTTATACAGCACATCAGTGGTTCTCAGCTGTTTCAGCTCGTGACCTCTGTGACCTCAAATGTCTTCTTGCGAAACCCTTGTTGCTGGTTGCATGTGTCTACCAGCTGAGACCAGTTCAACAAAAGAGTGTTTTTCTTTTTCTTTGTTTTATATGAATAATTTTTAAATATGAAAGTATCCAGTAATTCTCAAAAAAAAGTTGAAGGTGAAGCAGAATTTTTTTCTGTTGACAACACAGCCTCACCTGAATGTCCATTTAGAACCTGTTCCATAGCTTTTGGTCACATCACATGATTGTCATCAGCAGATAGTTAGTTGTTAGTTCAAATTCTGAACCTTAAACCTTTAAGCCAACATGGACGAGAAGTCCTTAAAGTGCTCATTTTGAACATCTACAACTCCATTTCAACTGAACAAACTCCATCTTCTGATGAAGATCATGTGACATAATCGAAACCTCCACAGCAGCTACTAAATAGACGTTGAGATTGTTTTGTCAACTGCTGTTCCCAAGGTCAAGAATGAACTTTAAACATTAATTTTTTGATGCCTTCCTATCCTGTTAATTATCTCCTGACCCCTCAGATTTGTCTTGTGACCTCTTGGGGTTGGGATCCACTGCAGTATGTATGAGGATATGAATATATATATATTAGATGTTCGATTTACGCACTATAATACCCACTGCACCTACAACTTATACATATTTATTTTAGTTTAAAATACTAAATGCGCAATACATTCCATTCATTACTGTTTTATTTGAACATGTTGTATATACTGTACATAAATAAAGATGCCAATAAAGCCAATAAAGCTGATTCTGATTCTGAGATTTATTGTATTTGGAGGACTTAATGGGTTTGTTAAAGGTTTTTGAGGAAAAACATCATTAATTGAAAGTAAAAAAGTGGACGCCCTCACCTGTTTCTGCATGTGCAGGTGTCCTTCAGCAGGGATGTCCACAGAGCTCCTGACCAGGCTGCGAGCTATGAAGCAGTAGTAGATGGATATGATGAAGAGCGGGATGATGTAGAAGATCAGGAAAGAGGCGGTGGAGTGAATTTTTGGGTGTAGCTCCCCAGCGTGAGGGTAGGGTGCACAGGTCACAAATGTCTCATTGGTGTGGCTGGTGGTGAAGGTGTGCAGGTCAGAGAAGACAGCTTCAGGAATGGCCAGAGTCACAGAGAGGAGCCAGATCGCCCCGGCTCGTAAACAGATACTGAGTGTAGCGCTTGACCTGTGGATATCCAGGGGTTTGACAATCGCTCTGTACCTAAAAGGAGAGGAGAAATTTATGGAGAATCAATTGGAATAATGTTTTTTTCCTTTGTGTGGAGAGACTGCTCATATCAAGATGAACGCTGATTACCTCATTAAGCTTTCTGATTATGCATGCAACCAAAAACAACTGTCTCATCACTGATTTCATTGTGGTACTCCACTACTTTGTACTGAGGCAGACTGTCGTGTACATACATCTACTGATGCATTTGAACACATCTTCAGTGATGTTCCTGGAATAATTGGGTGTTTCAGGTCTTTCAACATCATACACCCTCCTCCAGGTGACCCAGCCGGGGCTGATCAGACCCCAGCTTGTGTCCAGATGGCTAGCTACTTACGACTCCATGGCTCTCCTGTTTTGAGTCACAGCCATCTTGAAGCCCTCTCTGCCACATCAGTGGTACTGCTGATGGCTCTCCCCCTTTCTCTCTCCTTCGATGCCCAAATGTCTGAATGCTCTGACTAAAGAACAGACTGCAAATCCCCAGCATCCAACCTCCACTGGGAGGTACCTCACTCTCCATCCAGCCTGCTGACAGTTGCTGACCAAGCCTGCATACATGGACAGCTTTCTTTCAAAGGTCTCTTCCAAGCAATCTTCCCACGGGACTGTCAGCTACAGCAGCACAGCTTGCTTGGTGGACTCAGACACAAAGACAATGTCTGGTCACAGGGTGGTGGCTGCAATATGGTTGGGGAACTTCAGCTACCGTTCGAGGTCCACCAACACCTGCTAGTCCCTTGCAGAGGTCAGGATCAGCCTGCAGATGTTCTTTTGGTAGGTTTTGGCTGCTCCCCAGCTCTGACAAAGGTGATGGCCTGCTTGGAGGGTCGGGACCGCTTTGCCTTGTGCTAATGGCTTCAGTGATGGTCTTCAGGACCTGATCATGCCTCTATTGGTACTGTCCCTCTCCAAGTGCCTTTGTGCAGCAGCTGAGAATGTCCTCCAGGGTTCCTCACTTGAAGCACAGTGGGCACGCTGGTGACTGCTTTGCCCCATGTGTGCAGATATGATGGGCTTGGAAGCGCATCGTACACAGCCTGGATGAGAAATTTGATGCAGCTCAGCTTTCCAAAGCTCAGCCCAGGTCACTGTCCTCTCGACCGCATTCTCCCATCTTGTCCAAGCTCCCTGTTGCTTCATTCCCACCAACTTGCAGATTCTCATCTCCTCCACTGCTGCTCTCACCTCCTCCTGAACTAGGCAATGCCTGGTGTTCATTTGAGGAGTTCATTTGAGACAGCCTGACATCCCTGAAATGCCACCCTTCTGGACTGATGTGTCAATGTAAGTGTTCTTGGCCAGGTAGGTGCACAGCCGATTGGAAATAGCATTGAAGAAGACCTTCGCCTCGACACACAGCAGGGAGATGATGTGCAACTGGTCTGGATGATGGTCAACTGGCCAAACCAATATATTCCTCTTCTCCTGCCTCCTTGTACTGAGACTCCAGCACTTTCATCACCTGCCTGATGTTGTGGATCCTCACCGTACTTTGGTTCTTCAAGTAAGGTGTTCTGGAGCCTTTCTTCTCCTGTCCTCCGAACCGTTCAGCTGCGATGTTGACAATGATTGTTGTCATGGCTTGTAGCTTCTTATTGGCGTCCCCCTTCACAGTTACCTCCAGAATTTGGTTGACATCTTCGTCAAACTGCTTCCACAGTGAAGTCATGTTAACTGCAGGCTATTTGATCCACCTCCTGTTAGACTTGATGTTTAAGGGATTAGTGACACAAATGCAACACTTGGAGGTTTTGGGCACTATGGGGTGACTCCAGGCATGGCACCTTCTGCGTCTCATCAGGTTGGACACTTGTGCGTTGTGCTGCTTCTGCTCCAACCAGACACTTCATCCTTGCTTGGTGGATCTTCAAGCCACAATTGTTCTTGCATATTTTGCCTCATGCACACTGCTCACTCATAGTCGTTTGTTCATTGCCTGGGTCTGATGCCGTTGTGTCATCCCCCCCTCAGGCACCCCTGGGGCTATCTTTTCATTAGATTCATCGTAGCTTTTTTTCATCATAGACTCAATTTCCTTTCTGCAATCATAACAAGATAATCTTTAAAAGCTTATCTTATACAGCAGAGAAAATTAATATAGGCTTTAAATCAAAACAGGAATGATAATATTAGCTCCTGGATAGGATGAGTTGCACATCAAGGAGATGATTTGTTAATTAAAACTGGTATTAAATGTTCCTTTGCTCCCGAAAGCTACAAGGCCAAAGGTCAAATGTGCAGGAAATATTGAAAGATGTTGGCAGCTCACAACACTTGTTCAGACAAGTTTTCAATGTATCGTAGATTGAATATTTACTCCGTTTCAGGTTGTTTATACACAGATCAGCAGAAGTACCACCAAAATCATTGTAGTTCTACATTTAAATGATCACATTATATAAAGTCAGTCTAACTCATAACACCTAAATATAATGTTCCTAACATTACACGTATATATACATTAGACTTTCTTGTTGCATTTGATATTTTCACAGGAACACGCAGCTTTGCTGAGATAATTGTAACAGTGTCATTATAATTACTGTAGTTATTTAACTATTCAACCTACTGGTGTATTTATTTTTTGCAAACTTGCATTGTATACACAAACACTGTTCAAACCCACACAGCGTTATTTGAACATTTCCAAAAAATATGCCAGCATGGACATTGAGGACACTAAAATCATGTCCTTGTTGTAGCCTACTTTGTGATAATTTAGGGGTTTAAAGGAGCCAAGGAGGAACAAATAAGTGGACTTTGATTATTTTGAGATTATTTTTAATATCAAGCTCAATTTTAAAGCTGTCATGAACAAGAAGTCCTAGAAGAGCTCAGAATAAGTTTGAAAAGGAAGTTTGGACATCTAAAGTGCCAACAGAGCAAACTCCAATGTCATGATGAAGACTGTGTGATAAGGTCAAAAGCTCTAGAACAAGCAAGTAAGTGGACCTTGAGTTCAGTTTCTTTTGTGGATTGAGTTCAGGAGGAGTTTACATTCTACACAACTTAAACAAATGACTTATCGTGAGTCTTTTGAGGGGCTTGTTGTGCCATTTTTAAGTGAATGTGATTTTTTTAGACAAAAAAAAATCAGAATTGCATTCTTGACAGAGTGGAGAAAGTTTTGGAGCATTTATTTACACCATGATCTGAAGAAATTAAATGTACAGGAAAATATAATTCAAAATTTAAATATATAAAATATAAAAATAGAATCATAATTATTTACAGACTTGGTGCAGTGGAGAAACTACGACTCTGTATGTCAGCTGAATTCTGGAGAAATGTGCATTAAATGATGCAAAACACTTAATATATACAGTATATTTTCATTTGACATAATATTAAAGCCATGAAAAAAGATATTTTAGTTTTGAATATGTCAGTCATTGTAAGCATTTGTTTTTAATTTTAAAAACCTAACAGGTATTTAAGGGGGAATGAAAAAGCTGAGAAGTTAAAAACACTTTTTAAAGCATGACCAACTGTGTGAGGAGTACCGGTCAGCCGAGAGAGCAGTGAGGGTGAAAACGGACACTCCCACCGAGGTGAGCTGGATGAACGGGATGAGTTTGCATCCAACCCGGCCGAAGAGCCACTCGTCCACCAGGTATCTGCTGGCGTCCACCGGGGCGCAGGTCACCAGCAGCAGCAGGTCCCCCAGAGCCAGGCTGGACAGGAACAAGTTGGGCACCGTGCGCATGGACTTCACCAACAGACACGTCTTCATTAAAGTCACATTTCCCACCAGACCTATGATGGTGATGATTCCGTAGACAGCAGCAATTCCGATGCCAGGGAGCCAGATGTTGTACTGGTGCTGTTCTCCTGAGGAGTCCCAAAACACTCTGGAGACATTCAGAACCGAGAGCCTCTCTGGATCTAACACGAAGGAATCCTCCAGAGACATCACAGCATACAGGGAGAGGACAGAGGTTTTCAACGTTAGAGTCAGATGTCGCTGGTGCGTTTGGTGAGTGGCTTTATAGACTACACACCATCCTGCTGTTGCGTGCGTCATTTCACGCGCTGCAGGTTGAAGGCTGTGAGGATGAGGGTGACCAACGGGGTGAGAGTGCCTATAAGAATCAGTATAAGACTGATCTGATTTACACCTTAACATGCAGTTTTATCCTTTAATTTCATAATGTAAGAAGTGAACGATGAAGTGATGACCTTGACTGGATGTGATTTGGAGTTATTACCCAGCAGCCAAGGTGGAAAGTGCAAAAACTAATCATAATGCAACGCTAACTGGAATATTGTTATATAAAGCAAGAAAGACTATCCTTAAATGTTTGACTTGTAAAGATGTTCCTTTAGAGGAAGACTATACCTCCTTATACCAGAAATTGACCTACACCCTACATAACAACATGAAGTGGACTCATATATTCTGCATCAGTTTGTTTCAGCTCTTCATTAAAGCTATATGCTCTTCAGTGGTGGAATGTAACTAAGTATATTTACTAATCAGCAAATCAGTCCATTGGTGTGCAATCAGAGTTAATGGAACATAATTATTTTTCACTTGCATTAGTCAAACTGTAATTCAAGATATATATATATATATATATATATATATATATATATATATATATATATATATACACGGCTGGATTAAAAACTGGGTAACTGGCCAGGTTCAAGGCATGTCAGTTCATGCATGGAAATTTGATTAAGTAAATATTTGTTGGGGGATTTGCACCATTAAAGTACAAAAACTATTAAGGAATCAATGGGGATCCTAATATAGAAACACAATGGAAGGCAATAAACACTATTCAAACAAAGTCTGTAGTCTCTCTCTGATGAAACTTAATTAATCCTTCTGGGTTCTCAAGTTGCAAATAATCTTCTTCATTGCATAAATATTGTACACTATAAATCAATCTTGACAGCGGGCATTTTGTCACAGGTAGTGCAGCAGGTGGATCAAAACACAGAGACCGAGGCAGAATTACTGAAACACCGGAAACACTAACAATAATCTGACAAACAACTAAGAAAACAGACAGGGGACTAATCACAAAACAGGGCACAGCTGGGGTGAGCAGGGACCAGAATAAGGAGGGAACATGATGATTGGGTAACAAGGTGATTAGGAGGGTGTGGCAGGCAAAACACAGGGCAAGGCTGACGAGGCTAACACAGGACAGGTGAGCAGAGGAAAGCAGGCTGGGCAGGGCTACAAGAACACATGAGGCACACAAGAGGTTACCAACTGACAAAAACAAAACCAAAGCAAGGCAGAGATAAAACTAAAGAAAACCCTGGACTCAGAGGAAAAACAATACCAAGCTCAAGCACTACACAAAGAAACACAAATGGCAAATGCAATTTGTAACCCAGACCACATTCAGAACGCACACAATCCTCTTTATCACTGAGACAGAGTGTATGCTGTGCGAGTTCAGACCAGCATGAAAACAAAGACAGACCAACCAATATAGGCAACACAAATAATCATCATCCAAGATAATCTTTTAGAAACAACCTCAAATCAGCTTTGTCTCACTCAGTCAAGTCCAAACAAAAAGGGAGAAAAGTCCGAGGGCCTCTGGAGGACCGTTGGAGAAAAGGCCAAAACAGCAGCAACAATAACAACAAGAACAACAATGAAAAAGCAAACAAAAAAAAGGCATGATGTTAGAATTTCTTATTGTAGTACGTATGTGTTTACATAGGTGTGTGTGTGTGTGTGTGTGTGTGTGTACGCATTGTTCTATCCTTATTGGGACCTATAGTCCTCATGGGGACCAACGTGCAGCAAAACGTTTCTGAGGTCCTGGTTAGGGTTAGGGGTAAGGTGTGAATTGAGGTTAGGTTAAGGTTAGGGTTAGGCTGTACAAAATGAATGGAATCAATGCAATGTCCTAACAAGGATAGCTGCGCAAACTTTTTAAAATTTTCCAGGATTTTATTCCAAATGTATGTGATTTGTATCTTCATTCCCACAGAATCTCCAAAACTAGTTTAAAAAGTAACTGCACCCAGTCTAATGATCCTGCTTGCCCTGTCAACTAGAGTTGACAACATTTTCAGCTTTTATCATGTATCATTGCACTATAGTACATCACAACTGAGGGTGGTCACTAGAACAACACACCACACCTGACCACAACCAGATTTAACATTTTAGTTCATTGTTCTCACATGATGAATGTTCTTAAATAAACTTGTAAAAAACCCTTCAACTGGGAAAAAAAGGGAAAAGAGAAGGGATCGCTCATCAAAGATGGACAGAAATGTAAGAGATGTTGTCTACACAGAGTAGACAGAAATAACAATAGTATATGACAATGTGTACATAAATGGGAACTTAGGGAAGCAGAAGGGTACAAATACCTCCATAGTGGTCCCCTAACAGATTAATCCTGCCTTTGCTACATACGTATAGTAGGGTCCAAAAGTCTGAGACCACTTTCCCATTTAAGTGAATGGGAAAGACCTTTTGTCCAATCTGTTGCGACCACTGATGAAATAAAAACTGTTTCCTTTCAGTTGTCGCAGCTGGATCTGCTACTTTTTGGTCAATTACTTAATGTTGTAGGAAAGCTGCCTCTGTTCTGCACAGAAATAAAGACCAAACCTTTATATTCAAATGTCCAAATGTTCTTCAGTCTCTACTAAACCTTTCATCTACACAGTGTTCATGGTCCTTGTATCTTATATCAAAGACTTAAAGAAACACTGGTGGGACATTATTTGCTGGTGCATCAAATGGCACCAATTGGGCCCAACACCATTTCTAATATAAATGCAAATTGAGTTTTCTAGTATCAATGCCGCAGATAAGACAGATGAAAATATGCTTCTCCAAGCGTGACTTGAACCATTAAAAATTTCCAGGCTCTTCTGTTGTCCACTTCTGAGAACTTTAGTGAAAATTGCCTAATAAGTTTGCAAAGAACAAAATGGCTGCAGAGTTTGTAAAAAAAAAGTATTTCAACCCTCTAATTTGTTCCCTACTATTTGTGTAAGACTGAGAAGAGACGGTCATCAAAGTAAAATGGCTCCTTGCACAAACACACTCAAAAAGCTGATACTGATTCCACTGTCTGCTATTTCAAGTAATAACTAGACGGGCCTCCTTGAACCAAATGATGTTTTTCAGAGCTGCCTCTGCTATTCTCCCTTCACCATCTCTCTCTCTCTCTCTACATTATCCCCTGCCTCTCTGGGTTTCTATTTCAGAATAAATACAAATAAAGGATTTGTTCAATTTGCATTTATTTTGCTTTATTTCAGTTTTTGAAGAAAGTTGATACCTTTTTTTTAGTGGTCAGAAATCAATCAATCAATCAAACTTTATTTTTACAGCACAGGTCATACATCAAATGCAACTCCAAGTACTGAACACAAAAAGAGTTAAAAAAAACATGAGTTTAAATAAATAAAAAACATTTGAATGAATAAAGCATAAAATAATAAAGCTAATAATAAAATAAGAGATAAAAAAATATACACACTAGATAAAAGCCAGACTAAAAAGATGTGTTTTAACACTCTTTAATAGAAAACGTGTAATTAGTTTCACATTCAAAGGATGACCTTTGCTTCTACATTCATATCTCCGTGGCATTCATCCTCTTTTTATCTCTTTTTTTAGAAAAGGATCAAAAACTCGTTTCAAATTAAAATTTGATTCAAAGCTTCTCTTACACAATCTCGACTCAGATAACCACTTGAATCGTCTTGGAAATGGCACACAGTGTGACACAGCATTAATGAACACAGCCGATACCGGCTACCTGTGATAGTTCTGAATATCTCATATTTGATGGTTTGAAATAAAGCATTGTGCTTTATTCTATGAGATCATGCTTTCTTTTTGGATTTAAAAATTATAATCCTATCTACAAAGTAACCGCTAACTGTCAGCAGAATAAGTGGAGTAAGTAGAAAGTAAAGGCATCAGTACCTTAAAAATCCCCTCCAGACAGGTATTAAGACATATAAAAATGTTCTACTTGGAACAATAATGAATGTCTGATATGGTTTTTCCACAAATCCTTAAAATGACATATCATCCTTCTCCCTCATTAAAAATCCCAGAATTGATGAATATGCAAATATATTTCTTTTCAGAAGTTGAACAGTTGGACACAAGCTGTCTCCTGCTTCACTATAAAGTCCATTCTCAGTGTTTGTGCACCTGTGGCTTCAAGTTTCCACATCACACTTTCCACTTTCAGGACATGAATGTGAAAACAGCCTTCCAGTGTCAAACTGTTCACTTAATTACTCTGATTATGCATGCAGTCACAGATAAAATTCTTGGTTTAGTATATTTTTTTTGCTCTCTTTCAGCTCCCACTGTTTGACCTTTAGTTTTGTCTGACTGTTAGAGCTGCTTTCAGCACCATGGACAGCAAGCCTGCGGGCTTCTGTCGCCACCTGGTGTTGAAGAAGCTGAACTGCAGGATTAACCAATAAGAATGACTTGACACTTTGGTGATTCTCAGCATAAATAGACCTTTTTCAGCAGACATTTTGACTGGTCATAGCAGGAAAAGCACAGGTAGAATTGATAACATTAACAATGTCTCAGTTCTATTCAAGTGTCCAAGGAAGCCATACTGGTGAACTGTCACACACTGTACCAGGGTCAAGAATTTATAAAATCTAAATGTGATTCAGCCATCATTCATGTTATTATCTGCACCAGTTTAGGAAAAGAAAAGAGCAGTGGAATAAAATATGCCCCTAATAATAGAAAAAATACTTAATTACTTAAGTAACAGTACAGAAGTTGTATCCGCAAAAAAGTAAATCAAAGTAGGCATTCACTATACAGAATGATCCCTTTGATGGTTTTATATTTATGTTATGTTATTGGATTATTGATGCATTCATATGTGAGCAGTTTTATAGGCCTTCTTTTATTATTATTATTATTATTATCATTATTATATCTTGTATATATTATACATGTTACACAAGTAAACTAAGTGTTTAGTATTAGTTTGTTATTACACACCTGTTCCAAATACCTTCATGCTGTGTCTACTCTAAATTTAGTTCCTTGCTCTGTAAAATGAGACACTTGAGTGTTTAACAGTTAGTTTATGTTGTCTGGTTATACTTATATAGATTTCTGTGTCTCTTTAATGTGTTGATTTGACAAACCTTTAGAGGACAGTGTTGTTTGTTCTTAATTTAATGTGATAGCAATGTTATTTTGTGATGCTGCTTAGGCCCACACCTGTTTGCTGTCATTCTGGCATATATGGTCATGAAGAAATACTGTTCCTAGGCTAGTTGAACTCTTGACCTTTGTTTCTATCGGAGGGTTGTTCACTAACCTGTAAGGTTAACTATAGATATTTTCAGATCCTGTGCAACAGCATGTAAGGACTGACTGAGTGCAAAGAAAAAATAGCTAGGTGGTATTTGTCTCTCAGAAATATGATGCATTATACTTCTGATTGTATTATTTGATTACCTTATTTCATAACCTGACAATGCTCTCTTTGTGTGTTTATTGAGTGATCAGGCAATTCTCCACTACACATACAACTTGCTTTGCAGATTTAGATTGTATGTAAAACATCAGCTTACAAAATATAATAGTGTTAAAGGTTCAACTGCCCCAGCAGCTAGAAACACTATAACACAATACACCAAAAGACTAAAGCCTAAAAACAACACCTCTCTAAAACAGCTTGAACCAGACATTATAACCTTCATGATGGTAGGATTTATTGCAGACTGGAAACTGGGAGTGTTCTGCTGATAATACTTGTGTACTTCAACATACTGTAAGTAAAACTTTGAGAGAAGGAGTTTCTAATTGTGGAGAATGTGGAGTATTTCTATATTATGGTGTTACTGCTGCTTTTATTTCAGTAAAGGACCTGAATGCTTCTTCCACCTCTGCATACTGACATTAAAACTTTGACAAGAGGTCACTGCGGACAGACAGGCTGCAGGTCCCAACATCCAATATGAGACTGAACCATCACTGCTGACATCCAATCAGCTGAGGGCTGATGGGATTGGAGGATCAGTCAGTGTGTTTCTTCCCGCAGCATCCTTGGATACCTTTCAGGCTGACACTGATCTGCGTTATAGGCGTGGGGATTTTCATCGGTGATGGAAAACACCCGCTGCTTTGCCAACCGCTTCTCTGACTACAAAGGCGCTCTGCTCCCGGGCCAGGGCGCAGAGGCCGTGGTGCCCGCCGTCATCTCCACCGTCGATAAAGTCCTGAATAAGGTCCCCGTCGACATCAGCGACTACGACGGAGGGCTGTACGATGGCCCGGCCGGGGTGGCCTACATGCTGTATCATGTCAGTGAGTGTCCGCTGTTCTCCCAGCAGCGGGACGTCTACCTGAAGACGGCCAAGCAGATCATCGACGTGTCGGTCAGATATGTGGACGCGGAGCCGGACAAAAACATGCGCGCAGCCTTCCTGCTCGGCGGGGCGGGCATCTACGCGGTGGCCGCGATGATATACAAGTCCATGGGCTTGGCTGAGTTTGTGAAGCCGCTGACCAAATTTCGTAACCTGTGGGAGGTGTGTGCGCCCATCAATTTTCTGGAGTGCGGCTCCGATGAGCTGTTTGTGGGACGGGCTGGGTACCTGTGTGCAGCCCTGGTGCTCAAGCAGAAGCTGGGCATAGAGGTGAGCTCCTTCACATGGCGAAGATACATTTCAGTGGCCTGTTTGCAGAATGATAGAAGCTGCCCATCACCCTAAACTTCAAATAACAGGTTTGAAACCTGCTGCAAAAAGATCCACAGGTCTGTAAATAGTCTACATGCGCACACACAAGACAGCCAACTCAAGTGCATGCTTTCTGATGCTTTAAAGGGTTTGTTTATCAGTAATATATTCATTGTTAAAGTCCCCCTCCACTCAAAAACGTGTTTTGCTTCTTGTTCCTTCAGTTGGGTGTTTGAGCTTCACTTTGCAGAATGATGTATGTGCAGAGTTTGGTGATTTAAATGATTTCAGCTTCTCACTCTCTCCTGTTACACCTTTATTATTATTACTATGTCTGCAGACCTCATGTAATTTCCGGTGTATCTCTCCCCCCCCATTCAGCTCTATTTCCTTACAAATAACAACAGGATTTGTCCTTTATTCTCCAGATTCTGAGTAAGGATCAGATCAAATCTATTTGCCAGGCCATCATCGAGGCGGGAAAACAGTACGCCAGGAGGAAGAGAAAGCCTTTCCCCCTCATGTACTCATACTATGGGACAGAGTACCTCGGTAAGAAGAACAGCAGCTTTGAGCGAGCTTTGATAGAGAAGTATGTCACCCGCCTGTTAGTCTTTAATGTCTGTCTTTGTTATCCAGGGAGACTTTGTGAGTTGAAGCGGGAATTAGCTTTTAGAAATCAAAATTTTACTCTGAATCTCCTTCTCAGAGCTGCTGCCCTCTGACTATAAACACAAGGAAACTTTAGAGATTTATTGATATTGGATTGGTTCGTTCACATGTGTAAAGCTAACTTTCCTTTCCTTGACTGCATCAGATGAAGAAAGCCGTCAGGGTCGGAGATCCTCAGTAACAATCACACCAACACAGAGTCCATAGTAAGCATAGCCCCCGCTGGCCACTTCTGCATGGAAACAAAACTTTGAGGATGACGAGGAAGTGACACTTTTAAAACTAGAAAACAATTTTCACGTGAACACACCTGGCTAAGCTAAGCCGCTGCATGTGTTACAGTTTGCCTGTCCTGAAAGATTTGCTCGCTGAAGGGTTCCTCGTTTGATTTGCTCGATCGCAACAAGAATTCAGATCTGAGGGGAATTCACAGACTTTCTTTATATCAGAGAGCCGTGTTTTCCCTGCATGTGTCCAGTATTATGTAGGAAGAGTTTCCCAAAGAATTACATCCATATTTGACGAATTCTGCACCTCACAATTTACATCTAATTCCAACAACGTGTAGCGTGTCTGACTGACATTTCGAAAACGTTGGACTTCTGAGGTTTTGCAGAGTCGTCCAATATCGACTGTCTTGCCTGGTTAGAGGGTTGCAGGACTACAAATACTTCAATGTATGACCCAGTCTAAGAAACCTCAAGCATGGTGCTTTGGATATGAACAGTTTTTAAATACTTTAGAACTTACTTACCTGTATTTATACTATATTTTCTAATAATTCAAATTATTTTAGTACTATGATATACTGTTCTGGTAACATCCCAACAGTCTCTGGTCCTGAAGGGTTCTGTAGTAGGACTGTGATTGTGCAGCTGCTAAGTTTTGGCTACTGACCATTAGCTTTATTAAAACGGAGATGACTTGTTCACTGCTGGAAAACAAAACATTTGCTATCAAACAAAACTGTCAGAAAGCCAGTCCTCCAGTCGTCCTTTGTGAATGTCTGTGCCTGTGTGCTTCGGGTTGTGTCTGTCTGTGTGTACCTGGCACGTTGCCTTCTTGCATGGCTGGTTTGGTGGATGCATGTGTGTCCCTCCCCTCCCTCACTCCCCCTCCTGTCAGGCGCAGCCCACGGCCTTTCATCGGTGCTGCAGATGCTGCTGAGCTACCAGGACGTGCTCAGCGGGGTGGAGAAGGACCTGGTGTGGCAAAGCGTCGATTTCCTCATGAATCAGGAGCAGAACTGCAACTGGCCCGCAGAGCTGGGCGCCATCATCGAGAGAGAGAACGAACTGGTGCACTGGTGTCACGGAGCCCCGGGTACGCTTATTGTTCATTCAGCATCTGTTTCTTCAGCTTAAAGAATGTCTCCTATTAAGTTCATGTTACCGTCCTCTCATGCAGGCGTGGCATATCTTTTTGCCAAAGCCTACCTGATCAATAAGAAACCCCAGTATCTGGACACGTGTATCCGCAGCGGGGAGCTCGTGTGGCAGAAGGGTCTGCTGAAAAAGGGACCTGGGATTTGTCACGGAGTTGCCGGCAGCGCTTACGTTTTCCTCCTGCTTTATCGGCTCACAGGCAACTCCAAATACATCTACCGTGCTCAGAGGCAAGAAACCCCTTTCTACTGTCCTTCATTACAAGAGTCAGGATTTTAGAACTTCTGAGGTTCCTGCTTCTCCTGCAAGTTGACGTTTGAAAGACAGGCGTCCGACAAGCAGCAAATACAAACAACTTTATTAACATCCAAACAAATAAGACATGTATGTATGTTATTGTCGAGACTATGGACAGCTTTACAACAAACATACTTAAATTTATATAATCTAAACTATGAGGAAATGTTTTGTTTCATATACTCTGTTCAGACATCTTGGTGTCAGAATTTCTAAAGACGTAAAAAAAGGGTATTTCTCTTCTTTAAAACATTCTTTAAGACATGACCTCAGTGTCTGACTGCTTATTAGCTGTACTCCATTCATTTAAAATTCATGTCTCTCCACTTCTCTTTCCTTCCTGAAGGTTTGCGGAGTTCCTCTTCACGGAAGAGTTTAAGGCAGGTTCCCGCTCAGTGACCAGTGTCTACAGTCTGTTTGAAGGCCTGTCGGGCACCGTCTGTTTCCTGGTCGACCTCCTGCAGCCGGACCAATCAGAGTTTCCGCTGTTTAGTGTCTTTGTGTGAATGGACCCAGGAGACACTGAGCTGAACGGAAATCAGTCTTTAACCTCTGAAACAGGATTGGTAGAAACTTCAGAACCCGGATCGAAACTGTGGAGGGATGAATGGTGTTTGTTTGAGTTTTAGAAAATTTGCATACAGTTTCAGTAGAAACTAATCTTGTTTTGTGTCTATTCTAAAGTGGATGTTCAAGTTTCAGGCTTTACCAGATTCATCCCACTTACTGTAGCCTAACATTACCCATTTCAATTTACAATATAATCAAATGGAGTGAAGTTTTAGATGTTTTGAAAGTGGTACTTCTAGTACGGTGAATGAAATTGCAGCATATTTTACTGAGGTGCTGCTCTCAGGTCCCAAACACACATGAACGTACATGATTGACAGCTGAAATAAACGGCAATCACACTCAAGTCACACACACACACACACACAAAAAAAAAAAAAGAAGTGTCACATAATGCCTTTAAAAATTTTTCTACCACTTCACCAGCTCAGTGTCACGTATCGCAGACTTTTGAGTTTATGTCTTTAGGCTTCTTAATTTCTCAAATTACTGTTGTCAAAATAAATACTTACACAACAAATATTGAAAGGATTTTGATACTGAACTTCAAATTGGGCAGAGAGGTATAACCAACAGATACAGAGAGAAAACTGTACTACTACAGTAGTTTATTGTCTCACTTTGTCTGCGCTGTGCAATATTACTCACTCACCTGTTTGAACCGAGCTTAGGCCGTGTTGCAGTGTGACAGCTGTTTGTACCTATTTGATGTGTCAAACTTATCTATTGTTATCTATGGAGACCTTTAAAATGTTCAATGTGTTGTGATTTGCTACGACCTCTGCCCTGAAAAACTGCAGTACATTAGACTTTAGCTTGTGATGAGGACTGAGAACGAAAGAGCAAAACATGTCAGCAGTGTGAATAAGTCATTTTCCTTCCAGTGCTCTTCAAGACGCTACTTTGTGCAGCTCAGTTACGTAAATTACAGATTTCTTTTCTTAAATGATGTGATAATAAGGCCTTAAAACACATTTCTAGAATTTGGATGTGATCGCATCTCTCAGAGAAAAGGTCTGAAAACATGAGAAAGTGAAAAATGCTTTGGGAGGCGTTTTGGACATGTGGCTCATGTTGTAATGTTAAAAGGCCTGTGAACGCAGCAATGTCAAAGCAAAATAGTTTCCCGATGCTATCTGTGCCTGTTGTGGAACATTTATAAGCTGTGTATGTCTGCGCTGCTTTTGCATTTGCAGTCGGAGCTGTGCACAACAAAGTTTGAATTTTAAGTTTGATTATTGTTATTAATAAAGTGTCCAGATGAAAAAAACAAAGAGATGTGTTTTTTATTGTTCTGAAAAGCCTTGCAGACATTACCTTCACAGCCTGACATAATGACAAAACAAATCAGGTCTGATTTATATGAAAACATGATTTAAAACATAAATCAATGCATCTCTCTGACCTTCCAGATAATTTGTACAATGATCACCTTCCGGAGATCGCAGGACAATCAATTACCTTTCGCTACATAATTGTATTTTATCGTGATTGAAATATTGTGTTGTATTTTTAGTCTGGTTTCATTTACAGTTTGACACAGCAGAAGAGGAAAACATCAGCTCACCGGTACAATCAGTTCTCATGTACAGCACATACTGTATGAAACAGTTATCTTGGGTGAAAAAAAATCTAATAAAACACTGTAAATCCTTCAATAATCACAACTCGTGGATTTATAAAAAGATTTATTTAAATTACACAATAAAGATGGAGAAAAAGAAAAAAGACATTTTATTATATGTATGATGAGTAATACCTACAGTAAATAAATCTCTGTGTCACAGCCTTAACATAAGACTGTAATGTAGCAGCAGTCTGTTGTTATTATGGTTTGGGGCATCCAGGACCTGTATAGAAATAAATTACATTCACTTATAGTATTTTCTGTGTAATGCTTCAATTTCTTCTTTTGCTTGTGTGTGTGTGTGTGTGTGTGTGTGTGTGTGTGTGTGTGTGTGTGTGTGTGTTTATGACAGAATGAAACCAAACCAATGGATAATGGATATGAAATTAGCATATTAACAGTAAGTTGTAATTGATCGTCTTTTTTCTATAACATCATTAGCTATCTTAATGATATATTTGTTTGATGGAAATAATCCCCCTACCTGTCATCAGTCTGCATCAGTTTATCTTCTCACTGACCGGCGCCTCTCGCGAGCGCAGCGCCCATTGCGCCCCCTGCAGGCTCTAGCAGCGACAACACCTGGCTGTGAAAACATCCTGCCTGCCTCAAATCCTTGGACGAGCTGCGGCGGCGGCGGCCGACACAACGCCACCCTGTCCAGCTTGCTGAGTGACGGCTGGGTGGTATGGATGTGCGGACCCTGAGCGAAAGGTTCCCCAGATGGCTCCGTGAGTGAGGATGCGACTCCCCAGTTCCATCTTTGTGTCGGTGTCTCTGTTCACGGCCGAGACCACGGCAGCTCTCTACCTCAGCTCCACATACCGCTCCGCAGGAGACCAAATCTGGCAAGGGCTCACGCTCCTCTTCACGCTCGTGCCGTCCGTGCTCGTGCAGCTGACCCTCACCTTCATCCACCGGGACCTCAGCAGAGACAGACCGCTCATTCTGCTGCTGCACATCCTGCAGCTCGGACCCATTGTCAGGTCAGTGTTGACATGTTTATCTCTGTGGTTTGGCCCGTAAACAACCTCGGATACCATTGTATCATTAATGTCCACCGTGTCACGTGAGGATACGTTTATTACGGTCCACAGGTGTCGCCTCCACGGGCGATAATTGTGGTTAAAAACATGTCCGGGCCTGCCTGTCCATAAGCTGCTTACAGATGGTTGAATGATTGGATGAATGCGCTGCGCACATGCTGTTGTTTTCATTTTCTCTGGCCTTTTGTGTCGGCCTGCCTGCGTACACCCAGTGGTGCAATGAATGTATGCCTGTGCCTTTTTTACCTCGGAAATAAAAGCCTGATCAATACTCTCAGTGCTCATCGACAGGTTCCATAAAGCCACAAAGCTGCCAGTCTGCTCAGCCTCTATCAATGCAGTGTGATTTGGCATCAGACCTCCTTCCTTCTCACAGTTTGACCACCTTCAGCCTCACAGAGCAGACTGTGATTTATTCATGACTGTTCCATCTGAAAGATCATTAAATCTCCCTCCATGAAGAGGCGGACATACTGTGATGGTTTTACTGATGGAGGAACCTTTAAAAACATCTGCACAGAAGTGCTTTAAACCATAATAGGCCTGGTCCTTCTCTGAGTAAGCTCTGGGCTGCTGGCCATCTGCCTCAGCTATAGGAGTGATGAGCCTAATCCTCCCTACTGTACATACAGACACACAGCAGGACCAGCGTCCTCTAATATACAACCAGCAGGAGTTTTACTGGGGGAAAAGCTATTTATCTCCAGAAATATGCAAACTGTAGAGCTGAAACGATTAGACAACAAGTGAAAATTAAGCTGCAACTATTATAATTGATTAATTATGTAATTTTTCAAGAAAATAGACTTTTCTACTTTATTTTGTCTTACTTTATAGTAGAGCTGCAACGATTAGTCAGTTACTCAATTAATCTCCAAGTATTTTGATAATCGATTCATCGTTTTTAGTTATTTTCTAAGAAAAAATACAAAAAAATATTCTGGTTTCAGCTTCTTAAATGTGAGAGTAAACTGAATATTTTTGGGTTGTGGATTGTTGGTCGGGACAAAACAAGACATTTGAGGCTGCACCTTCGGGAGACAGTGATCAACAATTTTCACAATTTTCTGACATTTTATAGACCAAACACCTAATAGCTCATTCATCAAATAATTGACAGGTCAATCAATAATGAAAATAATTGTTAGTTGCAGCCGTACATTATAGTAAACTGAGTCTCCTTTAGGTTTTGGGACAAAAAAGCTATTTGAAGACTCCACCTCTGAGTGTTTTCTTATGTTTTATAGACAAAAAAATGAATGAATTGATTGAGAAAATGAAAATAATTGTTAGTTGCAGCACTAATGGAAACACATCATTAGAGCTGATATGATGAGTCAATTAACTGATCAGTAGATGGACAGAAAATTAAACAATTAATCAGCAACAATTTTAATAATCCGTTAAAGTTGTTTTTGTGTACATATAGACATATTTATAGATTTCATAGAAATAGTTGGTACACAGCAGCAAGTTGATCTATACAACTTGTCATATTTCCATCAGCCAGTGATAGAGACAGTTGCTGTCTAGTTATGACCACCAGCAACATCAATATTTTTGTTTTTTCTCTGGGCGACCAGGCATAGAAACGTCTCTTACTGTGGATCTGACCCTGCCTGGCCCACTTCCTCCTCAAGTGTGCATTTGCATGATTACTGTTCAGACTTCTATATCTTCCCACAGTGAAGAACCAATCTAAGAATAGCACGTGTCACTGCAGCTCCTTATCTCTGGCAGCACAAGCAGAGAGGGGGATGTCCGTCTATACTGCCTCCTGCACAGTTGTACTTCCTCCTCTCAGAGCTGTCTCATTCGCCCAAAACAACATTTGTAAAATCTTACATCTATCTTGTCTTATCTTTTAGTTTCGTAAACACTGTTGGTTCCTGTTTTTTATTCAAGCATCATCTCTGATTAGCAACCTCACTCCATTTCCCCCTGTGTGAGCATAATCTCTTAGATCGCTCTAAACATAAGTGGAGTTTAATTTCTTTTGCATGAAAGTACACTCTTGGCCTCGGGAATGTTTGACAAAATAATCTTAACTCGAGGTCTGTTTACATGCAGCACTGTCTTTTTACAGGAGCTTTAAACCAGTTAAAGCCCCCCTCTACTAAAAGTGTTTTGCTTATTGAAGAAGGCTGTTTTCACATTAATCTGCTGAAGGAGGAACGTTTCTCTGTGCTCACCTTAAATCTGAGACGCGTACCTGCGAGCGTGATGTGTGACATCACAACTTGTTTGGAAGCCAATCATAGTCCAATATGCAGCTTACACAAGATATGTCTAGACCGGATCTCTAAATGTGCAATTACATATTTTATGGCCACAAGCTGTAAACACAACATTACTGATTAAGCAGATATGGAGCAACATTAGCATTCCTTTGGAGTCATGTTTGTGCAATATTCACTCTGATTTAAGCTCTTTTTTTGGTCTCCCATCAATTCATGACAAACATTTCTGTCTCTTAAGCGGCTAAAGCATATTCACCAGCTAGTCACTAACTGTGTCTGTTTGTTGTTTGGTGCTGAGCAGGTAGCATACAGTGTGTTTATCAGAGCTCAACACAGTGGCCTGCTGCTGCTGCTGCTGCTGCTGCTGCTGCTGCTGCTGCTGCTGCTGCTGCTGCTGCTGCTGCTTAATCAATAACTCGATTGCTAGAAAATATGAATATTTTCTGGTTTCTTTATTTTTTTATGATAGTACACTGAATATCTTTGGGTTGTGGACTGTTGGTCGGGACAAAACAAGACAATAGTGATCAACATTTTTCACCATTTTAGAAACCAAACGACTAATCGAATAATTGAGAAAATAACCAACAGATGAATCGATCATGAAAATAATTGTTAGTTGCAGCCCTAAAGTTAAGATTATTTTGTCAAAATCTGTTGTCTGCAAACGTCTTCGCCTAAACACAGTGTTTTAAATGAGATTTTGGTGTTTTTGTATTAACATCTTAAAAACAGCTCACAGACTGAAGCTTCACATGTGTTTTTTTTGACTAAATTGGTGATGTGTTCACTGTGCGTGTCACTCCAGTGAAGTTCAGGCTGATAAACAGTCTGCCCCAGCACCCCTGTGGTTTAAATCCCCCTGCCTTGCTCTGTTATTGGCGCTGTGTATCAGTGCTGCTTTACCAGGAAAGCATCGCCTCGACTTTTGGCCTTTTCCCCACAGACGGCGCTTTAGTGTTTTTAGTATCTTTCTGGCAGATGCCTGACGGGAACATCCATAATAACAGAGGGGTAAATGCTGGTGTAAATGTACAAATAGATATCGATGCTGTTGGTAAAATTACATCTGGATTGCTCACAACTGCTGCATTTCATTGTGCTTGTTATGTCGAGTGATCAATCGGTTAGCTGTCATATGCATTTTCAGCAGTGCTAGCGGCGTGGCCCCAGAGCTGGTGACATCAGTGTGAAGTTCACACTTATGTCACATACAAACACACTGACAGAGCCTCTAACATGGCTGTAGACTCTCAATCTTCTGCTTTTGTACCTTATCTATCAGTCAGTCGGTTGATCCACCACTTTGGTCCAACCTGAAATATCTCAACTAATGTTGGATGGATTTTGTACAACCATTCATGGTCCTTTGAGGGTAAATCCAACAGATTTTGGTGACCCCCTGACTTTTCCTGTTGCGCCACCATGAGGTTGACATCTGTGTTTTTGAGTGAAATGTTTTTAATTTGTCCAAAACTTTGGTTCATGACCAAATATCTGCAAAGCTAATGACATGAAAATCAGCCTCAGCTGAGCAGTTTAGTGCTAATTAGCAAATGCACGCTAACACACTAAACTAAGATAGTGAACATGCGTTTCTTTTAGTTTATCTGGTTTTGTTGTGTGTGTGGAACCTAATAAATGACATGAAATTGAAAAAAAAAAGATAAATCAGTAATGAAAAGTTTCATTGAGAGCCTCTAAACAGCAAAACAGAAGAGTCTGCGGCTCTTAATGATTCCTGTTTCCCTGCTCTTGCTGCACTGTAGGTGTCTAGAGGCGTTCTGCATCTATGGCAGTGTGGGCCGTGTCGAGGAGCCTTATGTCAGCATCACCAGGAAGAAGCAGATGCCCCGCGGGGGTCAGTCTGAGGAGGTGGAGCGGCAGGTGGGGCAGGCGGAGGGGAAACTGTTTACACACCGAGCAGCCTTCGCCCGCACCTCTGTCATTCAGGCCTTCTTGGGTTCTGCCCCCCAGCTCACCCTGCAGCTCTACATCTGCGTCCTGCAACAAGGCGTATCCATCGGAAGAGGTGAGAGGGATGCATGGAAGTGTGTGCTGTGTGTGTGTGTGTGTGTGTGTGGACGCAGTTATGAGCTCACAGCTCTATCTGTCCAACTCCAACTGTCTGTCACCAGTCCACAACTCCACTGTGATGTGGGCAGATTAGCTAAGTGCCATACTGGAAATAAGAGGATGTTGTTTTCATGAGTCAAAGAGGACTTACGTAACTGCCTCTCTGAAATCTAGGATGGAAAATTGTCATTCTGTGTGTGTGTGTGTGTGTGTGTGTGGGTGTGTGTGGGTGTGTGTGTGTGTGAGAGCCAGAATTTCTGTTCCTGAGAGAGATTTAGTAAAGGTTCATTCAAAGTCAAACTAGGACATCTGGTCTTCGAATTAAGACAAAATAAAAAGATAAATACACACATAAATCTTTTTTTTTTTCCTGCTCCTGGAAGTCAGACATCTTTATTTCACGCTTACTGCTTTAACGGCCTGTATGTGATGAATGTGTGCACAGCTTCAGGACCTCAAGTGATATCTTTCTCTCTCTCAGGCACACTGATGGTGATCTCCCTCTTGTCCATTGTGTACGGAGCGCTGCGCTGCAACATCCTGGCCATCAAGATCAAATATGATGACTATGAAGTGGACGTCCGACCCATGGCTTACCTGTGCATTTTCCTGTGGCGAAGCTTTGAGATTGCCACCCGCGTGGTGGTCCTGGTTCTGTTCAGCTCTGTGCTGCAGCTCTGGGTCCTGCCTGTGGTTCTGCTCAACTTCCTTATTTTCTTCCTCTACCCCTGGATCCTCTTCTGGCAGAGCCACTCACCGTTCCCCGAGAATATCGAAAAAACATTGACCAGGGTGGGAACCACCATCGTGCTTTGCCTGCTCACCTTCCTGTACGCTGGCATCAACATGTTCTGCTGGTCAGCCGTGCAGGTGAAACTCAATGACCCAGACCTCATCAATAAGTCCCAGAACTGGTATCGCATGGCTGTGTACTACATGTTGCGTTTTGTCGAGAATGCCTCGCTGCTTCTGCTGTGGTACATCTACAAGACCGACTTCTACAAGTTCATCTGTGCCCCGCTGCTGGTGCTGCAGCTGCTGGTCGCCTACGCCATCGCCATCTTCTTCATGCTGGTCTTCTACCAGTTCTGTCATCCGTGTCGGAGGCTCTTCTCCTCCAGCATGTCCCAGGGCCTTTGGAATTGCTCCTCTCTTCTCTGCCTGATGTGCACCTCTGCTTCGCCGCAGAACAGGCCAATAGGAAAGGCCATCCTGGAGCCACCGAGCCCCGCCCCGCGCAAGGAGCCAGCCGGCGACGGTGCCCACGAAACAGCCAGTGACACCACC
The DNA here is from genome assembly GCA_038419695.1 of Scomberomorus guttatus. Classification (NCBI taxonomy): domain Eukaryota; kingdom Metazoa; phylum Chordata; class Actinopteri; order Scombriformes; family Scombridae; genus Scomberomorus; species Scomberomorus guttatus. Next base: position 12,804,321 of record CM076456.1, on the reverse strand, counting down.
GACGACATGCCTAATGACACGACTTACGACATGCTCAACGACACAATCTATGACATTCCTAATGAAATGGGCAATAATACAGGAGAGGAAATCAATGGTGACATTAGCCACAGTGCATCCTGCAATGCTTGAAGCATTACACTTGTTTGACGTGCCATTCAGAGGATTGTACAGAGCAACTCTGACAGTAATCGCACCCCCCCCGTAACCTTTTAAGTGCCACATTGATCCCTCTGTGAGTTGAGTTTACACTTTGAAACCTTTCATCTTCATTTCACGAATCAATTTAATCTGTTTTCTACCACCATACATGAAGCAAATGTGTCCTTAACTTGGGATCTGTATCAGCTGCAAACTCGCGTTGTGTTCACTCGTGTTAACCTGAAGCAGTGTGCAGAAACAACAAACATCCTAACCTGTCATTGTGCAGCCTTTAATACGAATGAAAACCTGTTGTTGTTGTTGTTGTTGTTATTATTGTTGTTGCCACCATTACTTTTATGTGTGGAGACTGTTTCCACTTATATGCTGCATTACTGATCACCAGGAGCCATGGCATTTGAATTGATTGTATTTAGTATTTCTCTTTGGCATGGAGGTGTGCATGTGTGGAGCCTCGGATGAGGCGTAAATGTTATTCTGCAAGAGGGGTCGAGTCTGTTTTGTACAGGGTTTTTTCTTTAAAAAAAAAAAAAACCCTAGTTTTATGGCTGCAAGCAATCAGCTTTTTTACTCCTTGATAAAAGCTTTATAATAAATCTGCGCTGCTTCTGTGATGTATTTGTGCTTGCAGTGAGATATGAGTCTCCACACATTGTTAAAGAGCCTGTTCGATCACCAAACACGTCACTGTAAAGCACGGACATCTCTCCGTAATGTTTTTGCACGTTTACAAAAAAAAAAAAAAAAAAGGATTTAAGTGGCTTTGGTTCAACCGTTGAACAGCAGCAGCTGTTGTGATGTGAAATGCTTTGTTCAGATGTATTTACATTTTTCTAACTCTTGTTTTGTTACGTCTGTCAGCTTTGCGTCTGTATGTTTCATTAGTTAGAATATTTATAATATTTACACTGAGTGCACACAAAAATGGATAATATCTCACAGAAAAAGTGTCTGCTTGGAATTGTAAGATGTATTTTTGCTTAGTTTTAACCTTTAATGTATAATTGTGTGTGTGTGTGTATGTGTGAGAATGTCAGTGTTGTTTGTTTTTGCACTAACTCCTTTTTGCAATGTATCTGCAGAGGGATGACAACCTCGGGCATCACATTAATGCTCCTAATGTTTGTACACATTCGACGAGCAAACTTTGAAGCCAAAAGAAATGTGAAACACAATATTGTACACATCAAACACTCTCATACAAAGCAAGACGAAAGGCATTAAAAGATGAAATCCTACTTAAAATAAATTTATATTTATATGTGAAAACGGTCTGTGTTGTCTTATTTTTAGCGGGGGAGCCGTTATCCTGTGCTGACCTCTAGTGGACAAAAGCTCAAACTGCAAACATTTTTCTCCTCTTTGGGTCTGACAATAAGATACATCTGCTTAACAAATTTCCATTTCGGTTTTTGAACAGATTGACGTTCACGCAGAAGCAAAAACAAATTGTTGAAAACATTTAATGACTGAACTGTACACACTCCAACAAATTCATTTCACTTCAACAGCCTCCATAAATTAAACACTTTAACACAAGAATTAAAGGATGCCTGCAGGTGAAGTCCAAAAAAAAGTGCACTGGTCACTGGGAATGACCATTAAACAGTCCTGGCCTGGAAATTCACAATCATACCCTCACAATTAGATATAAATGGGTAAAATATCAATGCAGACTAGTGCAAACACTTTATACAAGTAGTCTTGCTTATACATACTAAAAGACAACAATCACTTTTCTTAAAAAGTCAACTCTCCTCCACAGCAACAGTTCAGTCTGTTTAAGTTGGGAATGTACTGAAGGAGACAAATGATAAAAAAACTACTCAACTTCTACATTATGGTAAATTTACAGCGTCATGGCGACAACATATGAAACGATTTGATGGATCACAATATTTAGTGTTCAGTGTTTATCAATACTACATTATCAATAGAACACAGCCGGAGATGTCTGGAGTATATTTTTTAAAGTACTGCTTCAGGCTTGCATGACCCGGTAACGCCCGCACACAGCAGCAGCCTGACGTCATGTTGTTCAAGCCTGCGGGGAGACATAAGCTACTCGTACATTAACTTCTACTAAAGGTTTTCATCTGGGGGTCTTCACGGCTCCTTGGTCACGGTGCCGTTTCAAGCGCAGCTTCGGACATGACGATGTTGGGAGGAGAGAGAGCGGGGGCGCGGCTCTGTGCCGCTGTTACAGTGTCACGGCAACGGCAAAGACACTGACCACACAGTACATGGTGCGGTTCTCCCATCTGACTGTGCAGCTTCCTGAAAGAGAAACACAACAAGAGCGATCATACTGCAGTCTGCACGAATCCTCCAAATTCTGGTGATATTATTTGGAGAACAATAATGACTCAAACCCAGAAATTAGAACTTAAACAGTTAGTCGATTAATCAAACTATTTTAATTATCGATTAATCATTTGAGATGTGGATGAAGCAAAAATTCTAAACTTTTGCTGTGTTTGTCAGTGTAAATTGAATATGTTGTGCTTCAGGACTGTTGGATGTAGTTTATATATTACATTTACTCAACACACCATTTCAAAGCAGAGAATTCAACATGCTAATATTCCTGAACCGTCATTGAGATTCATGTCACTCAACAGCAAAACTACATAAAAACTGTACAAACTGAAACATCAAGTCCGACCTGACCCGAGCAGTTTGTTTAGCAAGATTGTTTCTGTTTCATTTTATATTCATGATTTTTTTTTTTTAAAGCAACAGATCCAGTTTTGGCATGACTATGTCTCTTAGTTAATACAAATGATTTAGGTTTCTACTCTTGATGCACAAGTTAATTGGTTCATTAAAAACTATCAATGCTCCACTCTTCTTTCAGTATGAAGGCCGGCAGGATACAGATGAAAGTGCATTGTGCAGTTTGATAGTTTGTGGTTCATATTTGGGCCACGACAGATCACATAATGTATAAACAGTTAAATAAGTGAAACAGACAGAGAACAATGTTTTTTCCTCACACAAGTTTTGGTCTTGTTGGCATGAGATTAGAAAGTTTACAGTGACCTGAACCCACATGTAGACATTAAGCAGTGTTAAGCACAGATAATAGAGCCCAAGTGATACTACATCTGTGCAGCTGATACTGATATTTCAATATATTTTGAAAATCTGAAACATTTTTGATATGAGCCCTTAAATATGTTTATTAAAGAACTGTGACATTTTACAGCTGACAATAAACTTACCATTACTCTCTGATGGACAAACTATGTAACGCTTCTGTTTCTAAATGACCTCAGACGTATCTTCTGTATTTCTGTACTAAACCTATATCTGTGATATGTGTAACTAAAACTGACTTGGGGGCGATTTTTCACTCTGGCTCTATCAGATGCTGTTACCACCTCAGCTGACGGCTGCCTTTTGCTACTAACCCTTTTCAATGTGTTGCATGTATGTAAATTAGGATGCGTGGTCCCCAGTGTGAGACTGATCCACCCTGAAGCCCCTGACCAGAGAGGCACTCAGTCCAGCTCTCCAGTCCAGTAGAGACAATTTGGACCTTCATGTCATATATTCTCAGTCAAGTTATTAGTAAGCGTGGCTGTGATTTGATCTCCAGATCTGTCTGTACTAGATGAGTGTTAAGTCTCTGTATAGGCCAGTCAGTGTTTCACTGCAAGCTTCACTACTGGGGACTGTGCACACACACACCTTGAGAGCTGGGTCATAACAGATGCCATTAAAAGTACCAAAAGCTAGCATCAAATGTCTGGGCAGGTTTGTCATCTTGTTCACTTGATCAGATAGTTCCCAATTTAAATAATAATTTAGCCAAACTAAAGATTATTTCATTTAGGCAAACTTCTGCTCAGCTGTTTTCTTTAGACAAGAGTAAACATTTGAGAAGTTTGGCTTCTTCTTTAAATAAAAAAAAAAAAAGGTTTTGTAGAAAAACATCTTCTTTTTCAGACTCACCTTACTTCTTACAAGTGTGTTCAGTAAGTATTGTTCTGTTATTGGTAGAGTATCAGCACTAGTATTGAATAATAGATGAGTATTGATAGCCAACTGTAATTATGATTTGTCTCTTACCATCAGTGGTGGTGTCCCAGTAGCAGGAGTTGGCCGTGTGGAGACCAGCGCCGCTCTTCTGCATGATGGTGCAGTTTACTGGAAAAACATCAGAGACCCGTGTTCCTCAGTCACATGTTTACATGTCACATACAATCTCATGTTAGTGTATCTGAGAGGTTTGTAGCTCACCCATGTATTTGAACGGCCGTCCTTGTTTCACCAGATGAGTCAGAGAGTGCTCTACGATACTGGCGGTCCACTGGTTCACTTTACTCTGGTTATAATCTGTCCCACCAATGACGCCTTCAATACACTGAGACAAGAACACGCACAGAAAGATGTGTACACAGTCATCACGTCAAAGAGTGGATTTACAATCACAGAAAACACGTGAATGTTTCCAGGAATGAAACGATACCTCTTTAACTGAGATACTGGCTTCATCAGCATTGAAGACCCCCTGCAGGATCATTCAAAAAAGAAAAAAAAACATGCAATTGAACTTTTTGTGTGGCAAAACATGTCAGACACAAATTATTATTCAAAGCAGAGTATTTTTATGTGTCTTAAAACATGTCTGGAGATCTTTAAGATAAGTAACATTATGAACGGTTTTAAAGAGGATCTGAATCCTTCTTGCATTACGAACGAGATAATCAAACAAATAATCTGAAACAATTTAGGAAGACATTTATTTTCAATTTTAATAATTGATAAATGTAACCATCAACTATTAATTTATTAACCAGCTGATTGACTCCACAGTTTGTGTAAATGTCACTATAACTAACTGTTTCAGGTCTTCCTGTTAATAATATAACATACTCTGCATGTATTGTATGTCATATAATATTATATTATATATCTAAATACATCTATAATACTCTGCTAATATAAGAGTGGTGACTGTGGCCACACCCTGAGAGAAACACCGTTATCTTCAGATTTAACATTAGAAACGGAGGCAGCTTTAATGTGGACTTTAATATTCAGTTAAACATGATAATAAACAGCTGTACCTCATCTCCAGAGTTATATTCCTCCATTGTTACAAACACAAGCGCAGCTGTCTGTCCTCTTTATTGTGGCCGGTATCTGGATGCTGTTGTCATGGACGGTTGTTATGTCGTTCAGTTATTGTTTCCGGTTCACGCTGCTCCTCCTCTTCCTCCTCCTCGTCCTCCTCAAACAGCTGACTGTGTTTTTATGTCGCCTCTCTGTGGCTGAATCCACGCGCTACACATCCAAGCGAGGCTCAGGCGCTTCTACTCACACAATACAACTGAAAATTAGATGCACGCACACGCGCGCACACACACGTATAAACATTTTATGCACACGTACACATTCTGCCATGAATTAAGGGAACACACACACACGTGCACACATACACGTGCGCAACACGTGTAAAATGATTGTAATGTGATGAAAATATTGTAATTTTTGTTTGATCATGTCACATGTGTGAGAATGTCACGTGCTCAATTTCACTAATGTACTTTTGGTGACGATGATCATTTTAAAATAGAAAAGTCTAACCTAAACTATAAATAAATAAATAAATATTAGCCTTTATTTCTCAATTACGGGTTGGACTTCCACTGTGACCATATGATGGAAAATGATGTTTTTACTGTAATACTTGGGAACCAGACATTTGCTGTCTACATTGGTCAGTCATTAAATTATCTTGGGATTGTTTCTGGGATGATAATGTGTTTTATGATGACGCTGATGAAGGCCACAAGCTGAAACTCGTTGGTCTAACAATAAAGTTGTTCAATATACTATAAAATTGCACCCAGCTTGGATCAATATAGCACCAGTACAACATTGGGTTTATTTTAGCAATCTGGTATTTTGACCCAGTGTTACATAAAACGACCTTTGATTGTAAATTCACCAGTTAGCCCAGTTTTATCAGCCTTAAAAAGAATCTAAAATTAAAACCGTCAATAAAATTAGACAAAAGTATGCAGAGCAATAAGAAAAAGGGAATATTAATGTTAAAGCATATCATTATACTATAATGTCAGGCAACACAAAAGTATATAATACAAAGAACAAGCAAAACAAGGAGGGAAAAACATCAATCACCATGACACTATAAAAAAATGAGACAGGCTGACAATAACAGACAACAACAGGTTATTGTAAGACCTAAGAGGCTGTAATGATATGGAATAAGGTCGTGATATTCATTTATTCATTTGTGGGTTTTTTTCCCATGTCATCATTTCCTTTCACAGCCCTGTTTTTCAAAGATAACCAGCACGAATCTCTTAAATTATGTGTCACATACATGAACTGTCACTTTACACAGAGCTGGCTCTTCTTCCGGCCATAACCTCAGAAATGTAGAGTCCCAGAAGGTCTCAGCAGGGAAATATATAATTCATAATGTACTACTACTGACATCAGGGAGTTTCCCATAACCTATTTAGCTACTGTATGTGAATGCTGTTTTGGACGGAATCCACCTTTAATTAGGTTATGTCAATAAGTTTATTGCTTAGGCTACAACAGGAGACTGCGAGAAACAATTGTCGCATTGTCAGAAATAAGCCTATTTGTAAGGATTGCGTGCATGCCCCCCCCTCTCTCTCACACACACGCACACACACACACACACACACACACACACACACACACACACACACACACACACACACACACACACACACACACACACACACCACGCCCCCTCCTGTCGGGAACACCCTGGCTGTGGATCTCTGCGTTCAGACGGTGCCGAGGCGCACCGACGCTCATATACGGCTCCTGATCCCCGGACTGACTCTCCAGCCTGCCGCGCTCTCCTGCCGGCTCCTCACCGCGGTCCACGGTCACCAGGTAAGACATCTCCTCTCTGCGGGTCAACCGGCGACACTCCGGGACACCGAAACCCCCCCGTGTTTTCTCTGGCATATGGCAGTGTGTGAAACAAGGCAACCGCTGCATTTCCAGTTAATGAGCTTTTATTTGTTTCTTTTCCCTGTTTTGGGGCGGGGGGGAAGGGGGGTTGTCTGTCCACCATCACGACCACGACCTCGGAGAATTGATCACTCATCAGTGGGACCAGACAGCCCACATCCCACCTGAAAGTTAGGCGCGTTTGGGCAGGTGCAATGCAGCAAAAAGCTCATTTTCTCCGCTGGTGTCGACGGTAGATTGACTCTTCAACCAGGTGACTAAAACCATTTACTTGGAAAGATGTGAATCCTTTCATATAATAATAACAAGGCAGTGTTTCAGATTAAATGTTAAGCTGGTGACATTACCTATTAATGAGAACTTTAATGGTGCAAACAGTAGTGCGCCTGTGCCTCACAGATGATAATTAATGATGACCTTGTCCATTATAGTCCTATCTGGTGTCACCAGGATACCCCCAAGGCTTTTTAGGGATGACTGCAGTTGCTGAAAAGGTGACAGACAGACAGTAATTGTCTCTGTCTCAGCAGATCCTCTGCTGGGGTGCTGCTACATGTCTGTAGGTTTAGTTGGTTAGTGTAGGAAGAGGTACAGTTGCTTCTTGAATGATGAAGAAAGACGCTGACCTCGATTCAGATTCAGAGGTGGGTTTTACCTCGGATCAGCCGGTGTTAACGCTTGTGTTTGATGCTGCCATTCACACCACTGATGCAAGGTATGAGATCGAGTTGTAGTTGAAGATAAAAGAGAAGATGGTAAAATAGGTAGGATTTGACGCCTGTATTCGGGATGCAGAAGTTCTGTCAGGAGGGTTTGAGTCTGACACCCTGGAACACAAAATATATGTTGATGTATGAATAAAATCAGGGCAGAAAACGATTATTTTCCTTTTTGATTAATCTGATGATTATTTTCTTCAATTAATCGATGAATCGTTTGGTCTATAAAATGTCAGAAAATACTGAAAAAGGTCATTGTAGTTTCTTAGAGCTCATGGTGATGTCTTTAAATGTCTTATTTTATCTCCTCAACAGTCCAAAATCTAATGATATTCAGTTTGCACGATACAGAAAAGCTTCAAATCTTCACATTCAGGAAGCTGCAACCAGCAAACTTTTTGCATTTTTACCAAAATAGTTGCCGATTAATTTTCAGCTGATCAACGACTCGATTAGTCAACTAATTGTTGCAGCTCTATATGAGTTAACGTCAGGAAAATGTGAAAAATGACACAAAATCAGAGTCTGTGACGAACAAATGTTTAGGACTTTTTACTTGATAAATGATCCAATTATCACTATTATCATATATTCATCAGCCAGTTTTATATCTGAACATCCACTGCAGTCAACTTTCCAAAGAGGCTATTAGACCTGTCAGAGAGGCTGGCTGCTAAATGAGGCTGATTGGCAAACACCGTATGTGTTTAAGAACCAGCTATAAATTAAAACAAAGCTGTTGTACTAATGAGTAAAAAATAACACTAGGCCGGTACACCTTTGTAGTCTACTGGTTAACGCGTGCCACGTAATCACAAAATCCACAGTTCAATTCCAGTGGTGGATCTTTGTTGCATGTTGTTCCAAATCGCTCTTTCCCCTAATTTCCTGCCACCTCTCTACTGTTTTCTAATAAGGGCAAAAAACCTATTAGTTCATATATTATCATGAGTGTTAACTGTCAAAGAGACCAAAAAGAGAAATATCTTTGAAGAACATCCCAGAGAAATGTTTGCTGTGTAAGATATCCCCCAGAACTATAATTTGTCACAGTGACGTTTGCCTAAATTGGTTCATTTGGCCCGTATAAGCAAAAGATGCTGAGGCTGTTTTGTCATTGTCACGGGGAGAATGCCTCCTTAATGATCGCCGAGCTTTTACACAGGCGCATGCACAAGGCTGGAGGGGGGGGGGGGATAAATGGGTGAATAAAGGAGGCGAGAAGCCAGGGAATGCAGGGATTCCCTGATTTCTTGACACGCAGGCGAGCAGAGAGCTCATCCAGCAGAGCAGAAAGAAGCCCCTGGGGAGTGCAGTCACACAGCGTTAGAGGTCTGCGTCTCCCAGATCTGGCAAGACCGAAAAGTGTGTGTTTGTTTGTGGAGGCACATACAGTCACACATGTAAGCATTATTATGGCAGGCATCTGGGTGACAGGCTTCTGGTGCCAGACTGATGTCTCTGTTTCTCACATAAATCCTCTTTACGTTGTCCACTCACAGACACTGAGTGTTGAGCTGGAACAGGACAAGAGGAGGAGGTTCATGCATTCAGCCTTTGAATTATAGCTTATTAAACCTGCTTTAAAGATCATCTGCATGATGACCTAAGCTGCTGTAACTAACTCAGCTCTGCTGCTGCATCGAATAACGTCTGATCTTCGTAGTGCAGGGTTTCCCTGCCTCCCACTCACTGATGCCTCTCTTCTCCATCGCTCTCCAGTGTTTTCTGCGTGCTCGTTTGGTATGCAGCATATAGCCCCATGCGGCCTCAAAGAAACATCGTGTCCCTGTTCAATCACGGCCACAGCCAGGCAATCAGCCCCAACCCCGCAGACACGGGAGGGGAGAAAAAAAAAAAGCATCTGAAAAGCAGGAATGTAATTTGGAGGCAGGGCTGAGAGGAGTGACTCAATTGAGTAATAGATTGCCGGTCAGGGAGTGATGCCTCTCTGTCGCCCTCCCTAAACTTGTCATGTGTATGGGACACATGTCTTTGTGGGCTGTTGAGGGCCGCCCATGGGATTAGAGGTCACTTGGACCAGGCGAAGCTGTGGGTGCAATAAAACCTTCACAAACACACGCACACGCTCATAATCGCGTTATTGTTTTATTGTGTATTTAGAGCCAAAACAGCAGCAGCCTCTTGACTTGGGTGTGCTAGGTTGCATGGATAAATCAACACAGCAGCGTGTACAAACATAGACATTAATTACGCACATTGTTAGCGAGTCGTGCACGTCAAGGTGTGTAATTAATATGTATATTTGAACAGATCAATGACAGCTGTAATGACATCGCTTGGTTAGAAATTGACCGAGTCGCAGCCTCAGTGTTTTGCAATAATAAACATTAAAATCAACAAAACCTGATTCAGTTTTCAGTGATCTTATTGCCATAATAACAGCGAAGATGTATTTAAAACAGGCAGTCGACAGCTTCGGAAAAAGAGAAAAGCTTTATGATTTGGATGGATAGGATGTAATGATACTGTGATCTTATATATTCGTTAGAAAAAAGGTAACAAAATTGATTCTTTAAAAAGTGTTTTTTATATTATGTTAACTATGATCAGTATAAGCAATGCTGTGATGATGTACTGATGAAGCACATGTAGAGGTGATGAACAGCAGTAGGTGAACAGGTGATAAAAGTTAAAGTGCATAAAAGCAGAGTCCAGCGCACCTGAACTGCGTGTTAATCCTGTATTGAGGCATTAAACAATGTTTTGTTCTCCAGGTCAAACTGACCGCTCTCGGGGTATAAGGTTGCCTCCTTTATGATGTCATTACAAGTGGAGACCCACAGGTGTAGGATTAAAATGTAGTTCTCTGTGTCACGCAGATTTTAATCACATTGTCTCGAGCGTTAATCATTCGTTTCAGTGGCATTTCCCATCGACCTCGCCCATATTTGTCGTAAAGGCCAAAGTCCATATTGAAATTCACTGTGTTGGTTCCTGTCACTGCAGGGACACCGCTGTGTGACAGTTTCCCCTCCTCAGAAATAAAAGCAGTGACTTGTTCCATGTTTCTGTGAGCAGGAGATGTTATGATGGGTGGTGTGTCTGTATTTTGTTCTCCTTATTCTTGTTTTCGTCACATAACCAGACCACAGGGGACTTTTCATTCTTTTGAGCACCTGTAGAGGCGGTTTTATTTCCTCTGGTATTGAAGTTACATTGTGTACCTGATTGTAGGAGCCATCTGGAGTGTCACATAGACATCAATCCGTTTGGAGGTTGTTTATGTGACTCTGTACCCATCACATCCAGTGCTGCTGTTAATGGATTTTCCACAAACTGGTTTTCTAATGGGGTAATACTCAAAGTGATACAGCACTCTTATAACACGCCCTTTAATGGTTTATAACCTGTAATTATCTCTTTGGTGGTCAATAAATTGTTCATTAAGGCTTTATAGATCAATTATAAGCCAATAGTTCCTCAGAAAGAGCCCTCCAATGGACTACCATTTACCTACTGGTAAAAAGAAAAGACTGCAAAACATCTGGGCCAGAATACACCTATAACAACTTATTGATAGACACAACTGCAGACTTGATAGATTAGTATATGAACCCTTTATTAATGACATATGGACATGTATAATAATAATGTATAATACATCTGAATGGACTAATGTTTGGTTCAGATATCCATAGTGTCCACATTCTCTGATTTTCCCTCTAGTGCCACCAGCAGGTCGACATTTCCACTTATCCAGTTAAATGTCTCAACTTCTACTGGATGGATTGGGATAAAATTTTGTACAGACATTCATGGTTCCCAGAGGACAGTTATGTCCCAAATCCATCCTACACACAGACTGTATACAGTATTTACTATACTAATTTTGATAGTTAGTGGACAAGAAATCAACATACTTATCCCGGCAGGAAACTATGCAATATGTGAGCTGTGCAAAGGTAATGAAAGTCAATGCCACAGCTAACAAAAAGACAGCAAATAGTTTTTTCAAAAATTCAGTGGTTATTTCTTGTTTGTTCCTGGAGCTTTTTCACCAACAGCCACTGTCACTTTTAATTTTGTCTAGCTGTGAGTAGCTCCTCCATTTCCTTTGTGCACTGCATTTTGGGAGAATAGTTTCCCTCAAGAGCACACTTAAAAATCAAAAGCTTTTTAGTATGCACACCAACTGCATACTAAAGGAGTGTATTTAACTTGTTGTTGCTTGATGTTAGTATTTAGGTCAAAGTACAGTATCACAGAGCTGCTAGCGTGGCTGTAGACTGTCTTGTTTTAACAGCAGCCGAAGGGATATTCCCGCAACTTGGCAACTTACGTTTTACAGTTACATTTTTATTATTTGACACTTTATCCAAAGCGACTTACAGGCGAGACAAGACAATCAAGTGTTAGAGGAGAGTGACTCAAAAGTAGTCTCGCAATACCAGACAATCGGAGGTCTCTGCCTACCGAAGTCTGGGTATTTTTAAATGCACGGTAGATGCTTGAACGGCGGCAAGAACAGCTGCTAACAAACCTACACCCCTTACATTTTGTCAAGGAAACGCCTTACCGGAAATGATGCTCTCCTGACCTGTGAGTCAAACTCAAAAGAGCCGTGGTGCAAATTCTCAAGTAGCTGACGAAGGTACAAGTGCAATTTGAAACAGATGAAACCTAAGCGACTTATTTATTAACCATTTATAAAGAGAATTAATTACATCATGTAAACCCTTTATAAAGGACACCGTAATATGATTATTTTGACTGGCACCCAGGAGGCAGCTAACTGAAGAGTCCAGGTTTCCGGAGCATCTCTGAACTTTAAAAAGACACTTTTCCCTACGTGAGAATTCAGTAATTGTCTCTGTCTGTGCTGAAACGCAGATCAGGATGCCCTTTCTGTCAAAATGTTCAGTGCTCCAAATATTGGTTGCTGTGTGCTGCATATTTTAGAGACGCAGTAGTTTTGGTTCGTAGCCAGGATTTTCATCAAATGTGTGGGAGGCTGAGAGCTCGCACGCAGAATCAAAAGTGTTTTGTTTGAATGAATGTCATGACCACCTGAAATCCACTCACCGCCATGATCCTAAGCAAATAAACTTCTTTTCACATCTGAAAAGACAGAAAAGAGGGAAAAGACGGATCAAAGGCCTGGCCACTAATCAGAAACAAGGTTGACATGCTTTTTTGACTTGACACTGTAGATAAATGCAGCAATTACGATTCAAGGACCACATGTCTCAAACAGCAGTTCTGTCTTGGCTGAAAACATCTTTATTCATCAATCTGTCTTGGTGGCCCAGCCGGCCCCGACACCCATCTGTCCTCCAAACGCTGAATTTCATTGTATATCTGCCTCCTCAGTGACAGCCACATTAATGTATAGGCATACAGTGTAATAAAACAAAAATGACAGTGCTAATCCTAAAAAAAACATAATCCACTAGCATCCACTCAGTTTTGCTGTTCAGTTGTTACAGTCTGATTAATGGTAAGACTACTGTGAACACACACTGGCACTTTCCTCTCCATTAGACTGTAGTGCTTTGAAAAGACAAAGTGCAGTAAAATGTGGCAGGCAAGCAGCAGTTAAACAGGAGTGAGTGCTATGAAATATTCAGCCATGTTGGTGAAAGGAGAGGGAGCTGTTTATAACCCGAGCGTCTCTCTCTCTCTCTCTCTCTCTCTCTGTGAAGAAGAAGCGGCAGCAGCAAAGGCCACGACTGAAACTGGGTTAATAAGATCCAACGTCAATCTAAAAACCTCTCATCTCTTGCGCTCGAAGTGCACATAGAAATCTTTTACGCATCTGGCTCACAAAAAAAAGCATGTTTTGCTGTGTGAAGTTTTCCTGAAAGATGCATGTCCCGAAAGATCAGCCGTGTACACATAAAACCCATATTTATTAATCAGAGTTTAATCAGATTTCCTGTTTCGCTACATTTTTCTTCCTTCAGGGCGAATGTCAAGAACTACAGATTTCAGACACTCTGCACTGAATGTGAGTGTGTTTATCCAACAACCAGACTCCCTGCACTTGAACTGTCTCACAGTTGCTATCATAAGCCTAAACAGTGCCAGATCTGTGGGCTAGACAGCAGACTGTGGCTTGAAATCTGGACCTGCTCACTGCTGTTTCTCCTTTCAGCAAAAGAAACAAGAGTGTGACACAGTGAAGGGCTGATTATATTGAAGACTGATGGAGCAAGGGTCACTGCTTGTCTTTGGCATCTCCATCACCTGTCAGGGGCATCGTGCTCAACAGCCCTTTGTTCTACAAAACAGATATGACATTCTGGACCTGGAGTTCCCAGCACTGCAGTGGCATAACCAGTCATCTGCTCCGTCATCGATGGATTTATGGGAGTTCTTGGAATTAACATCACGCCAGCAAAAACCCAGCCTGGACCCCCCTCCGATCCCAAAGCTGTCAACCCTCCAGGGCTGGATGAGCAGTCCTACCGCAGTCTCTGCTACTACTGGTGCTTTTGGTGATGCTGCTCCCACTTGTACCAGGCATGTGATGGAGCGTTTGGATCCTGCAGATCCTGGTGCCCACCTCTCTTCTGTTGCTGCGTTCGATGCTGAATGTGGCAAAGTGGGACCAGCCCTGTTCACTGCAACATAATACACAAAATTCCTAACTGTTACATCAGGAGTCTCCTGTGCATCTGACTTTTCTTCAGTGTTCTGGCACTTTCTCTGCCTGCTATGGGTGAACTCAAGTGGAATGCCCATTGCATGAACTATATTTTGAGCTTCAGCAAGCAATAAATCCCACTTATTTCTCAAAGAAATTATTTCCTGCTGTAGAGCTTCAATGTTTGCTTCCTGATCCAAAGATAGACTGCCACTCTGCAGGAGCAAATTCCTATCTTCAATATGTTCCAGTATTTTTACCCAGAAAATGCACATGACAACTGCTGTGAACGATGTGAAATATTCTCTCAGTCCTTGCGCATCTGATAAGGTCTCATTGGATAATTTGCAGGATGATATTATGCAATTAAGTACTTCAGTCACAGTGGGGAGGTGGGGAGCAAGTCTTACAGCGTCAGTATGCATACTCCATCACTCAGACGGTGGAGGGAGCATCCTGTCTTTTCCTTAAACACAGACCACTGGCCTGAGTGTGTAGAGGCGATTGACTCATCCGAAATAAGTTGACATTTCCTTACACGACTGGACAGCATGTACACCTACTAGATTCAGTGCACGCGATGCGCAAGGGGAAAACATGGCCAAAGGGTTTACTTGGATAATTTGGGCTTGCACACCTTTATCTTTTCTGACATGTTACTTTCCATTATCATACCCCTGTCCACACAGTCTGTGAGGTCGATTCCACGCCTTTGGATAGATTCCTCTATTATGCTGGCAATTTCTTTTCTTGTCTTTTTTGCAAAGTCTACAAACTCAATAAAACGTTTGTTTACTGTCCATCCTTTGCCACGTGCATCACCGTTAGACACGTAACCTCAAAAGCAGGACATTCTCCTCGACATGTGATATATCTGGGGTGGCATCACATATTATAGAGAAATAAATTGACTGGAGTCTTCCCCCGAGAACGGTGTTGAGAACGTGATTTCCACATAGGCCAATGAATTCATTCTGAGACCGCCATGAGAGCTAGTGTGCTGGTAGGCGTTCTCCTCTCTGTCTATATTCTTTGACTTTTTCTAGATGCTCTTGCATGACAGGATCATATTTTGTAATCAGCTCGAGTAGCCCTAAAAAAATTCCATTATGAATATCACCAAGCTCACTGGTCTCCCCTCTGAAAGCTAGATTTCTAGTAATCTTCTAATAATTTTTCCAGCAAAGCCTTGTTTTTTCCCCACTGGCGTTGGAATTCCTTTTGGAACTGGCCATCAACACCCGCGCCATGTATCAGGGATTCCAGTAGCAGTGTTTATGTGGGCTGCTTTTTTCATGCTCTGGTAATTTATTGTAGGGTTTCTGCCACTTCGTTGTGGAAACCCTAAACCCCTCTCGGCTATTAGGAGCTTGTAGACTTCATCTCTAATTCATCAGAGCGAGAAAGAAAATGCATGGAACACTGTACAAGGACTTGTTACATTCACTAAACAACAGACAGTCTCTTTTCACTTTCTCACGTCCATTTGCTGCTTTAGAGTGTGACAAATAGTCTGGGAATAGTCCGCCTTCGAAATCTTTATCTGACATACATTTTAAGAAAGTAGTGCTGTCAACATCTGCCAGTGCTCTAACAATGTCTTCCCCTTCATGTCCAGCAGCCTGTGTTTTTGGTTCTGGCTCCATAGAAGTCGCCGTGGCTTCAATTCCTGGTGTCGGGGGTTAAATGCAGAATATCTTCGCTGTTATCAACATCATCCTCTTTCTCACAGGTGGTGGTGGCGCCTTCACTGACGCTAGCTACCTCTTGGTTAGTAGCGTTAGCTGTAACGTTAGCCTCCTGGCTATTGTTCGCCTCTTCAGCCTGGCTGGGAGCAGCTTTTTGAGCTGACTGTCGGTGGTGAACATGGAAGAGTTGAACCTGCTGCCCCTCCGCCTGTCACGGATTGTAGTCCTGGTGTTTCGAGCATTGCTGGTCCTGTTGTGCTGTTTCTGCTGCTCCACAACTGAAATTACCATCCGCACTGGTCATGGGAGACTCAATTGTGCGCCATGTCACTGTTCCAGGAGGTGTGACCCGCTGCCACCCAGGAGCACTGGTGTCAACCATATGCTGCAGAGTGTCTTTGACCAGACTCTATCAGTCCAAACTGTAGACCTTCATGTTGGAGCAAACAGTATAAAGCAGCAACAATGAGAATTATTGAAAAGGATTTTCTTGTCCTTGTTTGAGACACTCAAGAAATCTGACAGATGTGTTGTCTCGGGGGCCCTTTCCCTTCTCTGCAACACATGGAGACATGAAGTTCTCTCGTCTACTTCACCGCTGGCTGAAAGGCTAATAGACAATTTTAATGTATTTTTTAATAGAGCCACACTTCTGAGACGAGATGGCATTCATCCTCATAAATCTGGTTCAAGGTTGCCATCCACAACCATGTGTGAAATGACAGAATCACTGAAACAGGAGCCGTCAATCATGAAGCCTCCTCTCACTGGGTGACGCCCCCCAGGTTCAGAACGCTCTCTGTCCTTCACTCTCTGCTCCTGTGTTTGACATTCCTGTACTGATCACTAATGGCCCTCGTAAAAAACACCACCAGCCTATTTCTTGTACAAGTTGTTATAACCTTCAAAATGTAATAATCATAAAACCCAAACAAACTCTAGGTTGCCATTTGTGAGTAAGCCCTCGTGTGACTCTGGGCAAACCTTATCTAACCCACATGCTTTCAAATCCAGAAATGGCCTGGGGTTGATGCATGTGTAATCAATTTAAATTAGATCCCCTGAGAATTCTTGTATCACAGACTGACCCTGATATCCTGCTTCTGACAGAAACCTGGCTTAAACAGAGTATACATAATTCTGAGGTTTCCTTACTTGTACTTGTACAGTTTTAAATGCTGTCACTGTACCTCATTCTTTTTAATTTATTACTCTGAAGGTTAACTTCCCTAGTAATAATTTAATTAATGTGGTGGGTGTATACATACCACCCTCAGCTGTCTCTAGTGCAACTACTAAATTAGACTTACTTGCTCAGTACAGTAATTTAGAGATGCTGGTTCTAGGTGACTTTAACCTAAATTGGTTAGCAAAAGATTCAAATAGTCTAAAAGAGATGTGCGACAATCTCAATCTGTCACAGCTGATTGATGAGCCGACCAGACCTAATTTGAAGGATAGATTTGATTCTGTCCAATAGGAGGGACAAAATGTATGCTTCTTAAATTTTTGCACTGTCCTCTAGCCTGCGTTAGAAGTGCTAGACTGGAAAGATCAAGCTCTAGGATTGTTATCAAAAGAAATTTAAAAACCTTTAATGAACAGGCTTTCCTCAGTGACCTTGCTGACAGTAATATACGTCACACCTCTGAAATACCAGATGTAGAACCGGCATTGGAATATTTTACAAATTCATTACTTACTATCGTTGATAAACATGCACCTTTTAAAAAGCTTATGGTTAAAGATAGATCAAGCCCCTTGTTCTCCAACGAATTATCAATGATGTTAAAGGCACGGGACAAAGCCCGGGCTCTAGCGAGGCGTACTGGTGAAGCAGCCCATTGGCCGACTTTTAGACAACTCAGAAATAAATGCACATCCTCCTTGAGAAAAACAAAAGCCAATTATTACATAGAATTAATCTCTAGCTCTTTTACAAACTCATCAAAATTTTGGAAAGCAGTAAATGTAAATAAAAACAAATCCTCTACATCTATTCCTTCTTATGTTACGTTTAATGGCTGTTAATGATTAAGACATCAGTGATTTGCCGTGCTTTTAACACACATTTTGCTGCTGCTGGGAATCTGTTTGATATGGTGTACTCAGGATCTGCTCTTAATAGTAAGCCTTTGGCTCATGTGCCCTCCTTTAACCATACGTCTCAGTTCACCCTACAGGCCTTCACTTCTTCTGTTGTTAAAGATGCGCTTCAAGCCAACGATTGCAGGAAAGCAACTGAGGAGGATAAACTAGGCCCTCATTTTTTGAAGCTCTGTGTCCCATTTACTGCTGAACAAATTACATATCTCTTTAATCTTTCTGTTTCTACTGGAGTTATCCCTCAGGTCTGGAAATCTGCACACGTAGTCGTGCTGCATAAGGGTGGTGATAAAAATTATCTGAATAACTATCGGCCAATTTCCAAACTGTCCTGTCTTGCTAAAACTCTGACTCGTTAGTTAATAATCAGCTCAAATCGTTCCTCTCAAGAAATTCTGTGTTAAGTCCACACCAATGTGGTTTCAGAGCTAAACATAGTACTGTCACTGCTACTACTTTGGTTTATAAAGGATATTGTAACTCCTGTTGACAAAGGGAAATATTATGCTGCCGTCTTTGGCAATTTAACAAAAGCATTTGACACTGTTGATCATGCTATGCTCCTACAGAGGCTGTGTGATACTGATTTTGATTATAAGTCATGTAAATGGTTCCAGGACTACCTGTCTCATAGATAACAATGTGTGATTTTGTAAAATGGTTGTTCTATATTTCTACCACTGTCGAAGGGGGTTCCACAAGGTTCAGTATTGGGTCCTGCCCTGTTCATAATATGTATTAATAAAACATCCTTTATAACAAATTACAATGCCCATCTTAATGCAGATGATCCAGTTCTGTATTGTTTTGCTAATACTGCACACTCAGCCACTGAAATCCTACAACAAGGGACAAACACTTGTCAGCAAGCTATGACAAAAAACTGTACAGAAACAGAGCTAATTTTCCTATGCTCAGTAGGAAGCAGATAATTGAGGCTGTTTTCTTGTCTTTGTTGGATTATGGTGATGTTATCTATAGACACGCCTCTGCCTCTACTCTTTAACCCCTAAATTCAGTTTGTCACACAGCCCTGAGACTTATTACCAGCGACAGTTATTCTACTCATCATTGCATCTTGTATGAAAAGGTTGGGTGGGCATTTCTAACAGTAAGACGTGACAGGCATTGGTTTCTATTTATTTATAAAGCCCTTAATGGTAACTTGCTATCATATATAGTATCACTTTCTTATTAAAATCGGTCCTATAGTCATTATTTGACTTGTTCAAAGTGATTAGATAATGGTCAAAGTCCCGCATGCACTAACACTAAATTTGGGAAAACTGCTTTTAGTTTTAGTGCTGCACACACTTGGAACATTTTACAACACACATTAAAACACAATTGTACCTATAGGTCAATTTAAAAGCATGATTACAAACTACTAACTAACTAATTGTACTCTCGACATCATTGAAAATGAGGGCATGCCCTCAATGATTCCCCGAGATTTAAATAAATTGAATTGAATTAGTTGAATTAATCCAATACAGAGGATGCACTGGGGAAACTGATTGAGCTGATTGAGCAGAGGAAAAGGAGAGATAGATGAGCCTTCAGACAGAATTTGACTTGAGTTATGTAGATTTTGCAACTAGAAATATAAAGACAACAAAGAGAAAGAACTGTATCTTTATTTTACTTTGTATCAGATGTTGTTTTAAGAAGATAATTATTATCATTACTATATGATTTTCTTCTCTGATGTTACTTTGTTCACCATTCATACAAACAGGCTGCAATATTATTCACGTCTTGCAGATGCTCTTGTCCAAAGAGATGTACAAATGCAAGCCACGGCAGATCCAGGAGAAGCTTTGGAGATATGTGCAGCAGCACTCAGGTCCTTGTTTGATACAAGTGCCACAAGGCTGCAGGTGTATGAAGTAGGACAAAAGTGCATAGCAAATGACTTTTTTCTTTTTTCTTAGAGAGAGATGTATTTTACAGTCGTCAAGCATGGGAATTGAACTCCTCTGACAAGCAGGCAGGCAGTAAACCACTTTACTACATGCCATTGAATGAATGAAATGCCTTGTATTTAACATACAGAAGGAAGCTGGTTTACAAGACATCAGCTTTATTTAACACGACACACTGCAGAAGTTGAATCCTCTGCACCTTGGATGCTTTTGGCAGCATGGGTCTATGGATGAAAATGCTAACCAGTCGTCCACCAATTTGGTCCAGACTGAACTATCTTGATAAATATTGGATTGATTTGTGTGACATTTTGTAGAGATATATTCTGTTCCCCAGAGGATGTATCCTAATGACTTTCCTACTAGCCGCACCAGGTGGTTGAAATGTTTTGGTGGAAATGTCTCTACATGATAAATTCTAAAAACTCTCTTGACTTTTCTGCATCTGGTTAAAGATCAACTTTGTCCAGTACTTTGACCAAATACTTGAAGAGCTAATACCTCAGCTGTACTTTGTGTATAGTGCTAAATGAGGGATAGTGAACATTCTAAAGCAAAATTAATCAGCATCTTAATATTGACACTGTGACCACAATGCTATGCTAATCTTTAGCTCAAAGCACTGCAGTGCCTACAGCCTCACAGACCCACTGTACACTCTTAGTCTTGTTATATTATGCATCACTTGAAGAATTAAAGGCTGCAGAATCTGAAAATTATGTTTTGAGAGTGTCTTATCTTTCTTGCTTCAGACTTCACAGTGCAGGAAATGTACTGAGTCCTTTTTATCTTTGGTGATGCAATGTTAATGTAATAGGTTATTATTTCTTTAACATGAATACGTTTTATAACAGCATTAAGTAACAAAGCAATTTTCCTCAAAGAAGTCATTGAGATTGTAAGTGTATTCAGGAAAACATTATTGGCTCTATGCTAAATGATCATAATATAATGGCTCTTTCTTTGTATTTCTCTGAGAGATTTGTCTTAAGGCGTGTTTCGACTTCCAGAGAGATGAAAAATAAATGTTTCAAGGTCAGAACACTGAACCTGCGTGAAGTCATCGCTGACCATCTGCTCTAACTGTCTTTCTCCTTTTCCCCTTAAAATCCTGACCGGCTTTTTCTCTCTCTGGCAGTCTTTTATTTCACCGGTCACACCCAAAAACACAAGCAAACAGACCAATAATCCATTTTCCATCTCCGGTTCTGCAGTTTCTCTGCTGGTCTGTTTGGAGGAGTGGCAGCCTCTTCCGGATCCCACGCTGCCCTTTCCTCTTAATTAGCAGGTGAAATGACACAAACAACCTATCAATGCGAGAACAATAAGCAGCATTCAGATAAGAATGATGCAGGCGGGTTCAGTGAAGGTGAAAACAGAGGAGAGGAGCGCTGCGAGTGAAAGAGAGGACATCTGATAGGATAAGGTTTTTAGAGGCACTTACTCTGTTGGTTTGTTTTTCCTATTTTCTGCTCCATTGAGCCCTGCAGGAAACTGAGAGGCATGTAGGCTTGATAGGCTGTTAGTGATGACGGCTCCTCTGAGAATTGTAATGTTACGGTGGCTGTGACATGCGTGCTCCATGGCTGTAAGGGCAGCATTTTAAATGTTAGTCATGGTTGGGCAGGAATTGCCTTAAACAATGGTGGTGATCAAACGTTTGTATCAGACGTGTGTATGCTAAAAAAGAACCTTACAGTCCGCGTTTGTGTCCACTGGTTTGTTATTTTCACATTTATGAAAGAGTCTTCAAATAAAAAGCTTGCTGGATCGTCAAACAGGGTTTTTAACCACCTCATCATGTTGGAATTGGTGGTGGCTGCAGGCATCAGTAGATATCAGTAGACAAGCCGCCCTTACTGCAGTGGCACCACACTTGTAAACCCACGTGTAACACTGTAATGTGCAACTAAGGGACCACTACAGACGAGGCAACCTGCCGACTCAGTGCTGAAGGACCAGCACTCCACTGATCTCTCACTATCTGTGTATCGGTGTTATGTTTCCTGGCTGAAATGTGTTTCCAATTTTTACATTTTTTTCAGATAACAGTGCAAGAAATCGTGAAGTTTGATGATTTTAATCGTAAGCTAGCAAGTAATATCTGCTGAGTTTCATTAGTTAGTTCACTCAGCACTTTCATATCCAGACTGTGGTCAGACAGAAGCAGTGTGTTCATGTTATTTTTTCCATGCATCATAACCAATGTCACACTAGAGTTTTAAGACTGTCGACTGCGATTATCTCAATCATCTCCGCTTTCACTGTCACTGTAAATGTGTTCGGTTTAACTCTGCCACCGTAGTAATGGCGGCACTTAACACGACAAAACAATCAGTCGCCAGATTCGTCTATAGCTCAAGAAAAAACTAGATTGTACGATCGAACAAGCCTGAAGGCAAAAGTACTTATAGCTGCTGCTCCAAAACGACCCCCACATTTGAATGCGGTGTAAAAATTTGCCATTATAGAGTGGGGTGGGGGACAATAATTTGGATTGGACAGTCTTCATTCATAGTATTTGGTTGTGCACATGAAAAGTGACAGAGGTAGTTGTGTATGGTATGAAAAAACTTGAAAAAAAAAACTTGAGCTTGAAAGAGAAGTTCAATCCTGCCTACTTTCCACTGTCAGATTGTCATTTTTCACACATTTGTTTGTACAAATGAGCTCAACATTTTGAATGTCTTCGAGGTGAGACTGTCCAAAAGTGTGCGCCGTCATCCACATGTAAATAATTATTGTGTGTCACTCCTCTTTTTGATGGCAGACTTTTCATCCCGACTTTAAATGTGGCCGTTCTGAACAGCTATAAACACTTTCAGATGCGTGTATGAGCTAGTTCTCAAGCACACCCGGCCTTTACAGACTTATCTTTGTCTCCTGTGTTCGCACTTTTCGCAGACAATTTGTGGACAGCCAGTTAAAAGATTAGATCAAGTCATCTGCTGCAAGGTGACATCACCACCCTCGCTGTAGACACATAATCAGAGACAAAAGGCCAAAGCTGGCAAGGAAAGAATGCTAGTCACCATAATGCAAAGTGTCAGGCTTGACGGAGATGAGTTATTCATATTGGTATCTAATGTCACTTCATTACCTTTGAGCCGTCCAACTAATTACGGTTTCAAATTGGATTCTGATTGGCAAAGCATGATGGGTTGTTTTGCAGCAGAGTTACTGACATGCAGAGAGTCTAGATGATGAAAAGAGCAACGGATATGTGCGCTAACAGGTCTTTGCTTGATTGGCAGTGACATGGACAGTGTGTCTGAAAGGTCTCCAGGCAGGGGGAGGGGGTCATTACTGCACTGCAGTGGTGCAGATATGTTATCTGCCCTGAGGTGGTGTGTGTGTGTGTGTGTGTGTGTCGGAGAGAGACTAAGAAAGAGTCTGAGAAAAAGAGAGAAAGACCACGAGGTCACCACTTAAATGAAAGGTACACACAGGCAGGGATACTTTCCACTCGGATAAACATGTCATGTATCGCTGAATGTGCTGTCGCTTCCTCGCCCAAATCCGTCCTGTGTTTCTTCCCAGAATCCTCTCCCGTCTCCTCCAGCATCCCAGATCTCATCTCGAGCTGTCTGTGGAGACGATGGCTGCCTATTGATTTCACCTTGCTGTGAACACAGGTCCACATCCGACCTCAGGAAGTGGATTACATGCAGGGAGATACACAGCTGAGATAACGGGATAAATCTTATTTGCTTCATTTCCTTTAAATTGAGATAAGCTGAGTGAGCGGGAAACCATTTTGAGATACAACAGCATCCTTATAGATCTTTGTAAGAATCTGCAGCTTGTGTAGCACTCTGAAATACATGAAGCATGAAGACGATACTGTGTGCTCACTTACTTTATTACTGTGTTATAAAGACCAGTCTCAGCCTGCTGACAGTTTTGTACTGTCACGACTGGTGAATTTGATTGGTTTGGCTCTCTGGGTTTTATGTGCAGAAATCCATTTCAATGGCTTTGTGCTTCATCTCATCTTCTTACTTAGAACTGCAATAGAATTTTATGTCTATTGAGCGTTGCTGTGCTTTGATCATTGCTACATCTGTCATTGTTGTGAAATTTCCCTGTAGAATTACTCCTTGAATAAAGGAGTTAGGCCATTTAACAACCTGCCTGGCTTTAAAATCCAGTTTGTTCTGCTGTCTTGTGAGATTCCCTCTTTCACTGGAGTCAGTGGGCAAGTAAAAATGATGCGTACGTTCCCATTTATATATATATATTTATATATATATGATTTTAAAGACTTTATTAGTGTGGAGTTAATGAAGGAGGGATGATGACAGAGATAATATTACAGATCAGAACATTGGCAGTAAACAAAGAAATACATTAGTGGATTAAATCATCATTATTCGCACTTCAGTGCTTTTCAGTGGTTACTAAACGTGATGTAATGTAAATCAAAAACTATGAATACAACTTTTTAAGCATTCAAACTAATCAATGAATTTAGGGATGCAGCTAAAAATTATTTTCATCAGCAAATTATTAACTTACAATGACATAAAATGGAGAAAAGCCAAAATAAAAGAATGTTATTGCTCGATAAATTACAATTTATTGATCATTAAAAAAAGTTGCTGATATATTTTCTGTTGATTGACTCATCAGTGAAGCTCTAAATGGAACACAAAACATGCCATTAAACACTCAAAATGACCAATGAAATACTAACCAAAAAAAATTACACTATTAACTAATTACACTATTATTGGTTATTTATTTGTTTGCTGCTTGGAGGTAAACAACATACACATCATGTGGGATGGAAGGGAGAGACGGGAAAGATCCACATTTGTGACTTGTGAGCATTCATATCATCTGACAACTGAAAATGGTTGTATGATTTGTTCGTGTGCCGCCTGAAAATACTGTGCATTAATGATAAAACTCTATACTCATTAAATTTGGGTTCAATACTGACTATTGGTTTGCCTTTTGATGCACTTTAGTCACAGTAAGTGTCATGTTATCTAATGGCTTGGATGTTTACGTGAACAATCACAAACTAGTACTCTATAGTGACATAAATGTGGCATATGCACAGATGTTGGGTGGTATAACAGGTCTACTGTACGTAGAGTCCAGAAATCAACCCGTACTCGTTATAGCAGAACTACAAAAGCAAAGGTTCAGTATATGTTATATTCTCTGGTGTGTGCCATGGCACTGGTGTAAGCAGCTGTGAAGTGTACCATTATTGATCATTGTTGATGAATTATTAATGTTTTCCACTCTTAGGGCATGCCTGCTAGTGTGTGTGTTTGTGTATGCGTGTGTGTGTGTGTGTGTGTGTGTGTGTGCACCATATAAAATCCTGTGTTGGCTGGCCGGCAGGTCGTCTCTTTGGCTGAGTTGCATTGACCTGCTGTTTAGTGGTCACTAGAGATTCTCTCTGCCATTCATGATCGCTGTCTACCGCCGCCTGTGTCACATTAATGATGCAGGAGGAAACCGTACAGCATCCTGTGGCTCACCACAGGGGCATTTAAGGCTAATACATGAAAACAAAAGAGCAGAGGCACAGTGCATTAAAGACTGCAGGTCCCACTAACTTTCAACTGGAAGAAAACCCTCTATAGACAGAATAATGGTTGATCCTGCAGCTGTCTGTTACATGGTGCTGGCAATTAGTATAATTTATTAATGATCTGGACTCGCTGCTCTTCATAGTCACCTCTGTGCGCATTGTGTGGTAGTGTACATGCCAGAAAACAAAAGCGCCAAAGGGAAATTATCCAGAAAATTCCAGCCTCCCACGAGATGAAAGATCTGCTGATACGAGGTGAAGGAGCTACTGTATGATTTATTTACTATCTTTAAGATGAAAAAGATCACCCAAGTCAAAGATCTGTGCTGCTCCTCGCTGAAATAACAAGGCTAAAGTAGATGTCGAAGCTGATGAATTTGAAGAGGATGGGGCTGACCCACATTTCTGTAAAAAAATACACAACCCACCATAAAATGTTCTCTTGGCCTCATTCATCCCACTTTAACTCTCTCATAGAAAGGTTTTATAACCGCATTCACGCGTTGTGCAAAGTGTGTGACGCATTCAAAGCTTCTGCATCAAGTGGATATTGCTGCCCTGCTGCTGAGATCACATTGAAGTTCAGGAGTGAAGAGTGAACAAGAGGGAGAAAAATGAGCTGAGTCTAAGTGATGTCAGGAAAACACACATTTTTATCTAGCTTGGATGATAATTCAAAATAGCAATTCTGCTGTCCAAATTAATAATTTGACCAAGCTGTGATTAAAAACAGTAACTAATGTAACTAACTAACTATGTTAGCCCTT
The DNA here is from genome assembly GCA_038419695.1 of Scomberomorus guttatus. Taxonomy (NCBI): domain Eukaryota; kingdom Metazoa; phylum Chordata; class Actinopteri; order Scombriformes; family Scombridae; genus Scomberomorus; species Scomberomorus guttatus. Next base: position 12,777,803 of record CM076456.1, on the reverse strand, counting down.
AACTTTCCATCCTAGCACCACCATCAGGTCAAATAATGCTTTGTGTTTAACGCTAATTATCAAAAGTTAGCATGCTAACATGCTAAACTGAGATGGTGAACATTATGCCTGCTAAACATCAGCATGTTAGCATTTAGCTCAAAGTACGTCTCTGCCAAAATACAGCCTCACAGAGCTGCCAGTGTTGCTGTAGACTCTCAGTTTTATGTAATGCATAACAATGGTTCTTTGTTTTGAGGTTCAAAGTTCTTTTTTTTTTCTTGTAAACAGCAGGTGAGGGAACAATCTCACCACAGGTCCATTTAGTAGCTGTCCTGGAGCTTTCCATCATATCAACAGATGGAGTTTGCCCAGTTGTCATGAAACTGCAGATGTATGGAAATGGATGAGAAGTCCTTTAAGTGATTCGAAAAAAATGTAAAATGATTGAAAGCAGCTACTAAATGGCCCATGCAGTGAGATTATTTGGTCAGTCTCTATGATTGTTTATTTGAGTTAATTAGGAAATAATTTATTTACCCAAATGTAAAACTGTAGATGTTCAGATGTTCAGAGTTTCTTCAGAGCTCTACTTGACCTTTAAATTTCATCTAAGTTCATGACAACTGGTCAAACTCCATCTGCTGATGAAGATCATGTGATATGATTGAAAGCTCCGGAAGAGTCCAGAACAATTGACCTGGTGACAATGCTTTCTCAGCATACTATATGTGTGACTTTGACTACATTAGCCATATTGTGATATATATTGATATCAGAAAGTATCAGTATTAATATTGTGGTAATGATTTCGACCTTATCACCCAGCCAGTGTTTCTGTAGATCATCAGAATGAACTATGAAGTGTGAAACTATAGGCAGGAATGTGTATTGCGTGTTTGCTACTAGTGATCAAAAACTCCACAGAGTACCTTTAAATAACTTTGTAGTGCTGAATACAGTCTATGATAGATGTCTTTTTTTCATGATGGAGAAGATTTGGCACTTTGTTTCCTTCACTAAATAACACCATAATTTAATTTGGGAATGTTGAATGAAACAAGGACACAGAGGGAACATGCGGTTAGCTCATTTGCTACTAAACTTTGTGAGTAAGCCTGGATGTGGGTGGACACTCGGACAAATACAACTTATTGCTCAAGTTACTAAACCACAAGCACAAAGATGGTTGAACTCGTCATACTGTGCTGACTTCTAGTTAGCAGCATATTCCAGCTTCAAGAGGCCTGAGCATCACATTGAATTTTTTAATGAGATTACATTTTCAGCGCAACACGAGGCAACAAACAGGCCAGATATTTGTTGTTCAAATCACAGGAGTACTGATGAGCACAACAATATAGCCAGAGGGGAACACTCTCTTATGACAAGTTGAGATGCTGAAGAACAGCAGAATAACAAAAGCCTCAAAGAATACTAAACAGGACAGTGTTATTTTATATTTTTCTTATTGTCAACAAATGCCATGAAAAGAAGGTACTTTCTGATGTCCCTACCCTGTCTATGGCTCTCAAGTTTCTTATGAAGATGTACATCACAGATATGTAGTTTTAATTTTTAACAAAAGGCTCAGTCGTTTCCTAAAACAGCTGGGCACTGTAGGTTTTAGCAAACATTACAATAACAGGAGTGAATAATGGAATTGTTGGGGACTATTTTCAAACATGGATTTGGTGCTCTAGTGAGTACAAAAGCAGCATGTGTGTGTGGGAATGACGTAACATAAAGTACAGTGACAGTGTTCGTGGTATTAAAGGCATGTCACCTATAGAGTTGTGAAGTGAGAGGAGTTATTTTAGCACTCCTGGTTCTGGAAATAAAAATTCATTTTCTCAACAATGTTACGTGACTCACTTGGATCGGCATGAAACTCTCCTGGTTAAATCATCACTACGAAAGATGAAAAAATATGTTAGAAAATATCTGGTTCGGGGTAGAAGTTAACTACGACTCACGTGCACCGCTAATGGCAGGCAGAAGCTAAAGATTACAGTGTTGAGCAAACTGATTTTACAGTCTGCAGCATGAGTCGGTTGGTTTTTAATTTCTGGATCACTTTTGAATTAATTACAGCTCTGATTTGCCTCTAACAAAGTTGAAATAATTGAAACTGGTGGTCATAATATAAACCTATAGGATCGTTACATTATCCTGGAGATTCCTGAGTTTCTATGTTCGGTAATACTGAGGAAATTGTTTAAAGAAACATTTAAATGGGAATACAGAAACACACGGCCCACCCCCCTTCACAACTCTATTGTAACGATGTGACTCATTGATATATTTTTTACAGTGCCCATGTTCATTGTAATGAAGGACCGTCACCCAGTGCAACAGTGTGGTTCATTAATGTGTTTTTAATAGTTTTTGAACAATGGAGCTTTACAGCACTGAGGAATAAACTACATCAGGCTTTAGATACACAGACTTACTTGTTTATTAGGTTCACTGTTGGTTTTGTGCTTTCATGGGATTTGTTGAAGAATAAGAAAAATATAGAATATCTCCCACTTCTCCTTTAAAGCCTCCCTCGGCTGCTGTTTCAGACTGAGCCTCTATTTGCAGACTGCAAATGTCAGAACGTAATAAAATAAAATTAATCATTTTGCACTGATTTTCCCCCTCGAAGCCATTTACATGTGAAGGTTTTCCTTCTGGCAGAACATCCCTGTATCCAACTACACACTGTTCAGGACTGAGTTGAAAGTATGTGGCCTTGGTTTATGACTTCAAAGTCCTGTTTTGCTAACCATTTCTGTTCTTCTGGTCACCCGCTGAATGTTCAGTAATGACTGTATTTTATGTTCATCCTGTGTCCATTTTTCATCCATGTATCCTCTGCTTTTCCGCCAACTGGAGCCCAACTGCTCTCAGCACACCCGCGGTCTTTAATTGGCAGATTTTGCTGTCTGTAAGCCCAGCCACCTGCAGAAAATACCAAACTAGTGAAATGCCACAGAGTTATAAAACACCAAGAATAACACAATGTGGCTTTGTGGCCAGGTGTCCCCAGTAAAGCATAGACCCTTATATGCTTGAACAACATGAATTGTGAATGGTGGAAAAGATGCAAACCTTCCCCACACTGTGTTGAGAAAGGAGTGAGTCAGCGAGCATTCCTCGAAGCTACATTATTAGTGCAGAGCTGAGAAGTGAGTGTATTTCCTCTGCTCAGAAGCCAAAGTTTAACTGTCTCCTCACTGGTGTTTACTCAGGGCAGAGTGAGCGGCAATAGGAATGTGTGTTGTGTGTACTCAGGGAGGGCTGCGTCAGGACACCACGCCTACTGCAGCACACAGTTCAAAACTCTGAGACCGTGTTGTGCTCACAGCGCCACTATAATATGATAGAGGCTCAGATAAATATTTGTTTCACTCTACTGATGTTGACCAAGTATTAGTCATATATGCCCAATACGTCAGTATCATGTGGCACAGTTGTTTAGCTGCCAGAATCTTGTGTGTTGTTATTTTCTGCATTTTCAACCTTCTGCTTTATAGCTATTTACAATTCACAGTTCAGTCTATGGAGGAGTGGAAATGCTTGAGTTCCAAACACACTATTTCCCATTTAGAAGATAATTGTGTTGTCTGAATGTCTGAAGAAGTGGTTCCGTTGACCACTTAGTCTGGAGCTCTTGTCTCACACAGCCTGTGTTTGTCTGAGGGTAACTAACAGTCCATGCAGACTGGAATATTTCGACAACTGTTGGATGGATTGCCATGAAATCTGATTCAGATATCCATGGTGCCCAGACGATCAGCCCTAATGACCCTGGTGATACTTTACCTGTAGCGCCACCAGCAGGTTGATATTTTTGTGAAATTTGGTTGACATTTGGTGAAATATCTTGACAACTCCCAATTAGTCTCCAGGCTTGACATTCAGAGCACAACACCCACATTTTTCAGCTTCTATTAGCAAAGCGCTATCTTTCCCTGAAAATCACAAGACTAATTATCTGCACACCTGCATGCCACTGCACAGAGAGCTACATTACATTTGTTTGGCAGACGCTTTCATGCTTTGGCAAGCACTTACTTTTTAGCCACGTTAGTGGCATGGCTCCTGGTTTGTCCACCACTGAAATAGACTGAAATATCTCAACATCTACTGGATGGATTGCCATGAAATGTGGTACAGATATCCATGCTGCAGAGAGGATGAAGCCTTCCGACTTTGGTGATCCCCTGACTTTTTCTCTAGTGCCACCATGAGGTTGACATTTGTGGTTTTGAGTAAAACGTCTCAACAACTATTGGATGGACTGCCTTAAAATGTTGGATGATCTGTAATTACTTTGGTCACCAGAATCACACACCAGCATGTTAGTATAGTCATTGTGAGCATGTTAGTACAGTATGCTAATGCAGGTATTTAGTTCAAAGCACCACTGTGCTGCCACTACCATGGCCGTAGACTTCATTTGCTGCACTATTCACAGTAAGTTTTAGTCTCCTAAATGTAAGGTATTTGTAAATCGTTATTATTTCCTCTATTAAATCCCTACCTCACGTCTTAAAGGTGGAAAATCTCTTCAATGGGTACAATGCAGCTGCAGTTCAGCTTAAAATGCTATAATCACTGATGTCACGATGTGCCTTTGGCTGCAAATGAAGCTGAGGTGATGCCTGCCGGTTCATTAGTGCTAATTCATGTAAAGTGAAGGCAAGAGGCGAGAGAAGAAAGGGGATGAAAGAGACGATAATGAGTAAGGACTGAAGGAGGTTGGTGTGGGCTTGTGCAGATCCCTCCACTCCGTTCAATTTTGATTTCCCAACTTCATTTACATGAACACTGGCAGAGTCTTTTCCTCTTCTCAGTGCCTCATATAAGCCTGTATGTATTAGTTTCTGATTTCCATAGTTGGTTTTATTTACAGCAGTTTACTTGATCAGGCACTGCAGCAAGATGGTAATTTAGTTTGTGTGTGTGACTGATTCTCAGTCAGTGTGTGTGTATGTTTATTTTCAGCATTCAAAGCACATCATTTCAAGTAACTTGCAGCATCCTCAGAAAAAAATCATGGCCACTTAGCATTTCCACAGCACAGCTTGGAGTGACATTTCCATTGTTTTAAACCGTTGGGCCATTTATGTTAATTGAGGCAGCTATAGCTCAGATGGTAGAGCCATTAATTGTAGGGTTGGTGGTTCCATCCCCAGCTCCTCCTGTCCATACGGTATGTCACAGTGAGCTTGAGCAAGATACTGAATCTCAAACTGCCCACGATGATTGTGCATGGTGGGGAAAACAAGGCTGTGAGGCTGTTCTTTGAGTTGCTGACAATGACAACGCTAACATGCTTCTGTTTAGCAGGAAATGTTTACTATGTTCACCATCTTTGTTTAGCGTGTTAGCATCCTAACATTTGCTAATTAGCACTAAAGTAAAGGCAAGGATTAAAAGAAACTACGACAAAACAAACTACAACATTTTTCTATGCTCTCTTGATAAATTCAAACTATTTGGGCTAACAGGGTCATATAGCTTCTAATTTATTTCCTTTTATATGCTATGTGTCCCTATTATAGACAAATCTTGTTTCAGAGATCTTTCTATTAACTGACTAGTTTGAGCCGTCTATTTATGTAGAGCATTCATTAGTGCATTTTGGACCATTTTAAGCATAGACTAATTTTATTACTATTTTTCCTCAACTGAGGTCATGTGAATGTATGTACATTATAAAGGTTATTTCTAGCTGTTCATTTTTGCCTACAATAAATAAGAAGACTATTGGTCTGCGATACAGTGTTCAAGATTTGGAGCTGTGCATGCTGCTACTTTCCACTATAAAGGTTAGGGTTATCCTAAAGTATTGGATTAAAATTTTGACCTGATGATGGTGCTAAATGGAAAGTTAAGGGATCAACAAAGTGATTACAGTTCATCCTGAGGGGGACATGAATGTGTATACCAAATTTCCATGCAATCCATCCAATAGTTGTTGAGACATTTTACTCAAAATCACAAATGTGAACCTCATTATGGCACTACATGAAAAAGTCACCTATATCAGCAGGCTTCGTCCTCTTGGCAGCATTGATGTCTATACCAAATTTCATGTCAATACATCCAGTAGATGTTGAGTTATTTCAGTCTGGACCAAAGTGGTGGACCAACCAACCAACATTGCTTTACCGAGAGCTACTGGTGTTGCTAAAAAGTAAGTCAATTTGAACAAAAGCATCTGCCAAATGAATGTAATATAGCTGTGTGCATTGGCATGCTGGTGTGCAGATAATTAGTCTTGTGATTTTCAGGGAGAGATAGAGCTTTGCTAATACAAGCTGAGAGATGTGGGTGTTGTACTCTAAATGTCAAGCCTGGAGACTAATTGGGAGGTTGGTAAGTGACTGTGGAGCTGTCAAATGTCTACCAATTACTTGTGTTTCTCCTTGTAATCCTGAAAATCATTGTTTTATTTTAATTAAGTTTTACACTGGCCAAAAGAAAAGCGCATTAAGTAGGAATTTGACTTCAAACCCATTTGGATGTTCAGAAGTTATTAGTGTCGGCCATATTTTGTTGACTTTCCCTTTTGTCTGTTTGACCTCGTCTAGGTTTCCTGAGAGTGGTCATCTCCTGTGAGCTTTCTCGAGAAACAGAAGATTAGAACAGAAAACACTGGAGGTGACGCCAGGAGCTTTTTCGAATCACAAGTTTGGACTATGCACATATTTAAAGAACAACAACACAGAATATAACAGAAATGGAATCACATTGCAGCATAATGTAGTTCTTTCTGGCTTCCTCCATGCAACATCTTTGCTTGGCTGATTTCATTGGCCGGGTATAGACTGAAGGACTAATGGAGCAGATCATGGAAGATCTGAACCTCTCCTTTCTGCTGGAACATGAAAGAGAAATGATCCTGAAGGTGCTGCAGAAAGACGAGAAACTGAGGAAACGAGAGGAGAAGAGGATACGGTGAGGACTTCAGTATCAGACATAATCATTTGAGTCTGTCTGTCTCTCGTTTTTCTTGCTATCCTTTGGTGTACTCCTGTTTCTCTCCCACAGGAAGCTGAAGAATGAGTTGCTGGAGATCAAACGGAAAGGTCCCCGTCGACCTCAGGAGTCAGGGGAGCGACAGTGCGCTCGCTGCACTAAGACTTTGGGCCTGATCTTTGACCGTGGAGACCTCTGTGAGGAGTGTCAGCTGCGTGTCTGCAATGACTGCCGCGTTACACCTCCCAACAGACACCAGTGGAAGTGTAACGTTTGTGCCAAGATCTCGTAAGTGTAACGCCCGCAGGGACCAGAACGTTTAGTGTTTAAAAGAGGAATGGACTCCAGATGGTTTGGATTAGATGGTTAATGACACCACATCTGTCTCCATTTGTCTGTGAGAGCCTCAGGTGTTTCTGTGCTGTTATCTTCCACAATGTTTAAAGGAAAAATTCACCCAAACCTCCCCAAAAAAATCCCATTTTAAAGCACATGGCTGGCACATCTCATGTGAAGTGCCAAACCAACAATGAATAAGTCCTTATAAGTACTGTGTGTGTATCCAAAGTTTGTTTAGAAATACAGCTACAACTACATTGTACATTGTTAAGAACTTTAGAATAAAGTCACAAGGTTGTGACATGCAGCACAACAAGCTAGCAAAGCTCTGTTAACAGAGCCACGTTCCTGTGCATGTGCAGTGGCGTCTGCTGTACAAGGAACTACTCTCCTGAAACTGAAAACATGATCGCTGTTATTAGTCTTTGGAGCTGTTTCTAAACAAACTAAAGTGATCCTAATCTTCCGGGCCAAGGAAAATGTCATCTAGTGCAGCAGTGTGGCTCATTGACGTATTTTTAATATTTTTTGGACAATAACAGAGGTCTACGGTACAGAAGAATAACATATATCAGGCTTTGGATACACACACAATACTTGTAAGTAGGATGAGTTCTTTGTTTGCCCTCTGCACATGATATTTGTTGACAATAAAAGCCACATCATTTGACACTGTTTATCAGTGTACTTTACACAGAAGTAATGTGAGATATTGCCGCTCTGCTACAATGGAACTATTAGGCAGTAAACATTACTGGTAAACATCAAGCTTTGGTGTCTGTTCTTCAGAATCATCAAATTAGCCATGTCTTTCTTCTACAGTCACTGTGCACATTCAGCATTCACAGAATAAGAAATCTACCGCAGAAATAGCAGACATACCAATTCTCTGCCGCCGCTAGTCTGATAGAGTTGGACGATGTGCTTTCAGGGAGCTCAAGGTTGTGACAGGAGAGTGGTTCCTGGAGGAGAGGTCCAAGCGCTTTGAGCAGAGAGTGCTGTGCAGTGACGTGGTTAAACAGACAATCATTAACAGCCCGACAAGTGAGTTCCACCACTAATGACAACTGTGAAGGTGTATTACCATAATGATCACAATGGAAAATGTTTTGAAGGTTAGGTGGTGTAGAATTGTTTTATTAATGTATTCTTGATGTTTTTGATCACAAGCCTCAGACAGAAAGTCTACAGAGAACTTGTCAGTCCCTTCTGAGCCAGAGAGACCTGACACCCCAAAATCCAACAGAAGTGCAATACACAATGTTGTGGACGGTATTAGAAAGAAAGGGTAAGTCTCACTTTATGTTCATGCAAACACATACTTATACCGAATTTTAAAGGGTTTACTCAATGAATTACACAACATGACAATGTGAAATATGCAGGACGGCAGATAGCGGACACTATAAAATCATCTCAAAGCAAATTTGAAAGAAATCTGCAGTGTGTTGAGAGCACACTGCAGCACAAAGGCAGCAGAAAAGATCAAGTGGGCGCTCATTTGATTTTATCAGAGACCATGAATACATTTTAAAATGCATTTGGTAAAGCAACACAGCAGTAATTGGATTCTGCATGCTAACAGCACTCCTCATCTTGGCTGCAGACAAAGACGAAGTGCAGTGCAGTTCTAATGAGCATATAATATGATGATGTTATGGCTCAACTGTCTTAAAAAAATGAATTACTGACCCATAATTAAGAAAACACTCAAACACAATTTATTCATACACAATATTTTTAAAATGATTTTTATTAAATGTGTCTTTTTTGCAGAAAACATAAAAAATGTGTCCCTGCATGTTGTGTACTTTTTCAATATGTAAAAAATTCACAAACAATAGTGACAGCCAATCATGGGATTCATATTAAAGAATTTTGTCAGCCAGTTAAGTGTAGTAGAAAAAATAGAGAAAATGTCTTTGAAATGTTAAGAGTTTTGAGTGATTTATTATTTGAATCTGCATTAATGTTCAATATGTAAACAGATTTCATAAATTAGCAAGTTAGTAGATGGTGCTCACATTATAGTGACCTAGTTTCAGTCTTCTTCTGTGTTCCAATGCTAGATTCTGATTGGTTGTTATGTAAATATCTGATTACCTTGCTAGGTGCAATGGCAATTACCTTAAAGGGATCACCTGTGTTTTTACTATTATATAAGAGGCATCTGAACTGCATAGTTGTGAAACTGGTGAATGGCTGATTTTGACTTCTTGTCATTTGTATCTTCACTGAGTGCAACTCTCCTCTGTCATCATTAGCCGATAGAATAAGCACCAATTTTTCTAAGAGTGCGAAAAACTCTACATTTAAGAAAAATCCTGGATCTCCACCAAAAACACAAAAAAACCAAAAAAACAAAACAAAAAAAAACACGTGGCCAATTGCCTTAGCGTCCACCAAATTTCACTGAAATTTATCAAGAGGTTTTTGAGATATTCAACTAAGAAAAAAATAAAGAATTGCTGTATAATTATGTATCATAGTTACCTGACAAGAGTGTATTTCCTCTGCAGGAGGCAAACTGTAGAGCTGAGTCACTGAGGTCATCCTGATAAAGCAGAGGGAGCAGAGAGAGACAGCGTAATGGCTCTATAATAATGACTCTAATGTCTCTGTGTACGTGTGTGTTTGTGTGTGTGTTTGTGTGTGTGTGTGTGTGTGTGTGTGTGTGTGTGTGTGTGTGTGTAGAAGGATGAAGATGGAAAAAAAAGGCAACAGGCCCAACTTGAAGCCAGAGAACGGAGTCGACAACATCAGCGTCAAATCTGTTTTGGATGTTGAAGCTCAGAGTGTACGAAGTGCTCACTCTCCTTCGAGTCCACGTTCAAACAGGTGTCCATCTAAGCTACCAATAAACGAACCACGTGATTATGTTCATACAGCAACAACATGTCAAATTATTTTCATTTTCTAAACAATGCAATACAAGAATGGAATATGCAAAAAACAACTCTTCCTCAATAGCTAAGTATAGCTCCTTAAAATGTCACATTAACACAGTAAAAATGTTTCTAGATCCCCATTTGACGACAACAGATACTGTCTCAAAATTCATTCTTTCAGCACTGGTGCAAGGTTTGTATCAGTTTCTACAGTATGAAACCTGCGAATGGAGACCTTGCTTACATTCAGAGCATTAACGCTTATAATTGGGTTATATCTGTATGAGAAGTGAACACTTTGAGGCATCAAGGCTGTAACTGCGGTTTCAAAAGAATTTAAGTGATTAAAAAAGAAACAAGTTTAAAGAAAAATCAAATGGGATGACATGTATAAAAAGCTCAATCACGTAAAAAAGCCATCTATGTAAGTGATATTTATTAAAAATGATCTTATTTATGCCTCTCCCTCTAGCTTCCCTCGAGGGTTACATGATGATGTAAGACTTGAATCGATGTTATTTTATGTTGAAGAGAATGTCACAGGTGTTACTTGTTGTTGTTGTTAAACTGGTTTCTGTGCATTGTGGTTTTCAGTGGTGGTGCGGTGGCTTTGGAGTCCTCAGGGATGCCGACTGTACCCAACAACCTGCGTTCCCAAATTTTGGACAGATCTTCCACTCCCAGCGACAACCGGAGGGTCAGGGTCAGCAACTGATGCGCAAACACACACATGCAGAATTACACGGGGGGGAAACTATCCGGGTTAAATTGTTATTTTAACAGCTTGGGTGTCTTTTGTGTTTGCACGCAGCCTGATGGAGCGGAGAGCGTTGCCAGTTTACACTCCAGCGACAGTGAGAAGAAAGCTGACGGCGCTCCAACCATTTCTGTGTCCAGGGCCTCGGTCTCTTCAGGTATATCCGTTAAAACCCACACCTCCTGTTTTCGAATATTTTTTTTGTTTTTGCTCCATATGCCAAACAACGTGACTGATCCTGAATGCCTGCGTTTGTCTCACAGTTTCACAGCTCACATACATTTTGATAACTGAGTCACAGTTTCATGTGTTAGAGGCAGCAGTATCATAACGGGGTGTTTAACGATGACCGTCCAACCAGGACTGTGCATAAACACTCAGCTTGCTTTCCAACTCAGACTATTAAGTATCCCGTACAGGACAAAATTACTCCTTATGTCAGGAGCAAATGTCACATCTGCACAAATTACACACACTCATCACTGCCTGTTGCTCTTTTTTATGTGTTGAACCCCCCCCCCCTTCTTTAGGTATAATCTCCTCCACTTTGTCTCTCTCTCAGTGTCAGACCCTTTATCTCCACTTGTAACAGCTACTAAGAAGTGTGTCGAGATTTTAAATTGGCTCCTATTAGTGCCATTAGCTGGAAAATAGCTGCTGGGGTTTAAGGGGGGATCTACTCACACCCACAGATGTGTAAGGCCATATATTCAGTGATATATACACTGAAGAGGGAATCACATTGTTTTGTAACATTATATTTCCTGTTAGGATGGATTTTTAAGATCCTAGACTCTCTGCTGCTCGCTGTTTCAGAATCTCAGACAAAGACTTGTTGTAAAGCTGCATTCTGCAGTTTTAGACCCAAAGTCTGAAACAGTCTCCTTCTGAGGACGGCAGCATCAATGCAGACTTTTAAGTGCCTCCTGAAAGCACATTATTTACACTTCTGAGTTTCAAGTTTCATCTTCCCTCATTATCTTTTATTCCTATGTTTTGTTTTGTTTTTACTTGTGAAAGAATTCTTCAATATTTTGGGAAATATGCTTACAATTCACATTGTTTGTGAGAGTTAGATGAGAATAGAGCCCCCCGGGAGGTGATTTACTGTGAGCTTAGTTTATAGTCACAAGATTCAAAAGTACACCTCCCAGCTTCTCTAAAGCTTCACAATAAACATTTCACACTAGAGTATAAGTGTAAGGAGTGTGTTTATCTTCTCTTAGGTAAACTGCAATCATTAGCATGTCTGGCTAACTAGCTTACTACAGTAGTAATTAAGCATTACTTCCAAGGTGAGGAGCACATCATTAACTAACTACATTAGTTTGTGGGGTTAAAGTGTTTTTAACAATGTTTTTTTTTTAAAAAAAAAAAAGCCTGTTCGTGTTCTGCTCTAAGCTCAGCCCTCGATATAGCGCAATGTTTTCCAAACACACTGGTTGGTCCCCATCCTAAAAGCCTTTTCTTTTGTAATGTTAAAAGTGAAAAAACATACATGTTTAAAAATACAAACAAGTATGTAAGCTAAGCAACTAAACAGGGTTCAATTAGGACAAGATAACAGTTTGAATTTCCTTTTTAAGAGAACTCAATCTATGATGTAAATGCTTGATAATATGAGTTTGTTGTCAACAACCGACACACCAACCCAGCTCTAATTACAAAACATGCTGAAAAGTCTTTCTCTTTCACATACACGCTGCACAAAATAAAGCCTAAGTGCAAGCCACATCGGAGGTTTCTGTCTCTGTCCGTCTCTCTCTCACACACACACACACACACACTGCAGTGTGTGCGTCATTAGAATATCTTTTGAAATAGACTACATACATAAATTCAGACAGAGCCAAAAATCATTCAACATTTTGCATAATAATCATAAAAGCCAAGGCTGGCATCATTCTTTATTCTTTATTCAGATCCCCATTAGCTTCCATTACCGTGGCTGCTAATCATCCTGTGGTCCACATGAAATTATACAAACACTGCCAGCATTCAGACATACAAACATCAACTGATACCCCGTCAGTCTAGACAAAAATGACATAATTAAAAGTCAAAGTAATCAAAATATCAGATAACTTAAACAATGCATGTACAGACGTTATCAGACAAGCTAATTAGTTGAAATCCCAAACAAAACTAGCAGGCGGCGTCATTCCTGTTCTGTGGTCTCTCTCATTAGTTTCTATTTGAATGATTTTCTGAATAGGTATTTGCTTCTGATTTGTTAAATGCGTGTAGGTAATGAGTTCCACTGGCTGGAGACTCTATAAATGACTTTTTGAGTTTTTAAGTTGATTTGTTTTTGGCTTTGGAAGTTCAAGATGGCCCATGCTTGCCTGTCTAGTTTGATGATTGTATGTTAGACCTGTCTGTACAAGTTGTTCTGTGAAGAAGTCCAGTTTTCTGTCTCCAATTGCATTTTGGGCAAAAATGAGAAGACTGGATGTTATGCATTCTGTCATGTCTGACTCAACGGTCAGACATGACAGAATGCAGTGCATCTTTGTGACATTTGTTTTAAAAGAGCAGCGAAGATGCTCTATTTTGTGCAAGCTGGAGTTTGTTTGTTTTTTTTGCTGTGCAGGACCACACAACCATACAGTACCCTAGGTGTGAGAGAATAAGTCCCTGTGTCCCCTGATTCCTAATCGATGGTGTTACATAGGGAGAGGATTTTCAGGTGATAGCAATACCCTGCCCCATTTTTACAACATTTGTGTCAATATGGTCTGATGGTGCCAAGCGATCATTGATTATGATGCCCCACATAGATAGATTTGAACAGCAGTCCCTGGCAAGCATTCTCCTAGTGCCAAAGACAATACACGTTGTCACACAGACACAGATTTTAACTCATTGCATATTACTTCATTTAGTTCTTTACATGTTGCCACAGCACTGAACATGGTTGAGTCATCTGCATATATTACTATATTTTCCTGGTCCAGGACGTAGGGCAGATCGTTGGTGAAAATGGAAAATAGAAGTGGACCCAGGCATCTGCCTTGTGGGACTCCACAAAATACATCTTTGCTTTCTGAGAAGCTTCCACTCTTTGCTTTCTCCCAGACAGATAGCTCTCCATCCAAGAGAGAGCAGTAGATAAGAAACTATAACCCCTTAGTTTGGTTTTTAGCAGCTCATGATCAATGATGTCGGAAGCTGCACTGAAATCAAGCATCCCAGTTCCAACCATTTTTTTTTGTTGTTGTCCATTTCTTTTAACTTAAATTATCTGTCATGTGAACTATAGCAGAGTTAGTTGAGTGACCAGCTCTGTATGCATGTTGGGATTTTGTAATTAGTTCATTGCTTAGAAAATAATTTTGAATTTGATTGAAAACTATCTTACTGGTACTGGTAGTAAGCTAATGGGCCTACTGTTGGCCCCAGAGAATTCAGCCTTTTTATCTTTTGGCAATATTATGACTTTCTAAAGTGCAGGGCACACAGAACTGGTCAAACATCTGTTAAAAATGTAACATATAGGGACAGATAAATATCTAGCTGCGAGTAGTTTGAGTAGTTTGCCATCCATATTGTCAATACCAAGAGATGGTATAGATCAGAAAGGTGTAACTCGACCATATTTACATCTACTTGTTTGAACTCAAATGTGCACTGCTTCTCCTTCATAATATTGTTCTTAATCAAAGCATATGACAGAGAGCTGTGCGTTGGAGCCATGCTACCTCTTAATTTTTCAATTTTGTTAATGAAAAAATTATTAAAATAGATTGCAATTTCCTGAGGCTTTGTGATATAAACACCCTCTACATAAGTGGTGTCCATGTTTGATTTCCTTCTCATAATTTCATTCAGTATAATTTTTGGCATTGCCTATTTTCTATTGATAATCTCTTTTCGCGTTCTTGTTCAATTTAGTAACCTTGTTTCTTAATTCACAGTATAGTTCCCTATCATACAGGCAACCTGGTTGGCAACCTTCTTAGCATTATCACACTGTCATCAAAGCCTTTAACTCATCACTTAACCATGGGGCTAAAACCAACTGACCTTGTCGCCACTCATCTAGTTACATGTTGACTTCGGGGCTTAATCACCAGTTTATCATATCTCAAGCTTGCAGAGTCACCTCTTTCATAAGCGGCTCTCAGCTGGGGCATTAAGTCCCTTCTTCTCTTTTTGATTATGTCTGAGAAGTCTTCATTAATGTAAATATTTGAGCCCTTCAGCTTTCTTGTAGCAGAAAGGATGGCTTGTCTGTCCTTAAATCTCAGCTGTTTGACAATGATTTGCCTTGGCCTGCCTTGTTCCTAAAACTGCCCCACTTCTGGGCATGTTCAATTTCCATTCTTCCACCATCCAAATGAGTTAATTGCTTAGAAAATAATGTTGAATTTGATTGAAAACTATCCTCCTGGGTTTTTCTCCAGCAAGGATCTAAGTTTCTTTTCTGATGTTTCCCAAGTCTTCCCTTTCTCATCCGTTATTCTGTCCACAATGATGTAGCTCCTTCTTGATTGAGTCTCTATAAAGTCCAGCTTTGAGATAATTTCATCAAGTTCTATTCTAAACTTGTCAATTTCATTTTCAAATTTCTTTCATTCTTGTTTCGATGGTCTTTTTGCCCGCACGCAGCTCATTGACAAAGCCCTTAGTGAATTGTAGGCTGGATTTCACATCTTGAACGTCTTCAATTACCTCAATTACCTCAATAATGATCTGAACAAATGATTTGAAGGTCTCCTGCTGCTGTACAATCAGCTCCTTATAAAAGTCCTTCTGCTGATCTAGCATCAGTGACAGCATATTCATCATAACAACAGATTCATCCTCTGATGGGGACAATTTGGCATTCCTAGGCATGATTGCTCTTACCAGGATATAGCCTACTGTCAGTGATCCTATTCCAATAGGCTTTCTCCTCGGAAATCTTTCTTTCAGCTCAGGTTAGTTCTAGCCGACTTCCAAGCTCACGTCTCGGGCAGGCTGGTACACAGACACCTCTGATCTTCCACTCCAAGTTGGCAGAATAAACTGCATCCGACCCTGGGACAGCAAGATGGTCTCCAGTCGCGTAGACTAACTGCTTCGCGGGATGTACTTAATCGGACTCAAATATGTTATTTCTTAGTTTAATAGTATAAAGTGAATTAAACACATGACTTACCTTTAGAAGACACACAGCGAGTGTTGATGCTGAATCTCCTAAGTATGGAGTCCTTCCACTCAGTTGTGCATTTTCGGGTTAAGCCTCTCAAACGCGAGCTGAACCAACTGGGCCTTTCTTTTGTGGAGCATTGCGCATCTATGGTCTGAAAAGACATTTCTCAGAGTAGAGAATGAATTCTCGCACATTGCTGTGGAGGCACCAAATGTTAAGGCATGTTTGAAAGCAATCAGTACCCTGGGCATTGCAATCAGATGTGTGTGGTACTTTGAGAGGATGTGCTGTATAGTCCAATCCCCCTTTATTGGCTGCAGTTGTTTTGAGAGCTGAAAAACTGTTAAGCAACTTCTTGCTTTGTCTCAATTACAGGCTATGCTTCACAGCCTTTACATCAAGAAATGTATCACTTTCTGGATTCAGTGCAACAAATGCACTAGTCAACTGTGAGTTGCACTCACTGAATCTGTGATCCATCTCTCCAAGCACTGAATCAATAGTGCTGTAGTACAGTCTCTGAAGTTCTGTTTTGTTTTGTTTTGATCATCCATGTGTCCTGTAGTTCCCACAACAACATACTCATCCATATTCATGTTCACTTTGTGTCTCCGTTTGGGGATCATGGGTCTCACTGATGTGCTGATGTCCTTATTAAACCATATTAAACTCATTGTCACAGAGTTTCTGTACACAAGCTGTTGCACTAGCCACAGTACTTGTCATCAAGTCAGTGTCCTCTCTTTGTAGCTCTGCCAAAACAGTGTCTGTTACTGTCTGTGCATCACCTTTGCCAGCTGTTGCTATGGTTTGCAGGCACTCTTTGACCTCATACGACTCATTTTCAAATTGAACGACAATCGATATATTTTTACATCCAGTGGGGTCACGGGTTCCATTTACTTTCAAAGTGTAATAGGAGTCGCCTACTTCCTCCACTATAGCCTCTGTCACCACACCGCTGAGTGTACTAATGAGTTCATTTTGCATGTCATGACAGCTGTGAGTGGCATTGCAAGGAATCGTTTTCACACCAGCCAATTCAGGGTCCTTTTTAATCGTTTTAAACCCACTTTCCCTCTCCGACATGTTATCAAAAGCCTCTATCTTTCCTCATAAAGGCAACTGAATTTCTGCCAGAAATCCGTCAACATCGATGAGAGAGGAAACATAATACCTGTTCTTTCATAGGTGGTCTGCGTTGAAATCTCCTCTCCAGTACTGACGCGCCTCTACCGCTCCTTCCACAGTGTATAGCAAGATTATGATTATGAAATCCCCGCTCTCTCTCCACAGCATTTTTCCAGTTACGGAAGCCCACACTCACAAAGGCATCCAGTGTCCGAGACCTTCGGGTGGTGCTAGACTGCCGACAGCAAAAACAAAATGTTGCATCAGCCAGGTTGTGGTACCAAGTGGAGACAAATGAACGCTTCCTACCACTGAAAATGCTTGCAGGGTACTGTTGTAAAACGATTTGGTTGGGCAGGAGATTCATGGCTGCTCACAGTAAGAGGCTGTAGCTCTTCAGAGGTAGCGGTTCCGTTAGTGGAGCTGGAGGCCTTGAAGAAGCAGCACCGTGTAGCCGTTTTCTAATATCCATTTTCCTCTGTTCGAAGTGCAGTCTGATAATTGCTTGCTCTCACTGAAACGTATTAGTGCCGTCTGACTTGCTCACTGCATGCGCTTATCTTGACCAATGACAACAAATCAAACCAGTAGGTCATAGGTCAAACAGCAAACCAATGAGCATACCTCCCCAAATGTGACCTTATGCAAATAATATTTGCATAAGGTCACATTTGCAAACTTATTTTTGTTATTATTTAATTTCATTTAGCAAAAGGGTTTTCACTTTTAATATGATAAATATAAATTAATTAATAAAATGCATAGTTTGGCACCAAAGGCTTGGCACTTGGGTGAGGGGGCACAATAACAAATTTGGGGCGGCATGGCCCGCATTCGCAGCCAGACAACGTGTTTTTAACCAACTCCTGGAGCGAAGTCAGTTTAATTAGCTCGCTAGCTACAGCTAATAAAATCTACTAACAACAGTTGTCGTTTCAGCCTGCAAAATCACCGGTCGCCGGCTAGAAATGAGAAGCCTAGTTTATTCTACCTCTCTGAAATCAAGGACCCACTGTCAAAAATTACAATAAAATTTGAGTGGTAAATCTGCTACCATTGTCATTGTAAACTACATATGTGCTGTGCGACTCTAGACCCATACTTAAAGGAGCCCAAATGAACATTGGAAGATACCTTCATGATGCACTTACAATGTAAGTGATGGGGGCCAAAATCCACAAGCCTCCTTCTGTGCAAAGATGTAGTTAAAAGTTTATCAAAAGCTAATATGAAGCTTCAGCCGTCCAAATTAGTTAAATCAAGTAGATATCTTTCAACGTTACAGTCTTTTTAGTGCCAAAGTCCCTCTTTTTGTCAGATAGAAACACTGTCCGAGGAAACACAGAGGGAATTTGATGCTAAAAAGACTCATATAAGCTTCAGATAAACTTTTAAATGCGTTTTTGCACATAATGACTGTGTGGCTCCCATCACTTACATTTAAAGTGCATTTGGAAGGGATCTTTTAATAGCCAGTATGAACAGGAGTAATGATTACAGCGAGGAAAACCTCTTTCAGTGTTCATATGGGCACCTGACTGTTGTTTTAAGACATACTTGAAACATTATTTTAATGCAAAGACATAAGAGGTGGCATCTTGTCTAACTCTCTGCAAGAAAGTAAATAAGCGTTTTTCAAAAAGTGTTGAACTATTCCTTTAAATGATCAGCCCTTTTTTAAATTGTTCTCAGTTTTCTTTTAATGTAAATCTCTTTGATTTCCATTTCTGGCACATTGTTATTATTATTATCATTATCATTATTATTATTATGGGCAGTGACTTTGCACACTTTCATGATGTTCACATTCCTCTAAGCAGAAAAGATGGTGATAGTCATTAGTGTCTGCCCCCCATATGCACTGCATGCTTCTATTTCTCACTGTCTGCCTTCTGGTTCCTCACTCTTCAAACAGCATCTTTGAAACTACTTCTTTTTTTTCTTACTCCTCCTCTGCACTCCCCATCTCCCTGCCTGCACCAGATCACAGTCGCTCAGAGATGGACCTATCAGCTCCTGGTTCTGAACACAGTGACGACGCCCTCAGTCTCAGAAGCCGTTCAGTCCCCGGGCTCAACGAAACAGTAAGCGGAATCAATCCTGAAACATGATGGCATATTTGATTTCTGCAACAACCTCCCCACAGACCACAAAGGCCTTGAGACCCTTTGATTTTTCAGTTAATGTCCCTTTTGAATCTATACATCTACTATACTCTGAATCCATATCTGGCTTGAAATCTGTGGGCGAATGAAATCAGCGTGATGCGTCAGATGTGGGGCTGAATGTTAATTTCATCTCAGAGCTCACTTCAAAGAGCATGACGAGCATCTAAATGGCTGTAGGCTGAAAACAGGTGGAGGATCTGACAGTCAGTATAGCACTGCTTTGTCTGTGTTCATTTGCATTCAAAGTGTTTCACGGACAGACGGGCGCATACTCAGAGACACACACACAGACGATTTAAACACAAACCTGCTCATCCATTCATGCTCACAAGTTTACTGAAAAACGAGTAAACAAATGACCACACTCTATCCTCATTTGTCTCATTGAGTTTAAGGAAGCTGGCTGCATCCACCCACACAGAGCCACTCTGTGGAAAACTGTGCAACTACAAAGATGCGTTGGCCAGCTTCCTAGATGCCATCTCCCTTGTGATTAAATCTGAATGCTGTCCTTCGTAGTTTTCCGATGAGGATGCGGAGGAAGACATCGATGCCCTGATGTCAGCCCACAGCCAGACTGCCGGCCGACGTCTCAGTGTCGCAGTGTCAACGGTAACACCCATGTTTAAGCTTGTACAAACACAAAACTATCAGAAACAGATTCTAGGAAGTCCTGTATGCTCACATACAGCACAAACACATACATGCACACTATGTATACACAGACACAATCACCTGATGGGTGAGTCAGGTGTCTGTGTTTTAGTGTTGACTGTGTAAATATTTCTTTCAGGCCAGCTTTTGTCATGTACACACGCTTCTGAAGGCTGCTGCTTTTACATAAACTAACTTGACTTGTAGTATGATAATGTAAAAAGTGTTGCAGAAACATGGAGTATATGTTCTGTGTAAATTTGTAGAAAATTCATTGTATGTAGTTTTTTTAAAGCTTTGTAGTTTTTGTCACAATAGAGTGGAGTCACCCACATCACCAAAACACATATTTTCTCATTTATTTATTGGTATCTAGTTTAGATATGTTCGTTTTGAGATATGTGTCTCTCAGATTTCTGCCTTCACCCAAAATCAATTACCTTTCTTTTGCGATGCTTACAGGAATGAAAAATTACATTTAAAGCGGGACTAATAATATTTTTATATTAGCATTGAATCAAAGGAAGGAAATGTAATATGAAAGCTGTGGCTCATAATGACAAACCCAAATAGGATTATCACCCGAATCTGCAGTTCCTCTCAGCTTTACAGAGTGTTTGAAGCATATTTCAGCTCATTGTTTGGGTTTTACAACTGTACTGTTTTGGTTCACTCCCACCGCTCTCATCGGCTCATTTTCAGCTGAAAGCGGTTAAAACACCACTGTGCTACACGCTAAAAATCGCTTGGTCAAAATTTTACCCAGTGTGGGTCAATATAGAACCCATACAACATTAACTTAATAAGCTTTAGCTAAAAACTGTCACAAATGTACTGTTTCTTGTACAAAGCTTTAGTTATAATCCAACAGTAAAATAAAAAAACAACACTAAAACTGGGTCAAAACAACTCCTGAGTAGCTTTCTGGGTAACATCATTGTGTCGTTGCTATACTGACCCAAACTGGGTAAAATTTTAACTGTGATTTTTAGTGTGTACCTGCCCAGCACCGACAAAGTTAGTAACTGGCTGGTGAGCATAGAGGCGCATTTAGCAGCTAAAGAGTCAAATATGAGCTAGAACGACTGAATATTGGACTTAAATTTGTCAGATGGGCACAAACATGCTACTGTTGCTCTGCATCTACTGGTTGTGTAAATAGGCATTTGTTTGATAAAATGTAGCAAAACAGAAGAAATAGTTCCCATCAAAACTGTTGATGGCATGTTGTGTTGATTACCCAGAATAACAGTGACACGGATTATAGAGACAGATGTGGCTGTTGATTTTATCACATGTAATACATTTTCCGCACAGCTAAATGCTACACATACTCAGGATAAGTGAGAAAATATGTGCTCACACTCTTCAGCACAGTTAACTTGGTCACACACCTTATTTTCTACTGGACACATTCACAACAAACAAGAAAGTACTCAGTCTGGCGGAAAATACAGTTCTTCAAACGGCGTAAATAATTGACGTATTACATGATTCATATCCTTGTCTCATCCATGTTTATTGTTCCAGCTGTTTGTGTGCGTGTGTAATTCGAAAAGTGCATAGTTTAACAGGCGAGACAGACGTCGTGCCTGTCTGACATTTATCTTGTCATCTCATAAATGACTAACAACCGTCATTGAGCTGCTGTTGGTTGTATGAATGGAAGTGGAAGGAGGCGATGTGGGACATTATGCAGATAGTGGAGTCTGATATTGAATAATTTGCTCTGCCCACTGCAAAGCACGGCTGAAGTAGTGTTAGTGCCATTTATTTAATAGTGCAGTTTCTATTATTTGTTCACTGTTTTACAACGTTTACTGTTTACCCACGCTATAGGGACGACAATGTCTGTCAGTCCACCACTATGGTCCAGACTGAAATGTCTCGACAACTATAGGATGGATTTCCATGACATTTGGGACACACATTAGTGTCCCCCTGACTAAATACCTGCAAAACTCAACATCAACTCTACTTTGTATTTAATCAAAGCAAAATGCTAAATAGCAAATGTTATCATGCTGACACACTAAACATAAATTAGCAGTAACACTTTAAGTAACCCTATTTTGCCTTTATAAACAGTATATAAACATTTAATAAATGTTTATAACTCACTATAATGTATTTATAAGCACATATAAGGACATTTAAAGTGTTTATTACTGCACAGTATTTGTCAACAATTGAAGACATATTTTATATTATTACCACTGTGTTTTACTGTATTGTCGTTCATTATCTGGTTATATACCGGTATCCACTTATGGGTGTCCACAGGAGAATTTATACTGTAGTTGTAGACAAATACATTAATAAACACTTATATGTGCTTCTAACTATATTATAGTAACTATATTATAGTGTGTAGTATAGGGGGACTTTAAGTATAACTCTAATATAGTTAACTAAGTGTAACTATATTAGAGCACAACAAATATGTATTCTTAAGTGACAGGATAAAAGTTATTTCATTTGACGTGAATTTGGAAACTAATTAGAAAAATATGAATATAAATTATAATTTGATACACGTAGAGGAACTATTATTCTTTCCCCATTCTGACTGTTTAAACATTTGCATGTGAGAGTCCAGTGAGCCTATGTTGATTTCACAGCCGATTCCAGATGAGTTATAATCTCTGTGGTTTCAGCTGATAATCACCATGGTAACCGTGTGTAATGTGGTTCCTGGCTGTGCTGCTGGAGACGGGGTTTCTGCAGCTCCTCCTCGGTGGCCCGGGGGTCTGTGCTTGGGGGTCTGTCTCTTCCACTAACACATCAAGCAGCTCAGTTCTCTCTCCTTCCCTTGTTTCCTCTCCATCCTTCCCCTGTTTATCTGCATATCTCTGAAATGAATCGGCTGCTAGTCTTCCACTCCCGGCTCAGAGCGAAGGTGGGGCTACCTCAATGTCCCCGACTCGGATGCTGAGACTGTAAGTCTCCCCTTCCGCATTTGTGCATGCATTTATATTCACTGTTACATTATAGAACAGTAAACATGCAGCACCAAAGCACAAATATTACATGCGATATTAAATAATATATACTGATATATACTTAATATACCAGTTTTTTCTGAATGCAGCGTCATATTTAGTGTGTTGTGAGTGTGTGTATTTGTGCACACACGTCATTTTAACTACCAGCTACATCTATTTCTACATTTCTACATCTAAGCTCCTCACATTAAACTAGTCATTTATCACACCGGCTCCCTGCAGGGAATAAATGAGGTAGACTTTACAGTAGAAGAAGCACAGCGTGGCTCAGTGCTGGCTTTGTGACTTCAGCGCTCTCTGGACAGCAATATTATTATCAGTGGATTATACCAGTTATATCCTGTCCAGGGCTACAACAGTCATGTTCGCCTGCCTCCAGTGACATTTTCCAGACATAATTATCTGCTGTGGTTGTAATGGTTTTGAGTCTTTTGTTTATGAAATGGGTTTTGCAGGTGCACAATATGAGGTAGTACAATGTAGTCACAGCGCTAGTTTGTGGCATAGGACGTTTTGACAATCTGTGAAACACAGGAGGTACTCTCACTGACAGATATATGCAGAGCTAACTTACTGGGTGTTACTGGTAATGATGGAGACAGAATAATTTACGTGTTGACCACAAGATAGGCAGTTGTCATTCTTCTGACAAACACTGCAATTAAAAGTTTTTCACTTTCTTTTACTTGTTTGCCTTTCTGTTAATTTCCTCTTTCTTATGATTATACTTATACTTCCCATTCCTCTTATCTAAACTGCCTTTTATTTAACACAGATGTCTTTGTTGTTTTTTGTTTGTTTTTTGGAGTTAGAGGTGAAACCATCAGGTGATTAATCGATTAGTTGTATAACAGAAAATGAATCTGAAACTATTTTGATAATCGATTAAGTCATTTTTAAAACAAAAATGCAAGAAATGATGTAGTTCCAGCTTCTCAGTTGTTTTCAGTGTTTCTTTGTCTTATGTGATTGAGAGTTTTTGGGTTTTGGACTGTTGGTCTGAAAAAATAAGCAATTTTAAGACTCAATTTTCTGACATTTCAAAGACCAAATGATTACTCAAGAAAATAATTGGCAGGTTGATCAATAGTGGAAATAATTATTAGCTGCAGCCTTACTTGCAATTTTTCGTCTCACTCAAACACAAAAACAAACAAGAGGGTTCAACTAAAATACATCAAAGTGGTCTTCTTAGAAAGGAACATAAAAAAAAAAAAAACATACTATATTGAAACAAACTATAAGTATAAAGCCCACATAGAAATCAATGTCATCAGTGTGTCTCCGCCTCACATTTTGACTAATGCATTTATAAAAGGAAAATGCATAATGCATTATTACACATCCTTTCAAATGCCTTTCTTAACTCATCGTGCTTTCCTGAAAAAGGAGGCACAGAAACATAGATAATACTTTTGTTTAGGAACAGAATACAAAATGCAGAATTGTTGGATTTTGGTCCACAGTGCAAATGTTAAACTCAGTGACCTTTATTTATCAAAGGAAGCTTCACTCCTCTTTCAGGAATGCCCTTTTCACATCTCCCCTACACTTTAGTGCCCTCATCTCCCCTATATTTCCAGCAGACCACTGAATCTTTTAAGTCTACATATAGTCTATATAATATATCTGTATAACCTTGTGTAAAACTTGAATTTAAAGTGTATTGCCACAGATTTGATTGCATTCATGTTCCTACCTCTTCAACTCTTTTCCTCCTTTGACCTCCTCTCCCGCCATTATCTACCTCTCCATCTGTTGTCTTTCCCCTAACAGAGTAGTATAAACAGCATGATGAGCATGTACAGTGAGACTGGTGACTATGGCAACGCCAGGGTGAGCGGTGAGATCCTGCTGAACATCAGCTACAGCTACAAAACAGGCGCTCTCAATGTTCTGGTGAAAGAGTGTCACAACCTGGCAACAGGAGACGAGAGGAGGCAACGCACAGATGCGTAAGAGCGCATGTACACACACACACACACACACACACACAAAACAGAGATACCAGGATAACAAGTACCTGCAGCTTGTCTAATATACACTATTATCAGGGCTGATATTAACAACTATATTTGCTCATCACAGATATTTCACTATTAGCAAATACGGTATGCAAAAACAAAATGCATTGCAGTAAATCACAGTAATAAAAGTGATATGGGCTCCATTTTTATGTATAAATGATCATCATTCTTCTAAAAAGGAAAACTCAAAGGGGTAATACTCGCTGTTCACTGTCTAAACATTTACTGTAAATGAAAGGTTTGATGTCAGTTTCGTCTGTGTGTTCAGTAGCACATTGGTCCAGGGTGTGTTTAGCCTAGCTTAGCACAAAGACCGGAAGCAGGGGGAAACAGCTAGCCTTGAAAAAAAGAAGAAAAAAAAAACACCATCCAATGACCAATTTGCCTTATTTATCTTGTATCTTAGTAATCAAAGCTGTACCCTGCTGTGTTTGGACAGTACCACTCTCTAATACAACACCCAACAGTTATAAGCCAACAATAAGAACACATTTTATTTGGCCATCAAGTTATAAATGTTATTAAAGTTAAAATACACTTTTTCTGCCACTAATAAGCCAACAGCAAAAGTTAGTAGGTCATCTGCAAATCAAGTAATAATAAAAGGGCTTCAATCTATCAAGTATGTAGTTGTATAAGTCAATAAACTGTTAATATATAAATGGATTTTGGTCCAGATGCTAAAGGGTCAAACGGTCCTATAGACATATGAAATGAACAACTAGCTAACAGGACAAAACAGGTGTCATGCTGGAGGATAACATCAGCTATGTTTCACAACCTGGCAACCCAAAAGTTGTTCCTGTTAATGCTTAATAACTGATCTCTTAAACAGTTTATTTAATTATGTTTATTAATTATGTTACAACGCATGAACCTTTTTTTAAGTGTGCCTTATTAGAAAAGTGATAACTCGCCTGCAATCTCATTTTCTATTTCTACCTGATTTCTACAAGTGCACGTAAAGTAAAGGTGTAAATAATAAGACACTCTAGGCAGTCAAGATATTGACACAGTTTTACTATATTACAATACTGTTACCTTTGTACTGAACACACAGAGATTACATTGATACCGACTTTTTCATCCAACTCCTGGTACGAAAGCATTTCATAATATGTTTTTCTTTAATCCAAGTTTAATATACAGTAGTTTTGTTTTTTAAAGTAATTATTTATAATGATTAATTTTCCAGTTTTCTGTTAAATATTTATTGTTGTACTAATTGTCAGTGTCATCTTTAATAATAACATTGACTGGCCAGAAGATTTTTATTATTCTCAACTATTTATGTTGGTATTGACCTCAACAATCCAGTATCGGCTGGTCAGGCATCTACTGTAATAAAGTAGGGGCAGCTAATATTTCACATTGTAGGTATGAACAAGGACAAATGTTCATCTCCTCTTATGGAGCGCGAGTGAGTCACTGTGTCTGTTTCATGGCAGTTATGTGAAGACCTACCTGCTCCCAGATATGTCACGGCAGAGCAAGAGGAAGACGAGCATCAAGGCCAACACCATTAATCCTGTTTTCAATGAAAATCTGAGGGTCAGTGGCTGCAAAACCCAATGAACTCAATTACTCTGTGGACTCTACAAGTAGCTGAATTGAAATCTCCGTCATTAAGTTTTGTTTTTTTTCCTGTGCGGTGTAGTATGTGATCAGCCACTCGCAGCTGGAGACACGAACCCTGCAAGTCTCTGTGTGGCACCACGACCGATTTGGACACAACAGCTTCCTGGGAGAAGTGGAGCTGACCTTTGACTCCTGGGAGTTTGATTCCCAAATAGAGGAGTGGTATGCTCTGCAGCCTAAGGTAGGAACCACTGGACCAGCATGTGTACACGTTGTCTTTTTTTTATAACATACAAACATACACAAAGACAAAGCGTTTGAGAGGTTTGTGAATGGTGTTTGTGCAGTTGGAGAGCAGTATCGACTCCACAATGCAGTACAAAGGAGAACTGACCGTCGTGTTGAAGTATATACCTGCAGAGAAGAACCTCACGCTGCCGCTGGACCAAGTACAAGGTACAATCGTAACTCTCATGACTATTGTACTGTTTATTATATTATATATAATGTTCTACCTCACACTGTGTTCAACTGTGTCTGGGGCTGAAACAAACTGCTCTGATAATTACTGTAAATTTCTAATATCTAAATTTTGACAGACAGATTAGTTAGTTAGGTGTGAGTTTTTCTCTGATGTAGCTTTAGTTATTCAAAAATCTTTTCCACACTGTGTATCAGCTTGTTTCAACTCTTAATGCAGGCTGTATGACATTTACACTGAGTAAAATATTCAAATCCGGGACTCCATGTTTTTATCGCTGCACAGTATTTACATCAAATGGAAATATTCTACACACATTTTCCCCTAATTCATCCTAACTCAAATATAAAATAGAGTTTAAACAATGTTTAGCTCCACAGGGTAAATTTATAATGACTGCAAGCAGGCCAGCTTTTCCCAACTTACATTTATACCTACAGATAAGGTTCTTCCTACTCCCAGCTGACCTGAAGAAAGTCATTTATGTGCTAGTATCTTCCAGACATGACTACTGAAACTTATGTTTGAATTTTCCAGAACTGTATCTCCCACTAATGCAGCGTGCTGCTGATAAACCACCATCCAGGTGTAAAAAAAAATTAGACCAAATAGTCCCAATGACAGAGTCCATACTCTTCAAAGTTGAAATTATTACTGCTTGTGTTTAAAGAGCTCATAAATCCAAACGAGTGTGTTGACACTTAAATGTAGCTTCTTCTTTCTTTGTTAAAAAAAAGCTCATTATCATAAGTATGTGTCCTGACTCACGCTTGTCTCTGTACAAACAGTACAATGCGCCTGTGTGTCTGTGTGCATATGTTTTTCACGCGTGTAAAGCTTCACGACAGACTTGTTTGTTTGTGTGTCACATAAATAAACCTGAACCTGTGAATTCAAGAGTGTTTATTCTTTCACTCTGTCTGCTTCCCTTTCCCGCTCAGTCAAGAAAGGCTTCCTGAAAGGCAAGAAGACGAGCAGCTTCACGCTGCCTAAAGGGGGCATGGTTGAGTTGTTAGTCAAAGGAGCCAAAAATTTAACTGCTGTCAAGTCTGGAGGCACTTCTGACCCTTTTGTTAAAGGGTGAGTGAGACGCTCCTTTGTTTCACATGTGATGTGATTTACTGAAACAGCCCAGCACAGTAAATTTGTATTCCTCTGCCCAGATACCTTCTCCCTGACAGCAACAAGTCGACCAAGCACAAGACGGCGGTGGAGCGACGCACAGTGAACCCGCAGTGGAACCACACCTTCACGTACTGCGGCCTGCAGCCAGGAGACCTCAACAACGTCTGCCTGGAGCTCACTGTGTGGGACAAGGAGGCTCTGGCCAGCAATGTCTTCCTGGGAGGAGTCAGGCTGGGAGCTGGCACAGGTGTGTGTGCGATTGTTTTCTAGGAAAAAAAAGTACCTGGTTAGACTTTGTTAGTATGTTAGACAAAACATCTCCACAGTTTTTTTCTTTTATAAGGTCAAAATACAAAATATGATGGTAAAACCTGAAATGTTTTACAGTTGTACATCATTTAAAGAGTTTTACTCAGACTTTATATGTACAGGAATAAGTTGTGTTTTAAGTCCCCTTAAAAGCTTTTGTAAGTTTGAAGAAATACTGTGTCAAAATCAAATGAAGGACATATTTTAAAAAGTATAGCTCTGACTAATAAGTTACATCTACCATCTACCACATAACACCCAGTAAAACCACAACTTCAACAATGAACTGATCTACTTATAAGTATTCTGCGTGTATCAAAAATCTGATATATCTTATTCTTATGTACTGTAGAATACGATATGTCAGGCTTTGTATACACACCCAATACTTGTAAGTAGGATGAGTTCATTGTTGGTTTGGCTCTGGACAATAAGAAAAATATAGATAACCTTATCTTATCCTTAAAAAGCCTGGGAAAGAAAGCAGGATGGAATATTTAATTAGTATTCATTCTGATTTCTCCAGTATTATACAGTACATGTTTTGTCAGATTTATGAATTTTGTCTGAAAATCTGAAAGTTATTCAAGTTGGTTTTCCTTGATTTGAAAATGTATACGCAGCATTCTGGATCCGGCCTTTTATGAATTTGCAGTGTCTAGTAAGCCTATAGTTATATGCATGACGCAGTAAAACTTCATCATTATAATCTTAAAATGTATATCTGTTCATCTGATATGCAAAACTGGAGTGTTGAGGGAGTGTAAATGTCCTCAGGGCTCCCTAGTAGTTCTAACAAAGTAAAACAAATGTTAATGTGTTTGTCTCTCCCCTCAAGGCAAAAGTTACGGGAACGAGGTAGACTGGATGGACTCATATGGAGAGGAACAGCGGCTGTGGCAACGCATGATTGAAAACCCAGAAGTCCCTCATGAGTGTACTCTTATGCTGCGATCCAGCATGCGCAAGTGCAATATATGAGCCGTGCCGAAGCACAAACAGAGAGATAAATGAGAAAAACAGAAGGAGAAGAGAAAAAGTGGTGAAGGTGTGAGGAAGGAGTTGGAGAAGTGGAACGGTCAAGAAAAGCAACACAGCGGAAGGTCCAGGACTCAAATGACCGTCCCTTTCCCTTCTTCTTTCCCCTGAGATGCTCTGTTCAGATTCCTTCTCTTGTCCAGAACAGCCAGTCATGCCTTACACACTCATCCACATGTGCCCCTCTGCCCTCCAAAGCATCTAGTCTTGACTAAGCACTGCTGTTTACTGCTGTATATGAAAGACATGTGTTGTATGTATCTTACCGTACCTACTGAAAAAGCACACAGCGTGACTCCTGATGTGTACATCCACGTCTCTGTGATCCGTGTACCAGAGTCATTTCTGCATGTAGTTACAGCAACAGACACCATTTGTAAGGCATTAGATGAGATATTGATCAATAACATAGAGACTTAGACATTCCCTTTATGAGCAACCAAGCTGTATCCTGGTCTGAAGCACACAATGAGGCTGAGATTCATCCTCCTTGTAAACAGTTGGAAAGAGACTAGTGCTAGTTCTACTGCCCTACTGTAGTACTTTTACTTGACCCAATACTTACTTGACTACTGAAGCAGAATGACGATTACTTATGAGGAAAACTACTTAAGTACAAGTATAATAGAAGCACTTTTGAGTAGTCACATGATGTATGGTCACTGTGAAAGGACCATTGTGGCATACCTTTCCAATACCAATCCCCAGCATGCTCTCCCAAAGTGGTGACCATCTGTTATTTGTACTGTATGTTTTCTCTCAGATCACTTTATGAGGGAAAAGATTATCAAAGCAAAATCTTACTGTCGGTCACTCTGTTAGTCTTGTGTTTCAAAAAGGAGTTGAACGGGAGGTCTTAAACATGAATCTCACGGGGTCAAAGTTGATATAATGATTTTAGAAGTAGAAGTAATGCTGCAATCATGGTAGAAAATTGGCTATTGAATGTTCCAGAGCTGAAGGTGACATCTTGAAATTGATTGTTTTCTGACCAACAGTGTAAAAGTCAAAGACACTCAATAAAAAAGCAAATCCTCACTTGGAGAAGCTGGAACCATCAAATATTTGGTATTTTCAGCGGCTCTAGGGATGGTAATGTTGGTCTGTGCATCATCGGTTTACTTGACAAATATTGGATGGATTGCCATGAAATTTGGTACATCCATTCATGTTCCCCAGAGGATGAATCCTACTGACTTTGGCGGTCCTCTGACTTTTCTTTTAGCGCCACCATGAGGTTGACATTCATGGTCTCAACAAATATCAGATGGATTGACATAAAAATTTGTTACAAACATTCATGGTCTCCTCAGGCTGAATTGTAATAACTTTGATGATCCCCTGAATAGAGCCATCAACATAACAAAATTTGAATTTTCCAATTCTTTGGTTTATGACTAAATACTTAAATACTTACATTATATACTTAATAGAAAACTAATGCCATTCCCCTCAACCCCAAGCTACAATTTGTGTCTCGTAATTAGCAAACATTAGCAAACAGTATACCGGCTAAACATCACGTGTTAGCATTGTCATTATGAGCATGTTAGCATGCTGATGTTAGCATTTAGCTCAAAGCACCACTGTCTCAAAGCACAACCTCACAGAGCTGCAAGCATAGCTGTAGACTCTTAGTCTTGTTGTTTGATAAATGACCAAAAAAATGAATTAATTTTCTGTTCATTGATTAAATGGTTAATTGTTTCAGCACAACAAAAAATACAGGTTCCTGAAAAATGTGCAGTAACAAATGTACTTACAGCTGGTTACTTTCCACCCCTGCTGGTCTAAAAAAAATCTCTGGCACAAAGTCTAGACAGATTACACAATACTTTAACTAGCTTTGATGTAAACTTACATAACACTGTATCAGTGTGATAGGTAAACTGCATGGTATTAGAAGAAACAGAGGTAGAAGAACAAAAAAAGTAAAGTAAGTAAAGCACTGATGATGACATCACTCTACACTCAGAAGAGGAAGTGTGATTTTAGGTGCATTCCCAGGATCCTTGAGACAGGGGCTGTGTGTTATAGAGTGAGTCAGCACTGAGGCGAGCTGCCTCCATCTCTGGGGTGGGGGTGGGTGGGGGGCTTATAATGAGTCAATGACAGTCACCTTGTCCTTGATGCCCCAGCCTCAGCGGTCCACAATCCTGTGATGAATCACACAGTTCACAAAAATGATTCTGAAGTTAAACCCTGTAAAACCATTTTTCATGTGGAATGCCAGTTTTGTTCGCTTGTCCTTGACAAACCCTCAGCTCTGAACTCCCAGAGCAGAACAGTTTCACACTGCACAATTATAGTAATAATACATGGTGTTCACTGTACAACATACTTTAGATGAGAGACTCGTGCAATACCCAATTACTGAAGAAACTATTTATGTACAGCATGTACTATCTCTGTTGTGTCTGGTTTCCAAGCATCAAATTCACTGTATTCAAGCCTATTTTGTCCCATATGTGTTACAGGAATATTTTGAAATAAAAACATCTTTACAAGACTAGTTTGTAACACACTACAAAAAAATACACCTTTTAAAGCATTTTTTTCCTAAAAGAAAATTTGTTTTTACATAGGATGTACAAAAATATGTTTAAGGATTGACTCTCTGAACACAAATGTGCTATAAAAAAGCAGAATGTTCTCTCCGATTCCAAAAAGTAAGCACAAAACCGCAATGATTGATTAATATAAGGCTTCAGCAGCCTGTCTCAGTCAAATTAAGAGGGTATCTTTCACAGCATTTCCTTGCTGAGCAGTAGTGCAGGGATAATAACACAAAGAAGAAATTTTGTACTAAAATGACTCTAAATAACTTTGTGAGATACTCACTTGATTTGTCTAATTCAGACTGATGAAGCCTCATGTTAGCTTTGGTTGATTTTTAGTATGCATGTTTCTGTTAGTTTTTTGGTTGGTGAGTTTTGGGGAAGTCCTTTCTGAATAGACTCTCATTATCTACCACCTGCTGTCCCAGTTATCCAATCAGGGCACACCCCTGAATACATAAAGAGGTAGGCATAGACCTTTTTCACAGAAGACATTTTGACATGTCACAGTAGAAAAAGCACAGGTGTAAATAATAAAGTTAATAAAATTATTGATGGCTGAATTCCATTTAGCTGCTTCATTTCCAGGGTCCTGGTATTGTTCATGCTGGCTCACTGTCACACTGTCTTGACTTACTGGGACACTGGGACAGATCCATTGTTAATGTTTTAGTAACACCTGTGCTTTTCTTGCTGTGACAACTCATAGTGACACTGTAAAGGACACCACTATATTTTTAGACTTGCAGGAGAAAAACAGTCTGCCAGTTTGTGTCCAGTAAATAAGTGTTTGTGTCTTGAAACGAGACAAACTGACTCACGAACTGAGTCTGAAAATGCTTTAAAACAAGTCGTTTGTGCTGAAATGATCTTACTGCAGGGACATTTTTTGTTATTTAAAAAAAAAGCTCATGTTTGATGAGAGATTTTGCAGTGCATCCTTTCCCCTTTCTTCACTTTCTCTGTTCTCTGCACGGTATTTTCGCCTCAGATGGTCTTGCATATCTCTTGCACTCACATTGACACACTGAAGATCACATCCTCCGCGATAGACATATTTAATCAGTGTCTTGTAAATTCAGGCGTGGATGTACAGCATACTAACAGAACAGCATCATTGTCCTCTACAGTACACAATACACACACAGTATTCCAGAGAGTGTCAGATAATACATCATTATTAGTGAAGTGGGACATAAATATTAGACAGGCAAAGAGTGTTCCAGTTCATACAGTAAAAGACTTTTTTGTACAAAACATATTTCTGCTTTGAAAACAAAATAATAATAATAATAATAATAAAACATACAGATAGACAAGACACAGAAATCAATATGATTGTAATGTACTGTATGACTCATTTCATTTAATAACTGCATTCGATGAATCTCCTTGTTTCAGATCAGCACCATGGCTGACATCCCGACCTTTGATGTCACACACACACGCACACACACAAATTAACACACACAGACGCATACAAACACACACACTTACAACTTCTGGATATAGGGCTGATTGAGTTCAGGTAGGAGTGTGTGACATGGATAGAAAACAGAACATCTGAGTCGGTCCTGTCTGCTGCTGTGACAGAGGAGGAAAATGGTCAAAGATGAGAGTCCACGGAAGTGCACTGAACGACCAGCGTGTTTTACGATTGACAGGTCTGGCCTGCCTCTTGCTGTAGCACCATCTCATCCTTGCGGAGGGGGAAGGTGTCGATGGTGGTGAATAATTCAGCTGCTGTGATCGGGAACGGGTAGCGTTGCTTGTCCATGCCCTGCTTGTCTACCAGCACCATTTGGAAAGACCTTTGTGGAATCTGGAGCAGTAACCTAGGAGACGCACATCAGCTCAGTAAGCAGATGGAGCGAGCAGTGCTGAAGTTATGAAAGAGTGTGTGTCTGTGTGTGTGTGTGTGTGTGTGTGTGTGTGTGTGTGTGTGTGTGTGTGTGTGTGAAGGAGTACCTGAGTTGCAGGGCCAGCCCTGGGGGGAGCAGCCTGTGTCGAATTCGGCCGATCTGTGCAGGGTAAGTCCCAACCAGCTCAATTACCGTCACATGCCTCAGGTCCAGTCCACACTGGGCATGCTGTTACCACAACAGAGAGAGAGAGAGTGATCCATATCGCCTGGATTGCTGGCTGAGCAAGTTTTGCTGTTTAATAACTTTGTTATTGATTCTTTTCCAGGCAAAAGAAAACTGAGCACAACTTGTATTACAGAAGATAAAACTCCAACCAAAGTTGGCACAGATAGCAGTAGCGATGCAGCTAATGACTATTTTTTATTATCGATTAAAGCCCGCCTCCGCCGACAAAATATGTTTTTCTTCTCGTTGCTTCAGTTGGATGTTTGAGCTTCACTGTGCAGAATAATGTTTGAGTTTGACACTAGAAGACTGTTTTCACATTCATCTGCTGAGGGAGGAAAGTTTCTCTGTGCTCACCTTAAGAGGTTAACGTGTATGTACAAGTATGATTTGTGACATCACAACTAGTTTGGGAGCCAATCATAGTCCAGTATGCAGCTTACACAAGTGTGATTGAAGCCTCCTGTACACATACACTGAGAACGGACTTTTCAATCTTAAACTTTTCAGTTTTAAAAGTTGTCTTTGTTAGTGTGCTGATACAACGAGATAAGAAAACAGAATTGTGACACAGAAAAAAATATTTCAGTAATTCTTGTCTGTAATCAAACATAATTGTAATAAGAAATCATTGTAATTGCATGTCTTGGTGTTTTGGGACTGTTTGAAGACATCACCTCGTGTCCTGGTAAATTCTAATAATTTTGTCGACAATGTAGTCCTAAAATTTTTATTTTCTTAAAACACGAGAAACAATTTGTCAGTGCAGCAAAATTATTTCAAACTGTTTCCAGTTAATAAGTGTCTGTACCCTGAAAAGGACAAATTGCCTCAGTAAGATCAAGAGCGACACTTGATTCAAGAAAATGCTTGAAACAAGTTCTTTGTACTTCAACAGGTTGAAAGTTAAACATTTAATTGTTAGAACTACATTGTAGACAAAAATAATCATAATCTCCCAGAGTCCAACGTGACAACCTCTTCTTGTTTAGTCCAAAACTCCAGTGACTCTCAACTGCAGTGATATAAAACAGAAAAAAGCAGCAAGTCCTCAAACTGGAGAAGCAGACAACTTTTGGCATTTTTGCTTAAAAACTGACAAAATTAATTACACAATAGTTGTTGATTAATTGTCTCGATGAATGGACTAATTGTTTGAGCGCTGGAGAGCACAAACACCTCCTGATAACCCAACGACACGACACGACAGATTCCAGGAGCCGTCGCTCAGGTTGTTCACAAGCTGACGTTTGTCTTTTCAGATTATAACCCAGTCACGATGAAAGGTCAGGCGTTTAAAGACAGCTCTGACTCTGACTGGTTTCTGACGAGCCAGGAAAGCATCCACCCCCAGAATAGCCTTATCAGAGCCTGTGTCAGTGTCATTTCTTTATCATCTTGACATTTTCTGTTCTTCAGGACACCCCGGTCCTATTTATTCGTCTCACTGCTTTGTCCCACTTTGGCAGCTTAGCGAGAAAGAGGACCAAACACACCGTGGTCCCTTTTTTGAGCAGCATTAGAGAATACAGACATCACTTCAATCTTTTTTTCACTCCTGTTCTCCCCTCTACCTCAG
Organism: Scomberomorus guttatus; assembly: GCA_038419695.1. NCBI lineage: Eukaryota > Metazoa > Chordata > Actinopteri > Scombriformes > Scombridae > Scomberomorus > Scomberomorus guttatus. The sequence goes on along the minus strand of CM076456.1, from coordinate 12,741,985 downwards.
TTCCTCCACCTACATACAGGTCATTTTCTCTCTGCGAGTCGTGCCTCACCTGTAAGTTAGTCATCTGGAAGCGATAATTATGATTGGCAGCAGTAGGGGCCGAGATAATGAGGAGCCGTCGCTTCTCATAAAACTGGTCCAGCAGTGCAGCAGCTGTACGCACTCCCACATTGATGTTCATGGCTGTGATGACAAAGAATTACACAATATGACATGATATGACACACAGTTACGAGACCCAGCTGCTGAAACAGGATTTAATTACTGTGAGATGCTGCACTACTTGACTCATTTCAGGCTGTTCAGCAGATGGTATCAACTACGACACTTGGGCACTATTGGTGGAGTATTCAACAGTGAACTGAACATGCAACTTGGAGTTGTTGGACATTTAACCCTGTTTTCCTGATGGGGTAGCGCCCTCCAGTCACTCTGGGCTGTGGGTGATGAACACGACAGTAAAACACCCAGCTTCACTCCCGACTCAGCACTCACAAGTGTCCCCATGTAAAACAGCAGGGAGGAACTAAGATTACCACGAGGCTAGAGCTGCAACAATTAGTTGATTAATTGATTAATCAATCAACAGATCATTAATCATAATGTTTTTTTCTGGATTCTTTACTCCTCTATGATAGCAAACTGAATATCACAAGATATTTGAGGTTGTATCTTGAGCTTTGGGAAATTTTTCACCATTTTCTGGCATTTCATAGACCAAATGACTAATCGAGAAAATAATCAACAGATTAAAGGGTAAATATTATACTTTTTGTGGTTTTCTGTTATTTATATACTGTTATGATGTTGAATGTCTATGTTACACATGGTCAAAGTTCCAAAACTTGAGGTTAACGTATGTAGAAATGCTCCCTGCAAGTCAAAAGCCGGGGCTACAACCTGCCCTGAATATTTGCAATGTTTCTTTCTTGTTGACGAGCTGACGTCAGCTCATCACGTATGCCCATAAACAGCCATCCGTTCTGTAGTCTTGGTTGCTAAGGTTGTTGCTAAGGCTTTTCCATGTGTTGTTTGCGTTATCCAATCTCATATTTTGGATTGGATTTCAGCTTGAACATGTACGGATGTATTTGAGAAGTTGACATTTCAAGTAAAGAATGAGAAAAAGTAGTGAAATCCTACTGGCTACTTTAGTTTATTTCATGGTTTGTTGACGTAGCCTCTGGAGCCGCTGGAAGTCAGCCGTGACGCAGCTTCTGAAAGCTGACCAGTCAGTGGGCTCATCAGGAGGGGGGGGCTTAAAGAGACAGGAACTAAAACGACCTGTTTCAGACAGAGGCTGAACTGAGGGGCTGCATAAAGGGTCAGTATAAGATAAATAACGACTTTTTTTAACTGTAAATCATGCAAAGATATTCCAGTAGAGCCCCAGAATATAAATATAGACCTGAAAATGTGCATGATATATCCCCTTTAATCGATAATAATAATCGCTAGTTGCAGCCCTACATGAGCGACATGAATAAGCAACGTAAATGTTACATATAAATGATAATGAAATAATGACTATTGGAGTGAAAATACTAAAAGTTACTTCTGCAACAGTCCAGAATAATATTGTAACATTATTTCTGCTAAAATATATTATTTATCATAATAAGTAAGTGAGTAAAGTAAACTTAAGAACTTAAACCAAAGTAAGGTTGCAGTCCAATAATCTCTAATGATCTGTTGCACAAGAGCTGCAGCACAGTTTCTCCCTTCAGCTATTTCTTCATGTCTCACAGATACAGACATTCAATAGAGGGATGTCCAGTATTGATTTTTCTAATCGATGGATGGCAGAGGAGTTCTGTTTTCTCCTCCACTGAGATATTCACATGGAAACAATTTAGCACAGGTGAACAAAGTTTACGTACCATGCTTCTGTTCGTGTACATGTGTACATGTGTACATGTGTGCATCTGCGTGCGGTACATACCTGCACACGTGGTGTCTGTTCCAGACCAGGTGAGTCCATACTGGCACACTCTGGCAGCGCTGCCCTGCAGCTCGTAGCCGCCTGTGCAGGTGAATTCACAAGTGGCACCGTAGTTGTCTTTGTCACTGTCACATTTCATATAACCGTTGTCAGGGGGAAATAGTGGGCTGCAGCGGCGCACTACACACAGAGAGAGAGAGGCACATTAGACATGTGAGGCAGCAAGGTGGGATTAAAAGAAAGGAGAGAGAAAGGAGGAGGATTAGCATCTACTGTGTGTGCAAACAGAACACAACACATTCATGGCAATCGAGGGAATTTGATGCAATAATTTAATTCGTTTTTCCGCCTCAGATTTTTTAAAAAAAACAATCCTAACCTTAAGAGAGATTTTAAGCTATGAGATCCCTAAGGTCAGCAAGATATCTAGGTTTAATATCTAAAAACTGGTATAAAACAGAACCTCCCAGCCTTCTAAAGGCTTAGACATATACAGCCGTTGTCATCATCATTTTTTTAAGTCATAAAAATATCACATGACCTCATTATTTTAAGCTACTTGGCTCAGGTGGTCATCGGTCCCTCATGAAGATATCACATGAAATAACCCTGCAGTATGATGGAGGCCAGAGATAAACTCCACTGTTTGTTCTTGTTATGGTAATAATATTAATCACAAAAATAGAAGTTATGTTAATTTATTTTACCCATAACCTGCTACACTCTGGTCTGGTTGTCTGTTTGTTATATGTCACAAATTGCACTGTATAATCAAAACCTTTATTTATTATTTTGAACAAGTCACACCATTACTCGGAACAAAACTATTTCCCTCAGATATCAATTAAACCCAGAAAATCTGGTAACACTTTATTTTACGGGTCCATTATCTTGGACGTTTCCTGGAAAGAACTTCTTAATTTGGTACTAATTATATGTGGAAATAAAGCTCAGTTTAAACCCAAGTAAACATCTATTCATTCTTAATTTATTACTGGAAATTTTATTTTTCATTTATGTTGAATTGTGCTCTTACCTTTAGACAAATTTTACATTTTTGTATGTACTAGAAGACACGTAGTTTCCACAAATTCATTAGAAGTCTAACAATTGAACGCTGTCTCTATATTCCCCATTATTAGTAGCAAATTATTAATACTTTCCTGGAGACTTTTTGGAAATAACCAATAAAATAAAGTGCTGCTAAAATCCTTCTCCACACAGATTGATGTATATATCAAAAAGCTTCCGTGTCTTCTTCTGCTTTTCGAGGCTCACCTCGCACTCTGACAGTGAAGCGGCAGGATCCTTTGTTCCCTGCACGGTCGAACACAGTGTAAGACATCTTATGGAGCCCCTCTGGGAAGTCTGATTTTGAAGGTTTCCCTTTCAGAATAACACTGCAAAAGACAGGCTTAGTTTGAATCTTTCACTGAGACCTGTTCAGAGTGGAATAACAAATAGGACTAAAAACGACTGGGTGCAATGAAGCAACATGGGAGAAAAGACTAGAAGGGAAGATGAGACTTACTCTGTAAGGATGCCATCTGCAGTGTCCACACCCTCCGGTGTGTCCCAGGTCACCCTCGCTGTCAGTTTTCCTGGTTCTGCCCACTTATCCTTCAGATTAGGACACTTGATTTTTGGAGGATCCATATCTAAAGAGAGTGGCAAAAAACAAAGGGAGAACAAAAGAAAGCAAATCTCTAAATCACATCACATTCCACATTTACTACCAAGGCCACAAATGGAGAATAGGAAATTTAGTTTCTATTGGCCAGAACTGGAGGTGTCCAAACTGACCATCTGCTCCTCCTGTCTTCTTGCATGGCAGTTAACAGTAATAACCGTAGCAGATTTACCACTCAAATCATAAATATTTATTCATTTTCGAGACAATAGGTCCTTTGATTTTAGACAGCGGTAGACAAAAGAAGGCTCCTCGCTCTAGCCGGTGACCAGCGATTTTGCCGAGTGACATGGCAACTGTCGCTTACATATCTTATCAGCTATAGCCAGCTAGCATTCGCTACATGAGTTGGTTTAAAAACGCTGTCACCAGCTGATTTTTTAATGTTTCCAGCTGCCCTGTTTTAAAACGATATCATACTAGAAGACTGGTGCTAAAGCTGCATGACCTGCGCAAAAAGTTAGCATCCTCACCAGTTGACCAAACACAAACACCAAAGACTTTGTTTCAAGAGCCAAAACACGTGTGAATCATCGCTGTGAGGAAACACAAGTCTTAAAAGTGTCCTTACAGACAGACTTAGACCCAATTTAATTTCACAAACAACCCTGGTGAGCATGTGATGGCTGTGATGCAGTGAGATCTGAATGAGTCTCTGCAAGTGCACACAAACCCTGTGACTACCCACCGTTACCAAGGTCGAGAGACTATTCAGCCCATTTATATGATCACCTAGTTTAAAGCCTTTATAACTAAGCTTTCCATGAAAAACAGTCATTTTCAGGCTCAGACCCCTCGCATGAAGTGAAAAACATTTATCATTTCCAGGTGATGAGAGACAAACCACATAGTGGCCATGTACATTTTTGAAGTTTTTTTTTCAAACATCAATTATCTAACCATGCATTATGAGGAATACTCTTTGTCATATAAGCTTTCATCCAGTAGTCTACAGCTGACTTTGTGCCTTAAGAAAGTCATTGAATCTGTCTGTTAAACAGTAGGTATCTACGGTGCAGCTGCAGAAAAGAACTGTCTTACCAACACAGGTGGGGACTCCAGCACTCCACGCCGTGCTGTGCTGGCAGGTTGCCGTCTTCTGGCCCTTCAGACTGAATCCAGGGGAGCAGAAGAACTCACAGCGAGAGTTGAAGTAGGAGCCGTCCGAACACTTGTAGCCGCCGTTATTGGGCATGTTCAGCTTGGGACAGCGGATCTCTGTCAGAGAGAGCTCAATGTTTTTTTAGCGTCTTTTTGACAATTTAATTTTAAGGTATTTCAAAGTATGACCATCCAAACACTAGATCTTCTCACCCACCCACCGCCCAACAAAAACCCAAAGGCAGCAATAAAATTATTAACATATTTGCTTATAGCATTATCAATCTTGTTCTTTCATACTCCTTTTTGGGTCCATATTTTCATCCGGAACAAAATTTTCTCCAGATATAGTGAGGATGTAATTTCATCCTGTCACTGTTTAAAAGCACATTTCCAATTCTTCAAGATAAATCTTTTGGCTGTGACCAGTAAAAGAGCATCTTCAGAGCAGCAACCAAAAAGAACCAATATCTTTCTGTCATAAATAGAAGAAAACCAGTGAAAAATATCCATCCAACATTTAACCAAACATGAGTAGAGACTGATGAATAAAATTTGTTCAGCTTTTTAGTGAGTAATGTCAGAGATAAATCAATGTGACCTAGATAAGTCCATCTCTTGCATTTGTTGAATATAAATGAATCCTTTTAAAAAGAAAAGCCATCCCATAAAGCAAAACTCTTTCCTCCATGCCAGAGAGAGTCTTGATGGAGTGCTGCTTTGAATTAAGGTTTTTGTTTATCCACTCAGTTGAGTTTTCTGCAGTAAGTTTAGACTGATGCATTATTAAAACTCAAGATAGGCCTTCTTCAGCATGGTTTTCATTTTGTTTTGTTTGATGTTATTGCATAATTGATCAGCACTACCGTCATAAAGAAGAGGCCCGTAAGCTGAGCTGATTCTAGAGCAGCAGTGGTACTTGTGGTAATAGTAGTGGTAGTAATTTTCCATCAGTATTCTGAGTTACAACGGAGTGATTTCGTCCCTCCGTGGTCTAAACAGTGTTTCCAAAGAGGCTTTCACACTCTGACAAGAATAAACCTCTGAGAGAAGCGATGGATCTGAGAAATGTGTGATATAAACATGAACTGATTAAAAAAATCCTGAACATCAGCTGCAGGTAGTTTGAATTAAAATATAAGATGTGATTAGAAAGAGATTTCTAAAGCGATAATTAAATATTTAAAGGTTTCAAATACTTTAGCTGCTAGCAAGAGAGCTATCACACAGAAATGACTCAGAAACCCTCCAACAAATGACATAATGTGCACTGCTACTGTCAAGGAAATAAACTGTATGGAGAAATTGACCTTCATCTTAAGACTTCCCCTTCAGGGATCCACGAGGCAAACCTAGTAAGTGGATGTGTGTATGTATGGATGTGTGTATAACATGAGACATAGTGTGTTTGTGCGTTCAGGTCACTTCTCACCTCGGCAGGCGTAGTTGGAAGACCAGTGTTTGCTGGCCATGCACACCACTTCTGAGCTCTGGGCCTCGTATCCCTGCTTACAGCGGATTTTACAGCGTGTCCCCATCACGTTCCTGTAGTGCTCTCCTCTCGGGGTGCGACAGCTCACGTCACCATGTTTCACCTTAATGGGTGCGCACCACGGGGTCCCTAAAAATGAAGAAAAGAGAACTGTGCTGACCTTTTCCTTCACTGCATCAAAGCAATTCTGTTTTTACGGTACTCCCTCGTAGGGGGAGAGAGGGTGGTTAATAGCAGTATTCAATAATTAATTAATAATAACTTACCTGAAGACCATAAAAGCTTTGAAAGACTTCCTTTATAAGTGTGAAAATGTGAAAACCCGCCCATCATCTGAGTACAGACAGATATGGTGGATTTCTCATTACCTTATCTGCGACATCCCATAATCCAGCGGTGTCTCATGAGGTTAAGACAGACGATGATGAGTAGAGAGCACTTATGTTTCAAATTGTTTATGTGTGTGTGTGTGTGTGTTTGTGTGATAGAGTGAAAAAGTCTCCTCACAGATAAAAGTGTTGAGAGTGCAAGTATCAGCTCTACTTATTGTGCTATTGTGCTGGAGAGTTCTTATTATTTTCACAATATGTATTTTTATCAATCAGTAGTTAGATGAGAAGATCTACACCATTCTTGTGTCTATACAGAACATATGAAGCTATAGGCAGCAGCTGATTAGCTTAGCTTGGCATAAAGACTGGAAACAGGGGGGAAAGCTAACCTGGGTCATTCAAAATGTAACAAAATCCACCATCCAGCATCTCCTAAGCTCACTAATTAACACTATATCTTTGTTTGATTAATCAAAAACTAAAGTGTAAAGACAACAAGTTGTGATTTACGAGGGATTAACCAGTGTTGGGCAAGAGTTACTCGCCCACAAAACCCCCCAATAAAAACACGTTGTTATTTTTACTTTACTTTTTATTTTGCACGCAATTTAGTCATTTGTGCTCTCAAATAAAAGATTTGTGCTCTCAGTTTAGCATTACTTATCCCCTTCATGCCATTAGACTTGTCTTGCATGTTCCCTTCACCCTCTAATCCCTCTTGGATTCGACACAGTTATACTGATCTACTATTTCAGGTTTTGCCTGTTAAACACGACATTGTGTTATCTTTGAGTTCCCTTTAACAGACTGTTTTTTCCATGAAAACTTTGATGACAATGCAGATGTCATCCAGTTCATGGAAACTCATCTTCAGGGTTGTGCAGTACTTCATAACTGAATGCACCATGCCAGGCTTTTAATGCCTTATACAGGCAGAGGGGAGGATATAATATATTGTAATATAATCAATTAATATAATACAATGTATAATATATAATACCATATTAAATCGAGAGTATGAATCAGTAGTTTGTGTGCACAAATTACTAATTCAAGAGCATTAATTATTTTTTATTATATACTGTATATACTATTTTTTTCCCATGACAGCTTCTGAGCTGATCCCTCCCTACCAGACAACCATGTTTGTTTTCAAAGTTTCTCCACCCATATTGGATACCTCTACCCATCTCTACAACGCTTGCGTAAAAAATTCCTTGTTTGACGCCAGGTTTGAGGGGCCGCAAGGTTTCTATTCCAATACGCGGAAATCAAAATCTGCAGTTTATTTCCTGCTGGCTCAGGACAAACACTCAGCCCTGTGGACCAACACACACACACATGAATGCACTTGGAGAGGAGAATACCACCACACCATTTTAGGCTAATTTCCAGTTGGAATAAAAATGAGTATTCATCACACAGCAAGCCTCCGTCACTCCTGGTCTCTCTGTATGCCTGTGTGTGTGTTGGCAAAGTCTCCACAACCACTGGGTAAGAGAAAATAATACTACATTTGAGCTTTTACACAAGGGGAGAGTTTGGCTCAGCTTCAAGGATAATGTTCCGTGTCTAAGTGACCCAGAATTTAAAGCTTGAAGCATCTTTGACGTAACTGTGTCAGTTAACAAAACTGGCTGAACTAACTGCTGTTGAATTATGCCTCATTAGAGGAACTTTGTGAACTCTCAAAGAGCTGCTTTTCTGTATGAGGTTAGGTAATTCAGGAAATCGTGTTTATTTTGATCTCAATAGCGCAATCCCTAAATTGAAAATGTGAGTCACTTTTCAGAATGCACGTGTGTATTGCAGTCACCTTTATATCTACGAGAATACCAGTCCTCATCGTCTCCATAGGTGTACTGTCCTGACCCTGGGGATAAAAGGAAAGAAGAAAAAGCAACTAATACAAAGAAAGGCGCTGCATCCAAGATGTTAGGCAATGTTTGAAAGCATTGTCCCGGGCTGACCTGTACAGTACCAAGAACAGGCTTACAAAGTATTGCTTAACTTTTCATCTGAATCAGACTCTGGGGGGTGATCTGGATCTTTTGGACAGGAGACATGCAGAAAGTAGAAAAGATCCTCTTTTTCCATCTGGTTTGGAAAAAGTAGTCTGTTTGACACAAAGATTCACTGATTCAATCCAGTGGTTTCTTGTTACAGCCCCCTGTTATGTTTGGTAGAAATGGAGGGAGTAAAAATATTTTGTTCCAAAACAGCTCCCATGGATTATACTTACCATAGACAGCTATCCATTTTAAGTCGGCTTTAACATTGCACGCATCACTCAGACAGAGCAAAAGATATTTTGGACTATAAAACAGCAGCATCGAAGGAGGACGAAAATGTTTCTCAGTGGTGGCTGCAAGACACAGTTGAGTGGCACTGGTGAAAGACAAATGTGAGGGGAATTGTGATGAGCAGGGAGGATTATTTTAGGAATGAGGAAGGGATGGAGGGAGATAGAGCAGCTCAGGAAGCAATAAAACAAGAAGGATAGAGGAAAAAGGTGAGGAAGGGGTTAAAATGGGGGAAGGGTGTTCAACCTTAGCCCCGGGATGTTGTGAACTCTGGTGTGAATGTGTCCTCTGTTCAGGATCCACAAGCGAGGAAGTGTTCCACCCTCTGCTAGCTTCATATACCAGTTGCATGTTGGTCAATGAACCCGATACTGTGCGTACATCTTCCGTCCTTTTCCCCATTCCCCATCGCGGCTTTTCTGTCAGTTTAATAAAAGCTGTCTGGACCAAAATGCTGCAAGTCATCTAACACACACGCACGACAAGCTCTGCGGTTTTAGCAGTCAGATCACACAGCATGGATTGTACAGAGCAAACCCACATACTGAGTGAGTCAGATTTAACTGTCTAATGGCAAAACCCAAGTGTCTGCTGTTTAATGGGGGGAAGGAGACAGAGAAAGGTATGGAAAAGTAATTACAGGTGTGTGTGTGTGTGTGTGTCCCTTTCAAAGTGAACATTAGTTAAAGATATATGCACCAGAAGAATTATCAGCTCTTAACAACTTTCAGCCATTTTAGGCAAACAGGAGCCGCTTGTTTTGATTGGCTGGCAGGTGTTCCCAACATCCACAACTCAAATGGGACATAACATGAGGCAGAGCTTCAGCCTGCTCTGTTTGCAAAGTTACCTCTACATCCCCATCAAACTGACATCAGATCATTCACACATGCCCACAAATGGCCTTCATTGCTAAGGTTGTTGCTAAAGTTGTTCCACGGGTCGTTCGCGTCCACTCGAATATTTTGAATTGGATTCGGGCTTGACCATGTACAGATATATTTGAGAAGTTTGTATTTCGAGTAAAGAACGGTAAATGTAGCCTACAGAGCCGCCAAAAGTCTGCCGGAGGGGGGCCTTAAAGAGACAGGAGCTAAAACAGCCTGTTTCAGACAGAGGCTGAACTGAGGGGCTGCATAAGGACCAGTTTAAAATAAATAAGGAGTTTTTTGAACTGTGAATCAAGCAAAGATATACCAGTAAAGCCCCAGAACATAAATATAGACCTGAAAATGTGCATTATGTGCTCTTTAATTATTCTCTCTTCTACAGACGCAAATCCCAACATTTCTTAAACACTACTTATGGTCAGCATTTTTTCTAGAATAGACATTCAATGTAATTACATTCAGCAAATACCTCTGTACATAGTAGTCTTTACTGTAAGTGGCAGAGTCCGCCAGTCCCGTGGTGGATTCAAGTTGCCTGCAAACTGAATATTTCCAAATGCTGCTGCTCCTCATTAAAATTAAAATTCATCTTTACGCAGATGATGTTTTATACTGTGTGACTGATTCTGTCCAACCAGCCATCATGAAATTACAATTCTCCTAATTCACTGATAAGATGCACTTATTAATCTTAAATTAGTACCCAATGAAAACAAAACAAAATTCATGCTGTGTTCCAGATCAAGAGCTATAGATTATAGTAATTTCTATATCTCTTTCTCTTCTTTAACTGGGTTTAATTTTGAGAGAGTCACAGAATACAAATATCTTGGCATCTGGCTTGATGACAAACTTACATATTTAAATATCACATAGAAATCCTTCTTATTAAACTGTGACAGAAGTTTGGTTTGTTGTACAAAAACAGCAGCGGCTTCTCTGTGACCTGTAGAAAAAGGGCTGTTGATGCAGTTTTCCTGTCAGTTCTGGATTATAGGGTTGTCATTTAACGACATGGTGGCTGCCTCCATTGTGAGGTCCCTAGAGCCCACTTACCATTCAGCCCCCTGATGACAATTACAATACTCACCACTGCATGCTATATACTAAAGTTGTAATCCAAACACTTATAACTCTGTAACTTCAAGAACACTCTCGATAATTGCGCTCTACTGGTTACTATTCATTAAACTGTTAGCAAGGCGTTAGTGTAAAAGAGCATGTATGCTCAGCCAACCTACTGTGTATGAATAAAGGTTAAATACAAGTAAAGTAAAACCATTCAACTGGTAAAACATGGGTTAACTTTTATTGTGAAGAAGCCACAGGAAACACAATGCATTTGTCACCGTGGTTAGCCCTAACCGACCGCTGACCGGTCATGAAAAATGCTTCTACATAACAAGACAACTGACATTTTCAGCACTTTTGGACAAAACCAACATCAGTTTTAGATTTTGCAGGAAGTAATGGAACAACAGGGAGCAGATGCGGTGAGCTGTTAGACGAAGAGCTGCAGGCAGTGAGCTGCAGCTTCTCAACAAACAGCTTATTACTGACTGACTTCTTTATTTAAACAACTTCAGTTTGTTTGGCTGCGATGTAACCAGATAGATACAACCCCCCCCCCCCCCACCCCCACCCCCCAAAATCCCAAAAGATTTTTTTTATCTTGTGGCCGCAAAGTATTATCTTTTTTTTTCATTATACAAACAAAATCTGGTTAGGGCAAAAGTAAGCAGCAGGACAGAGCACATACAAGGACACTGACAGCAGTGTGAACTCTATATATCTCCCAGTATAAACAGAAAATACGCTACATTAAACAAACTCTCTCGGAGCCAAGACGAGCCTTTTTGTGTGAAGTCATCTCTGTGCAAAAAATCTTTTGAACAAGCCTGCGGGGACAGAGCAAGACACACAAACATGCTTGTACTGTATAAGCTACACAGAGCAGAGGCCAAGTTTCGTTGAAATTAATCAATTTGCTATGTGAACTATGATGCTAGCTGTGACAGCCATCAATACATAAAAAGAAATGTGCCATAAATTGGGTTAGTATTCCTATGTTAGCCCAGTATTAATGTTTTCCTTGATACATTCATTAGGTTGTCACTCTTCTTGCCTGTAGGTGGCGCAGGTTAGAAATCACTCCCTATTTTCTATAAAGTGCGCTCTATTTACCCTCTGACATTTTATTTGATTGTCCAGATGCTTAGTGTGTGTAAATTTATCCACTATATAGAGCATAAATGTACAAAAAAAATTCCACAATGGAACAAAAAAGTAGTGTCCATATCATGTATAAAGCATCACATTTTACAGATGCAAAAATATCTGTTGTGCCTCGACACGTTAGTGCTGACTCAGAATGGCGATGATTGATAAGTGTCCAAAATCTCATTGCACTGCTCACTATAGAGGAAAATATTGAGAGTCTGTTAAAGAGGGAGTAGTGAAGAGTGATTTTGGACACAGCTCAGGTCTGAAAATGCTGGAACTCTGCAGTTGGATGATATTGGTTCAGCCTGGTTTGTCCTTGTTGATAAAAGTATTTGAGATTCAAATAAGTCTAGGAGGAGAATATGTTTTCATTTAGATCTAATGAATCTGTCAACATGACACAGTTAGATCTCCAGCCAGCATCATCCTCTTGTTTTTCTACTTCAAAGGACTTCTTAGCAAAAAAAATCTCAAACTGTTAACAGTGGAAGGAGCATAAAAGCTTGCCTTCCTGACAAATGAATTAAGCTTTCAATTACAGAGGCTGATATTCCAATTATCTTTTCTCTGGGGGTTTGTAATACAAACTCTAATTATATGGAAGCTTGCTCCCTGTAAATGTAAAAGGCATAAATATAGGCTAACAGCAGAAAAAAATGGGATGTCATTTCTTTAACTCGCAATTTAACATGATTGCAGAGTTACATAATTCCTTTTGGAGCACTTTTTCCTTCTGTCCCATTTAAACTGTATACCAACACGCCTGCTGCTCCTTTCTTAACCACGTCAACATTTCCTGACACTCGAGAACAAACTCTTGATCCTGAACTCATTTGCAGTGATGGACCCACAGCTCACCACAATATGTGGTGAAAAATAGGTCTTTTTAAGAGTACAGAGTATTGTAAAGGCTAGTAGCTACTTGTCAGTTGAGTAGGATGATGCACTACATTACCTGAGACACAAAAATGAGTCATAGGTTGTCCGCAGCAGAGTTAACTGGGAATGATTCCTTGTGAAAGTATTCGTGCAGTTGCACAGACAGAAACCAATAATTACATACTGCTTCATTAACATAGCATTTATCTGTCTGCTCTTAAAGCTGCACCAATCAGTATATTTGTATTAACAATGGATCAAATGACTAACGGCCAAAATACACCAGGTACGGACGCGGTGCGACACGTCTGTCAGAGCATGGCCGCAGCCGAGCACGTCCATTAAAATCAACTGAAGCTGCCGCACTGACCCACGCAGGTCACATGGCTCATCTCTATTTTTGCACGGCTGGTCTTTTTTCTCTACGCACGGCTACATGGCCCTCCAACAGGTAAAAACTCCATAGAACTGTGTAAAACACGAGTACAAACTGTTTGAAATGATTAAAATAAATACTGTACCAGAGGCAATGCGACGCAGCAGTGCAACCTTGTGATTTTTTTTTTACATTGCACATTTAAATAAATCAATTAAATCAATGTGTATCCATGATCCTGTGGTTAAAACGATCTAGTTAATTAATCCAGAACCAGTTAATATAGCCTATTCTTCCAAACCCTGCATAACCAACTGCATTATCACTTAGCAAAACTCAACATGCAGTGACAGAGACGGAGTTGATGTAGCAGATAGAAAACCCTGCTCCGCCCCGCCTACGTGACGCGACGTGTCCGTGCCTGGTGTATTTCAGCTGTAAGTGTAATGTGAAGGATGTCGCTCGTAGAATTATCACCCAATCCAAATTATTACCCTCAGCTCTAACAACAGAGCATTTTAAGCATATCCTAAACCTGCGTTAACAGATTTTTTGGCCACTTGGGGGCAGCGGAAACAAGTTGTGAGCACAACATTCACATATAACTTTTTAAGCTGATATTTTGAACTTGTTAGCAAACAGTTGCTTATCTACAGCAGTTAGTCTCTCTTTTATCTCTGTTTTGGTCTCTACCAACTCCTGAGGAAAATATCTGGCCAGCTGTGTCTGTTTGCTGTTTGGTGCTGAGCAGGTAGTGCACAGCGGGTTTTTTAGGGTTTCTTCTCTAATAACAGCTGCCTGCTGCACCGAAAACGACACTATGAGAGCTGTGAGAGTGAACCAAGCTACACAATGAGCTGAAACTCACGATGAAACTCCATAAAGCCGAGAGGAGCTGCAGAGCTGCTAATAATTCTCTGTAGGTTCATCACTATGAGCGACTCCTCCCACATTATATATTGTTATTATGAAAAATATCGATTATGTTAAGTCACTGTTTTGGACTTAGTCTGAATCTAATTTGTGTATAGGCTGTGACAGTTCATTCTTACAATATTATTATCATATGTGTCTGCTTTAATTTCCCTGTAGAACCACATAAAAACATCTCTGATTACATATTCTTTAATTAACAGCTAGTTTCTGATCAGATCTTTAGTCTTTCATTTGTAACTGTTCAGGATTTACCTCATTATAAAGTGTTGCTCCTTTTTCTGGCAGAAACACTACTGTAGAGTAACTGTTCTCCAGTGATGGTGCTGGCATTTTCTCAAGTTACTCTGTGTGTGTGTGTGTGTGTGTGTGTGTGTGTGTGGAGGATCTTTCTGCCTCAGACCGACATCAGTACGAGAAGCATCATGGAAAATATGATCGGGCTTTCATGAATACTTGCTGTTAAGGGGTTTAACTGTACGAAGAAATGCAGAACACTGGCCTTAAAAAGAAATCCCACAGATTTCCACTGTTAAAAAAACAAAGAGCAAGCAAGTCATTCTGGTCGCTACTACCCAATTTTATGCATATACACACAACTGATAAATGGGCTAACTGACCGCCAGAACACAACAAACACACCACTGTAGTCCTCATAAATTCACACACACACACACACACAAGTACGGACCAGAGGCCTGACTGTCAGCTCGACAAGCAGTTTTTAGTCTGTCAGTGTAAATCTGCTCGCCAGCTTGTGTTCATGTTCCAGCCTGTATGATCATACACCAGTGGTGGTGAGCCACTCTCAAACCATCTACAGGCAGATAGCCACTGTGACTGCACACACGCGCACACGCGCACACACACACACACAAAACTCTTACATCCAGACTTGAGCTTTGAAGTCATTTCAGCTCCTCACTGCAGACTACAGGCTCTGCTCTGTCTGGCTCTATCTGGGCAGCCTGTATGTTCCCTTGGATGCCATACTTCTGTGTGTGTGTGTGTGTGTGTGTGTGTGTGTGTGTGTGTGTGCGCATGTATTTACTCAACACCAGGGCAGAAACTCATCAGTAAAGTACTGTAAAATACTCCCAGCAGGCCATACCAACATGCACCAGATGTGACAGCCCTTTGCAATAGTTAATTTGGCTGATGGAGGTGTTGCTCTCAGGCTCTTTGGAAAGAATATAAAGCATAAAAAGTGAAGACAAGGAAAAAGCTGTGCACCTCAGCTACAGGGCTTTTATTAGAGCCACAGACTTGAGCTCTGTGCAGAGAAACGTCCCCCAGATGCACACTGTACTCCCCCCGCTTTCCACCCCCTCCACGTAAACACAAGCGCGGTTCACCAAAAACCAGCGGTGGAGATAAGAAGCCTAAAATACATGCAAGAATTGCAAAATAAATACCTACAAAAACCACAAAGCGTGTACTATAAATCCATCATTAAAGCAGTGATATATCCCATTTTAATCAGACTGTCTAAAGACAGCCTGTTGGATTATTTGATCCGGAGCAGCAGAGTAGAGAAGTGGGTGAATGTGGGCCTTTTTTATCGGTCCTTACCTTCGTACCCGGCGCAGAAGCACAGCTGGACAAACAGGAGCACCAGCGGCCACATGTCCATATTGAGAAGCGGGACAGACGCTCTTCAGCATGTGAAGGGAGCTTGCAGGAAAACTTCCAGCGCATTCCTGCTTTCCAAAGACCCGCCTCTTGCTCCAGAAACAAGGGAGGATTCTCCAAACACAGTCAGGCCGGCCGGTACGAGGCAAAGCAGATAGTGAAGGCTTTGCCAACCCCTGTGGGTAAACTGCGACATGTATTCATCATCACCGCAAGGGACTGAACTAAGAATAAACCCACTTATTAAAGTTATTTTCCTCATTAAAGTCCCTAATCTCATACACTGAATGTTCATTAAGTTACTGCACATGCGATTTAGAGGTAGCTACTTGAGTACTCATACAAAACTCAACATACAAGACATGAACAGTTTATAAAATATTATGCAATGTTTTAAGGTAAACCAGTGGTTCCCAACCTGGGGGTCGGGATCCCGTGAAGGAGTCGCAAGAAGAGTCTGAGGGGTCCGGAGGACAGAATCAGAAAATATATGTTCTTCAAATATTGACGATATGAGCTAGTTTTCTTAATTAATTTCCCCTCTTCTAGCCTTTAAAAATCCATCAAATTATACAAACTGAAAAGGAAAGGTTTTTGGTTTATTGTGTATCACTGAAATAACATAACCACAAACATGAACTGTGTTTCCTCTCCTGTATGTTTTTCATTAGTTTCTGGTCTACAAATGAAAAATATACATTAAAATGATCTAAACTGCTAGAGTTTGTACACACAAAGGACACTCTATATTAACAGAGGACTTGAGAGTAAGACAGCTAGGCTTTCTTGATATTTTGGATTTTGACTGACACGTTTGCTTGATGAGTATTTTTATTTCCTGTCAAGAGAAGAAATCTTGCTAACCTGATTAGCTGAGCCTTGATAGCCTCACTAGCATAAAAGCTCTCTTGTTTCTTAACCGTTACCAAATGAGTAAGACTCAGGATTCAGCTTGAACAGCAATTAATGATGTTATTGGTTACATCAGTGCTTAAAAAGTCAAAATGTCTGCTCTAAGTATATTTAACTTAAGTTTCATTCCACGTTTTCAATTGGTTATGTGTGTCCCGCTGCAACGACTCAGCAGCCTCCCAGCAGGGCCCGTACCCCAGTTTGGAAACCACTGTAGTAAATGATTGTGTTGACAAATGTTTGTGAAAATACTTCCTATTTTGATATTGGTTAACAAGACTATTGCCCTAAATAGAGAGCTCCACTCGCTCTTTTGGACTAGTCATTGCAGAAGCTGTTCAATATCTCTTTCTCCTCTGCTTTAATATCACAGCAGTGATGCACAAGTTTTCTCAGTTTCACTGTTTGCTAATGACATGAACATCTTACTTACTGTAATCTAAATTGCATTTTTCTCTAATAGCAGTGGGAGAGGTATTGTAGGAGTTACAATATTTTATAGTATCATTTTTTAGCATAGTAGATTAGTTCTGGCTTGATGATTATATAGCAGCTTTCTAAAGCGGATTACTATTCTGTTTCATAAGAGCTGCACACATACACAAACACACACAGCGGGAGAGCCGGGTGAAAGTACAGAACTGTTGAAAGACTAATCAGTGTTTAATTTTCTCCTCTACAAGCATGAGGTTGGTTAAATAGCCCCTGCGTAGCGTGTGAGGGGGCGAGTCCACACATGAACGTGTTGAAGTGTTCCTTGTCTTGTCAGGAAACAGGAAAGGGAGGTGTGCGGTGAAGTGACTTGCAAGAGGATCTCCTGATCTGTAATTACATGTGGGTTCAGCCAACTGTAATGCCTGCTCGGGCAGAAATGTCCCTCTCAGTCAGGTCAGGTGAAGAAACGGTTAACTGACTCCATCATTACGCTCCCGGCTCTGGAGGAGAGGTCTGCCACTCTGATGTGGTGTTAAAACCAGTGATTTTGGATTAAGTTTGTCTCTGGGTTTTGTTTTGTTGTGTTTACCTGTTGTTTACACAGATTTACACTCCGCAGGTGTTCTCTTTGTGTATATTTTGAATCATTTCTTATGTTTAAGCATTTAAAAGCATTGTTTCTAAGCCAGCTAAATACCTCCCTCCTATCCAAACATTCACTGCACTGACACAGTATGTAATTACTGCAGGAGCTTTCTCACCATGAAGGTAGTGAACAGAAGGTAGGTAGAAGGTAGGAGGATTTATGTACAATCTTAACATTTAAATCAAAACATCTTATTCATAGACAATAATTTAACAATATCCATGCAGAAACGAGGCACACACTCAGCAATACAAATAAACATTTATGAGAACACGAAGAATAAAACACACAATTGGTCTTACAAATGGTTAAAAATGTATTATAATAACTTATAAAGACTTTTATATCAAAAAGTTGTAATGTTTTCAGTCAGTTTTAATGTTTGAAAAAAGGAAGTGGCTATTGGTACGCATTCCTCCGTGTCAATAGTCTGTTTATTGTTGGTACGCAATTAATACGCATGCACACTGGTATTGATTGTGTAAGATCACGTGTTCAAATTCAAATTGTTTCAAAATGGAGGAACTGGTTTATGTTAAAATGGTTAGGTTTAGGCACAAAAGCCACTTGGTTGGGGTTAGGGAAAGGTCATGGTTTGGGTTAAAACAGTAAGTTTAACAGCCCTAAAATGCTCAATGTGATGGTAAAGAATGTCTGATTAGCGGTCTACAAGATGTCCAGAGTTGTGTTGAAAGTCTGTTCCCCCCTCGAATAATGGCCCCCTCCTATTAAAATTGTGTTTATGTACCAATAGAACAAATTGCTATCTGCACAGAAAACCAGTCCAGACCAACAGCCTGTGGACTACTGGCACAGAATCCCGTTCAATAGTCAATAAATTATTGCACTGGTTCTGTAGCCGTAGCCAGTGCCTTTTAAAAAAGACCAGTATGTGTCCAGTATTACCAACTGTCACACTTTAGTTTGACTCACATTTACCTTTCTAAAGGATAAGTCTGATAATACTCTATATATTTCTTACTGTCAACAAATCCCATGAAATGTCCAAATCGTTTTTTGACCCAACTAACACGTGTAGCTAAAGCCTGATATGGTTTATTCATCTGTGCCATAAACCTGCATCGTTGTCTAAAAATGATTAAGAACACATCAGTGACCCACATCGCTGCACTGGGTGACATGTTGCTTCATTACCATGAACGTGAGCGCTGTAGTTTATTTTAGTTTATTTTAGTTTAATCCCTCATACACCATCTTGCTGTTGTAAATACTCACTGTTGCTGAGTGTGTATTAATCCGCAGCTGAATATAGTCCCAGACAAATGCACTATTTACTCGTGTTTGAGTGGTGTTTGTTAAAACTAGAGTGCCCAGTTGTTATAGAAAATTACTGAGACCTTTAAAGTGGAAATTAAATGCACATTTCCAGGTCTATATTAATATTCTGGGGCTCTACAGGAACATCTTTGCATGATTTACAGTTTTAAAAAACTCCTTATTTATCTTACACTGGCCCTTTACGCAGCCCCTTAGTTCAGCCTCGGTCTGAAACAGGCTGTTTTATTTAGCTCCTGTCTCTTTAAGGCCCCCCTCCCAATGACCCTCTGTGTTCTGATTGGCCAGCTCCTGCCCCTCAGCAGACTTCCGGGGGCTCAGGAGGCCATGTAAACAATCAATAGGCGTAGGATTTCACTTCTTTTTCCTGTTTATATTTCGAACCCAAATCCGATCCGCAAATGCGATTGGACAACGCGAACAACCTTAACAACCTTAGCAACAAAGACTACGGAACAGACGGCCATTTGTGGGCATGCGTGTCATCGTGAGGAGGAAGTAGAAGAAACTTTGCAAACGAATCATTCAGAGCAGAGTTTTGGAACTTTGACCATGTTTAACATAAACATCCAACATTATAACATTATATAAATGATAGAAAACCACAAAAAGCATGATATGTCCCCTTTAAACTTTTAACCCTTTTAACATAGCCGTGACATATTTTTCAAGATTCAGGAGGAACCAGAAGGGGCTGAGAGACAGGGTCGGGATGTCGGACTAACGTCTTGTTGGTTTTGGTATTTTCCTGGGATTTGATTTGTTTATTGACAATAAAAACATTTACCCGACACTTTGAGGAGTCTGACTCACAGTGAGAAGACACTTTGGCAGCTGATTGGTTGGTACGGGTCTGTGTGTCCTTTCAGTTGCGGGACAGCGCTTGATGACGTCATTGCAGGTCGAGGTACTGTGGCAGCACGTTGTTCCAGAACTGTTGAGGGTCTTCGGGTTTCTTCTCCCCTGCGGCCCTCTGCTTCGTCCTCGGTGCTGGTTTGGGAGTTTCTCTCTGTTGTTTCTCTTTCCTGTCTGCAGGAGCAGATTTAGGAGGCGATTTGTCTTCTTTTGCTTTTGCTGATTTGACTTTTTCCTTTTCTTCTTCTTCCTCCTCCTCTTCCTCTCCTTCCTCCTCTTCTGCCTCCTCTTCACCTTCTTCTTCTCCTTCCTCCTCTTCCTCCTCCTCCTCCTCTTCTTCCCCCACTTTTGGATTTCCCTTTTGTTCATTCTCATCTTCCTCTTCTTCCTCACTTTCCTGTTCATCTTCAGCCAGCTTTGCAGTCTTTCCTTTGTCCTCGCTCTCTTCCTCTCCCTCCTCTTCCTCACCCTCCTCTCCCTCCTCTTCCTCACCTTCCTCACCCTCCTCTTCACTTTTCTCTGAATCATTACCTTTCTTCCCTTTGGTTTGTTCCTGTTTTGTTTCTTTTCTCTGACTTTTAAGTCTTGTCTCTGTTTTCTGTTTAATCTGCATCTCATTCTCTTCTTCCTCACCCTCCTCTTCTTCCTCCTCCTCCTCTTCGGTTTCTACCATCGCCTTTTTTTTAGCCTCCATACCTTTTACTGTTATTCTTTCTTCCTCCTCACCTTCACTCTCTTCCTCTTCTCCTTCCTCCACTACAACCTCTTCCTCACCCTCTTCTTCCTCCTCCTCACCCTCTTCCTCCTCCTCTGCTGTCTCTTCCTCCTTCCCTGTACCCTCTTCCTTTTCCTCATCTTCCTCTTCCTCACCCTCTTCTTCCTCCGCCTCCTCTGCCATCTCTTCCTCCTTCTCTGTATCCTCATCTCCCTCCTCCTCACCCTCTTCCTCCTCCTCACCCTCTTCTTCTTCCTCCTCTGCTGTCTCTTCCTCCTTCTCTGTACCTTCCTCCGTTCCCTCATCTTCCTCTTCTTCACCCTCTTCTTCCTCCTCTTCCTCTGCCGTCTCTTCCTCCTTCTCTGTACCCTCCTCTGTTCCCTCATCTTCCTCCTCCTCGCCCTTTTCTTCTTCCTCCTCCTCTGCCGTCTCTTCCTCAGGCCCTCCCTCATCCTCTTCCTCTTCATCTTGCCCCTCATTTTCCTCCTCCTCAGCCCCTTCCTCTTCCTCCTCAGCCTCTTTCTCACTCCTCTCATCTAAAGATGCCTCTTGCTCATCTTCCTCACCCTCCTCCTCCTCCTCCATTTCTTTATCACTACTTTCATCTTGCTCTTCCTCCTCTCCATCAGCCTCACTGTCTTCCTCCTCCTCATTTTCAACACTCGCTTCATCCTGTTTCTCATCATCATCATCCTCTTCTTCACTCTTATCTGTCCCTTCATCCTCTGAGTCTTTCTCCTCATCCTCACTTTCAGTGGAATCTTTATCATCTCTTTCCTCTTCAGTTTCATCCTCTTCGTCAACCTCATTTTCTTCTTCTTCTTCACTCTTTGTAGAATCAGACTCTGCAGTGTCACTTCCCTCCTCCTCCTCCTCTTCCTCCGATTTAGACTCTTCGCTCTTGCTGTCACTTCCTGACTCTTCACTACTTTCATCATCTTCACTATCACTCGCCTCACTTTCATCTTCTTCCTCTTTACTCTCTTCGTCACTGGACTCCTGTTCACTCACACTTCCCTCCTCCTCTGCTGCTTCAGATTCCTCGCTGCTTCCTTCTCCCTCTTCTTCCTCCCCTTCAGTTTCTGTAGCATCACTCTTATCGCTTACTTCAACCTCTTCATCATCGCTGGATCCTGTTTCCACCTCTTCTCCCTCCTCCGTTGCATCATCTTGCTCTTCTTCACCCTCCCCAGAACCACTCTCCTCTTCAGCCTCTGTGACATCACTGATTTCACTTTTCTCCTCTTCGTCTTTGTCCTCCACATCGCTTCCACTTTCTCCCGCTTCATCATCGTTCTGTTCCTCATCCTCAGTGTCGGTTTCTTTTCCCTCATTATCCTCATCCTCTTCAGAAGCCTTATAGGTTGTGTCATCTTCATCCTCCTCTTCTCCACGTTCTTGTTGGGAAGTTTCTGTGTTTGTGCCACTGTTTGTCACCTCTGCTTGTGAGACGTCTTCACCTTCGATCTGCTCAGACATGTCACTTTTCATCACCTCCTGCTCCGACTGATCGTGAGTGGTGTCGTAACTTTCTTCTTCTTTGACATTTCCTGACTGCGCATCTTTGCTGGTGCTTTCTTCTATTACGTTTGATCCTTCTGTTGAAGACAAATGCGACAATGTCGAGGAGAAAGATGGCTGCATAATTGCGCTCTGCTTTGTGAACTGGTTCGCTCGGCTGGATGTTTTAGGTGTGGTAGAGGTAGCGGTGTCACTGTCAGAGTGGAAACCCCTTACATTTGTCACTGCTTCACTAATGACCCCTATAGCTGCACCTGCCATCCCTACAGCGGGAAGAACAGAGGCTGCGTCACTGAGAATTTCCCCCCACCTTGGTTTTTCTTCTGTCAGGTGCTGAATATCCTCTCTGTCTCTTTCAGAAACAAGCAGATCTCTATCAACAGCTTCAAAGTCTTGGAGGGATTTGGCACCGCTGACGGAAATCACCTCTGTTCTCGCAGGCCTCTGTGAGGAAATGGGGGTAGATGCCACTTCAGTAGGTGCATCCTGCTGGGATAACAGCTGGCTGGAGGCTCCAGTGAGATTACTCTTCGGCTTGTCCCTCGTATTATCTTGAATGTCTTTATCAGCGTCTCCTTCTCCTCCTCCTTGCTTTGTTTTTGCCTTCAGTTTAGATTCTTTTGCCATCTTTTTCTCCTTTAGGTGAGCGTCGTCATCATCAGGCAACTTCGGCTTATCTACAGTTTTATCTTTAATTTTTTGAGCTGTGTTCTTGTTTAACTTATTTTCCGCAGCCTTTCCTTTGCTTCTGCTTTTAACAGGAGCTTTGACTGGCGTGGATTTGACCTCTTGCAGTTTCCCTTGGTGTGTAGATTTCACACCAAGAGATTTCTTAGATTCAGCCCGAACAGGTGTGGTGACAGGAGTGGTTTCTTTTTTCGTTGGTTGTGATTTAACATCCAGTGCTTTACTTTGACTTTTAGGTTTAACCTTGTGCATATCTTTTGTTGGAGTCAATTTGACTCGCTGTGTCCCCTGTTGCATCTCCAATTCAACAGGTTTGACATCGGTGGTTTTATTCTGGATTTCTGCTTGATTGCTCTCTTCTGATTTTCTTTTCTCCTTTTTCTGTGTCTTTTTCAAGTCTTCATTAAAGGAGCTAGCTCTCACGTCGGCTTGATTCATATAAGTTTCTTTTAAATTTCTATCTCTCCTGGCATTTTCTTTCACTTCAGACAGCCTCTGTTGTGGCTCAGTCAGTGTCCTCCAGACAGATTGTGGAGTCTTTGAGCTCAGTTCTGATGACTTGCTTTGTTTTGATGTACCAGATTTAAAAGGGGAGAGTTCCTTTTGAGCTTGTCCGTCTTCTTGAGTTTTGATTGTATTGGAGTGCTTGGTGATGTTTTCTTTGCCTTTAGATGTTTCTCTGGTTTTTTTTTTAATGTTCTTTAGCGGAGACACTTCTTTTTTTAAGGAGCTGGAGCCTTTCAGGAGCTCTGTGGGTAATGCCTTGTGAGGGTTTTGTTCTGCCTTCCCATTGGACAGAAGCTGTTGGGCAAAAGCCTCTGCCTCTTTCATAGTTCTTCTAAGAGCTCTGCCCTTTTTCTTTTCCTGTAATGAATCACAGAGAAAAGTTTTAGGTTTTTTAAAAATGTAAAAGCAAAAATGGAATCAGGCAGAGAAATGTCATATGCTGTTAATACTCTGTTTAAAAAAAGAAAAATGTATAAACATAGCAGCAGACCTGCAATCAATATGACTAGATATGTAATTGTGGTGTTTTATGTTTATTTTATTGCCAAATGTCATCTCTAATTTAAGAAAGTTTCTTGCTCAATAACATAAATGCCCCCAGAGGAAAAATATTTACCTACATGAACAGAATCACAATTTGTCTGGAGATTTGGTCATTTTTTCTAGGTGTATATGTCATTCACTAAAAATGTTTAGTGTGTTCAATACTGATGCCAGCGTTTGTTTTGGATATCATCTACTGCACATGTGCAAATATATTCTTGTACAGTATAATTTAAAACATGTATAGAAACAGCATAAGGAAAATTATCTTTTTTTTTTCTGCAGTATGAGTAGGTTTGAATGTTAACACCAAGAATATCAGTGCATTCGTAGCCAATATGTGCATGGTGGGCACACATAACAACATCAACAAATCTGTCATCAGGTTTAAATACAGAAGTGGGCGCGGGAGTAGAGAAAACCATGGAGATGATTGAGAAAAGAACAGGAATCCTTCTTTTTCCATCTGCACCGGAGATAAACAGAAGGTGGTTAATTAGGGGTCAGTGAGGTGTGATGTAAAACGGTTTCATTTAATCACGGTCACAGCAGCATTTCTGGCACCACAAGGTTCAACAATCATAAAGATTCTTAAGAGTATTGAAAACGTATTTAGTTCATAAAGCATCATTAAGTGTACTATTCAGGGTAATATTCTCTGTCTCACTTTAAAGCCTGTACATGTACGAGCACACACATGGATGCACATAAAGACACGGGCCTATTTAACACAACAACTAAGACAGAAACCGGTTACTGCGCACCACATGTTGCACTGTGACACACAACGACGTTGGAGATTCTTTCACAGCTTGCTTCATCACTGGCTGTGGAAACACTGATGAGATGTGGCAAGATTCCTGCCAACTTTTCCAAGGCATTGTATGTTTTGTGCTTTTGTTCTGAGCCTGGAGCTCAAACAGATTTGTGTATTGGCGAGATCTGCATAGATCTGCTTTGAGGAGATTCATTACACGCATTCCTGGACGTAAAAAAAGCAAATTAAAATGGTACAAAAATAAAACACCAGAAGACCAAATTCAATTAAATTCGATGAGTAAACATTTTGCCTTAGTGTTACACCAAGTGGAAAATGCCTCCACAGGCACATACACACATGTGCTTGCAAGAACACATACACCCACAAGGATACCGAATGTATGCTGAGCTATGCACATTTCCTGGAAAAGTCAGTGAGCGTTCAACGTTGCTGCTTCCTGCCCTGGAGTGCTCATAATGTAGACCAAAACCAAGGAGCCTCAAGAGTAAAATAATGTTCTACAGACTGTGGACAAAATAATGTGTTTAAAGTTGAATCATAGCACAATGGGCTATTTAAAAAAATACACTGCTCTCACCGTATTTGGCAAAAAGTCACAGTTCTCAGATATATTCTCCTCCACATCTTCTATGACCATTTGTCTTTTAGCAGATTTTCCCTCTGAAACAAAAGACACAGCATAGTTAAACTGCTGTACACTACAGAACCCATCTCTATATTTTCATGGGAGTGCAAATCAACCTCAGCTCAGCACCGTTTAACAACAGAAAGCTGTTAAAATTATAGGTTTAAAATACCTGTTTGTGGCGAGGCAGGATGCTCTTCCTCACTGAGATGCCTATTGGAAACATGACTAGGGGGTCTAGTGGGGCTGCAGGGTTCTTTAGGTGGTAGAGGAGAATACATTTTGTCACTTAAGGCCTTTTTAGTGGTTGCCGCTTGGTATAGTCTTTTTGTTGCAGTCTTTTTGGGGGATACTGGGATGTTAGGGTTACATTTAGTTACAGACTTAGATGACGGTAAGGGAGAAGGCAACTCTTTGGATTTAGACTTAGAGGGGGCGGTGGAAGAGGTTTTATTCTGAGGCGTGCGCGGTGATTGAGAATGTGGGCTTGATGGCTTAAAGGATAACACTGGACTCTGATGGGATTTGGACAGAGATCTGGGGGAGACTGGTGGGCTTGGTGTTACTTCTGATTGAGATTTGGGGGATGATGACGAGTTAGTCGTGTCGTTTGAAGGAGGTTTAGGGTTAAGGATATTTCTGGACTTCTGCCAAGAGGTGTTGAGGAAGCCAGCACTGAGAGGTGGGAGGTTCTCGAACATCTCCCCAAACAGCTCAACAGAACTTTCCTGAAAGACAGAAAGGAAAAACAGAAAAAAAAACATTACTGAGTCACATTTGAAACTCATCTATGGAGCTCCCCCAAACAGTTACTCAGTGGCACTGCAGCAGAGCTGCAATCTGGTGCAACACTGCTCCCTGCTGGATTTAAAACATGACTACAATTATCTCAAACAGTCTAGAAACTTTCCTGAAATTAGATTATCACCACAGTGGCTAATGGTTGAAATTAACAGCCATTTAGTTTTGGAAGCTGGTTTTGTCTGGAAGATTAGTGCTGAGGTGTAGGTTCTTACCTTTTCTCTGTGGCGGGCTCGAGCAGCCGGGGCCCTGTGTGGGGATGTAACTAGTGGAGTAGGATCACACAAAGGGTCTAGATGGAGAATTTCAGTGCAACTTGAATCCAAAATATTCTCAGTGATTGTGACATCCATCTCTGGCGCCACTTCTTGGCTCTCTGGTGGTCTGGGTGTAGCCAGTACCAGCATGTGGTTTCCCCCACAGGACACCTAAACATAAGAAGACACATGGACTCTTTACGACTGTGTACTTAGCTAAGTGATTCACAATCACTCCACTCAACCACTCTTTACTTTCATTTATATAGCATTTTAGACCAGTTTTAAACCAGTATTTGGGGGTTCATTGTCTTGCTCAAGGGCCCTTTGACATGCACACAGGTGGAGAAACCCTGTTGCTTGGTGGAAGATCTGCTCTACTATCGAATCCATCACTGCAGCCCTTCATATACTTACCATTTGTACACTGTACTTGAGAAAACGTGTGCAAGGTGTCGGGCTGAACTGGTTGATAAAGTTCTCCTCCCCTGACCCCAGTTTTCCATGGCGACCATCGCCAAAAGTGTAAAGCAGCCCACTATCTGTGGACGAGGAAAAAATGTATTAAAGTCTTATGATTGTATTTAAGCTCTGCTGCACTACTCGGGTGTAATTATCAACACTATTTAACTCTACTGTAAATTGTGGCTGAAATGCTGATTGACTAACAAGGCAGACTAGGTGGATTCTTCTACTTTTGTTCAATGGAAATTAATATTTAAAACGATCATAATGACTAGAGAGAGCTTAAAAGATTGCTTACTTGTGATCACAGCAGTGTGGTTCTCTCCACAGCTGATGTGCCTGATGCCGCTGTTACAAATGTGCTCCAGTGGTTTTGGCAAATCAACTTCAAACAGAAATGTTCCATGGCCCAGCTGACCATGCTGGCCCCGGCCAAATGTGTACACGTTCTCCTCTTGCACAGCAAGAACAGACAGTAAAATAGATTATGCTGATTACCAGGTTAGGAAATGAAATATTTGTGTTGCTTATATACTGTATATTGATCATAATTACAGGTGTCAGTAGAAACAGTGTAAGTACTGTCTAATAATACTGATGCTGTTAACCTACCTGTGAGTGCCACAGTGTGCTCCCCTCCGCAGCACACCTGGGTGACACTACCCAGGATGCCCTGCACCCGCTGAGGGACTCTGTGATTGGCCAGTTGTCGCACCTGGAGACCAAGCCTTCCATTCGCACTCTCACCAAACGTATAGAGGTCTCCTTCCACTGGGACAAAACCAACACATCATTCACAATCAAATGACCACTTCAGCAAAGCTCAAACTAAAAGCACTTTTACAGATATAAAAAATTATTTGCCTCATCAAAGCTCATTTGATAGATTAAACTAGTTCACTGAAGTGTGAGTGTCTCTTGTGCTGTGTTTGGATGAACTGTGTTTCACCTGTGACAAACGCTGAGTGGTGGTACCCACAGGACACCCATGCCACCGCTTCCCCGACATTCACCTCTCTGGGTTCTGCTGCAAACGCCTCGTCCCTTAAACCGATCTGACCCACAGAGTTTTCTCCCCACATGAACAGCCTCCCATCCTCTACCAACACCCACACACACACACACACAGAAGAAATTCAAAAATCACACACAATCAGAAGTATGTACACACACACATGCATTTTGGGCCTTGGCCAGAGCATCTTGGCTACCAAAAACACTGTTTTGAACCTGTTAAGGCAGCGGAGGTGTTGCACCCAGCAGAAAGCATTTTGATTGGTGCGTGGTCACAGAAGGGATGCAGCATCTGAAAGGATGTAGTGTTGTTGCAGTGGCCCAAACCCAGCTGCCCCTCCTGGTTACTGCCAACACCATACACACTACCCTGCCCTAAAAATATACAAATCTTGAATTAAATACAGGAATAATCAATTTTGGGCACTACTGGTCTGTGTCCATGGAAACATTTTTCATATATCTTACATGTGCAGACAATTGTGTGATCTCTCCCACAAGCAACAAGCTTCACCTTCTCAGACTTTAAGGCTAAAAGGGAAATACAACACATTATAACAACTAAAACAACTTAAAAACACCTACATTAATGCTTCTGAGCTTCTCACTTGTGAGTATTTGCTGCTCTTCTTTGTCTTATGTGACTTAAAGTAACTTACCTTTCACAGTGACAGGTTTGCTGGTAGCGGGTTTAAACCCCAGCCCCAGCTGGCCCCATGTATTACCACCAAACACGAGCAGCCTCCCTTTTCCTGCAGACATAAGAATCATTACTGAGACTGCAACTTTAGTTTGGCTACAGAGAATTACACAAATATTTATTGTTGAACACAGTATTCATTAATAAAATACGTATTTGGTGTGTGCACCTGTAATGACAGCAGTGTGCTCTCCGCCACATGATATGTGCACTGGATGGTCATTCTTCAACCAGAATATACTTGGCACATTGTCAGCAAAACTGCTCTTTCCACATGTGAAGATGGCTCCTGTTTCTGATGACAAATAGGTAATTTTAGACAGCTTTGATAAAACTATTGCACTGTGCGGGGTTTTAAGATGTTAAGACAGTGACTTACTGCTCTCTGACTTAACACCGGCTAAATCCCAACCCAATCTGTTGTTACATCTCAAGCGATTTAAGTAGCAGCAGCAAGACCAAAATAGCAACAGGTTTACCGCACAGACATAGGTAAGTATAGCATTCATAAGGTTTTGGCTATATGCTGCCTAAAGTTATGTGTACAAGCTCTCTCACCAGGTATGTTCATGTCGGTCTGTCCCATATCATCTGCTGTCTCCTCACACCTCCTCTCCGTGAAGCTCGGTAGTGACTGATGGGTAAATCAAGAAGCGTCACAGAGGGGCAGGACCTGGTAAATAAGCACGTTAAAGCCAGTCAGCTATCATTGACTAAACATAGACTTTGCTTACTGAGTTATAAATGACAAATATTTATATTGCTAACTTAGTTTTTGCTCTGCAGGGTATTTAGTAAACAGAGCAGCATGCTGGTGGCCTAATTTGCAATAATAAAATGCACTAAAAGAAAAACATAATCAAATGTTTCTTAAAATTATTACTTTAGCTAACTTCTCAGTGTCTAAATAGCTAATATATCCAGTGGTGTATATAACTAAGTATAATAACTATACTACTCAAGTACTGTAGTTAAGTACAATTTTGAGGTACTTTACTTTACCTGAGTATTTCCATTTGATGCTACTTCATACTTCCACTCCACTACATTTATTTGACAGCTTTAGTTACTTTTCAGATGAAGATTTGACAAAATGGATAATATAACAAGCTTTTAAAATACAACACATTGTTAAAGATGGAACCAGTGGTTTCCAACCTTTTTGGCTTTTGACACCTTACAAAAAGCAGTGTGTAGTCGGGGTCACATTTCAGATGTCTATGAGTTGTTAACAGCTCCAGCAAATAGTGATTTTTCCCTCTAAACTTCTCACATGGTTTCATTTCAATAAATGTTCAAATGTTAAATCTAATAAGCTAATATCTTATTATGAAATCTAATATTTCACTAAAAATCAAAGATCAGAGAAAAAGTCCAAAAACTGAAAACAGATTTGTGTATCAGAACTTTGTTTTTTCTTCTTTCCTCTCCCATTAATCATCTCACAACCCCTCAGATTTATCTGCTGATCCTTTGGAGGGGCCCGACCCCTAGGTTGGGAACCACAGGACTAAACTAGCTAACTGTATATAAAGTAGTTCAAACTAGCTCCACCTCCAGCAGCTACAACAGTAACATTCTGCTTACACACTGATGCTTCAGTATTAATAATCTAATGATGTCATATATAATAATATATCAGTCAGAGGGACCAAACCACTACTTTTACTGCAATACTTTAACTACATCAAGCTGCTAATGCTTACACACTTTTTAAGTAGGATTTTTCATGCAGGACTTTTACTTGTAATGGAGTATTTTTTACATTGCTGTGGATCTTATTACTTCTTCCAGCACTGAATTTCAAAT
The DNA here is from genome assembly GCA_038419695.1 of Scomberomorus guttatus. Lineage (NCBI taxonomy): Eukaryota > Metazoa > Chordata > Actinopteri > Scombriformes > Scombridae > Scomberomorus > Scomberomorus guttatus. The sequence goes on along the minus strand of CM076456.1, from coordinate 12,711,623 downwards.
GTATTTTAAAACAGTCTAGCGGTTAAGGAAATAGTGGATTTAAATGTTAGTTTCTCCTCCAGCTAACATTTGACCTCTGCAGACAGTTTTTGAGGCATTGTGAGATGAAGAAAATGCAGCCCCTGCTGGATAACAAGTCAAAAAATGTACCGTTTGACCCCTGTTTGGTTTGCACAGGAGGAGGCTGAGTTTTGATGGCACAGTGGGCCTTATATGTGTTGCCTAGCAACCACATATCTAGCTGTTGGGGGACGACCTATTTTGTGATGCGGAGCAGAAACAGTTCATGCCAAAATCTCACTTAGAAGCCCGCATGCTATAAATGGTTTTTACTCAGAGAGTGGGGGTAATCTTAATTTAGTTACCAACAAATAACTCAGCAAGGTCGGAAGCCACGCCCCGCTCCGTCGTCACGTGGTGACGTCATTGGTATCCATTCTCTGGCTGCATGTCATCTGAATCTGAGCAGGCTGTGAATGAAAACTGCTTTCTCTCTGATGAAATAATCACATAACATTACGCCTGCATTGAATTTACTTCCATGGCTGCAATGTCAACTAAACTGTTAACCGCAAACAGTTCCGTTTTCAAATGTTTGAAAACTTTTCATAACACTCAGGCGCGAGGGTTTAGGTAAGTTAAGAAACTCCAAATAACTTTTAAGTTAGCATTACTGACAGTCAAGCTTGGATAGCCGTTGCAAGTTGTTACAAGTAGTAACGCATGCATTATGACTTTTTCAGAACTGGCGCTGCTTCCTTTGGTTCGGTGAATTTAAAGGGTCGCAGCTGTCTCACTCTGAAAGACTTCAGCTCAGATGAAATCAAGAAGCTCTTGTGGGTTTCAGGAGATCTGAAACATCGGGTGAAGCATGAAAAACAGGTAGCTAATGTTACCAGCTAACGTCAACTGCAGTATCCATGTGTTAAAACGTCCCTGTTTGTGCTGTGTAGCCTCTTGAGTGTGTCATTTAACGAAGATTACTGTCATTTCTATTCCAGTATCTTCCTCTTCTACAAGGAAAGTCCATTGCTATGATATTTGAGAAGAGGAGCACCAGAACAAGAATGTCCACAGAAACAGGTGTTTGCGTTGTATCTAACTGTACATGTGTATGCCATGTGGTTGAGTTAGACATCCCCATGAATGACAGAATACTACACATTTTTATAAAGGCACCAGTCAGTTTCACACAGATGTGTAGACTAGGAGAACAATTTAAAATAAACATGTCCTCTCATACTGTTAGCTGAGCTGATCCCATTCATCAGTGTGTTCAGCAGTAAAACATTGTTCACATTGTTCATGTGGATACAAAAGGACCTGCTGACAAGGCAGATAAGGTGCATCCCTGGAAACAAAATAGTTTGCTCTTGAACAGTTTTCCCCCTGTGTCTCCCCTTCCCTCAACACTTACATGTGACTGTGTGCTTAACTGCTTTAAACATTCGTGCATTTTTCAAGCACCGGTTGGCCAATTAGAGAAACTGAAGTTGCCTTAATATCATAACTGCAGGTTTTGCTTTGCTGGGCGGACACCCCTGTTTCCTCACCTCCCAGGACATCCATCTGGGAGTAAATGAGAGTTGCAAAGACACAGCTAGGTGAGTCTTATAACTATGCAAATATATATTTTTTTAATGTTAAAGTCGGTTGTATATGTGCACACTGTTTATTTATTTATCAAAGTAAATCCCAATAAGAAAACAGTTCTCCTTTGCTCACTGCTGCGATAATTATTAAGGGGGAAATGACAGTGTTTCCCATCCAGATTTTCCCGCCTGGCACAGTATATGAACCACAGCTGCCCCTTGAGTACATGCCCACCTCTCTAATCTCTTCCACATAAACTCCCCCCTGCAGGGTTCTCTCAGGACTGTGCGATATAGTCTTGGCTCGAGTGTACAGCCACTCCACGCTGGAGGAGCTGGATAAGGAGGCTTCCATCCCCATCATTAACGGTCTGTCTGACCTCTACCACCCGATACAGATTCTGGCTGACTTCCTCACCTTACAGGTACTGCAACCCTTCCATTTACTGCAATTTTCATCCAGTAAATGATAATGACATAGTGCTGTCTTCTAGGAGCATTACGGGTCCCTTAGTGGACTAACGGTGAGCTGGATTGGAGACGGGAACAACGTCCTCCACTCCTTCATGATGACTGCAGCCAAACTGGGAGTTCATCTTAAGGTTGCCACACCTAAGGTTTGCCTCTTTTTACATTTACATTTGACTTTCCCCTTTAGCTGTCTTTTCACGTCTCTTTTGGCGTACGATTTCTGTTTTATAGCAGTCAATTCTTGAGCGTCTCATCTCCCCAGCGGCCTCTTGTGAGAGGTGATGCTTGGCGATACAAAAACATGTGTATCATAATGTACGTCATTAATCCTAATCAGAAACAAAGCTAATACAGTGTCTTCATTCCCAGGGGTACGAGCCAGAAAAGAGTGTTATTCAAGAAGCACAGAGACTCTCTAAACTGGTGAGGTCCTCCTCAGTATTACAGACAGACCACCTCTGATTGTTTTGTGGTCAGTTTATTTATGATCAAAAGATGCTGTCTGGCCTCTTCTGAATTCATGACATTTCATTTTGTTTCAGCATGGTACCCAATTTCTTCTGACCTCTGACCCAATGGAGGCAGCCCATGGCAGCAATGTGTTGGTCACTGACACCTGGGTCAGCATGGGACAGGAGGAGGAGAAGAAAAAGAGGCTCAAAGACTTCCACGGTTACCAGATTACAATGCAGGTAAATAGGAATATTATATTATGTATAGTTAAGAAACAAATAAGGGCCACTCACCTCATGCCAGTAACAGCTGTCTTTGGTCATTGTTTGTTGCCAAATTTGTCCCTTTTGGCAACTGTACACAGTCTCTGACAGTAAGCAAATGAAGTCACTTTAAAACAATATCTCAGACATGCTCCTGTCTGACTGGATGTTGCACAAAACTGCAGCATTTAACCTTCTGCAGATTGTATGGTATTGTACTGTATGGTGAACTAGTCTAACACTAATTACAGACATTATGCAGCACATAAATTACCAAGCAAGCTTGAAATTAAACTCTTAAAATGTGCTCTTATGAAATGTATTGCTCAGAGTATACACAAAACTGGTCATTTTATTGTCTAAAAAAATGAGCAAAAATGAATTGTGAACTGTTGTGAAAAGAGTAAACACCAAAATGAGGATGTGCAGTGATTATAAATGGTCTCTATTTTGCTTGTATTTGGATTTTAACTCCATGTTTTGGCACTATTTTACTACAGACAGGCGGTGTGGCCAAACCAGACTGGACCTTCCTGCATTGTCTCCCCCGGAAAATGGAGGAGGTGGATGACGAGGTTTTCTACTCATCCCGCTCCCTTGTCTTCCCTGAGGCTGAGAATAGGAAGTGGACAATCATGGTGAGTGAAACTGGTTTGATCTGATGCTGTCAGGATAGTGTTTGATTGACTTGGTACTAATCAGCACAACTCTCCTCTCTTTCAGGGTCTGATGGTGTCTCTTCTGACCGACTATGCTCCACAAACACCAATGCTTAAGTTTTAACTTCAGGTCTTAAGGTGGAATTATAACTGTGTGACAAGGGCCTATCATACTTCAGTTACATACCTCACAGTTATTGTGTTTACTTCTACTTGTTATATAGATCTACAATGGGACAGTTTTCTTTGTCTCACTGCTGAATAGACAGTTCAAAATAATCTGTTTATACTGTATGTCCCTGGTCTGATTGAAGCTGGATTACCATGCCATGTTAAAGATGCTTTTTTTAGCAATTGGCCTGAAAAATTGACAAAAACACACTACTTTAGATATCTTTAAGCAGGTGGCCAATGTATTAGATGAATACTCCATTTGGTTAAAGATTTTTCAAAACCTTGTTAGGTCTGAGTGTGTACAAATAAACCAATGTGCCTTTTTCATCATGTTCAACACGTTTGTGAACACCATGAGTGTCGTCCCTTAAGAGATGATGAATAAAACTAAGACCATGAAATTATTGTTCCCAAACTATACATAAAGACAGCTGTTTCACTCCACAGTAGTCCAGGTTTAGTTACTTTGTTTATATTACTGAACAGGCAAAAATTAATTCTGGGTAATTCAACAAAAATAACTTAAAATGAAGCAAAAGAAGAAAAACAAATTCTGCAGCCTCACAGCAAGCTGCCACCTACTCTCTTCCCTCGCTCATCTCAATTGACCAGGTACTTGTTCTTTTACCTTCTCAGACTCACCTAACTGGAAAGCACCATCTATCAGATTACTGAAGGGTTGAGCTACACTGACACAAATCTTTCAGAGCATATCGATCATTAAAGTAGAATTTTTCTGTTACTGCTGGCAATCACAATTTTATAGGGTCATCACAGCCATGAGTGCACCAAATTATACAGAATGTCATTTACTACAGAACAGTTTTATCCTTCCTATCTCAACTTGACAGAGCTTAGTGACTCACCAGAGATTACTTGACTAGTGACTCACTGCTTAGTGCAGCTAATGATGCACACCTGTTGTCACTATCACTGATTAAGCAGACGATCATCACAAAACCCTAAAAAAAAAAAAAAAGAAACATCACAGCAGGTCTGAAGCTCTTCAACAAAATATAACACAAACACAAAACAACTCAACTGAAACCCATGTTGCATTATTTGTGTAAAATTACTGATAAATTAACAGAAACATTGGGCTGAAATTAAGTGAAGGATCTGAAAACTCAGCTCAACCCACAGCTCTCACTCATCCTTGAGCTCAAGGCTGAGAGAGAGCTGAGAGAGACCATGAGCTTCTGGAAGAGGTTGTAGTGTCTGAGGAGAAGATCCCAGAACTCAGGATTCAAGTACACCTACAGATGAAGCCCCTAACCGTGGTCAAAGTCCCCCATCCTCTCAAGTTCAGGCACGAGCTTCACACTCCTGTAAACATGAGAGAAACCCATACCATTAAGTATCACAATTAAAAGTATGTACTCCTTTAACAGTGTTTTTATTGCAGGAGGCCTTTAACTGTCAAATGAATGTACAGTGGAGTAAAAATTAATATATTTCCCTCTTAAATAGTAAAAAGGAGTAAAACAATCTCACACATTGTAAGTAATTAAGTCAATACATCAAACTTACAGTACTTCAGAGAATGTACTTTGCCCCTCTGCTCAACAGCACCTGATTATGTTAAATGGTCTGCATTTATATAGCACCTTGCTAGTCTTCCAACCACTCAAAGCGCTTTATACTACATGCCACATTCACCCATTCACACACACACTGATGGCAGAGGCTGCCATGCAAGGTGCCTGCTCATCAGCAGATCTAATCAGTGCTCACTGATACCGATGGCACACCAATGGCCTTTGGGATTAATTTGGGGTTCAGTATCTTGTCCAAGGACACTTCAACATGCGGATTGGAGGAGCCGGGGATCGAACCACTGATCTTTTGATTAGTGGACAACCCGCTCTATCTCCTGAGCCACAGCCACCCCAATTTGATGAATAGCGATTAAATAAGTACAATATTAAAGTACTTGTACTTTACTTGAGTACACCCAGTTTGTTAAATATTATGCACTATTAAACAATCCAACAGTACTATATAGTATAAGAAGTATAATCTCCACCTCCACTAACTACAATATTGAAATGCAGCTTACACCTTAAGGCCTCAGTGATAACTAATACTAAAAAGTACTATTACTAAATACTTTCACTTACATAACGGAGCTGTGATGTGAACTTGTTTAACAGTTGATTAGAAAAATCTTTTCACACCATGTAGAAAAAACTGCTTTATGACTAATAAATGATCATATGCAGTGGTGGAAAGTAACAAAGTACGTTTACTCAAGTACATTATTTCCATTTTATGCTACTTTACACTATTATTTCAGCAAATATTGTACTTCCACTGTACTATACTTCCACTACATTTACCTAACAGCTATCATTACTTTTCAGATTAAGATCTTACAAACAAAAAGCATCATTAATTTGTAAAATATGATCCCTTGTGGGGGGAAATATTTGTGATATGCAGCCGTCTTGATAAAGCTGACTGTCTCCTATGGAAACCAAGGACAGGTGGAGGTATGCTGTGCTTTGTGCAGACGGTCAGACTTGTCTCAAGGTAGCAATTCTCAAGGTAACCTGTGTACAGACTGCGTGACTTCAGTTAACTCTAATCAGCATAGTGTCCTGTTTATAGTTCAGTAACTAACAGGGGCATAGATGTGTGAAAAATAACCTTATTTGGAGTTAGTAAGGGGAAGAGTTTCCAGTGGTTTTACTAACACCAAAAGGCCACACGATGGTGATGTTCTCCAGATAATTGATGTCAACAGTGTGCACTGAAGTGGATGAATGTCCCCTGTCTTGCTCTACTCCCCCAGTTTCAACACCTCAGGAGTATTTTGCTGTCTTTTGTCCAAAAAAATGTCTGGCTGTTGAGTGACAGATATATGAGGCTGGTTAGTGAGCCTAATTAACACAACCATATACTGGGTTAGTATTTCTTCCCACAAAATTCCACAGTTCTGATACGCTCCATCCTTTACGCCTCTGCACCAATAATATAGCACTTCACATTCCCCTTAAAAACCTCAGGTCAGTAAACGGGGAGTGGGACAGAGAATCAAATTCTCTGCTTTACAAACACAAGCAGTGCATGGCATGTATAAATGCAGGAAATTGTTTTTGGTAGGAAGTAATGGGTGGGGCAATGCCTTTCATTATATAAAACCCATGTATCTCCAGCCAGAAGGCCAGGAGCCTCAGGGATCCTTCATTCCTCTGAGGATTCCCAAAAAAAAATTTTAAAAAAAATTTCTACCCCTTGCAGGTACATTGATTTGACAGCAGATGGTACTGGTCACATTTAGCAGAATTTAACATGAACCTACACAGTAATCCTTGAACAGGCAGACCTTGACATCAGTTGAAATTTCTGCAGAAATGTGTTACCCTGAGCAACAGTATTCCCACATCAATCAAAAATCTATGACATCTTCTATAAACTTTTAATGAATACATGTGACCTCTCTCCTTACTTTGAAAGCTTCTGCAAGTTGAATTATGAAAAACATATCCTCTTTACAATGAATTGCAACTCATTTACTCTATTTGATGTGATTATTCTATTTAATGATTTATTATACTCAACAAGTGCTGATGACCAGCACTTTGCGGAGAAAATACAGTATAACCAAATGATCTGCATACAAAATATGATTCTAGGCATTAGTGAGACTACAAACATTCAATTTTCCACTCAAGTCATCCACATATTAGGTGAATGAGAATTCAAATAATATCCCACCCTGCCTAACTCTATTACTAACATGAAGAGAAATACAAACCGGTTCAGTTTCTTATATTAATTTTAGGTAAAATGCGCCATCAAATGGACACAGTCGGCACAGCTCTCTGATTGGCTGGCAGAAGATGACGTATTTGTGCGGGAAGCTTTAGATCTACCTGGGTGGTCCAGACGGATAAAAATGATGCGACGCAGTATTTCATTCATAAACTCCAGCATCCTGTTATTAAAGAGATACAGAGACACAGTTGTTGCACTACATGCACTACATGTTGCAACCGAAACTGAATAAAAATGTACGTGTATGCCTTTTCGGCACATGTAGTGTAATGTGAGCAAAAAACGCTCAACTTGCATGCAAAGCCACAATCATCTAAACAAGTTAACCTCAAAGAAAACACGCTGGCTGCAACAATGGCGACACCAAAACAAAACAAGGCAATTCTCACTGGCGACCACCCACACACTGAAGGAGTCTGCTAGAGAGAGAGAGAGAGAGAGAGAGAGAGAGAGAGAGAGAGAGAGAGAGAGGGAGTTAAAGCGGAGGTGGGAGGAGGACGCCATTGCAGCCGCAGCTGGCCGTTTGTGATTCGCCTGAGGAGGGACAAACTTAAAGATGTCGAGGGGCTTTCAGAGTTTTCTCAGACTCGGCTCTCGGGAACTGGCTTACAGTGTGGAAACAGACAAGTAGGATGGACAGTCTGCATCTGTTGGGGGAGAAAATGTGGAGTCACAGCGTCGAACCAAATCAGGTAGAAAGGGATGAGTGTGTTTCAGGGGGACAATGGGAGAAAGTTGCTGAACTAAGTTAGGCTAACTAACGGTGGCTAGTTGTTTTAGCTAGCGTTATCGCTAGCCAACTGTGGGACTAGTGGTCACAGCGCTGCGCCGTATTCACATTTTACAAAACTTACATTTTAGATATAGAGCTGTGCAGAAAGATAAAACGTCTCTAGACACTGAGGCTTAAACTTCACATTCGTTTCCATTCCCCATATTCTCTAAAAGTTGACTAAAGCCAAGTAACGCTATGGTGAGACATGGCAAAATAATGTTGACTAACAGAGCTAACGTTAAGTAACGTTAGACGGCCGTTGGTGTTCAGTTAAGATAAGTCGTTGGTTTTAAGTAGAGACAGCTTTCTCTTTCTGTCACTTTGCGCAGCTAAAACTTCAACTCTCAACACAGGCGATTTATTTGTGAGGATTTTAGCCTCTAGGCTTTTGAGTTTGGTGTAACGTTAGCGTTGAAGCTTGTAAACTCAGCTCAGTTACATGACCGCGTCCTATGATTAACTTTCCAAGTATGGTACATTATTTAAAGCCAAGGGAAGAAGTCTTCAGATCCTTAAGTGAAAGTAGCAATCCAACATTGTAAACATCATCTACAGACATGCCTCAGAGGACTTTATTAATGCTTTTATATGTTTAATCCATTTATAAATTGAATTTATGCTTTACATTACAACTCATGAGCCTGCAGACTATTTTTAGCAGCCCTTGGTTTCCATTTATTTTCGTACAATATGAGAATCAATTAGTAGGCTCTTTAAACTTGACTTATGTAATCCATCACTGTTAACATCAAGCAAAAATGACAGTTTTCTCTGGTTTGAGCTTCACAAGTGTCAGAATTTGCTGCCTATGTCTTTGTTATATGTTACTTAAATGTATTTTAACATGGAAGAAGTCACTTTGGGCTCTGGGAACATTTTTTTCCCACAATTTTCTGACATTTTATAGACTAAACGATTAAAAAGTAATGGATAGGTTAAACAATATTGTTAGTTCTATCCCTAAACTACATTACCACACAATAATGACGACTCAGTGTCCATTGTGATGGCTTACACAACACAAACAAGTTTCAAAAGCCTGTTAATTGTTTGTTATGCTGTATGGAAAACAATCTAAACCAATGGCTGCCTGGAACGGCAGGAAAAAATCTAAAAGTATCCAGGTTTCATTCAAAAAATGTTAAAGATAGACAGTTTCTAGTTATGGAGCTAAAACATGCAAACACATCGGTGTGCTACTTTAACAGTCATTGCTGCATTGCTGTGTTTGTAATATCCTTGTACATCCATTTTTCTTTCTAATCATGTCTTCTTCCTCCCCACCAGCCTCCTACCATTCCTTCACCCATCCGGTGGCCCGGTCTCTCACCATGAACACCAGTAGGAACTGCACCACGGTGGGGAATGGTGAGGGTCTGGCTGCCTTGGAGTCAGTCTCCATTGTGACCATCACTCTCCTCGCCTGCCTGGGGAACCTCTTGATTGTGGCGACCCTTTATCGCAGGCCTTATCTGCTCACACCCAGCAACAAGTTTGTGTTCAGCCTGACCCTGTCCAACCTGCTGCTGTCCATGCTGGTGCTGCCGTTTGTGGCTGTGAGCTCAGCAAAGAGAGAGTGGGTGTTTGGGGTCGTGTGGTGCAACTTCACCGCCCTGCTCTACCTACTCATCAGCTCTGCTAGCATGCTCACCCTCGGAGCTATCGCCATTGACAGGTTAGTGTCAGATAATGATTGTAGTCCAATGCACTAGGATAACCACAGCCATGGTTATACCGAAGTAGAATATTCACTTTCTTGTTAAGAGTTAGATGAGAAGATTGATACCACTCTTGCATCTGTTTGTTCAATAAAGCTGGAGTCAGGTGGCCGTTAGCTTAGCTTAGCATAAAGACTGGAGACAGTAGGAAACAACTAGCCTGGCAGTTATATGTGCATCATTCATATATTTGCCCCCATATTTGGTCATCTATGATTAACTATTGGCCATGTTACCTTGACAACACGAGGGGAATGGATATTTTATTCAGGCATTAATTTAAAATAATACTTTTAGCATTAACTATTGGAGAAGAGGAGACCATTTATTAAATTAGTTTTAACAAAAGATTTTATTCATAAAGTGTGGATGTGGCCTTTGAGAGATCAGATGTCTCAAAACTCACTCAGGCTTGTGTTAAATGTTTCAGGGGTGAGAATGAGAAGTGACAGTAAATACTGCAGTAAGTAGATTGACTTGATTTTGTATTTGTAAGTTTATTTTCGAGGTTGTGTTGAAAATTTCGTCATCGTTTTTCGGGACACATCTGTTTGAGATCAGCAAGAGCCTGATTTATATTCATCACAACTGGAATAAAAATAAATAATATATATGTGGTCTTTCCTCATGTAGTAACGTCTCGTAGGGAACGACAATGCAATTCTGGACAAATCTTTACACAAGACGAAAGAAAAAGACTCATAAGTAACATTTAAGGAGAGTAAAATAAAAATGGAGGATAAAAATAAGCTAAAATTGAATAAAACAGATTCGGCAGGAGAATAACAATGACATCACAGTCACAGTACCAAAACTGCACATTTGAAATACGTCTTCACTTCGTTCAGAGTAAATAAGGGATAAACATTGTTTCTGCGCGTTCATGTCCAGAAACTTGTGCAATGTAGTTTTTCATGTGTTTCCCTTTTGAGGTCAGCCTGTAGCTTTGTAAATAAGATTGGTCAACCACACACTTTAGTGGTGGTATTTTTCTGGAGATTTTCCCAGCTCAAGTGACAAGCATTAGACGGGCTTACACAACGTAACTTTAAATGTCGACTGACATGAATGCACCATTCATACGCAGGGCTTGGATTATTTCCATTCATTCCTATTTTTAGAAATATGAAATTGATACACAAATAAAACAGACTTTTTAAGAAACAGGACTGAAATGTGACTCTGGTTTCTAAAACCGTCAAGTAAGATGGACTAAAAAAAGAAAGATAGAATCAAGTGCCTGTAAGATCGTCTTCTTTGCTCATTCTTTGAGTAGATATTTTCTAATTTAAATAATAATTTAGCTAATTTTAGATTATATTTTATGGAGGAGTGTTCTTGTATGGCTGATTTGTGTTGATGGACATTTGGGAAGATGGATTTTTTTTGTCAAATAGAAGAAAAATGGAAAAATGTTTATATTACTTATTGGTATTAAACAATTTAAAATGATACAGAGACCTCCAGTTGTGTTGTAGTGTAACGTAACAGAACATAATTGTTAGAATTGTGGGAAAAATCAATCCAGGAAATAGTTTTTTTTTTTTTTTTTCTATTTTCTAAACTAAACGATTAGAATACGTTATGAAAATAATCATTGCAGACCATAATTAACTTTTTTTTTGTAGGCACATGGTAATTCTAACCTACATGAATTACCATTTAAAATCACTTTAGTTAAATTATATTGTGATCACTACTATATAATCACAAATGACTGTAAAATGTAGCTGCTAAGCTCTACTGTAAATGTGCTCTGTAGGATTCAGTCCTCGCTGTTCTCACTGTGGTCTTAATTACTCTCAGCACCCTTGGGAATTTTTGATAGTGCATGTTTTTGTTCTCCTGCCAAGCCTCTGCCTTTCTGTTCTGTTTGCAGCTTTTTGGAAGAAAAAAAAAAAACAGTAGCAGCCTTTGGCCGCAGCTTCTGTATCACTCACTCAGTTTCTGTGTTACTTGGATCAGAAAACTCCCCTGAGAGCGTGTTGAGTTTCCTCTCTGCAGAGTTTTCTCACTGTGTTCCCTTCTCGTCCCAACAGATACTACGCAGTGCTTTACCCGATGATCTACCCCATGAAGATCACAGGGAACCGGGCGGTGGTTGTCATCGCCTATGTGTGGTTGCACTCCCTGGTGGGCTGCCTGCCTCCTCTGTTCGGCTGGTCCTCCTTTGAGTTCGACTGTTTCAAGTGGACCTGTGTTGCCTCTTGGCACAGGGAGCCGGGCTACACAGCCTTCTGGGTCACCTGGTGCATGCTCCCCCCCCTCTTCGTCATGCTGGCCTGTTACGGCGTCATTTTCCGCGTTGCCCGCATGAAAGCCCGGAAAGTGCACTGTGGGACTGTTGTTGTGGCTCAGGACGAGTCCACTGGAGCACAGAGGAACGGACGCAAGAACTCAAGCACCTCCACGTCTTCTAATGGAAGCCGGCGGAGCCTTGTGTACGCAGGGAGTCAGTGCAAGGCCTTCGTCACCATCTTAGTGGTGATAGGGACTTTCCTCATAACCTGGGGGCCGTACGTCGGGGTAGTGTGTACGGAGGCCTTGTGGGGACAGGGGAGTGTTTCTCAGGGGCTGGAGACTCTGGTGGCGTGGCTGTCTTTCTGCAGCGCCGTGTGTCATCCGCTGATCTACGGCCTGTGGAATAAGACAGTGAGGAAGGAGCTGCTGGGGATGTGCTTTGGAGATCGCTACTACAGAGAGTCGTTCGCCACACGACAAAGGACGTCCCGCCTCTTCAGCATCTCCAACAGAATCACAGGTGGGAGAACGGCAGCGGCTCATGAACAGTGTTGGATTTTATGTGATTTCATGTGTTGTATGATCACACATTTGTTTGTGTTCCATCAGATTTGGGTATGTCGCCTCACCTGACAGCCATGCTGGCCGGTGGAGGGCATCTGCTGGCCCCTGGGAGCAGCACAGGAGATACTGGCTTCAGTTTCACTCAGGACTCATGTAAGTGACCTGCCCGAGAAGCTCAGACTTCAAATTCAGTTTCTTCTTTTAAGTCGCCCCTAAAAATCACTTTTATCAAGTGTTGCACACAGGAAGCAGAGGGAATGAATTGTGAAGCACTTTGTAACTGTGTTGTGAAAAGTGTATACAAATTATATAACTATTATGTTATATAACAATATCTGATATCAGGGCTGGACAATTAATTGAATTTATCCGATTATCAACATCAAACTCTAAATTTCCTACTAAGATAAATGTACTCATATTACAATCTTATACAATAGCTACAGTAAAGAAATGTTCAACAAGCTAATCGGCTCACAAGTCTAAACTCTTTTAACTGGTCATAAAATATGTCAGCATTTGCTGGCTAAGCCCACATAGATAAAGGAGAAAAGCTTTAGCACACTTCTTGCAAAGAAAAACTGGAAAAATGTGATTGAAGGGTTGAGTTTGCTTAAAAATAATTACCATAAAATTTGTACTTTCATATCACCTAATCTGTAAAATGTTGGAAAATAGAGAAAAAATGACCAGATCCAAGGTAACGTCTTCAAACGGCCTGTTTTGTCAGACCAACAGTCAAAAAGCCCAAAGATATTAAATTTTCACATATAAAAACAGAAAAAAGCAGCAAATCCTCACATTTAAGAAGTTGGAACAAGAGTGTTAGATGTATTTTTTTTGATTAATCGTTCTTGATAATTGACCAATGACATCAAAATTGTGAAAGTCAGTTGACTAATCATTTCAGCATTACAACCTACTGTTGTCCAGGGTTATATTTAATCATTGTTTCACTGCATTACTCTAATAGTTTGCTAACAACCACCAACCAATAGTAGTAATGTCAAATTTGTTCTCTGCCTATTGTGCTTTTTAAAACTTGACTGTTGAGCTTAACTTGAAAATAAAAAGGAGATAAAGTGATTCATTGCAGTCGTATAAACATGAGGTTTGAAGGTTCACTGACAGTCTTACCACCACCACTGCGTCATACTCCCACAGCTGTTAGTCAACCTCACATTCCTCTTTTCACAACTTATGTTTCCAGTTCAGGATGATGTCAGTAGGACAAGTAAGGTCATGTGTAATACAAGGAAATGTCTGATTATCTAACTCATTTGTGTCTGTACATTACTGCTTTCAGTTACGCAGCCTTTTTGTCTCCGTAATGTTTCCCTCGCAGGCACAGACGTGATGCTGCTGGATAACTTCTCCACAGACGGCTCCTCCCATCCACAGAACCACGGGAATCCGTCCGGGAAGAGGAGGAGCTCGGTCACCTTTGAAGACCAGGTGGAGCATTCCAAAGGTATTTGTCATTTCCCCACTCCCAAAAAAAAAAAAATTAGAGAGAAGGAAACACTAAATACTCACTGAGGGTTTGAGATGCGTTCACTGAAGCATTTGTCTAATCACACTGCATTTTTCTCCACAGCCGAAAACGCCAACACATCCTCGGTCCAAGTCCACGCCGAGGTGCACAAATCTCTGGACACCTTCGCTTCCTGCCTGGCGAAGGCTATCGAGAGCGACGCCAAGCTCACCCTGTTCGGGGACGGGTTGGCTCTGCCAGGGGGACTGTTCACAACCAGAGCAGCACCGAGACCCAGATACCTAGACGGTCAGAGACTGAGGCTGGAGAGTATCGATGAAGGCATTGTCAAAGATGACAGAGATGAAGAAGAGCAGGACGTGGAGGAGAAACCCGCCTGAACTCAGCCGGCACGCTTATAATCTCACTTAGTTTATTTGTGGACTGCGAGGGCTTCACACCCGTAACCTGTAAACACTTTTCTATGAACTGTGACCACTGGTTGTGCTCTGTGGTGCAGTTTATGAAGTCTGATCTCTACACTTGGTACTCCATACTTGAAATTATTAGGAAACAGGAAGGTGCACATTATTCATTCCACTGTGTTGGACCAAGTGCACGACATCAGTGTCTTTGCAAGCTTCTGTTTGAAATAATGCATCATATAGGAAGTCTTAACTACTGTAACCTACATGGTCTGATTATTGTAGTAATTTGTTTACAATTATATTATAATTGTATGTTTCCAGAATTTTCAAGGTGTGCCTCATTATGGCAGGACAGTATGGAAAAAAACAAACTAACACATAGTCATTTCTATCTCATAAATAACAATAACACTGTTATTTCCCTCGTTTTTATGTCTCATTTCATGTCAGAAGGTGATTATTATTATTATTTTGACTGTTTTTATATATTATAAAGCAGTGATGTAGTTAAGACCAAAAAGGTAACAACAAAGTGGATTCATGAGTACATGATGTCCGACTTTTATCAATATTTCAAGATTTTCACAATAGTTAAATTAATGGTGACATTGTGCACAGTGCTGTAGTGAGCAGTGCAAAGCATGTCAGAAATAAATATTATCAGTCATTTTATCAGTAAATGAAAGTCTACTCAATGTGTCATTGTGATCAGTGTCCAATCAGAGAACCAAAATTTTGTGTGAGAGCGAGATTGATTGATTTTTTTTTTTTTAAACTACAACACTGTCTCTTAGTAAATACTGAGTGGTACATGTGTTTACCTCAGTTACACTCCATCACTCCCTTCACCAGTTATAAATAAAACTCAGAGTACTTTTGTAATAATTAGAGCACAACTTATAGTGCTTCAGTCTTACCTCGTATTTTTCATATTATGTTTGAATGGTACTATTTTTGTAAGAAAAGCTGCACACCTGAGAAGTGATGTAACCTTTTGATTTTCACTATACATAACTATTAATACTTGTATTAAGATTCTATTAAAGTTTTTTTTGTTTTTTTTTTTACATAAAATATTCTGAACAAACGTATGTTTTTCCTTGTTTGTGCTGCTGTTTCTGTGAGTAGTTTGTACTGTGTGTCTCTCTGCGGTCAACTTGCAGCCTGTCAGTCTTTTGAATCACTGCAGGAACCAGCGTGCAGAGTACAGACTGTTTATTTCTGGAATGAATTCAAGTTCATTCATTTGTTTGTGAGAGGCCAGTTGCACAGTCGCACAGCTCTGAATGCAGACATCTTTGAGATGCCATTTAGCTTTATTTTTTCCAAATTTTGTAAAAGATTAATTTATTAACATAACCATTTGGGGAGAACCAAGCTTTGTTTTCTTTTTTTTTTTTTCTCCAACAACAAAATTAAAGCATTCTCCAAGTATGGTTTACTTAAAGTCTTTGTTTACATGGTAACTGCCGGAGCAGCACGTCAACATCTCTTAGCGTTGTGCTACAAAGTCAAAATGTCACACGTTAACACTGATCAAAGCTCACTCTCCCCTTACAAAATAATATTGCACTTAACATCCTTACACACCAGCCGCCATTATTCTCACACTTAATATATACTGACGTCCTTGCCTTTGCATTCACACAGATGTAGTTTAAACTCATACAGAAACATCAGTAAGAAAGTCTCTTTAAAAAAACACAGGGGGGAGCTAGAAATTACACTAATTTTTCAAAAGGAAGTATTCTACACTGTACTTGTACAAATCTCAGGTTTTCAAGTGCTATACAGCAAAAAGAAATAAGTGTTTTTCTTTCAAATAAAACGCCGCCAGGCTACTGCTCGTCCTCATTTTCCTGGCCTGAACCTTCGGAGCGATCGCCTTCTAGTCGATCTACAGGACGGAAAAGGCAGATATTAGAGGAGAGAACAGGAAAAACAAGCAGGGCGAGTAAACTGATTTGCAGAACACAAGAGTCCTACTGTAGCCGAGCATTAACAGGCACAAATATTCAAACAATTTGCCTGATTTGAAACAGAGAGATTGTTGTGTACCTGATCTGATGTGATTAAGAGAGGCCAACATTCGCAGCATGAATGAAGCCGGGACTGTGATTGTGTTCCTCGTCTCCTCTAGCATCAGCTCGTTCCGAGTTATTACCTTGAAAGTAGAGAAGAAGAAAGGTGGAAAAGAAAGGTGAGAGAAAGTGTACAGAGAAGTGTGAAGGATCTGGAGAAAGCTGTTGTGCAAGAAAGAGAGAAAAGAAGCTTTTTTTTCTCTAAAAGGAAACCTGGTCTAAAAGCCTTTAACAGCTCAAAAAACATACATAGCATTGTTTCATCAGCTTGATACCTCATGACTTTATAAGAATTACTCATAAACACGATTTTAAGATGATGACGAGTTTCAGAAGTCCGCTACAGACCCCAACTGTAAAACATGTATAAATACAACAGATTTTCATATCTGAGATTGTTGTTAACAGTATTGTTTATGCAGCACTGCTCCTCCTGAATCTTGGATTTCTGTTATTGGAGTTTTGTAACAGTTTGTTAATAAGATGTTCGAGCTCTTCAGAGTCTAACTGACTCCAAACATTAGTAACTTAACTACATATGTAATATAACACACTGCACGTCTGTCTGTGAATGAACAAAATGAATATTTCTTCATTCATAGTCACTCATAAAACATGAAATATTTTCTTTTTTGGTTTAATAACAATACTTTATGGTCATTTCTGCATTTTGTAACCTTCATCAAATGCTCAGTTTGTGGCAAAGTGAAGAATTACTTTAATACTTGTCTACATGTTGGCTTTAAATGAGGTCGGAAGAAACGAAAAACACATTTGAGGGAAATTTGAAGATGCGTCTCTTCTGTCTTCTCTCTCTTGATCAGATGCAGGATTTCAGCTTTCACTTCCATGAATTTCATTTTGTGTTTCATTGCCGCGAGAATGGTGAGACAAGGACAAAAATCAGTTAAAGAAACCTGATTTGCTTTGGTTGTGTGAAGGTAATGTGTTTTGGCTTTTTGAGGGGAGATTTATAGAAAATGCGTGACAACTAAAACAGAGGAGACTGTATCCTTCATAATAGGAAACTTCTGCTGAGTAAATGTTGAAATCTTTTTGGTTGTTGTTGCTCTGTGCTGTCTTATAAGTCCAAACAAGCTGGGCAGCATTTTGGCGCAGGACAATAAACCAATTAATAAACCACTCTGATTTCCCTGATAGTCACACCTCATCAGCGAGAACTCTGTTGAAAGATGGCGACTCCTCCAGTGGTGACCAAATCTTGATATCGTAGTCTATCCCTGAAGAAGCCAGAACTGAAACAGAGCAGAAAATAAACAACACGGTGAGAAAACGTTATCACGGAACATCTGACGTGCAGGGAGAAGCTGCGGCGGGACTCACTGGGGTCGTAGGGGTGCGGCTGCAGGCAGTTGACCACATGGTTGTCGGCTTCAAGCAGCATGAGGTGCTCTGCGGTGTGTCTGTCCCAGATGAAGATGTGGCCGCAGTCTGAACCGCTCATCACAAAGTTGTTGCCCCAGAAACAGGACTCCTTTATCTAGAAATTTAGAGTGCATGTAAAAAAAAAAAAAACACTGTATAAGAGGCTTTTTCATGAGGTCTCCAATCTCCTGACTAATATAATGTAAAATGGCCTGAGGTGTACCATCGTCCTGGAGTTGCGGTGGCCCTTGTAGACCATTTTGACTGAGGGTCTCCTGATATTCTGCGTCTCGCTCTCCTCCATCTCCCGTCTTTCTTTCCTCCTGCGGAACAGTTCCTGGATACGAGCCGCTGCCGAGCGTCTGAGAAACACAAGAAAGCCCGACACCAATGTAAATATAAAGACACGCAAAAAAAAAAAAAACCCCAAAAAACATACACACAACGTCATGCTGTCACTGTGGCTAATGAACCCCATGCTTCACATTTATGCCAGATTGATTTATTCAACAAAGTCCAAGCTAGAAAGCAGCCACGTCCAAAGCAAAACATCATCATCATAACTGAATCAAGCTGTTGATATTCTGTTGTGCAAAGTCTTATCCATTAATCACATGACTGAAGTGTCACAGTATGTGTATGTTGTATATTAGTTGATAAAAAGTAATAAGTTTTTTTTTTTTTTCCAAACAGGTCCTACTGAGGAAATCAAGTCAGCACTTCATGCACGGCACTCTAACACTACAGTTAGCTGCGTGTGTGTGTGTATTAGTTTTTTTCTGTGAGTGAAATGACCAAACCAACACAACAGCTGTTATCTTCACACTTGCAGCACACGTTGTGTTGTGCTCTTAAAGTTTAGATGCTCTGCTGCATGTCACACACCTGACAGGTTAGATGCTTTGGTTACCAGTAAAAAAGACTTTACCTGATCATTCTATCTCCTACTGCAGATCCTCTGGAATTAAATCTATATTTGTAGTAAAACAGTCAAATCACACAAAAAAAAAAAAAAAACCCCAAATCATAGAACCCACCCTTTAAAAGTGTAAACAAGAGTATTTGAATACAGGCGTACAGGAGGGTTTTTTTGCTTCTAGTGTAAGAACAGGAACGAGAGCGTCATCTTGTCTAGCGTACCTCTGTCCCTGTCCTCTGAACCGCGTTGACGGGATGAGGATGGGATCGTCGTCGCTGTCGTCAGAGTCCTGGTTGGCCCGTGCAGGCTGGCTCTGGCCCTCCTCTCCCTCCTGCCCTTCCTCTGTGGTGGGCTCCTGCCTCCTGCAGCCCCCTGACGTATCCTCCTCAGGCTGACTCCTCTCCAGCGGTGATGAGGAGGAGCCCTGCGCCGCCGCCGCCGCCGCCGCCGGAGCCGACGAGCTGCCAGGCGTTCCGGAGCTGGAGGCGGCACATGGAGGCTCTGCACAGGCGGCCGGCCCGCTCTGCTGCCTCGAGGACGCAGAGGGAGCTGAGGGGGGCGTCTCTGTGGACAGACTCTCTCTGCTCTGTGCAGCCATCGCCTCCGACGCTTTGGGACCGCCGCTGCCCATAGAGCTGGATGTGCTACTGCTCCTGTAAAGGAAGAAGTCAAACCGACCGAGTCTTTGAGCTTGTGAAAGGTTTGGACAACATGGTTTACATTTGTTTTTTAACGGTTAACCTCAGTGTGGAGTTAGTTGTACGAGGCTGACGGTGCATCTGTATCCAAAACATTTCAGTTTGTAATTTGCAAAACTCAGTGAGAGTAAAAAAAAGTTTAAAAGTTCTCATCATCTGTTTGTTGAATCATTTTTTTGTATGCAAACAGAAAAGGAATCAGGAAATCTGCACACTGTTGGTCATTTGTAAAAATGTATAAAGGTAAGTATCTTCCTACATGAAGGTCTACCAACCTAAACACTAATTAAATAAACAAGTTTAAACATAATGAATATAAGTGACGCTGCACTGTAATGATGCAGTTGTGTTTGTTCTGATCCTGTGACAAACATTTATTTACATGAAACTGATCAAATATAGTTTCTAGAATTAATATTCACTCTGATTTCAGGGTTGATTTACAGGTCAAAAAAAAAAATAGTTGAATCCACACACAGTTTCTTTGCTGCCACAATAATTTCCTGTTGGACAGCGACAGTGAATATAAAAAATAATCGTGGGAGCAAAGAAACTGTGTGTGGATTCCAACATTTCTTGTCTTGGTATTTCCTGTTCGGTTGAGCACCTGTTGAGGAGGTTTTATTTTGGATGTGTGTGTTTCTCTTCACGTTTCTCTCCCACTGCTCAGGTACCACTCACCACTCATCGGTGAAGTCCAGCTTGATGGTGCTGGTTGTGGTTCCCTCTGAGCTGTAGTGCAAGCTGAGGACGGGCTCTGCCGCACTGGGTCGACTGGTGCCAGCGGTGGTGGAGGTGGAGGTGGAGGTGGAGGTGGAGGTGGAGGAGGAGGAGGAGGCGCTGCTGCTGGCTGGTACAGATACAGATTCGTCAGGAGGTGAACCTGCAGCTCCTCCTGAGGGGCGAGAGGACGACACACAGGCAGCAAGCAAGAAAGATTCATTAGTGCGGTTAAGAAAAAGTAGTTAAACTGCTAAATCAAATCATGTTGATAAAAAGTTTCAGCTAAGAGTTCAGTGTGTAACTGGTTCTTGCAAAACACACTAGAAACATGCAACCTTCTGTTGCATTAGTCCCCACTGATTAACACCACACACAGGAATGGGAACATGCAGCGGACACTGACAGAGCGGACAGAGGCGGACACATCGTAACAGTGATTCAAGTATCAACAGCTGCAGCAACAGACAGACAGAAACACACCAAGAAACACCTGAAGGATCATCACACACCTCAGCTCGTCATCACAGTCAGAAAGCAGATTAAACCTGGTTTATATTAGATACTTTTTTTTTTAATTCTTAGATTTTTATTGTTTTGTGCCCCACAAACAAATTCACACGTATCCCTTTTGTATTAATGAATGAGAGAATAAGAAAATTAAACTATTTTGATAATGGATTAGTCATTTTTTTTAAAGCTAAAATGCTGAAAGTTTATTGTTTCCAGCCTGAAGTCTGAATATTTGCTTGTTTTCTTATTCTTCTGTGAATATCTTTGGGTTTTGGACTGTTGGTCAGACAGAACAAGCAGTTTGTTTATATGTCAGCTTGAGCTTTGAAAAATTGTGATAGATATTTTTTAAAAACTATTTTCTATGGACCAAAAAATTACTCAAGAAAATTATTATTATTATTATTATTATTAAGTAAAGAAAATAATTGTTAGTTGCAATCCTACTCAGAATATGAGCAAATTAAATCAAAAGTAAAAAATGTGTTCTGAAGTTAATATGAGGCTTAAGCAGGCTGAGTTAGACAAATCAAGAGGATATGTTCCCAAATTAGTCTATTTAGCATGGATTTCCCTCTTTTTGTTAATATGCCTCGACTGCAGCTCAGCATGGAAACACTGTCCAGGGAAACACTCATTTGATCCATTTCCATTTTAGCTTCAGTTTAACTTTAGAACATATCAGTGTTTATATGGACACCGGACTATTGTTTTAAGACAGTCAGGCCATGCGGGAGCGTGATATGCAGTCCTATATGAGTTGGACCTCGTTCCTCTCCATCAGCTATAGTCATAACATTTTGTTTTTTTATGAGTGGATCCCCGTGTTGTTTGTCTCATGCACACACACACACACAGGTGACACCATACACATAGTTCTGCCAATGGTTTCTCACTGTGCCAGTGATCTACAGGTGGCTGTTATACGCTAAGAAATGCAGTAATTTACCAGCAAAGGCAGAGAAGAAGACTGCAAGCTAGTAAACATGGTCGTAAGCAATGCAGAATTTATAATACTTATAAAATCGGCTTTGCAAATGTTTTATGTGGAAGCATTTTTGTTAAACCTCGTGAATTTTGGTGAGTAAAACTTGTAATATAAACTCCACAGGGCCCCTTTAAGTGCAGTAAAACGCAGTCAGTTAACTTCCCCACCTGCAACATGCAAACCTAACTAATGTAAATAAATCACATTATCTCTAAATGGATGTTCATGCTACTAAGAAGCTTGTTTTAGAGATTTAAATTAATATATCATATTATATTAAGAATGTATTATAGTATCCTTCAGCCCAAGTAACAGTAACTTGATCATGGGAATAATGGGAAAGTAAAGGGTTGGAAACAGAGAAAGCGAAGCGTGAAAACAACGGGAGAAAGGCTGTGGAGAGGTATGAAAGAAAGTGTTTTGTGTATCTGAGGGAGGGTGAAAAAGACAAAGCGAGTAGCAGGGTGGGAGGAGAGGACGCACCCTGCTGTTCATCGAGAGTCATGGATCCCAGCTGTTTGTTTACCACAGACGAGGGGGAATCTGGAACACAAATGAGACCGACTAAACACCGGACACAGAGGTCAAACCTTAGGGCTCACACAGTCAACACGCACAAGAGTTAAACTTCAAAGTCATGTTTAAAAAAAAAAAAAAAAAAAGATCCGAGGCCAAGCAGGAAGAGCTGTAAAAATCAGCCAGAGGGGGAAAAAAAAAAACTTCATCTGATTCATTTATTTGCAAACCAGGGAAGATCATTTCACACACTGTGAGTGCAGCTTCAGCTTTTATATGCAAAATGAGCACCAGAGATTAGTAAATCTGAATGAAAAAAATGACAAGTTCACAAATGCTTACTGGAGATCCTTTATAAATAGTATATTCCTGCAATGTTGTTTAAACTGGGAAACCATCAAGAATAGCTTATTCTCAGATGCTGCACAACACAGCAGTGCAAAATACAAAATTTAAACAACAGGGTCACAATTTTTCAAGTCTGTCTTAAAACAACAGTCAGGAGCCCAAATGAACATTGAAATAGGTTTTTCTGGCCATAATCACCCCTCCTGTTCATACTGACCATTAGAAGATCCCTTCATAATGCACTTACAATGTAAGTGATGGACAAAATCCACAGTCCTCCTTCTGTGCAGAAATATATTTAAAAGTTTATCTGAAGCTAATATGAAGCTTCAGTTGTCCAAATGAGTCAAATCAAGTAGATATCTTTCAACGTTACAGTGTTTTTAGTGCCAAAGTCCCTCTTTGTGTTACTATACTTCCACTGCACTGCATATCCACTTGATATGACTAACTCAGACTGCTGAAGTCTCATATAAGCTTCAGATAAACCTTTAAATACGTTTTTGCACAAAATGACTGTGTGGACACACTGTGGATTTTGGCCCCTTCACTTACAATGAAAGCACATTTGAAGGAGATCTTTTAACAGCCAGTATGAGGAGGAGGAATGATTCATTGTTCATTTGGGCACCTGACTGTTGTTTTAAGACAGACTTGGATAAACTGTGAACCTGTCCTTTAATAAAACACAGTTTGCTGTTATCCACCATGTTTTTTTTTTTAAATTATACAAAAAAAAAAAACAAAAGCACTAATTCTCTGCACTACATCTGATGGTGCGGCCTGGCTTTCACTTAAATAATACAAAGCAAAGACACTACGCGTTATTTGTGTCATCGCTGGTTAAATTTAACAACTTGTCTAATAAAGCCCCTTTCAGACATGCACCTCGTTGCATAAGTGTAACGACAGTCTTTTGCGTTGGTCTCATGGTTGAATAAAAACCAGAGTCACTTTTATTTAAAAAAAAAAAAAAAGTCATGAGGACAAAGTTATTGAGTTAGACCTAATAACATTTCCGTGACACCGTCTGCATTAAATGCTGTGAAGGCTTCAGCACAACAAGGTTTAAAACGCAGAGAGACTGAATGCACATCTTCTTCGTATGAGCGCTCACTGTAATAAATCCATAACTTAATTATCACCTCTTGTGCAAAAAGAAAAGCAAAGCAGGAAATAGCGAATGGGAATTCTCGTCATTCTTTGCTTATGTGCCATCATAAAACAGAAAGCAGAACTCTTATCTCATAAATGATGAAATTGATGAGAAAATGTATTAAAAATTCATTGTGAGAAGTGCGTCCCTTGTGCTCATTAATTAAGGCTTCAGCTGCAAAATAAGCTTTAAAATCCATCAGTGATGCAGCCTGTGACAAAACAGATGTTTGAGCATTGTGGCTCTTTCTGTAAAAATCCTGAATATACTGATAACGACAAAAAGCCACTTTAACAAACAGATGAAGCCAGCGGTGTTACATGATCCATGTCTGAAAAAAAAAAAAAGGGGGGGGCTGAAGTTAGGATTCTCAAGCTGAAGTGAAATCAAACTACAGTCGATCTACAGCTGATCAGTAAGTACCATCAAACATGAGTGAACAACCACACGAGCTGTGAGGACGCCGAAGCAGCAGAGCTCCACACTGGCTGGTGCCACTCCAACAGGAGAGTTGCAGGTGAAAACTCAAGCGATGGGAGTGAGTGAGGGGCCGAGCAAACAGCGGAGA
This sequence comes from Scomberomorus guttatus, assembly GCA_038419695.1. Classification (NCBI taxonomy): domain Eukaryota; kingdom Metazoa; phylum Chordata; class Actinopteri; order Scombriformes; family Scombridae; genus Scomberomorus; species Scomberomorus guttatus. Next base: position 12,687,138 of record CM076456.1, on the reverse strand, counting down.
GGTTAATAAGCACACGGTGCAGTAGTGGGGAATGGAAAGAGTGATCACGGTGGGATTAGTGGTCAGTTCTGGCAAGGCTGGGTCCTCTTGGAACATAACTGTCTCTATGTAAAAGGGGGGAGAGGAAGATGGTGAGGGAGGGAGGAAGGGGGGTGTCCAGGCAAACAGGCCGTAATGAGGGGGGAGCAGCAGGAGGTGGGGGAGCTCAGAGGGGCGGGTAACCTGTACGGGGTCGCGTCTCAGTGGTGGCAGCGGCAGCGGCAGCGGCAGCTCTCTGTGACTGTCTCTCAGAGGCTGCAGAGGAAGAAGAAGTGGTTGCTCTCTGACCCTGTCTCGGGGGGTCGGCCAGCCGGAGTAACCTCTGCAAACGCCTACACACTAAACTTATGGGCAGCCGATGAGGACCGTACTCTGACAGAGAGGCAGAGGAAGAGAGGGAGAGAGGAAGAGTGGATGCACGATTAGAAGACTGAGGGGAGGATGTGAGGAGGAGGAGGAGGAGGATCAGGAGCAGAGAGTCAGGCAAAAGGAAAAAAAAAAAAGGAGAAGGACAACAGGATGCTGAAGGAAAAAGAGAGTGAAGTGAGGCTGCTGCTTGAGTGGAGTGGCTCCAACACACACACACACACACGCACACACACGCACGCACACGCACGCACACGCACGCACACGCACGCACACGCACGCACACGCACGCACACGCACGCACACGCACGCACACGCACGCACACGCACGCACAGTACACACAGGAACAACTGAGTTGACCTGCTCCCTGGACTAAAACGTACATTTCTGAAAGCGTCTTTATGGAAACAGGTGTGTCTTTCTACCTGAGAGTGCAGGCTCTGAGGTGGGCGTGGCAGTTGGCGTTGGGGTCCCGCCCGCGTCGGCCTGACTCCTCTGCTCTGAGTCAGCAGGCGAGGAGGTGACGGGGGAGGTGGAAGGGGCCGAACTCTCTACTGACGAGGAGCTGATAGGAGGAGGTGGCGCAACTGTCGACGACGACCCTGAGGAGGAAGAGGAAGTGGATTTAGGCATGGGGGCGGCAGCGGCGGAGGCAGGGCTGGCAGGTACCTCCAGGGTGTCTGTCCCCGCAGGCCTCATGGGGGCGCTGGACACCTGTCTGGAGTCTCCTGCAGGGGCCGCTGAGGTACTCGATGCCGCCTCTGGACGGACAGCTGTTCCTGGAAACAAGAAAATAAATAGATGTTTACAATCTCTGGTGGCAACAGCTACAGAAAAGAACAAACCAGTTTAAACCTCATGTGGGGACAGAACTACAATCTGTGAGCCATAAAATCCTTAAACTGAACATCTGAATCCACACAAATAATATTGAGGCTTCAGCTGAGCTTGTTTGGTTTGGGGTTTTTTCTTTTTTTTTTTCCTTTTTGTTGCTCTGTTTTTGTTTTGTGAGGTGGTTGTTGTTTACTGTTTGTGATATTATGCATAAGTGGGTCAATATATGTTTGGAAAATTAAAATAAAATTTTGTAAAAAAAACTATAAAAATCAGTGATCAAGGTGGCTACAGGTTTTGGCAATATGAACTTTTTAAAACACAATCTACTGTGACTTAAATCAGACCCAAAATGCACCTGTCTTATAGCACATGACATACATACAACGATCAGTCTACAACAGTCATAAATAATTAAATATACTGCGGCAGTACATGCGCTTAGCAAAAGCCATCTGTGTACAGGAAGAAGTTTACAAGAAGGGATTTGTGAGAAAAAGCTGTGAAAGAAATAAAACATAAAAATATTGTTTACTATGAAGATCAAGAAAGATTCTTTATTTAAATTCATTTAATAACTTTTATAGTCTAGGATTTATACAGTTTTCTTAAAGACAATTCAAGACCAACCCTAACCTCATGCTAGTGCTGGTCCTGTACCACTGCTCTCTTTTTCCCCAAATTTATAATCTATATATTTCAAGCCTGAAATGTGTTGATCTTGTTTTATGTGCGTTGGCGGTTTTTCAGACGGGGAGTCTCAGCTGATGTCTCACCTCTGGGTCGTGTCTGAGGCCGGGTCCCTCTGCTGCCCTGAGCCTCGCTCGCTTCCTCAAACCAACGGGACAACATGTCCGACATCCTCTGCATCAGAGACACGTTTGGGCTCTGCTCTCCTGGAAGAGATCGCAGAGCAACCTTCACACAACAGCGCTGTTCTGACACCTGCTTTTTTACATCAGTAGATTTTGGACAATTACATTCAATAAGGACAAAGAAAAAAAACAAAGTGGGGAAATAAAAGTGTGCAGATTATAAAGCCCTTCGAGGTAAATTTGTGATTTTGGGCTACAGAAATAAAACCGCTGTTCTCTTCAAGCCTACAGCTGGTGGGCGTTTGATAGTTTTGGCTGAAGTATCATTTAAAAACCAGGGGTCTCAAACTCAATTTAGCCGGAGGTCACTGGCCAGGTTGTTCTCTCTTTGGAGGACCACTTTTCATTTCAACATTAAATTTCAACTGTGTACGCTCCAAAGCTGAGCAACGAATAAAAAGAGGTTTCTCTGCGCATCTTCCAGCAATATGCAGCTGATTTAAGTGCTTCTCTGATCAGGGACAGCAAACCTCAGAGAGGAAAGACTGTAAAGAGACACTGATGAAGACACAGCTGCGTCGAAACATTAGTCTGTTTTCACTATTAAAGGCTGCAAATCAATCAGCGTGCTCCAGTCTGTTCCCACTGAGCAATGAATCTTCTCTCCTCTCTCCTGTCCCTTGTGCCTATCACATCGCTCTGCAAGTTTGATTGTTTTCCCGGAGAATGGCAGCGGACTCTTTTTAGATGAGACAGGTGACGAAATAAAATCAGTTGCCACCTCTCTTTAAAGTGGCTATAATCAATATTTCTGTATTAGCAATGGATCACATGACTACGTGTGATGTGATAGGTGTTGCTCGTTGTGACGAACATTTTTCCTCAGCTCAGCAGAGCTCGATAGTTTCTTTCAGCTCACTGTTTTGGTTTTCTGGCCCGCAAACTTTTGGTTTGGTTTTGCTCTCACTGCTCTCATCAGCTCCGTTTCCAGCGGCAGCAGACAGCTGTTTTCAGTGAATTAAAAATGAATAAAAAATTAAAAACACTGCCTGCCCAGCATCAGCTGGTATGCAGACAAAGTTAGTGATGAGCTGGTGAACACATTTAACAGCTAAAGAGACAGATATATTCATCAGTAGTGGGTGGACAGTAAAACAGAGCTAAAAGGAGAGTGAATATTAGTCTGAGATTCTTTAGGTGGACACAAACACGACTCCAAATAATGCTGATGTTTGGAGATTCACCATATCCATTTAAAAGGGATTCTTTAATGCAGGTTTAGAAAGAAACATTTCAGGAGTGTTGGGAGTGTTGCAGCTTTAAAAATGGCTTTAACTGGACTGGCTTTAAAAATAAATTGTAAATACATTGTCTCGTGTGCCGGCGGTTTATTACTGTGCTTTAAACTGAGCAGGAACACATACGTGACATGTTGCGGTACTGACTGCTGTGATCTTACCATCTCTTTCCCTCTCGCTCTCAGGACGAGCTCGGGGTCCAGTGTCCGACCAGTCGCCTCGTAGACGGAGGCGCTTCACTGGAGGCTGCCTCAGCTGTGGAAACACACACACACACACACACACACACACACAGAAAGATTAGCGGTTTGTCAGTCAAAGCATGGTCAAAAATAGCTCTGCTGCCAAAGCAAAACACTGCATGTCTCTGTCAGTGTCCTCTCCAAAGTGCCCCCCCCTCCCCCTCCCTTCTAGCTGCACCACCTTCACTTTCCAGTCCCCTGGCTCTCTCTGTAGGGCAACAGGCTCAGAGCCAGAAATAGAAAAAAGGGGGTCTTAGTGGAGAGACTATCAACTGCTTTGCTCAGGAAATGTCATCAGGTCTGGACACGGGCTGGAGGCAGTGAAAAGGAGCCGAGGCTGGAAGAGATAGTAGAATAAGGGAGGAGACAGAAACAGAAAGGCCCAGAACAAAATGGTGTTACAGGTGGAGGAAAAAGGACAGACCTTTTCCTTGGCTGACACCCCCCCCAACCCCCCCACCACCTCTGCCTGAACTATTTTGGAGGATAGAGGAACACTGCCTGCGTCGGTCGCTGTATTTGGAAAGGAATGTGTGTGGCGGTCGCATCTCGACACAGCTGAGCTCACCACGAGGCTTTCAAACACTGGCACCATGATCCAGCACATTCAGTCACACGTGAAGCTCGGTGCTCACCTAAGTTTATCCGAGGTCTAATTTCTCTGACTGGCTCGCTTACCTGACGTCCAAACTACGTGCTCAAACAAACTGATATAATGACCTACATGCGTGCAAGAAAAATGGCTCAGATTTGGTCTGATAACCACCATGTTGTTTCTTCTCTGCTCCTCTCTTTGATTTTCAGGGTCATTTGCTCCACTCAGCCTGTACAGACAGCCACAACAAGGTCAGCTCTGTTTCTAACAAACAATCCTTTCACCCAAATAACTTGGGTACTTCAGGGTTTTATGATTTTTAATGAGAATATCTGGAACATCAAGAAACATGTTTAAGGATAAAGGCTCTACCACCTCAATAGTCCTGGTCCAGGAGGCCAGTGCAGCCTCTCCTGCAGCAATGACCTTCTGCTTCAAGCCTCACAAATATGATAATTTGCTGCTTTTCTCTGTTTGATATCATTGGAAATAAAATATCTTGTTGGTCTGACAAAACGAGATATTTGAAGAACTTGTGATGAGCATTTTCAGCATGTTTTTGACATTACAGATAAAAGGATTACGCAATTAACCAGAACAAATTGAACAGATTCATTAATAATTTTAAAAAATGTATAGTTGTACGATCACATGAAACATCTGAAGCAACATTTCATGGTGTAAAAAAAAAAAAAAAACGCTCTCCGTCAGGACTCGAGTCTTTCTGTGTTCTCACCTCCTCCCTCCTCTCCTCAGAGGGGCCCTTTAGCTCTCGGGCCTGGTCGTCTTTGGGATCGAACAGGTAGATGTAATCGGAGGAGTAGCTGACCAGCACCTCCTGGCCGTCCTCGCTGTAGCAGAGAGAAGTCACTCGGCACGACTTGTTGGACAGGTGAGCGGGAACGAACCTGACGCACATACCCGTCGTCCCTCGGCCCATGTAGTTACCTGACATTGAGAGGACGTTTTGTGTAAACCACTTTGAGTAACATTTTATAAAAGCAGCTTATAATATAGTTGGTCAGCAGAATTTCAGAGGAAGAGGATAAAGTCACGTGCATGAGAACACCTAACAATAGACGGCTCTCTAAGGAGACGAGGCACAGCACAACAGGATGGGACACTTATTTATTTATTTATTTAGCACATCCTTTACCTTGTTATCTTTGTACAATCTGTTCTTTTGCACTACATGTTTGTCTGATGGCTGTTGTTTGAGATTTTGTGTGGTGTTTGACTGACATAAGCAGCTCCTTTCATGCTCTCATGGTCCAAGACTAATTTCCCTTTGTGGACAATAAAAGGTTATCTTATCTCATCTTACCCGTCGCTCTGGTTCCCAGCATGCGTCTGTCGTAGATGCGCACTGAGCTGTCGGAGCAGCCCACAGCCAGGTAGTAGGGCACCAGTGGAGAAATGGATATGGAGGTTGCTGCTCTCCGGCAGTTTATCAGGATGTCCTGAAATCAAAGCCGAAATGTAAAAGTCATTTCTGCCGTTTCTGCGTGAGATCTGTTCCGACAGAAACACGTCTAGAAGCTGCATTTTGAGAACGGGTATTCACTCATAAAGTAGATATAAAGGACAATCATGCTGCTATTGCGACTGTTGGGTCAAGCTGAGCAATGCGGAAAAATTATGGCTTTTTAGTTTTCCAGCTGTGGAGGTCCTCTCTTAACACTCACAGGTTGTAGGATAATTAAGAGGGGGAGGTAACGCCATCTGGTGAAACTATTCTGACAGACACAGCAGCCGCACGCCCTCCTTCTTATTTCTGCTGACTTTAAATCATGACTCTCCGTCATCCACTCTGCCCACATTCACTCAATATGTTACATGCTACACCAGAGACAATAAAATAGTGGATTTATTTTATGCCAACACCACAGAGGCATATAACTCATCGCCTCTCCCTCCCCTGGGAAGATCTGATCACAACCTGGTGCACCTCCCGCCTGTGTACAAACCTCTCGTACACAGACAGCCAGCTGTCACTCGTGCAGTGAAAAGATGGTCCGACCAGGCTGATGAGGCTTTGAGGGCTTTGATACAACTGTGTGGGAAGTACTTAGTGATGCTCACAGGGAGGACACTGACAGTCTTGCACACTGTATAACGGACTATATCAACTTCTGTGTGGAGAATGCCCAACCCAGCAGGATTACTCCTGACATAAAGGCTCTCCTCAAGGAAAAAAAAAAAAAAAAAAAAAAGAGGACCTTTAGGTCAGGAAATAAGGAGGAGCTGAAGAATGTGCAGAGGGAGCTGAGGAGGAGGATCAGAGACGGAAAAAACTGTTACAGGAGGAAGATGGAGGATCAGTTGCAGCAGAACGTCAACAGAGTCTGGAGGGGCCTTAAAACCATCTCTGGTTACAAGGAACCCAACTCCCAGCCTGTGGGGGACCAAAAGTGGGTCAATGATCTGAACTTTTTCCATCAATAGATTTGATCAGTCATCAGCCCCTCCCCCTGTCTAGTCCTTCCTGCTGCAACCCCCCATCGTCTGCACTCCCTGTATACTGTCCCTCCTCCACCCCTCTTTCCACAACATTCAGCTCACAGGCACCCTGCACATCCACTGCATTTCCTGTCCATTGTCCTACCGCCCCCCCCCACCCACAACCTCCAGCATACAGCCTCCATGCCTCAATCTGTCCCTCATAACAAACCAGGTGAGGAAAGAAGGCTCCTTAAGTCCTGTGCAGACCAGCGGTGCAGGATAGTTTGGCACATTTTCAACCTGAGCCTGAAGCTGGTCCTGCATGGCACCAGTGCCAAAGACCCCGCACCCCAAGGACCTCAACAGCTACAGGTCGGTGGCACTGACATCGCACCTGATGAAGACCTTGGGGAGGCTGGTCCTTATCAATCTCCGCCCCCTGGTGAGCCCATCAATGGATCCACTACAGTTCGCCTATCAACCTGGCACTGGGCTGGATGACGCTGTCATCTACCTCCTACATAGATCCCTCTCTCGCCTGGTAAAGGCTGAGAACACTGTGAGAATCATGCGTTTTGATTTATCCAGTGCCTCCAGTACCATACAGCCCACGCTTCTGACGGACAAGTTGGAGCCCACAGGGGAGGCACCACCACCTCACAGCATGGATCCTGGACTACCTCACCAACCGACCACAGACTGTGAGTCCGACATAGCTGTCTGCAGCATGGGGGCCCCGCAGAGAACAGTTCTGGCTCCCTTCCTCTTCACTCTCTACACTGCAAAAGTTCTCTGACAACTCCGCAATCGTCAGCCTCACAGATGGGGACGACAGGGAGTACAGAGAACTGGTGCCAGATCAATGAAGGGAAAACCAAAGACCTGGTGGTGGACTTCCCCAGGCGCAAACACTCTCCTCCTATACCAGTGAACATCCAGGGAATGGACACTGAGATGGTGAAATCTTACAAGTACCTGAGTGTTCACCTGAATAATAAACTGGACTGGACTGCAAATGCACTGTATAAGAAAAGACAGACACTATCTGCTGAGGAGGTCTTTTGGAGTGCAGGGGGCACTCCTGAGGAGCTTTTTTGGCTCTGTGGTGGCATCAGCCATCTTCTAAGGAGTGGTCTGCTGGAGCAGCAGCATCTCGACTGCTGACAGGAAGAGACCGTCCCAGGGACAGCTCTGTCCTGGGATGCCCCGTCGACCCAGTGGAGGTGGTGGGAGAAAGAGGAGTGATGGCTAAGCTATCATCCCTGATGGAGAACATATCCCACCGCATGCAGGACACTCTGACAGCACTGGGCAGCTCCTTCAGTGACAGGATGCTTCACCTGCAGTGTGTGAAGGACAAAATACTGCAGGTCCTTTCTTCCTGCTGCTACAATCAACACTGCTCCCCAAAACAGCACACACCAAAACTGACAAATTCACTCGTGCAATAGTCAATGTATACTAAACTGTGCAATATCACTATTTCCTATGTGCAATAATGTGAATTCAACCATTGAGTCTGTTTATTTATATCTTGCTTTTTTACTGATGCTTCTTGTTATTGTGCTATCCGCTTTGCTGCTGTAACTGCACATTTCCCCGCAGTGGGATTAATAAAGGATTATCTTATTTTATCTCTTATCTTAGTTTTAACATCACAAGCGCTGATCTCCAGAATGAAATATGAGTAGATGCAATCTAAGAGGGCACCACTTCCCTCTCCCTCTCACACGCACGCATGTAGGCAGCCTGGCCTGAAGCACAGATAACCGTCTTCTGTCTTTTCAACCAGAAACGACTCCAGAGACAGAAAACTGTTTCTGAAAACAAGCAGCACCGAGGACAAACCCGTGCAAATGTGGAAGGCTTGGTGCATCATTTCTACATCATTAGTACCAAATCAATATCAATTCCAATATCCAAGTTGTATCAAGAAAATGCCAAAAAAATACAGCATTAAAATAAAGCAGTTAGCAGGAATTTCATTAAAGGAGGAACAAAAAAATTACAACAGAATTTGTGGATTCTATATAATGTTAAATGAGACTTTACTTACTCTTATGTGCTAATAAACACCTTTAAGCCCTATAAATAAAATGTAATGTAAATAAATAAAAATGTTCTTTATATAAATAAATAATATAAAGAACAAAACATGAATCATCACCTACAATGTGCCAGTTTTTCAGAGTGGGTTAAAAAAAGAAAAAAGGATCCAATCCAGTAAACAAGTAAACAGATATTAGTGCTGCTGAGATGTTGATGTATGATGAGTCACTGACTGAAAGGAGAAAAAAAAAAAATACATCACAGCTGTTGACGTACATCTTTGCAGTCTTCTTTAGTGCAGCTAGTTTTCGTGCGAAGGTCAAACCACCGCACCGTGCCGTCCTCCCCACATGACAGAAACGTGTAGGGGTCATTTGGTACCGTCATAATCTGACAGAAAGCAGAGCGGAAGAGGTTAGAAACAGAAGACGTGAGAGAGCGATAAGTGTTCCAGCAGTGTTTAGTACCTCATAAGCTGTTCCATAATGGCAGGTGAACTGACACTGTCTGTTGTACTCAGCGCTCTTCTCTGTGTGGGTGTAGTAGATAATACCGTCTCCGGAGCAGGAGATGATCTCCTGATCGTTGGTGTGAGGCATGAACTTAGCACTGAAGATATTTGCACGATGACCTGAACGTATAGACTTTTTGACCTGAGGAAGAGAAGCAGAAATTAATGACCGGCTGACTGGAAGAGGCTGCACTACATCCAAACACATACTTTAACTATCTCTGACCTAACACTTAAATATATCCATTAAACATATCTGCTTCAATTTCCCATCCTGCACTGAATTTTAGTTGGGTACTCTGCCTCAAAAAACTAATTACTACAATGTGTTTGTTTTTTCTCTAAAAACAAATTTGAGGAAAAAAGCTCCAGTGATTAAAGAAAAAAGTAAAGAATTACACCTCATCTTGATCATTTCGGTGAATTTTAGAGCATCTCAAAACATTATTTATTACTATTTATTTGCTTTTTTTTAACCACTGGTGTTTGTTTTGAGGAAACAAACATTAAAAGTCAATTTTCAAATCTTATAACAGGAACACTACTGGCTGTGCAAACCACTGCAAAAACCATCACATCACAAAACTAAACAAAAGAGACCTTTGTCTGACCCCTAAAACCACCTTCAACTGCATGTGACCTCCACATTTGTCCCCACAGTGTCTCCAAGCGTGACTAAGAACAGCTTACTGCTGCAACGTTTTGATTATTTGGTTTTTCTCCACATTACAAAATATTTGTACATTGAAAAGAGAAGAACACCAAATTAATTGAATTGTATCTGAGCTAAAACTGGTTAAATATATTAAATTCAGCAGACATAGAAGTAGGGTTCCTCAGCTGTTCAATCAATCGTCCTTTTGTTGTTACTCTGTCAGCTATGTGAACTGTGTATGACAGCTGAACTGCAGTCAGCTCATTGATTAGCACTTACCTTTTTGTTGTACGGGTTTGTAATAGCCAGGAAGGTATCGTCTGACCCTGACAGGATGTACTCTCCTGTGTCGTTCCAGGATATAGTGTTGACCTGCGGACAGACAAGTGGAGACAGACACCGCTGAAAACATTTAGTCAATGAATTGATTATCAGATCTGCAGAAAATTAATCTGAAACTATTTTGATAATCGATTAATCAGTTGAGCCATTTTTCAAGCAAAAATGCCAAAACATTTGCTGCTTTCTGTTGTCTAATATAAGATAAGAATTTATTGAGAATTATAAATTCAAAACAGAAATGACTAGTTCTTTTTAAAAAGATTCAAATTGATGATGAAAGTAATTGTTAGTTGCTGCCCTAAAAATAATAATAATAATAATAATAATCAAGTAATTATATAATATAAGTTATTTATCAAGCAAAATACTAAATATTCATTGATTCCAGCTTTTCAAATGTGAGGATTTGCTGATTTTTATATCATTTTAAATATAAATTTTTGTTTAAAACAAAAAGCAATTTGAAGCAATTTTTGAAGATGCCAGCTTGATCTCTGATGTGAGAGGGATTTTTTTAAAGCATTTTTATGCTGAGAGACAGCTGAGATGTGATGGTAAATGAGGGAGAGAGAGATGCAACAAAGAGCCGCAGGTCTTAAACCTCTAAGCTAGATGACAGAATTTTTTACAATTTTCTCACATTTTTTTAAACAATGAATTGATTTGATCGAAGAAAAAAAAAGAATCTACGGATTCACAGGTAATGAAATGAATTGAAATGACTTTCATTGTCGTGTTCAGTAACACCTAATTAACTGACGATACTATCACAGATTGTACTAAATTGTAATGCATCCATGGATCTAATGCAGATCATTCACTTCACTGTTTTGCACTCTGTGGATCAATATTTCATTAAAACCTGCTGGTTGCATCCTGTTCCAGTGTTTCATCATCACACTGTCGCTCTTCATTTCCTCTCTATTCTGGAGCAATTAATGAAAATATACTGTGTTCACTCCATTAACCACATCCTGCAAATTGAATTCTTGGCTCCATCATATGTAACATTTTAACAGGTTTGAACAGATGTTGCACAACATCTGAAGATCAACGCGCATTAGACTGAACGGTCGAGCGTAGATGTCTCGGTTCCTCTCGTGTGATGAAAGATTAACGGACAGATGGGGACGAGCGGATTCAGACAGATTCATGGGATGAAAATCTAAATGTAGAGTCTCATTGTGCCTTTTTTTTTTTTTGACACAGGTCTCAGAACAGTCAGTCAGCTGTCTCGTGTAATATTGTGCACAATGAAGCAGCACAAATGGCATATTGAGACTGTGGCAACCAAGTCTAACAGCTACACCCAGATAACATCTTAATGTTTCATAAAATGTACATTTTCACTCCGTGTCCTCGAATAATCTACTGTAAATTTCTCACTCTGAGCTGAAATTACAAGTCGTATTTTGCAACCGATTCACATCTATTGCAAAATAAAACTGCTTACTTGTTTTTAATAATTTTTCAATGTTTGGTGTGTCTCTTCCTCCCCCCCCCCAATCACCCTAATCAACACCACCAGATCTCCCATCATACAGCTGACCAGCCTGCTCACAAACACTCCGACAGGATGCAACTTTTCGTTTCGCAAATTCGCAGTTTATTGATCGCGATGACAGAAAAAAATGTGCAACAGCTTTTTTGGGTTGAGTCTGGCAACTTACACCTAACAAAAACATGCAAACCAACAAATGGGGAGAGAATACTGACAATATATATTTCAAGACTGTTATTTTGAATAACATATACTTTAAATGAGAGGATACAAGTTTTAATTTCCCACAATGAAGCCAAAAGGGTGTTTGCTGTTCTACTTTAACCTCCTGAGCACTTCTTTCCCCTTTTATCTACGTTAACGTTCAGCGTGGAGAGACCACAGCTTATATCTACAGCAGAGAGAGCTCTTAGTATCCATCCTCTGCTTTTACTGTAGTTAATACTCTTTATGACTTCCTGGTGGAAGCCTCTGTGGAGAAAAGACGCCACATCATTCACTTCTCTAAACTGGAAACTCATACAGACTAATATATCTTCATCTTTGAGAATACTGATTCCCCTAATTGATTATTTTATTCAATTAATAGTCTATAAAGTGCATCACATGTTACCGGAGCCAAAAGGGACGAGTTCAAATTCCTTTAAAAAAAAATTTTTTGGCAACAGAAAAAAAGAAAGTAAATTTTTTTTTTACTTGAAAATGGACTTAAATGAATAATCACTGCCTAAAAGTGTCGTTACTTTTTGTTGATAAACTAACAGACTCATATTTTCAGCATTTATTAAATGACTTTCCTTCCATTAACAGTTCACAGTGTTAACCCAGATGATTACAGCTTGTCTATACTTCAATTAAACAGCTAATATATTCCTAACGTGCAATAAAAATGAAATCCTTTCAACTGCGGCCGTTCTGAGTAAGACGAGGCCGGTAATAAACTGAAATTTCTTCTGGGACTTGTGAGCTGTTGTTGTTTTGGTGTTTTGGACAGACTTGACTGCCTGGCTGATACTGTGACAAGACGTGTGACTGTTGTGTCGGCTTCAGGTTTCTCAGAGGCATCAACCACCTGGCCTCAAGTCAAAGATCTGCTCTGTCACACGCTGAGGCTTCACCGACTGACTGAGGGAAAAGCGACATGATTGCAAGAGGGTGCACACACACACACATATACACACACACACACACGTGTCTTAGAAATATACTGATAACAGGTAAGAGCACAGATACATAAACATGTGAGGTACTTACGCAGCCATCGTGTACATTCAGTGTCGCTTCAAGTTTAAGCCTCTGGACAAATTCTCTCCTACCTGTGAAAAGAAACAGCAAACTTTAAATAGCTACTAAGTTTTCTCACTTTATTTCTGAGGTTCAGTCTATATGCTATCCATCCATCCATCATCACTTGTTTTAAAACATAAAAATACTCTGCTTGGAATAATTACTGTATTTATATATTTTATACACAAATATTTTATTGTGTCTTTTCCCGCTTTGAAAAAATCCAGAATCTATTTTCAGACGTTGAACTGTTGGACACAAGCTGTCTCCTGCTTCACTGTAAAGTCCATTCTCAGTGTTTGTGCACTGGAGGCTTCAAGTTTCCACATCACACTTGTTGGAAGTTGCATACCGGAGCAGGAGTGGCTCCAAACTTGCGATGATGACACAAATCATGCTCGTAAAAGAACACGTCTTAAACTCAGATTCAAGGTGAGCACAGAGAAACTTTCCACTTTCAGCAGATAAATGCGAAAACAAACTCTGCGCATACAGTGAAGCTCAAACCTCCAACTGAAGCAACAATAAGAAAAACACATTTTTTTTTGAGTGGAGGGGGACTTTAATTCGACTGCAATGTGGACTGGTAGAAAATATCACATATTTCTGTAGCACGTTCTACATTATTAATGCAGGAGAAGCATCTCTTACATTTGGGTTTGTTCGCTCCAAAAGATGAAAAATCAGAAAGAAAACAAGTCCTGCACAAATAATGCAGTTGATGATGAGACTATAAATGCAGCAAAAGACGTCTGACAGCCCACTGTACACCAGAGCCTTTTATAACACAGCAGCCTTTTAAAGGCTGTTTAGTACATTTTCAATAGTTATTTTGTGATTAAATACTTTTCATCACTTTCAAGTTAAGATCTGTGCCACACTGATTCTATGTTGTAATGTGTTCACACTGTAAAAATGACTAAATTCAGTGTAGTCAAAACAGTCTGCATGCAGACTAAAAAAAAACCTTATTTCTCAGTGTCCTGTTGACACGATTCAGCCACACAATGCAATGCACAAAGGGAAACGGAGGAGCTGCTCACAAAACATAAAACTATTTGTGGATGGTGGCTCAGCTCTCGAAACAACCTCAGAAAACAAAAAATTGGTAAAAACATTTGGCTAAATTGAATTGGCCCGTAGCATTTTAGACACACTTACTGTATAAAAACAGTTAAGTGTGTTATTTGTTGCACGTGTGTTCACCGTAAGAAACATCTACTACTCTGTTAAGTGTAAAGCAGCTACCTTCCTGTCATTTTTCTATTGTGAAAAAGAATAATCAAAAGGTCTCAGAGAGTAGCTGTGACAGCCAGGTGCTGTACATGCAGAGCGGAGCTTTGACTCGTACCGGCGGGTTTTATTAGTGTTGCAGAAGACAAACAAAGAAATTTCCTGAGAGGTGAAAGTAAATGACAGTCATGGCCTCCGCTGACACCCACAAGGAATAATAATCATGTTGCATATGGAATATGAAATAAATATCTCTCCAAGTCATTATCAGACACATGGTTTTATTCTCAAGTGCACAGGTTTATCAGTTAAGTTAATATATACAGGAAATTACAAATTATATTTATCAACCTTCCAGGACAAAAAGGTAAATGATAACATTCATCTAGTTGTTTAGTTTTATTTCCAGTACAAACATGCAACAATGTCTTAACTTTTCTGTCTTAATTGTCTTTTGTTCATTAGAGTCACTGTGTGCTTTTGAGAGTCTCCTATTACCATATAAAACCAGACGCAGTGTCAATACTGACATTTAAATTGCTCTGGAAGCCCTGCGATACACAGGAAATTTCTTCTAACCTCCCCAGAGGTTTCTCTGTTGGAATTTAACGTAGACCGCAAGTTGCTGCCCCCACCCCTCTTTTGAAGCTAAATATATCCTACAAGAGCTCTGACCCACCATATCTCAGTCAAGCTAAATACAGCACTGACTGAACCTCTGTGGCACCTGCCCCACCTCTACAGGCCCATAAATCTTCATTCAACCACTGTCAGGTGCTGACTGTTTGACAGGCCACAGCGCAAACAAGTCTTATAAAAACTCCCTCTGTCTACCAGTGTGCCAGCAGCGCTGTCCTCTGTTTACACTGCGATCACTGTTGTTCTTCCAGGCTGTTCTCTCACAACCGACACGGAGACGCGCAGGCATCAAAAGACATAGAAATGACATTTCCCCTGTGAAGACGTTGCTGATATGCAGAATGACGATGATGAGGACTTGAGGACTAGCTTTGCCCTGGATAAGTTTATCAAATGACACAAATGAAACATGAATTTTTACATCAGACAGCTGCACTCATACATCGGCTGTGAATCTTTCAAGGAATTTAGTGTATTGACAAACGCCCTCATCTATGAGTGCTGCAATATATCAAGATAAACATCATTTTCACAGATTAAAAAGCTTTGAATTTATTGAGGAAGAGGTCTATTGTTACTTTACAGCATTTGCAACTGTTCATTTCTGGTAGTTCAGACTATTGACCACAGCTGCAACAATTAATCTATTATTAATCAATTAATCGTTTAGCTGCAAACTATTAAATGAATCACCTATTTAAACTATTTTAATAATCGATTAATCGTTTGGGACATTTTTTAAGAATAAAATGTCCAAATTCTCGCTGATCCCAGCTTTTCAAATGTGAATATTTCCTGGTTTTCTTCAGTCTTCTATGACAGTAAACTGATGATCTTTGGGTTGTGGACTGTTTTGGATAAAACAGGAACACAAGACTAATTGATTAATCGAGAAAATAACCGACAGAAAATAATCGTTAGTTGCAGCTCTACTGTTGGCAGTTTATAGTTGTTTTACAGTTGAATATATGAAGCAGGTGTAAATGTTGCTGTGAGCGTGTTTTTGATGATGAGTGTTTCACCTAAAAATCCTGCAAAAGGGTTAGGGGGGGGGGGCAACAGCACACCATGTCTGTTCCACTGCCAACCATTTGTGAAGGACAAATCTGTTAGTAGTTGAATTCACACATTAAAACTACAATTTCTGGTTATTCACTTCATTTCAGCACTATTCACTCTTCAAATAGTCATAATTTTAATGCATCTCCTTGTGTGGGGGCAGGATTAGATGTAACAAGGTTACATTACAGTACCTCCGGGCCCCCAGTACTAAGCTCCGCACCATGGGGGATCGAGCCTTCTGTTCTGCTGCACCACACTTGTGGAACAGCCCTCCTAATCATCTGAGGGCAGCACAGACCCTAGACTCTTTTAAAACACGCCTAAAAATCTTTATTCAAGAAGGCTTTTTCATCTTAACTCGTCATTTTCTTTATATGTTTTTAACGCTGTAGCACTTTGAGATTCACTGCGAATGAAAGGTGCGGTACAAATTAGCTAAATGCATTATTATTAATACTATTATTAATTAGGATTTACATTATCTACAGTAGATTTGTAGAAAAAGTATGTTCGTTTTGATATAAACTATGAAAGTCAAAACTTTAATCAGGCGGCCAAATATTTTTGCTGCAGGGCCAGATTTTGGCCCACTGGCCTCTATTTGCATACCGCTGCTTACAGATGGTTGCTGTGCTGCACATCATCAACGGCAGAATCTCCCGTATCGTTATAATTGCTGCACTGCAAGATAAGATAAATATGAGTTTGCTGTGCCTATAACTTAACAGAGAGCAGCGCTGATGAGGATGAAACACAACTTGATCCCATCTATCCAGCAGCGACGTCAACTCTCACGTAAATAATTTGAGTTAACAGGCTGTAATCACACACAGGACGGGCCTGACTTTGTTCAGCAGATGATGTCTTTGGGGGAACAGACGTGTTTGTGTGCAGCTGTCAGTCCATGAGCAGCACAAACAGCCTGCAGCGAGCTTTTTATTTTAATACCTTGCCAGGCCATTACAATAACAAGCTGTTAATAGAGTACAAATAGTACAAATCACAGACTGAATTATGAGTTTTTTGTAGTATTACACAAAGCAGAAGAAATAAAAAGGGAAATAAATAAATAAAAGGGTCAGCGGTCTAATCAGAAATAAATATATGTGTGTTCTTGTTAATATCAAAAGGCTTGTTTGGTTTTTATATATTTAAGTGCTTTCTTGGAATGTGTTAACTCATTCATGAACAGTAGTTTGACATTAGTGAATCTACATCTGTGGATAAATTGTTTACCCATAATAATCAGTTTATTGTACATCACTTCTATTTTTTATCCTGCGCTATAACTCAACAAAATTAATATCATTATATTCTAATTTGGGCCTTTTCAGATATCCAATTTTGAAACAATTCCCAAAAAGATCAAGTATAATTACAAGCGAAGAACAAATGTGCTAAAGTTTCAATATCAGAATCACAAAACATACAGTTGCTTTTATCTCAGAAACTCATTACAAGGATAAATATCATTTATCATTTTAAAATGAGCTTCTTTTGCTTTCGGTTAAATAGGGAGAGTGAGGTATCTGACTATAAGCTCTTTAGGATAATAAAATTTAAATAGATTATTCCTTTTTAAATGATAAATGGAAGAGTTCGGAGGTGAGCGCGCCGCTTACAGTTTTTGTTTGTACATTTCTTCTCCTTAAAATCAATAAAGTGAAGGCATCTGTGGTACTAACACATCATAAGGCAACATACCTTTCACCATACTCACCGTTGAATTGCCTTGATAACCACTGAGTATTGTTTTTTTTTTCCATACACTTCACATACAGCAACATAAACATAAAGATACATCTGTTATTCCAGATCAGAGAGCTGTGTGGAAAGAAGTTGTGCTCATAAATCAGTTTCCAGTACAGGAGGACCTGCTGATGACATTTTGACGGCTTATTGGGTAGTTTAGCGATACAGAAATCACATCTTAACAGAAAATCTATCCCACCACACTTATCAAATATTTATTTATTAGTCTTAGATATTGGATATTGTAATATGGTGATATGGCATAAGTGTTCCTGGTTTTAAAGGCTTCATTACAGTAAAGTGATGCAATTTTCTGAACTTACCAGATTTATCTAACTGTTACATTGTTTGTCTTTACCCACTTAATCATTATATTCATATTATTGATGATTATTTATCAAAAATCTCATTGTGTAAGTATTTAGTGAGAGCACCAATAGTCACCCCTACAATAACGTCTCAATATCAATATCGAGGTATTTGGTCAAAAATATTGTGATATTTGACTTTATCCATATCGTCCAGCTCCAGTCCAGACGCTTTAAAAACTCATCTATCTTCCTGTTTACCTGGGGGATCTGTTCTGACCTCTTGAGGAAGATGCAGTATCACTGCCAGCTGATTTATGATCAGATAGCACCTTTAAAGGCTCAATGTCTGCAGTGAGGTTATCTGCTGCACACACACCGTGTTAAAAGACGGGGCTTGTGTTGTTCTTACCTAAATAGTTGGTCCTGATGGCGTTAGGGTCGCTGTATCCAATTAAGCGTCTGTTTACATCCCAAACCAGGTTGCCAGAGCAAGACATTGTGACCGAGTGTGGTTTTTAATTGACAATAACATTGAAACTAAGCTAACAGTGTTCCTGTTGATGTCGCCTTTTTATCTACCGTCGCTCCGGTTTCGCCATCGAGATCAGTCCCTGCCAGCCGGGACGGTGCTATCGTTAGCTGGCTACGACACTCATGGTTTGCATGGCTGGAAGTGAAAGACTCGCTGCTGTCCTCCCGACTTTACACGGACTGTACTCCAGCTCTGTGCGCCGCTAACTATCCGTCCTGCTAGCCTAGCCTGGTTTATGTTTTTTTTTTTTTCCTCGCCGATAACGGTCAGCTGTCCAAACAACGCGAGAAACTACGTGTTTTCGTAGAACGATTGGGTGCGCTCGCTTTACGAAGCCAGATAAGCTGTCGGGGAGGGCGGAGTGTGACACATTAGAATCTGAATCTGTTTATCAGCCAAGTAATGCAGCATGCGAAGAATGAGTCTCGTTTGCTCCCACAAGCAATATAGAAGAATAAAAATAGAACAAGAGTAACATAATAATAATAATTAAATAAACAGAGTAATACTAGAATTAAATTACATTTTTAATTTTAAATCTGTTTACAGAATGGAATAGTAATAGTTTTGAAATGGGATATAAAACTTGAAATGAAATACTGACTGTACAAAGGAAATATGGACTGTGCTATGGTCAAATAAATGAAATATATGAAGGTGACAAGTGCAAAAATGAAATGTGACGTGTGTATAAATAGCTAAAATTATGTAACAGTGGAGGTTAAATGCAATGTATAATGTTAAGTCCAGTCTGATGAAAAATATGAAAATGACCAGTGCAGGGATTAAACGACGGATGTGAAATTTAAAGTCCAGTTTTATAAAGACCCTCTTCAGGTAATAAAGAAGGATAATATTATAAGGCAGTTGGTTTTATCCTTTAGTGGTGCATATTCCCAATAATTTTCTGACAAATTAGTTTACACAAAGAACACCCGGCACACTCACTAATGATGATAATAATAATAATAATAATGCATTTAATTTGTACTGCACTTTTCATTGACAGTGAATCTCAAAGTGCTACAAAGTTAAAAACATATTAAGAAAATAATAAGAGATGAAAAAGCCTTCCTGAATAAAAAAAACTAATAAAGTGCTGCACTGTGAAAGAATATAGATAAAACTGAATCTCACTGATTTAGTACATTTTCTCTGTTCAGTGGGACATGACTCAGCCTTGTACAGATGTAAGCAGCAGTTTAACTTCCATTTTGAAAACGAGGCCGGTCATTTGTTGACTTTTCCAAAGTCTCCAAAGATTTAAAAACTTCTACTTATTCCTACCAGAGACTGTGTATAAAGATGGACGACATGTCTCCACTTCCTGCTGCTATGCAGAAGTGAAACCAAAATATCTCTTTTTTTTAACATTCTTTATTGTACAAAATTTGAAAACATTCAAGTGACATCAATCAATCACAATAAAATAAACAAGATTTTAAAAAATGCCAGGTGACAGTATACATATACAACGCCAGAGGACATTATTCATTCATATAAATACATTAAAGGAGGTGCACAGACTTATTGTCTTGATAACCTTCTTGTTTTTGGAGGAGAAAATAGTTTTTATGTATTGCTTGGTTTCATTTTCATATATAATAAAATAAAGGGTTTAGAGTTATTAAATGTGGATATGACATTTTGCTAAAAGAATGATTAAGTTAATAATATAATATTATGTGATTTTATTGCCATTACATTTATTGAAACCAAACAAAACATTCTCTAGACATAAAGTGAAATTAGAGTCAGTCAGATCAATAATAAATCTACGGCGTTATGGTATGGACACAGTGCCAAAACAAATGAAGGAGTGTTTCTGAAAGTACATCACAGAGTGAACAGTTTCATCCTTTTTCAACTTGACTAGATAACGATCCGCAAATCTAGGGTTACCATATAGACACCACCCGGGCCCGAGGGAAAAACAGGCCCCCTCAGCTGTCCCGCCGTCTGACGGAGGTTTGAGAGCGGCTGCCACAGCTGTCGATCATGACGTCACATATCCTTTTTTATATCGTCAAATAACTAATTAAAAACAAACTTATCAGAAAAATGAGCACTTAAACAAACACCGGCGTTATAATAACTACCTGAAGTGACAGAAACCATTTTTGGAAAAAATTTATTTTTACATGC
Organism: Scomberomorus guttatus; assembly: GCA_038419695.1. Classification (NCBI taxonomy): domain Eukaryota; kingdom Metazoa; phylum Chordata; class Actinopteri; order Scombriformes; family Scombridae; genus Scomberomorus; species Scomberomorus guttatus. Next base: position 12,666,487 of record CM076456.1, on the reverse strand, counting down.
ACTTTGATTTTTTTTAGTTTGGCTCATGTCCCATCTGCTAATATGGAGATAGCGAGATTTATGACCTACACTGCAGACAGCCACGAGGGGGGGATCGAGATGTTTTGGCTTCACTTTTGGGGAGCTCTCATGTCATCCATCTTTATATACAGTCTATGGTTCCTACAGTTGGATGTTTGAGCTTCACTGTGCAGAATGATGAATGTGCAGAGTTTAACACTAGAAGTCTGTTTTCACATTCATCTGCTGAAAGTGAAAAGCTTCTTTGTGCTCATTGAAAATCTGATTTTAAGACATAGAGGTAGGCCTACAAGCAGGATTTGTGACATTACAAATAGGTCTGAAGTCAATTCTGGTCCAGTATCCAACTTACACAAGTGTGATGTGGAGACTTGAAGTCTCCAGTGCACAAACACTGAGAATGGACTTTACAGTAAAGTAGGAGACATCTTTTATCCATCATCTGCTTGTCTTGTGGTCTTGTGTGGTCTTATAATATATATAAACACTTCATTATAAGTGTTTCACACCTTTCACAGAGCTAGGTCACAAAGTGCTTCACAAGAGTAAAAATTGTTAAAAGTCACAAAGAAATAGAGTAAACATGTGAGGGCTATTCTTCTATCCAAAATATTCCCATTAAAATCATAACATTTGCAAAAAACGTATGTTTGTTGGATCTTTACATTCAAACTATAGTTTGCCATCTTTAACAGGCAGCTCTAAACTGTCTTCATAATGTTAAAAATGACACCTGAAATATGATTAATTCTTTTACAGTAACATTTGAGCCGGCAGAGAGACGATTCGTCTCCGCCCAGCTAGGATACGCTGTGCTTAGAAAAGTAACAATCCCATTTAAACCAATCATATCGTGGTTCATCCCAGGCGGACCAATGATGGTAAGGAGACCGTGTAGCCCCGCCCCTCTCAGGTTAGGTTGCGCCGTACAGAAAGTCACCTCGTCGTGTCGGTCAGGGAGAAGCTACTGACGGCTAGCAGCTAACTGGAGCTCAGAGCTGCAGAGGAAGGTCAACAGCAGGACGGCAGCATCCTCTCCTGTTCTTCAGCCAACCGGACATTTATGTATCTGACAACATCTCACATCGAAAAAAGGATTTTAAAACTCTGTTATCTCTTTTTAAGAGAGACACTTAGCTAGCTAACCTTTTAGCGAGCTAGCTTCAAGTTCCGACTTCCAACTGTCCTCGTTTCTTTCTCAACATCTACAATCATGGCTGCACTGAGAGCCTCCTATCACAGGATTTTGGACAAGATCGAGCATATCCTGCCCGCCAAACTCAGACCTCTGTACAACCACCCGGCAGGTAATGCAGAGCTCATCACCCAGCCTCTTGATTAGCAGGCTGGGGCTGTGTTGGTGATGTGGTGGGTGCACTTCACTTATCTAGACTGCACCCTGTGGAGGGTAAAACCGCAGCTCCTGTCTTGTGTTGTAAATAAATAAATGTATGACAGTCATTGTTTGACTTTGGGAAACCCTAATCTGCAGGATAACACCAGCTAAGCAGCTCAGTCTGCGAAGAAGAGCGAGTTTATTGCAGGGAAAGAGTATAAATGTCTGCAGTAAGTAAGACCCCCTCCAGACAGGTATTAAGACATAAAAATACTCTGCTTGAAACAATAATGTGTGTCTGATATAGTTTTCCCACAAAAAAGTTCAATTATCTTCTTATCTTCTTATTCTTAAAATTAAATCTTCTCCTTCTCCCTCATTAAAAAACCCAGAATATATAAATATGCAAATAGTTTTGATTTTGAAAGTTTCCCTGCTGGATACAAGATGTCTCCTTGTTTACTGTAAAGTCCAGTCTCAGTGTTTGTGCACTGGAGAAGTTTCCACATCACACTTGTGTAAGTTGAATATTGCACCAGTATTGGCTTGTGACGTCACAAATCATGCACATTAGGGCCGCCCCCTAAAAATCAGATTTTCAGTGAACTCAGAGAAACTTTCCACTTTCAGCAGATGAATGTGAAAACAGCCTTTTAAGTGTCAAATGCTGCACATACATCATTCTGCACAGTGAAGCTCAAACATCCAGCTGTAGGAACAAGAAGAAAAACACATTTTTGAGTGGAGGGGGACTTTAATGTTTGTTGTGGTGTTAAGTTCTGGGTTTGAGAGGAGTTAAAATATATCACCATTAAAAAAAAAAAAAAAAAACCTGAAGTTTCAAGCAGCCACAGTTTAACCAACAGGACTGTCATATTATTGTCGTCTTATTAACTTTGATCATATAAAATACAACAACACAGAAAATAGATGTGTTGCAGGGAGAAGACGTAGTTTTAGTTGTAGTCACATGTACAGTTTGATATCATATTTGAGTCTTGACTCTGTCCTGATCATAATAATGAGTAACAGTCACATCTAACCTCATCCTACAGTCCTGGTACTTTTTTATTCCTACTGGGCTGCAACTAATTATTATTTTTATTGATTCATCTGTACTGAAAGCCAAATGTGACGTCTTCAAATTGTTTTGTTCAAATATTAATTAGAGGAAAGCAGCAGATCCTAACGTTTTAGAAGCCGACGAACCAGCAATTATGTGACAATTCACTTGATTAAACAAAATCATTGCAGATTAATTTTATGTCCATCAACTAATCCATTAATAGCCTTAATTGTTTCAACTCAAATCCTGATTTATAGCTTTTCTAATGTGTCCAAAGATACAGTGAAACCTTTATGAATGTTATAATGTTCCGTTTTTGTTGACACTGTTTAAGTGTTGATTCAATGTCACGGCCACTGTGTTGACTTTTTCGTTCATCCCATTTATATCGATGATTGTGGACTAAATATGAAAAAGTTTTCTGTATAACACAATACAGTTTATTAGCACCACAAACTACAGCCTCTAAACTGACCGTAAAGATGAATCAACACCTCAGTAACACTGTGTCAATAAAAGGTGAACTTTATAACCTTCATGAAGGTAGGATTTGTTGCATTGCACTGCTTTAGTTTTTAGTGTCTCCTGTTGTTATTGAACAGTGCAGCTCGCACACACGTTCCGCCCTCGTTGCCACTGATATTAACTGGAGGGTACTGAGATTAAGGAGTCGCTGGCGTCATTGGTGAAAGTCTTTGTTTTGTCTGTGCAAGGGTATCTGAGCTCCGCTTGTCAAGGACAACTTTCTGAGCAGGTACGAAGGGGCGGTGACAATAGTCAACTCCCTCAAAGATGATTTGCAGTGACAGACGTCCTACTTTTTGTTCAGCCTTCAGCATTGGTGGATAATGAGACTCCAGACCAGCAGATGTTTATGTTCCCTCACATTTTTCTCCCCTGTGCTGCAGTATTATATGAGTCTCCTCCCAGTGGCTCAGACACGCTGGAGTGTCCAAATGTCTTTTACACAGATACTCAGGCTTGACTGAGTTAAGTCTAATCTTTTCACACTTTAAAAAGCCTCGTCTCAGTGAGAAAAAACCTTGGCGTAATCAAATCATACGTCATGTGATATCAATAGGTAGAACATATCTGCCAAATTTCCCTTTTTTATGTAGGGTTGGGTGTGGTTATCGGCATAGGAAGAGTTTTATCTGGTTAATTTGATTATTTTACATTTGATATCAGTGTTGGAAAAGCATCCTTACATGACCAGCAGATTTTATGATCCCTCACACTTTTCTTCGCTGTGGTGCCACACAAACAACACAGATTATTATTATTATTATTATTATTATTATTACTAACACAGTTTATTTGAGTTTTTTCAGTGCGTTTGACTTGGGTTTCATCTTTATACCTATTAGAAAATCCCAGCAGGCAGACGAGTTAAATCAGAGAGAAATCTTTGGAAAAAACGGAAATTACCAGATGATGTAATATCACTTGTTAGAGCTGCCAGATTGAATATTTTCCTTTTCTTTTTATTTTAGGTCCAAAAACAGTTTTCTTCTGGGCTCCGATGTTCAAATGGGTGAGTGCATTTCCATGCAGTCTAACCTGTTTAACTTGTATAAGCATAGACACGAATGACCAAACCAGTCAGCAGTGTGAAATCATTACTGTTTGTTTGTTTGTTTGTTGACATACAATAAATACATCAGTTACTCCACACTAGATGTGAAGGATCTTAAAGATAATGTGGTCTCTTCCCCGCTGCAGGGTCTGGTCGTAGCTGGATTAGCTGATATGACTCGACCAGCAGATAAACTCAGTACCTCCCAGTCAGCAGTGCTGACAGCGACAGGTAAGATTTTAATGGTTTAATTTCTCAATTTAATTAAAAAAAAAAGAGAGATGGTGTGATCCAGGGAAATATAACTGGCACCTGTTACAGCTGATTTGATAAAACTCATCTGTCTTGTGTTTTATCATTAAAATTCACGTGGGGAACTTTTGACTTCCTGGTCTAAATGTTTGGTATATGAGCGTGTTGGTTGTGTGGATTTCTTTAAATTCATTTCAAGTTTTTCAGTTCTGAGAGGATTTTACCAAAATCTGTGCCAAAGGTTGTCGGATGCTTTTGCAATATGTTTCTTCAAACAAATCTTATCTGTTACTCTTTTGCCAAAACATAGACTCTGTTCTCATGCTGGTTTACCAATAGTGTGCACAACCTTCACTCGCACTGTTTTCCGTCTCCGCCAGGCCTGATCTGGTCCAGATATTCGTTGGTCATTATCCCGAAGAACTGGAACCTGTTTGCTGTCAACTTCTTTGTGGGCAGCGCAGGAGCCTCCCAGCTCTACAGGATTTGGAGGTGTGTGTGTGTTGATGGTGAATTACAGTAAAGTGTCCTCTGACAATCATGTGACCCAGTTGTCTTTGTTAGAAGCGCTTCAATGATCTAAGTAAGGCAAAGATAAGCACACAGCAGCGTTCTGCTTACTATGGATTCCTTACTTGAGCCTGATGTGAAATCACGGTTAATGATTAGCTAAGTGCATTGCAGCTGAGAGTTGCAGTAAATGTATAAAATATTTTTCATGTGTACTTTGTTTTCCATTGTCAACCGTCAACTCGACTCCATCAGGGAAGTGAATTGAAATTGTCACGAAGTGTAAATAGACGAGAGCTGCAACTGATGATTATTTTCATTATCGATTAGTCGTTTTGTCTATAAAATGTCAGAAAATGGTGAAAAATGCCCCTTGTCATTTCTATAATGTGTTCAGATGTCTCGTTTTGTCCGATCAACAGCCCAAAATCCAAAGATATTCAGTTTACTATCATGTGTGACACAGAAAAGCTTTGAATCTTCACGTTTGAGAAGCTGCAACCAGCAAATGACAAAATGATTAAAACAATTCATTGGTTATCAAAATAGTTGCCAAATCATTTTCTGTTTATCGATTAATTGACTAATCAGTGCAGCTCTGAAATAGACTCAGTGAAATAGTCGCACACAGGTGACAGATAAACTAACTCTGATCAATGAATGAATGAACACGACTCCAGACTGAATTGTAGTTTTTAAAGGAAGCAACTTTCACCTCAAGTTCTTTGGCGCATTAACATAATTCGTCTAGATCTCTTGTGATTGGGGTGGACAGATCAATAAGTAAAGTGTCGATATTAACCAATACAAAGTCTTGTTTTGAGTAAAAATGGATCAGTTTCACGTTAGATCAGGTTCTGGCACATGAACACAACAGTCTCTGCTTGTGTGCTGCTTGCGTGCAGTAATCACCTCGTTAGTTCACGCAAGCATCTGTCACTAACCTGTAAATACTCACCTTGTGTTTAAATGCATGTGATTATGTAATTAACAGAGAATAAGAACTGTAAATGTATTCATAAGTAGCCTATTAATGATACATTCACCTCATGTTAGTACATTAACCCATTTAATTATACTGAGTATCTTTATCCACATCAGTGATTTTTTTTTTTTTTTTGACATAAAAAACAGCCTGCAAAGTTGTCACAGCCTGCCGATGGTGCACAGTAATATCTGAAGGCAACAAAAATGAGCGCATCAATATTTTCATCACATCTTCTTTCATCTGGACTTGATGAATCATGTGCTATCATGTGTTCTTCCTCAACAGCTTCAAGCAGGAACAGAAGGCGAAGGCGAAGGAGATAGAGGCCGCAGAGTCCTGAGTGCTTTCCTGTTGCCGACGCTCTTCTGCAGAAAGGAGAAAGGGAGACTTCACACCGGGCAGCGACCTGCCCCTTCTTATCATCTCTACATCCCATGTCGTCTCCATAACATCCATGCCATAACCATTATTCTACCACATTTAGCCTGTTTTCCCTGTTGGAAATATGCACTTTTCCTTTAAGTTTAAAATTTCCTCAGGGTGTTAAAAAAAAAAAACAAAAAGAAAAGAAAAAAAGAGAAAGGACGTTTTTTTTTAACTGTAGTCAACACACACTCAAGAAAGGTGGTCATCAACGCACAAGTACTACTCGTTCAACAAGTTGTATGATTGTACATTCTTTCATTTAAGTTTGTGCTTTATATCTCACACACTCGAAGGGAAGTTTTGCTTTTTTTTTCCATCATGGTTGTTCAGGTGTAGCAGTCATTACCTCATGCAATAAGTTCCCAAAATATGTAACTCTTGGATATGTGTTGAACGTGGTTTAAGGAATGTTTCCAAATGAAATTAAGAGGGATGTCATCAAATTAATCTTTTCATTACTAATTTATAATTTGGTTACAGTCACGGCATCTGTACCAGAGTGATTTATTAAATCATTATTGACGACCGTGTAATGATTCCTTCCATTTTGATGGCTTTAATTCTTTTAATTTATGTGAGAACAAATTGTAATTTATAAATTAATAGCTTCACTTGATTAAAAGTTTTCTTTTCTAGTCCAAACTGTATAGAAAGATACTGTTATTTTCTGATTCTTTATCAGGAACACTTAAACCAATGGCACACGTTTAACCTGTGCAGCTTTTATCGATTGTTACCTAAGAGTCAATTAGCAAACACTGGTAGTGACCTGCCAACGGCTCTTTATAATCAAATCCTTGCTGTCCAATGCCTCTTTGCTCTTGGAAAGGTGTTTTATATTTTATCTTGTAAGAATGGTACTTTCACTGTAGTTACTCATTTTAATCCCATAACTATTTTAGCAATAATTGGTGTCATCACTTTTAAATACCACTTGATCTGCTGACTGTTTTGAACAAAGGGCACTTTGAGGGTTGATTGTTGAGGCTTTGTGGAAATGTAATGGCTATGTAATGTGAATAAATCCTCTTTAAGACCAGCAGCTGATTTAAACCATGGATGGTACAAACAGATGTACAGTCACACAGGGACTGAACCTGCAGATGTTGGAGAATTAACAAATATTCGATTATAGGGACACATGAAGATCATCGTGGTTTGTACTCCTCTGAAAACAGTTGGTGGAAAATAAGATGATTTCATGAGTCTTAAAGCGCCAAACTCTTAATAGGACGCCTGAGTTAACTATTAAGTTGCAATATGGAAATAAGAGTTTCACACACACTCAGGACTAAAAATGCAGATATTTTGGCCTACAATGCCTCAATTTTCTTTCTGTCTCTCAAAAGTCTGCCAACTTTATCAAAGTGCAATACCAAATCAATCGAGTGCCCCTTTCAATCAATCAACATGAAATAAATCAACTGTTTTGATTAGAAGTAATTTTCCAGGCAAAAATGCTGAACATTACTTGTGCTGTGATGATTTTCGGCCTGATAAGTGCACTGAAACTCTGCAGAGGTTAAACTGTCAGACTAAACTAGCAGTTTAAGAAGTTCATCTGATGGGCTTTTTTTTTTGCAATTTTCCAGACTTCTAATTAAGAAAATTGCCATGTTCATGGATCATGATTAACATTATTTGCAGCCTTCAAGTACTAAAGTGTTTCTAAAATAGTACTAACAGTTACTTCCATGTGAAATGGTTTGGAAGCTTTATTTTTATCTCTGGCTACATAATAGATGTGAGTCACTGTTTCCAGTATAAACAGTAAATATTTTTAAACCTTCTGGTCTTTCCAAGTGGGCAGCAGGTTGACAAGCTGGAACTTCATCTCCCCCTTCTGCTTCCTCAACACTACAGAACAAATCAGTTTCTTCAGATTTTCTTCTGAACATGGCCGTTATTACCAAAATGACAAGTCTGAACACACAGTTCTGACACGTGTTCATACCTTAGTTACCAGACGCACCACGTCCTGCTCAGACTAGTTACTCTGCAGTGGATTGTGACATTATTGCATTTCAAAGTCTGTCCTGCAGTTTCATACATACAACACAGGATTTTAAGTTAGCAAATTGTCAAACTGCATCATCTGTGTGGATTCAGCCAATTGCCGGTTTAATCCAAACATTGATTTGTTTGCCTTTGAACGGTTGCCAACCTAAGTGCTGTTTGTAGACTCACCAAATCCTATATTGAGCCAGTGTTTACCAGCCAGTGTACAGTATTGAACTGGAGGAATGAACAATTCTTTGTAGTAAAAAAAAATAAATATTCAATCTAAATTTTGTCAAATGCAGGTGGAGTCATTGAAAGAAATATATTGGGACAACTACAGTAAGGTTTTCTACAGCATTGCCTTGTTTTTAAAAATGACCAATCACACAAATGATAGTTTAGCACAAAACTTTATTCACAACCAGAAACAGTAAGTCAGGCTTAGCGTTTTCCACCGACGCGAGGTGCGCTGACCTTCATGGGCTTGGCGATCTTGGGTTTCTGTGCAGTCTTGGTGGAGGCCTGCAGAGGAACAGAGACATCAAGTACATAGTTAAATATAATCATATTATATAATTTAAAGTGACTAATTAATAATCCAGAGAACACAGAGGAGCAGTTCACAATTTGAAGCTTTTGTTGCCAGATAGCATAAAGAGTTTTCTTTACAACACTATTCATAAATGTGTTTACAGTAAAGCAAACAGGTTTAATACTGATGAATGATGAAGAACTGAAACACAAACCAACAGGAGATCTTACCTTTGCACTTGGGGCAGCGGGTTTCTTGGCTGCCTGCTTTGCCTTCTTGGCCTCCTTGGCAGCTCTGACAGAATAAAGACAAAAAAAATATATAATCAACCAAACTGATACATTATAACATGTAGGAGTGGGAACTATGGTTAAAAACATGTGTGCTTTCATATCAATATATATTTTGATAATATTCCCAGGAAAACAATTGAGAAGCCGTTTATGGATAAAATAAAACAGGAATGTCAGTTTTTGGCACCAATTAGATTTTTAACACTGCCCACAGTGACTTAATACACCCAATATTTAAAAGGGTTAGCTGCTGGTAAAAACAGCATTTATATTGTCTCATGACACATCATCATATCACTCAACCCTCCAAACAGTTATGTCAACAGTTCAAAACTAAGCTTGTTGTTGTCGATGAGAACAGATTTATGAACCACATTGTGTTCAACTGTTAAGCCCTTTCCACTATATTGTGACCACGATATAAACAGCAAGTTTAGTAAATATGATGCTATAGACATTAGCCAAGACTATAAATTAAGACCCAGGATGTACAATCAGTACTGGGATATCTATTGAGCTTGTCAGATTGGGTACATCTGCATACAGTGGCTCTCCCTGCATTAAAAAGGACTAGACAAATTCCTTTCTCTTGTTTTACTAGTTTATGAATGAAGGTAATTATGCAGATGTAGTATTCTCATTTATTTATATATGTCACTGTTTTTAAATAGTCTATAGTCAGATTTTGAAAGGCTCAAAGTCACGCTGTCAGACTTTTTATGGCTGATTCCAAATCGTTCATGTTCAATTTGTGGTTTTCCAGAGTAAAATCTGAAAACAGATGGTGAGATTAAGGCTGTATTCAGACCAAATCAAGCACTGCGGCAAAAACACTGCAGTGGCAAATCGCAGCTGGCGGTCAAACTGATCAGAGCTGTAAACTCTGCCATGAGGGAGTACAAAGACGTTACTAGAGGGAGGGGAGGACATTTCTCTTCGTCTGATAATGTTAAAAGTAAAGTTAGACTTTGCTGTTGGCTTCCCGACTCATTTTAGAAAAAGACGAGAAGAGTGGTGGTAGTGAGGAAGTTGGTGAATCAGATCAATAAAATGTTTTTTTCTGATTGTTTCACAGCGGTTATGTTCTAGAGCACAAATAAATGGTCTGCTGCCTCTGAAATGACCAACTAAAACAACTCAAATTTTGATTCCACAACTGTAAGTCTACAAAGCGTCTTCTGCTACATTTACAGACCCTCAGCAGGACTTCAGAGCAACAATGAACATATTATTCTGTGGAGAACAAAGGTTTCACAATCGGGAGCATAAATAAATAAATAAAACAAACAAGCAGTTTGTGTCTTACCTGATGGCCTGCTCCCTCTGGGCCTTGCGGACCTCGGGCTTCTGGTTCCTCTTGGCCATGATCTCAGCCAGGGAGGCCCCAGTGATGGCCCTCTGGAACTTCACTGCGCGGCGGGTACGCTTCTTTGTCACCTCTTCCTGTTAAAACACGCGATGAAGGAAACAAAGTTCATTTGTAGCCCAATATTGCAAATATGCTCTAAAGGCAACATTTCCAACAAAAGGGGAAGACTCCCTTTTTTGGTTCAAGACACCAGAAAACTTGTTTGTCAAACAGTAAAGTTTCTAACTGATAGATGAAGGCAAAGAAGGAAAACTACAACACAGAAAACACAGGTGAGTAGCCACTAAACAGGTGCCACATACACAAACTATGGCAGATAATGGGGACCTCAAGCTAACCAAACTACAATGACCCTGAAATTATAATGATCCCAAATATCAAATCACAATTGTTACTATTCATTTTAAACCTACTTAAAAAATGGATCTGCAAACACTAACATTTTAAACTGCTTACTGTATGTAATTGGATTTGACATTAAACAGTTACAGGTGATCCATGTGACGACATGTAGGAGAGTTTGGAGGCTGACCGATGGTGAGAAGTCAATAAAGACGTCAAGGGCCAGTACTATGATCTCCACCTGCTGTATGGCTGCAGGTGTGGAGTGAGCGCTGCTGCACAGTCTGCAAAACACAGTCCGGCAACAACACATAACATGGACTGACACCATGCACACCGTCCACCCGCAGCCAAACTAATACACGTCAATGGAGGGAGGCTTAATGTAGTAACGGTCTGAATTTTGGTAAAGAGGCACAAATACAGTTTTATAAACAACCACACTCATCTTTTCCAATTTGTCATCTGTAATAAGCAATATACTGATGACCAGATAAATACTCTATCGGTCAAATATGAGCACCAAAAAAATAATCGCTGGGCCAACAAATAATACATTGGCCACTATATTAGTATATTTACACAGATAATTGAGGATGACAAATGTTGCTGGTGGCGGCTCATATCATGTCATTAATGTCAATTCCCTGAGTGACTTGACATGTGTCAGGTGTCTGTGCTCGGCGAAAGATCATTTGTGAGGGAAGAAACTCCACTCTGCAACATTACTGTACAATCTTAGGAGTGAACTGAGCATTTTTGTAGAGTGATAAGTCTTCTCTCTAAAAGATTGTGATACAATGTTTGGAGTTTCCATTCATATCATAAATAATTCAAGATTATCAAGTTAGTTTTGAACCAGGACCTCCAGTATGTCAAATACGTAGCTTGTGAAAAATTAGGTGTGCTAAACTTAGGCTACACCCGTTATTAGAATGAGTCCGATACATATTTAATCAGCAATCATCTCTTCTGCTGATGTGTATAATTTATTTTGACTGTGTATACGGAGCATCTTTGGCACAAAAAAACATTTTGAGATGATTTAAGGTCTGCATCATCTCAGTTTCAGGTAGCTTCAGTACTGGATTGGTAGAAAATTGTTATTGAAAGACTTGAAACGGGACATCACCATGTTACTTTAAACACCGACATACACATACAGTCCGTTACTTACAGACTGGCCCTTCTTGTGCTTGCGTCTGTACAGCACAGTCCAGTTGATCTGTCTGGGGTTCCTCTTGGCCAGGAAGGCAGACTCACACTTGGCGTTCAAAAACTGGAACACCTAATAAAAGACAAGAAACTCTACTAAATGACTTGCTGTGATACAGTTAGGCTGTGTTTGCAATCACTCCCTTGTTTACAGAGTCACCATTCTCTATATAATAAAAACTCAAGAGTTTAATCTAAAGTGAGCAGTGAATGTGGCACATGAATACATGTCACAGACACTATTTCATTCCAATGTGGGGGCTCTGAGGCCACTATATAAATCAGAATGTCTACTCAAAATGGTGCAAAGTTAAAACGGTGCAATATTTGGTACATAAAGGAGTCATTTCAGACACTTTCCTCAATGAAGGGGATGCAATTTTCTCACAGGACAGATTCACAATTTTTCAAGTATGTCTTAAAATCAGTAGTCAGGTGCCCAAATGAACATTGAAATAGGTTTTTCTTGCCATAAGCATTCCTTCTGTTCATACTGACCAGATCCTTCATAATGCACTTACAATGTAAGTAATGGAGGGACAAAATCCACAAGCCTCCTTTTGTGCAAAAATGTATAAAAGTTCATCTGAAGCTTAGGGTCCAAATGAGTCAAATTATCTAGATATCTTTCAACATTAGACTTTAGTGCCAAAGTCCCTCTTTTTGTTACTATACTTCCACCACTGCTCAACAGGGAAACACTGTGCGAGGAAACACAACGAGGGAATTTAATGCTAAAAAGACTAAATGTGGCAGATATCCACTTGATATGACTAACTCAGACTGCTGAAGTCTCATAAGCTTCAGATAAACGTTTAGATACATTTTAGGCCCCTACCACTTGTCCAGTAGCCAGTATGAACAGGAGGAATGATTACAGCAAGAAAAAGACATTTTAATGTTCACTTGGGCACCTGTCTTGTTTTAAGACCCTTGAGAAATTGTGAACCTATTCCTTTAATCTGCTATTCAAGTGAACTATAAATATCTCTCTGCCTGCTCTTCTACCACAACGTGACTATCAAGCTAGTTAAGAATCGTGTTAATTCAGTAATACTGTGATATCTGTGCAATATAATGTAACCTTGTTTAGTTTGTTACGCTCACAGCTAACGTCAGCAGTCACATAGGATTCAACGAGAGCCGGTCAGGCCTACCCCTGACACTGTTGCTTATGTTACAAACACCAACATTTGACAACATTGGACACACATTTGATACACAAAGTTATGACAGTTAACTGTATAACACACAATATCACCAAACAGAACCAGGAGGAGCCGGTGTTGGACTGGGGAAAGAGGGAAACGGTTACCTTTCCGTCTATCCTGGCGTATCGGCGGCCATGGCCGGGGTATATTTTATACCCGCTGAAACTGCACAACTCGACCCTGAAAACGACAAATATAAAGCATCACTGAAAGAAAACAGTGCAACTTCACTTTTGATGGCGATTGCATTGTCAGATTGTTTGTTTAAATGTTGAGATGGCATTTGATAATATTCCGTAAACTCACTTCATGATGGCTACGAGAGGGCACAAAACCGGAAAGAACGATGACGGAAGCGGAAACTGAATTGGGAGACTACAAATCGAAATTTATAACCGAATAAACAGTGAGTTTTTTGTCAGCTGAAGTTTTACTAATAGTATAAAGGTAATATACACATATAAATATATATTTTAATTTTAAAAAACATTTTAATCAAATTAATACTTTGGCCAATCTTTACATGGGTGACGTCACACTCTGACGGTTGCCTAGCAAGCGTATCAGCAGTCAACAAGCGGACAAGCAAATACTTCCTTGCCTCATAATTCTCTAATAAAGTGATGAATCACGCAAATAAACCACGCAAAACCCACCTAACACCTCTTCTAAGTCCTTTCCTGTCGTTCAAGTATTAGACTAACTTCTTTCCCATTGCTACAACCTGGCTGGCGGGTTTCGGCAACATTTAGCGCGCAGCTGCCGCAGCAGACGGCGAGCTTGAGCTGTAGTCTTTTCAAGCCACAGAGACGCCACTTCGCAATGAGGGAGACAGTCGCTGTGAACTACACTTCCCAGAACTCCTGGCAGCTGGCCGTTTGAACCCTTCGGTCCTTGACAAGCGACAGACGCTTCTTGTATCCACAGTCCAGTCTGCAAGCTAATAGAGTTGGTAGCTAACGTTAGGTGTCGTCTGAGGCGGCAGGATGGGTGTATCAGATTTACAGTTTGATACAAATGCTGGTAAGTGTCCCGCTGGATGTTTTGGTCACACAAACAGCGAAGATTCACGTACGCTTATCTGTGTTCGTTGCAAGTATGTTTATTACTAGGTCAGCTAACGTTAGCTAACGTATAACATCAAGTGTGTCCGAGGGTGCAGATCAAAACTAGACCTTCAGTTTGCCAGTGAAACTAAAGAAAACGTGAATATTAAACAATCTCATTTTGTGTTTATGTGCTGCACGTTGTCTTGGTAGATTACAAGAAGCAGACCGTAGCTAAATACATAGCTTATATGGCAGTATATTTATTCTCTTTCTCTTTAGTCTTTGTTAGTCCTCATTTGGTAGTCAGCTTTCCTGCCTTTGGGTTGCCATGATGCCAGTAATACCAGTTATCCATGAACACTTAAACCATTATGTAAAACCAATGCACAAAGATAGCAAAAGACTGATGTTTAAAATGACTATCATCTCTATTTTTGTTACATGTCAGATCTTTAGGTGTGATTACTTCTTTCTACTATTCTCTTTTCTTGAGGGTGTGCTCCGGTGATTAAGTATTTAGCACTACCATAAAGTTGGGCATCAGAGGTTGAAATATCCTTACTCTTCATCCTTAGTATGAGTCAGAAAAGCTGAATCCTACAATTCCCATAACGCAGCCCAGTTGCATCTTTCATCAGACCTTCCCCGCCCTTTTAAATCCCCTCATCTTTCAAACTCAATGCCAGCCCCAGTTTATAACAAAGGTCTTCTGTCAAATATGTGAATCTATCTAACTCAAGATAACGCTGATGACAATAAACTGACTGTTAGGTGTAAAATGGGTGGGGTGCCCCCATTAGTAGCCTGCTCTCAGTTTACTGTAGGTGTCTACTGTATGTGTGCTTAGCTGCTTCATGAGATGGTCTGACATGTATGAAAACAACGTAGTCGTGTGCACATCCACAAAACCACAGTGGGGTAGGTGTTGGATACAAAAAACAATTAAACTATAGATACAAGAAGTACCCAAACACTGAATAAGCTCCCTTTTCTTTATTTGCTTGCGATGTTTTGACCAACTACAGGTCTTCCTGATTTTGCCTGAGGAAGACCTGTAGTCGCAAGCAAATGTCGCAAACCCAAATGTCGCAAGAAAATAAAGAAAAGGGAGTTCTGATTCAGTGTTTGGGTACTTCTTGTATATGTAGCCATGGTGATGAGCAAAATGACAGTTGTGGTGGTCTTCCAGTCTGTTCAATATCCATCTTCATCTCTATCCTACCAGGACCTGTGGTGGATCTTTCAGCCCAGGGTATGCAAAAACTGGATCCCAATTTCATCTGCTCTGAAGACACCCACACTCTGATCCTGGACCGTAACCACATCATGAAACTAGACCACCTGGAAAGGAGCCCAGGCCTCCAGCAGGTAGTTAACTCTCTGAACTCTTGGCTGTTTTGCTTGTGTTTTCACTACCTTTATTCTTGGACTTACAGCATAGTGACGGGTGATTTAAATACTATGAACAGTTTCTTCATATGATGTCTCGTCATAAGTCTTCGTCTTTCCCTCATCAGCTGTCTGTAGCCAGTAACCGCCTGGTGAGAATGATGGGCGTGTCTCGGCTAACAGAGTTAAGAGTCCTCAATCTTCCCAATAACAGTATTGGCTACATTGAGGGGCTAAGGGATCTGCCGCACCTCCAATGGCTTAACTTGTCTGGAAACAATATTAAGGTAAAGAAAGGAGGTGTTATCCCATACAAACATGTCAATGTATAGATAAAACAATTAGTTTTAATCACGTGTGTTATATTAAATGTTTAACTAACTGTACACTTTTTACACAGGTCATTGAGCAGCTCAACAACTGTGTTTCCCTTCAACACCTGGATCTGTCTGACAATAACATATCTAGTATCGGTGATCTGACTAAACTTGTAGCATTAAAGGTGAGTGCTGGAGCTTCTCAGGTCAAAAGTGGACCTAAACAAATGAACAGACTCTTTAATAATGTAATATTATAGTGTCAGTTTTCTTTTATGTATGTCTTTGATTCATTTGCTGTCAATTTTGCAGACGCTTTTACTTCATGGAAACAGCATTACGACACTTCGTACTGTTCCTGCCCACCTACCTGCCCATCTATCTATTCTCTCCCTGGCAGAAAATGAGATAAGGGATCTCAATGAAGTAATTATTTTTCTTTAATTGATACAGCAGCTCTGATCTCTATTTCAGTTATAAAGAGGCTTATTTTCATTGACTGATTTTCTTTTCTTTTTTTTCCACCTGCATCCCCTGCTTTTACTTCTGAATGCTCCATAGGTGTCATACCTGGCACCTCTCCATGATCTGGAGCAGCTGTCCATTATGAGCAACCCCTGTGTTATGGCAACCCCCTCATTGCCAGGATTTGACTATCGACCTTATATGATGAGTTGGTGTCTGAGCCTAAAGGTCCTGGATGGCTACGTAGTGTCTCAAAAAGAAGGGTTGGTGCATTTCTGTGCTGTTGCAATTTTACCATTTAGATAAGATAAACACACATTATCCAAATATTTTAATACCTTATTTCTCTTTGTTAATTGTCACAATTGCAGGCTCAAAGCAGAGTGGCTGTACAGTCAGGGCAAAGGTCGTTCGTATCGACCAGGGCAGCACGTACAGCTGGTTCAGTACCTCGCCACTGTTTGCCCTCTGACCTCATCGCCGGCTCTGGAGACAGCAGAAGATGCCAAACTGGAGAAGATCTTGAGTAAGCAGAGGTATAAATCTAAACTTAGAGACAGCCTCAAGGCACACTACAACACTGCTACACAACCTGAAGCTAAAAAAAACAACTTGAAACCAAGAAGTGATGTGATCACTCTGCCAAATAGTACATGCCTATTAATGGAAAAAAAATATTTGCTTGAATGACCTCAAGTTTGTACTGACGTTTCTGTCTCTCAGGTTTCACCAGAGGCAGTTGTTAGAGGAGACCCGGGGAGGCTGTGCCAGCCCTCCTCGCCCAACTCGGCTAGATGTAGAGAAGCACAGTCCTTCACATACAGTCCCACAGGGGGGAGCCAGAGAGGTGAAGAAAATCATTGCAGCATCACCGGCTGCTGTTCCATTAGCCCGGGAAACAGGTAAGATGGCTGCTTTATCACTTTGTGGGGCAGTTACCTTGACTCAGGATTAAACTTTAAGCTTTCTTTAAGCTTATTTTAGTAAAGGAATCTGCCCCATAAGACCCTTGAGTGATAGCTTTTCTTCACTGGCATTTGTGATACCGTGTTATTTCATCATAACTTTGCGTCTCTGTTTGGTATCTCCACTTCTGTACAGAGCCAGTCGTGCAGTTTAACACCTGGGTGAGCTGTGACTCGTCCCATCCATCATTGCCAGTAGTTCGCAGTCCGAGACTTGGAGAGGAGCACATCTATTTGGAGGACGTGCAGACTGATGAGGACAAACTCAACAGCAGCATGCTCTCCTCAGAGTCCACCTTTCTCCCCTTCACATCTGACCTTGAGCCACAGCAGACTCACTCCGACAGCGAGGACGAGACAGCAACGTTTGAGCTTGACTCCCTGGCTCCTAAGCAGCCGACGCAGCCCAAAAAGCACAACACCAACAGGACACATCAATCGCCTCCAGCGGATAAGCAAAAGGAGACTCTGGAAGAAGAAGTGGCTTCTGGTGCGGCCACGCTAGCTGGCTCACTGGTGGTTAGAGGTAGCACGCCACAAAATGATGCGGAAACACCCTCTGATTTTGGTAAAGTAGAAATGAAAGAAGCCGCCAAGCAGGAGGAACCTGTTACTTGTGCCACTAAATCAAGTTTGGTGGAAGCAGACAGTGCAGCTGTTAAAATACAGTCATGGTGGAGGGGACAGTACACTCGCTCTTGTCACCCAACGGCCAGGGAGGTGCGCAGTGAAATCCGCCTGCGCAGGATGCAAGAACACATCCTCTTCCTGTCTGAAAAGTTGGACAGGTAACTGACTGACCAGTAGCATTTAAAAATCACTTTTCATGACAGTAATAAACTATTTTAGTTTGATGTAAGAGAATGGTTGAAAAGGTGAAAATGTGATTTGTTTGCAGAGTGCAGAAGCAATATGAGGAGGAGAGGTTACAGAGGCTGGTTCAGGAGGAGGCTGTGAAGTTTCTGTGGAAACAGGTCAGCAAAGTTTTTTTTTTTTTTTTATCATGCACACATTCACCATTTTAATTCTGCCTCATTAGTTTGACACTTTTCTGTGCTTCCCATCTAGCTCCAGTCGATGCAGCAGTGGAAGCAGTCTGTAGAGCAGCAGCTGGCTAGGGTTTCTCAGGCTGTTACCCCAGCTCAGATCTCAGCTCCTGGACTCTGTGAGGTGGCTCCACCTGTTGCATCCAGCACCACGAACCCAGCCAGCACAGACGTCTCCTTCCCAGACTCTGGCTTCCAGTCAACAAGTGAGCAGCAGGCAGCACAGGAGGACAGCTTCCTGAGCAGCGGGACAGCAGACTCTCTGAAGACGGTGCGAGCACTGAGCCCCGTTCGTAGCGGCTTTGCTGGAGGTGTTGATGGTGTGGACAGCGCAGACTGCAGCCTGCTGGAGCAGTACCTCTCCTCTGTCCAGCAGAGGGAGGAGGAGGCAGAGGAGGTGATCAGTGATAGAACAGAAACACCACAGCCTACCTCACCAGTCTCCCCCAGCAAAGCAGCACAGCACAGCTCCCCGCTGCAGAAGACGGCAGACAACCAGTCAGAGGTGCAAAGAATGGAAGAAACCACTGCTGGCCCTGACTGAGAAACTGCACATAAAAAGACACCTGTACAGAACTACTGAGCGTGTGTAAATCGGCACTGACTTTAGGAATAAGATGCTTTGCTCCCTCTTGGGCATGTCTGAAAAATGCACTTACCTTGATTAACCTTGTCACCCAAATCTCAAATAACAGTGCACTTACTTTCTTTTTGTTTATCAAGTCTGTGGGTAGTTAGCTGAACCCAGGACAGGCCTGAAAAATGATAGCTTACTGTGACTGTAACTCATGTTTTTTTTATACTTCACTACTTGGATCTGTTGGGTTATTTAATGGACAAGTCATTTCTGTGTGAGGACAATGATTGTGATGTAGCTTCAGAAGGTATGAGTAACTTGGAAGCAGTTATTTTAGGATAACATACAGTTAGTAGGTTGCTTCCTCTATTGATGAAAAGACCAGGCATGGTGTAACAACCTGTTCTCTTTATTGATATCCACTACATAAAATACTTGTGATAAACTGCAATAAATCTGACTTGTAGTTGATGTGATAAATGTAGTGAACTTGTAACAGACTACACTGTACAAGCATACTGTTGTGACCTACTGTTTTAATTGGCTGGACTGTTTTTATCAACTTTAGATCGCATCACCTGATGATTAACAGAAAAATGTTGTAGCATCTTTGTCTTAAGAAAAATGTAAATAAATCTGCAATTATTATTTCCAAATATTCTTATTTGATTTCATATTATATTGAAATATTGTAAGAGCTATGCACTTTGATAACTTGGATAAATCTGTATAAAATGTCAAAAATAACAAGTTTGTCCCTTTTAGAGCCGGAGCCCAGTGATGTCTTAATTATGCTGATGTTTATATGATAATGAGGCAGCGCCTTGCATTTCCAAATCTTTTCTTAAAAAAAACAACCCAAAACTTGATAAAATTCCTGTGACAACAGACATTTTGACTTCATATTAATGAAAAGGTATAATAATAACAGGTGTTACTAATAACATTAACAATGCTCCATCCCATTAATTGGCCCAGTAAGCCATGTCAGTGAGTCAGCATGCACAATACCAGAGCCCTGGAAGTGGCTCACCTAAGTGGAATCCAGCCACTGATAATGTTATTAACTGCACCTGTGCTTTTCCTGTATTGAACTGGAGCGCCTAAACAGAGTAGAAAATAATTCTTGTTTGCAGCCTAGAGAGGGTTTTTCTCCTTTTTAACTTTTGCATTCAAGTTTTGTATTTTCCTTTTTACATTTTGTAATATTCATTTTTGTATCTTTATACACTCCAACCAAAGTTCTTGGCTTTTTCTCATCTCTGAGGTCTTCTGGTTAGCTCTTTAAGGTAAACAAAGACGCTTCTCCTGAGATACAGTATGGCTGACATGAGATATACATTTATTTATACTGAAAATGGGAATTGCTAAGGATAAACATACAATGTCTATTAATTAACATTTTTGGACAGGTCTAGATCTGTTGATTGAAATTAACCTGATGCACCTGAGATAGAAATGTAACTTCAGTGTAGAATCTATAATAAGCGTATCTGTTTGAGAGGTGTTGAATTGGTAAAAAATGTTAGGGTCAGGGCATTGAAGCCGCCCTATAAAACTGGGCGAGTGCCCTCAACCGACAGAGTGGGCCTCCTCCAGAGATAGCCTGTTAAAGGGCCTTTCAAACTTCCAGCACCTTTTTGCACCCACACATTTTCGTTGTGACATGGCTGTCAGGCATTCCTGACTAGAGTGGTTGAACGACAACTGGTGATTATAGAAGCCAAGCTGAATATTGGGTCCCTAAGCAGGCTAAGATGGTCTCACGTGTAGATTTTGGGAACCCGATTGATACCTAGATCAGAGGTAGAGGATAGCCGTCTGCCTTATCCACACTGGCAGGGGGTTATCTAATGTAGAAACCATCACAGTTTCTATGAGGGTCTGTGTGTAGCAAGCAACAGTCTTCAGTTATGTTTCCTTAAGAAAACAACTAGCGTGAAAGCAAACTTCAATATCAACTTTAAGGGCAATATTTGCGAGAGCTTGCAATTTTGCTAAATGCAACTTTTCCGCATGAAATGGCCAATGGAGTATGACTCAGAGGACACTGAACTGTAGTTTCATACATGAGTTGTAGCCTGTACAACCCTATAGATGTAAGAGAAGGCACATTGTTTTTCATTTAACCTGCACTATGCCTTTGGTTTGCATTCAGTCTGTTTTCAGACAGCACAGATGGACATAATCTACCTCAAACATAAAAATGGGCACTTTGGAAATGAAACAATATTTTTATTTTAATGGCATCATTGACAGATTTCATTTGGTGCTAATGTTGAGGTGAAAGTTTATTTAATAAAGGCTTATAAATGGAACTCAAGTACAGTATATTAATTTTTTATATAACTTTGAGCCCATGGTTCTCATGTTCAGAAAATAGCACTGAAATATAATAGTTTCTGTGATATGCAGTATGCTTTTTTATCGAAGGAAGTGATTACATATGTCTCTTGCTTGCAATTTTCCCCAATTCCCGCAATTTTACAGCAAAGAGAGCACATAAACATTGCAAATTGTATCGCAATTTTATGAGAAAAGCTGCTGCTCTCGCGAGATTTGTACACAAGACAAGAATTGGAAACGAGTCTTTCAGTCCGTCCACCAGTCCGACTTTGATTCCAGACAAACCGCTGCTGCCTCTCCTCCGACCGGTCTGCCCTGCCCTGTAGACTCATCATCACCCTCCAGCGTCTGTCCAGCGGTCCGACATGACACTAAAATGACATGTTAATGTAAGTAGGCGAGCATTAACTGGGGTGCCAAACACGCCTGCCTAACGGTAGCTAGCAATGGTATGTCTGTTTAATAAACGGTATTATTTATTAGTGAGTGTAATATCAAAAATTATCCTCAGTTCCTTTGTTGTTGGCTCTTGCGTCGTTGCAGCTGACCGTTACTAATGTCTAAAGATGGAGGATTTGCTTGAGATGTAGTGGGGAGATGTTTATCAGTGCCATTTTTAGAAGCCCGCCTGTAAGGCCGTTGCTGTTATATCAGTTTGTTCCAAGTTGAAGACATTTCCAAGCACGAATATTAGGCTATAAATCGGCAACAATTTAAAAAAAAAAACGATGAAAAATGCCAAAATAGATCACCGCTTTTCAATATGCGGTGGCTTTTGAACTGTTGTTGGGACAAAAATAGCAGCTGGGTGTCAGCTTGGGTTTGAGGTGACTAGAGTAGAGACCTCACTGTATAGATATTGTCTAACACCGGCGGCACAACTGGTCCCTTTTAAAGTAAATAACCAGTGTGATTGTTTCTCTTCACCTGCAATACTTTACTATAGGTGGTGTAAGCACTGCATATACTGTAAGTGCGGGTGATTAAAAGTACAAAGCCCTGCAAAATTGAATATTCAGTAGTGTTCAAGTGCCCAGCACACGTGGATTTACGAGATTAACGGTTGCAATGTCTTTCAACATTACACTGGAAACAAAGTACTTTCTCTTATTGCCCAAGCTCCACAAGTAAGCTTTACAAATAAACATGTACAGCTATAAAATGATATAATGAGCAATAAAATATAAAATGGACTTAAGCACATTGAGTTTACGCCTGTTGTATGAAATGTGCTATATAAATAAAGCTGACTTTTTCTTCAGTCTCACCTAAATCACATAAAAAACACTGCCTTTCTTCAAAGGTACCCATTTTTATAGCTCATAGTAATGTACCTGACTACCTGTAACGCACACAGAGAGACTATAGTTGTTTTTTATGAGACAGCATGTTTGTAATTTATGATATTTATGACATGAATATTAGAATCTAACACATAAATGACAAATAAATCATACAAGATAAATATTTCACCTATTATATGGATGTGCTTCACTTTCTTTGTCTAAGGACTTATCTCCTCACATCAGAAAAGTCAAACAATTCAAATGCATTATCCAGGATTTTCCAGGATTTTTCTGTCTTTCTACATAAACATGAATTGTTGAAGCTGAAAAAATGCTAGTTTCCTGTTTGTCCATCCTGCTCGTTGACAGCATTCATTTCTCTACATCAGGTGCTGAGGGGCGAAATGATGCCATCATCACCGTGGTGACAGCGGAGCGTGAAACAGGGATGATCATGGGAGACAGAAGGAGGTCACCATGTGCCGAAATCTATCCAAATATGCCCTCATCTTCCTCTTCTTAGCCCTGTCTGGCCTCATCTTCCTGCTATGCAACATCCACACCGTGGAGGTGAGGAGAGACGCAGGTTACAAATGGGTTTGGAGTGATGTATTTTCTCAATAACCTTTTTAGGGAAATGGATAAAATGATAATTTACCCATCTTTTTAAATAATACAGAAGCTTTCTACACTACTGAACTGAAATATAGATTTTTACTTACATTTGACTTTGTGAAGACAATTGAAAGTGTCAGGTTCAGGCAACCTAAAACATTGTAAAATACTGGACAAAGGAGGACAAGACACACAGCGTTAGAGTTTATACTTGCAAGGAGAACGGACAGAGATATGCTCAGTTACAATCTCCAACCGCTCTGAGGCATATCTCGCCGGACCCTCTCTATTTATTCATTTTGGGAGTTCCCTAGTTACATGAGTACTACTGCTCTAAGGGAAAGGGGAAAGTAGCAGTAGCACTGACGTGTTTCAGATACATTATCAAGAAAGGTGACATTTCATCTGTCCTTGTTTGTGTAGGATAACTTATTGTCCATGAAGTGCTGGCTGGAATCAGTCCGGACTGGCTCCAGCTCCTCCTGATGTCTCCGCTTCACACCGATAGTATGCTGAGCATACGTATGTGCGACTCAGCGTATGCGTATGCTGAGTCCTTGGTCGGTTGCTATCTTCCCTGAGAACAAATCAAACACAGAACAGCGTGCTGTCCCACCGTTAGTGGGACAGCGTCAAATACAACACAATAATGATAATACACAGCAGATATGAGATAACTTGCATAATTATTCCATCATTTCCCTCCTGTTTATCACATATTTGCTCAAATTCTCATATCACTTAATCAACCACTTCACATGATTTTAGCATGATAAAGAGCACAAATAAGTTTACACTCAGAGGTTATGTTGACTACATTACTGATCGTTGTAGTCTGTGATGGAAAATAGATCATTCAATTTAAAATAATCGTCATCTTCGTCACTTTCGTCGCGTTCAAACAAAGGATACATTTGAGCTATACGACTTTCCATGGGTGAAATAGCAGTAGTTATCAATCTGTTCAATAGGCCTCGCAGACAAGGAATAAAGCAACATCCACACAAGGTTAAAATGGCTGCAAACACTACAATCGAGACTAAGACAGAGAACACTAGGGCTCTATATTTCCCAAAGGTATCCATCCAGGAGTCCCACAAGCTGGTATCAATACCAGAGTGATCTTTCATTCTGCCATTCAGGGCACGCAAGCCCTCAATTGTCTTCGTCAGGCTGCCATCAGCGGCTGTGTTGTTGGGGATGAACGTGCAGCACTGTTCACCGAACATTGCACACACACCTCCCCTCTCAGCCAACAACATATCCAGCGCAATTCTGTTCTGAAAAGCCATAAGGGAAGTAGCAGCCAGTTGGCCATGCACGGCCTCAAACCCTTTCTCAGTCCAGTTGCCAAGTTTTTGAACGTTGTAGTGGATGTAGTTAATCCTGTCTACGTTTTTGTTTATAGTACACCACCAGCAAATGCTTGATTCAAATCCAGACGCGATCTGATTAACTAATTTATACTCGCTAGGTACACCCCGTGGAACGCCGATAGCATCAATGTAAGTTGGGTCATCTCCTCCTAACCATGGCCGCTGTAGTCACTGGGAATACTGAATCCCATATTTTGCAGTTTTCATTTGGGTTTGTCACGTTCATAACAGCAGTTACGCATTTTGATGAAATTGCAGCAGGTATGATTTGCAAAAGTGGTCTTGCACCCATACAAACAACACAATCAGTCTTTGTCATGTTTGCAGCTTGTTCTACCATTAACAGCCAATTGTTATTAGTTCCAGATACTCCAGTTGTAACCTGAAACCAGTCATCCACGGAAGGTTCCATCACAGCACGGACACCACGGTTCCATGCTGCTCTTGACAGTTCCGTTTTTGTTTCCCTAATTGATGTTTTTAACATTTCATCCACGTCACACAACTGCAGGTAGCTATGTGGATCAATTCCGATTTTTGACCATCCCCACAACATAAAGTTCCAACAGAGCCCGAGCCCTTTATGTCCCCGCGGTCTGATAGTTCGTCCATTAGTAAGATTCACAGTCACTATTATGTTGCTGTCGGTGCAGTCCATTTTTTATAATAGATCGTTGATATTGTGCTATAGGATCGCTAGTATATTCTGACCAATCATGATTTGTCGGGTCCGCTACTAACGTACTCCAATCAGTTTTTTGTCAGTCATTTGTCAGGTACCATAAATTTGAACATGTCCAGTCAGTGAAACTCTCAGTTCCTTTAGTCCTGAAACCCTTAATTGGAAATTTAATCATTGTGATCTTGTTTGTAGCCAAGCATGCTCTCGGTATGCTTACATGCGCTCTATTATCTCCACAGTTTGACCTATCATTTGCTTCTCGTTTGCTTCTATATAATTTTCCCGTGTCGTTGCCGTACTGAGTTTGGTTCGAAGTGATGTTTATCTTTGCATTAATTTCGATATGACCAGTCTATGTGTCAGGTTTTGGTGCTTCCAACGCATACCACACAAACAGAAAGATCAGGACTGTCATGACAAACACCGCCCCACAGCGGATCATGTCACACAGCCATCTAAGAGTCATTTCGGCTGAAATGTTCCTCTACTTCGTTTGGTGTCTTGTAACAACTTCACTGACTTTCAGATTTACACAGACTCTATACGTCTGCGTCCACCTTATTATCAGTCTTTGCTCACCGCCCCTGTCGGAATTTTCAGCCAAAATGAGTTTCTTGCAATGAGTCAGGTGTAATTTAACATGCTCTACAATATTTTTTGTATAACAGTTAAAACCATAAGTGGTATAATATTGATTTATTTGTCCTACCATCCCTCCTGTTGAGACATGTGTAACACTGGCTCAATATTGCTGCCCATTTGTATAAATTTTTTGGTAGGATGGGTTTATTGTTAGGTCATACATAAATGTCGTCGATTATTTTGGCTCCGTTCTTTTCCCATAAATTTTTCTCACATTGTGGACTTTTTTTGTTGCATTTCTTTAAGCGTTGTGTCATCTAAGTTTGTTTCTTTCTCCAAGTGTAGCACATGACATTGTCCTGTCGCTGCTGCTTTTGCGGTTTTATCTGCAAACGCGTTCCCTAAAGATACTTTATCAGTGCCCGAAGTGTGCGCTGCACACTTACATACAGCTATTTGTTTTGGTAACTGTACTGACTGTAGTAAGTCAGATAACAGATCAGCATGTGTTACAGGTTTTCCACAGGAAGTTATCATACCTCTATTTTTCCAGTATTGAGCAAGGGTATGCACAGTAGCATATGCATACTGACTGTCAGTGTATATAGTTGTCATTTTGTCTGACAGCATGTGGTACTTTCAGCGTCAACGGGTGAAACAATACTATAGTCGCACTTGTTTCCACTGCCATAGATGCCGCAATGACAGCTCTTACGCAATGAGGTAAGGCACAAGCTACACTGTCTAGCTTGGATGAGAAATAAGCTATAGGTTTCATTTTATCCCCATGTTGTTGTACTAACACAGAGGTCATAAATGACCTTTGCAGTCAACCATTTGAACAAATGGTTTGTTGTAGTCTGGCAATGCTAGCGCTGTATTTGACACTAGAATCTTTTTAACTTCATTAAAAGCCTTTTCAGCGTCTTCAGTCCATTTAAGCAGTGATGTCATCTTAAGGTTTTCTTCATACATTAGTTTTGTAAGGGAGCCGTTATTTCAGCATAATTTGGCACCCAATTTCTACAGTAGTTGGTCAATCCCAGAAACGCCATCATTTGTTTCTTTGTCAAAGGTTTTGGAGCCTGCAGGATTGCAGTCTTTCTATCTTCTACTATTGTTCTTCCTCCAGCACTTAGATTATGGCCTAAATATTTTACTTGCTGTTTGCAGTTCTGATTTTCTTTTTACTGCAATTCGGCCCTCAGACGTAGGCACTAATGCTAGCCCTAACAACAACAACAACCCATCTCTTCCTAGCAGATTAACAGGACAGCTCGGAAACATGAGAATGGACAGGTGGCATGATAATCCAGATGGATCTCTCATCCACACTGGTTCAGACTCTTCAACTTCAGTTAGTTTTCCACTAGCAGATCTCACCATCACAAGGTTACCGTTTGGTCTAGCTTGCGGTATTACCTCTTTACAGGTGCTTCTGCATGCCCCAGTGTCACACAAGAAAGTGATACGTTTCCATTTACCAACAACGTTATCTCAGGTTTCACATCATCCATTGAAAGCAAATCTTGTAGGTTTAAAATGTCTCCATTTATCTCATCATTATCAACATCGTTTTTATTGTCACATGCCGGTGATTCTTCAACCTTTTCAGCATGTATCACATGGTTAACATACTCTTCTAGGTTCCCTGTTGACAGCCCTATGTAATGTCTAGTTACCCAACCGCGTACCCCGTCTTTGGACCCCGCATGTAGCGCATTTTTTAGCTGCTGTTGGTATGTGCCGTTCACATCACCATCTTCTGGTACCCCGCTATGGGTCTTAAAAGCAGTCGCCATTCGAATTCTATAGTCTTCGAACTGCTCATCATCTCTTTGTTTCACTCTCCCTATTTCAATGTAGTTAGCTTTACGCTTAAAGCGTTGAGTAACTCTCTCCATAAGCTGGCGAACTTGGTGGTTCAAAGTCTCACTATCGTGAGCCAACCCTCTTCTTCCACCACTTGAGGGGGCACCCATAGGGTCCCACTGCCCTCTGACATGATGCCACTCTGGCCCCAACGCAGCCATCCATATTTGCTGCACTTCTTCACCATTCAGATGATAAGAGCGTCTAATACTCTCCATGTCAACACAAAATTGATCAACATCCTCTTTAAAGTTAGCCACACCAGCTACTGCTTTTTTAACATCCTCTATAGTCCAAGTCCTATAGACTAACATAGTTCTGTTTTCACTGTCATCCACTAACGGATTTGCTACTTCAATCATTGGGAAAGCTGAAGTACTTGGAAACGCATCTGTAACATTATTTGCACTATGTGTAAGAGCTGCTGTCCCTCGCTCTTTATTGGTGACATTACTTTCTCTAAAGAATTGGACCAGTCCCATTCAGGTGGTCCCTGACTCCTAGTTTGTATTTTGTTTGATTTATCCTCATAACCGGGCGGTAGATCATGAGACTCTTTTGGTAAAGGAGGATACAATGGTCTTCTAGGTGCTGGTGCAGCTACTGCACCCTCTTCTTCTTCCTCTTTTCTGTCCTGTCTTTTACTTGCTGTCCCTGTCTCGTCATCTTCTTTCCTGTGAAACATTAACTGTCTGTTTCTCTCCTCCTCCTTTCTCTCCTCTCTCTCTCTCCTGTACTTTCTCTCTCCCTCTTCTCTCCTTTCTGCCGCTTTCCTCCAAAACTCTGTATCCTCACACCCTTCTTTTTTCATCTTTTTAGGATTTCCTTTAGTTTTTGTTTTAATTGCATCCTGTAACGCGATCGTATTTAGTCGGCCATTAAATTCGTATTTATTTATCCAATTGTCAGTTTTAAAGACCTTGTCATTGATCCACCATCAAAAAGATAAAATATTATGCAGATGTTTTTTACAACTGTTCATTTATTTTATAGGGTAGCCCAAGTAATAACAGAAAAAGATCCATCTTGGAATGTACTCAAAGTATTTGGTTTCATTATTGTTGCAATACTCCACAAGACCTCTGTATTACATTGATTTGCATTTTTATGCATTTTTATTTGCCAGTCACAGTTGATGGTGCTTATTCCTCCAGCACAACTGAACTCTCCTCTCTTTCTCCTCAGAACTGGAACTGCCACACAATTTCAGCCCTGTACCAGCTCCAGAGCAGGATCCAATCATCCTTTATCCCGGTGGGTATCACTACTTTTAATCACAACCACACCTTCTGTGCACATCTGGGTCAGAAACCTTCCCCTGAAGATGAACTGGAGGAGCGCTACCTGTTGGACTCAATTGCCTGGCCCGTGCCTCCATCTCGCTCCGCATCAATTGCTCTGCGCCAGACGAGTGACCCTGTGCACAGCCTGTTCGCCATCCTCCCCGCTAAAGCAGGGCGAGTGTGGCATGTGGGTGACCAGCTGGAGGTCCTCGTCCAAATGCATGACTTCCAGGGTCAACCCAAGCACTACGGCGGGGATTTCCTTTTGGCTCGACTGCACTCCCCGGAGCGCGGAGCAGGTGTAGCGGGGACGGTGCTGGACCACAAGAATGGATTTTATTCTGCTCTGTTCCCGCTCCTCTGGGTGGGATCTGCACAGGTTGAGATCACGATGGTGCACTCCAGCGAGGCTGTAGCTGTGCTGCGACGGCTGAGGGAGGAACGACCTGATCGGGTGTTTTTCAAGAGCCTGTTTCGATTAGGCTTCCTTTCTGAAACGACTGTATGTAACATGTGCCTGCCCCCCGACCAGCAGCCCCTGTGCAACTACACAGACCTTCACACAGGCGAGCCGTGGTACTGCTACAAGCCTAAGATGCTCAGCTGTGAAACCAGAATCAACCACGCCAAGGGAGGCTACCTGAAACACCTCATCACCAACAAGGAAGCATTACTCTTCCAGAGGTTTGTATATTATAGGATGAGGAAAATATGTTGTAGTTGGACATATGTGTTTGTTAAAGGATAAATCTAGTGATATTCTTTATTTTCTTATTGTGAACAAATCCAAAACTAACAATGAACTGATCCCATTATTAGTCCAACTAAAATTACATAGCATTTTCTCTGCTACAGCAACATATCTGCTCTGTAAATCACTTGTCCTGTATTCTCCTTTGAGGAAAAATGACAAATGCACTATTTACTCCTGTTTAAATAATGTTTGCTACAAATCAGTGTTCAGCTGTTGTAAGAAAGACTGAGCCTTCTGTTTTAACACTGATCCCTTCTGTTTCTTTAATCTTAGTGATGTAAACATCAAAGTTCGCATACATGCTTCAGGAACCGACAGGATCGATGTGCTGCCTTCAATGACAGGTATACCTTACACCCTAATATGTGTAGTTTTGTGCGTCATTTCGAAGTTTGTGCATGCTTTGATTTATTCTATTAAATTAATTTTGTCTGCAACATTTCTAGTAGACGTAGAAAGCAGAAGTATAAAACCAGAACCTATTAAGCTAGCACCATCTGGATATTACTACGAGGACTCATGGAGGCCGTTAGGTGGCGTTACAATGCGCCAGTTCAATGAATCATCTGCCATCACTCAGTGTTTGAAGAACAAGGTGATCAACATGTACGGAGACTCTACCGTCAGGCAGTGGTTTGAGTACCTCATTGCTTCTGTACCAGGTGAGTTTTGAGTTTTACACTCTATATTTTGCCCTGTGTGTCTTTCCCACTGTAACTTAAATTTATTCCACCTTCCCCAGGATTAAAGGAGTTCAACCTACACAGTCCCAAAAACGTTGGGCCTTTCATGGCGGTGGACAGCACCCATAATATTCTCTTGAAGTACCGCTGCCATGGCCCTCCCATCCGCTTCTCCACAGTTATGTCCAGTGAGATGCGGTACATTTCCAATGAGCTGGACGGCCTGTCTGGGGGCCCCAACACCATCGTGGTCCTCAGCATCTGGGCCCACTTCAGCACCTTTCCCGTGGAGGTGTACATAAGACGACTTCGTCACATCCGACGAGCGCTGGTACGACTCATGGACCGAGCACCGGGGACACTTGTCGTGATCCGCTCAGCCAACCTCCAAGCCCTGGACGAAGAGGTGAGCCTATACAACAGCGACTGGTACTCCCTGCAGCTCGACAAGGTGCTCAGTGCCATGTTCAAGGGACTGAATGTTCTGCATGTAGACGCCTGGCAAATGAGTGTAGCACACCACCTCCCTCACGCCCTCCACCCACCGCCAGCCATCGTCAAGAACATGATAGACATGCTTTTGTCTTACGTTTGCCCAGAGAAGAAAAAGAGCCAACATAAATAGAAGAGTTGTGAGGAGAGTGGATCTGATGTTCTTGAAGGGTTCTTCAAAGCTGCATACCCTTTAAATACTGTCTGTACTGAGAGAATTACCAGACTGCTAATTTTAATCTCTGTTTACCTTTGAATCCCACAAATGCTATTTTGCTCTGGAAATGCCAAAGACATTGGCACACTGATTGTTATTGCTCATCGGTTTATGTTACCAAAGTATTTGCATGTGTAGTTCTCAGTATTTTTACTTAAGTTGCCCATATTTGCAGTTAGTTTTTTGTTTTTGTTTTATGCCTATATTAATTTTTCAGTTTGCCAAAGGTAAAGACTTATTGTCTGACTTGTTGTTTCAACGTTTTTTCTCAGGCAGATCAGTATAAAATATGTGCGCTAACACCCTGAGCCAAAACATCAACTACATATCAACTACAATCTTAATTTGTTGCAGTGTGTAACTCATGACACATTACAACAGACACAAGGTCATGATATAACTATGATATAAACGTGGTTTACAGAGCACATACGTGATAGAAGAGCACATCGAGCAATCTTGTCCCAATTGCCCCTCAACCCCACCAGCCCCATCTACAATTGATTGGAGTCAGGCACACGTCATCCTCTCCAGTGGCGCCAAAAAGGGCGACCAGAGTGTTGGGTTCCAGGTCAAAATTGAGGATTAGGGATAAGGTTTTGAAAACCTCCTTCCGTTGTTTTTCCAGGGTAGGTCAAGTCCACAACATGTAGATAAGGGAAGCCTCACCTCTCCTACATTTGTCACAGCAGGGATTCACATCTGGGTAAATACGAGAGTATTTTGGCCTTGGACACATGAACTGCACATGACCTTAAACTGTCAGTGACGGGCACAGAGGGATGTTGAATTAACCAGCTTGAAGATTGAATCCCATACATCGTCCGACAGTGAAAGGTTTACATTCTGCTCCCAGGCAATTTCAATTTTGTGGAGAGGGGGCATGTCTTATGCCCGCCAGTTTGTCGTAGGTAGCGGATATTAAACCTTTGCGTGACGGGTGTAAACAAAGAGAGCGGTGTTTGTATCAGGTGGATTTCTGTTCCATTCCTCTAACAAAAAAAGAAATATTTTACTCTGCCGCTGCATTTCTGCTTTGTATGTGATTAAACAGCAAGGGAAAGAGACGCTCGTTGTTCCAGACATCAACGCTTGTTCCAGCTTCCCGCAGTTGTATATGCATCGATTTATACGTCTATTTTCTCCAAAATAATCACATGTATGGCAGTTTTATTTAATGTGCACTTATTTCTCTGTAGGGATGGGTACCGAAACCTGATATTAAAGGAGCCCCGGGGCTAAATTCTTGCTAAATCATGACGTAGAGAACTTTAAACAGCAGATGACAGGTTGAGCCATTTTCAACTCATGAAATGCAGATTTTTTTATTTTTTTATTTTTTATAAAGTTAGTGTCAATATTAACACCAGCATTGATGTGTTTCATCACAGCACAGTCATATAATTTAGATTATAGCTAAAAAAAAACACGTTTTAGTGTGCAGTACCTCTTTACAGACTGTAGTCTGTCCGCAGTGTCTCACCCACCGCCGCTTCGTTTTACATAAGCACAACGCACTAGCTCAGCTAATAGCGAGTTGTTACGAACAAGCTAAAACAAAAGCTGTCTATATGTAGTGTAGCTTAGTTTGCCATGTATAATAAAATTTGGCAAATTCTTGTAAGCTGCTGCTGGCTGAGACAAACCAACCCCCTCCCCCCCCCCCCTCTCTACCAGCGGTAGCTGCAGGCAGTGAATCACATGAGCAGTATTAATTACGTTATTTTTGTAAACGGTGAGATATGTAAGGGATAATCAACGAGTAGGTGTGCGTTAAACGGTTTTATAAGGCACAATGTGAAGCGGGTGAGACAGCGCTGATGAAATGTTGAGCGGACTGACTATGACTCACGGGCATAAGCACAAATAACACTGCTGGTTTGAATGTTTATGATTAAGTGGATCTGTAATTAACGTGTCATATGAAGTGAAATGAAATGTCTACAAAATGTTCGTACGCATAGTTCAGAGTTTACGTACAGGTGCTCACCTTCTCCCGTCCGTTTGTTTTTTATAGATCACAACTTTTGCGTGGCAAGCAGCGTAACTTTACACCTCTTTCAGGCCCCGTTTTGTGCAACGGTTATAAAGGAGAGCCCTGGTTGTACTACTTTTTTCCACAGCTTTGGCAAATATACACAGATCACGTGAAATGCTGGCAGTGGTGTGTGTTGATCTGAAGGCCTGGCCTTTGCATTCATTTCTATAACTCTTTTATGTGAATAGGTACGTTTCTATCACAAAGAAATCATTTTTTTTCCTATATTCAATTGTAATCGTGGGTGTTTTATATGGACATTTGAGGGTTGATTTAACATGACCAAATACTGTATGTTGTCCCATTTTCATCACAGGAAGATGGTTGTTTTTTTGAGATATGAGGTCTGTGTGATACGAAGAGATAATGTGCCTATTTTTGTTTACTTCTGTCTGTCCCTGATGAAGATCAGAGGCAGACCATTCAGAGACTTCGTCCTCGTTTATAAGAGCTGAGCCGCAGTATTTGCTATTGTCAAGTGTGTGCTTTCCTAAAAGGTTAAAGTTCAAGACAGTATTTGTAAGCCATTGTCATGTTCTTGTTCAAGCAGGAAAACAGGGTTTGAGCTGGGCGATATATCCACATACTATTATATCAGCATACGGGGTTAAATACTGTCAGGATTTAAGTGATGCTTTGTTTATGAGTTTTCTGATCTCAAAGCCTGTGGTGCAGTTGGAACAAACTGTTATAATGGTGACATTAAGAGTCACTGATCAGACTCAGTAACTGTTTCTCATGTGTGTAAATTTTTCCTTTATTTAACCAGGTAAAAGAATCATTATTTAAATTAGTTTTTCATTAGAGACCTGGCCGATGATAAATACAAACCACAAAAGCAACTTTTACAAGCTGCATCTTCGTGTTGATCATATTGCACAGAAACTGCTGCTCAGAGTGGCTGCAGCTCTAAATTAGGAATATAATCATGAGTGCATCACATTGCTGCAAATCATATGGAAATATTTTGTTTACCAGCATGGATTGGATGGGTGTTAAGACATTAAGTAATGTTGCTAATGCAGGGAATTTTGGAGAATTGTAAACCGGTTGTTGGTCTTCAAACCACTGATTAGATGTCACAAAGCACAATGACTTTGTTTATGTGTGGTTTCTTTGGAAATACAGAAAATAAATTATATGTATGTCTTTAAAAGTTTGGATCTATAATGTGAGGAACAGAACGACTGGTAATCAGATGTGATTGTCGTCATTGCTTTATATTGTGTGTATATATTGTAATATTCATTTTTAACAGAACAAATTCTTATAATGCACATGTGTAGTGAGAGGGCCCGCACCATTTGCTACCTTTACTTTTCTTACAGTGGCAGTTGCTGATGTTACACTTGTCAAAATGGCATGAATATTTAGCAAAAATGAAACGCAACAATTATTTCAATAAATTTTTGATTAGTGAAAATGTTTTTTTACCCGTTATTTCTGTGTCACAGAGTATATGTTTTTTGAAAATGTGATCACTCAAAAATAAGTATCCACAGACTCACAGTAACAACTAACTCCTTCAGGTACTTGAACACACCATGTGGCCGAATGTATGTGGACACCCAAACATTACAGGCATGAACAAGCTGCTACAACAGACTCTACTCTTCTGGGAAGGTTCGCTGCAAGATTTTTTTGAACATGACTACGGGGATTTTCTCCCATTCTTCCACATGATCCACTTGATTTTTATAGCAAGTGGAACAAAAGGGCCATGAAAAACAGCCCCAAGCCAAAAGTACAGTACTAGAAGGATCTCTGAGTGGGAATAGCAAATTCACCAAGGAAATCTAATTTGTCACAGCAAAAAACAGAAAATATCCTTCACTTGATCTTCTAATTAGTCAGTAATGCAAGAGCGAGAGGAAGGAAACTCTGATGAATGCTGAAATATGGTGAATTGAGACAGGATGAACAGGGAAGCTGGACACAATTGGATTCCCAAGAGATCGT
The DNA here is from genome assembly GCA_038419695.1 of Scomberomorus guttatus. Classification (NCBI taxonomy): domain Eukaryota; kingdom Metazoa; phylum Chordata; class Actinopteri; order Scombriformes; family Scombridae; genus Scomberomorus; species Scomberomorus guttatus. Next base: position 12,631,356 of record CM076456.1, on the reverse strand, counting down.
TGTTGCAGCTGCTCCCTTTCTACTTTGCTGTTTCCTGTCAAAGAAAGTTTGAATCCTGCAGCCAGATCATACATAAGACTTGCAACACAAAAGGTTGAGTTATACACTGCTTTTTCAAGGAAATGATCTCCCTGTTCAGACACAAATAACTGCTATAAATGTGGTTGCAAACATCAAGCTGCAAAACTATGTCAGACATCATTAAAGATGACAAAATTCTGCGATTTTGTTAAAAATTTTATTTAAAAAGTTTCATGTTCCCTTTGAAAACATCAAGCATATCTGTGTGTACTAAAGCTTGCAGAGTCTTCTGTTTTCTAGGAGTAAAAGATAAGATTCAGTTCATCAGCAACTTTGGCAAAAACACAACAACAGGCAAAGAGCTCTGTACAAAACTAAAGGAAAACACACCACTGGATACAAAAACACCCCCAGCGATGCCTCCTATGAACACACACATTCAGCAAACCTCCTTTTGCCTCCCGTCGACAATCACTGATTCTCTTAAACAGAAACGCAGGCTCATCCTGGAGTGTTTGAGTCCTGTGTGCAGGTTAAAATGTGCACACACTGAGAGGAGTGTAAAATATGGGGAAACAGCTGGAGGGATGAACCACGTGGCCTCTACGGCGGCAAACAAACAAATATAGATGTTAACTCAGGATATGAAGAATGTGATGTCCTGAGGTCACACAGAAAGAGGCACTATGAGTTTGTACTTTGCGTGAAAGTTAGATCGGTTTTTCTTTTTTTGCGCTTCAAAATGAGTCCTCAGTTCATTCGTGTCAGACAAGAGAAAGCATTGTGCGTTACCAGTTTGTTTTTCATGCATTTCAGATTTTGAGACACTGTAAGTACAGAATACTACAACAGTTGAATGGAGTGTAGTTTATGTTGTTAAGCTACAGAGAACGTGCTTACAATATTTGATATGCTGTTGAGCAGATAAACAATATTCTTCTTTCTCAGTCAGACCTTCATATCTGGTGCAGAAAACAAAGTACAGTACTGAAAGAGAAAACTAGACATATCAACACTTAGAGGTTATAGAATCCTTAACATACATGTATATTATGCATCGTTGGTTGGCTTATAATCGGGCATCTAGTTCATAATGAGCTGATTGTGCTGCGTGTTGAATCGCTAAGTTCATTTGAGAACACACCAGGGACATTTATAGAAACAAACATATTTAAGAAACAACTAAAAAGCGAGAATCGTTGGCAAAGTTTCTGAATGGAGGCAATTGAGAAATTGTACGTGACGCCACGGCAGCATATTACATTTAGAGAGCGAGAGAGCGATGCGGCCAGGATCACACATCCTGGACGTTCATGGCCTCCTGCGGCCAGCTGTACGTGTCCAGAGTGAAGGAGTCGTAATCGGGACTGTAGATGTGAGACAGCACAAACGCCTCCTTGTCCTTCGGCTCCGGGTACAACGAAGCAATGTTGTGTTTGTAGGCGTAGTTGACAATCTGGCAGGGAAGGAAACAAGGCCAGAAAAAGTGGTAAAATACATATTGAGAGAAATCAATTGATGAGAAATGATACGGTCAGCTGACAAAGTTTTGATTAATTTAATTCACGTTTCAGTTCACCTCTGCTATCTTAGCTGCTAAATGCTCCATAATGTTCACCAGCTAGCTGCTAACTCTGTCTGCTGTTTGATGCCGAGCAGGTAAGCTGAGGGGAGATCACCTACCTTCACTGCTATCTTGAAGGACACCTCCCTTATGGAGTTGAGAGGAGGGTACAGTCTTCCCTCAGCCAAGTTCTCCTCTGTTACCATGTCAGCTATCGCCTGACAGACAGAATAAAACATGCTGATTTGAGTGCGTACAAAAGGAGGGAGATGCTTGTTGGTTGACATTTACCAAAGTACCTCTGCTGTGGTGAGGAAGACGTCATCAGATATGTGGCGCACTCCACAGGCGATGACACCCAAAGCGACCCCGGGGAAGACGTAGGCGTTGTTTCCCTGCCCGGGGTAGAAGGTGCGTCCATTAGCCAGCGTCACCTTGTCGAACGGACTTCCACTGGCGAAGATACCCCGACCCTGATTAAAAAGAGGAACATGGAGGATAAAGAAGTGACAAAAGAAAGAAGTTAAAGAGAGAAAACATGAGTCACTTCTGTAAATAGAACAGAAGGAATTGTTGTAACGATGTTTGTGCTGCCCTCTTGGCCAGATCTCTCCTGAAAGAGAGATTTTAATCTCAACGAGACTTTTATGTGGTTATAAAATGAAAATGAGTGAATGTTTTTAAGAATGTTGTTAATTTTAAGACACACTGGAGTTTCTTTTTTTTACCACTAGGGAGCAACATTTCTGTGACGGCACAGAGCAACAAAGCAGGACAAAGATGTGCTGCGATGTAGATGTGAAGAGAAGAAAAGCAGATTCACACAGAAATGACTCCTGACAAGTAAAGATATCTTATGAATTTATGGGCATTAGCCACAGCTGACCATGTCCATGTCATTACACCAAAAAGGAAAGTTCAGTTTCTGTATTTAATGTTGGGAAATACTACCTGAGGCTGGAAATGTCTCATCAGTTAAGTTAAATTTCATCAAATTTCTTGATCTGCTGGTATATAAAACTGCTGTGTAAATCCACCTCATGGCCTCAAACTCAGGCCTTATCTGCCAAATGAAAGTGACCACAAAACCTGTATTCATGGATCAGTTTCATGCAATTCCACATATGACCAGCTGGGGCAGTAATGTGCCATAAAAGGCAGCAATGTATCAGTAGAAGTGAAAGAAAAAGAAGACTGCTGATGAAACAATGCAGGTTTTCAAAAAGAAAAAAAAGCTCTTAAAATATTGCATGAGGAAGGATATGCAGTCAGCATTTTTTGTTACGCCTCAAGCATACACACAATATGGAAACTTTCATGGAAATGGGGAAAACTTTAATCTGCAGCGTGCCACAGTCTACCTCTGTGAGCTTGTAGCACTGCTCTGCTGTGCACTCCGCCTTGCTGGTAGGATTACTCAGGGCAAAGATGATCGGCCTCTCGTTGAAAGACGCCATGTCTTTGATAATCTTCTCAGTGAATGCTCCTCCAATAGCAGCCACTCCTTCATATTCAGGACACAGAGCAGAGAGAGAATACCGTACATCAGAGAACTTTTTTTTTTTTTAAACTACAAGGACTTAAAATTCACAAGCTCCAATGAGACAATGTGAACAATTTTGCCTTGAGTCAGTTTTTTTGTAGGATTCAGACCAAATGAGTCAATTATTATGAAGCACAATTACTGCACCAGGATAAGATAAATTACAATTACAATCTATCTAACCAACCATGGATCAGATTTAAAAAAAAAAAAAAAATTTCTATTCATTTCCTCTTTTTTCCTCATAAACAGAAGAGGAAGATGTTAACTTGAGACATTGTCGTCATGTTATCACAGTTCAAGTTCATCGTACATGCAAGTTGGTTCACTAAAATCTTAATGAAACTTCACTGCATTAGATTAAACAGAGTGAATAAGTTGATTTGTAGCAAATTACAGAGTTGTTATGGTGCCGAGCAAAGTTGGACGGGAAAAAAAAATTCACCTTTAACAGGTTTCTCTGTTTTTCCACAACTGGTCGGGAATGACCGTAAATGGATGAAAGAAACAATGTGGGTTATAAAGGAGTTTCAACAATGTTTTTTGAGTGATATTTAAGGATGTTTTGCTCTACAAAAGCTCGATGAAACAATGCATTTATCTCCTGTAAGCAATTTATTTTAGCACCCTCCAGGCAGGTAAACTGACCTATGATGGCGGTGGGTTTGATGGTGTGCACCACCTCCTCCAGGGTCTTCAGGTGCGGGTGATCATGAGCAAACTCCTCCTTCTCGTGGTTCAGATGACTTCTTCCCTACATTTGTATAAAACGTCTCATATCAAAATTCCACATGGTCCCGTTTGGTGTTTTACATACAGTACAGGTCGTATCTGGGAGGTTGTGAGAGAGCAAACGTTACCTTTACAATGAGACCTTTTGAGTCCACCATCCAGATCCTTTTGGCAGCTTCTTCACTAGTCAAGCCCTCCTTGGCCATGGCCATAATGAGCAGGTGAGCAATACCCAGAGCAGCCTGGCATTAAAAAGAGAGAGAGAGAGGATAATTCTCCATCTGCATCACATCCTCTGACCTCAGCCAGTTTCATGAACTTGAAATTCGGACTGAGACACAGTCTTATCTCTCAGGGATTAAGCGTTAGTTAGTTAGCGAACAAATCTTCTCACCTCGCCTGCCCCCTGGAAAACAAAGGTGTGGTCAGACAGTTTGTTCTTGGTGATCTTCAAAGCAGCTAAGAGGCCGGCAACAGCTACAGAGGCCGTGCCTGAGAGAAGAAAATCAATAAGAAGTGTGCAGTCAGTGCATCATGACAATACAGTCAATTGAGATGGACAGATGGGTTATTTAGACATTTAAACAGGCTAATTTTATGGTTTGTTGAATCCAGTTGAGTGAGTCAGTAACAGAAATAGTTGCAGTTGATATTGGTTCCTTTTTCACATTTCATAACAGACTTGACCCTGTAAGTATAATCAGACACAGGTCAGCGCTATCTGTGATTTTATTTCAAGGTTAAGAGCCACTTGACTCTGAGGGAAAATAGTATGACCAGATTATACAATACTGGTGGTAAGTATATTCTTTTTGTGATATGTGCTATTTTTGGGAATACTGGGGAAGTGAGTGAAGGTTGTGTGGATGTTAATATGTTAAGATGTGTGTGCTTTTTTTTTTCTATGTTAAAAGTGTAAAAACAGTCACAGTTATGACACAGTGATGCGTGACGGAGGTCAGGAGTAACGTGTCTGACTACGTTGGCGTCTGGTACCTTGGATGTCATCGTTGAAGGTGCAGTATCGATTCCTGTATTTGTTAAGCATGCGGAAGGCGTTGCTGTTGGCAAAGTCCTCAAACTGAATCAGACAGTTCATCCCGTACCTGCAGAGCGACATGGTGACTCGTCAGAATTTAAAGCAAGATCCCTCCAGTGTCTTCTGCTCGACTGTGTCTTTACTCACTTGTCCGTCACCGCCTGCATGAACTCATCGATTAGCTCGTCGTACTCCTTTCCTCTGATTCTCTTGTGCTTCAGTCCGATGTACAAAGGGTCATCGAGCAGCATCTGAACCAAAAATTATAATCAATCAATAAAAGACAACTTGCCAACTAGCCTATTCCTGTAAATAATTACCAAGTCACATCAGTAATTCATCTGATATTGATCTATTGATATTATCAAATGGAAACTGATAAGAGGCAGATATGAGGTGTTGCACCAGCTCATAAAACGTATTATTCCTGCAGCTGTGAGGTCAAACACACCTGGTTGTCAGTTCCAACGTCCAGCAACACAGGGAGACACTGCTGCGGCCGGACGCCACCGCAGGCTGTGTAGAGCGCCAGCTTCCCAACAGGAATGCCCATGCCGTAGCTGCCCAGGTCACCCAGTCCGAGGATACGCTCGCCGTCTGTCACCACGATGGCCTAGATGGAGACACATATTAGCAATTAAGTTCTCATATGAATATTGTTCAGGTACAAGCAGCTGTGTGTTTATGTGTGTGGAGGGAGGGGGGGGCACCTTTATGTCTTCTTCAGGCCAGGAGTTGAGCATGGTGGCAATGTGGCCTCTGTCGTGGATGGTGATGAAGAGACCTCTGTAAACAAGCAGGATGCAATAACAAGGCATCAGTAAGACAAGGTTTCATTTATTGGATGATTTTAAGTTTAGGCTTATTGACAACACACATTTGTTTTAAAATAAAACTTATTAGACTAGACTTATTTCCATTGTTGTCCCTGTTTTCACAGACCATCAACCATTCAACAAGATGGAGAGTTCGATGTCTGACATGAAGAAATATCACAACACAAACACCAAATGTAGACAATTGAATTGAATGAAAGTAGTAGACAAAATGTTTTTAGGATGCACTCAAGACAAAAGGCAACATAGACTCATATAACATCACATCAGAAGAGACAACGGTTGTGTGATCTATTCAGGAACTCTGTCTAGTAGCCATCGTTTCGCCTTTGACTGAAAGCTAAATGTTTTGATGTTTCAGTTCTCTCCAGAAAGTTCTGAAAATTAACCTGCAGAGACTCAGAGACGTCCCAGAATAACCTCATGCCACAATTTAAAACATAAATTGGAGCTCTGTGCAGCTTTAAACTTTTAAGAGTTTATTCTTGCATTATCACATTATCAACACATTAAAACACCACTTCAGTAAGCAAGCTGGAATTTTTAAATATACTTAATTTTATAATTTTCCCAATGCGACAGCACAACATACTCAACACTTATTAGAATTAGTACATAAACACTGAAACACTGACGTCCACTATTTCTTCAGCCTGTTGTCTGTCATATCAGTCACCCTGCATTTAACTATAAAGGCACTCAGTGTTCACTTAACACTAGATTAAAAAGCTGTGTTTCACTTCCCTCTTGAGGGAACAGTTTCAAGCCTGTTTCAGCTCAGAAGTGTTGATGCATCTGTAACCCACACCCCGCCAACACTGCCAACACTGCCAACACTGCCAACACTGCCAACACTGCCAACACTGACACAGAGTAGACCCGATTATCTCACCGCGGTCTCCTGAAGGCCAGGCCGTACTGCTGGCAGGCCAGGCCGACAGTGGGAGTGTACACGATGGGCATGAACTCCTCGATATCAGAGGTCAGCAAACGGTAGAACAACTTCTCGTTCCTGTCCTGCAGCGTCATCAGCAGGATGTACCTGAGACAGAGAGAGAGAGACACCGAAACCCAACGTTTTCATAAGCTGCAACATTTTCTCCTGTTAAAGTAGGTTATTACGTCTGCATGTTGACCTGTGTTGTGATGTCATCTATCTGCAACATTGCTAACAAAGGTCACCCAGAGATTATAAAGTGAGAGCTACTTCAGCACATTTTTTTAAATCATATACCATCATATCAAACAACCCTAGTTAATATGACAGCAATTAAACTTTTACTCATATAATCAGTGACAAAAACAATAGCCAATTGTGCTCTGGCAACAGATATGACACACTAAAGAAGATGTGATGAAGTCCTGGGACAGACCTGAGATTAATGAAGAATTTATGCTAACTTAGCTGTATAGTACTTTTATCTTATATGCATTGCAGGTCAGTGCTGCTCTCCTCCACCTGCACGCTGTGGTATCAGGTGCATTTTGTGTGGCTATGACTTGTTGTTAATGCTCTTTTTTGTCCCCACACTTCAGTAAGTATGACAATCATATGCAACATGTTTTACTGTAAATCTGCTCTCACTTGTCCAGAGGGTTGCTGCGTGTTTCATAGCTCTTCATGACACGCAGCACTTGGACATCCTGCGAGAGGAAGCAAGGGGGCAGCAGGCCGTGGATGCCCAGTTGTAAGCGCTCCTCCAGCGTGAATGCCATTCCCTACGGGGTGGAAGAGGAGCGGTTACACAATGCTACAGTCCCTGAGGTAAAGGAGGTCGCTCAGGGTAAAGGCCCCACAAACTAAAGAAGAAACCAGACAATCCAGACCACAGTGAGTCATGTGTTAGTCATCACAGTACGATGTTAGCTCTGACTCATACCCACGCCCAAATACAGAGGTCTTTTTGAGCTTTTTCTCCAAAATAGTAATTATCTGCCTCTTTTGTATGAAAACACATTGGTCCAGTCAAACAAAATAAGGCAACTTTGAAAAGCCCTACGAATGTTTTGGTCACTGACAGCAGCTTTTACTGAGGTAAGCAGCCTTGTACCCCTCTCTGCCTTCTGCTTAGTGTCTCTGCGTTGGCAGCCTACCCAAAGAGTGATCGGAGGGGAGTGTGAGGTTTAATCTATTTATTCTGTCCAATAGTGTGGGAGGCTGAACTCACTCCCCTGTCAGCTCGACTTCTCTTTCCTCGTCCCTGCTTTATCACTCTCTCCACTTCCTCTTGATTCTTGTGCGCAGGAAGAAAACGCTGACCTACATGGAGAATAAACCGGCCGTAAAAGGGTCAGTTTGTTTCACTGTGGGTCTGTGCGTTTTCTGAACGCACCCCTGTCATGGTAAATTATTCATGTTTCCTAGAGAAGAGCGTGGAATGTGATAGTGGATTTGATATTTGGTTACAAATAGTGCTGCCAGCTTACGTTGTTTCACAAGCTGCATGTTTTCCGATTAAAGAGTATTCGGATGATAGATGCTGAACAGCTGGACAGCACTGTACTGCTGCATACTGTATAGGGACATTGATTGTAGCTGCACATCAAAAGGTCTGCCAACCAGAGGTCATTAAAAGGAGACATACTGATACACCCATGCCTTAAATAACAAACACTAAATAGAGAGAGAGGACATCGGTGTGGAGGGAAAACATTTCACATGTAAACTGGGTAAACTGTGAACATGACCACAGACAAAGTCAAAGATTAACAGAGTTAAGCTACACCTATTAGAGCGAGCAGGTAAAGAGGCACTAATGTAAACCCATTAAGGTTACACTTCTAACCAGCGGCTGTCATTAACGCGGCCAACACACACCAACTGTCAGCACACAAGGACAAAGAGAGCGAGTGAGACTAAATGTGGGCAGGAGGAGGTATAAACTCCTACTAGATTAACCTTTGTAATGACTCCAATTCAAACCTTATCATGGATTACTGTGAATAAAATATAATATAATCATGTCAGCAAATACAGTAAAGATAAGAAGGAGAATAATTTATATGACTGAGTCCATTTTGTTTTGATAAAAAAATTAATCCTTTAGGTCATTTATAAGGCAAAAATGCCAAAAATTGAACGGTTTCTGTTTCTCAAATTTGAGAATAAGCTGCTTTTCCTTGTCTCACATTTACAGAAAATTGAATGACTTTGAATTTTGGACCGCTGTTCGGACAAATTAAGATGTTTCATGTGGACTCTAAGAAATTGTGATGGACAGTTTTCATTGTTTTGATGTTTTATACACCAAAATGATTAATAGATTAATTTAGTTTGTAGATTAAAGATAAATCAATAATGAAAATAAGCTCTAATTGACAGATTGGTGAAGTGGGACAGATTTCTTGCTGTAAAAATTTCACCCTTCCTCACTAAATACAGTTAATGTATCCAGAGTAGCTGCTCGGTGTCAATGAGCATCACACCAACATCGTGTGATTGTGTCAGAATGTGTGTAAATGTGAAGAAAGCGTCAATGAAAAACATAAAATACAATCACTCCGACTTTAAATACGTGTTCAACACTGAATTTCTATAAATTTCATTAATTAATATACAGATTCGCTTTTTGCTTACAGACTTTTTTTCTTATCTAAATGGAGCATATTTCCTGAATCTTTCCTCTGTCTGACCTGTGAGTCAGCATGTAACTGCTGACTGAGCGCCAGCAGTGAAAGGAACTGATATCAGCCAAAATCAAAGCAATAAACTCAGCCTGTCCTGCTGTCCTCACAGTGCCAACAAGGCAGAAAAAAAAGATGTTCAAATTAAGTTTGGAAACACTGCAGTAAAACCAGCGAGTCACACGGTGGATGTTTGTTTGCAGCATCTTTTGGGAAGAGCAAGTATTTCCTTACTAGTACAGAAAAAGTTAGGTGGGCAGTCAATCATATCATAAAGTCTTTATTATAGTATTTATTAAAACAGAGAGCAAGTAGACAGAGACAGAGTCGTACAGACATGAGAGGAATCTATGGAGAGACCAATCACAGCTCCTTGGGGGGGGGGTTAACCCCTCGATTATCTCACTCAGATAGGAGCTATGGTATTCATGCTGTACTGCTGTGGTACTTATATGGTATTCTCTGTTTATACATGTTTTACCACCATGCAACATGCGGGACATCATGTTGTCTGTAGACAGAGTCACGTTCTCTCATGGAGAACAGGTGAAACTGTTAGATTTTAAAGCACCTTGCAGCATAAAGTTGCATATTTTCACGACTAACTAATGCTTTAAGACACATTTCGTCATAATGCCTCACATGTTGTATAAAAACAACACTGCTGAATGTTATATTTGCTCAAGAATGCAATTACTGTAGTTTACTTACGATAATGTAATAATTAGCAAAACTCTAGTTATTTTATCTCAATGGTTATGTGTTATTTCACATAGAGAACACCATATGTATGTGTTTCCTGCAGCATAATGTCCACAGTACATTACCATCATGCCTGTGTATAAATTTATATTCAGCCCATTGATAACACTCATAACAATACCCACATAATCCACTCAAGAAATTTATGGAAAACATAGCAGGCCGACAGAATTACCAATCCTAAACTGTACAGGCCAAAATAATTAGCAACAATTCTGATAACAGATTAATTGTTAAGGGAGCGAAAATGGCAAAAAAATCACTGGTTTCAGCTTCTAAACATGAATATTTTCTGTTTTTTTTATCTGACAGTAAACTGAATGTTTTGTCTGATTGACACTCTTTAAAGCCAAAAATAAAGGCTATGGGACCTTGCTGACATATTTGCTGACATGTTATAGACCAAGACATTATTAATGAACTATTAATTAATTCAAAAAAATATACATATATACAAAATTGCATATACAATAAAACAATGCAAATATCTTCTGCTGTGTCAAGTTCATACATGAATACAACAAATGGAAATGATGATGATTTCCAAAAAGGTCCAGGACACATTAGTGAGCTCACCTTGTTGAGGTGGGGGTTTCTGGTGATGTCGTAGCCCCGTTTCTTGGTGCTGATGCTGGCCTTGCGGCTCGCCCCGGAGTGGCAGACCCGCACAGCCTGGAGAGAGGCCCTGTCTGCCGGCAGGCCCCCGGCAGGGTGACCCGGGGATCCGGTGAGGACCCTCATCCCGCCCGCCGCCGCCGTGCGTCTGCACAGAGACAGTGCGGTTCTTCCCGGGAGAGAGTTCATGCTGCCTGCAGACAACAACACACACAGTAAAGTTACATCTCAGACACAATCCTGCCAAGACAAGCAGGGCCGGATTTAGTGATTTGGGGGCCCCAGGTAAACACTGTCTTGCTTTATTTTCACCCCCTTTCTCTAACTGGGAATGTTGGTATTGGTAGTGGTAGAAGAAGTACACAAAACAGTTCTCTTAAGTAAAACTAGTAATACAGCACAGTAACTAAGTACTGTAAGTACTGTCCTGCATTCAAATTTTTACTTAACAGTGAAGAGTGAAAGAGAGGTATTATTAGCACAATGTGCTTAAATTAACTAAACATCTGCTCAAGGTGGAGCATTGTATATAATGCTGTATAGTTTTGAATAATAATGAATCATAACTCGCACAAATATGCATTAATCAACCACCCAAACCTGACAAACCTGACCCCAACCCGCAAAACGCCAACTTTTTTTTCCCACCAACCGTGAAATTGCTTCACAATTCTACATATAGAACCTTTAAGTGCTTTGGGGGCCTTTATTTGGGGCACAATTAGTGAGAATAGTAACATAATTCAATATTTTTCGTATCTAAACATCATAATAAATCTATAGCTGTTTGGGGGCCTTTTAGTTGGGGACCCCAGGCAGTTGCCTACCTTGTGTGGTGAAGTCAGTTTAAAAAAAAAAAAAAAAAAAAAAAAAAAGGACATACGACCTAGAAACGCCAAGCATACCGTGAATGAGTCTGTCCTGTAAACAAGCTGAACCATCAGCTTTTACACAAGCTGAGTCACAGACAAACAGGTGCTGCCTTCATTTATTTTAGTGCGAATAAAAATATATAAACACGCTGATAATGTATTTATTGTTCTGTAGTGTGTAGATGTGTTCAGCACGTTTACACGCAGCTTTAATGACATAATAATTAATGTTTTCTTTACGGAACAATCTGCGCAGCTGCTAAATGCTAATAAGTTAGCGAGCTGGCAGCTGAATATCCAGCCGGTTTTACCTGGAAACGACGTGAAGCTGCTGCGCTCCTGACTTCAATCTTGCATAGGAGGCACCGCGCTGCGCTGGGTCCCTGTTGTTTGTGCTCGCTGTGGATGTTTGAGGAGGATCGACAGACAGCAAACAGCTGATCCAGGATCCTTTGACATTGACAGTTTTACTTCCCAGTCAGTCAGCAGCGAGGCCGCCAATCAGACAGCAGCTCCAACCCCCCGCACCTCCTCCCACCTCCTCCCTCCTCCTCTCAGTAAACACAGCCTCCATCTTCAACATCTGCTCTCAAAACACAGCACGGCTCTCTTTGAATGGATCTCATACTGACAAAGAGCTGGTTATTCTGCCGCTTATATAATAATATTGATGATACTTTTATGCCATTGTTTAAGTTTCGCGGCTTGATTCTGTTTCATAAAACCTACAGCTGAGAAAAAAAAGAGAAAAAACGGAGATTTATTTTAACTCTTAGTCATGCACTGACATAAACACCAGTGAAACAAAAGACAAAACCATCTGTACACTGCAGGTCATAATAAAGCCTGTGGCTCCCTCTGCTGGCACAGAGTGGTACAGTCATGGCCAGTTTAAAGGATAAGTTCACAATTTTTCAAGTCTGCCTTAAAACAACAGGTTCTCCTCGCTGTAATCATTCCTCCTCTTCATACTGGCTGTTAAAAGATCTCCTTCAAATGTGCTTTCAATGTAAGTGATGGGGGGCAAAATAAATCCACATCATCCCGTCATTTGTGCAAAAATGCATTTAAAAGTTGATCTGAAGCTTATAGGAGACTTCAGCAGTCTGAGTCAGTCATATCAAGTGGATATCTGCCACATTTACAGTCTATTTAGCATCAAATCTCCTTTGTGTTTCCTTGGTCAGTGTTTCCCTGTTGAGCTGAAAGTGTAGTAACAAAAAGAGGGACTAAAAACACTGTAACGTTGAAAGATATCTACTTCATTTGACTAATATGGACGGCTGAAGCTTCATATTAGCTTCAGATAAACTTTTAAATACAATTTTTGCATAGAGGGAGGCTTGTGGATTTTGTCCCCCATCACCTACATTGTAAGTGCATTATGAAGGGATCTTCTAATGGTCAGTATGAACAGGAGAAAAACATGTTTCACTGTTCATTTGGGCTCCTGACTGTTGTTTTAAGACAGGCTTGAAAAATTGTGAACCTGTCCTTATTTGGGGGTCCCTCTGTTGCCTCTAACTCTAAGTTGTTATTAAGTGCAGTGTACACAGCACGCTATAAACAGCAGCATTGTATTTTTGCCCAGGACCCAGGAATACCACAGCAGGACTGGCATACTAAATGTCTAAAAGCTTTCCTTCTATCTTTCTTTGGAGATTGTTTTAAATATTTAGTCTACCCTCACTAGGAAAAACAGGGTGGACAAAATATAAGTGACAGCTTTCAGAACAACATAATATATTTCAACACAAACTACAGCCTCCAAAACAGTTTCAATAAAAACTTTACATTATAGCTAATAAACTGGCTACTGGGTGTATATATTAACTCACATGATATACTGTACAATTCTCATATCAACAAAACAGAAACATGCAAAAAACACCCACATATTTACCTCACACATAAAACATGCTCAACCTCACTATCCTAAGTTTATTTATGAGCATAATTAACCTAAACATAACACTTCATAAACACTTTATATACTGTTTATCTATATGAAGTGCACCTTTCTATCCTCAATCAATTCTAACATTTTGATCAGAGAGCAAAGATTTTACCTTCATTATAACAATCCTATCCTGCGTGTATTTTACATTACTCATTTCTGTGATTTTATGGACTCTGTAATCTCTCTCCTCGTATGGTTTCAAACCGGGTTAATTTATTCTTTTGGCCGCTGGTTTTCTGTAGATAAATGATCCAGTTCACAGTAGTTAAATCTGAAAAAGTTTATTTAAAACACACATTTCAAGACAGCACATCTCTATTTTTGTTCATAACAAAAGCAAAAAAAAAAAAAAAAAACATTATTGCAAAATCAGTATTATGTTTTGGCGTTAATGCAAAGTTCTCAAACTGAGTCAGCGATGTCCACTAACTCCGTCCACCTTCCTACAAAAGTCCATGTAGCACACGTTTCATTGCTGTTTCTGTCGAATAATGTTACTATGGATGAAGATAGAAAAAGAACAATTTTAAATAGTATATGTGATAACGCAAAAATAAGAAATTACTTTAAAAAAAATCCAGAAATACACACTGTATCTGTGTATTCTCTGTACAAAATGTTTACATTTACTTCACAAACACCAAAAGCAGAATACATTTATCCATCACCAGTAAGAAAACACACAAATTACAACATTCAATATAACGATTCTTCATACATAAAAACAGTCATTTTTGTAGCAATTACATACAGTGCTTAAAGAGTAAACTACAGCCACATATTTTCAGGACTCACTATCAAATGTCACAACAACTACATAACAACTACATCCTGATCAAATAGATTTAAAAGGACGGGTTCACAATTTTTCAAGTCTGTCTTAAAACAACAGTCAGCTGTTTCAATGTTCATTTGTTCAATGTTGTTTTAGAAAAGACTTGAAAAATTGTGAACCCGTCTGTCTTCATTTTCACCGTTGTGGAAACATTCAGGAAAAGAACAAAAAGAAAGAAATGCTTCAGATGACTACGCTGGTGCTGCTACGGGAACTTCTATCCTAGGAGAGAAAAGAGACAGGGGCGAGGTTTAGTTAAAGAGGGAGATGATTCAACACGCACAAGAAGAAGGAAAGACCAAAAAGATGAAGAAATAAACAAGACTACTAATCTACAGCCATGCTAGTGGTCTGTGAGGTCTGTTTAGGCACAGTGGTGCTTTGAGCTAAATGCTAACATGTTCATAATGACAATGCTAACATCCAAAAGTTTAGCATGTTCACCATCTTAGTTTAGCATCTTAGCATGCTAATTAGCACCAAACAAAAAGTATAGCTGAAGATGATGGGAATGTCATTAGTTTAGCAGGTATTCGGTCATAAACCAAAGTATTGGACAACTTAAAAATTTGACCTGATGATGGTGCTAGAGGAAAAGTCAGGAGATCAACAAAGTTATTACAATTAATCAGGTGTTAATGTCTAAATTTTGTGCTAATCCATCTAGTAGATGCTGAGATATTTCACATGAAAAGTTTGACCTGCTGGTGGCACAAGAAGAAAAGTCAGGGGATAACCAAAATCTTTAGGACTCTGTGGACCATGAATGTCTGTACAAAATTTTATGGCAATTAATCTAATACTTGTAGAGATAATTCAGCCTGGACCAAAGTGGTGGGACTAACCAACCAAACAACTGACATTGTCATCCCGCACCACTAGCATGGCAAACAAATGATGAAAGAAAGAAGTCAAAGCTAGAAAAAGAAATGGAAACTAAGTGGAGACAGAAAAATGACACAAAGAGAATCATTCTCAGCAGACCATGGATACAGATTTTGTGTTAGTATTTGTGTGTGGATCTTACTGAAAGATGGTTGTAGTTCCTTTGCCCGTTAAAATGTCGAGGCTGGATCTCAATAGAGGAGTAGCTGGGGGGCTTCTCTGGCCAATCCTTCCCTTTACCTCCCTTTCTTCTCCTGTTGTCCTCTTCATCTGAGCTCCAGGACCCATTGTGACGCTGAGGAGGTGAGTAGCTCCTCTCCCTCCGTACTGATCTGCTGTGCAGCTCCTCCATCAGGTCATCACGACTGTGGGTTCGTGGCCTGGACCCACCTCCTCTCCTCCCTGCTGAGCTTCCTCTCTCATTCCTTGAGCCCCTGTGTGGTGCTCTCCCTCGCCTGTTATCCCAGTCGGAGTCGTCGCTGTAATCACGCAAGATCCCCCGCCTCGGAGGAGAGAGGTCTCTGTATCTGCGACTGTCGCCATGGACACCCCTTCCAGAGGGGTTTGTGCTCCCGCTGGAATGGCTAGACATTCTGGGGACACCCCTGGCTCCCTCTCCACCTCCAGGCCCCCTGCGGGAGGAAAAGCTGGGTACACGCTGGATAATAGGAGGCAGGGTGATCACCCTTCTCTCAATCCCTCTCACCCCCATGTCATCCAGGGCTGACAACATACTCGGAGGCCCGGGAGTGTAGGGAACTGCAGGAGGAGCCAGCTGAGGCTGAGGATGAGACTGTAATGGGGGCATATTTTGGACAACATGTGAAGCCATTGGAAGTGGTCCTACGTCCAGCCCTCTCACCTGGTTCTCCAGGTAGTCCAACACCTGGTTGGTGCCTTGAATACTGCTAGGCACACTGCCGTTCATGTGGTGGTGGTGAGGAGGAGGAGGAGGGGGCTGCTGCTGCAGGGCCATGGGTGACAGCTGCATGGGAGCCATGGCAAAGTTCTGTTTGACAGGGTGGTCCGAGTACGAGCCTGAAACCAAAGTGACAGTGAGCTCAGTTAAAAACAGAATTGGGAGAGACATGAATAATCTTAATTACATAGTGGTCAGTCTAAGCAAGGGTGTATAATTTCTACAATCTAGAAAAGGGGGTCACCAAAATACAGTTAATATTCTCCTTAAAAAAATGCTAAAGCTGAACATCAATCGAGGATGGCAGGAAAGGACGCTGCTCTTTCTGTAGTAAAGATTCAAATACAACATCTATCAAAAAGTGGGGTTAGTTCATTAAAAGCTTAATACAGCAATTTACATGGATTTATATTCTTCATTGTATCCTCCCGCTTCTGAAACCAAACCAAACACACGCCCTTGAGTCTAGACAAGACTGGTACAACAAAATATTCAATAAAGCATTAAAGTAAAGTCTTTTGTGCTTTTGTGTTACTCACCTGAATACAGTATGGGGACGCCCTGGGAGGAGGCGTTGGAGCTGATGGGAGCGTAAATGGGTTGGCCGTGCATCCAAGGAGCCATAGCCTTCTGAGCCTCTCGCATCATCCGGTGCTGCATCACAACTGACAACAGAGCAGAGAAGAGAGATGGTTAAAGGTCATTTGTGTGACTCAACTCAGTGTTATCTGTGATGACTGAGTAGATTTTGGTATATGGGTTTGCACAAGTAGAGATTCTGTATCAGAAACCATTTTGTCTATGATGTACTTGTGCTGACGCTTCTATACTTTCCTAATTTCAAAAGCAGCAGATAATGATCTAAAACTGATTTTACTGCTGCTTGCAAAGTGCAAATATGAAACATGATCCACGTTGCATAGGGTTCTGCTTTAATCAATAAGACAGATAAAAAAAAATTTTCTGTCATACCCTTGAAATGGACCATCCCACATGAGATTACATGACACACAAAGATATCACATATGAATAAAGACTTCTGACAGCAGACATTCATGCTAAAAGGTGGCCGTGAAACTTTTGAAAAACATTGAAAATGTTTGGTTTGTCCGTCCTGGGCTACTGTAGAAACATAGCAGTGCAACATGGCGGGCTCTGTGAAGAGGACCTGCACCATATGTAGATATAAAGGGCTCATTCTAAGGTAACAAAAACACATTTTTCACACTTATTTTCATGGGATTATACACTAATTAAAACTTATGAATTTTATATTCCATTTCTGCTAAGTCCGTTCTGCTAGATGCCACTAAATTGTACACACTGCACCTTTAATGCAGGTTTAACTCACATAACTGACAAAGGCATTCTGTTCATCAATACCAGCATAACTGCTTCCGGTTTCCAGATCAAATGGCAAAATACCACACTGTGTTGTGCATAATAATTTAGATTATTTACTGTGTTATTATTACAAAAGAACACTGATACTGACCCAATTACGCAGACTGATCACTGTAGATACACTTTCTTCATGAATGTCAATATAAAATTCGTGACTTCCACTCTCAGTTTCAGTGCCACAGCAGACTCTGACCTCATGTTAATTTACACTAAAATGAATGGAAGAGGTTTGATGCAGTGCGGTACACAGATTTTAAATTTGTGAAGAAGAGAGCACAGGTCACAAGAGGAAAACGTGGGTCAGTGCATCACTAATGATGTGTGGACAATAATTATTTCAACTGCTGTAAAATGTGATGTAGTTTGATGGTTTTATACTCAGGGAGTACTGAACTTTGTGGCTCCTTGCTCATGTGAATTTGCCTCATAAGCAGCTGTGGGTAAAAAGAAAAACAAAGCTATACCTTTTTCCGGGCAGCAGCACGTCTGTGGACAACACGGGCAGCGGACGTAGCAGCAGCACTTCTGCGGGCAGCACTGGCAGCAACATATGCAAAATAGCATGATGAGCAGGAGGGCACCGATGATGATTAACAGGACGGTCAGCCAGTCTGGAACAGGTCAGAGGTCACAAATTTACTGATAATTCAATCTCTTTCTCAGTACACAAACACATTTTCCTCAGAAATTAGATTCATGCTCTGTGTGACTTTGAGGTAACTTACGGTACACAATGAGTTTAACTTCACGATCCGAGTCCCCCGTTGTGTCACCAGCCGCATCAATAGTGCAGAAGTACACACCATTATCCCACCACATCACCTCAGTGATGACCAGATCAGCCTCTGTTGACAGATAAAACCACAATAATGTCAATATATATCTTCTGAAATGGGTCACTGTAGCAAAATTCAAATAAAATGTTATGCAAAAAAAAAAGATAAAACATAAAACATAAAAAAACATAAAAACTTGTTTTAGTTGCTTTTTTTCCTGCACAATATTCTGACTTAAGCTTCTCCAGTTAATGAGACCAGTAATTAGGCAAAATAGTGCACTGATTGGCAAATATTTCTATGCTAACAAATGTTCACATACTACAATAAAAAATATATTTATACAAAATGTTCCTTATTTGTATGCAGATATATGCAACCTCTATGGTGTCCTAAAATCTTCTTAGATCATGAATCAATGAGAAAGTAAGACTCTATTGACAGTTCATAGCAACCTTATTATTATGTTATTATGATGCGTTCAGACTTACTGTTTTGAATGGTAATTTTGCGTTCTCTGTAGTCTGCACCCAGTATGGGCTCATTAATGCCTCTCTTCTGTATCACCGTGCGAACTGTGCGCTGGCGGTCTGGGCAGTCATTGGCCGGGTCCTGACCCAGCTGCAGAGCGGCCTGATAGGCTTCAGAAACAAAGATACAAAGATGAAAGATGCTAATTGTTTCCCAGATCGGAAGATTAGCATCTTCAAACCTCCATCACATCTGGGGCATTCTGACTCGTCATTCAGGTGTATATCTGCAACAACCAGCCGTTGTGCTGCGAGCAGGATAATGAAGCTAAAAGTCACTGAATAATCATTTGATAGCTGTCACTCAACAGGACATTAAAATTGCTTTAATATAAGTAAATCTGTATTTAATATTATTGTTACAACACTACTACTGCTACTTTTGAGCATGACAAGCAGCTGTTCCAATACAGAGCAAGTAAAATTATAGTAAATCAATCACTTTGGTTAAGGTTAGGGTAAGATTGTGGTTTCGGTTGAGTGTTACTACATAAACTCGTTCCGTCTCGTGCTTCACAACTTTTTCTGTATTAAACCGAGACCAAGATCTTTCTATAACCTCGACAAAGAGCTGTGAGTGCGAGTGGCTTTTGGTTTGCAAGTGCAGGTATTAGCAAACAAATAAAGTATGTTTTCAGTTAACATTTAACCAACACATTCTGGATGAACATTTGAGACTTTGGCGTGTAGGTTCATTAAAAATGTTTTCTCGTTATGCTGACACAAGCAGCTTTATGTGTGTCATTATGTGAAAGTTTAAGCCTTCAAGTTTACCATTTGATTTAAAACGGCCAAACATCCAGCCAAAAGCAAATAACAAGAATATTTGCTGTTTGGTAATTCTTTTAAATCTAAGTGTTTATGTCCATGATGATATAACAGGATCAGACCAACACTGGTAGTCATAGAAACTAAACTAATCTTTAGTACGACTACTGTGAAAAAGGTCACTGTCTATGTGAACTACCATTTTTTATGTACACTGCTATGTTTTTTTTTTAACTATATGCTGTGGTTTCCCCTCCACCTGTGGTCTCACCTGTGGAGTAGTAGTCCAGCACTGGGTCTTTACAGAAGGATTTGTATTTCCAGGTGACCAGGACATCCTGAGGGTTCGCTGAGGTGGAGTAGTCGCAGCGCAGGATCACAGAGGCAAACAGAGTCGTACTCCTCTCCGTCTCTGGAACGATCACCTGGATGGACAGCAGCTCTGATACAGGGAGGACGGAGAATGAGAAGAGATGGAAGTTAACATGTGTAACTTACAACAACAACAAAAAAAACCTCTGGTGTGTTTGTGTCAAGGCTTTGCTCCTGAATGCTGGATTGATAAGAATCTGACCGGACTGGTTAACAGTTAAACTCCAGAAGTCTTTACCTGTGCACATATTGTACTACATCATTAGAAGAAATAACAGCTGTCAATCACAAACAGGTGTAGAGTTGGTTGAATGAAGCTGATGACAGGCGACCTCTGCTAATTGGGAAAAGTAACAGTTAAGATCTAAGGTCAAAATCTTTCTCTTTGAAGTAGTTGTCCAAACTCCTGATAGAGCTCTTCAGTCACTGTCTGAGACATGTTGGTAGTTTTTCTTCAGTTGATTCATGTCTCCAAATAGATATATAGAGAACTTTATTAATCATAATGAAACATTTTCACAGCCAAGTCACATAAATCACAAAACAATGGACACTCAAGGAGGAGGTAAGAAAACACTGACAATCTAAACTGGATTAAAACTAGAACCTTATTCTATGAAGCATTTGGACCAACAACATCTGACACCACATCTTCTTTAACGGTTTAAATATGTTTTTGCTGTTTTCACAGAAATTTGAAAAGATGTTGATCTGAAACTATTCGTCAATCAACAGAAACTTCATCCGCAACTATTTTAATGATTGATTATTGTTTAAGACACTTTTCATGAAATATGTGCTGATTCCTCAAACGTGAAGAGTCTTGTTTTTCATCAACAATTAATCAACATTCAGCTGATTAATCAATAATAAAAAATAACCATTAGTTGCAGCCCTACTCTGATAAAATACTATTCGATTAGAATAATTGACTTATCATTTCAGATCAACAGCAGATTAGCCATACTACTACTAATAATAATACATAATAATAATAGTTGCAGCCCTACTTTGATGACAAAATCCTGCTGAAACGTCATTGTGAAGAAATGTTGACTACTATAGTCAGCATTTCCATGGCTGAGTGAGCTGATGGATGTTATAAATTTTGGAGAACAGGCCAAAAAATAGTAGTATTGGTGGCGTGCAGTCACGTGACAACAGTCGGCCTCGTCCTGTTTACACCTGTCGATAATTAACTTACAGACGTTACTTTCCAGTTTCGATGGTTTGCTGAAGTGTAGACAATAAACTGATAAAAACAGATTATACTTGTATTAAGTATAAACTTTAGGTAAAAGGTGTGTTTCCTATGTGGACTTTAAGCCTCACCTGTTGGCAGGTAACCCAGCAGAAGCGCCATCAGTATCATATTTCCCATCTCGTTGCTCTGTATCCTTCCGCGGAAGCTTCACTCTCTGTCCTGACGGCGACTCAAAATCCACTAAAAATCCTGAACCTCTGTAGAAAGGCGTCATGTAGGCGCTGCTCTGCATAGTAATCCCACTTTTCACTTAAGGCGACATGTTGTTCCGGCCATGTGTGTTTTCTGTGGTGAAAGACGAGTATTTACAGCCGCACTGACGGACAACTTTCCCACAACGCAGTCCGACTGTGGTGGAGGCGGATCATCATCATCACCCACCTTCTCCCCAGCTTCAGGTGACCCCGCCCCTCGTGACAGGTGCAGCAGGAGGAGCAGAAGAGGAGCAGGAGGAGCACACAGTCCCGAAGGCAGCAACATTTTTGACCAAGTATTCTTTTATAATTAGTCCCTACACCAGATTTTGAGCCACAAATGTATTTTGCATCCATAAGTTGTATATATTATCCGTCATTAATAAATGTAATTTATACTTCATCAATGTTTCAGAGAGCAGAGAGAGTGTTTTCTTTAGGTTTGACACTATTCATTTATAGAGAAACTTTAACAGTCACACTGTGTTATGAGCTCATATTATCTAAAACAGGAGAACAAAACAGCCATAATTATTTCTATGAATTTTATTGAAAGTGAATGATGCAATAACATTTTTAGGTTTAATTATGACCATGAAAACCATCAATCATAATAATATTTTTTGTGGATTGTTTGTGGAAGTCATAAGATTTCAGACTTAAAGAGCGTCATTTAGGGAGTTTTTGCTGCTTTCAAATGTCAAAATGGGCCAAATCTGACCTGAACACTATGTAAGGGTTAAAATGAGTAATTTGTGCCCTTAAACCGTTATTTTCTCAACATTAATAATGTGTTTACTAAGTATACTCATCACAATTTAATACAATTTACATACACAACACACAATGAGCTTATAAAACATGAAATATTGTTGATCTAACTACCAAACGGTGAATAAAAAGTTAAAAATTAGATCCACCTCGACTGACAACAACAGTTAAATGTTAATTATACATGAATGCATGAGTTATAATAGTTGAGTGATATAATAAATATACTATGACACTCACAGGTGCCATTTTCTGCATTGAGTACTTACTTTTCATACTTTTGGTACATTTCTGCTCATAATACACTTTCAAAACACAACTTATTGAGACCAGTGTTCATCACCTCAAACATGGTCTCGGACCCTTTATGGGTAGGTCACAACTAGGGTTGCAACTAACAATTATTTTCATTATTTTAATCAATTAATCTTCCAATTATACTCTCAATAACTAGATCACTCATTTGGTCTTTAAAATGTCAGAAATGATTCATTTACCAACAGTTAATGAAGAAACACCAAGTTTGTGACATAGATCATTTAAATTTGAGCATTTGCTTTTATTAATAGTTGACTAATATGGTTATTATTGTGTTTTTTTGCGCATTTATGAGCTTGGGTCAGTGCGACACACAAAATTCGAATTTCAGATCCCAAGATAAAAAAGGTAAAGACTGCGTCTCACAGTCCACAGTCAGTGTAGATGGTTGGCTAAACAACTAACCTTTAGAGAATCAACCTGGTAATCTGGTGGCACAATTACATATATTACAAATTAGCAATTTGAGTAAATTATTTGTAAGAGCACAATTTATCATTTTATTTTTTTCCCAAACAATTTCCTGGCTCCACACAAAGCACTCTCATTCTTTCAGTTAGTCTCTTCTTTCATAGTTTTAATGGTCCAAACTACAACATGAGGGAAACTGAAAGCTTAATTTGCAGATTAGTCATTTATTAATCAGTGAATATTCTGCTCTCTGCTGTGTTTCTTTGAGCCCGGCGCTCCTGAGGAGTGTAATCAAATGCTTTTTACATGGCAGATGAATACACTTCTGAATCAGTTGTAGGGCTTGCTTGTCCGTGACAGAAAAATCAGTTATATTAAAAGGAATGAAGCCCAGATAATCTGATTGTAAATCATCAAAAACAGAAGCAGGCTTGGCTTGGCTGGCGCAACGGTTTTCATTTGTTCGTTTGTGGCAAACAGCCCAAGTTTAAAGTTCACTCTCCGGGTGAGTCATGTTGAACGAGTGTCAGAGCTCTTTGTGCGAGGATGTTTACATGTCTTATCGAGGACATAGACCCCAGCGAGCTTTATAGCTGACACAAAACAAGCCCGCGTGAGCTGAACTCAAGTGCTGCTCTCAGCTTAAACAAGTGTGCTTGAATCCTGTGAAAAAAGCTGCATGGATGAAAAGCTTTGCCGTCACATCTGTGTCTGGCTCCACTCTGAACCCGGAGACGTGCCAGTTTGTAAATTCCTTCCTGGTATTTTGTTGTCAGTAGTTTTGAAGAACACACAGCACCATTCATTCTCTGTCTTTCTGACTGTGTCTTGGTACCCAGTGAGCACAAAATAGGTACACTGTGATGTGCGGGCTGTGCTGTCGAGTGCTATCACATGTTCTGTTAACATTTAGTCTCATTTCGCTCTAAATAAACAGTGGTAACATTTAATTTTTCTGTGCTCATTATGATGTACCATTTAGCCCATTCACAGCCTAACATATACACTGTTTCTGTAAATGAAGGCTGTGAGTAAAGCTGTGGTGTTGATGTAGTTGTGTGTTTTTTGATAAGCAGTGATAAAAATACAGGCAGGCTTTGTCCAAGGTACACACACATTATCACAAACATTATCAGACACAATAACCACTCAGAGATCAGATTCTATGACAGACAATTGATATTTTATATCAAAATCAATCTTGTCAAAACAAGTTAATGTAAATATATGTGGGGCACAAGGCCAGTTTGTCTCATCTGCAAGTTTAACTGCTGGAGATAAGTTGTGTAACGGTGTAAGTTGAATACTGGACCACGATTGGCTCCAAACTAGTTGTGACGTCACAAAATCATCTTAAACTCAGATTTAAGCACAGAGAAACTTTCCACTTTCAGCAGATGAATGTGAAACCAGCCTTCTAGTGTCAAACTCTGCACATACATCATTCTGCACAGTGAAAATATAACATCCGACTGAAGGAACATGAAGAAAAACATATTTTTGAGTGAAAGGTGACTTTAAATCAAGAAAGCCAATGTGCCTTCAGAGAAATGTGCATATTCAGGAAACATAGGGACTAATATAAAAAATAATTGTATCGCTGTTAAAGGGGTGAATTTATGGGACGCCTGTAGTGAGGAACAAAAAATGTGTAGCAGAGTATTTTTTTAAAGGGACAAATATAAAAATATATGACCATAATGACGTGTTGGCATTAGTATGGTCAGCAAAGTGTAAACATTTGTCTGATTTTACTTTTATTTTTCAAATAAGTTGTATTTTGAAAAGCGTAGGCACAATAAGCTGTATAGCATTAGCCTAAATCTCAATCTTCATGTTATTTACACCATGTTTTATATTGTATTGTTATAATTTTTGTTGTCAGTCCTTTTCCTCTTTTATCTCAAATTGTGAAATTATAAATTTCAATTTTAACTGAGGATAGTTTCATGTTGTTAACCTTGTAAATAATTTGATGTGTACATGTTCATGCAATAGGCTAGTATTCCCCGATGAAGACGTTGTACTAAAATGATGTAGTTTTTGCCTTTGTGTCAACGCATCTGATTTAATATTGTAATGTGCTCACACTGCTTTGTCCCTCTGAGTATTGTGCTGGAAATCCTTGTCCTCCACTTGTTTTGAGACACAGAGGTCTGCTCTGCAACGTGACAAGTATAGATATGTTTTTAAAAAAAATCGAATTCATCATAAGACCTCGCAGACTGCACAAAATCTTAAAACTTTTTATTCGTATTATTACGCTTTCTGTGTTTTCTCTGTCTGGTTTCTCTCTGTGATAATTAAAATACGCTGATGTAAGACTTTTCAAAGTTTTCTTTATTCAAAGAGTACGCTACTTAAGCAGTGCAAATAAAATCTGCAGAACAAATTCAAGATACAGTGCATACATACAGTACAATATCAACAACAGACAAATACAAAGTGAACCTGAGTTGCACAGTACTGAGTGAGAAGTATGAAGTTCGTAGGAAAATAATAAGACTGTGGTTCCTGCTCAGTGTTACATAAGAATTCTGTAGTTGGCAGATAGTAAAAAAACATCTTGGCACTGATAAAAGTTAAGTCCACTCATTCAATTCATCAAGCTCATCAAATAAAACTTGTGCACACACACACACACGCCACATACAGACCATTTATGGACTACACATGCATGAGTCTACAGGTATAAGTAATGCACACGAGAGAAAACGTGCACACAACCATAAATCGTCCCATAATAACAGAAACGACTGATTTGTGCACATTCACATCTCAGGATTTTCCAGCCACTGTTGCTTTTTTTTCGGTGCGGTTATTTCAGTGAGGTGAGCCAGACTTCATGTGGCTGATGGCAGAACAGTTAGCCCCTCCCGCATAGCAACAGGACGGTTTGAACGAACGGACTGGCAGTGCTGTGCTGTGCAGGCCGAAGCTGGGAAACCTTGTCACACTATGAGAGTGTCCCTGCTCAGTGCTGTGCTCTGTTAAAGAAATACACCAAGAGCCATGCATTAGAGACTTTGCATTCCTGCCCATGCCAGGTTAGTTCAGCGTGGTGCCTGAGTTGTCAAAGCTTGATTAAGATTCACAGAAATCATGCAGCTTAGGCCATGTTAGTAGTAGTGACTGTTATACTGATTTCATAGAGAAAATTACACTTTTTTTGGGATATTTAATAAACCAGAAAGTAAGCAGTTGCAACACTGTTATGGTTACAAGTATGGACAGGTTATACATATTTCAGTTAAACGCACGTATGGAGGTAATAGGCAATTGCTTTTATTTATTCCAAATGTATGCAAAAATGTTACAGCTACTTAGATAAAGTCATGTAAGACGTAAATTATAAGGATTCAGTGTGAGACCATAAATCTTGATGTACAGTGTCCAATAGACATGTATATATGTACAAATACTGTAAAACTTTTACAAATGTAAAAGGACAGGCTGCCGTTATTCTATTTTTTTTTTGACTGTCAACAAATCTCATGATAATCTGTCCTTTAATACTTTATACTCAGCCACTGAAGAAGTAAAAATGTAGTTTCTTTTTTTGGGCAGATTTTTGCCGTCATTAGATAGAATTTAGCAAAGCGCTGACAGGAAATAAGGGGAGAGATAAAGGAGGGATGTCTCTGCTGGACTCAAACCAGGGATGTTGTAAACCCGTATCCACCAGGACACTTCATAGTTTTATTTTTTTAAAAAGACTCCTTAAACAGCTGGGCACTGTGGTTTTTATCAAATGTTAAATAGTGCATTTGTTGGGGACTATTTTCAGCGGCAGATTAATACAGATTTGGTATGTTTGTGAGTGATTACAGCAGCATGGCAATGTGTTTGGGATTGACTCAAAAGTGCACATGTTCATAATGAAGGAACATATCACTCAGTGCAACAGTGTGACTCACTAATGTGTTTTTAATAGTTCTGGGATAACAATGTAGGTCTATGCCACAGAGGAGTAAGCTATGATACACCAAGTAGCTCCGGGCCTTAAAAGTGAAGCCAAAGTGGAAGTGACTTCTTTCTAATGGCCAGCAGGAGGCGACTCCACTGGCTCCAAAAAGAAGTCCTATTGTATAGAAGTCTATGAGAAAATGATCCTACTTCTCACTTGATTTATTACCTCAGCAAAACATTTTTCTAATGAGTTTATGGTCTCAACCACTAGTTTCAAGTCTTCTTAAATACAGCATAATGTTCATTTTGTAAATTATGGTCCCATTTAGAGTAAAATAGACAATAAAGCAGGGTATGCTTTAGGGCGTGGCTACGTTGTGATTGACAAGTCACTACCACAGCGACAACGTTGGTTAGGTAACGTTACCACGGCGTAACCCCAGATTCATAGCCGTCACTATTTCAGTGTGTTTTTAGTTCATGAAAGTTAGTAGTTACTCTCTCTCTTAATTAGCATTAGCATTATCACAGTTAACCATAGACTGTAAATGCACTGTGCTAACCAAGCTAGCAGCTAGCGTTAGGGTCCAAAAATCCAAGATGGCGACGGTTAAAATGCCAAACTCAAGGCTTTAAACTGGGAGTCCACAAACCAATGGGTGACGTCATGGTGGCTATGTCCATTATTTTTTTAAAAGTTTATGGGATGAACAGACAAAACCTGTTAGTAGGTTTGGGTCAGTTGGTTTTGGTGTTTTAATGGGATTTGTTGACAGTAAGAGAAAATATAGAATATCACCTGCTGAAGAGAAAGAAAGTCCTTTTCCCTGCTACAAGTAACTCACCAGGTTTCGGCTCCTATCTCTCTCCTCTCTGCCCCCCTGTAGCGTATGGGACATCCCCTGGTGAGGGCGGGTGTAAGAGAAAGGCCTTGTGGTTGGTTCAGTGGTCCTATATCGCTCTGTTCTAGGAGGTTCTACAGTACGGTACCGGTCTGTGTTCGGGTCAGCCCTGCGGTACCGTTCTGCTTCCCGCTCAGAGTATGGAGGCAAAGGGTCCTCTTCTTCTGGACGGTTGCTTGGCGACCGGCTGTAGTAACTATCGCTGCCCTTGCCTCTGGAGCTGCCTTTGGAGGGAGTGTCACTGTCCTCGTCCGCCCTCCCAGCACCTCTGTCCCCTCCCCGCCCCCTCGCCTTACTCTGCAGTACACTGTTGAGGAAAGCATCATCATAGCCTCTGTTTTGGGGCAAGTGAGAGGGACGATCACTGTCCCATGTGTCCCTTCTCTTTTGTGGTAAAGGTGAGGGGCTGCGGCGGCCCCAGCCATCATCTTCATCTCTATAGGAACGCCTGGGCGGGCTGTAATCCCGGTCATAGGCTCGGTCTGGAGGCTCAGCCCGACGGCTGCGGGAGCCATAAGACCGAGCAAACTCCTCCAGCTCGTCCAAGGAGCCGGTTCGCCCTCTCCTGCTCAGTGTCTTTCTCTGCAGGTGCTCTGAGCGAGGGTTCCACCTACAGCAGGGAGAGCACACAATGACAGTTTACATGCTTCTAATATCTGTCTGTAAAGCATATGGAAATAATGTGAAATTCAGACCACACTCGTAACTCTGCAACTAGAGCTGAAACGATTACTCAGTTTACCATTTGCTAAGTCTGTCCCCCTTAGTTACTATTGCTATGCCTGTCAAGCTTTCTGTTCTGGCACGGCCCACATACAATTTATACTAAAAATGGTGGCAGATTTACCATCGAAATTCTTAGCAATTTCTGGAAAAATGGCTCCTTGATTTCACACAGAGACAGACAAAAGCACTCCTAGCCAGCGGCCGTCAATTTAGCTTAAAAGTAGCATAAGTATGATACAGAAAAATGTAAGATCAGACTGTTATTTCTTTCTGACATTTTCTGACCCTTTTTGGCTGCTTAGCTTACATACTCTTGTTTGTACTTTCAAACAATTTTTTTACTTTTATGTTACAAGAGAAAATGCTTTTAGGATGAGAGAGAACCAATGTGTAGATATCTCGGTTAGCTATCTCAGATAACGCTGGCTGGCATACCGGAAAAAGTTCCCCAAATCCAATAAATGGCAGAGCTACTAATTTGGTTTCCACATAGAAGGGACAGAGGGTTTCCCATCATGAACTGAGCTTTTATTAATGGTAACGCGTAACCCCACAATCTAATGTTGTTAGCTAATGATGTGCTCGTTGGCCTTGAAAGCAACGTCAAGTAACTACTGTGGGTAGTTAAATACTTAGACAGACATGCCAATGATCGCAGTTTACATTAGAGCAGATAAACATACTTTTTAATCAATTTCTTACATTTCTCTTGTGTTTTTGTTAACGTAAAGGCTAAGAAAGACCCTCCAAAACTCTGCAAAGTATCACTCTTACTACAGCCCCATGCACACCGCTTCAACATGTGAAGAAATCCAAAGCTTGACAGGCCTGCTAAGCTGTGATTGGACAATTACTGTTTGGGGGTAGCTTAACAAACAGTGTTAGTCAGTTAACAAAAACTTAATCAGCAACTATTTTAATGATCAATTAATTTTGAATATTAATAGCTTTGTTGCAACGATCCAAATTACCTTCTGTCTAGTTCATCATCTGAGTGGTTGCCTCTGTCCCGTCTGTGCCTACGACTCTGGGTAGGTGGAGCCACTCGGAGCACTGATTGGTCATCGAGGTCTGCGATGGACGGCAGGGCCTTCATCTGGACGGTCTGATAGGTGTGTCTGAAATCTGTATTTCCTCCATCATGAAGAGAGCTCAGCTCTGATAGGCTACTCGCTGTTGGGACAGACACATCACTGTAGAGACCAAAGACTAAATATAAAGATTTCACTTTATTTCTTTGTTTGATTTGTTTTAATTTAGGCATTTAAAATCTAAATCATTCATAAATTACACAGCTATAACTGTGAAATGATGCAATTGAACATTTCACAGAAAGATGCGGTGAGCTAAAAGTACTAGGTGTTTGGTGTGAGAGCATAGGACACACTGTACATCACCTACACTGGTTTGTGGTGATGAGGGCTGTATAACCATGAGTACTTATTACAGCTGACTGCAAATTGTATCCTAAGCAAAAAAAGTTTATGACTGAGGTCAAATAGAAATGTTTCATGTGCCACCTCCCACTACTGTCACAACCCAATTTAAATAAGACTCGTGTGATATTCTATATTTTTCCTTATTGTCGACAAAGACCAAAACCAACAATGTATTGATCCTACTAACAACACTACTACACTACTATAAACACACCAACATGTGTTATGTTCCTTCATTATGATGAACATGGGCACTGTAGTTTAACTCAATCCCACATATACCATCCTCCTGCCATAAATATTCACAACAGCACAAAATGTGTATTAATCCACCACTGAAAATAGTCCCCGGCAAATACATTATTTACTGCTGTTTGAGTAACGTTTGATAAAACTACAGTACCTGCCTGTTTAAGGAAAGAACTCAGCCTTTAAAAAAAATAAACTAAAATTTGTGACACATTTTATAAGATTGACATCTTCTGTAGAAACCAATGGACTTGGGGCTGAGAGCCACAGACAAGGTAGTGAAGTATTGACAGACTCACCAACGATTTGGAGTTTTCATGGAAATTGTTGGCGATAACAAATATTGCTAGCTTTATGCTTTAAATGTGTACAAGACAAAGTACTTTTGTATATCAGAACACCACAAACTAAGGCATGAAAACTGCGGGTAACTGCAACACCACTGAACTCTCCCTGGTGAAATAAACCTGAACACGAGTTAAATTAACAACAAACAAACTTAAAAAACTGTTTTTCTTTTGCAAGTGGCCATTGTATCAGCACGATAAAACACTCTGAGATGTCCGAACACAGAATATAATGGACTTTACAAATTTACCTTCCTTTTGAAATAGAGAAATGTCTTTTTCTCATCTCTGTGAGGACAGTTAGATGTTATGAAATTAATGTAAGGATTAGATGGAAACTAGCGCTACTTAATGTACACAAACCATGCAAATAAAACAGGAACACTTAGGCCAGACACAAACACATACGCTCTGTCACACACAGTTTACAGAAACTGGCCTAGTCTGCGCAGGCTTACGTTTGAGTGCAGCCATCTTGGCAGAGGGAAACTGAGCCAGCTCCTTCTCTATGTAGTACAGAACTTTCATTGAGTCCTGGTCTTGACTGGCTTTCAGTCGATAACCACTGCGCACTGTGGATATGGACACACACACATGCACTCACAGGGACATCATCATGCAAAGACATGCACACATTCATACAAATCAAACAGACTCAAACATATTAACACTAGATGAAAAGAACAAACATGCATGTAGCAAACATGCGTGTGTAACAGACATTTATGTCATTTCTGAAGGTGAGAGATGACAGATGAAATGAGGGTTAGTCAAGTCAGTGTTTTTGAAAGGAAATAAGGCTGTTACAGAGCTTTCTGATACCTCTGCAACTTACGAACTGTGTTGTTTACACTCACCTCTAGCCAGGTTATTATCCATTGAAGGGATAGAGGCAATCTTTGGTTCCACATGCGACGAAGGGGCAAGAGGAACCACAGTAGGGACCCCAGGAATGTAGTAGGGATACACAGGCACCTGAGCAGGCTGGGCACTCTTTACCATCTTCCCTGCCTCATATACTGCACAGGGGAACAACAAAACTCTAAACCTTCCATGCGGAGTAACTGCTGCCGAGTTGATACTGAGAAGGTATGTCAAAGGAAATCATGTAGTTGTTTGTGTTACTCACAGTGTCGTGGACAGCAGCAGGTATCAGGACAGCAGCAGCAGCGGACGTAACAGCAGCAGGAGTGAGGGCAACACTGGCACCAGCAGATCCCCAGCAGCAACAGGAACAAGATACTGCCCAGGACTACAGAGCCCACAAACGCCCACTCTGCAATATAGACAGTTAAAGATTTACAGTAAAAGATAAAGTGCTCTGTCCCAGCGCCACTAAGAAGATGAATAAAATCTGTTTAGCAGAAAAATAAGACAAAAGCAGAAACACTCTGCATGTCATAAAAAAGATTACACTGCCCAATTTGAGTCTCGATTTTATAGATTTGGCTACCAATCATATCAGTAATAAAGGTTAAGGTAATTGTAGAGATCTGGAAATATTGGAAAAATTGTAGTCTACATTGTCCTATGTAGTCAGACGATTAGACATGTTTTACACAAACACACAGGTTAGCCAAACTTGATTTGGAAGAGAAAAAGGTGAATGCTAAATTTGTTACCCAAACTTGTAAACATCCAGTTCAACTTTGACCTAACGTACTTGCCGTAGTCGTAGGTATTTCCAGACATTTCCAGTGCGCTCACTTTCGGTTTTACCTCCAAATACAGTGGTTTAGCTAATCTGGTAAAACTACTGGCTTGTTTACAACCTTTAAATGGCCAAAGAGATTAAAAAAAAGACCCAAGGTGTACTAAACCGCAATGTTCCTTTAAAATCATGCTGATGTTTCTGTCTCCTTCCAGTGGTGCATCCAAAGAACACAAAGCACTAAAATAGGAAACTTCAGGCAAACTCGAGGGAACTCTAAGTGACTCTTATCCCACATCATATCTCTAAAGCATCTACACCCTAATAACACATTTCCTCAGGGTGTGCCAAAAAGCAAATCCCACTCAAACATCCTCACTAAGTCAACATATATCCCCTGTGGAATTTAAATCATAACCAGAGGTGAAGGATAAGAACTGAATCTGTGATTTTTGCTTTAACGAACTGGCTGTGTGTTTTGTTCATATCGGGTTATATGCTGTTCTGACTGGGTTGGCAGCTGTTTTTTTTCTCTCTCTCATTCTGATTTTAAGTTCAGTGTAAATTTGTTAGTCAAAGAGTGTTTTGATTGGTCAGTGAGAATAAAACATCAGGAGGCATTAGAGAAGCTAGAAGATGCCAGGCATTGAGTTAAAAGTGCAGATGAGGTGCCGTACCTGGCATAAACTCCACATCAAAGTCAGGTAGGATATCGTCCGGCTGACCTGTCCTGCCTGCAGAGAGACGGAGAGCACAGGTGAAGGACGGCAGAGGAAGCAGGAAGCAAGAGAAAAAAGGTCAGGCAAATTAGAAAATTTGGTAGCAGAGTGGCTGATTGATGGTCATGCACTAATTAAGGAATCAAAGAGACAAACCTTTTACACCATCAACATTGGCAAACATACAGTATTGAAGCATTAATGTTTACTTAATGTATATTAAATATACCTGGCTGCGTAAATTTAACAATTATTTATCATACTTTTAGATGAATGAGCACATTTTTTAGCCACGCTAGCAGCTTAGATTGGCAATGTTGATTCCACGACTTTGGTCCGGACTGAAATATCTCAATAACTATTCAATGGACTGATGTAAAAATTTAGTACAGATGGTGTGTAGAGGATTAACCCTTAGGATCTTGGTGATCCTTTGGCTTTAGCTCTAGCGCCACCATGAGTTTGACATTTTAGTTTTTTTGTGAAATGTCTCAACAACTATCTGACAGATTGTCTTGATATTTGCTAAAGAGACTCATGTTCCCCCCAGGATGAATTTCAATAACTAAATGTTAGCATGCTAACAGGCTAACAATAAGATAGTGAACGTAAACATTATATATGCTAAACATCAGCATGTTAGCATTGTCAGTTTTGAGCGTGTTTGCATACTTAGCAGATGTTGCCATTTGATTCAAAGCTCTGCTGTGCCAGTGAGGCCTCATGTTGCCAGCATGGCTGGAGACTCTTGTCTGGTTATCACATGATTCACTGATATGTTTCGGTGTCCAGAGTTCATGCTACTAAAATATGATGCCATAGAGTTTCCTAGAAGTGCTTTCAGAAATACTAACCCGTGAACATAAACATCAGTCACGACATACGCCAGGGTTCAGAGTTCAAAACCTAAACTCATCTTACTTTGAATCTATTTTTATCAGGAGGCTAGCCGTGCTAATGTTTCTGTGATGCACACAACACATGTGCCTCTCTAATGGTGTTAAACCTGAACACAAATCAATTAATGCAGATGCCAATCCACACATGCTACATGCATACAGACACAAACATATGGAGATGCGGCAAGAGAGGCAGTGTGAGAATACAAAGAGGGGGTTTTGGAAACTGGGGCATGAAACAATTAAGGAGAACAATTTACCATGGGAGCTCATCAAAAAAAACAAAACAAAAAAAAACAAGGTCCCACAAGTTGTATCGTTGTGAAACAATACCTCTTTTGTGCTTCATATACAAGATAAACAGGTCAAAATGGGGAAACCTCAAATTTAAGATAGTTGGCAAACTGTAAAATACAGAAAAGAGAAAGTAATGGCCTCAATTCGGACAGCAACAGGTGAACTGGAGCTGGGACACAACTGCAGTTGTTCATGTTTTTACTGTATTAATTGTGAGGTGGCGAAACACTATGATTACTGTAAAGACCTGTCTCTGTCTGATCTGTGTGACTACAGGGATAGACTACTGGGAGTCATGGCTCCAGAGTGTGCTGAGTAGACTGTTACTATGGAGGGGGGAAAAAAACAGTGTACCATTCCCTCCTGATCAAAAAAGTAATCTTGCTCCACTGGCCTGGCACAGTCATCTACATACCATGAAGCTCTGTAACGCAGAGTAACCTGAGAAAGCCCAGGAGCTATGTAGCTCTGAGAGGGAGGGAGGCAGTGAACGATGCAGGGAGAGCATGGCAGGGCAAAAACTGGTGGAGTACAGGAGAAGATTTTGTGAGGCAAAAGGGAAAGCAAAGGGAGTGAACATTGGAAGAAAAATGTATCCAAATGAAAAATGAAACCAGAAATTTGGGAGATGGTGAGAGAAGAAATATCACAACTTGTTGCTTAAAAGACTACTTTGACATTTTGGCATACACTCTCAGGAGAGTGGTATCAATCTTCTCACCTAACGCTCAGCAGAAAGTGCATATATCCCAAAATGTCAAAGTATTCCTTTACATTTTGAAGTCAGTGTATCTGAAAACCACTTTAACCACAAGTTAAACCCCCTGCTCTTCTCTCCTGTAAGTTGATTATAATCAGATTAGTGCTCAGTGCAGGAGGGATGTATGTATGTGTATGTATATATATTAAGCAGGTCAGGTCAGCAGAAGAAACATTTTTGGTAACGATCACTTTATGTTGAAGTCAGAGTTTAGCCTGGTTCCTGCCCTTTTCTGTGTCTCTCTCTCTCTCTCTTCATGTCTACAGCAACCCTTAACATGCTCCTCTGAAAAAGCACGTTGCCATGGTAACAGCTTAAGGAGTGGCTTATGTTTTTGGCAACAATAGTCTCCACAATTTCTCCCAACGAACGGACAATTACTTCAAGATCCACATACGGTGAATCTCTGACCTTTTAACACTTTAATATTAGCTGTTCAGTGCAGGTTTGGGCAGCCGTGTATAATCATGAATCAGCAACAAAGGGAACAAATCTAACATGATCACACACAAACATACTCAAACATAAAATATGATCCCATACAGGCTTTCAACACGGACAAAGTGTCTAACTGACTTAAGATGTATGAGACGGCCACGTCAGCTCTCTAAAGTGTACGGTTGGCTGAACAATAGAGTCTGTCATGGAGGATCAGGACCATGTAAAGAGGAAAACACCATTTGGTCGTCTCCATGGAAGCTGTTGTATGGACACTTTGGAACGCACAGGCAACAAAAAGGGCATTTCTGAAAACCTTTACAAACAGATATAGAGAAAACTGTAGCCAGCCCATCATGATCAGGCTCAGAGTTTGTTTGTTTGAGTCTTTATGTCACTACTTTGACTGACATGAAGTGTGGCCATACCAAGCACCAGTAACTCCAGCTGGCCCTCATTCTTCCCCTCCAGATCGTCAGCGACAATGACTTTACAGAAGTACACTCCACTGTCGCCCCACTGCAGCTGCCCGATCCGGAGGTCCGCTTCTGCACAGAGACAAGAAACTAGGTTACAAGTACTGTAGCAGGCGAGAGAGCTAATGATCAGGTTCATAAAGCAGCAGTCAGTTTATGAGAGAATCACTAAGAACTATTCTCACTACAAGATGAAATACTAATTACAAACACCATCTGGTAAGTTGTGGTCTGATGTTTATCTTAATACCATTTTAAGAGTCATATATTCTTCAAATATTTCAAGATCCCCTCCAGACATGTTTTAAGACATATAAAATACTCGACTTTGAATAATAATCTGTGTCTAATATAGTTTTTACACAAAAAAAGTTAAATTATCTCTTTAAAATCTCCCTCATTAAAAAAAAACCCAGAATCTACTGTATGAATATGCAAATATTTTTCATTTCAAGAGTTTAACAGCTGAACACAAGATGTCTCCTTCTTCACTGTAAAGTCCGTTCTCGGTGTTTGTGCACTGGAGGCTTCAAGTTTCCACATCACACTTCCACAATAGTGGACATTGTTTGGGTCAAAGCTAGTTGTGATGTCACAAATCCTGCTCGTAGGTACCTGCCTTCAACTCAGATTTTTGGTGAGCTCAGAGAAACTTTCTTTCTTTAGCAGACGGATGTGAAAACAGCCTTCTAGTGTCAAACTCTGCACATACATCATTCTGCATCTGAAACTGAAGTTACAATAAACAAAACGCATTTTTGACTGGAGCTTTACAAAAGTGACTACATTAATGTGTATTTTTTGCTCCATGCAACACCTCATTGTGGCTGTGAGTAAGAAGTGTTTTCATTATTGATTAATCCACAGATTATCTTTTAGGTTGACTGATCAATTTTTTGGTCTATAAAGTGTCATCACTATTTACCAGAGAACAAGCTGACGTCTTCAGATTGCTTGTATTGTCCGAACCAATAGTTCAAAACACCAAGGTGTTCAATTCACAATGATGTATAAAAGAGAAAAGCAGAAAATCTTCACATCAAAGAGGCTTTAAAAAATTACTTAAATAATGTCTGACTTCTCAAAGGGCCAGACTGATCAACTAGTCATTTCAGCAAAAATATATTTCATGTTTTTGCATTGTCACTTACATATAGTAGCTTTAGTAAAACAGAGACAAAACTAAGCTATGTTTACTTGTAACAAGAAAATCCTAATCCTAATTAACATAGAGATTACCAACATGTCTTCCTTTATCATGTCAGTGGATGATTCTTGTTACTGTATTTAATGACAGCAGGAGCCCATTGTTGACACTTTTGGATAGAAGACGGGTGTTTTGTCTTGATAAGGCTTGAGGTTTAAAAGGAGAACATAGATGAATAGGAGTGAGAGAAAGGGAGTTGTGATCACTATTGTGAGACAAAGACAAAAGAGGTTTATTTAGAGAACAGGAAATACAAAGCACAGTCAGCTCTGATTCCTGTTTGGGGATGAATCTAAGAGTACAGCTGTCAAACAGCTGCAGCAACTCTTTCCCCTCAATTCACCACCTTTTCAAAGAGGATAAAAATGATCACATTACTGTTTATGATGGCGATGTCTCTGCCTTTGTAGTGCTCAGCCAGCGTCATGGAGGCTCCCTGCGCCGAGGCCACAACATGAACTGTGCGGCTGCTGTCGGGGCACTCCAGGTGGGACGTGGTGCCCTGGTCGAAGGCCTGGATGCCCAGACTCTCCGACAGGGTGAAGGACTCTCGGGTGCGGTCTTGACAGTAGGACTTGTACCACCACTGCACCACCGGGGTCTGGGTGGAGGCCGTCTGGTACTGACACGGGAGGACCACGGGCTGGAAGAGCATCGCCAGCCGCTGCTTCTCCCGCACTGTGACGTGCACGCCATCACACACACAGACTGACACACACACACACACACAAAGAAATAGAGACAGAATGTGTGAATGAGGGCTGTGGTTGACTTCTCTGTAGATAAAATGAGCCTTGTGTCATACTCCATGACACATGATCTGACTATTCAGAGTCATGCAAATGTTACTGTGAGATAAAAATGTGTGCAGCCAACTTCAAACAGCAATAGTATCAACACTGAGAAATGATGAAAACCAGGCTCTTCCACAGCGAGTTTATTTGCTCATTTTAAACCCCAAAGAGCAGGAGGATGATCATCAGATGGCAAAATATACTATATGTAGGGCTGTAACTATTGATTATTTTAATAACCATAAATATATCAATTATTGTTTTGACCTCTGATGAATTGTAAAATATGGAAAATAAGGTGATGTCTTCGAATTGTATTTTTTGTCCAGCCATCAGTTGAAAACCCAAAGATGTTCAATTTACAATATAGAACAGAGAAAAACAGCTGGAACCAGCAAATGTTTGGCATAGTTGCTTTTAATTGATTCTAGTTCTATTAGTTCATTAGGTCCCCTTAGCTAAAATGAACGCAGGTTATAATGTTCAGTTTTTATTGAAACTGTTTTAAAGAGGTGTTGGTTCAACTTTCTAATCATTTTGGAGGCTTCTGTTTGTGGTGCAACTATTTTAATAAGTTAATAATCATTTCGTCCTTTTTTAATCAAAAATGTCTTACATGACAGTAAATGGATTATCTTTGGGTTTAGTAATATTTTCTGACATTTTATAAACATACAGATTAATCGCGAAAAGATAATTGGCAGATTAATCGATAATGAAGATAATCATTAGTTTCAGCCCTACATGTGTTATATTAAGTAGTATAGTATAGTCTACCCTAGTTGATGTAAATGTGGTGGCCACAGTGTTGCAGGGCTGTTGTATCAGACTGCAATAATTTTATCTTGGTGTACCTAATAAACTGAGTGTAGACAAAAACAATTTAAAGACAGGAAAAGGAGGCTGATGACAACTTTACTCCTGAAGAAACAGCTGCTTCTCTTCTTTGTGCGTGTGGATGATTCATGAGTGTGGGGGGATTACACCTGGGAGATATTTTGTGTAATATCAAAACAGGAGGGAAGACGGGAACAGAGATTAAGTGCGTGTGCATAAATGTGTGTGTGTCTCCTCTCTTGCTTGGTACCAGGGTCAGGGGGGTTAAATTCCAGTGTGTGTGGGGGGCTGGGGAGGCCTGTGAAGAGGCAGGGGGTTGTCATCACAGAGGGGAGGGGATGGAGCAGTCAGACGCTCGTGGGTGCTTTCTGCTTGTACAGCTCGTCATATTAGGTTAGGGTGGGACAGGAACTCGCTCCAAACATTTCTCAGAAGACAGGAAATCAAAACAAAAGCAAGCCCACTAGCCTGCCTCTCTCCTTCGGACTAATGAGAAGAGAATACACCCTGCATTTATCTATAATTGATGCGTTTTCTTCTGATATGAGCCTCCATACTGCATCATTCTGAGGTTCAAACTAGTGTATTAATGATTGATAAACTAAAACCTAAATGCAGTTCATCTCCTCCGGTCATATGAGTATAATCAGGTGTTCAGTTGTTGAGAAACTACACATTGCACTGCACATTTCTGAGAGTGATGGTGGTGATTAAGCCAAATTACTTTTACAGGACAGGAGCACAGGAGGAAGGTTGACCGAGCTCCTAAATTCCTCCCACGAAAGAACTCTGGTCTTCCCTTTGTTTCTTTTTTTCATGGACCAGTCCATTGTTAGGGCCGTGCTACAAATCTCCCCCCTCTGTCCCACTTGAGGAGCTGAGGGGGTGGGGGGGAGTCCGGGGGGGGGGTCACACACTCCCAACCAATGGGCGTATCAAGCCTGGTCCAGCTGGGTGTGAACTGACCAATTAACTGCTAGAGATTTAAACCAAACCGTTACTCCATGAATGCAATCCGTTCGAGGTGAGAGGAGGTTCGGATAAACGAATAGAGAAACCTCTGGATGCATCATTTCAAAGTGATGGTTAATTATTGTTTACATGGAATTTACATCAGGTGTGACTCACTGTAGGTTAATGAATAGGTTAGAGAGACAGCAGACTGTCTCTCCCACCACTTGCATGCAGACTACAGGCCTCACTTCAGCATTAGATTACCTTTTAACCAATGTGTGTGTGTGTGTCTGGTAGCAAATGTATTCCAGGTCAGCGCTTTGCTGCAGGTTTCCTGAACATGGTCAGACTTTTCCTCTCCAAAGCTGTCACATTTCCTGTCTTTACTGTGTCGTACATTCCTTCACATTGACTCATTAGCTCAACAAAACACCCACACTGATAAGATTGAATATAGTCTCCTTGTTTGATAAAGGATATCACTACAATTTCACAAGAATTTGTGAAAAGTGAACACTTATGTTATGGGAGTACATCACTAACAGATGTACCACCACAGGCACATTTCAATCCTTAAAGAAACATTGATGTGCACTTGGAGATTTGCAAATTTGCAGCAACTTGTGTACTATATTGCACCTGGGTATGTTTTATTATCGATGTACCTGCCACTTATTTTCTTGACTGATTTTTTGTTTTGTCTATAAAATTTCAGACAATAGTGAAAAAGGCCTGTTGTAATTTCCCACTGCCTAAATTATGATGTGCTCAAATAGCTTGTTTTATTCGACCAACAGTCAAAAACTCAAAGATATTCAGCTTAGTATTATAAATAACAAAGAAGAACATCAAACCATCACATTTGAGGATCTTTGGTCAGGGAATGTTTTGCATTTTTTTGCTTGAAAAATGACTAAAATGAGAAATTGCATATCAAAAAAGTTAGATAAATTAATTAATAGACTAATCCTTGAAGCTCTGAGTATACAGGCCCACTGTACAAAGTACAGCACTACCATTAAACATTGTGCTCCAAAATACACCCTACAAGTATGCCTTAACTATGGTGTGCTGTACAGACAGTATAGGGTATATTAATAACATATCTGAAGAGATAATATACACTTTAAAGTAGAATCAACACAATATAATACAATAAATAAATTAAGGAAACAATAAATACCGGAAGGATTATTAGGGTTGTGCCATAAACCCCCTGATGTGTTAGTAATTCATTAAAAATGGGGCATACCATTACTATAATGGGTCATCCATCTCACTTAATTCACCCAAATAAAAAATACAATAAAAGGACCTTATCAAGTTTTCTATAGTCTATACAAATAGCCCGAAGCCACATAGCTGCCTGGGATAATCAGTTCAGTTTGCATTGGATCAACCTGTTGCGCTGATGCAGCAAATACATTTTAGCTTGTAGTGAAAGATAGTCAGACTTACCCAGCGCTCCCACTAAAATAGCCCACCGGTAAAAGTTCATTATAGAGTCCGTTTTACAGAAATGAGCAGTTTATCCGCATGTTTGTCATCCTCGTTGTCCGCCGACTGCTGCTGCTGCTGCCAACAGGACCCAGACTGCGACTAACGGGACTGTACCACTTCATGCAGAGGTGAGTCCAGCATACACACACAATACTGCTCTAAAAAATACTGACACCCTCCTGCGCTACTCAAGATCCTAAACTCAGTATGTAGCAGGGCTGGTGGAGGTGTCACTTTAGAGTATGAGCATCAGGGTATTTTTTAAATTTCTGCAGCGGGTGTAGCAGCAGTAGACAGATCTTTGTGTGTATGTGTGTGTTTATGTGTGTGTGTGTGTGTGTGTGTCTGTCTGTCTGTCATAGGCTATTTTCAAAAGGTGTGTCCCCAGTTGGTAAAAAGCTGACTTTTGGGTCGGTGGTTAAGGTTGTGGTTAGGGTTAGGGTAAATCTCCAGGAAATTAATGTAAGTCTATGTAATGTCCCCAAAAATGACCTAGGTCAACGTGTGTGTGTGTGTGTGTGTGTGTGTGTGTGTGTGTGCAGGAGGGAGGGGGGCAGCTTGTGGATAAAATCAGGTCAGACTTGGCAGTGAGTTTTGAGGAATGTTACTTCACACAAACGGCAACGTTTGACCCATTTTCTTTGTTGAACTCGATTTTATTTATGCTATATAAAAAATCCTATACTCCAAATCATTTATCATACAAACATATTTTTAAAAAAACGTAAAATGTGATACAAATGATCACTTTAAGTCAAATTTAATTCCTTATTAACTGACACCAAAATAAAGAAATAACAAATTAAAGCAAACATGGCATAAGCTGTAGAAAAAGATTTACCTCACAAATGTTTTTTGAGGTATTTTAAAAATTGTAAATGTGGCTCAGATAGTTGAGGAAAAGAAGGAAATTAACCTTCTTAGCCTGCAACACTTACTGAACAACAATAATGAAGTAGACAGGTGGCCTGAATGTACAGTAGGTTATTATGTCTTACTGACTGTGATCGTCTTACATTTATTTATATTGAAGCACAATTGTTATTCATTTAAAAGTCCATCACTGATGCAAATCATTAAAACATTTATAACGCCTTATGAGCTAACATTAGACCATAATAGCTGTAGAGTCTATCATGAAATCTTTATGAAGTACACATACTATATACAGTAGGCCATGTTGACACCTCAACTTCCTTCAAGGATCAGCAGATAATAAGCAACCGCTGATGTTAAATCAGGAGTGTTACCAGAACGCAAGCATGTTCTTATTCAAGTTATATGTTTTTATGTTTTTGATTAACCTTTTGGCATACAGTACATTTTAAGTAGTGGGCATTTGTTAAACTGCTAGACTACAAAAGACTTGGAGGTGTTCCATTATACAAAAAATTTGAACTCAAAGTACCTCATTCACCTCATTTATTTATCCTCATATAACAGGACACCAAAACATTACACCAACAATACATTTTTTTTAATAATACAAGTACTACTTTTCTATTCAGGTCAGGCTTGTTGTTTAATTAAATATTGGTGTATAGTGACGGTTGCGGCAGGGTCAGAAGTTGATTTGGTTTGGCAGAAGCATATATTTGGACCAATATCTATTTGCTTCAACTGAATCACTGTTATTAGTGGATTCGCAGGCAATTATCCCCACAAATAGTCACTAT
This sequence comes from Scomberomorus guttatus, assembly GCA_038419695.1. Lineage (NCBI taxonomy): Eukaryota > Metazoa > Chordata > Actinopteri > Scombriformes > Scombridae > Scomberomorus > Scomberomorus guttatus. The sequence goes on along the minus strand of CM076456.1, from coordinate 12,588,561 downwards.
GTCACCAAGCTTCCGGCACCACCTATTTTGTGATGCATCACTTCCGGTGTGACGAGGCACTAAGCCATGAACCCAGTTAAGTGCATCTAAACAAGAAAAAATGATTTTTAGGGTATTAAAAGAGCATTCAGTAACACGCTATTCATATCAATTTCTGTATTGATTGTCAGCGCAATTGAGGAGATTGCAGCTACCACCTCAGTGAATGCTGCGGTTGTCAAGGTGATCGCGGCTTCCACCGTAATGATCACGCTGATCGTCAAGGCGATCACGACTGCCCCTGTAATGATCACGCTGATCGTCAAGGCGATCACGACTGCCCCTGTAATGGTCACGCTGATTGTCAAGGCGATCACGACTGCCCCTGTAATGGTCACGCTGATCGTCAAGGCGGTCACGACTGCCCCCGTAACGATGACGCTGATCGTCAAGATGATCACGACTGCCCCCGTAACGATCACGCTGATCGTCAAGGCGATCACGACTGCCCCCGTAACGATCACGCTGATCATCAAGGCGATCACGACTGCCCACGAAACGATCACGCTGATCGTCAAGCCTATCACGACTTCCACTGTTATAGTTTCGCTTATCGTCAAGGCGATCACGACTGCCACCGTAACGATCATGTTTATCGTCAAGGCGATCGCGACTGCCACGATAGTGATCATGCTGGTCGTCCTGGTAACGTTGAGTGTCAATATCACTGCCCTTACCATCATGTCTTTCTTTACCACTGTAATAACTGTGTTGGTCATCCTCAAACTTATGTCCAGCTGTTCCTGCACTGTAACTGTTCTGAGGAACGTCTTTGTCTTCATACTGGTTAACCTGCTGCTTTGTTTCACTGGTGAACTTGTCATCCTGGTACTGCTCTCCAGCTTCAGGAGTGTCTCTGTCATAAAACGCCACTTCTCCGGGGGAACTAACAGACAACCGGGAATAAAATACACAACAGAAAGAGTAAATTATGAGGTTGGCACTAACAATTGATACACTAATAATTGTTGTGTTTATAGTGGCAGAAACATGCAGACAAAGAATACATACCCTTCAGCATACTTGTCTTTTTTGCCCTTTTTTCGGCAGCAACAGCAGATGAGAATCCCTAGACACAGTAAACCTCCGAGGATTCCTCCAATTATACCTGCAGTAGCCCCTATGTTCATGCTGCCTGGATAGAAAGAAGAAAAGACATGATGTTTTCTCACTACACTTGCAAGGCTAAGGCCCGTGTTTACTGCTTTGCCATTTTGAACTTGCAAATTTTTATCTGAAATATCTGAGCCTTGTCTACAAATTACACTCATATGCAACTATTTTGTATTAGAAAAATATGTTTTGGGTGAGAATGATTACATTTTTTTTTTCAAAAAGAGCTAATGATCTTGAGATCTTGGTCATTGTGAAATAACATGCAATCTCTACACTGGTATGATGAGGATTTCTTCCATCTCACACAATGCAAGTTTAAGTTGTGGCTAGTTATGGTTGCTAAACTAATATTGGACAACTGCTGCTCAGGGGAGGGATTAGCAAGTGGTTAATTGCCTATTAAAAGCAGATACAAACAACATTAGCATTCATATTGTGTTTCGCATCACCTGATGCAAGTAACTCCAATATCCACTCTACTTTTAACTGTTTGGTCAGCACCAACTCCTGAGAAAAATATCTAGCTTTTTAGCAGCTAAATGCTCTTCCAAGTTCACTAGCTTGTGGCTAACTTTGTCTGCCATTCTATTGCGATAGTGTACATTGAGTTTGTGAGAGATTTTGCATTGAAAACAGCTGCCTGCCGCTGCTGCTGGAAACAAGATGGAAGAGAGTGGACTACCAGAGCCACATCAATTAAATGAGACCAAAAAACCCAGAGGAGCTGATGGGAACAGGCAGAGTTGGGCGGCAATTCTCTCTGTCACTAAGAGGTAAGCAGGCAAATCATGTTAAAATACTTACCAGGCATCACAGCTAAGGTTAAGTTGCAGCTGGCAGAACCAATTCGATTTGCTGACGTGCAAACGTAGAACCCAGAAGTCTCTCTTGAAATATTGAATAATGATAGAGCTCCATCCTCTGTAACATAATGAAGCAAAACATTTTGTCATTCTTTACATCAACACTGGCAAAAGGAGAACCCACTCCACCAAAGATGTGTGCTTCAAAGAAACATATGGATGGTTGAAAAGCATACTTTCAGTTGTCTTTGGTGGAAATGGTCTGAGTATGTTTTGGACACTGTAGCTTTTCCATTCATAGTTGGGTTTTGGGGATCCTTGCTCAGACATGCAGGTGAGAGTGATGTTTTGCCAATACTCTGCTTTTCCCTGAATCCTGCAGAGGGGTGTAGAGGGAGGTTCTGCAATAAAACAAAGAATATAACAGTTATAATCACTTTATGACAAGAAAATTGTAACAACAAAATGCAGTATTGGTTTTACATCACCATGGAGACAACACTTAAATACAGTTATTCACAACAGACAGATAATAAACATAAAGCATGTGAGTTCATTCTCACCGAGGACCAAAAGGGAAGTGGTGGAAGCTGTTGTTCCCTCATCGTCATTGGGGATCATGACACTGCATTGGAAAATACGGTTGTCTTGCATGGTCACCTTTGTTAAGCGGAGTGTGCTTACGGATTGTGCGATGTCAACCTCCAAAAAGGCTCTGCCTTCATATTCAGGTGCGATGTTGATTATTTGATCGCTTGAATAGAAGGTGGCCACGTTTTTCTAGAGAAATAAACATAAACAAGATGTTTTTCAAAGACACCTGCACTGTATAATATAGTATAATAATACAATATCATAATAATGATAATAATATATCATATAGTGATAATATTCAACAATGTCATAATATGTCAGTATTTTATGTATTCTTGTGTTTCTTCATTTTATTGTCAAACACTTTGAGCTACATCCCCTGTATGAAAGGTGCTATATAAATAAAGTTATTATTATTATTATTGTTATTATTTTGATAATTGATTAATCTTTTTTTTAAGCAAAAGTACCAAACATTTTCAGGTTGTGGCCTCTCAAATATGAGGATTTTCTGCTTTTTTTCTGTTTTATAAACTAGTTGTAAACGGAATATCTTTGGGTTTTGGACTGTTAGTTGGACAAAACAAGACATTTATTTATAATATGTGCATATATATGGGCATATTTCACTATTTGATGATTTGGCAAATTTTTTATGGGCGCAACCCACATACTCCGCTCTGCTGCTCATCCCACAAATGCATGTTCCTTTCAAATGTGGCACCATTTAAAAGGGAAATAAACAAGCTTTCCAACGGTATAAGATTTATTGCCAGGAAACATTGTTACAACAAAGAAATAATCTACCAAACACAAATTTCCTTACTTTTTGTGCTAAGTTTATATGTGTTTATAGGCCAAGAGTTCCCCTTTAAGCAGCTCCCCACAATGTGCTACTAAGACGATGTTACGACCATAAATTATGCGGGAAGCCAGTTTAACTTCTTACCAGTGGTGCATCATTATTATTATTGTCTGGGTAATGTTCCCATGTGACGATGAGCAAACTGAAGGTTGGTTTGGCTGGGGTGAAGGAGCAGGTTATGGCAATATCGCCTCCTCTTGCGACCTCATATTGTCTCTGTAGAATAGAAACTTCCAAACTCCTGCAGCACGGCAGCACTGAAATAAAACGAAATACATGATAACCGATAATCAATCTGTTTTCCAGTAATAGTGATGTATTTATGACATCTACTTGTATAATTTGTTATTGGAGGATAGAGCATAGTAGATATGATTTGAGCATAGTAGATATGATTTGATCTCACCAACTCAAACTACATTATGTTTATGTTATATAACACTTAAATATAGATTTTCAGTATTTTTCTTTTTAGGAAAATGTAATAAATGGGTTTCAGCCACAGTTGTATTTTCAGTAATCTTGCTTCCGGTTTAGTAGCAAAGTGTTGGATTAATGATTAACACTGGTGATAATACCATAAAGGTGTGGTAGTTTATGGTATTTAAGAGAAAGAATACAAGTATAAAGCCTACCTGTGAGTATCAGAAACAGTTTTTGCCATCCAAGTTGTGTCTTTGTTGCCATTGCTAAAAGATACAAATCAGAATAAAAAAAGAATGAAAAAAAATGAAAAAAAGCGACCTGAAATGGATGCTCTCCGTCTCAGACCAAGAGCCTGCCTAACCTTCACGGTGAACTCCCAGTTATGGAGAAGTTGACTCTTCCAGGTAATAAGTCAACAGCTACAGGTCACATGTCACTAGACGGCCAATCATTACTCCATCATCTCCTTTAAACTTGACCATAAGAGCTGAATATGATAAGGAGGGGCTGTACAACCAGCAGGACTTAAAAATACAAAATAACACAGATAGATAGATAGATAGATAGATAGATAGATAGATAGATAGATAGATAGATAGATACTTATTTATTCATTTAATAGTTAGATGGTTGCAGAAGAATGAAATGCAGATAATGAAAAAAATGAAAATGAAAAAACAATTCCTCCCAAAAAAAATCATTTTACTGATTCCAGTCAGTGACTAAGTTTATTTCATTGTTTTGCTCAGCAGTTCAATAGATTTTGACCTTCATAGAAAGTTGTTTGTGCCTTATATTGTATATCCACAGCTGGTGTTATGCTTGGTTTGACCTGCAGGCTGCAGTATTGGACTGACAATGAAGTTGTATATAGTCAATACAGACCGGATTACTGGTGGTCTGTTCATCTGTGATAGCATATAAAAAGATCATAAATGCAATTGAATCAGTTATGAGTTGAGTTGCTTTAACTTGCTGTTGTGGTCTCTCATTTAGAGCTGTTACAATGAGGTGAAAGACAGAAAGTGTGAATTTAAACTGAACCTCCAGCTGATGGTTTGGCGTTAAAAGTCTGCTGTTTGTGAAATGCGTCACTGGCTGTGTATTAGGAGAGAGGTGATCTTGATAACAAGACAGTATGCTCATTCAGTGGCTCAGGTTGCAGATTTAGACTCAACTGAGGACAATGATGCAATCCTTAGAGGGCCAACAGGTCAGCTGTCTTGAAGTTTTCAGTCGCTCATTGGTTTAGCATAATATTTACCCAATTGATGTGAGAGAGAACCAAGATTCTGCATCTCTACATCTCTAAAAGGGTCATTCTACTTATATTTATTTATTATTGCTAATATCCTATTAAAAAGATCAGCTCAAAAGTGTTTTTTCATAATCAGATCACAAACTAAAAAAAAGAAAATAATGAATTATCTCTAGCAATATTGTTCTTGTTTAGTCTTTTTTTTATTCAGTAAACACAAATACATCAGGAAGGAAAAAAACTGAGGTGGGTGACTCTTCAAGTGAATCCGAAATTGTATGAAAACTTACAACATAGCCAAAATAGCCTTATCACATACAAGTTCAGACATCATTTCCTTAATTTCAGCAGAGTAAAGGATTGGTTTGTCATCATATTTTTATTTTTATTAACAAATAAGAGAGTCACTATTATAACCAATTAAAAAAGCAACCAGTTACAGTTAACAGTAAAATTATTCACATCTTCACAAGAGACTTCTGTACTCTTTAATAACAATCATTTGTTATTATTATTATTTAGATTGTTCAATTTACAGTGTTTCTGACCATTTTCTAATACATGTTCTTATTTTAGATATTTTTACCTATTTTTTCTTCTGTTCCAGGTGTCCATAGTCTTCCATTATCACTTGCAGTCTCTTGAGTTGAGCATGGGCTCTGGGCCCTACTGACCCCTCAACCCCGCTGACAACATACTCAACTCTGTGCATTGTGTATGCATCCTCCAAGTTCCCATCAAGTACAGTGCCCACAGTAGACTACACGTGGCAACTTCATTATACTGTATGCCCAGACACCCAGAGACCAACCAGTACTCCTGTGATGGAATAATATTGTGGCACCAGGTTCCCTGTGTATAAATTAGTTTGTGGTAACTTAATTAAACTTCTGTAAAGTATGACTTTTATATTTATGAATATGCACCATGTGAGCCCATTATTAACTAACTAAATATTTAGCATTTTGACACAGGGCCCCTAAAGACAGAGCCACATCATGATGTAATACTGTAGGACCTGCGTTAGTTGATATTATGCTTTAAAGATCCACTCCAGACAGGTATTAAGACATATATAAAATACTCTACTTGAAACAGTAATGTGTGTCTGATATGGTTTTTCCACAAAAAAGTTCTAAATAACCTTTTAAATTCTTAAAATTACATCTACTCCTTCCCCCGCATTAAAAAATCTAGAACCTATGAATATGTTGGACACGAGGTGCCTCCTACTTCACTGTAAAGTCCATTCTCAGTGTATGTGCAGTGGAGGCTTCAAGTTTTCACATCACACTGGATCATGATTGGCTTCCACACTAGTTGTGATGTCACAAATCGTGCTCATAGGTTCACCCCTAAAAATCAGATTTTTTGTGAGCGCAGAGAAACTTTCCTCCTTCAGCAGATGAATGTGAACAGAGGCTTCTAGTGTCAAATTCTGCACATACACAACACATCCTCATGATTAAACAACAGTATAGGTCTAAAATTCAGCGGGCAAAAAATGACCTATAGTTACGTTTACGCCATCTAACGGCTGTAGTAATGCACTTCAGAATGTCCCATAGGACCATAATTTGCTGCCTTACAAAATTGGTGTGTAATGATGTGGTTTATACTTCCTTAAAGGTGCAATATGCAACATTCAGCCCCACTAGATGTTGCGCTAGAGCACCAGCATCTCAGACCAAAACAAATGTGCACGTGGTTTACTCAGTAAAGTGGTGAAAAAAAAGAAAGCAGCATCTGAACACACGGCTCACGAAACTCAGATCAAACTGTAAAACTCGGCAGTGATGATCAAATATGGATCAAAATTCTGTTACTGTCATTCTGCCTATTTCTTGCCTCAAATGTTTTCAGAAACATATTTTAGTGTACTGTTTAGCTGTAATATGAAACTTTGTCACCCGGCCACCATGTTGAAGACGGACGTGGAGAAGACAGGGAGGGACTCCCATGCACTAACATGCACGCTCACATGCACTAACATGCATGCGTGGCCGGACCAGCTTCCAAAACAGAGAGGCTCAGATTACAACACACACAGAAGGAGTGTGACTTCATTCTCTGCTCAGGGCACCATTACTCCACTATATCTTTACATAGCAAAAAGTTGTTTACTGATATCTAGTGCGGCTGAATGTCGTATATTGCACCTTTAAAGTCACACAACCTTCATCGTCAATAAACAGTAAACACCACTATGTTATGTTTTTTAAAAAAATGTCCCAACTCACAGTTGGAAACATGACACTCACGGTTTTAAATGGGAGGTGAAAAGTGGTCTCCTGCAGCAAAGTCCACTTTTGCCACCTAACTATGCTCTTTTAGTGCATGTGACTATTAGTACTTCCATTCTTTTAAAAAGGGTTAGCCATCTGTGAATGCATCATTTGCTACCAAGCTGTCACGCGAGAACCATCTCATGATGGGTAGAGGCAAAGAGCTCTCCCAAGACCTTTGCAACAAGATTGTTGAGCAACATAGGAATGGTACAGGTTACCGACTAATTCCTCAACTCCTAAATGTTCCCATAAGCACCACTGGGGCCATTATCTGCAAGTGGAAACAGCATCACTCCACCATCAACTGGCTACGCAAAGGCGCCCCTTGCAAGATTGCTG